>CM059600.1:142639016-143889016 GCA_030412105.1 Cyclura pinguis
TGTTAGAGATGCTGATTTGTAAATCTGTGCTGTAATGTAAATTGAAATCCTGCATCTCAGATCATAATGGGAGAGACAGTGACTGTGATTTAGTCTGCAACTCAAATGCCAACTTTTGGGAGGCTATCTCTTCTTGTGCCTTGTTTTTCAAACACACTGGGACTGGGTAGTTCTGTCTTGTAACGTAGGGTACATTGCTGTCCTCTTGTACCTGGTAGGATTTTTCTTGTTGGGGTGAGATAAAAATATAAATGTATTTTTTAAACCACGGTGCCCTCTGACTTTTTTTAAAAACGAGAGAAGTCAAATACTAAGTGAGGAAACAGTTGCTAGCCCCAAAACCCGTCAGGTTTAATAATCCTGATTTTAAAGGTTTTGAAAATGTTTTCTGTCTAGTCCTAGTGCCAAGATGATATAAGATAATAGTACAGTACTAAATGCTGAAAAGAAGGAGACAAAATAGACTTCAGTCTGGTAACTGCTGCATGTCCATGCTCCTTGTCCAGCACACATTATTTCTATTTTCAGTTTCTCTTTTTGAACAGCTGTTTGTATAGTATAAAGCTAAAGTGATATAAAACTATACCACTTTGGCATTGTAATTCTGGGGAAAAAAGCGGGGGGGGGGGTCCCAGTCCGGTAACCAGAGATGTAATGAGGGAAGAGAAGTCAGCAGGAAGCCTCCATTGTGAAGATCATGGTGAAACATTGTCATCAAGGGGACTGCTCAAAATTTAGCAGGAGAAACCAGGACAGTGGATATACAAGTGTGACATATACCCTGGCCTGTGTCAGAAAATCCCAGAATTGACCCTCTCACACACAATGAATATAAAAAGTTGCAGCTAATATTAGGAATTGTCAGAAACAAGAAAAGAAAAAGAAAAAAAAACAGGACAGGACAGAAAAAGCATTATATAGATATTTTTTAAAAAATCCCAGTACATAACAGCTGCAATTCCCACCAGATCTTGAAGCCTTTGCTCATTCTGGAGGAGTCTTAAGTTAACTAGTTTGTGCCATAAGGAAAATGGCCAGTAATATTTATAAACTCTTTATGTTTGCTGAAGAGGGCCATAAGCACAACTCTGAGCTCATTTTGGCTGTGTTTGATACCCCCTTCATCTCCAACTGGAGTATAGTTTATAAGAGTGTTCCCTTCTGTCAAATAGCTCAGAAGCCTGGCAAATGTTGAGGCCTTGTCTGAGCACCTGAATATTGTGAATGTATTGATTTTTTTTAAAGGAGGAGCACCTTAGAGGGAGATTGGTGCTTCAAACTCTATAGGAATAATGTAACAAATAGAGGATTTAATCCTTCACAAAACCCATAGGACTGAATTGCAGTCTGAGTTGATCAAACCCCAGATCTCAGTATGGTTTCGGAATTATCTGAAAGAAACAGCCTTTCCTAAGTTTCAGTAGTCATTTTGGAAGGGGCAAACCTACTCCTTCTGCCTCAACAAAAGCAGTACAAAACAGAGTTCAGAAAAAAATCAGTCCAGTTGTTCTAAAAACATTCTGTACCAAAAACGCCCACACTTTGAGACAGCGTGCATTGGATGTTGAAAGATTCAAAACAGGGTGGGGTGTGCTTGGATAGCCAAAATGCTGGAGAGGTTCTAAGACTGGGAACTCACTGTCATATATCGTATATACCCAGATGATGTATGAAGCGACCACACTAGTAGAGAGCTAGTTTTTTCTAGGGCCTTTATTTTGTGAAGATACTGATCTTCCATAGAGAATTGGACAATGTGTGGACAGCCATTAATTTCAGAACAGATTGATGATGTAATAGCACTGTGCTCACTCACTTTGCCATGCCCAGCTTTTTTGCTTAGGGCAAGAGCCAGATTTTATGTTACAGTCTGCTTTTATGTTCTCAGAAATGTTGGTTTTAGAAATGCTGCTTTGTCCTAGAAACGTAGGTGTAATTTGATACTTGCAACAACTACCACTGTCTAATTCATTCAGTCTGTATTATCCATTTCATGAGTGAATCTGAACTGCAAATCTTATGGTCATAAAATCTGGGTTAATTTCTGGATTTTTCTGTTTCTTCCTCAAAAAACCTCTGCTTTTTGGACTGCCTAGCATGATTAAGAGTTTTGGAGAGCTCTGAAGTTCGCAACCTCTCTTGTGTCATTTCATCCTAATGAAGATATTGTGCAGCTGGATTTTAGAGTTATTTCAGAGGAATCCAACAAAGGATTTCAGGACCCTGTCAGGCAGATACCATTTTTCACAGCCCACTGAGTGTCCCGCATTGTCATCCTGTTCTTCACCTTAGTGGTATTACACCCCAGTCCAGATAGCAAAAATGACAAAAACTAACAAAAATAAATGTTGGAAATGCAATCTAAAAGGAACCCTCTACCATCTACGGTGGACTTGCAAAAAGGCAAAAAAGTTTTGGATGCAAATTCATAGTAATATAGTAAGAATTTTACAAATAGAGTTTCCGATACACCCAGAAATAGATTTGTTAAACATATATGAGGGAATACAATTGTTTAAAAAAAAGATCACAACAAAAGCTATTAATTCATATGGTTACAGCAGCCAGAATGGTTTACACGAGTAAATGGAAACAAGAAGAAACACCAGAAGTGGATGAATGGTTAATTAATTAATTAATTAAATTATACAATTTGATAGAAATAGATAAATTAACAATAATATTATCCAAAAATTCAATAGAGCAATTTAATGAAGATTGGAAATTAATTTTACCAATATTTGAAGCTAAATGGGGGAACTTGGATACAAGAGGAATAAAAGAATAAGGGGTGCTCTCACTAGAAACCTCTGAGGAGATGGGGTGGTAAGATATGGTGAAAAAAGATCTGATCGAATAGAAACAATAAATTACTTAAGCAGGTGGAAGGAGGTATCAAAAATAACATGGATGTTGTGTTATAGAAAAATAATTGTGAAGAGAAAGACAACAAAAGATATATAATTTAATGAGAGAGACCACTCATTGAAAGGGAAAATACTAAGGAAAAGCTAGTTGACCTTGGATTGAAATGCAAAATATGGCTAAATAGAACTAAGAAAACTATAAGCAGGTAGAGCTTTATCAAAAGAAATATACTTGACAGGTTATCGTTGGGAAATGCTAACTAGGGAATAACCAGTGTGTACCAGAAAAGAGAATAAGGGAAGAGTTTTAGGAGGGAATAAGTATGTAACTATGTATTTGAATGTCTTCGAATCACCTAAGAAAGGATATGAGGAGTTAAGCACCAATAGGTGGAAAGTAGAAATTACATATGAAGGTCATAGGAATTTTTTTTTAAGATGTTTCTTCTATGGACTTTTCAGGTTAAGTTTTTTTTGTTTTGAATTTGTCTGTTATCTGTAGTTGTGTATAGATAATTTTTGTTGTTATTGTTATTGTATTTTTGAATAAAAAGATTTGAACACTGTTCTTTACCTTGGATGTAAACTACAAAGAGTAGCAGTTATGGTATATTCATTGTTTATGTGATATGAGACCCTAATCTGGATATTGCATTGAGTAATGGAGCAGCTACTGGGCAAAAATAGTGGGGAAGGAAACCAGTTTGAAGAAAAAGAGAACTTACAGGTGTTGTTTTAGTAACCAAAGCACAGAGTGAACAAATGATCTGCGTAATTCCCAATTCCTTACTCCAAAAGGCAAAAACAGAGCTCAAAAAGACAAATTGACATGGCATAATTATGAAAATCACTGATCCCGTTTTATGGTGTGTACTAATAGACCTGCTTGTTAAGGAAAATACACATTTGTGTAGATTTTTAGAAGCTTCATCAAATTGTAGTTCAAGAAAGATATGTATTGTTAACACAGGAAAAGCTTTTGCTCCAAAGTGTGAGGAGTCAAAATATTTTCCAAATAGGATTCCTCAAGTGTTTTTTGGAAAATGCCCCCAATTACCGCAATGGTGAATTGCTAACATTTATTACTCCCTTTGGGGGATTCTGTTTTCAGTGCTTGCCATTTGCAATCACAAGTTCTCTGAAGATTTTTCAAGGAAAGGTAAGAGAACTCCTTAGAGACATGAAAGGAGTTCTCTTAATGGACAACATCCTACCTGATACAAGATCCAACATGATACTTCATTAGCAAATAATGACAAAACAGTGTTTTGAATAAGATCCATAAATCAGATCCATGAATTCCAAGATGAAAAAGGATATCTGTCTGCTGTCCACCATTTTTTTCTCTCTCTTCTCTCTCTCTCCCTCCTCTCCCTCCCCATCTTTCTCTGTCCACCCAAGATGAAATAAAGTTCTTGAGAAGAAAATAATTCTACAGTTTGGAACAAAGCCATACCCAGGGAAGAAAAGTACCATCAGAAAGCTGAACACTCTGACTGATGTTTTCTGAGATCACGCTTTCTGAGAATAGTGATCTGTGTAATTCTAAGGCGTTTCCACATAGACACGACTACTAAACATACTGCTAAAATTTACCACATTCAAATTTTGTGAACCAGGTCAAGAAGCTGTTTTTATACAGATAAAGAACAAGCTCTCCAGGGTACCAAACTGATAGTTGTAGGGTGCCAACAAGTCTATATAACAGTCTACATTGATGCACACAGCTACAGACTAGCTGGAATCTACACTGCATGATTCCAAACATATGCGAAATGTATTCTGTTCCAGACCAGAAAATGCTATTCACAGACTTAACGATAATGCCCTGCTAATGTTCAGGCATGCCAAACCTTATAGATTTCTCTGGAGTCTACTTTTTGAATGCTCTCGAAATCCAGAGTTTGAACAGTTACTTTTAAAAAAGTGATTAATGCTTATAGTTCAGAGAGACCCAGTTGTTCTAGTTTCTCAAAAGTAATTAAACTGTTACATTTTTTGGAAAAAAAAATCTGAATACTAGAAGCATGTGGTGTATAGCACACTCTTTTTTTCATCTACCTTCAGTATTCATAGCAGAGTACAAGGCAGCAAGTTGAGGCAGAGCACAGATCAATACTTGAACTATGTCCTATTCTTCTCCTCCATTTAGTAAGGCTCCTCGTGACTATAAAGGTAACTAAAAGGTTACAGTTATGCTATAAAAAGATTGGCATTCTCTTGTTACATTATAGCTGTGGTGTAATGTAATGTAATATAATGTAGTTACACCTTAATTATTGGGAAAAGAAACAATATCAAGTAACTATTTATTTGTAAACAATAAATACCAAGCTCTTGTCACAGACCATAAATTTTTGGTGACCTTGATTAAAGGAAAAGATTTAGTGTTTATTGAAAGTAACAAGAAAGCAGTACATGTATCCAGAGAAGTAAACAAATGTGGTATTTCAATATAGGGCAAACATCTGGCCAGTGAGAATTGGGATTGAAATTTGAATTTGGGTTATATGAGTAGGGTTACCAGATTAAAAACTGGGGATGGCTCCTGTACCTGTAATATTGCACAGAGGAAGGTGTTTCGGTATGTGTTGCTTGTCATACAACCAGGTAACAAGCAACACATGCTAAAATTCCTCCTTCTAGATAACCATTAAAAGTACAGGAAAATTCCTCAGTTTTCACTCTGGCAATCCTGTCTGTGAAAAATGGATAAACAAACTATATTAGTCTTGTTAAGCCTGGTTACTCCTCTCTGGGATGTTCTACTGCCAAACTGTGCTGTGATGTACATCTTGCTTGTTTGCCTGCTCTCACATAATTTACCATAGTAAATGGTGTTGCAGTTGCAGCTGCTGCTGCTGCTGCTGCTGTGTCCTGATGATCTTAATAAATTTCACTTAAATTGTTGCTACGGAATGACTGTGATGTTGCTCGTCAGACAGTGATCTGACACTCCAGGTTGGAATTCTTCTTCAAGTGGCTTGGAGGTCTCAACATCCAAGATACGGTAATGCTAACCATTACATTTTCAAATACACTTCAAGATACATTACGTAAGCATCCAACAGTGAGAACAATCCACTGCCTGTATAGTGACTATGCTCATATGCTTTTCATTGAAGAAGAGGAGGAGGCAGAGATGGTAGCTGCTGCTGCCACCACCACAAGCTAGATCTGAGCTAACCCCTTTCTTATATCTAAGTGGCCTTCTCCAGTCAATGAATAAATGAGAGTTTCTATCTTCCTTTTACAACTGGGATAACACCATGTGGAAATAGCTCCCACCATGCTGTGCTGTGTATGTGTGTGTGGACACCAGATCTGAGATTAAAAGGTGGTTGTGTGGAGAGGGGAAGGAGTTCACTTAACCATACTGTGGGTGTGTAGCATTCTGGGACTTAACATGGAACTCAGAGCAGGGATGGAGATGTGGAAAAGCAGAGGAAGAAGAGTATCTTGCATGCATAGAATTCTGGACCTCCCCATGGATGGGTTTCCAGTTCTGTTCTATAAACATGGAATTGACAGACCCTTCAGCCTTGTAGCAATTTCTGATGGCTGATGACTTCTTAGTTGAACCTTCTTTAACTTGATACTCGCTGGCTGTGTTGTACTACAAATCTCATCTGGTCTTCTTTGGATTGATGGGAATCCAACACAGCTGGAGGGCAAAAGGTTGGCAGTGGCTAAACTAGTTTAAGGGTCTTCTATGACTTCTGTGGACTCCTTGTTTACTCCCCGCTTTAGATGTTTTGTTTACTGTCCTCTCTCTTCTTTTTAAATTATTTTATTCCAATCAGATGGTGAACAAAAAAGTGTGCATAGCTAATACTGACAATGTAGTTAGTTGTTTGGTCATGAGATCACCATCTCTTTTTCTGACAGGGCCCTAGTGCCTTCAACAACATCTGTCAGGTGGAACTGTTCCCATTGTGTCATCTTCGTGACAGGAAAAGCTTATTCTACTAAGCTACTAAGGGAAGAAGTACTCTGCCCCCCCCCCAAAAAAAAAGGTTGGCAGCCCTGCTCAGTTGTTGGCACTATTACTATTAAATGTGAGTTTGTAATATTTGGATATAGTTTTTTTGAGAGACTGTTCTACTTTTCTTCAGTGGGCTGCAACTGTTTCAAAAAAAACTCATGGGGGAGGCATTAGTGAAAGGCACGTTGGGTGAGATATGGAGCTGATATAGCAGTGGACTTTCAAGTAGTGTTCTGGAGAGTCCCAAGAAATTTGTCAGCAGTTCCTCAATAAGAAGACAATTTGTGATGGACTAGCTTCCACAGACAGATTACATTTCAGCCTGAACATATTCTCAGTTTGCAGAGAATGGCAGTAGGTGCATTAGACTTGACCAAGTTGCCCTGTGGGAATTGTGAATTTTTACTCTGGAATGTACTCAGAATTCTCTGCAGTGCATGATGGATCCATGTCTGACGTGTGGGGCTTTGTCAACAGATAGGCTAGTGTGGAGATGTTGAACCAGAGCTCTTGCTGTGTATGTGTTTATGTGAAGGCAAGAGTTCTTTATCTCTGTTACAACAAGACAAGAATGTAGTATCTGTTGCAGTAGAATACTTGAAAGCCCACAGCGGTTGAATAAACCAGAGATGTTAAGGATTAGACAGCTCACCACAATTCCTTGGTCATAAGAATTCAGGATCTCCTTGCTAGCTAATGCCAGCCCTTGGTGGTAAATGTGTAATTTCCAGGGTGGGTGGTAAGCAGGGAGAATGAGGCATTTAGTGTTTTTTTTTTAAACCCTACATATAAATGCATTGATAGCTTTGAACCACTAAAGACATCTAGCAAGGATGTTTTTGAAAAGAGTAGAATTGTCATGTGTAACATGACTGGGCATTGTACAAGCCTGGAGACAAGTAAAAGAAGCAAAGTGTCTCTTAGTAAACAAGTGAATATACTTAGTATCTGTTTGAACATATCTGCATGTGTGTTTTAAAAGCGTCCCTTGTATGTTTGTGAGGAGGAGATAAATTAAACAGAAATTTACATACCTGTGGGTTTCAGCTTCCTGTTTCATCCCATTTTGGTTGCTTAGCAGATGTTTGACCCGTTTTTATCCATCCCATTGCAAAATAATATCTTCCAATTAAAATATTATGGGAAAAACCAGCTCTGCTTCCAGGGAACGTATTCCTTACCCCTCTCTGCTTCCAGGTGACTTATCCCTGGAAGCAGCAACTCTAATGCAAGTCCTGCTGAAACCGTTTCTTCTGGGGAAGGAGGGAAGGGAGAGAGATTGAGAGAGATGCCCTTGGCATATTGGACCAAGACTTGGGAAATCCAGGTTATATTCTCCTGAGCCATGAAATTAACTGTGTGAGCATAGGCAAGTCACTCTTCCCCAGCCTGATTTACTTCACATGATTGTTTGAAGTCAGGAGGAGGAGACCTATGCATACAACATGGAGCTCACTGGAAAAAAAGTGGGCTGTTAAACCAATAAAAAGAATGGGTGTAGTTTCATAACAGTCTTTGACGCACATAAGGGTGTATCAGTTGAAGGGGCATAAGGGAAGAGCTGATGGGGAAAATGCAGTATGGACCCCAATAGGAAAAGAATATGATATTTTCTGGGGGCAAAACAAGGGCAGAGGACAAAACTCAGCACGCCACTGTTGTGCTCTTAACCAGACTCAAGACTTTTCTTTTCTCCGTCAGGCCTACTGTTGCGTCCCCTGCTCTGGGATGACCAGAGTGGCTCCTGGTTGCTGACAGTTCCAGCATCGAGTGCAGCATGGCCCGGCTCATCCATGCCCTCTGGAGTCTCTGCATCACCACCGTCCTGGTCACATCAGCCACACAAGGTAAGGGGAATTTGAGTCAGGCAGACCTTGTGAGTAACCAGTTCATGAGCCTTCACTCCGCTGCCACAGTACGGGCTAGGAGGGTAAAGAAAGAAACAAGGTCTTTTTTGCGTAAAAAAAAATGTGGAAGAAATGGACAATTTGGTGATTTCTGTAAAGGAAATGATTTTTCTTATCTTCTTCAGAATAAAAAGTAAAAAAATAATTTTAGAACAGTGTTTAATAGCTGCTTCTGTTGTGTATGTCAAAATATTTTCTAATTAAGTACTGAAACAGAAGTACTTTATTTAGAAATAAAGCTCTGTGCAATTTGTGTGTTTCTGTGTATATGGTTGAGATCCAGTGTGGTATAGTGGTTTGAGTGCTGGATTACGATTCTGTAGACCAGGGCTCAATTCCCTACTCAACCACGGAAACCCACTTGGGTGACCTTGGGTGCATGACATGCTCTCAGCCCCAGAAAACCCTGTGATAGGGTTGCCTTAGGGTTGCTGTAGGTCAGAAATGAAGGCACAAAATAACAACAATGCGTGTGGTAAAATTGTGTTTGAATTTAATTCTTTTCAATATGTAGCGGGTACTTTAGCACTGCAAAGGGAACTTCTGTATTTTGACTGACTGTGTTTTTGTGTACTTGTTAATACAGTTCTTCTTGCTTTGGAGGGGCAGAATATAAATTTAAATCCAGAGTGGGGCAACTAGGGGGTCTCCAGTTGTTGGATGTCCTTCCAGCATGGCCATGCTGTAGAATGATGAGAATCATAACTCTGTCATATGGAAAGTTTTTTTTTCTTTTTCCCGTATTATATAGAAAGTGTCAAATTAAGCACCCATGTTCTAAATGGTATGGGCAAGGCATGGCCTGTGGGTTATATGAAGCCCCCTAGGAGCGGAAAAAAGGGGATTTTGACAAAAACATTATTATTATTATTTTTAAATGCCCACAAATGTCTCCTAGGGGCATTGGGGCAATTTTGCCATTTTAGGCCAAGGAGATGCCTTTTACTAAAACAGGAAGCGACTTCTGTTTATTTTCTTTTGCTTAAAAAAGTCTGTCCTGTACTTAAAATGGCCTGGACCATGGCAAAAATGGCCCCAACTCTTCCTAGGCAGTATTTAAGGGGATTTAAGGGCATTTTTTAAAAACTGTTTTTGCAATGGGGTGCAGTGGGGAGTACGGCTCCCCATGGTGTCCTGGAGGGCTAATGCAGTTGCCTAGCACTCAACAGTTGCCTTCCTTTGATCTAAATGAACACACTAAAATTAAGAGCTATATAACCAAATAATCTGAAATGGCTACAGGTTTCAATGTCATCTTCTACATGTATGCTGTGTGTCGATGATAGTTTTCTGCAGAATTTATAGGCTGCTGTGTTGGCCTCTGTGGAGTCATGCTTGTTCCCCACTTCTCAAGGCTGAGAAGATTTCTCTGCTTCCACTGCATATTGTCATTGTGTGCACTGAAATAATTTCCAACTTTTGGTGACCCTAAGGTGAGACTATCATGTTTTCCCTGGCAAGATTTGTTCAGAGGAAGCTTGCTTTTGCGTCCTTCTGAGGCTGAGAGAATTTGCTTTGCCCATGGTCACCCAGCAGATTTCCAGAACTAAACCAGGATTCGAACCTGGCCTCCGGAGTCATAGCCCAACACTCAAACTACTACACCATTCTGGCTCTCTCCACTGCATATCACTGCTTTTGATAGGCTATAACAGCAGTAGGAAAGGCTTTTTCTCATTTGGAGTAAAGGGAAAAGTTTTCCCTCGTAGAACTTTGGTCTGTCGGGCAACTGTTGAACAAACTGGTACCCTGTCAGAAGAAAAATCATGACGGTTCTGGCAGTGGTTGGTATAGAACAGAAGAGAAGCAGGCAAGCAAGCAAAGGGTTTATTTAATTATTAAATTTATTCCCTGCCTTTTTACTAAAATCATGCTCAAGGTTTCTTAACTTGATACAACACCTTTTTGTTCAGCTCTTTCCTCAGTTTACTCATATTTTCCATTACATACTTTCCATTCTTTTTTTTCTGTTTGTCCTTCTTTTGTCTGTTGTTCTACGCAGAAGCTCAAGGAATGCCTCAGATGCATCCCCTATGTAATTTTGCTATATAACTATTTGTTGTTGTTGTTCTGTGCCTTCAAATCATTTCTTACTTATGGCAACCCTAAGGTGAACCTGTCATGGGGTTAGGCAAAGTTAAAAACAAGAGAAAAAGTCTGGTCTTTTCGTTATGCCATTGATTTGGGCATTTCCATGGTGTACTTTATGCCTCAGTTTTTGTACCTTCACTTTCAGTTTATACGTAATATCATATCTTACACATTTATTTATCTGTTACATACAAGGATGTTTTAGAAAACTAGAGCACTTATTTGCGTGCCTCCTGAGGAGTTTTTAAAAATTACAATCCAGAAATCACCGACCTCGTATGAGTGCACTTGAGACTGTTTCAGTATTCTGTGTGTCAAGGGTGGGCAAAGAGCAGCCTGCAAGCTGCATGAGACTCCCGAGGTGTTTTTTCTGGCCCCTCGGGACCCCCTTGGGTCAAAAATCATTTTTTTCTGTCAAAACAGTTTTTGGGTCCAGAAAGTTCCCAAATGCACTGTTAGGAGTGTGTAGAAGGCATTTCCACCACGCTTAGAGGCCCCCTGAGCCCCGTAGAGCTCAAAAACATTTTTTTTTAAAATTTAATGTTCCCAAATGCTCCAAAATATCCACTGAGGTTGCATTTCTACCACATTTTGTGCCCCCCGGAACAGTTTAGCCCGGGAGAGGCCTTTTTAGATACCCAAAACATGGTGAAAATGCCTGTATACATTCTAAGATGTATTTGGGGCCATTTTTTTAATTTTAATTTTTCATGGGAGTGGGTGGAGCCTTCAAATTCCTCCTAGGGAGCTAATGTGACCCCTTAGCATTTCACGGTTGCCTCCCCCTTCTGTACATGTTAGGCAGGATACTGGTTACTGTTTTGACCCTCTATAGAGATCCCCTTCATTTGGTAGGGAATTTCTTCCCTTGGGGTCTGATTCATCACTCCGTTTGTAAATAGAAAAGAACCTTCCTCCACAGTATACAGAGGCCAGGGTTCTGCTCGGATGCTGTGCTAGCTTTCTCCCTGCTTATATGGGAGGAGTCAGGCAGAAGGGCAGAAACAACAGCGACATCCCTGGGAGAGGGTGACTGTTATCTCTGAATGGCTCCTTTCACAGTGCCTGGCTTCTAAGAGGTGTGTTCTCAGAACTAAAGGCTATCTGGAGTGGCTTAGAAAATCACCTGTTCCATGGTACGGGCAACTTATAAGCCAATCCCTCAGAGCACCTTTAGAACAAGGGGCACCTACCCCTATGTAAGCCAGGCATTTGGAAACATATCCAGAGACCCAACATCCACCTGCTCCTATGGCTGTCACAAACTTTGTCCTTTCCCCATTGGCACAGCACCCCTGATGTCTTTCCCTTCATCATGTGTTCTTGCTGCCCAGCCTCTATTGGCAGAGAAACTCAACTGGATCCTGATCAGATTGGTTAATCACTGCAGGACTTTTACAATAACTGTGTATTTGTTTAGGGTTTTCTTTAGTTTTCTTTTGCTGCATACTGTTTAGTTTACTTGCTTGAATTGTGAGGAACTGTTTGTCCTACACGATCTGTGCTGAGGTTCAGTAGCTTTGTTCATAATACACGTCCAAGTGCACAAAGATGGTGACTGAGTGGAGGTAGCTGGGTGGATGGTCCTTACTTTGGGCAAAATGTGAGACTAGATAACTTTTCTGTCCTTCCCAGCTTTTTGTTTTTGTCATGTTCAGCTCGGCTTAATGAGTTTTCTGGGTGGGAAGTGCAGTTTTCTGTGATGTTTTCTGTGAAATTCACCATGGAGCTAGGGGCAGACTGGGAAGGAAAAAAAGATCCTGAGCTGGAGTTGATACATGGGTGAATTCACAGCTTGGAAATGTTGCACCGGTAACAACTTCCAGGATCTCCACCAAGTGTTGGCCACACTGGCTGGGGCTTCTGGGAGTTGCAGTCAACAAAATAATTTCTAGGCTCTGGATAACTTGGTGTTAAGGGTTCCCAGTTTAGTTCAGAAGAAAGGGGAATGAGAAATTATATGCACCATATTCTTTTAGTATGTAATACTCCAGAATAACTGATGCGCCTTAAAATAAAAGACAACTTGCAATTTCGTAGCAGTTAATTCTCTTACATTAGTCTTTGTGAACGATTTTTAACTGCTATGTGGAATAATGGTACCACTTTAATTTTTACATAACATAAAGAATGTAAGACTCCACCTCAAAGGTTTTTGGAGGTGGGAGAGACAGAAGATTTCTTTTTTAATCGGATCCACACAGCACCATCTGTCTCACACTCTAATTTTAGATTTGGTGAATGTGGCTAGGCAGAGAGCGGGGTTGATTGGAGATCTCATACAAGGAGGTGAAGTCTGTATCCTTCCTTTGAGATGAGAAAAGTATCTCTATTCACTCAGGTGTGTTTGGTGTTGAAGACCTACAGTATTTCAGAAGCCTTTGGTGAATGGTATGAGATCAAAGTGCCTCTTTTCCTAAAGGAAAGTGCTGGGATTTCATAGATCTACCAGGGTCATTCCCAAAGGGAGACACCATCTGCTAGCCCCCCCCTTTTTTTTGGTCTCTCTGGAAACTTGGTTCCATACGAGGATGGGCAATTGAGTACTGCCTATTGAATCCCCCAGAGGACAGTTCTATTTAGAGACAGGTGCCTGTGCTCATCTCAATATTTGCCCAAATTTGTACCATCTCTCAGCTACTTACCTAGTAATGCCTTCTACTCTCAAATGTCTCCAGCCACAATTCAGGTAAAGATTCATTCTGTAGAACAGTGTGCACACAGTAGCAACCCAGACCACTTGGTGCCTTATCATTTATTTTATTTAAATGTCTGGCTACTGTATTTCGAAAACAAGAGAAAGCATCCTGGTAAAACTCATTAGAAAAGTACAAAGATGGCTTGAGATCTCAGGCATTGGGCATTGTGCTGGTGCCCAGGATTACTTTAAAAGAAAAAGCCATCAAACATTTGCACCCAAAAAGCTGAATCCTGTGATGTTTTGTATGAACCCCGTGTATTTGCATATATTTGTTTACTTTGGATTGTTCTGCTGCTGCTAAGTAGCTGGCCTACATATGTTGCTTGCCACTTAACCTAGCACTAAGATGCTTCCATTTATAGTAAAAAAAAAAAAGATGATGAGAAATGAAAAGACCTTCCTTTCCCCAATTCAGGGCTTTGCCTCTGGGTCTCTGGCCTAGTCCTTAGTTTATTGGGATTCCTGGGCTCCTGCCCAAATATAAGAATTAATCAGTAGTGGGAGCTCGTAAACCTAGATGAAGAATTTGAGTCAGACTGAATTTTTTGATTGGGACTTGTGTAGATTTAACTCATCTCACAGGGTCTCAAAAACATTGAGAGAAGACTCAAGTTCTTGGTCTTGGTGATATAGATTGCACATATGTTGACATTTGGGCTTTATACCAGTTTCTTTGTCAATGTGAATCGTTTATAAAATGTGGAATACACACAGTTCGTGAGTATGCTTATTGGCATGCCTTTGCTAGTCTGAACAATTGATGCTAGAGCCTGTTCTGAACTGGAGTAGATCAAATTTACATCTGTCTTAGCAGTCATCAGCAGAGCTGGCCCAAAACACATGGCTGACTTGGGCAAAGAAGAAGATGGCACTTCTGCCCTGACCTTCTTGTTTATGCAGTCTTGTTTAACCTTAAGGAAGATTCTTGGTTGTTGTTTTTTTTGTTTTTGTTTTTTGTGATGTGCCTTCATATTGATTCTGATTTATGGCGATTCTAAGGTGAACCTATCATGGGCTTTGTTTGGTCAGATTTGTCTTCCTCTGAGGCTGAGAAATTGTGACTTGTCCAAGGTCACCCAGTGGGTTCCCATGACCAAGGAGGGATTCAAATCCTGGTCTCCAAAATCATGCAGCATTCAGGCTGCTACACCATGCTGGCTCTTTGGAAGAGTCTTGTGGCGCATAACAATTTTAATGCAGCATTAGTCTTTAAGGTGCCCAAGACTATTTATTGTTTTTGCAAAATACTAACACAACTGCCCCTCTGGAAATTTGTTTAATCTTATTGCCCAGAGTGAAAAGTGTTGCTTTCTACATACAATAGGGGCAGAATTTTATCACTCTTTTGAGATCCATAGCAGATCTTAAAGTGAACTCATCAATGCATTTCAAGTTCCCTGATTATGAATTGATAACTGTTGCCTCTCTTGAACCTTGCAGGCATAGTGAACTATAGATCAAAATAATGGGGTAAAATAAAGAAAAACCCATCAAAAGCATTCTAAGACTTTCATATTCTAATAAGCTTTCGAATGCCAAAGTTAAATTGTTCTAAGGGTGGGCCAAATTGGAGTTTTCAAATTATAGGCGTATTCAAATCTTTTCATGTGGAAGATTTTAGATAATTGGGCTTCTTTGCACGTAACTCTAAACCCTGGATTTATTGCATGCAGAAGAAGCCTGCATAAGCTCAAGTGAAACACCAGCTTCTTGTGCTTGTTGCCCCTTTCTCTTTCTCTCAGTTCTCTGGGAGAAGATCTCAGCAGAGTTTAGTATTACAGTAGGCCGTCCGCATTCACGAGGGATAGGGACACAAATCCCTCGTGAATGTCAAATAATTGCGAATATCCTTCCCTACAGGCTTCTGCCTGGCAGGGGCACCCAGCCAGGTGGGAGGAAGGGAGACAGGGAACAAGCAATCTCCTTCCCTGCAGCTTTCTGCCACTCGTGCAAGGCACGCCTGCACTGGCTGAGATGGCAGGAGGAATGCAGGGAACTGGCAATTGCCTTCCCTGGACCTTCCTGCTGCTAGTGTGGGGTGCACCTGCAGCGGCAGAGGTGGGGGCGGTGGGGGGAGCACGGGGAATTGGCAATCACTCTCCCTGGACCTTCTTGCCCCCCACGTGGGTGCAGCCACACTCACAGCGGGGGCGGGGGCAGCGGGAGGAGCGTGGAGAACTGGTGATTGCCCTCCCTGGATTTTACTGCCACCCGCGCAGGCATGCCAACACCCGCGGTGGCAGCAGCAGGGGAGTATGGGGAAATGGTGATCGCCCTCCCTGGACCTTCCGCGATGGTGACAGGGGCAGCGGGAGGAGCGGGAGGAATTGGTGATTGCCCTCCCTGGACCTTCATCCTGCCAGCGCGGGGCGTGCCTGCACCAGGAGCAGGGAGAGTGGGAGGAGCAAGTGAGGTGGGAATGGAGTTGGAAGGGGGAGAATTGGGGGGTAAGCGGGCACCCCGCGAGTAATCAGATTAGCAAAAGTGAAACCCGCGAATGTGGAGGGAGAACTGTACTTACATAGAATCTGGTTTAATGTTAACAATTAAACCAGGGATTCTGGTTTTAAAATGATTCCTAGTCAGTTACTAATTACGTCAAATCATGAATTCAAAATCAGGTTTGTTTTTAAAATAAACTTTGAATTTGTTTTACAATAAGATTCTTGATTAGAGGTTGCTAGCGTGGTGTAGTGGTTTGAGCACTGGAGACAAGGATTTGAATCCCTGCTTAGCCCTGGAAACCTACTGGGTGACCTTGGGCAAGTTACACTCTCTCAGCTTCAGAGGAGGGCAAAGGCAAAAGCCCCTCTGAACAGATGCTGCCAAGAAAACTCTGTCATAGGTTCACCAGTGGTCACCATAAAGTTGGAAAGGGCTTGAAAGCACAAAGCAACACCTTGGTTAGAATGTAGAATGTTAGAATGCCGATGTTTTGTAAAAATGAAACAAAACTCTGCCAAACTCCTTCCAACAAAACCAAAATCCACAAAGCAGTGATACTTTTATTGGCCAATCAAAATGTACAGAATACATCATGCAAGCTTTCAAATCCATGGGTGTGCAGGATGAGAGAGAAATGGGACGTGTGAGAGTCTAAAGTTTCCACTAGGCTTGACCACATAGCACTAAACCATGGGTGAGCAACTTCCCAGCAATTCCTTTGGACCACCAAAGCCAACTGCAATCCATTAAATTTACCACTGCTGTTGCTGCCAAAGCTTGATTGCTTTCTGCAGTCTATGGTTCGTGCTAGAGTATCTTTCTGCATCATAGAGCCCTGTGAATCTGTTGGATAGACACCCCACTTCCCTTCCTGAAGCTGCAAGAAGAGGACGCTGTCGTTTGGCACTTTTACAGTACTGTGAGGGCTGTGAAACAGAGATGTGGGGGTCACATACAGTCAGTATCTACATGTTGCACATTCCTGCATGCTCATATTTTACTGTTCAGGCATACCAGACCCCTATCTATGTTTTCCACTTCATAGCAGCTGAGACAGTTTTTACTATAACCTTGTTTACACCGCCCTTAGACCTCATTCCCTACTTAAACTAAACCCAAGCATGTATAACAGAACCAAATATTTCCCTTCATTATTCTCCCCTTGTTTTTCTTCCTTCCTTTTCTTCTCTCTGTTGAATTTTACACTCTACATGCCTTAGGGTAGTTTTGTTGCTCTGTAAAGCGCCATACATGCTAATGTTGTGGAAGTACTACCGCTACTGTCTGTCCTGTTTTGTCCATCCCATTCCCACCTTTCTACTCACAATAATGCTCAAGGCATCTAACAACAGTACATCAAATAAAAGCACATCAGTAAAAAATCTGTGAGAAACCACTACCACCAGGTCTGGAATCTGAGATGCAACAGTGTAAAAAAGTGATCACAACCCTACTAAAATCAGATGGATACAAGCATTCACATATTTAACTGCTCCCATATGCAAATAGTTATTTTTTAAAAGACCTATGATTGTAATATTCATTCAGGGTGAAATGAGACATTGTGAAGGGGACAGGCTGCCAGTGCTCTGTGTCTCTTTGCTCTCTCACCCTTGAAACTTCTACTACAATACAGTTCATGTGATGCCATTGCACTGTGTGCTTGCCTGTGTTTTTCTCTCAGTTAGATGTGCTTGCCATGTACATGGGAGCACACTGACTGCAAAGAAGTGAATTCAGCTTCAAAGAAGTGAATAACACATGTGCATTTTAAGTATGCGGAGATAATGGGTACATTGATACACTTAAATGTCTGGCTCAGAATTGCTTTTCCTGACACTCATTCTGTATTTTTTGTGCTTATATTGTACCAAGCTACACTGTTGAAAATCAGGACTGGCCCTGTTATTAGGCAGAATTGGGCAATAGCGTCAAGCAGTAGATGCTGAAGAGGCAGCAGTGGCAGCTATTCACCTGTTCCTCATGAACCTTTTGCCTTTTCCCTCTGTTGGAGGACAAAGCTGTGCATGCATAGTGCAACCTGTCCTGCATCTCTTAAATTAGACTGATATCCTCAGGTGTGGTGGAGCACTGTATCTCGTTAGTGGTTTTGAAGTAAGATTTAGCAGCTAGTCTGATTAGCTTCTGCACATGGGATGGAGGCCAGGGCCATGGAAGAGGTACTATCTTGTCCTTTGCCCTAGGCAGCTGTGTTTTTTGGGCCAGTCCTGCTGAAGATTTCTCAGAGGGAAGCAAGTTTGGTCTCCTTCTCCATTTCAGGAGGAGGCTCTAGGAGCCAAAGTAACTGGTGATCCTCCCATAATGCACTTGGCCTCCCTTTCATCAATGCTTTTCTGTCCCATGCTTCCTACTTCAAGGCACTGCGGCGGCAGCCGCTTCCAGTGTTTCATCTCTCAGGCCCCTTTGTGTTCCTTTCCTAGGGCAACAGCACAGTGCTTGGGTCCAGCTTCAAAGGATCAGCCACATGGGTTTGATAGGCAGGGGGTGGCTTTAAATGAAACCAGTTATCTGCACTAACCCTTGGCTCATTGTCTGCCTGGCTGAGCTTGACAGCATGGGTAGGGATTGCTAATGCCCATCATAATGCCCTTCATTGTATGGTATACAATGATGTTCCTGCTTGTAGTGGATAGAACTAAAATGAATGAGCTACTGGTAGACTAAGAGGAGGAGTGAACTCTCCGTTTTGAAATATCTTACAAAGCAAACCTACCCAAGGAATGGTTTCTCAATTCCATTTTGTTCTTCTTTTATCCTGTTTGCTCCAGGTTGTCTCTGACACCCAGTACTGGATGCTTAGCATATCTCTAGAGCTTAGGAAGGTTTAATTTTTTGGACTGTGACTTTCAGAATCCTTCAGCCAGTATGATTAATGACCATGCAGGCTGGAGTATTCTAGGATCAAAAGTGCCCCCCACAAAACCCTTTCCTAAAGTCTGTGTCTGTATTTCAGTGCAGTATTCCTGTGATGTACCACTTTGAGAGTCATTAGGCATACTAGCTAATCACAGGTTTGTCCTATGTAAGAATGAGTCCTCCAGTCTGAGTATTAAGGTCTGCGCATTCTATCTCTTAGCTATTTAAGAGAATCAATCTGTGAGAATGGCAGCCTGCTTGACATTGCCTGTGTCCAGTTCCACTAAAGAAGGCTGCCCCTTCATCCTTTCCTCAATGTGCTCACTATCAGGGAATGCCTCTCAGCATCTTGTTCCAATGGAAACCTTCTTCTCCATGGCAAAAATAGTCAGCTTGTCTAGCTACCAAGCTTGTGTAGTTTGTAGAGAAGGCAAACCTATAATGGAAAGTGGTGGTGGTGGTGATGGTGTTGGAGTCTCCAGGCTTCTAGGTCCCCATTCATTTCCCTTCCTTCCTTCCTTCCTTCCTTCCTTCCTTCCTTCCTTCCTTCCTTCCTTCCTTCCTTCCTTCCTTCCTTCCTTCCTTTTTTTTTTTTTGGTGTTTGTGGGGCTGCCCAAATATCCAAACGTATCCCCTAGGAGGTATGGGAGACAATTACAGTGCTTTTTGCCCCTCTTCAGCGCTTGGGGAAAAAAAGCCTTTCCTGGGCCTAAAATGGCCCAGAGAGAGCCAAAAACACGGTAAAACTGCCCTCCACTTCCCTAGGGGGAATTTGTAGGCAAAAAATTAAATGGAGAGTGCATCCCATTAACCACAACAGTTGCCTATCATAATTGGTGAGAATGAATGAGAATGAACCATTGATAATCCTCTTCAGACTCGGAGTGTGTGGAGGGGAGGGCTGAAGGGGGGTGGGGCTATGGCATGAGGGGTGTGACCACCGTGCAGGGGGGCTTAGCTGTGGTGTGTGGGGGCATGGCCAGGGCTGGTGGGGGCATGGCTATGGGCCGGGACGCCCCAAAAACATTGCTGCCCAGGGCAAATTTCCCACGCCCCTCCCATCCCTACGCGACTGGCTGAATAGGTACATAAATTATTTCCTGCCATCATTCCTTGGGCTGCCAGTCCAAAATCTGGAGAGTGAAATTGATTATTAAGGGCAAAGGTGGGCACCCTTTGCCTCACCACTGGGCATGCTAGCTTGGGCTACTGGGACTTGATGTCTAAAACACCAGGAAGGCCCATAGTAATATGTCTCTGCTTTTCAGGGTTCAAATGGATTCCCTAAGCCAGTATGGAAAAGCTAATATGGAAAAGAAATAGGTCCGATACCCTAGTGCTGAAATATCATTTTAGCTATCCTTTTTTCCTGCTGTTGTGGAGCAAAATGAGAGTCCAATAGGGAGAACAGAAGGAAGATTGGACGACATTAAAACTAATGTGGGCTGTGCACTACTGAACATTGTCACACTCTGCTGGAACTCTTGAACTTCCAGCCCTGTTGTTCTGAGTGTAAACTTAGCAGCCCAGTTAGCCTCTGGGCTCACTTTTAGAAATGAGAGCCATGTAACAGAAAGCTGGCAGCAACAGGAGATGATAAAATAAGGCCCTGAAAGGCAAGTTTTCTCCATAAGAGTGTGCCTTTGCGAAGGCTTTTTGGAAGAGTGTCCATTCACAGCTACCATTGTCTAGAACTAGCTGTCTGCCTTGCAGCCAAGTAGGTGCCACTCCCTAGCTCCTTGCCAGCGCATTCAGATGCAGCTGGGGGAGGCTTGCTGGGCATTATTGAAAGGAGCCCATCACAAAGGTTGCCCAAGTAGAAACCCATGATTTCGGCAGACCCATTCTAGTTTCTCCTGTACTTAGACCCAGGCTCTTTCATCTCTTGTTCATCTCTTGTTCTCCATTCAAGCATCCATTCTCAGCAGCCTTTTCCTGCTTCCTCAGATCCTACCTCTTCTTGTCTGCTGGGCTCCCTCTCCCCACCCCTGCTGCAAACAGCCACCAGTGCCAGGCTGTACTAGTTAGTTACTCAGCTAATGGTTTAATTACAGACTGTCGCCACAGGGCCCTTCCATTAACCCAGCAAGGGGGAAAGAAAAATTACACAAAGAGCTGCTATGACATGCTTGCTTCCTAGTCCCCCTCTCTAGCCACCCTTTAAAGCCCCGAGTGCCACTAATACATGCTCCCCCACTAGGGGCTCTGAGTCTTGCCCTTTGCAGGCAAAGGCACAGACCTCTGCACTGATTAGCTGCAACAAGGTAAGAGGTCTGAGGGGCCCAGAAGGAGGGCTGACGTCCTGCCAGATGAGGAGATGGGAAGGGGGGGGGTCACAACAGACCCACTACACACCATTGTGCTTTGCTATTTCCTTTCAGGAAGTGTGTCAGCTTCTCCTAACCGACTCTTTTAGAGACACAAAATTGTTGTGTTCCCCAGCATCACTCAGATTACAGTGGGTGCCATGGGAGCAGGGTAGACCAAAACAGATTGGGCGCTGAGCAAATGGGACATTTGTTCCTGAACTACTGGTATGTGAACAAAGTAGCCAGAGCATAGTTGTCAGTTCACACCTGTGTTGCTTAGATATGTGACTGTTGTTCTGTTATCATTCTGACCATTTTGTCAGGACCCAGCTCCTGCTACTCTTTTCTACATGGGATTATGCACGTGAAGTTCAGTGCTACTTCTTACCTTACAGGTACTCTTCCCAGAGTTTGAGAGGGGAGAATACTAGCTAAGAAGTTTACCTGCTAGGTTGAGTTTCATGATCCCACTTCAGTTAAAGGAGGGAATGTTGGGGACTGTTCTGTTTCTCAGTAACAAATCAGCTTAATGGTCTAAGCTCAATACAAATGAAGTCATATACATAAAATAAATAAATCAGGCAAAGGAAATCCAGGAATAGGATTAAAAGACAAAGGTGTGGTGAAGCACAAAGAGTCCCAAGCCAGTAAATCCAGTGAAGGAGATCCAGAAATGTGGTCAAGCATCAGTCTAGGGTCCAAAACCGGTTAAATTTAAGCAACATCAAGGCAGGGGCTATCCAAGAACCAATTAAAACATCAGCTAAGGTTGGGAGCTGAGGTACAATAAAAAGCAAGGAATGCAGGGCAGCAAGAGAGGTCTGGCAGTCAGCATAGACATCGGCCAGAATCCTGTTTGTGTCTGTGGAATCACAGTGCCTATTTTCTGGCCAGCATTCGCTACAGCTGGGGCATGCACAACATACCAAAATATATTTACTTCCTCTTGAGCAGGGGTGGGAATTGTGCAGCCCTCCAAGTGTTGCTGAACTGCAACTCCCATCAACCTCAGTCAGCATAGACTGTGCTGAAGAATGCTAGGAGTTGCAGGTCAACAATATCTGGAGAACAGCACAATCTTCACCCCAGCTGTTAAAAGTGAAAAAGGAAGACAAGTGTGTGGAGAGAGGGGGATGCAGCTGTTGCAGGGAGTCGTGCTTCCCAAAGTGATGCTGATAGCAGAATGTCCATAAACTAGCAGAGCACTGACTAGAGAGAGGAAGGACAAACCTGGTCTTCTGTGAAATACAATCCAGAATGACTGGACTCTGTTCCTAGATGAGCCCCCATTTGAGGCATTCCAGTAAATAGCTGTATCCAGAAATTGCACTTTCACTTGCTATACTGCAGTAGACGATGGTGAAAATAATTATGGAGTGAAGTACTTCCCCACCACTATTCCCCTAGCTGCCCAGATGTCCAGCTTTGTATATAGATCCTAAGTGTCCCTGTTCGTCTTTCCTCCTTCCTTATAGATATGGTGGCAGAATCTGAGAGTCTACTCAAAATGTAATACCCTTCCCACAGTAAAGGTGAGCAAAAATCTCTAGTATCAGTCTTTCTGGAATCCTCCCTAATATCTATGCTCAGTTCTCGGTTGGTTCCCCCCTCCCATGTGCTTTACTTACTTCCCATTTCCACCTCTCCAGACTTGAAAACCTTGCAGGATTTTGAGGAGGATTGCAAAGAATTTTTGCAGTACGTTTCCCAGACCCTTTCCTCAGCGGCTGCCTCTAAAGTGGGTCACGGGTGGTGCAGGGAGGCAAGAGCTTTATGAAAAACATGTCTGGGTTTTTAAAGACACATCTGCCTGAATCTGCAGAGCTTAGTCTGAATATACAGCTCAGCCTAGCCAATGAAGGACGAAACTGTTCCCCCCAAAATACTTCTTGGGTGGTGCTGGGAGAAGCACACCTTTGCATTCCAGACATTCACAGACATATCACAGTGTAGGTAGAGGAATCTCGAAACCCCTCCTGTTCTCCTTGAAAGAATGACATGGGAAACAGTGGCTTAAAAGTACAGAAATATATTGCAGATCTTGCAACATGAGAGTAAAGAATGTGAGAGGGAAAGAGAGAAATCCAGGTTTACCAGCCCCCCTCCTTTCTTTGGGGGCACAGCCTACTAGACCCTAGAGACAGGAAAACAACCCTGGATTTTCATGGCTTGGTCTAATGCTATGTGTTATGCATACCTAAGCATGGGAGGATATTGCAGTACTCAACCAGGAAATGAACAGGAATTTGAAGACTGGGTAGCATAAGAATCCTGTGAGCCCTCACTCTCTCATCTCCCATCCCCAGCAGGTCTAAGCCGTGCAGGCTTACCCTTTGGTCTGGTTCGGCGGGAACTGGCATGTGAGGGCTATCCTATTGAGCTGCGCTGCCCAGGCAGTGATGTCATCATGGTGGAAAATGCCAACTACGGGCGCACAGATGACAAGATCTGTGATGCTGACCCCTTCCAGATGGAGAATGTCCAGTGCTATCTTCCGGATGCCTTCAAAATCATGTCCCAAAGGTAAGTGACGTTGTAGGATCTCAGTGTGGTTAATAAACGGTTTCCCTTTCCTAGCCTTCTTCTCTTTCAGATTGTTCTGGGGCTTGTGGTATTTCTCAAATCACTCCTGGTTTTTAATATGAGGTTATGTCCCCTGAGTACCAGTATATTTCTTAGCCAGTTACATGGCCCTTTGGGAAAATCAGAGACAGATTTCACAAAGACCTTTTCATACTGAAGCAGTCATTTTCAGATGCAGAGCCAACGTGATATATATACAACATGTAGAAAACTTGTGCCTATAGAGATACTGGTGGACTTCAGCTCCCATCAGCCCCAGGCACCATGGGATTGTTAGAACTAAGATACAAAAACATCTGAAGGGCTGCAAGTTCTCTTTTTCTGGGGTGGTAGCTACTGTTAGGCTAGGATTGGGGAGGGATTCAAATCCCACATGAAGAGCACTATGTGAACTTAGGCTGGTAACTTTCTTTTGGTTGAACCTACTTCACAGGGCTGTTGTGAAACATATGTGCCACTTGAGCAGCTGGGATATAAATGCAGATGATGATTTGCACCAATCCACTTTTTCCAAAGGGTTTTATGCAAGTGGAAAAAATCCATATGACTTGATGAGTGGTTAAGCAATGAAAGTAAAGAAGGAGTAGTAGCAAGTCTCATGAATTCTGAAAATTTGATTACTTGTAGATATCAAATTTACTTTGACCAGCAGAATTTGACACTGCCACCACTCCTATCCTTGCTGCCTTTGGATTAAACAGGCAAAAAGGATATCTTAGTTGAATAGCTGGCTCTGAACACAAGGAAAAAATATTCCATTAAAAAAAACTTTTGGTTAAATATCTTATGTTTAGGGCTTTCTATATCCATTTAAGCCCTCAAACCCTTGGAAATTACAGCTGTTAAGGGCCACACCCTTAGCAGATGTATGACTTAGCCAATATGGATGTATTACAGTTAACTCCAACTTCACCACTGCCTTAGAGCTAGGGGAACATCAGTTTCAAGCAAGGGAGGGGGAATGGGAGAGGAAAAAATCAATTTATAAAAAAAGCCTCTTCACCTCTATGGGGATTGAATCCTTAACATTGTTCTTGTCAGTAACTGTAAGCTCAGACTTTGTACACTCATGGGCCCTGAGAGTGTTGGGGGATAAAAACAGTGGAGGCCCACTCATCACAATATGGTAACTCAGTGGCAGAGTCAGTCATAAAATGGTGGCAGATGGAGACAGAATTTGGCATCATCAGCTGGCAATAACAGATATAATTTTACATTGGAAGTAATTCTTCTTTGAAAGTGAGAAAATTCTGGGGATGGGAGGAATCCAGAATTTTCTGGATCCGGATCCAAACCCCTGGAAGGTTCTGGGAATCCACGAATCTCACAAATCTCGAATCTTTTGAATCCTTTTTTTTTAAAAAAGCATTTAAAAAGCAAGGGAAAGAAGGATGATCTTGGGTAAGATGCACTCTCCCAGCCTTAGCAAAAGCCTAGGCAAAGGCAAACTCCCTTTGAAGAGATCTGGCCAGGACAATTGTCATAGTTTTGCCTCAGGATCTCCCCAGGTTGAAAATGACATGAAGGCACTTTCTACACAGGTTGGAAAACGTGGATTAATCCCACATTTTCCTGCCTGTGTAAACAAGGCCACGTACTAGAGTACAGAGGTAATCCAGGTCAAAACTGGATTTTCTTTGCACAGCTCCTTATGGCATCCTGGGGTTTGCAGTTTGATGATGCACCACCACACTTTGGCAGAGAAGGCTGTGACACCTTGTAAAACTAGAAACCCCAGAATTGTGTATGAAAGAACTTTGCAAGGGAGCTATGTCAAGGAATCTTTCAGCTGTCCTTGAAATCTCAAGAAGACTGTACCTTCCAGCCAAGTCTCAAGTCCTGCAACAACGAAAGCACTTAAAAACAAAACAAAACAAAACACCAGCCTCTAGTCCAGTATCAATTCTGCAAGCTGAAGTCCAGTCTCAGGTCCTGCAAGGGACTTTCAAGTCAAGTCTCTACTCCAGTCCCAATCTCTACCCTCCACTCTCAAGTCAAAAGAATAGAGAAGAATAAAATATTACCTTGTAGAGGGAGACAGCTGCAGGCATGGGCAGACAGCATGAGTGGGTGCAGGCAAGCGAACCCAGGCAGCTTCCGGCGCGCACGGCTTTATGTTGCGATTTTCGCTCGCCCAGGGGCCCGCTGGCCAGTCAGGCTTTTGGTGTTTCCCAGAAGCGCCAATTTTGACAAGCAGCAAACAAGCTTGGTTGGTGGATTCGAAAGATTTGGTTCACCATTTTGGTGCCAGGATTTGGATTCCTGAATCTCGAATCCTTGCCCAGGATTCGAGGATGTGAGGATTTGGTTGGTCCATCCCTTGAAGATTCTCTAACACTTTGATCTCCTTGTACCAAGGAATATCATAGTTTTGTTTTCTTCAAGTTAAGTCCATAGATTGACTGTGGGGTACCATGGCAGTATTTTAGGGAGTCTAGGGAGTGTTCAGACACTTCAGATGTGATTGATACCTGGAACATCTTTGGACTTTACTCAAGAACAGGAAGAGAACTTATTTTACTAGTAACCACATCAAAATATTTAAGAGGATGAAGAAATAGACTGACAAGCTGGTATAACAGACAACAGCATATAAGTGAAGCCATTCAGCTACAGTATTTGCCCTTTATTGTCAGGACATTTCTTCTTCACCCACAGCCAGGGTGGTTTTACATTTCTTCTGCAGTCCTGTCTTTGAAATATAGTAGATCAAGCCCCTCCTCTGCATTGTCTCCTGTCTCCCATTGTATAAGCCCTCTTTCTTGGCTTCTCCAACATTTCTGAGCGTGTGCAACACCAGCCTTATGAATACCATTGTCTAAAATTGACTGGGAGTCTCACATTTTAATGAAGAATACCTTATACTACTACTAGGGCCTAGCACATACTAGACTTTCGCCCTGACCCTGACGCAATAAACTGTTTCCCAAAAGATACATTGTGCAAACAGAGAAATCTGCTGGCAAATCTAATCCTAGCAAAGTCTGTAGAAAAAAGACAGTACCTGTTAAATTGCTGGAGGGCACTCATCAAAGTTTAAACTTCTATGAAGAAGTCACTTTGTGGCCTTTTTACCCCAAAATTATTACCAACCATCCACAAGCTGACCTATCCCAGCCTGCCAAATTTCACACCAATCTTTTGAGCCATTTTCTGAGTGAAAATTGGAGAAGCTCTACCCCCTACCTCAGATTATAGTGGTGAAGTGAGGTTCATCAGACCCAGCCTTAACACAGGGCTGTTCCATGATTTCCAAGACAAGTGTGAAATCTGTGGCACTGGAAAAGACATTTACTTAACAACTGAAACCTTGAGTTCTGGGAAGGAAAAGGTTAAGGAATGAGTCAGTCTTCTATCATTGTCTTAACTCAGTCTTCTTTCATCAAATGCCCCAGCAGTCTACCATCTGGTTCATTGTTCTTCACCAACAATAAACATTACGTCTTCATATCTTCCTTAATGTGTGTAGGTCAGGAAGCCGCACACATCCCTGTGTGCATTTTCCATCTACGTATCCTGTACTGAAATGCATATAAATATGTTTCCTGGTGTAAAAGACACTATTCATGTCACAGCCTGAGCTTATCTTATGCCATAGAACTGAAAAGATTAGATCATGTGTTCTAAAATCTTTTCATAGTAGTTCTCCTGAGTCTACAAAATCTCTCTCTAAACCTTCCCCAATGTAACCGGAACAAAAGGCACTGTTGGTGTATTTTTCTGTGTGGCAGGTCTCTCGTTCCTTTATCAGCTATATCACCAGCAGACATTCAACAGGTTAAGTTTTCCCCTGCCCAGGAAGAAGTAGTGATGAAGCCCCCAGCCACACATTTCATTGAGAACTTTTGGCTTAGACAATATAATACCTGAGTTTTGACATAAACATTTTGATGGTACTCAGAATAACCAAACAACAGAGAGATTTGCTGAGTAAGCACCACCCAAGGAGGACTAGGGTTTGAGCAGGGTGTGTGTGTGTGTGTGTGTGGTTGTTGTTGTTGAAGCCACCTTGAAAGGAATTAAGCTTCATTCCTTGGTATTCTGTTGAAGCCATAGAATTTATCTCTAAGTGTTGTTTGTGTGCAATGCTTTCCTGTGAACATTACTTCCCTGCTGAGCAGGAATGGCTACCTAAATTATTTAACATTCTAATACCAGTATTGTCAGTCACCATTTAAAAAATGATTTCATTTATTGTTAGTAAGATATAGGAAATAATGTTTCTCAAACACTTAGAATACAATGAGGGTATATTTAGATGCTGTTTTTCAGGCAATCTACTAATGTGACATCCCCATGAGGAGGTGGGAGAGTATGCATTGAGTGCCACAGTGCTTTAATGTGTTTGAAATATAAAGTCTACAAGTGTCCTTAAAGAAGTGAGAAATAAAGTGTACCCCCAAACACTTCTGTGGACCACATTTGTCATTCATTTTGCCTCTGCAGAAGGCAAGGGTGTCTTGGATCTGATCACAAAATCCACAGTGTGGCCTCCATTTTGTGAGAAATTCTGAGAATATAAGCATTTTAAATTTTATGTCAGGCTTTTGGCTCCCCTGGAGATTATTGAACTAGAGTTTTCATCGTCCTTTGCCATTGGCTGCATTGGCTAGACTGATAGGAAGTGCAGTCTGTATCTGGAGAACCACCAACTGCCCAGCCTATTTTAGAATCATAGAGTTGGAAGAGACTGCAAGGGCCACCAAGTCCAACCCACTACCAACCCTCTTGTTTTTGTTTCCTTTTTATAATTTTGCTTAAGTTTTTATTTTTCTACTTTTCTCTAATATAACAGGTTGGGTAGTGGTTGTCCCAAAATGTTGTATGGCAGTTTCCCCTTTTGCTTTCACTCCATGTGGTTTCAGGTGGGAGGAAATTGGAGACACCCTGCCCTGGCTCATGTGAGTATCGGTGTGATAACTGAAGCCCCTGCCAGAGCTGCAGATGACGAGCAGCAGCTGCTGGTCCCTGTGGCTCTGGCTGGAGATGAGTCCTGCAGCTCAAGAGCTCCCCCTGCTGCCATGGACCAAGCAGGCGCGGACGTCCCTCTGCCTGCTCCTTTAGGGCAACGGGGATCCGATTCTGTGCCTGCTCCTTTGGAGCAACAGGGATCCGATTCTGAAGAGGCTCTGGAGCCTGGTTCAATAAGCCCCCAATCAAGGCGGAGACTCAAGAGGGCTGTGCAAAGGGAGGCTTCCTTGGCTAAGTTTAAGAAGGGTGACTGGACACACCTGTGCCTGGGGCTATATAACTGCCTGCCTGGAAGCTTCCCTTTGCTTGTGGCAAACTTCTTACAAGCTCTCATCTTGCCTGTACCTTGCTCCCAGCACCTGGTTCCTGATACCTTGAATTGATCTCTGGACTCTTGACTTTGGGACTCTGACTATGGCTTCGCTTGGTGCTCTGGTAGATGAGCTTCCTTAAGTAAGTGCTTGCTTGTCTCCTCCTGGCTGGACTTTGCTGACTCTCCCACTCTCTTCTCTGAGCTGGCTTGCCGCCCAGGTCTCTGACCTTGACAATCAGGTTTGTTCCTGGGACTTGTCCCTGGAACCTCTGTCTGCTCCATTTTAAGGGTCTGTCACCAGCATAACCCTGCCCCATCAGAAGACCTTCCAATTAATGGGTCTGCGGGTTAAGAATATTTGCTTAGAAACTAGGAGCCTTTCCACACTGCACTGGTATAGCACTATAATTCCATTTTATCTGCCATGTTTCCATCCTACAGAATCCTGGGGTTTTTAATTTAGGGAAGGGTGTTTAGAATTCTCAGCTTCTCTGGTGCTTCTAACCAAACTACAAATCCCACAGGATGCAGTCATGGAAGTTAAAGTGGAATCAAAGCACTATAGTTGTGCAGTGTTAAAGGGTCCCAAGGGAAGTCAGGTTGTTAGTTCTACTTGCTAGCAATGGACACATCACTTCTTCAGCACAATTCTGAGTTTTTTTCCCATACATGTTACCCTAAATATCCTAGAAAGAATCTTAGCTTCTTTTCCTCAACCCGTATTCAAGAAATGGGAACAAAAGCTCCTAGTACCGGATGTACTAACTGTTCATCAAGCTGTCTGTCTGAAAATGGAAAGAGCCATTCTATGTCACAGGCCATTTCCACACAGGGTAATAAAAACGGTGCAGTGTGTCCTCCACGGAGGACGTCTGCACCTTGGAGCGGACTGGGTCCGGACTACTTACTGTAGACCTGCACCTCAGTCCACTCTGGAACGACCCCAAGTGATCATCCAGCGTGCTTTTGAAAGACCTGATTTTTCCGGTCTTTCAAAAGCACGGAGCATACCACTGCAAACCTGCTCCCTTGTGCAGATTCTCAGGCTTGCACCAATGCGAGCCTGCGATCTGCTGAGGGTGGGCTTTAGGCTGACGAGCTTCAGCGATTGGTTGAGACCTGGAACCCGAAGCTGCCATTTTGGACGCCGGAGCAGAGCGGATCGACGATCACGCACTGCTCCGGAGCAGCCCTGACCGGACCAGGGACTCAGAAGATCCGGTAAGTAGCGGCACGGGGCGATTCTCTCGCCCCGTGTGGAAATGGCCACACTCTCAACTCTGGAGGAAGGCAAAGGCAAACCACCTCTGAACAAATCTTCCCCCCAAAACCCATGATAAGTTCAGCTTAGGCTCTCCATAAATCGGAAATGACTTGAAGAAACACACACAAAAACAACAACAACCAGCATAGAGAGAGAGTTCTGGCAACACTGGCAGCTGTGCAACATATGTTCTTGCAAGGCTCCTGCCAGCAGAGAGAGGGAAGCAGTGTATGCTTCCCCTTTTTTCTGTTCTTTTTAAATAACTGTTTTCCTTGCTTTGAAAGCAATGTTCCTCTTGAAAACAATTATTTCTGCTAGCTCCAGGGTTAGTGTGAATTCCATCCCTATACCCCAGCCTCGGTTTGGGAGAATTGCCAGAGCCTAGACCTGGCTGAATCCACTGCTGCCATGAATTTAAAGCCACCTTCTCCCAGTCCACTCGCAAGCATGCATGCAGAGCAGTTTTTCCCAACGTGGTGCCTTTCATACATGTTAGACAACAACTCCCATGACTTAGACAGCACAGTCTTCAAGCATACTGTTTGGTACTGATGGGGGTTGAAGTGCAACACATATGTTATGCAGGTTGGAGAAGACTGTGATGAAGGCTTGGAAAGTATGAATGCAGGAAAATGACTCAAAATGAAAAGGGTTTGATGTAAACTGGATTATTGCCTTTGAAGAGTTTCTTCATATGTTGCAACCAACAGGCATGGATTTTCACAAAGGCATGATAGGGAATGATTAATTATATACCACTACCTTTCTTCAAAAGTCTACTGGGGACATTTGCAAAGAATCACCTGAATTTGTGAAAGCCTGATGCATTTTGTGGCATTGATTCATACACTGCTGGGCTTGTTTCAAAACTGGTGCTTTTTGTTTTGGTTAACTGATACTCAATGAGCAAGCTGCAATTGCTTCTTTGCTTGGGTTTGTCATTCATTCAGATCAGGTGGCAATATAACTTTGCATATAATTGCTGATGGCCGCAGGTTGAACTGATCTGCAAAACCAGTCAATTAATGGATAGGGGTTTATATTCTTCAAGGAGAGGGTTCCCCACACTTGCCTTAGTCTAAGCCATCTTTCATTAGGATTCAGCTTTAGAAAACATGGTTTCAGTACCAGGGCTCAATTATGGCAAAGGAAAGGCAATAATAACATGGAAGAGAGTGACTCTGAGCATGTGCTCTCTACACATTTAGAATGTGGAGTAATGATCCCAAGTCAGAGGGCCTGGCTTCCAGGCAGCTTGATGCTTGGCACCATTTATTTTTAGAAACTGAGCAGAAGGAGTTTTCATGGTTTTGTAATTAAGCACTGTGATGCTTCAATGTTTGTCCTCACACGAATCACCAATTCTGATGCAGTATCTGAAGACTGCCTTTTTGGCCATACATTCAACACCCCCTGCTCACATTGCAGTTCACCCCAAGCAGCTGTAGCCTCCCAGCTATCCCACTGGCCTTCCAAAGAATTTCATAACTAGCCTGCTTGTCAGGCAGGTCCTCACCTTTCTAATTTGGCAGGGAAGCCTAGTAGGCTGGTGACTGGCTTCCTTTACTCCTACTCAACTTTTGCTGGTGACTGGCTGCTCACCAACTTATTTCCCTTTTTGCTTCTGTGAGAAATTGATGGCAAGTTTCCCCAACAGAAGCAGCTGTAGTGGGCAAGCAAGCATTCTCAAGATCCCTGAGAACTGCTGGTGGATTTAAAAATAAAAATAAAAGCAGTTGCCCTTTGCAGAAAAATTCATTAGCAGCTATTAACAATATTAAGTAGATTCCAGTACCATTATATTTTGGATCACTGTTTTTGCTACCTAGGATTATCTACTAATTATACAAATGGAGTTTCTGTTGCTGTATCTCTTGCATGAACTGCAGTCTACTATCCATTCACTCCAAAGAGAGGCCTGTTAAAGTCAGTAGGACTTCTCATAGAGTGAATTGTCAGGATGGGGTGGTGAGTAGTTACAGGTTATGCTGGCCTGAACTAGGCTTTACTAACTCCTGGCTTCTTGTAGTTTAGAGAATATGATTTCTAGGCATATCTGAGACATTTCATGAACCAATAAATGCAAGTTATATTAGAGAAGAGATTAAAATAACTGAATTGCATACGTTTAACATATAGGCCATTTCCGCACCAGGCTTCTGTAATGGTGCAGAGCGACCTCTCACGGAGGTCTTCTGCACCGTAGAGTGGACTGGCGTGGACCGCTTTTTGTAGTTCCACACCAGAATCCACTCAGGAGCGGCCGGAACTAGCCAGAACCTCTTTTTCGAGGTTTTTAAAAAGCACAGAGTGCGCAGCCCCGTGCTGCTCCGTCACTTGGCTCTGACGCGGATTTGCAGGCACGCACAAGTGCGTGCCTGCAGATCTGCCGGGGGCGGGCTTCTCCGGTTGGTGGAGAGCCTCCACCAACCGGAAGCTGCCATTTGGGATGCCGGAGGACTGCGGAGCAGCGAGCTCGCGCTGCTCCGCGTGGCGACGGACTTACCCGGCTTCAGGTAAGCTCCGTTTTCGGGCATTTTTGCCCGTCCCCCCCCCCCCCCACATGCGGAAAGGGCCATAGTAGATTGGGTCTAAACAGCTGCTATTAATGTACATGAAGCAGAATTACTAATATTTTGAAGTGTCCAAGTCAATATTGAACTAATTAATATCTATGTTAAATAATGAGAAAGAAGCAGGAAAGGCCATGCCACTTGAAGTCTTCTTAGTACAAGTAACCAAGTCTCTAGGGTAGTGGCTGTGATATCTGCTATGATACCAGCTAGATACCTGTAGAATAGGTGCTGAGAAAATCGTTATTCACTGTGCAGGGAAAAGGCAGCTTACTCTGTAAAGTATCATCTTTGATTCAATGCAGGTTTGGCAAGAAGGACCCCTTTGGACAGGGGTGGGTAACTGTGGCCCAGTATATGTTTGCTTTTACCTACAACACCTATAAGCCCTGGTCCAATGTTGCAAGACTGTGGGAGCTGCAGCCCCAAAATATCTGAAAGGCCACAGTTCCCCATCCCTTCTTTAGAGTCATGCTGCCTTTGCACATAATAAATATATTCGTACTATTTGTCTTATGCTTTTCTTCAGAAGCTGAGCCATACTAAGCTGATACTCATTTCCTTTGCCATATTCCATGCTAAAGAAGCCTGAGGAGGCATTTCCTGAGCTGGGTCCTGTTGATATCTGCTCCAGTGGAGTAGAAGCTAGTCTCAGGGCTTTTCTGCACTACACTGTTACAGTGCTATTATTCCACTTTCAACATCCTGTGGAGTCCTGAGGTTTGCAGTTAAGGGAGGGGCATTTAGAATTCTTAGCCAGGGAGCTCTTTGGCCTCAGTAAACTACAAATCTCAGAATTCCACAGGAAGTTGAAAGTGGAATAATAGCACTATAACAGTGTAGTGTGGAAAGGCCTTCACTTGCTGGTTTTGAAAGCTGCATCATATTTGATTCAATGTGGGTAGCTTTTTCTTCAAATTTTTTTGAAACCCTATCATTGACTGTGTTCTTAAAGAGTAATAATGCCAACTCATGAAGGATCCTGTTGATTTAAAAAATTTAATGCATGAGTTACATTTACATTTGTGTACATTTTCCCCTCTCAAATTTCAATGAAAGAGTCTTATAATTGAAGCTATAACCTAGGTTCAAATAAACATAGTCTTCCATTTCTACAAGCAGAGTTTGCAAAAATTATGTTTTGAACTGTAGCTCCCAGCCAGACATGCTGGTGGGGGATTCTGGTAATTATAGTACAAATTAAACTTTTAAAGCTATATTTATGGGCTGAGCTTTCTGTGAGCAAGAATATGAACCCAGCTGTTTCCATTCAACATGAAAGACCTGTATTATAGGTCAGCTGACACTATTTTGAAGATGAGCACCAGATATATAGCAGACTTTTGCCTAAAGAAATCTATGTGGTATTCAGGAGCTGCAGCTATTGTTCAGAGGTAGTTTGCAGCCCAAGTGTAGAATGTTGAATTCAGAATCAGAGCAATACTTAAGCATTCAGCATTGGGCTTTTCAGCCTTCTCTGCCCTGTGTTCCTTGGGCCTGATGGCCTTCCAGATGACCTTCCTCTTTCATTACTTTTCTGCCAGCAGCATTGTGTGTATACGTATGTGTTCACTATTTCTGTTTTAGCTTTGAGGACAAAAAGCCATCACAAGGTGTCTTGCACATAAAATGAAAACATGAAATGGAATTAAAGATTGACAGATTTACTGTTACAACACTAAAATAGCCACATAAAACACTTTCTAACCCAGCACACACAATTCACTAAAACAGTTTAAAACAGGCAGCAGTAGATACAACCTCATGAAAACTCAAAACTAAAAGCAGAACAATTGGCTACGAGGCCTGTGTGACTCTGCCAAGTGAGCACCTTACCACTCAACTTTGCCAGTCTTTGGCCTCTTTTCTCCACAACTGTATCTCTTCTACTGTTTAGGCCCATTAGCCTTTGCCTTCCCAGCAGTCTTCTTGCACATTCTTGCTTGTTTGTATTCCTATCACCCATCTTTCAGTCACCTTACTTAGCGCTCTGTCTGCACTTAGTTTTCCATTCCTTTTCCAAAAAGTGCCTGGACAGTTGTAAAATATATAAGAATTGAAAATATAATATGAACAGCAGCAAGTATCAATAACTGCTAATAATGCGTATACATACCATAAAAACAAGCCTGAGTAAATTCAAGCATATCTTGTTTTTCATAGGTCCTGCCTGAGAGTTTTCCTAAACTAATTCATCTTTTTCCAATTAGCTGTACGGTTGGTTAGAATTTTATGGCTGAAAGGAACTCTCTTGTTCATGAAGATTCTGTGACATCACAGCATCTCAGCCAATGGCTGTTTTCAGCCTACTCTTTTCCTATGTGCAGAATCGTCTCTGGCCAAAGAGTGTTTTCTCATGAATCTGGAACAATTTTCTACAGCTCCTGGTGAGGAAAGGGATGAGAGCATGTTCATCACTTAATCCCCTTTCTCTAGGGGTATAGCTACAGGATGGGGCAAACTGAGGGCGTTACCCCACCAAATAAGAATTCTGCTGCCCCCAGTGAAATTTTCCTTAATCCCCAATTTCTAGTATTGTAGTAACTTAAGCCCTTCAGTTGAACATTTAGAAATGCAGTTTAGGTGTCCAACGAAAAGAGGGAATGCAAAAGTAGCAAATAGCAGGGTTCTAGAAGTGGACTCTTTTCAACCTCTCATTCCCTGCAGTGCTAGAAGTTTGTGGACTGAAGGGAAATTTCATGGGCGGGGGACAGAATTCTCCTTTGGAGGGACAGTGCCCCCATTTTACTCCCTCCATAGCTACACCTTTGCCTTTCTCTCTGACTTTTCATTCCCTTCCTCTGTTCTCCGCCTCCCCAGGCATTCATATCTCAACCCTTCTTGCAAGCCTGCAGTCATATGTACTGCAGCAGTCTTCCTGTGTTTTGCCACCTTCAGATCATTGTTGGATCCTTCTGAATGCACACTCCAGGGCAAGGAGTTCAGTGGGTGGCTGTTCTGCCCAGCCAGAACTGAGAACGGCACCCTTGGCAGCAGAAACCTTGCCACTCTAGCCCTGATCTAGCCCTTTAACCACCTTGACTTCAGTGAAACATGTGGTGCCAGGCCTGTTTCCCAGGGGGCCTGAGCTGATACTGGCTCCAGTTGCTTTGGCAGCCGACAGCCCCTGGGAGCCCCCCTTCCAACTTCCCTTGCTTGTTGCATCAGCCTTTCAAGGGAGAGCAGGTGGCAGAAGCTAACGAAGTGGGGAGTGAAGGGGGGCAGTGCTTCTTGGTTCACTTTCTGGACTGGAGTAAGTAGGAAGAGCCCTGATGATTTAGCACTGGGCTGTGTGAAAAGACTGCTTGCTTGAACTGCCAGTTGTGGCCTGGGTTACTGTGTGAAGGAGACTTTTTTTTTTTTAATCACATAGGGATTCTCATGTTTGGCACTGATGATACAGATGTCAGGTAATAAAGTCCCCCCACCCAGCCAAAGGGTCTATTCTGAGGAAGTGGTATATAAGTACAGCATTTTCTTACAGGATGTGGTAATGTTGGGCTGGATAGACCTGTTGTCTGGTGGCAGGGGAGGGAATAGAAGCAAACCACATTTCACTCCTGCAAGATGTGTCTGAAGAGCCATAAAACGTCTGTGAAATATGGAAGTTATATGTCTTCTTGAGTGCTTCTACAAAGACATGGTTGATGTTGTTTCAGGACAGACAAAGGAATATAGCATTCTATCACATGGGCATTTGCAGACACCTATGGATTTATGGGCGAGTACTAAATATGTGATATGTGAATTTAGTTTGAATTTGTGGGACTTTCTTTGCATGTGCGTGAAGGCTGTCGGGTGTATTCTGTGTCCAAAGAGTGGACCCTCATAATAAAACCATGACAGCTGGATGTTTTTGGTAACCTCTGGCTCATAGCCTTTCTTTCATGGGAACGAAAGCCAGAATGCTAAGAGAGACATCTTCAAGTCTAGCAAGCCTTTTGCATTCAGACCAGACCAGGAATGGAGTTGGCTAGCAGAGGGCTCTCCACGTTATGCGAAAAATGTCTTTTGATTATCCCAGTAGTAGTTGTGCCTCCTAATAGCTGGCGAAAGGCTTTATACCTGAGATTATAATCTGTATCCCAGGCAAAATAGCTGTGCGGCAGTTTTGCAAAGAGTCTGAAAATCATTGGCAATTCTGGGTGTTGATCAGTGCCATCTAGCGGCTTCCCTTAGAAGTGCATTGTATGTTGTTAGTTTCACCATCTCTTCCTCTTTTTTGTCTTTCAGGTGCAATAATCGGACACAGTGTGTTGTGGTGGCTGGCTCAGATGCCTTCCCAGACCCTTGCCCTGGCACCTACAAGTACCTGGAGGTCCAGTATGACTGTGTCCCCTACAGTGAGTCCATTTCTCATTGTACTCTGATGCTTCATTTGATTTCTGTTCTTGATCCAAATATGGTCTCTGTTTGACCCAGGGAGGAGAGATGCTGCAGGCTGGCCTCTAATGTTTCCCTAGACAAGCATAAGTACACAGTATATTTAGAAGAAATGCCAGCAAAAGCAGGAGGAAAAAAAAACAAGTCCTGACATCTGTGTCTGTTGTGCCAGGGAGGGGAATTCAGTGACTAGAACCATGATCGAGTTGACCAAAGCACCTGTGTCCTGCAAAGAGAATAAAAAGGAATGGATTAGACCGGGATAATGGAAGAACAGGGCTCTTGGTTTCTGTCTGCAGCTCTGTCACTCAAATAGTGTTTGGGTGACTGTTCTCAAAATGTCTCTACCATTTTCTCCCACGCTGAATGTCTTTCATATTTGTGTGCTATTTACTTGACTGGATAATAAACTCTGATTCTAAATTTTTGGATGTGATAAAACCTTTTTGGCCAGATTCAGGATGGAATATTGAATACCAGCTCCACTTATGTGCTATTACCTGAGTCAACATCGTTCCCCAACCCCTTGGGAACGGGAATGCTGCAACAGCAGAGCTTGCAGAAGTTACTGTTTTGGACTGGGGTTCCAAGAATCATTAAGCCAGTGTGGTCATTTGCCACACTGGCTGGGGAATTCTGGGAGTTGTAATGCAAAATAGCTCTGCTCAGTAGGCTAGACTCAGATTGACCAGGACCCTCTTCCATGTCAGCACTTGGGGCTGATTTTTTTTTTGCTACAATTCACTCTTTCTTCTGAGTAACTATAATGGGAGCAGGACCATACTGAGGGATTGCCCTGCACCTAAATTTGAGAAAATCTGAAATTCTGAGTAACACAAGCCCTTAGGAGAGAGAATAATCAATGAGTGTGTGTGTGAGCTCACACATGCCCGCGTGTGCAAGGTGTAGGTGTTTGGGATACATGCTCTTGGTGTGCACGGTATGTTTGCAGTAGTTGTATATGTTCATTTATGAGGATATGTGTGATTCTGTAACACTTGGCTTATCCTTAATGTCCTTGGTGCATCATGTCAGGGTCCATGTGGGCAATACACCTCGTATGTTGTATCTGTAATCCGTGCTTCACATGCTCTGAATTTATATGCATTGAATCCATGCATATATGGCCTGTATGCCCATATGGATGACACAGAGGATTTCTCTGCCCACTGGGGTAGATACCCATCTCCACGTTTGTGTGCACTGCATGAGCACAAACTCTACAGTGCACTTACACATGCATGCTCCTGTGTTTTTAGTGTACCGGGGGTTGCCTTTGCATCAGGGATACAGGATCCATCTGGGAAGTGGGAGCCTGATTTCAGGGTAGCCGTGGCACCAGGAGGCAGGAGTGCTACCACTTACCAGACTAGAACTGAGCTGAAAACGACAATGGCTTCCCCAAAGACATGGCTGGTCGTTGCACGCCAGGGCTAGCACAGTTGCTTGCACTCATGAATGTTTGTAGGCAGACAGGAAGCTGTTCATGTGTATGTATGCTTATTTAGGAGCTTCCTTATGAATGTTCACATGGGGTGTATGAACTCATGAGTACCAGCATATTGATCGATCTGTATGTATGCACATGTATAATTATGGAGTGTGGACAAGCATGGGCATACATGTACTTGCGCCATCATTTTCATATATTTTGAGCACAAATCCATCTCCATCCAAACCAAGAGGCCTAAAAGCTACATTCTTCCTTGGTGAGTAGGGAAATAGGGGTAGGCATTCTAAGAAATACCCTCCTGAGATGGCATTCATGTGCTGTTATTTTTCTCAAAGGTAACAAGACATGACATTCAAAAATATACAGGACCATTTTATTCTCTGGTTTGTGAGATGATCATTGTGCACTCTGGAACACTAAAAAACAAACAAACCAGTGGGGACATTTCTTTCTTTTGAGCGGTCCCTTCTCTCCTGTACCCAGACTGTTTCATTCATACCACTGGTATAAACCTAGTAAACTCTGTGGTGTGGCAGCCACTCCTTTACCTGATCTTTTAACTCATCTGGGAGCAACAGGCCATACTTGGGTTGTTCAAGTGTGCCTGCTCCTCAAAATGAGATCCCTTGTTTGAGCAGGTAAAATTACTCCTCATTTTAGAGTGGCTGCACAGATCCTAACTGTAATTCCTTATACAGTATCTTGCACCATGGGTCCTGACCACCCACTTACAGTTGACATTTTGATCTGTTCCCGAGCTGAATGATTGTGAATAAAAAGTGCCAAGCCTGAGAGTGCCTCTCCTTCCTGGGTCAGCAGCTCATATATACCTCCTCCTTTCCTACTTTTTGTTGCTTGGGGTGTGTGGGGGAGAGGGGTGCTCCTTGTTTTTTTGGTGTCTTGTACACTCTCCACTGGGGCCAGGGGCCATGTGGGAGGGTAAGTCTTATAGGATGTATCTCCCTCCTCGCTAATGCCCCTTTGGTTTCTCCTCACAGATGGAAGTGGAGCAGAGCAGGGCAGGCGTGGCCTGTTAACCTCTTAACCTTCCTTACTGCCCCTTTTCCTTCCAGCTACCAGGTGGCTTCGAAACAAACCAGCCAACACTCATCTCAGGGTGGAACCAGGCCTGACCCCCCCCCACTGTTAACAGCACTGGGGATCCACCAAGACTACAAAGGGCACTAATTCACCTGGGTAATGAAAGGGAGGGTTAAAAATCAAGACAGTCAGGAAGGCAACTGAGCATGGCAAAGTTGTAGTCACTGAGAATGTCTCCTCAGTATTAGTGACCTCAGCAAGTGTAATACCACTGCAAGAAAGTAAGTATAAAGTATGTGCCTTCAAGTTGCCAGTCAACTTATGGCACCCCCTTAAATTTCATAGAGTTTTCTTAGGCAAGGAATACTTATACATTGGTATATATCCAAACTTGTTTTATATAAATCTTGACATAGTTAATGTGTACAGACAGGCACATTTACAGACCCATTCTCATTCATATATACATATACATATAAAATTTCCCAGAGTTATATGCAGACTTCTTTTTTCATGCTTAAATAACATGATTGCAAGATAGTTGTGTGGATGCAACCACTGAGGGCCTAAATACCCCAAAGCTACCAGTTCCCACCTGATCTTGGAAGCTAAGAGAGAGTCAGCCCTAGTTACTTGGATGGGAAACCACTAATGAATACCAGGTGCTATAGGCTATATTTCAGAGAAGGGAACTGGCAAAAACACTGAGCATTCCTTGCCAAAAAATCTTATGAAACTCATGGGGTCACCATAAGTCCACAGGCATCCTGAAGGCACACACACACAAACACATGCACCCATTTCTGCGTATCTTCACATTCTCATACTCAGATACACATTATATGTGTGTATGTATGACATACATATATGTGAATACTGATTGCCATGTGTCTCTTGAGTTAATAATTACTTAATTATTAATTACTTAATATTCTGTGCCAGCATATTCAGTTATACCTATTCCCATACACAGTTGGTTACTCATCAGAAATGCATGGCTTTTCGGGGGGCAGAATCCAATGCAATCCTTGGACCACCAGGATCCCCACAAACCCAACATTCAGCCAAAAAACCAAACACTTTTCTAACGCAAAAAAAAAAAAAAGCTTCCAACCAATACTCCTCAAGCCTCCCAATGCACCAGTTATTTTCTTAATAAAAATCAGCATGATTTTTGGTTGATTTTTACACCATACCCATACAATGAAACATGAAACATACAAAAAATGTGCAAAAACACTCTTAGCCCTGTACCCCAAAATCTCCAGGTACTTATCTTTCATTAGAACCTCTTGAAAATGGTTACAGGAAAATGTGACGTGACTTCTGGTCGCCAATTTGGAAGGGATTCTAAAGAAAATCTGAGATATTTGGTGTATCAATGGGCTGCAGCCCACAGGGAGTGCAGGAGGAATTGTCTACAGCACCCCCCCCCCCCTTGCCTAGCAGCAGGAGCTGCCAAAACTGGCCATCTGATACTTGGTGCATACCTACCCCAGTGTAAACCCTCTTGCCCAGTTGATTCATGTTTATTCCTCATGCAGGTGTTTCTTGGCTGTTTTGAAATTCATCCATGGCTTACATAGGTGTGACCCCCCCGCTTTCTTTCGTCTCCTTACACATTGACTTTGACACAGCATTAGGCAAGAGTTCCTCTATTATACTGGGAAATTGTGGTTTAAGGTTGGTTAACAATTCAGGATAATAAGACAGATGGAAGATCAGACACTCACAGTGACAGGGGCACATCAGTTGACACATTTCTCCACAGCTTCATAAACCATGGTTTATGACCATAAGCCATTGTTTATGAAGCCCATAGCCAAAAGTCCAAATTCAACCATAATGTCTTCACTTAAAATACAGATTTAGTTTCACTATTCACTGTAAAGGGAGCTAAGGATGATTCTCTGTCACACTGATCAGAAGTAGAAACCTCTGTGTGCTAGTCTTCTTTTGATTTAAATCTACTGAGGCTACATAGTCTTCTCAACATAGTTTCATAGCATCCTTCTTACATAAAAGAAATGGAACTGCTCACATTCCCTTGGTTTTTAGCACACATTTTGAGATGCCATTTTATGTCCTTCACATTGGTAAATATTTGACACATATACTCCCTATTCACCACAGAATTAGGACTCCTGGGTTTCTAATATGTTTCTGCAGGTGAAATAGAGCCAGGAATGGAATTATTATTATTTATTTTTTAAAAGTTATTGTATTCCCTTACTGAAAATGAATGAACTGAACAGGTATTTTGAAGTAAGTCTGCCTTGAATTCACACAGGTATGTGCCCGGCTCACAGCAGATAGAAATAAAGAATGCTGGGAGAGATGCTTACACACTACTACCTATCCTGGAAACCCTGCTTTAATGTTTGAAAATTAGGGATAGTCACAGCAGCCCTTATGAGTCCACTTTCAGTGACAAAAATTCTGTTACTGTGAGATGTTTCACCTGCAGTGCTTTGTGCTGGGTGAGCTGTAGACCTCATCTCCTGCTAAGATCACTTCATCTCTGTTGCACCATCCTGACTGTCCTGTCCTCTTCCTCTGACTCCCTTCTTAAGCAGGGGGAAAAACTTGATCCAGTGCTGTTTTGTCGTTGGGGTCAGGGCTGGGTCCGGTGAAGTGAGGGAGAAAGCACAGGAAGCTGGAGACCGAGGGGGAGCGGGGTGGCTAACAGAGGGATGGCAGAGATGGGAGGGGCCTATGCTGTCAGACCCTTTTGCTTCCTTCCTTTGCAGCTGCCTCCATTCTAACCAGATGCTGATCTTCCTTCCTCAGGGGCCAATCTGACATGTGGGGGAAAAAAATCCACAAAACAATTCATTTAATTATGTGTCTGGTTTTTGGTTTTGAATTTTTTAAAGTGAATTGTTATTATTGTGTCAATATTTTTCAAAACACAACCTCCCTCTCCCCTACCTTCTGCCAGCTCCTTTTCCCAGCTTTCCCCTCTCTTCTCTCACTTCCAGTTTTCTGACACCTGCTTTCTTTGCTTCTTTCTTTTTCTTTTTCCCCCCTTTCCTTTTCTCTTTTTGTTAGGCCAGGGCTGCTTGGTTCTCCTTTGTGGAGGAATGTTAAACAGGATTGTCTATGTGGATGTGCAAAGAATGTGTTTTGATACCATCCCTCATGCAGGGAAAATGGTTATTTGTGCACTTATTTAGTACCTGAATCTTATTTAGTACCTCTTGTAAAAATGAGTGGGCTTTTCTAGGCTTTGCCAGACAAAAATATCCGAAAATTAGGCAAAGAACTGAAGAATTGGCAGGAAGACCAGTGCTTGATAAATCTGTGGTTTGCCTAAATGGAAACTCCAGGATCCAAACAGAAATCTTGGAGCCAAGCCTTAGTCAGTCTGCAAGCCCAATTACATCCTGAACAGATCTTACTAATTGTATTCTTATTGTAAAGATTGAGGTTGCACAGTTTTAAGAGTAGCTTGCACTACAAGACCAGAGATAGGCAATATATTTCGAAAGTGAAGCTACAGCACAGTTTTTAAGTAGATTATAGCAAGGTTTTTTTTTTTACATCTGTCATGTTTGGTTTCCCCCAGGTCTTGGAAAAGTTACTCTTTTGGACTGAAAATTCCAAAATTTGTCTTGGGGTTGTGGGAGCTGTAGTCCAAAGGTATTTTTTAAAAGCCTGTCTTCCTCCTAGCTTTGCCTTTTGGAGGACAGGTATAGATCCCACTAAATCAAATGCTTAATTTAATATGAGACTAGTTCCTTCTGCCTATAAATATGAAGGCCCAGGGAACAAAGACATGCACAGAAAAATAATGGTATTGGGAAGGCCTACCCTCACAAAAACCTAAAAAGGAGAGGTCTTTTCTGGACCTTCACAATCCTGCTTCTGCTATGCTTCAGTGACATTGTCTACATCTTAAGAAGTATCATAGATACATTTGCGTATTCATCCTTCAGTTTCAGGAAGAAACATCACAAGAACATTTATCTAATTATTTATTTTAGTGATTGATTGACCAATTGAGAAGTACCCAACAACCATAAGAAAACAAACGACAAAATCACAACCAAAGCAAATAAGTCAGCTGAATTACTATCAAAAAGATAAAATAGCAGGATATTGAGGGCTAGTAATAAAACCTAAATAATAAAAGAAAAAACATGAACTAAGACTAAATGCTTGCCAGGAGAGCAAGGTCCAAGCCTGGTGTATAAATGTATCTAATCAGGACTCTAGATAAATTTTCTTTGAGAGAGCATTTCACAGTTTGGAAGAGGTAAGCAGTATTGAGAAGGCTGTCTTTGTGAATAGTCACCAATCAGTTCACTGGGGAAGTAGCAAAATATTCCTGAGGGTTGTAGGTAGAGGATGTTGAGGCTTCAGTGGATACAGTGGGGGTCTTTCAGTGCAATCCTGTACATGCTTACTTAGAAATACTGTAAATTCTAGCATGTCCAGCAGAATTTATTCCTTAGTCAGTATATTTAAGATGCATGGTGCCACTTTACAAACACTAGTTTATATATAGGTTCACTCTTAGAGAGATAAAAGCTGTAGGGTTCGTATATTCCTTTTGTCCAGTTTTGTGTTTGGTAAGTCAGGAAATGCAGGTCTTTGAAACAATATAGTTGGCCCTTCTTATCTGCAGATTCGGTATCCATGGAGTCAACCAACCATGACTTGAAAATATTAAATAAAAAAAAAATCCAAAACCCAAACTTTGATTTTGCCATTTTATATAAAGGACACCATTTTACTACACCCTTGTACATAATGAGGGGTCCTGAAACTGAACCTTAGAGGATACTGAGGGCCCATTGTACAAAAGTGAACAAAACACATTTACTAGATGAAAAAAATGGGATGACCAAAGGGGAAAAAAGACCATGCTTCCTCTTTCAGACTTCTTTCAGCTCTTGGTAGGTATGTGTGTACAGCCTACTCTCTAGCTGAACTTTAAACTAGCCTGGAATTTGTTTAACTGTCATAGCTTATCCTAAAGAAATCTTACAGTTTTGTAAGGGTGCTGAGAGTGCCTTTTTAGAAGTGCTCTGTCATTTTGGAGACCTACAGTTCTGAGGATTTCTTGGTTGCAAGCCATGAAAGTGGCATAGCCTCAAAACTAATTAAAACTTACTTAAACTTCTAAAGTGTAGAAATGCCCAGAGACAATGTGGATATGGCTACCTGATGCTGCTATCACAAAGGTTGTGGAGGGCAATTTACAAGTAACAGTGAGACAGGATGAAATTATTATTGTAAAAGAAAGTATTCTTGATTTGGTTTGCTGGCAACACTCAAGAATACTTTTGCTATACTCTTGGTTTTGGTTGAGCTTGAAACCAGTGTTGCATCCAGGCTTTCTTCTAAAGGAAGATGAAGATTCAAAAAGAAGTGTGAAAGAGCTCTAAGCAGCAGTCTGAAGGTTAAATGGAGAATTGTTAAAAATCTTCAAATATTTAAATTTAAGATGTCATAGAGATCAAATAATTGTTGTCTTTGCCAAGTAGAGTAAGACTAAAATGAACAAATACAGACTGCAGACCAACAGATTTAGGCTAAATTCTGGGAAATATTTCTAGCAGCTAATATATCATGAAATACATCATGAGCAGCTAAGCACTGGAAAAATTCTGAAGAGAGCTGTGGAATCTCTTTCCTTTGGCTTTGTGCAAATAGGTAGATAAACATATATGAATAACTATAGAACACTCTGGTACGTTGCCTTAGTGTAGTCTAAGTGATCTTTAAAGAAACTTTGCCTTTATTTATACTATAGGCATCAAGGCTTCATATTATATTTTTGTTTCCTCTTCCCACATCCAGGTGTGGGCAGAAGTAGAGAACCTTTGTTCTTGCCCAGGTAGCCATGCCGCCTTGCCCTGACCATTGATTTCATCTGTGGGCTTCTCTTGATCTTCTCTTCCTTTAACCCTGACTTTTTGCACTCTCACTTCTCCGTCTTGTGTCCTCGTATTGTGACTGCACTTTCAATTTAGGAGACAGAATGACTTATGATGTTATGACAGCTCTGGGAAGTGACTCTCAGAGGGCCAGCCTCAGGGCCCAACTAGCTTAAGAAAATTCTCTTGCTGATACAGAGAGCAAATAATGAAGAGTATTGTGACTGATTCTGAACCTGTTTCTCTCCTATCTTCAAAGAAAAGATCATCCCAACTTCAGAGTACCATCTAGTCTATAGAAACTAGATTTCTTCTTCATTTGTAGGAAGTTGTCTGTTTTAGACATCTTAAATCATTCTAGTTCTAGAGAGCTACTGGTGCCTTTTAACGCATAAGCTATATAGGCTGAATAACATTCTCTGCATATCCCTGACCCTGCTTTGTGCAGTATCTCTATTAACTGAAGTCATAGAAAGATTCATTTTCACACATATCCTCTAAAGCAATCTAGAGTGCTTATCTCCGTTACATACACTGAGAGCTAAGATCTGCATATAGTCATAAATGCTGGTTACTTGGTAACACCCTAGCAGTTTGTGTAAAGAAATTCTGGACTCCTGAGCGGGATGCTGCTTGTCTATTTACTTTTACTTTCCTTTATTCGGTCCAAATTATGTGCAAATTATTGAGTAACCTGATATCACTTATATGCTTACTTTGACTTTGTAGATTAACATCAACCTGCTTTCCAGCGATCCAAGAATTCACTGATCCAAGCAGGAAAAATAGTCGAGTGTGCCATCTGTTTAATGCTAAGGTGTGACCAAAATCACAAAGGACAGATGAGTCCTTCAAAAATTTAATGAAATCTTCAAATCATAAATTTGTTTAGAAATTGTAAAAATTTTGTTATTTATGTATTTAATCAGTTTATACCCTGCTAACCACATCTAAAACCATACCTGTGTTTCAATAGTGGCTGTTTACTTTTATGCTGCTAAGTGTCATTTTATAGCATTTCAACAAACCAAACACACTGAAAATAGGATCAGCTCTTCATAATTAGAGTGTGAGAAATCCCAAAAAGAATCTCAGAGGCAGTGTTTGAGACTGCAGTAAAAGTCATTGAACCCATCCTCTTTATATTCTTTCCCCATTTATCTGGGATTGGTCATTTTTCTCCTTGAAGTTTCTAACAGAAAATATTACATTACAAAATCCTGAAGTTTTTTTCAGTGCTATTAGGAGAAACTAGTTAGAAAGTACTGAGCTAAATGCAGTGATATGTATAAGAGAATAATTCCTTGGAATGTTCTTTGTACATCAGGCATTCCGTACCATTCCTTGCTTCTCTCAGTTTGGCTGCTCTTTAATCACAGTTTCATGAAGAGTAAAGGAAAATTCACCTCTAACAATGCTGCCACCTTTGCTGCTTATGTTAATAGTTTCCAGATGAGCAGCAGTTTCACTACAGTCTTATTCTTCATCTTATATAAAAATATATGCTCAACCCATCTAAACCAGAACAGAACTTGGAAAAGTTATTTTTTTCACAATATAACTCACAAATTCCGTTAGCCAACACGTCTACTATCTTCTTGAGAATTCTGGGAATTTGTAGTCCCCAAAATAACTTTTCCATGTTCTAAGTCAACACAATTGTCCGTCCATTCTGGCTCTCTGTTTGCAATGGTATCAAATCAGACACTTCCAGGCACCCCAAAACAGGTCAAGAAAGGTATCAGTACTTCCTCATTGGCTTCCCTCCATAATACAAATGGAACTCACTGGTATACTTTCTGTGGACATAGAGGTCCATTCAGGCAGCATGGTTAGAAGCCCTTGATAGATCTTCCACAAAATTGTTTAATCCCCTTGTAAAGTAAGAGTGGAGAAGAACAACATACATGGCCCTCCGGATGTTGTTCCACAACACCTACTCCTGACCATTGGCCATGCAGGCTAGGACTGATGACATTTGGAGTCCAATAAAATCTTGAGGGCTACAGGTTCTTAAACATTGTTCTAAATGCCACCAAGATAGCCAGAGCTTGGAAAAGTTGCTTTTTGAAATACAATTCATAAAACTTGCCCCCCATGGCCATTGGGGGATGGTGGTGGTTCGAGAATATAATGCAGAAAGGTTTTCCAAGCTCTGCATCTGACAGATTTCAAACTTTTATCAGGCTTTGATCTCACTAGTGTAGACCCATGTCCTCTGTTTAACATTAGCTGTACAATTGCTCCATAGAGTCAGAATTGCAGCCTGGCCCAGCTATCTTTTGGCAACTAGCTTGCATGGTCCTGATCACTGACTGGTGTTATCTTTGTGCTGCCATATGCGCAGGATTGGGAATTATTTCAGCATCACTTCTATCCTGACATTCTTAGCACTGTTTCTCTGCATCCGTTCCCTTCCTGCTGTGTTTTAAAGAAATAAAAGTAAATATACCTTATTGTGAACTTGAGTAGATCAATATGTTTTAATTAATTTTCCTATACAGCAGTGGTTCCCAACCTTTTTTTTACTTGCATACCCCTTGGCAGCCTGTTTCCATAAATTGTACCCCTCATATTAACAACAGGTTTGTAATGAATATAGTTGTTATTTCAAATGTATATGTTGTAACTGTAAATAAATAGCCCAATAATGGGATTAAAAAGCAATGAAATAATAAAGGTGAACAGACAGTGCATATATATTTACATTCAAAATCCAAAAGATACAGTGAGTTCAAGTAAATTCATCACAGATTACATTTAAAAACTACGTTATATTAACCACTGATCCATATCTGTTAATACACAAAATGAAAAATTAATTTAAAACTTAAAATGATGACAAAGGGGAGAGATGTAGAGAAGACGCAGAAGAACTCACTCACTGAACACTGCTCACAGGACTGAGGTGCCTGCTGCTTATAGTTCAGCTCTTTGTATTCTTAATACACTCTGTCATGAAAAACAGGCACCACAGGAGCTCCCATTTACTGATCCTCCTGCCTCTCCCTAGCCTGAGTGCCCCATCTTAGATCCGCCAATGGAGATTGACCGGTTATTCTCCCCTGCTTCTTTATCCTGAGTAAGAGGACCCACTGAGCCCAGTGAAGGATGAAAGGTGCAACTGCGTATACCTTAACATTTCTACCACAAGCCCCTCACCCCAGCTTACTCCCCGCATAACCACTTCCTCTCAGGGAAGTTGGACTGGGAGGAAAGAGTGTCGTCAACCAGCCCCATCCACAATACACCTAAAGAAAACATAGATATCCAAAGATGACCAAAACATAAGATATCCAGAGATGACAAAATTCAGACACAAGCCAAGTCTTCAGTTTTTTTCCCCCTCTCTGGTGACCTTGTCCCTCCAGAGATGACTGCCTTCGTCATAACCACCACTCATTCCCTCAACATTTTTCTTTCTCGCCAGCTCACACATATATACTTAACAGCAGCATGTTGGTCCCAAACCACATTGAGGCAGATTGTGCAACTTTATCTCCTCCAGGACCATGGAGGAGACCAATAGCTGGGGCCTGGGAAGGTGGCGTGGCCTGCCCTGAATCCTTGGGAACCTGTTGCAAGAAGCTGCCTGACTCACACCACTCTTGGCTTGGCTTTTCCCTCCCTTGGCCTATGCTTAGATTTAGGTACTGTTTGTGCTTAGAGCTTTGCCCCATCAGAGCTCCCACCACCCGTTCCCACTCTGGCTCCCCTCAGGCAAAACAACCACCACCCTTGAGCCTACCCTGAAACTTTCTGCTGCTAGCATGGCAGGGAGGAGCATGACAACCCCACTTAAGTCCCACTCCCAAAGTGGGCTTGGGGGCAGCTCTGAAGAGGCATGTGTGCCCTTCCTTGCATGTGTGCCCTTCTGTCCTGTGAGGGAGAGGAGAATTGAAACCTTTTCCTACCATTATTCCATTTTTTTTAACATACCCCTAAATGTCCTGGTGTGTACCCCAGGTTTGGAACCATTGCTATATGGGACTTAAATGAGATCTGAAGAAACTGATGTAATTAAGTATAGGAAAGTTGATGAAGTGGGCTTCTGCCCACACATAGAACAAACAAGGGTCCCTTTTGTCATTGTTAACAATGCCTCCACATTATTTTAAAGTAATAGTGCTGTTTAACTGGGCTCAGTGGTACTGTATCTAGCCCAGAGCTGGCACCCTTATAGTTGTAAAAGGGGAAGACACTTCTGTTTTTCATAGTCCTACTTGTATGCAGCAACTTGGGGGCAAGCAAGAATCTCCATGGCTTTTTTGGTAATGCATTTTAATTTTGAACCCAGTAGTGTGCTTTGGGGATCAGAATCTGGGTGGAAATGCAGCTGGGTGGCTGTTGTTGACTGGCAGGATTCATGGTATGTCTTATATTTCTTAAAATCCCAGGTTCCAATCCTTGGAAGACTTTTTTTCCTTAGAAGCCTTACAGAGCTGTAACTCGTCAATTTTATTCATTGATGGTCCATTGCATTCACTCTGCACTTGCTCTGTACAAGGTTGCAGTTTATATACTGGCATTGACATCAACAGCTTGAGAGGTAGTCTGGAATCGCTAACAATGGAAAAGACAGGAGAAGGCAGTGTGATGTATTGATAAGATGAATATGTGGACATGAGTACTGAAGGACCTGGCAAAACCACCTCTGGGTATTCCTTGCCTAAGAAAACCCTATGAAATAAATGGGTTGACAGGAAACCTGAAAGCACACACACACACGTTGTTGTGTGTCTTCAAGTTGTTTCCAACTTATGGTGACCCTAGATGAACCTATCAAGGGGTTTTCTTGGCAAGATATATTCAGAGGGGGTTTGCCTTTGCCTTCATCTGAGGCTGAGGGAGTGTGACTTGCACAAGGAGACCCAGTGGGTTTCTATGGCCAAGCAGGGATTCAAACCCTGGTCTCCAGAGTTGTAGTCCAACACTCAGATCACTACACCATGCTGGCTTTTGATGAATTGGTACTTAGTTCATTGCAAAAAAATCTGAACAGAAGAGTAGTAGCATAGATGGCTTTACAGAAGGCTGGTTCATATGATAGCTGGATAGACAATTCTTTTGTGGTGAGGGTAGGTCAGTCTTTTCTAGAAAACAACAAAAGATTCTTGGGTACTCCCCCTCCTTTTTCAAACTCTGGCTCTTTTCCTTTCTCATTTTCCTTTCTTACTTTGTGCTTGCTCTCCCTCTACCCTTCTCAGCCCTTCTCCGTGCCCCTCTTTCACCAAATGCTTTCCACCCAGCTGCCGCCCCCCGCCCCCCTTTCGTGTTTTGTTCCTTTGTCGTCCTTTCTGGTTGGTTTTGATTTCTGACTTTTCTTCTGAAGGGCAATGTCGACGGCACAAAATTAAAAGACAAAAAGCAAAAAGCCAAACTGATCAGATGATGTAAGGGGGAAAAAAAGTCAAGGGGAAAAAAATGATACAATGCCAACTACGAACCACCACCAAACCCAACACGCTCTCTGCCTTGAAATGATTCCAAAGCGGGAGGGGCTGGTGTTTGTTGGGCCGGTGGGGTGCTGGGAGGGAAGATTTGCAGTATAAGAAAGAAAAGAAAAAAGAAGGGGGTTTAGGGTGGGGGAGGGGAGAAACAAAAGCAATTTAATCTCTTTTCTCTTTTTTTTCCTTCTTGCACCTTTTTTTTTTCAATATATTTTTCTTCTCTCCCTTCCGATGCATAAAGTAGAAGTGGAACAGAAAGGTAAACAACAACAACATTACCACTGACCCCACCCTTAACCCAGCACCTTGTTTTTTTTTTTTTCTCTGTGGCCATATTTAATGTGACCTTCCTTTACCTTTTCTCCTCGCTCCTTTTCCTCCTAACCTCCCACCTTCCCTTCCTTTGGTTTCCCCACCTCTTCTCTCTCTGGTCTCACTAATTCCAATTGGCGTCCCCCTCCCCCTGCAGAAATAAAATCTTCCGATAACTAAACAACACCCAGCAAATGAAGGATCTCAAGCATTCATCTAACAACCGCCCCTGCCAAAACTTTCCATTCCTCCTTGCTCACGTGTGGAGGGGAAGCACCATTAATGTCTGGGATGAGACTGTCCTTTCTCTGGTTTTGCTTCCTTCAGGGGAAATACACTTTTTCCAAACCATTCTCTGCGTCTTTTATCATTCAGCTGATTCTCTCTGCTCCTTTCTTCATGTTTCCATGGCAACCAACTGGGTACCTTGGCCTACCTCAACCACTACTTCTCTCTTTCCTTTTTTTAAAATCCCAATTCCTGATTTTTAAAGAGATGCTTAAAATTTTCTGAGATTTACATATATAAAATTTTGTCACGATGCAGGAGGAAAAATGGGAGGCGCTTTTTTTTTCCTTTTTAAAGAAAAGTTTATTTTTTTATTTTTATTTTTTATTCTTTTGCAATCTGGACATTTTCAAACAATTCTTTCAGGACTTCTTACATATTTTGAGGCCCGTACACATACACTTTATTTTTTTTCCCCACTAAAGAATCAGTCTAGCTTTAAGGAATCCACAAGACTGGAAATTTAGATACTATGCATAGAAAAGTAAATTCCACTGCAGTCACCTGAACTCTCTTTCACAGATATATACTCACAGTGGGCTCAGGATCACTGTGTAAGGCACAAAATTAGTTCTTTCCTGGAACAGAGGATTTTTACAAATTAGCTAATTTGGAAATAGGAGTTTTCACTTGAGTCTCATAGTTTGTGAAATCACTTGGGTGGTGAATATAGGCATGCGCATACTAAGTGACATCACTTTAAATGAGGGCGACTTCATCATCATCCTCATTCTGAAAAAGCAACCCAAATTTATCGATAAAATTTAACATTGTTTTACTTGTTACCTTTCTTTTTTGGTGGGAATTTCACCTGAGCATGCACAGTTCTTGGGTGAGATATTCCAAAACTATGTATTTCCACAGAGTCATTCCCCTAGCCCCTCACACTCCAGCAATGTTCTTAATTGTTTTGAAAAGCATTTTTTTTCTTCACTTAAATATTTTGTGTGCTCTGCTATTGAAAAAATGTGGATATCCATAGGAAACCCGTAGGAAATAACCTTATCTAGAACACACATACATTAATTATTCCAATATACTAACCACTTCAATGTGGAAATCTTTTAATTTCCTCGCTTACTGTTTCTTTTTCTTCCTTTCCTTTTAAAATTCCTGATCAATCCTGGGTGTTTTAATTTGTGTTTTTTAAATTATTATTCTTTTCCTTTTCTACCTGTTTTATTTTTTTTTAAAAAAAAGCTGCAGTCATGATCACTGGCTCTGTCTGTTATTGGGGGAAGATGGGGGTGGTGCATGAAAGAAGGGTTCAGTCACAATGTATTTTTAATTTGAACATCTTGGCTAGATCTGGAGGCGATAACCCTAACATAAGGGCCACACAACTGCAATAAGCCTGTCTTGACAAGGGACAAGCTGTCAGGTTAGCTCTAGAAGTCCAACAAATTAACTAATTTCGAAGTAGCAAAACTCAAAAGCCAGGCTTGATTCTACCTACTCCATGTCTCTCTTCTCTCTCTGTTTCCTCTCTCTCTCTCTGTCTCTCTCTCTCTTTAGTTTGCTCTAAAAGCACAATTGATTTCCCCTGCCCTGCATTGCTTTGGAATTTTTTTTTCCAAGACTGGGGATGGAGGCATATACTTATACTTTTCTTTTCCACAGGTTTCCATGGTTTTGGATATGGCTTTTTACTGATTGTTTCCTTCTCTGTTTCTGACATCTTCTCCCCCAACCCCAGAGCACAGTTGCCCCCATCCCGACTTAGAAGGCTGAGCCGACACTGCCCCATCCGTGAGGGATCGGAACCAGTTAACGCTTTGTGCTGTCCCCCCCTCGCCAGCGCTTCATTCTTTAATGGTGTGTTTCTCCTCCCCCCGCCAGGAGTCATCCATCCCACCCCCACCAACCCAGACGGGAAGCTGGGCTGAGCCGAACCTGTGAGACTCCATGAAGCTGCTTTGTGGCAACGTTGCCAGGCAGGTGTTCAGAGAAGGCAGGACTAGAAAACTGAAAGTGGTTGAATCGTGTCCCCCTCTTCTGCCTCTGTTGAGCTAAAAGATCGCCCCTAAAACCTCTAGGCCTCACCCCTTCATACACAGGCAGGAGAGGCTGGCATATGCGTAGAACGGGGGCACAGCACCGTGGTGCACACAACTCACATCACAGAAGCTATAGCCAGCTAAGTGTGTTCAGGTGGGAACTAGGAACGGTGCATTCACAGTGAGATGTAGAAGGGCCTAACCAAACAAAAACATGCAGATACCCTTATGTTCAAAAAAGGCTGTTAGGAAAGACACACACACACACACACACACACACGTATGTGTATGTATATGTGTATGTATAATATTGAACATATGCACTTGTTAGCACAAACACAGGCACCCGTGGCACTCATGAACATACAGATGTCACCTGGACATGCACGGATTGGCAATAGCATGTGTATTTCTATACCGCTTATCAGCTAAATGCTTTCTAAGCGGTTTACAATGTGTTAGCTAATTGCCCCCAACAAGCGGGGTACTTATTTTATCGACCCGCAGAAGGATGGAAGGCTGAGTCAACCTGGAGCCCGGTAGGATCGAAACTTGTGGCTGCAGTACTGGCATTTAATCACTTTGCCACCCCACCCCCCCGGCAAGCCCCTGTGAATGTCTCTACACTTAAATAGTTAAAGCGGTTTGATATTACTTTGACTGCCATGGCTCTGTCCTGTGGAATGCTGGAATTTGTAGTTCAGTGAGGCACTTAGAATGAAGAGCACTCCCCTCAAATACATCCCTCTAAGCACATCACCAAACTACAAATGCCACCATTCCATAGGATGGAGCCATAGCAGTTAAAACAGTACCAAGCTGTTGTAGCCATGTAGCTTAGATCAGTTTCAGATTGCTTCATTAGACTGGTTGGTAATATATTTTTCAATATAGCTGCCACGTTCTCATAAAGCACTTACAGATGCAGGAATATGCATCCATCTCTATGAGCATGTTCTATGTGTATACACTGACTAGATGCTTTTTGGCAACCCTGTGTGCAGCCTCTGGACTCATCCAAGGCTCTTGTGAAACTGGGTGCTCCCTACTGTTTCCAGATTGGATATTTCCTCTCTCTTGCTATATAACTGGTCAGGACTACATACTCTGAGAAAGAAGAGGGTGGCTGTAGACAGGTTACCCCTGTTCATATTCCTCATTCCCAACCAAAGCAATTGATAGCATTACTTTTGATGAGACATGGAAAAATCTCACACAAAGCCTAGCAAAATATTCATGCTTTACATCTCAGTTACTCGGATGGTGGGTGTCTTCCCTGTATTTGCCGTCCAAGTGGATATCTGTAAACAGCAAAGGGAATGAGTGTAGATATAAAAAAAAGTATCACAGTGGGCTTTAGGTGACAAAACATAAGCTGCAGCATCATGCCTGTTGGAACTCACAGGTTCAGGCTTCCCACCCTGGCTTGATGATAAATGGCTTTTTTACTTTGAAACTGTTTCCCTGAAGCATCACCATCAATTTGTAGGGAGATTTGGATGGGTTTGGGTGTGATGTTAGGTGGGTCCCTAGTCATGTGGCTACTTTGGTCCTCTGGGGGGCAGGAGGGAAAGCATTACAGTCTCCTTCCAATAATAAAAAGAATCGTTTTTCTTTCCCATGGGACAAAGAAGTCTATAGTTACCAGCAGCGGGTCTGATCATGGAGAGAGAGTGATGACTTTAGCAAGTTATCCAGTTTGATTGATTAGTATATGGAAACTGCTCTCTCTTCCCAACATTCACTTCTGGTCTTTATTGGGTCTGGGGTCCTTCTCAGTCATGTGCAGGTAGTGTTCACTGTTACTATGTTTTCAGAGTATGTTCTAGCCTTAGACTTTCTGACACAAAAGCCACAAAGCTCCAATGACATTGCCCAGAATAAAGCTGGTCCTGGCTTTTCTGTGGAATGCAGCCTTTTGAATGACATGGAAACTAGTTGGGGGAATATATTTCTCACTTAACATAAAAGTGACACGTGCATCCAACCACTCTGAAGTGACACTGGGAAAGTCTTAAGAGCGTTGAGACCTGTGTCAATAAAAATAAAACCCTGTAAGTGGCCATCAGTTATACTCTGTGAGTCTTGAATGGATTTGATCTTGACTTAGGGAGAGTCACTATGACAGAGTTTGAAAACCATGGACTAGACAGAGATAAATAGCTTGCACAAGGGACATCATGTTGTGCTACAAAATCCAACTGTTCCATGTTAAGTTGTTCTTGTCTGGTGACTCCCACCAGAAAACTACAGGGATCTTTAAAAGACCTTGTCATTAACTTATAGGCTAGGCAGCTACCATCCTTATGACATACTGCCATTCAATTGTGAACCCATCCATCACTCTGCAAACCCCTGCACCACAGATCATTTCTGATAGCTATGCTGTTTTATGGGAGGAGACAAAAACAGGTGATCTCTACACAAGTGGTTGTCTTAAAAAGCTCCATTTCCAATTAAAACAAAGATAATTAATAACTGGCCTTCCTTCACCTACTACATCCATGCATCCTTCCAAACAGGGATGAGAAATTTGTGGTCTTCAGATGTTGTGGGATTGCAACATGCCTAATGCCATATGATGACGGGAATTGAAGTCTAACAACATCTGTGGGGGTCACAAGTTACCTTCCCTTGTACACCAGAAAGTTAAAGCGGAGGGCCCCAGCACTTCTTATAGTATACATGTGGCTAAAAAAAGTACACTTTTCAAATTTTATGGGTTTTCAGATATACAGTATGACTCTATAACGCATGTAATAAGTACAACATGTAACACATTCTTCAAAAGACCTCTGTCTGTGTGAGCCAGGTTTCTTGAGTTATGAGTCCATCTCTTGGAATTACAATATAACATCCTTTAGTTAGAAGGTACCTCGGTTCAGGACCCACTACTGTCAGTCACTGGAAATCCCCTCTTCTCCCTTCCATTTGCCTATCTTCCTTGCCTCCACTCCTACTGATATTTAGTACTGAACATGGGAGAAAGAATTTGCTAGCAACTGCAATGGCAGAAGCTTTATTAATCAAGAGTTATTTATTATTACTGAGAAAGATGCAGCATGACATCTCCATGGAGACCAAAACACTGTGAATAAGAGTGAACTCATCAGGTTGCTGACTCAGCCCTGCATTCTCCTCCTGGGGCTACCCCAGGACTATGACCATTGGAAACAGTGGGAGCAATTTAACATACACTTAAACCCACGTAAATCCCCTTGATTTCAATGGGATTTAAGTTTTGCTTGACTGTGGAATAGGTTTTACACAGAGTCATGGGGTCCATGTTAGCTTTTTCCTGTCCCTTGCCTTGTGCAAAAGTGGGTGAAAAATATAGCTCTGCCCAGTTTGCATTGGTTCAGTGGCCTAAGTTTCTGCCTGGATCTGGGAGAGCAAGGGGGCAGGTTATTAAGAAATCCTTCATGGGAGCCTGGCATTGCCAAAAGTGCTTCTTTCCTCCTCTCCCTTAACTGGTGCCAGTCTCCATCTTGGACTTACCATTAACTTCTACTATGTCTCTGCCTGCAAGTGTGTTGTGGCAAGTTTTGATGCTGCTGGCTCCAGCCAAGGGAGCTGTATCTAAGTTATGCCCAGCCCCCACAAAAGCTTCACCACAAGCTGTGCCCTGAGTGACGTGGCACATCATAGCAATTGTGACTATTTAATAATGGCAGAGCAGAGAATTCACTTCTGCAATCCCAGACATTCTGGGGCTCCTCCAAGGTCCAAGTAAGACGCTGGCGAGACCACAGTGAGAAAAGATTTGATCCTGTGAGTGGAAACAGTAAGCCAGCACCTAGAAAGAACTGGGCTGTTGGGGATCTGATTTCTCCATAGCCCTTAAAACTGTGACATGAAACCAGCTGACTAATCCTAAACCTCTGTAACCCTAGGTCTGGGTAGTAAAGACACCATGCAGCCATTAAGGCCTGGATTTGTTTGACTTCTCCTCCTGTGTCTCCTCTGTGGTTTCTCAGTGGCATTGTGCTGTAATAGGCAAGGTGAATTCTCTGCTGTGATGCTGCTCTCCTCACCCCACTCCACCTCCCTTCTTCCACCACTAAATGCTTTTTTTCTCCCAGCCTTGCTCCAGCTAACCGGAGGCAGACACTTGCAGAATGCCTGGCCTGATTTGTCTTCCTTTCCAACTTTTTTCCTCCTGGCTTTTCCCAAGATTCCAGGCTGCCAACCAGGGTGTGGGTGGAAGTGAGGGGCTTTCCTTTTCCACCTGCCTAGGTCTCCTTTCCTCCCACTGTCACTTCACTCCTTCACCTACCACCCAGCCATGTGCACTAGTCTCATGTCCTTTGCTGATCTGAATCAAACCTGGCTGATAAGTTGCTCCACTGGCACCCAGGATATGGGAAGCAGAGGCTTTTCGTAACGTCACTCTTCTGCCATGATCGTCCTAGCTCTTCTTTCCAGAAGGGAGCCAGTCCCTCAGCTAATCTACAGCTCTCTGTCCCCAGGGTGGAAAGTAGTCTGTTTCAGCAGGAAGAGGAAACACCCTATCTTTTTTTTTCTATTCAGTGGGCTTTTAAGTGGCCAAGCATTGGATCTTCTTTATGTTTGCTTTTGATTCCCCATTCAACAATGTTTTGATACCAGTAAAGAAGCTTCAGGGCTGGCTGCTGCACAGCCTTTTTCCATGGGAAATATTCTCTCAGAGTTGTTCTTGAGATAGGCATAAGATGTGGAAGACTTCTACTCAGGGGGTTAGAGAATCAAGAATTTGGGAACAATGCAAGTTGGAAACCGTGGGTGCTCCCAGACAAAGTTTTTATTTTACAGTTGCCCTGCCTCATTCATGGGAATGTTACAAGAGGTTCAGATGAAAAATCTTCCACTTGTAACCTTCATGTTTGCTCACTGCTTCTTCTGCCTTTTTTGTTTCCCTAAAAAAATCCATAACGATGATCAAATGAAACACTTGTACTATGACTTATGGCTGATAGTTGTAGGACCCCCCCCCCCCTTCAGACACTGCTTGTAAAAGTCATTTTTTGGAAAACAGTTCCCAGAATTCCTCAGCCAGTGTTGTCCAAAAAAGGAACTATGCCAAGCTTTGATCTGGAAGCAACAAGTTCCAAGTTTTTTCCAAGTTGTTCTCACAGCAACATTGATGTTTTCTGATTTTTAGGGTACTGCATTGAGCAAACTGGCAGCTCTGCAGGGATTTTTAAAGCTGATATCTGGAATTCTGAGGAACGCAAAGGCCATTAATATCTGATACCCTCCTTCCATTCTAAGAAAGCACAGAAGAAGAAGATCCCTTTAAATTACTAAAATTGAAACAACTGTGAGAAATTAGAACAAGAAGAGATGTAGAAACAAGACCCGATTTTTGACTGCCTCATTGCTACTGGTGTTCACACCAACATAAATGGGGGTTTAAGTGCAGCATGGTGGCTGGAATAAATTAGCCGTGCTCCCTGCAGTTGGTAAAACAGAAAGTCCCTGTATAAATGGGAAGCCCTGCGATTGTCTTTCTAACCAGCCATAAAGGCACTCTTTACAGTTCCAAAAGAGCTTCCAGAACAGGGATCCTGGCTGTTTCATACTTACTAGGAGAGAGACTCTTCAGGAGCCCAGTGGTGCCAACACCCTACTCCATAGAGGCCCTTAGAATAGCTAGTCCCAGCAGCCTATGGACAAACCAGGCAAGCATACTCTGCCCAATAGATTTCTTAGTGCAGACAGCCTCGCAACTCAGGATTGGGCCCTTTGTTTTGATGAAAGACCCAGTGTTCTCCAGCAGCTGCAAGAGAGAGGATCAACTTTAGATCATGTGGAGGTCTAGCTCAAGTTGATTGCTATCACAGAGCTTTTTACGTCTTCCTGAGCTGGCCACCAGTGATGGAGAACATATAGGCATGAAATAAGGGATAGCATGGTTAGCTCAGCAAAACATTTGCTTAGATTTCTGGGTTTCCCACATCCTGCTCTGTAAACAATTTGACATCCCTTGCTTAATGCCAGAGAATGTAGCAAGTGTAGGGGGTGATGGTTTGGAACCCTAAAATACCCAATTTAATTTGATCTGGAGAAAGTGTTTCTTTCCTCTGATGCTTCTCTACACCCCCAGTATTTATTTAACATGTCACTGAGCCGTCTCTGCTCAATAACAGATAAAAGTCTCATGATTGCAGCTGCTCTCAAAATTCAGCGCGGATTTCACTTCTCCTGCCAACAGGCTTTTACAAATTTATCCTTTTCTTCTCTCTTTCTTTTCTCTCTTTCTTTTTTTTTCTCTTGTTCTATCAACTATCTCTGGATTTCCCCCCCTTTTACCCAATCATCCTTTCCTCCCTTCCATCCCTTCCCTAGTATTCGTTTGCCCGGGGACGCTGCACAAGATCCTGGAACCTACCTCGGCTCATGAATCAGAGCACCAATCTGGAGCCTGGTGCAAGGACCCACTTCAAGCTGGAGACCGTATATACGTCATGCCATGGATCCCTTACCGGACAGACACGCTGACAGAGTATGCTTCATGGGAGGACTACGTGGGTGCCCGACACACCACCACATACCGCCTACCCAACAGGGTGGACGGCACAGGCTTTGTAGTGTATGATGGAGCAGTCTTCTACAACAAAGAGCGGACGCGCAACATTATCAAGTATGATCTGAGAACACGCATTAAAAGTGGAGAAACAGTCATCAACACAGCTAACTATCATGACACCTCACCCTACCGTTGGGGTGGCAAGACTGACATTGACCTGGCTGTGGATGAAAATGGGCTATGGGTTATTTATGCCACTGAAGGCAACAATGGACGGTTAGTGGTGAGCCAACTCAATCCGTACACACTACGCTTTGAGAACACGTGGGAGACTGGCTATGACAAGCGCTCAGCATCCAATGCCTTCATGGTATGTGGGGTGCTCTATGTGGTCCGGACAGTCTATGTGGATGATGACAGCGAGGCAGCTGGTAACCGGGTTGACTATGCCTTCAACACCAACATGAACCGCGAGGAACCCATCTCATTGACCTTCCCGAACCCCTACCAGTTCATCTCCTCCATTGACTACAACCCCCGTGACAACCAACTTTATGTATGGAACAACTACTTTGTCCTGCGGTACTCCCTCGAATTTGGCCCACCTGACCCAAGCACTGGTGAGATATCATTCTAGCACCCACATATGGGGTGGGGAAGAGAAGCACTCAGTGGCTGGAGATCATGGGTCCCTAGTTTCTGTTCCCAGTGCATATAGATAGATAGATAGATAGATAGACAGACAGACAGACAGACAGACAGACAGACAGACAGACAGACAGATTTTGTCCAGTATATTAAGGAAGTGTGAATTTGCATAGGTTTCCCCTCATTGATCTGTTAATGCATTTCTGTGCATTTTCTAGCATTTGAAATTACCTTTTTAAAAATATAAATTTAAAAATATATGCTTATATATCAGCAGTCCCCCAAAGGCACATGATTTAAGATTATGACATTTTTACTTGAGCTAAATGCCAACAAACCAGCACACTTTGAAGGTACTCTGCAATTGACTGCAAATTATTGAGCCAATGGCTTCCTCAACTGTTACTGTTTGGTGCATTTGTTATCCATCCCATTTCAGGAAACATTCAACTGTGTAATGACATGATCATTTTTCTTTAAAAAACTTGAGGCTTCAGTTTCTGAGCTGGCTTTTGAAAATACCTTTAATTTTACCACTTTGCCACAAGCAGGTATTTGAGTTCCAGTCAAACAGTAAGTATTAGAGAATCTCCCCAGCTCAATTCAGACTCCCTGTGACCTCAACAGAGTCAGCATGGGCCTGGAATTCTGACAGTTAGCATCACGTGGAGTCTAAATTGACAGAGATGGATTGTCTGATGTGCAGTATTTGGCAGAAGCCTAGAGTCTACAAAAACTTAATTTCTTGAAGCTGAACGGAAGATGGGGCCGGGGTGAGGGGTGGAATTCCTGGCTAATTTTGAATAAAGCAAAATCAAGATCAGTCATACTGCCAAGTTTCCATACCAGATGTAGAATTGTTTAGTACAATGTGTAGCTAATACACTTCTCTCACTTTTTTCATTCACCCTCCAGCTCCCCTTTCACAACTGCTGCCTGAGTAACAAGCTGAGCATTTTGCAGTTACTATCCCATGCTGTGTTAAGTTCCATAAGTAATTCAACCTTTGTGTGAATGCATTGTTGGCACTTAAGCTTGAATAAGATTCCTTTTGCGTATGGTTTTAAGGTTAGGATGGTGAGAAAGTTATGTCTGGTCTTAGCTCCTCTAATGTTCCTCTTTAATCCTGCAGCAGAAGCCAAAGAAAAAGCAGCCCTTGCTACCATTACAATTGATTTACAATTAAAAATGGCATAAGTAAGGGCCAGAGCTTGGCAACATTTCTTGTTGGATTACAACTCCCAGAATCCCCCAGGCAGCATGGTTCTGGGAGCTGTCATCCAAAAAGTAAGATGGTAAGATGGTAGCCCTCTCCCTGTCATATACAGTGCCAGCTGGGGGCTCCCATGGTAGTGGGATGTTGAATCCACTCCATATTTTCATTGGAAAGTTACAGGAGCTGTCCAAGGTTCTGTACATGGTGGAGGCTGTAGGGCTTGGCATCTTGGATGATTCTTTTAAGGTATGGACTGAAATGTGGAGCAGATTCACCATCTCCTTAACAGGGATGCTACCATTGTTTGGGAAAGATTTGTCGGAAGAGATCCCAGGTTATACATAATCCAAAAAAGGTGTGAAGACATTAGTAGAGCTTTGAAAAGGAAATGGTTTCAGGAAACACCCTTTTTGTGTAACTCAAATACAAATACTGACCTGGAAGTTCATTGTGAATAGCACACATTTTGCAAATCACACAATTTATGAGAATATCATCCAAGAGATCAATAGCATTCAGCAAGAGAGAGATGCCTTTCTTTTCAGCAGAGCAGCAGAAATAGTACTGACATGAAGCTATTTGTTAAATATTGTAAGAGGCATTGTAGTTAAAAGGAGGCGTGACTGTGACTTAGGGGATACTGGTCAGCAGTGGAAAAAGGATCAGAAAGTTTGGACTGGAGTCAGTTGAGATGAAAAGAACTGGCAAGATTTCTTCTGATAATTGGAGGCCCTTCCCAGAGTCTTCCATTTTTAAATCTTTAGCAGCACCTGTCCTCAGCTTCTAAAATTTACAATCATGGTAACTAGAACTATAAATTTAAAAAGTGGGATTGTTTGGTATCTGGGGTATGTTTTGGAAATGTAGCCTTTGCCACAAGTGTGCTCGTTCACTAAATGAAGAGCCCAGGTTATGATGCTGGATTGTCACTGCAGTGTAAATAATTTTGCTGTGGGAAGCTTAGTGATGTACTACATGTTTTCAATGTGCAAGATTTTGGGTTCATTCCCCCGTTCATTTTAGAGGATATGAAATAACAAAACTGTAAAAGACGTTGGGAAGGCCTTTGGACCAGAGCATGGGAAAGTTATATGTTTGGATTACAGCTCTCAGATTCAAAGAGTTATGGCCCAAACAAGCAACTTTTCCAAGGTCTGAGCATGAAGATTGCTCTTGGAACTGAAATTTGGTAGCTGGAGGCTGAAAATATGGAAATAGTTTGTACACGGAAGAAAACCTGTCTCAGTAATTGTCTTTCTAACTTGCAGGCCCTGTCACTTCGACACCACTCAGCACGACAACCACCATCCGTCCCACCACAATCACGAGCACAATTTCATCTGCTGCCACAACAACGACACGGCAGGCCCCCCTTACCACCCATCCCATTGGCGCTATAAATCAGAAGGGCACAGAGTTGCACCCAGTCACAGCCATTATGCCCAGCACTCGCCGTCCACCAGCAAACAATCAGCATCTTTCTCCAGAGCTCTTCTGTGAGGCCAAGGAAGTGCGGCGTGTCCAGTGGCCAGCCACACAGCAAGGCATGCTGGTTGAAAGACCTTGCCCTAAGGGCACACGAGGTAACCATGAGGAGTAGCATGTGGGGGGGGGATTAGCCCCAGACAAGGAGAACTTTGTCTTCATACCTGACGTGTCTGCCTTTGAATTCTACTAAAGCAGGGTTCAGGAACCCCTGGTCCTGGTCCTGAATCTCCGGGGGTTAAAAATCTGGTGTTCTGGACTTCCCTAGATCGTGGCTTCCCAATTTTTATATGGGATTCTTCCCATTCCAAAAGGTTGAAGTGCCTCTCCTAAGACTTGGCTGAAAGAAATTTAAGCTAATATGTGTTGTCATTTTTAGTTTTGGCCAAAGCCATCACTGAAATGTAGTTTCTGACAATTTATCTGAAATTGATTTCAGCCTTTGAATTGAAAAGAGTTCCCCATCCATGTTCTAGGGGAATTAAAATGCATCCCAGTGGGAAGAAGCTGGGGCTATCGCGGTGTGTGTTTATTGCATGAGAAAGTTGTCCAGTTAGCAAGTGGGACTGCCATGTAGTTATCCATGACCCAGCTCCTATACTACTCAGCTTATTGAAACTGAGCCAACTTGAACTGCTGCTAGTGATTGATTCATTCATACAGCTTCTGCAGTGTGAACTCAGAGCTGTCATCAGTCTGTTAGATGGATTGTTCAGTTAAATAGGTTTCTCCTTCTGTATTTGCAGTTGTAATGATACCTAAGCATTTATCCCTGCTCTGCACTCCCTTTTGCATTAGTCAGAAGTGAGAACTGGTCAGTTCTGGAGGCCAGCCTTCTTCTGCTGCATCAATGACTATGTAAAGACGCTGGCTTGGCTTGTATTAAGATGCAGACAGGTAGGGATAGCCAGGGTGAAGCCAGGTAAGTTGCGTGTGATTGATGTTTCTCTCTTGCTCTCTCTCTGTCTTTCTGCCCTCTCCCCCATGCCTTGCCTTCCCTATACAAAGGCATTGCTTCCTTCCAGTGTCTTGCAACTCTTGGAATCTGGAATCCGCGGGGGCCTGATCTCAGTAACTGCACAAGTCCTTGGGTCAACCAGGTAGCACAGAAGGTACTGCTTCCCTCTTCCTCTTGTTCTGGTCCCCAGTCAAACCACTGTACAATTCAGAACATGCACCAGGCAGGCTTCAGGCTTGCACAGCTCCTTTTACCCAACTGAGGCTCCTCTGCCTTTTCTTCCCCTTTCCTTTGCAGATCAAGAGTGGAGAGAATGCAGCCAACATTGCCAGTGAGCTTGCCCGGCATACACGTGGTGCCATCTATGCTGGAGATGTCAGCTCCTCTGTCAAACTGATGGAGCAACTCCTGGACATCCTGGATGCACAGCTGCAAGCACTGCGCCCCATTGAGAGAGAGTCAGCTGGCAAGAACTACAACAAGGTCTGTTGGTGTTTGTCTCCATTGATACGAGCAAAAAGGTGGTTTGGGGAATGAGGATAAGCACTTGAATAAAGAAGAGTTTGTCATCATAAAGTAGCAGTGATGGGCAAAATATAATCTGTCAAATTTTTGCTTGTCATGCAGCTGCTAAAGGCAAAGATGCTCCAAAAGGCAATTAGGGGGTTAAAACAAAAAGTAGTAACAGCAAGTTAGAACTCATGGACATTGGGAACAATAGCCATGTTGATGCAGGGCATTGCTGCTGATAGATTTTTTTTCCCCAAAAAAAGTATCCATAAAGCTGCATTTAGTTTTTCTGCTAACTGTGAGAGGTAAAAATGTGCTTTTAAAATTTTTTACATTATTTTATTTTTAATTTAAAACTGAATTCTTGAGATTTTGTTAAAGCTTCTGCTTCCATATTAGAGGCCATTTTTTTTCTTTTCTCTTTTTGTCATGATACAAATTTATGTTGTTTTCTGATACTCCTGTTTATTAGGTAGTCTGAGATGGTAATAAAAGAAAAGCTTTGCAGCAGTAAGTCCTACTGAGTTCAATAAGTCTCTCTCACCAGTGGAACAAATCACTGTATGATGACACGAGTGAAGGTCACTCCACTGTAGTACACAGGTTGTGGAGTACACTGTAGTACACAGGTTGGGCCCTTGGCGGCCCAACTGGCACTGATAATTGCTTTTATTTCAGAACCATGTTTTAACCACACTTTTTAATAAAATCCTTCGGCTGTGTAATGATTTTGACCAGTCTGTACATGTGTATGGTTTTAACTGGTTTATTGTGTTTTAAATTGTTGCATAAGCTTAACGTGTTTTTAAACAGTAATTTATTTTTACTCTGTTACATTTGAAACTGTTTTGAATAGATTTAGTGGACTTTATTATGTACCCCACACCCAAGATCCTTGGATGTAGGGTGTAATATAAATATTTTAAAAAATAAAATTTATAAATAAAATAAATATTTGCAGGATTGCAGTCAGGCAAGGTCAGAATACTCCAATGTATTCCAATATTCTGCTAGGTGGCAGGATGGAAGAGAGGGTGGAAGAGCCTTTCTATTCTTCCCCCTTTTGCTGTTTTTGTTTTGTTGTTAATGGTTCTAGTCCGCTGAAAGCAATGGGAAGAAAATGGTTGAAATCCCTTTCAGCTCTGATCTGAATGTTACCCTGTGTTGGCAAGGGGCTCTGATCCTCCTCCCACTTTTCTTTCTTCCTTTCAGAGTTACAACTCTTTTTATTGAGGGGGGAGGGTTGCAGATCTTCCAGGGATGGGGGAGAAAGAGGAGGGATCCCAGATCAAGTCCCTTCCTCTAAGGAGAGCGAGGTGCTCTGCCTCTGAACTGAGCGGGAGGATTTCTAATCTGTCCTTGGTAGGGACTGAAGGTTTGTACTTTTAAACTTCTTTTTGGAAGTTTGAAATGCAAAATTTAAATGTAACCATTTATTATTAAAATTATAAACATATATCCTATTCACAAAGTGAACCAATAACCAGAGTCTTAATAAGTCAATTATTCTTTAGCATAAGCAAAAAAAAAAAAAAAACCAAGAAAGAAAATACATACCAATCAACTGTGGAGATAAAAAGTTAATTGTCCAGTTGACTTTTCAGTGTCCAGTATTATGTTAATTTAGACTCAGGTTTTCACCCAGATTATGCCTTTGTTATATTCCTGCCTGTTGATTAGTATCTGACAGCTTCAGGGCCAAAGGTTCCTCACCTCTACCGTAGATAAAGCTTCCCCTTCTGAAATTCTGTTCTCAACATTTTTTTTTCATGCTTTTCTCTACCTGAATCCTTGTTCATCCTGGCTTTGGATGTTCTACCTTGCAGATGCACAAAAGAGAAAGAACATGTAAGGACTACATCAAGGTGAGCATCATTAACTGATCCTGTGGCTAAAATTCAGGCATGGACTGTGGTCTGTGATGCAAAGTTTCCATAACAGTGGATGTAGGGAGAATCCAAGACTTAATGCTTTTGGCTTCAGCAGGATTCTTGCAGCTTTATAATACAAAGAAAATTGCTGTAGTGGGATTGCCTTCAGTTTGCAGAAGGAGGAGAAAGAGAGTATTTTTATTTCATTTCATTTTACTTTATTTACTTTATTTATTCAGAAATGTATATCCCGCCATTCCAGTGTATTCTCATTACTCAGATGTCTAGACAATATATAGATGTCATTACTATCCACAATAAAACAATAGTGCTGGTCACGTAAAACTCCTTGGTCCACCAAAACAAAATGTAGCAAATTCAGGTACGTCTTTCCCAGAGCTTGGAAAAGTTACTGTGTTGGATGGTAGCTCCCAGGGTTTCCCAGATATCATGGCCACTGGCTGTGCTGAGTGGGTCACTGTGACAGTTATAGTCCAGAAAAAGTCTGGAATGTCACAGCTTTAGTTTTGTAGAGGAAGCTGATTGCCCGTAGTTTCCTTTGCATACATACACATACACCACATTAAAGTCCATGTTAAAATGGGCACAGTTACAGTGTCAGAAAGAGTGCTTAAAAACTATTTGACTCACTGTGACCATGTGCCTGATTTAATGTGAAAGAAGTTGCAGACAGACTGCTCCCCATGAGACTGATGATCTGTGAATCATCACCTTATGCTTTATGCAGTTGGCTCCCACGTCTCGTCCATAGATAATAAGCACAATAGCCAGCTGCACAAAATAGAGTAGGGGAATTTTGCAGAGAATAACTAGATTCACCACCACTACTTTCCGTTCAAAAATTGTGGCGAATGCCAGCCCCATGGAGGGTGGCGGGGGGCAGCTTCTAATAAAACCAAAAAGACTATTCATGTATGATTTTTATTTTAATATAGGAATAATACAAAATGGCAACAAGGTACATCATAATAAAGAAAACATTGTACATTGTCATTGTATTTCTTGTTCCCATAGTGTACAAATAATATTCAGCTTTTCACTAAACAATCTGTTGTCCATTTTCTCTTATATGTCATATAGTTTTATAGCTTTGTCATTTCAGTTATTTTCCATAACTTCCGTAAATGGTCATAAAGAGCACATTAAATTCAGTAAACGGTTTTAGAAAAGAAAGGCAAAAGGTTCACAAAACAGCAGAGCATTTATGTGAGGAGAAGCCGCCAGGCTGGTCAGGTGTGTGTTCCTGTGATGAATAATACAGAAGAGACTCTAAAACATAAAGTGTGTGGTGGTGGGGAGGGGGGCAGTCTAAAACTGTCACAAATGGTATGAATTTTTAGACATGGGAGCTATACTGCTCATCACTGTGCACAACAAAGGGAATGTCCAGGAGGCATCTGGAGTACAGGCTCAACCATGTTACCTAAGACATTGGATAGAAATGATTGTGGTATCTAGAAGAATAATTACCTTTTCCCCAGCTATTGAAAACACTTTGGCTTGGATCCAAATGTAGCTTTCTGTGAACAGAAGAGCTCTTTCTGTCCATGGGAAGCTTTTGATCCAGCTGAGGATCATACTGGCAGAAGGGGAGAGAGGTGAGCTGATTTTCAAAGGGCACCAGGGGCAGCAAGGGGAGAGCGAAAAGAGCAATTGGCAAAAACTTCTTCCGCCTGCCCCCAACTTTCAGTAGCTAGTATAGCAAAATCAGGATGCAAGCCATCCTCCTTTGTAGCTGAAGAGCTGCTTTGAGGTAGAATATTTAGAATCCTGTTCAATGAGTAATATTTTTGTGCTTCTGGTCTGCAACGGCACATATGGATCTTGTCTTCTGCTATGGAAACACAATTGTGACATGGAAGGTATACCTCCGGTAGGTTTTCTATCATGGAAGACAAGAGAAAGTGGGAACGGAGAGGCATGCTATGTCATAGGAAAACCTGACAGAAGGAGATGAAAGATTGTGAATTTTGATCTCCATCCCCCCGTCTCTCTATCTCCCCCCAGGCTGTGGTGGAGACGGTGGATAACCTGCTGCGACCCGAGGCACTGGAGTCATGGAAGGACATGAATGCCACAGAGCAAGTACACACAGCCACCATGCTGCTTGACATTCTGGAGGAAGGAGCCTTCCTACTGGCTGACAATGTCAAAGAGCCAGCCCGTTTTGTCACTGCCAAAAATAATGTGGGTAAGTTATGGATGCCTGGCTCACGTTAAAGAGCTGAAGGGGGAGGAGACACATGTAACAGTGTATGGGAGGCACACGCTCCATTTCCTGTATGGAGTCTTCACTAGAAACTTTGCCAATATTTTGTGTGAAGACACTGTTTGTCATAACTGAGACAGGTCAAAATGTTAACCACTCTACTTGGCTCAATTATTGTGATGATGAATAAGACTGAAAATTATGAAGCAGACTGCAACTCAGGGAATGGGGTGGGGTGTCGTTGATACTTGTTGACTACAGAACCCAGAAATCTGAGAGAGCATGGACACTAAGCGCTGATTTTTATCCTAAAAATTGTTATTGAAATACCAAGCCTAACATGTCAACCCATGAGTTCTGTCTCTTGGTTGTTTTCCAGTGTGAGAAGGGAATATAGTTGCCAGGGAGAGAGGGGGAGATTAGAGATTTATTGTCTCTCTGCCCCAGCTCAGGAACTTGCTTGGTGTGGGGAGGTAGCACTGAAGATGCATTACCTTGAAACCTGCTCCTGGGACTGGAGTTGGGGTTTAGAAGGTAAAGCAGCGAAACCTTCTTTTGCCCACATCCTGAGGACATCACACCCTTGTCATTCTGCTGCTACAGCTGAAGTAGCTTCAAGGTGATGGAGCATGTTGAGAGCCACTACTTTAAAAAAGATGGTGTTGCCAGAGAGTATTTAAACCAGAAGCTCTTTATCTCTGGCATCATACCGAAGACTCTTCTCCTGGGCAACAAAGTGATGGGGCAGTATGTGTTACTGAAGTAAGTAGAAGAGAGCAAGACAGAGTGCCTGGTGAACAGGAAGGGAAGAGAGGACAGGAAAGGCAAGGAACCTAGAGTGGAGGGGTAACTATCAGAGTAATGAGAGAAATCAGGAGTTGTGCGGTCATTCCCTCTCCGCCCCACACATTTCTTCTTGTGAAATTTCACAGGTATTTTCCTGCCCATGCAAGGCCTGAAAGAGTTGCTTTTTTGGACTATAAATACCAGAATCTACCACGTCTCTTGCTCCTCCTATGATATTTCCACTGCAGTCTTCCTCTGGAGATATCCGTACACTGAAAATCCAGCATACTGACAGGCATTTTGTTATTTTAAAATATAAATTGGTATCTTTTGATGTTCATGGTTCTTGTAACGAAAGGAGGAACTAAGTATGGCAGAAGGAGAGGCTGAGGTAAAGAATCCCTGTCTGAGCCCAAGAGAAACCAAGGAACCTATGAAGCATATTGGCCAACCCTATTGAAGATGGAGGCACTTTCCTGTATTTCAGGCCTCTGCTAATTGCTAATGAGGTAAAACTCATTAGTAAAATTGTTGCCAAACCTTTCAGTAGCATTGTCTAAACTATTCTGTTCCCTGGGAGGGACCTATCAAGTGTTACGAGCTTGGTCAGGGCTGTCAATCCAGACAATTTGTGTTTGGCAAGCCAGGCTCCCTTAATGCAGAAAATTCAAGTAACTATGTGTTGTAGCAACAGGACTGTAAACTGATGCCTGTCCCAAGCAATCTGTACATAAATACCTTTTGGTTCTGGTACCTAATTTTAATGATGTTCTACAAGAAATAAATAATTAAAACTTGATTCCTTTGCAGTGCTGTTTGGGTTAATTGCCCCCTAGAAAGAGCAAAGCAAACCATAAAACCCAAAACTATTTAGTCAAAGAATGAAAACAGCAATCCATCAATGAGTGGAAAGAACAAGTCAAGTAGGCGTCAGCTGGGTACAGATGCCTAGACAGAGTTTCGCATTTAGCACACTACCTCACCATGATATGATATGTACAAAATAAAATAGGCTATCACCAAATGAAGTGTTAGCAGCCAGAAAGTAGAGATGGTAATTTGACAGCCACAAAGTATTTGGAGAGTAGAGTGTATAATTAGCATGACAAGATGGCCTGAAACAGAATCACCCCATTTTTAACCTGGTATTCCGAAGGACAGAAACATCTGGAAGTTATATGCTCTGCCTATTCTCAAATGAAAAGATGATGAACTGCTCCAGATGTTGTGACTGTCTCTTGTTTTCTGCTTTTTCTCATCTCACTCCTCCTCTCATTGCAGTGCTGGAGGTCTCAGTGTTGAATACAGAGGGGCAGGTGCCAGATATTGTGTTCCCACATGAGCACACCACCAGAAATTCCATTCAGCTGTCAGCTAACACAATCAAGCAAAACAGCCGTAACGGTGAGTGGCAAATGGGATTTTAGGACTAGGGAAGGGGAGAGACTGCCAGGACTTGGCCAGTTTCCTGGCATATGCTGGAAACAATCTTTGCCCTTTTTCTGTCTTTGTTTCCCCCTCCCCTCTAGAGCTGTACTAGATCCTCTGTATTTGTGCCCCAGTGACATGTCCCTGACCTCCTTTCTCGTCTCTCTTCAGGGGTGGTCAAGGTTGTTTTCATCCTCTACAACAATCTGGGATTTTTCCTCTCCACTGAGAATGCAACCATCAAACTGGGTAGTGAGGTTGGCCCGCTTACTCCCTCTCTGGTTGTCAACTCACAAGTTATTGCTGCCTCCATCAACAAGGAGTCCAGCCGTGTCTTTCTGATGGATCCTGTCATCTTCACCCTCTCCCACTTGGAGGTGAGAATAGTGTGACACCTGGGACCACTGTGCTCATTCACCCACCCTTGGTACCTAATGGTCTGTATCCCCTCTTCCAGACACAAGCCACCACTGAGGCTTCTGTAATTTTGAATGGGCATTGCTACTGATTTTCTGAGCATGTGTTACTGGAGTGTGCACCAATTCTCTTCCTTTTGTTTATAACATACCACATTTCTGTACTCTGCCTCCTCAAAACCTAGACTCCCTCTGCCACTGTGGTGACATCAACCTCTGCTTTGCTCATGGTAGCTCTTATAGGCATACTTTTTCCATGTAGGACAAGAACCACTTCAATGCCAATTGCTCTTTCTGGAACTACTCAGAGCGCTCCATGATGGGTTACTGGTCCACACAGGGTTGCCGGCTGGTGGAGACCAACAAGACCCACACCACCTGTGCATGTAGCCACCTCACCAACTTCGCTGTGCTCATGGCACACCGTGAAATTGTAAGCCATTCATTTCTGCTGTTGGAGGCTAGGGGGAAGTATGCCAGAATGGGAGGGAGAGGGAAATGGTGCACTGTCCCAAACACTGTCAAGGTCACCCCTCCAGCTCATGCTGTTCCCTGAAACTATTTTTTATTATGGGCCCTGCATGAAAACAGAGTGGCAGCTTTCCAGATATGAAATGCTTGTAGGTGGTCCTTTACTGTTGCAAGTAAAGATTCACTGAGTTACCAGTGAATTAGGAATAGCAGCCAGAGCTCAGATTACAACTCCGAGAATCCTTCAGTTGGTACAGCCAATAGCTGTGCTGGTTGGGTGATTCTGAGAGTTGTCATCCAAAAACGTAATTTTTCCAAGTTCAGATGGTGCATTAACAGATGGAGACTCTCTAGAATCAGAGGATAATACTGGGTTTTGGGTTTCATGTAAAATTCACCTCCAAAGCAGCAGAGCGCACAATACAGAGGAGGGAAGCTGTGTGTCTCTAGCCTCATTTCCCCTCTCCTTCCAGTACCAGGGCCGCATCAATGAGCTATTGCTGTCAGTCATCACATGGGTGGGCATTGTGATTTCTCTCGTCTGCTTGGCCATTTGCATCTCTACCTTCTGCTTCCTGCGTGGACTGCAGACTGACCGCAACACCATCCACAAAAACCTCTGCATCAATCTCTTCATCACAGAGCTTCTCTTTCTCATCGGCATCGATAAGACACAGTACGAGGTGCGTGACAAAATGCTCAGTGAGTCAACATGGGATGTTCTTTGTTCAACATGAAGCGAGTTGAAAACACACTGGGAAGGGCACATGATACAAGAGGATAGGAGGAAGGTATCCCTAGGACCCACTGGGCTTGGCATATCAGCATGCTGCTAGCAAGCCCCTTTGTGTCAGTAAGTGGAGGGTGTAGTGTGCATGCGTGTGTGCTAGGCAGCTTTCGAGGGACTCTGATCCACGGAGGATCAAACTGAATTTAACGCAATACTGGAAGACATGTTAGGCAACAGAAAACAGTATGTTTCATACATTATGTTTGAAACTTTGACTTGTAAAGCTCAAGGAGACATGAGAACTCACATATTCTGTTTCACAATTTAATTTGGCAAATGTATTCCTATTCCCTCCAGGTATTGTTGGCCTGCATATCCCTTTATCCCTCACCACTGGCTGTCCTGGATAGGGCTGATGGGAGCTGCAGTGCAACCATAGCTGGAGGACTGCAAATTGCCCAAACTCTAATTTGGAGCACAGCACCTTCCCAATCACCTGTTCCTCCTTCTCTTTAACACTATGTGCAGTGTTCTTTTACTGAATGCTTGTTAGGCCTGTGATCAGGAAGAAAAGCATGATATAAGCCCTCTGAATAAAATAAATAACTCCTCTCCTCCCCCCAAAAAAGAAGGGACACACTAATAGGAGCTCTCTCTTCCTTTGGCCCAGATTGCCTGCCCTATCTTTGCTGGACTGCTGCACTACTTCTTTCTGGCAGCCTTTTCCTGGATGTGCCTGGAGGCCATCCATCTTTATCTCATGCTGGTCGAGGTCTTTGAGAGCGAGTACTCCCGCAAGAAATACTACTACTTAGGAGGCTACTGCTTTCCTGCCCTGGTCGTGGGTATTGCTGCTGCCATCGACTACCGCAGCTATGGCACCGAGAAAGCGTGAGTATAAGAGAAACTCTGGGGAAGGATGTGGGTGGAAATGATGAAACAAAACCTTAAAGACAGAACTGCTGGACTGCAGAGGTGGGCTCCTGTATCATCTTCTCTCTTATCTTTCACTAGCCGTGGGAGGAGGAAAGTTACAGGTGTTGGGGGGTGGAGGAAGGAAAGAAAGAAAAGAAAAGTTTAGAGGATGAGCTTGGAAATCCTCCTTTCAAGGGCTGCAGTTCCCAAAATCTGAGTCTTGTAGGCATGTTTCCATGCTCTGGAAAATATAAAAGTGGGAATGTCACATTGAAAGCTGTGAAATGAGACAAGGCTAAGGGTTCTATAAGGCAGTGGTTCTCAAACTTTTGGTCTTCTAAATGTTTCAGTTACCAGAATCCTTGACCGTTGGCCAAGCTGGCTGGTGGCTTGTGAGAGTTGACGTCCACAAAATTTGGAGGGCCAGCATTTTAGAACCAGTAATGTAAGGGAAGGGTGGTGGCAGAATCAGCAACAGAGTGAACACAGATTTCAGGGCAATTTATAGGATGATGTCATCTCATGGCAATAAGCTGTGAGGCAATCAAGCCTTGTGGTGTCCACTGTCCTGTCCTGCCTCCATTTGACATGGTCCTGCTTTCTCTTGGCAGATGCTGGCTTCGAGTAGACAACTATTTCATCTGGAGCTTCATTGGACCCGTCTCTTTTGTCATTGTTGTAAGTCACTGGGGATTATTTGGAAATAGAGGCACAGGGTTTTTTCCTTAGCAGTTCCAGGTGCAGAGTCTTTAAAGCAAGTTAGAGACAGGACCAATACACAGATCTCAGGAGAGTGCCTGGGAGGCCCTAGTTTTCATCCCACTCCGACCCACTTGGTAAACTCTTTGGTAGGAATTTGCCCTGCAAAGTCACTGCCAAACCAAGCATAGTTCTGGAGAAAGCTACTAGTAGGTTAACTGCTTGGAGCAAAGGACCCTCTTTCCCTTACTCACGTCCAGTTGTGCATATCCCCCAGATCAACCTGGTGTTCCTCATGATCACTCTGCACAAGATGATCCGCAACACGTCTGTCCTCAAGCCTGATTCCAGCCGACTGGACAACATCAAGTGAGTTAATGTTTTCAATCTTTTGGATCCCCTGTTCTAAATCTAGACATGCCTCAATAACACGGCTCCAGCATCTGATCCCTGCAGGGGGCCCTCCACATGTGATTTTTCTAAAGCAGTTTATCATACAAGTGAGAAATGCAAAAAACCCCAATGGGTCACATACACTACCCTGCTCATTTTTGTGGCCTCCTGACACCTGTTTTGTCACTACACCACTAAATTTTGATGAATTATAATTTTCTTTCAAGACATGGAGAGAGCACACATTGTGTTTCTAAGTTTAGTTATGCTCTGGACAGCCTCCCAAAAGAAAGCATGATTTCTGCTTAAAAACACAACACACATTTTCTTTTTTCTTTTGCTGCTCCTGTTTGATGAGCGAGCATCACAATACTCTGGTTTCTTTTCAGATTGTATAAATCTTTCACTTTTACAACACATGTTTTCTGAGCATATTGTGTTAAAGGAAAATTGCAATTTGTTTTGCTACCACTAGCAAAATCTGTGGTGGAATTAGAGTTGCAGTGCAATGTGGCCCACGTGCTCCACGAATTGTCCAACTGTGGTTTATTGAGACAGCTCAATACAGAGAAAGTGGCCAACTCTGTGGGGTTTTTTTCCCCAAGCCATAGGATAGAAAAGGGTAGACTTCAGGTTTGTCAGAGCTACTTTAAAAAAAAAAAGGTTGGTGCAAAAGACATGGAACTGCAAGAAAAAGAGATTTCAGCAACCTACGCAATGTGGAAGAAATAATATTGTTGTTGCTATTAATAAATAAATGGAATTTGCTGATCTATGGCAAGCCATCCCAAGACCTACCAGTAGATTCTGATTAGCCTTGTGCCTAGCTTTGAGACGGGGGAGATCAGCTGTCAGTCCCAGCAGTGTCTCTTTTCTGATCCACAGCTAGGAAGGGAAAACCTCACTTCCAAAAAGTGCACAGACACAATCCTTTCAGCATGCTGTGATAAGGAATACTCATTCCCATTACATCTGACCATTTCATTAGGAGTTTTGGACTGTTGGTCATCTTTCAGTGAGCAGACTATTCTGCATCACACATTATTGCAAGGGATCCTGTGAAACCAGCATTCATCTCGTATGAGGGAATGCATCCTTGCTACGCACAAAATGAGTCCTCAGACTAATAAAGCCATATTGCTTTTGCAGGGCTGGACAAAGTTATTTTTAAAGGATAGAGTTCCCAGGATCCACTGGGCATGCTAGCCAGGGGATTTTAAGAGTTGTAGTCCACGCTCTGTGCTTTCTTTAGTTAGGTGAATACAGGTATGCTGTCTGAATCACATAGCAAATAAAAGAGTTTTTTCCCCATTTGAGAGACTTTGGAAATAATTATGCTGCAAATGCCAAACTTGTCAAGAACCATGTGTTATTCTCAACTGTGTATCTTCAAATACTCTTTCATGCAGAATGATCGAGAGATGAGGGGATTGGGAAATATGCCTTGGTTAATGCTGAATTAAGATCAAATATACTATTGGCTTAACATATATAAGGCAGAATTCATATAATTCTATCGGTCTGTAACCAGTCTTAAGAGTAGCTGGAACAAGTGCTGGGGAATATGGGCAGCAGAGGCTGCTGAATCTCCCAAAGAGCCAGAGGCACCAGGTAAGGTGCACACTCAGAAGTTAGGACTTCATTCAAGCCAGGGCATTCAAGTGAGGTACAAGAGGCATGAAAACAACACAGAGGAACAGTCACGTAGATACCACTTTACCTATACTGTACCCAAATCCCAACTGCACATTCTCCAGAACTGTTATTTTTCTACTAATTGGATGTGGGGAGTTCTAGTGACAGTACTCTGTGTAACAGGTAGTATGACTTGAACTGCAGACAACCAGCTGCAAAGTATATCTTGCCCTTGGTTTTCATAGTGCAACCATGTAAAGTGAGGATTCATTCCAGACTAACCAGGTTTGCTCAGATTGCAGATGATCACTTACAAAATGTGTAACTATGCTTAGGATCTCTGTCTTAATTGACAGATGAGCTTTTGCTACCTAACAAACACAGCTATCAGCAATATAACTGTTGTTTTATTCTAACTTTTCAGTCTTTACATACTTGGTTATCCTGCTTTTCATCATTAATTTACTGAAAATTTCTAATAACATTTTTTACCATTGATGTGGTTTTGCAGCTCACTTCTTACATTCTTTTTAAATATATTTTAGATAACAATCAGACCTGTTGAGCAAACCCTCTAGCCAGAAATAAACATGTCAACACACTGCTTTTGGTTCCCACTTTTTCACCCATATTATAAACAGGCCGTCTGTCACTTCTAACGTTTATTGGTTTAAAACTATTTTAACGCTTTTAATCTTTTAATTTAAGTTGTTGAATATATAAAAATCGTATTAACTGTTCACCTTGTTTTAAATTTGGCAAATCAGTTTTATTTTATGCTGCCCTCAGATCTCTGGTTAGAGAGTAGGATGTAAATGTTTGAATTAAATAGACAGACAGACAGACAGACAGATAAATGTTGCCTTCCACTCAAAGAGGAAGTATTGGGAGGTCTGATTTTAGCTATCCCACAGAGCCAAAAAGATATTTACAATCCTAACTATCTTTGCTCTTCAGGAAGTTTTGCATCCATCTCATGGGCACTATTTGGAGAACATCTCTGATCTTACTGTTGATGAACTTTACATATATGGCTGTGCCAATCTGTGACATTTCTTTATTGGTATTCTTTTTAAAAATCCTTTGGAGTGCAAGCATTTCCTTGTTGTGCTGTTCAATCATGGAAGTGCTTATGAAACCCTTTAAAACCGAAGTGTAGACTTACACATGCAAAGGTTTCCTTGCAGCAAACATCACACCATACACATGGATGCCAGGGAGCAATGAAAGTTTGCACTGTGAGCAAAGTTAGGTCAGCATGGCGCCAGTAATAGATTGATTCAGCAGATGAACAGTTCTTCTGAAGAAGGCCTGGGATGAGGCTGCCTCACTCTAGACTGTTTCTCTGCTTGTGGAGATTCTGTGTTTTTTTTTAGTAAAGACCCTCTCTTTCAGTCCAGCTGTAGAGGAAAAAGGGGCCCAGAAAAAAAGAAATTAACAAAACCTTGTGGAATATTCTAGCACTAGAAGGAAGTGGCCATGTGGTCCTGCACTTGACGGGGTGAATTGTGAGAAATTGTCCTTTAAACTAATAGGGTTGACTGTCTAGATATAAAAAGAAATTTATTTGGGAAAAGGGGAAAACAGCAAGAACAGAGAAGGGCTGCAATCACACACAGAAAATTCCAAATAAACACCAGCAGAGCTAATCTAATGTAGCTATTTATGTGTTACTTACATGAGTAGAATCTTGGGCTTCAAGGCATATACAGAGTTCCTTACCAAAAGAATGGTTTGAAAGAAAGTTGTTTTTGTTTTTTGGTTTTTTTGCACCCTTATTAGATATTATTAGGAAGACTCAGACTGAGAGCAAAGGCATGTATTGGTGGAAATACGACATTGGTGAAAGCTGGCCTCTTAAGCAGAGACTGACTGCTCCTCTGTCTAGTGTGTAGTTTCTTCATTTCTGTTGTTGGATGTCAATAATGCCTGGTGTTTGGTGGTGTAGGGAGCAAGTAAAAAAAATCCTTAGTGAATAGGCGTGCTTTCTTAATAATTTATTTTCTTCATATATAAAAAAGCTGGCTAGTTCTACTGGATAAATAGTGAGTAAAAGAGGTCGATTATGGATTCCTGATCACACACACAAAAACATAGGATGCATATTTATTCATGCTTTCCAGCAATGTGCCAACACACCATATATTCTGGGGGCATTGTTGACTACATCAGAACATCAGGATGTGTTTAGCACTGTGGTGTATTACTAGGAGATGGTGGTTGCTGCATGAGTTCCATGATGTGTTTTTAATGCATTTGTACTAAGTAAATGAAAGCAAAGGATAAAGAACACAAGCACTCATACAGGCACTTATGGAAATCAACATTGTTGGGCAAGTAATGCTGGAGGCCTATAACCAGTATTTTGGTGGTTAATATCTACACATGTAAGTTCCACATCCGTGGACTATGGAAGAATCTCCCTTTCTTTCCTCACATACTAACTGTCCTGGCAACCAGTCTTAATCTACCCATTTTAGCCATTCCTTTCTGATTCAAACTATGGCAGCAAAAGGGAAGAAATGCTGAAAGAAGGGGATGGTGATTCTTGCCTTCATTGGACACCTCAAGGAAGGATCTCCATAGCCACACAGATGCAGGGAGGAAAGATAGCACAGGATGGCAACATGGACATTAAGACTTCAGAAGAGTTGATGGGTAGTATAGCACAGCTAGCTTTCCCAACCTGTTGCTCTACAGACTTACAACTCCCATAACTCCAAGGCTGGTTAAAGCGATGGAGCACCTGTTCTAGTTCCTTCAAATTTGCTGGGGAAAAATGCACTGCAAAGCATCATTAGCGCCTTGGCAAGATGAGCCCTTCTAGTGTATTCTGACAGACAATTGACAACAGAAGACACAGTTCCTCCTATTAACAGCTCTGCTTCAACATTGGACAAGGGAATGCCTTCATAAGCCGTTTCATTTCATTATAGATTGCTTCCTCTGTGCCACAGAACCTGTAATGCCCCAGAAGGTAGTTTGCCTGCAACCTTGAATTACTTACATTTGCCCAAGACAGATATAAAATTTACACCAAATTTAAAATTGAGAGAAAATTTCTACAAAATGCTTTATAGATGGTATATGACACCTGAGAGATTGGAAAAAATAACTAAAAAGGGAAATGCAAGATGTTGGAAATGTGATGAAAAGGTGGGGTCCTTTTTTCATATGTGGTGGACCTGTAAGATAGCAAGGAAATTTTGGAAAGAAATCCATGATGAAATTCAAGGAATTTACAGGTTTAATTCTGAAATGAAGCCAGAATTTTATTTGTTAAATATGTTAGGACAACAAAGAGAAATAAGATGCCATCAGAAGATATTGTTATATATGATAACTGCTGCAAGATTGACATATGCACAATATTGGGGAAAAAGGAAATATGTAGATATGAAAGAACGGAAACTTAAGGTTATAGATATGGTAGAAACAGAAAAGTTAACATTTTTATTGAGAAATAAGCCTACCCAGAACTTTGAAAGGGAATGGGGAGAAATTTTGAATTGGATAAAGAAATAAGAAACAATGTATAAGATATGTATCAAGCAGCAATGTAACAAAGTAAGAGGAACAATGTAAGACTATTGTAAAGTTAAAAATATGTATGTATTAAGATAAACAAGCAGATACAATTGGAAAAAAGGAGAAAGTGGGGAAAGGGGGATTATTTCTTTTTATTTTTTTATTGTAAAATTTAATAAAAATATTTCTAAAAAATAATAATAATAAAAAAAAGAATTACTTACATTTGCCCAGAGTACTCTAGTCTCTCTCTCTCTCCCTCTCCCTCCCTCCCTTCCTCCTTCCCTTTCTCTGCAGGTCTTGGGCACTTGGGGCCATCACTCTCCTTTTTCTCCTGGGCCTCACCTGGGCATTTGGCCTCCTCTTCATCAACAAGGAGTCTATTGTCATGGCCTACCTCTTCACCACCTTCAACGCTTTCCAGGGCATGTTCATCTTTGTGTTTCATTGTGCACTGCAGAAAAAAGTAAGTAGACCTGGGTCAGAACAAAAGGACATCACAGTGACTAAGCCTTAAGGTTAAGGGAAATGGCATTGTGAAGTGGTGACTGGAAAGGGTTGTAGAGCTAGACTGTGTGCCTGTAATTATATCTGCTTCTCAGCAAAAGAAAGCTATTGACAGCAAAGAAACTAGAGTTCAAGATGAAAGATGTTGCACAAAACCCATTAGACTAAAGAAAATTTAAACTAAGTAGTTAGTTGATTAATTGGTTAAATTTACATAAATATATGTATGATTAAGAGCAATAATTCTTAAGAAATAAGTATATTTTCTTGATGTTGGAAGTGTTGTATATATGTGTTATGGAATGGGTATCACAGGAGATTAAGGACTTTCTTCTGTGTAAATCAGAAGGGAGAGAATGCCTCTTTTCAAAATAGTGCTTGCCGTTTGCATTATATGGACTGCTATTCAATTTTTTTTTCCAAAAAAAAATCTCCCTCTTGATTGAGGCAACTAATTTTTAATCTAACTAATTATTTGATTAAACATAAAAGTCCAGTATTGCATGATAATAAAGCTTGCAACAGAGGAGCTAAGAGTAGAGGCTGAAAGAGGAGCACGAGCACAAAGCATCCTGGTGTTGCTGGAACAATGTGTTTCTTCTGGCTTGATGCCTCTCCCTCCATCCCAGGTTCATCGGGAATTCAGCAAATGCCTGCGTCATGCATCCTGCTGCCTACGAAGCCCTCCAGGGGCCACCCTGGGTTCCCTCAAGACTTCAGCTATCCGCAGCAACAACCGTTATTACACTGGAACGCAGGTACATCTGAGCAGAGTGATGGTGGAGTTTGGTTACTAAACTGAGGGTTTCAGAGCCAAGCTAAAGGGCCCTAGGCAATTGGGTAATGAATGAATAGGAGAGGCTGGGAGATGTCCTTAAGCCTTGGACTCCAGCAGCCCACCCTGCTGAATCTAGGGTTGTCTTTTTTTCAGAGCCGAATCCGGAGAATGTGGAATGATACCGTAAGGAAACAGACTGAGTCCAGCTTCATGGCAGGTGATCTCAACAGCACTCCCACCCTTAACCGAGGTGAGCAGCCCCATTTGCTGCATCATGTCCAGTAGTCCTGTCCCAAACCAGGGTGAGAAAATGTCCACCCACACAGCAAGCTGAGATGAGAAGCCAGCCTTGCTGAGCCCCGCAAGAAGATGTGCACGCCTGTTTCTAAGCATCAGGCTGGGCCCTCACAAAGCCCACCAGAACCACCACCACCACATCTCCATCTGATGGAGGAGATCCCTGCCCATTCCCCTCTTCCAGCTCTTTACCAGTTTCTCCCTAAGGTGTTACTAAGGCCTCATCTTTCCCGTTCTCAGTCTAACTTTACCCACACAATCATAGGGATTTTGCAAGAGGGCATTGCTTTGCCACCCAAACATGGAAGGCCAAGTTGTCTTCGCCCAGTACAGTGCTGATACTTTTGCCTCTAACCCCCTCTTGCAGGTACAATGGGGAACCACCTGCTGACCAACCCCGTGCTGCAGACACGGGGCGGGACCAGTCCCTACAACACACTCATTGCTGAGTCTGTGGGCTTCAACCCCGCCTCACCTCCTGTCTTCAACTCCCCAGGTAAGACAACCAGCAAACCAGAGGATGGACTGAGCCTTTCTCTCTAGGTTGATGATCCAGAATGGATAAGTGTTTTACACACACACACACACACACACACACACAGAGAGAGAGAGAGTTCCAGTTTTTCCTTAATTAAGGGTTGTATGTGCTAAAGGAATGCATGCAGTTTCTGCTTTTGAATCTGGTGTTAGTAAAAGGCCCTTCCAAGAATATTTTCTCAGGGCCTGGGACACTGGGAGAAATGGGTAAGGAGAAGTAGCCTGTCCTTCACTCCTCCAGCAGGTAGGAAGCTGCCTCCTGCTGAATCAGAGTGTTGGTCCGTCCGAGGTCAGCTGTGGATCGGCAGTGCGTTTCCAGGGTTTCAGGCAGGAGTCTCTCCCAGCCTTACTTGGAGATGCGAGGGATTGAACCTGGGACCTTCTGCATGCAAAGCATGTGCTCTGCCCTCTCCTCCTAGGGAACATCTGCTCCGTCTCTCATAATGTGTGACTGTTGGCCCTGGCTGCTTAGGTAACCTTTTCTCTTTTCTCTTTCCCTCTCTGAAACTGTTGCTGCCTGCAGGGAGCTTCCGAGAGTCCAGTACGTCCCTCCTTTCCAGTTCCATTTCGCAGTAATGTTTCTTTCATTGCTAGTTTGACTGGCAGGCTGGGGGTGGGTGCAGCACAGATCTGAGCAAGTAGAGGGTGTGTTCAGCTGCAGCTGCCAGCAGCAGGGAGCACTGTAGGGAGGACAAGGATGCTGACTTTTACTGGGACAGGGGAGGTGGGAGGTCTTGACTCCTGGTTATTCAAGTTCCTGTTTCCCAGTGGGTGGTGGTGAGGCAGCATGGCTTGTGCAATTCTGACTGAAGGGCACGAGGTGGCGATAAAAGCACCTACAGAGCTTATCCTTGCTGTTCCTGCATGCTAGATTAAAACAGTGGGGCCTGTAGGCATACCTGCCTCAGGGGGCTAACTATAGCATATCTGACTGATCATTCCTCTAGCCCCCATATGTCTGGCTTTCTGGCTAGAGATAGTTGGCTCCACGGCTGTTTTTTTTTTAAAGTAGGCTTTTTTCATTTTCAAAACAGATGACTTGTCTGCCATATCATGCATGTGACTGTGGCTAAAGTAGGCATGCCTCTTTGGCTGTTCTCCTGCTGCATCACTCTGAAGGCCATTTCTTAGTTGTACTTTTGCACACAGACATTTTTATATACTAGCAAACTAGTTAACACTTCTCACTCAACTCATAGATGCATCCATTCTCATATATGCACACCAAACTCACACGCCCCATCGAATCTTGTATTCTTCTGTGCACAAATCCCAGAAAAGAGAGTTTTAGAACTGCCAGCATCCAATTTGCATGTTGCAATTGCCATGTGTATCAACATCCTTCCATATTTGTTTTAAAATCCTGCCAAAGGGGGTGAGCACTAGGCAGATAAGAAGCTGTCAGACAACCATTCAGTCAAGGTTGGGCAAGGGGGAAACATCTGAGCCTTGCTTATTTTGGGAGCTGCTTTTGCCCTGGTAGACAAAGGCAACTGCTTTCTCAATAAGCAAGCCTTCAACACGCATTTCTGTGTTGCTGGCAAGACAAGAACTGAACTCTGGCTGCAGCAGACGTACCTTTTTCCAGTATAGCAATAAGGTAGTCTTGCAAGGGTGGGGGCACTTCAGATAGTTACTTGTATGATTTTCTCTTACCCTTACGTGTAGCAAGCCAACCATCCTAATCGGGGGGAGGCTGCTCATTCTGCTAAGTGGGGCCACAAACATCTTCCCCAAAGTCCTGCACAGATAGCACCACTAAGGAAGATCATGACATAGGGCTAGCCATTCCTCCAAACCTCTCCTCCCCTTTATGCCAGAACTGGAGTAGGAGATGACAAAGGCACTTTCAAGATCAGAATGGAAGTAGAGTACATCCTGCATACATGTGGGTTTCATAATGTCTGGATCACATAGAAAACTTCTTGCTGAAACAGGGGAAGGGCAGGGAAACAGGAGAAATATACAACTTCCTAAAGAAGCCTGATACATTGAAGTGGACTCACCATTTTAATTCAGTTTAATGAATAGCTCTTCCAGCATTAGATTCAGATTCACCTCTTTTTGATTTTCCAGCTGTTTGTTTGGAGGCCACTGCCTTTTTTTCTGACGTGCACAAGCCAGTTCTCTCTGTGCAACAATTCCAAGTGGCTCTCATATGCAATTTATTAGCAGTTATCTCCTGTTGTTTGAGCACAAATACACTATAGGTCTTTCTGCACCTGCATGTTTTGTCTTAAATGCTCCCCTTCCCCACACATACTGCCCTTTGATAAACTATCTGGCCATGTCTAGCTTAGTTCCTGCTTCTACTTTCAGACTTTGAGCCGTTGCTCATGACCTCCCTTCCTCCTTTGCCCTCTAATACCTTTATCTGTGCCCCCCTACAGAGCACCCCCTGAACAACAGCCGAGACGCCTGTGGCATGGACACCCTCCCGCTCAATGGCAACTTCAATAACAGCTACTCCCTCCGCAGCGGTGACTTTCCGGCCGATGGCACCAAGATGGCTGATTGCCGACGCAACCTGAGTGACGCTGCTGCCTTTGAGAAAATGATCATCTCTGAGTTGGTGCATAACAACTTGAGGGGGGGAGGCAGTGGTGTGGTCAAGGGAGGTGGGGGTTCCACTGAGACCTCCAACCCCCCTGGGCCACCTCCCCCTCCCAATGTAGGAGCAGGGGGAGGGGGTACCAACAACGAGGATGACGCCATTGTGCCTGACGCCCCTTCCTTGACCCATGAAGAGAACATGGAAATTGAACTCATGTATAAGGCCTTAGAGGAGCCACTGTTGCTTCAGAGGGCACAATCCATCCTCTATCAGAGTGACCTGGAGGAGTCAGAGAGCTGCACAGCTGACCTGACAGAGGGGGGTGACGGCCAAGCCGCTTCGCCCAACAGGGACTCTTTATACACCAGTATGACCAATCTGAGGGACTCCCCATACCCGGACAGCAGCCCTGAGGCAGTTGGGGAAGTGCTTCCTCATGCCCAAGCCATCAATGAAATCTACTACACCAACCGGCCAGCCTTGGTGCCACGCAACCAGCTCCAGGCCTACTACCAAGTCCGAAGACCCAGCAATGATGGCTATTTGGTCCCAGGAAGCTTAGAAAACCCAGCAGTGGAGGGAGATGGCCAAATGCAGCTGGTGACCAGCCTCTGAGGGGCTGAAAAGGGACTGAGGGACCACATTCCCCCCACCCCAAACCCCAATATGGCATCTTTGCTGTGACCTGGACATTTTCATTTTTTCCTGGAGGAAAGGGTGGGGAAGAAGAGAATGAAGCAGGGCTGGGGAACAAATGGAGGTGAGGAGGTGGAAGGAAGAGCTGAGACAGAGGGCTTCTCCAAGGGGGAGGGCAGCCATTTTGTCGCTCTTTCCTTCCATCCAATCAGTTTTTCAGACAGAGAGCGACACGTTGCCTATGTGGTTATGTCACTTTCTTTTCCATACAAATACAATGGAGGAAGAAGTAGACTATTTAGGGGAAAAAAACAACATCAGATATATTTTGATAATACCTCCTGGATGAGCGAGTGAGGATGGAACAATAGATTGAAAATGTTTAAAAGTCAAAATAATTAATTTTTTAAAATTGCTACAAAACTCAAAGCCATGAGGGTGCCACATGCAGAGAAGGGGGCAGCTGGGGAAATGCCCTGCCTCCTGGCTCAGCACCTGTTCTCCTCCCACCCCATCTCATGACTTTATTGGTCTCTCTTTCAGCAGAGTATTAGGGACAAACAGGGCCTCATGGCCCTTGGCCTTATTTGGGTTTTAGATGCAAATATTAAAAAAATAAAAAGGGAAAGGTATATATGAGGAGAGAGGAAGGAGCTGTTCAGATGATGCTACGCCCAGAACCAGCGTTCCAGTAATGGTTAACTGTCACAGTTAATTAACAGGATTTGCATTTAAGTTCCTTCTTTCTTTGAGGATGCAGAGTCATAGGAAAATTACCTTTGTTTCTTTCGTTTTAACCCTGCATAGAAATGTTTGACTCGCACCATTGTTTCTGGGAAAAACACGAAGAAGTAGGACTGAGGTGGCTATCTTTAGACTCCATTTTTATTTATTCTGGCTGCATTTGAAAGCAGCTTCCCTCATAGTTGCTTTGATGTGGTCACATGAGATGAGATAAAGTCTCACAAAGCAAAAGATGGAGGAGGGAGGGGAGCAGGGGTCCTTCATCCTCCTTCATTGGTTTAACTCAGTTCCATTTGCCCTTGGCCAGCCCACTCCCCAACATGGCCTGCTGAGAACCTGCTCCAATACTAAGCAGTGATGCAAGAAGAATCCTCTAATCTTCCTTCTGTTTCATTCCTGCCTATGAAGAAGCAAAAGCCAGGAGTACCTTACAATGCAAATATGGCTGCTGTCCAAACACATTTGGGACCATGTGGGGGGAATTAGAGGAGCACTGATTTTCTTCCCCAACTGGGATGGATTGTCCTTCAGAAAAAATGACAAACAAAAACAGCAACAACAAGAACAAAACAAAAACACTAACTGGACTGCACTTTTTTCCCCCAAAGGAAAAAGAAATAGGAAAGTCTCCCTCTTCAAGCACAACTCCGACTTTTCTCACCAGCTCTCAACCTGAGAGAGTTGGGGAAGCAACCAGTCTCACCTAGAGGCATCATATCTCTGGGGCGGGCGGTGGGCGGGGTCAAAATGGGGTTGGGAAGGGGGGGGTGATACCAGTTGAAATGCTGTAAATACGAAATCCTAAAAACAACAACAACAAAAGAGAATTGATTTACTCACTTGAAAAAGGAAACAAAAACCAAGGACCTTTTTTGTCTGGGTTTTAAATATATCTATATCTATATAATATATATAGATATATGGCACGCAGCTCTGCTCTGGCCCCACGTGTGGTTGCGGGAGCATGAACGGGAAAAGCAAAAATCCCAGTTTTGATGAAGACGACGGGGGGATTCCACCAAGAGCAGATTTTTACAATCAAAAAAGGAAAAAAAAACATTTTGGCACAATTTTTATGTAATATATAACATATACTGCGTCATTTCTGTGACCTTGAAGCATTTCCCCTTTCCTGCCAGATGAGGTACCTTTTTCATACATCTCTACATGAAGTTGGTTATTTTCTCATTAACTGCCACTTTGGAATTGTGGGTGGAAAAAATATATCAAAAAAACATTTTTACTGCAAGACCCAAAGATGCTGTAATTCTGTAATGCTGTAGGTTCCAGGAGAATCTGTTCCTTTTTAGGAATTTGGGGGTGGGGGATAGAATGTTGTTCCATTTCAATTTTTTTTAAAAGCAAAAATATCATGTGTTTATTTTTAAATCTTCAGGACAGAAGTTTCCTGGTTACAATATATGGAAAAAGGAAATGATGTGAGGTTTTGCTACACAGAGCCTTGAGTGTCCATTTTCTTGTTTTATTTTATTTATATTTCTTTGTCCCTTCCCAGCTACTAGCATTCATATGAGACTGTCAAAAGCAGAGAGTGAAGGCCTGACATTTTTGAGGAGTACTTTCCTTGGTATATGCAGGGTCTTTCCTTTTCTGCACCATATTGTAGTGGGCAAGAAGAGCCACCAGCAAACTCCTTGGTATCTCTTTGTATCACTTAGTTGAGTGCCATTGCTAAAACCCAAGGACTCAATCTTAAATTGTTCTGGATGGTGGCAGCACAACCCAGTGGTGCCGCCTCCTTCATCAGGAGATGTGGCTAATTCCGCTACCAGTGAAATGTGCTTCTTTGTTTATTTGCAGCTGCTCAGTGCTCCCCTGAGTTGTCACTGCTGGCCTGCTTGTGCAGTCTCTTGCCCTAGCAAATGCATGCTTCCAGCACCCAAAAACAGCCCTTCAACATTTTTAGTAAAGAGAAGCTTGTCATGTTGCCCAAATCTTATTTTTCTGTCAAGAGCTGAGACGGAGATTGGCTGTGGTCAGCAACAATGAAACGGACAGAAAAGCATGCACTGAATAGCTCTGCATTTTTAGAGTATGTCCCGATCAAGCTCCAGAAGTTTATTAGACTACCTTACTTTAAAGTCTAAAACAGAATACTCTAATATAGCTGTAGAGCACAGAGCTTGAGCTGAACATCTTTTAGAAACCGGGGAGCAAGCACGGTGTAGAATTACTCAGACTTTTCCGCTTAGAGGTTTCAGCTCCCTGACACCCCCCACCCCCAGCCCAAACCACACAGGAATTGCACTTCTGCATTTAGAGCAGAAGGGTTAGCACTTCTGAAAATGTTTAGAAATCTTTGCTTTTTCATCTTGGTCTTTCCTTCAAAAAGCATAGTAGACTGGGTTGTGGGTCTGCCCCTACTTTGTTGCTGTTTTACAGGATTTGGGTTGTATTACTCCTTAGGATCTCTTTGCATGAAAGTTGGGAGATTCCTAATAGACACCTGCTTGCCCAAATGCCTTTCTGCCACTCTTGGTCTTGGTCCAGAAGTAACTTGTTCCCTTTGTTAAGCTTGTGAAGACAAGTTCTCACTATTCACCTGTCCTGTCACCAGAGTGTGGTTCTGATCAGTCCTCTCCCAAATACCAAATGGCCTTATTCACCCCACTTGTGTTTGCTGCATTGGCCCAAGAAAGGCCCTGTCTTCAGGAGCCTTCTTGCCATTTTTACCAAGAGGTACCTCCATTTGGAAACCTCATGTTTAAAAACACAAACAACAACAACAGAAACCAAAGACATACCTGCCCTCATCTACCCTGTCAGGAGTGAAGCTACAAAGACAGAATATCTAGGAGCCCAACCTCAAGGCTTTGCACTTTCCACCTCAGTGTTTGCTGTGAGTTGTTTACATCCCAGTTGGGATTTGGGAATTTAATGTGAAGGAAAATATCTACAGGAGCAGCATCAATACTACTGCATGTCCTGCCCTGACAAAGAGAGGAATGAGGAAAATGAGTTAGCTGTTTTGAAGATTCAGCTGTGAGAATAAGGTTTTTAGCATCCAGACTTTGGAATCAACCTAGATGCTCCCAGTGTGAGGGTGATGGTACTTAGCATCTATATGCATTAAATTGCGGCTTTATGTTAGTTGCAACCTTTGGGCCTTATCATTGCCCAGTTCTTTTCCTGTTGTTTACCTCAGTGCAAAGTACTAGTTAACCATTTGAACCTGAGACTGCATAGGCACACAAGCATTGTAAATCTAAGCTGAAGGTGAAAGTCAAGAAGAATCCTGTAGGGGAGAGTAGAGGCATGTTTACCTGCAAGCAGGTATGGAATGGGAGAGGAAATCTTTTTCCCCTCCAGTGTCAATGTGAGGGGGATTGTCCAGGACCAGCTCCAGAACTGAGAGGGTCCTCAGCAGAGTGCCTTTCGGTGAGCCTCTCCTATTCTGGTACCCCTGCAGCAGGAGCAGTTGTCCAATAAGTGGTGGCTGGAGTCTGCAGGTTACCCTTTAAATTTCCCACAATACTTCTGATGTAGGGGAGTTACACTTCTTTGGGGGCATTATGGACAATTTAAATTACAACCTTGCAGTGCTAGAAAAATGTGCTTTGAAGAGGAGATGCAGGACAAGCATTAGCCGGTGGTGGGCTCTGGAGTCCAGCAGCTGCCCAAACATGCCATATGCTGCCACTGGGACTGTCCTCTCCTGTTACCAACAAACCACCCAACCACTTCACCTTGGTTAGCATTCCAGCTTCTGACAATTGAGATTGGGCCTGGGGAAACTAAGCAGCCCAGTCCAGAGGAATGAAGCTACCACTTGGAGTGGAGGAGTGCCGCGTTTCCTCATGTTACCAAAAAGAAAAAGAATACTTTACTTGGGCTGTAGTTATTTTAAGATGCTGCTTGCATTCTTGTTTCCATACACCATTATTTTAAAAACTTTTTTCTATCTCAACTTTACCCTTGTCATCCCCCCTTTGTATGGATGATGTTCCAAGCCTCTGGTAATTTTTAGTTGCTCCTTTTTCACTCTTTTCTAGTATATCTTTTGGGGGGTATGTGAGAATCCAGAACTACAGATTGTGTTCTAATTATGGGTGCATCGTACATTTTCAGAATGACATGTTGCAAGTTGTATTTTTTTTAATCCTTTTGCTAACATCGAATTCAGCATTTTTAAAAAGCTACCACAGTGAGGTGATATCATTGCATTTTCTGCTTTGATTTTTTGTTGTTGATCATTTTCTGCCTTTAACAGGGTTTGTGTGTTTAGTCAATGAATAGGACTTCCCCTTGTATCCAGCACTGTCATTAACAAACTCCTCCAGTTCACAGCTGAAGGGGAGGGGGTTCCACTTAGTCAGTGTAGAAGTCTGATCCCTAGGGCTTTCCCTGAGTCTGCATGGTTCAGATATCTGGCAGCATGCCTTGGGTCTAACATGGCAAAGTCCAGAAGGATTGCATCCAATTTAAGCAGCATTGTCATTCTAGGTTGGAACAAATGGGGCAGGGGGATGTATTGGGCCCTATACAGACTGATTGACTACTGCCATATCTTTGTACAGATTTCATTTTTCTTTCCATGTATTTTATTTTATATCACAGAAGTCTCACTCTGGCAATTACAAAATATATATGTATATTTAAAAGTATCGCATGTTGGAAGGTGGAATTAGTGGGAAGGGAAACCAGGAGAGATTCCCTGATGGTCCCATTCATTGTGAGCCTCAGGAGACAGCAAGTGCCAGTCTGTTTTCACAGCTGCAGAGGGCAAGGCCTTCTTAATAAGGAGAGATCCCACTAAACTTCCTATTCAACCATTCCTACTATTGGTATCACATCTAGCCATGGCTGGCACCCATTAAGCTGAAGCTTCTGGACTCCAGTTCCAATTTTGTTCTCTCATTGAAGACTTTATTATGCAAACCTGTGAGCTCAACTCACTTTAGTAAAAAGTATTCCTGCTGGCTTCTCCAAAGCCATCCACCATCACTGCCTTGGTGCCATTAAGACCAATGGGCTTGTTAGCCCAGATTTAATCCCTACTAACCTTTAGACCAGCACAGCATGGAGAAGATGGGATGACATCTAAGGCAAGGGCTTGGCCTATAATTCCCATTGTTTGGAGGACGGAGGCGGCCATCAGCCTCTGCCTCATGCCAACTGCACTGCACGCTGCTCATCTAGGTCACCTCTGGCATCTCTCTAATTGGCTTGAGGAGCACTTATGCATAAGCTAGTTCAGAACAGCACTACCTCTGGGGCAAATTTAGAGCTCAGACTGCTGTTCTAAAAGCCACTCTGAGTTTAAATCATTGGGTACAGCAGTACCCAAGCTCTGTCCCTTCTTGTGCAGGAGTGAAAATGTACTTCCTTCTTTGCCCAGAACTCTCAGGCTGATTCCAAATGTGGATTCTTTTCAAAGTCCATAGGAAAAAAAAAAACAGCTATAAAACCAGAACAAGCAACCAGCAGCTCTCAAAAGTGGAGAATCATCCACCTTCCCCAAACTGCATGAGCAAAGCGTATGGTTTCAAGCAACAGGTGCTCCCTAATTGAAGCAAGGATTCCATATGATTTTGTACAGTGATGTCCCCTGCTGGCTAAGAATGCCTTGGAAAGACGCAGTATATCGGCAGCTCCTCAGTTGATGCATCTCCTAATAGCCCCGTGCCCTAGATGTGTCTCTGACTCCTGAGTGCACAGCAGGGCCATCAAAGGATATGAAGACCATACAGGCAGGGCAGCCGAACGGTGCCTAGCGGGTGCGCGCGCCAGCTCTCATTCCACTAGATAGTCCTAGTCGAGCCTGGCTAGCCCAATAATTAAAGAAAGTGTGGTGACTGCCTCAGGCAGCAAATTTTGAGGAAGAGGTACTAAAAGCTTTTCTCCTGAGCCCCTGTCTGTTTCCCTCTGTTGCATGAGAGCTGTGTCTGTCGCATAGCCGGTCTCAGGGGTCCCAACTGGCCTGCTGCCTCAGCTGTGGTAAAGATTACAACCCTCTTGTCAGTGCTGAAAGTAGAGCCGACTGCCAGTCCAGTTAGCTTCTGTACGGAGAGGGATGTGTCATTTTGTCCTTTTGCCTCATGCGGTGAAGTGTCTTGGGCTGGCCTTTACTCTAGATAGGGGAATCACCATGCCAGGGAGAAGCAAAGCCAGAGTTGCTTGAACTGGAACAGCAAAAGGATACACAAGAGGAAGGGATGTCTGCTGACAGAACAGGGAACGGCAGCCATCTTTCCAGAGACTTGGGCCTGTTTCTTGGTCAAGTCACACTGCCTCATGAAAGCTACTCTGTCCCACCCTGGTCTCCATGATCATTCCCAGCAAAATTTCCCTCCAGTTTATCAGTGTGAAGCTGTGCCTTTTGAATGGCAGTGAGGAGCCCGGTGCCGAAGAGGCCAGGGCCTGCTGGGAAGGTTTGTGATTCGTTCTCTCTTTCATTAGTCCCTCAAAGGTCCCCTTCTACTGGTTGGTGCTGATCCATTTCCTATCTCCACACCATTGCTTTTGTCCACTTTGCCTTTTCCCCCTTTCTTTTTCTCTGTCTTTCAGTTCCCTTCCCTTCCTTCAACATGCCAAACCAATTTTGGGTCGAGTGCATTAAACAGAAAAAAAATATAATAATGAAAATTTTAAAAATATTTAAAAAATGGAAACTTGTTGAGTTACAAAAAAATTAAAACAATAAAGAAAATATGATTTCTTGGAACTGCAAGTGGTTGCGAATATTTCTTTGTGGTTAAGGGGAACAAGAGATCAAAGTAGAAAAGGAGCCAAGGAAAAGATTGTATATGAACGGCTGGTGCACTCTTGTTTTAAAATAATAGGAATCACATCTGTCCTCGGAGGGCTCAACCACATGTGCTATACTTTGCCCTTGGGGCCAGTTTAGAATCACCAGCTCTTGAAATAGACATATAAATAAATTATGGCATCTAGGTTAGGATGGAGCCCACAGCGTTTCCAAAGTCTGGCAAAGGAGGCCAGTTGTTCTGGCCGAACTGGAGAATATAGCCAAGTGTAGCCACAGGTGGGCAATTTTCTGCCCCAAGGGTACTCGGGGTTGGGAGGGAACTGCATGAATTGCCAAATGTGCTACAAAACAAAACAAGATGGTTGGATGTCCATTTCTAGTTTTGAAAATGAGTCGGGTTTTTTGGGAGCGCCAACACAGAGATGTTTGCAACTCAGGTTGCCAGATCTCAAGGTCTGGGCCTGAATCTCCAGTTTTTACATGTTTCTCCAGGTGGGAGGCGAACAGTGCTTAATCTCCAGGCAAGAGGAAAATCTCAGGTTCAACTAGAGGAACACTAGCTTGCTACTATTTGCAAGGATTGAGTTATTGCTGCAACTTGCAAAGACTCTACAGGTGAGATCTTTGTATTTAATTTTCTCCTCTCCCAGTCATTGTGATGCCAGGACACACTCTGAACTGTGCTCTGCATTTACCTCCTGGCTAGAAGCAAGTAGGCTGCATCAAAAATTCCTTATCCCATCCACTTGCATACTTTCCTAATATTCTCTTTGTTTCACCTTAATTTAGGAACAGCCTCTTTAGCTAAGATTTGTAAGATTTTCCAAACAGGAAAATCCAACAAGGTGTGAATAACTATGCTTGATGATTGAGGCATGATATTTCATGACATCACCAGGGGCCTTCCCTAGGTTTCAGGTTTTGGTCTAAAAACCACAGGGCCTAGGATGATTCTGACTGGGCATCCCTACTCATAGAGAAAAAGCAACCCCCTCCTCCCTTTTTTTTGCCAGAAAAAAGCCAGTCCAGGGAGCCTGGAAGGGTTGAGGGCTAAAAGCAGAAAAACCAGGGGGTCTTGCTTGCAGCCCAAACACTGAACTTTGTCCACTCCAATCTAAACTTTAGATGCTAAAGTGAACTGCTTGAATGTTTTAAAATGGCTAAGCAGGGACAGGGAGTGATCTTTATTTTTCTCTTGCTTTTAATTCTATTGATAAGACCAGTCAAGCTGGAGCAGGTCCAGAAGAGGGCGACCAAAATGGTGAAGGGCCTGGAAGCCAAGCCCTATGAGGATAGACTTAGAGAGCTGGGTATGTTCAGTCTGCAGAAGAGAAGGTTAAGAGGGGACATGATAGCTATGTTTAAATATTTGAAGGGATGCCATGTAGAGGAGGGAGAGGGCTTGTTTTCTGCCGCTCCAGAGACCAGGACAAGGAGCAATGGATTCAAGCTGCAGGAAAGGAGATTCCACCTGAACCTCAGGAAGAACTTCCTGACGGTCAGGGCTGTCCGGCAGTGGAATATGCTGCCTCGGAGTGTAGTGGAGTCTCCTTCCTTGGAGGTTTTTAAGCAGAGGCTGGATGGCCATCTGTTGGGAGTGCTTTGAGGGTGTTCCTGCGTGGTAGGGGGTTGGACTGGATGGCCCGTGTGGTCTCTTCCAACTCTACATTTCTCTGATTCTATGATTCTGTGATAGTTTAATTATATTTTAACTATTGTATACTTTCAGTGATCAGAGCTTTTATCTGTATCTGTTTTAATCAACTCTTGTAAGTGGCTTTGATTCTCAAAACTGTGGAAAATGTGGTTTATAAATTAATAATGCGAGCCCTCCCACCCCCAGACACGCACACAAAAGAAAATTTAAAATGCCCCAAATAATTTTTTTCATTCATCTGGCAGCCTTAAGCCTACCCTTCCTTACTCTGTTCAAAGGACTGCTGAAGACTTGATGAGAACAGAGATGGATGGGAAAACCCAGTACTCTCACATTTAAGAAACTAACAAAGGTAACATGAGCTTTTGAGGATTACAACTCTATCTGACTGTTGCTGCTGTGTGCCTTCAAATAATTTCCAGTCTATGACTGCCCTAAAGTGTACCTATCAGGGGGTTTTCTGGGCCTGAAAGTATGTGATGTGCCCAAAGTCACCCAGTGGGTTTCCGTAGCCAAGCCAGGAATTGAATCCTGGTCTCCAAGGTTGTAGTCCAACACGCAAACCATTACACTATGCTAGCTCTCACATAGGACAGCAAAAACAATTACTGCCAAAATGCCTTAGTTCCTGGCTGGCTATTATTGTGAAAAAACATATAAGGAGAAGAGCAGCCACCAGACTGTTGGAAGGAATGCTGTAGCTCAATGGTAGCCCTCATATGAAGGGTTCCAAGGTTCAGGCCGTGCCATCTCCAGATACAACTAGGAAAGAGTCCTGTCTGAAACTCTGGACAGTTGATTCCAACCACTGTTGCAGGCAATACTCAGCTTGATTGGGGGTTCCCAAATCTCAGGCCCTGGGGCCTCTACTTGTGTCCTGGGGTGGGGGGACCTCAGACACTTGAAAAGTGTCTTTCACTGTCTCCCCCCTCCCCAACTGTGTGTGTGTGTTTGTGTGTGGACACATGTGCACACGTGCCTCACTTGTTAAACTTTTATCTTTTTTTATTTTGAATGTCGTAGCAAAACAAGCGTGTACCAAAGTAACAAACATATTTGAAAGACACTGTGTAGGTCACACAAATATTCTCAACTAGTTGTTATTACAACGACCTGGTCAGTGATAAAATGGAGTGATGCTGCTGAACAATTTGTGTTTTAAAAGTCAGGGAGAAGGTTCCACAATCAAGAGCACTTGCAAGAGATCCCTTTTAATCTGTACAAGATGCATAGCAACCAGTTTTTTAGGAAGGGGTGGGGTGTCAGGAGGAATGTAGCTACAGGAGATCACACAGAGGGTGTTGCTCTTCTAGTGAGAATTCTGCCCACCCAGATGAAATTTTCCTTCAGCCTTTAAACAAGAGTGAGACACTGAAAATAATTCTCACATACAATCCTTACTCTTGCTATATTCACCTTACCTTGATCACTTTGTCTTCCCCATTTCTTTGGATGCCTAAACTCTGTTTCAAAAAGCTCATATGAGGTTTTTAAGTTACTGCAATGTTAGAAAGTTTGGGGTGTGAAGTCAAATTTCATGGGGAACAAATCATTATTTGGGGGGGAGGGCGATGCACTGATTTTGCCTCCCCACCATAACTACACTCCTCGGCATCAGTGTATGTCAGGTGGAGGGGGATTATAGGTGGAAAAATACTGCAGAACAATGATTAAAAACATAAGAAGCCATTTGATAACAAGTCAGACCACCAAAAAGACAGGGCTCTCTTCCAATGCAATCTGGAAATGCCAAAGACTGAACCAGTGACAAACTAAATGCAAAGCACGTTCTCTGACAGTGACATACAGTTCTTCTTTAGGACAGGCTGAACACCATCTCCCTATACCAGGGCAGAGAGCCACCTCTTAACAGAAATAGGCTGAGCTTCAGGTTTGGCAGGTAGGGGGCCATAAGGACACCAGGAGGCGTACCCATGGGGGGTTAGCAATGAAAGTGCCAACCGGAGCTTTGATTGGCCAAGCTGGCCACCCAGCATCTTGATTCTGCTTCAGCCACACTAGCTCTACCCACAACATGGGTATGTTGAGGACAAGACCAGTATAATTATGGCTGGCTGGTTGAAAATATTGCTCTTAGGCCAATTGGTTATCAAAATAATATTTTCTTGCAGGGAGGTGTGATTTAGTTTTTAAAAACATTTTTTCATGGTATATATCTTTTATCTGTAAGACACTTAAAAGTGGGCAGAGGGAGGAGAGAAGGACTAGGAAAAGGAACAGGAGATGGTTGAGGCTGACAGTGCCAGGGTGCTGCGACAGATGGACAAAGATCCAAGGAATACCATTGACCCACCTACTCCCACCCCAGTATCAATCTTTGCCACTGAAAGGCAATTTCTTTCTGCTTTGAGGACAGGTCCAGCAATGGTGCTTGACTGGAGCTGTGGGCACTGCACGTACCCCCACTTCCTGATGCCACCAGCTAATAGCAGAGGTGGTAAGTGCAGACATTTGGCCTGGAGCTCCAGGCAGTGCCATGGCTCCACACTAGCCACCACAATGGTGCCAGCATAATCAGAGAGGAAAGGCTCTGCCTTTTGCCCCAGTCCTTATATTGTCAGGACTGAGCTTCCGTCTGTTGCCTGTCACCTAGCCTATTACCAGGTTCAAGTACTGCTCAGCCAATTCAAATGGAGCTGCAGGGTGGGGGTAACATGTTTGAACTGCAGCCCTAGGAGAAGAGGAGACCTAGGTACCCTGAAGGCACCAGATCCCATCTGATGTTGGAAGCTAAGCAGAGTGAGGCCTGGTAAGTAGTTGGACGGAGGACTGCCAAGAAATACCAGGTGCTGTTAGCTGTATTTCAGAGGAAGGAAATGACAAACCACCTCTGAGTACTTCTTGCCTACAAAAACCTCTGAAATTTATGGGGTCACCATGAGTCAACAGGTGACACATGCACACTAGGAGAAGAAGGACCTTCTTAATGCTCCCACACATGCCACTTGTCTTACTCAAATGCTACATGTAAGAGCAAAGAGCAGCTTGGGGAGGTAGCACTGGGAAAACGTAGCTTCAAATTTACTATCTTTCCCTAGCACTGAAGGCCCAGCTTGCAGTTGTAAGTATAGTTTTTAAACAGCAAAAAATTCAATCCTGGCTCTCTTGTTTGGCCCTTGAGAGCATTCATGTGAACTAGGCTGCTGATATTCTAAATGTTTCTGCAGTCAGTGGTCTGCCCCCCACCCCTCGACTTCTCTCTGCTGGCTTATAATAAGGAAAAAGCCTCCATTCTCTGTCTTGCAGAACATTTTAATGAAGCCCAGTGCTGGAAAGAAGATATGGATGTTTGTCACTTGGTTAAGCTATAAGTAATGGAACTAAATAGGATTCTCAGTTTGGCTGCAGACTGACTCTGGCATCATCAGCACTGTAATTCATCACACTCCACAACAGAGGGTCACGGTTTGAAAAATCTGGGAAGAAATGTTACGTCCATCAGAAAGAACAAGATGCAGAGGGATAAAGAGGAAATTTAGAGCAAATGAAGATCAGTGGAAAAAGCCTGTTATTTTTTTCTTAGAGTTGGGAATAAAATGGAGTTTGGTAAACTAGAACAGAAGAGCATAGGTCAAAAGTCTGAATCTTATTATTAGTCTAACTAAAGAAGTTCCATTGAATTAATGGGATTTATTTATGTCTTGACTCACCATTCAACAATTGAAGCAATAAGACTACTCTAGCTGGCAGTAACTAACAGAATTCAGGCCAAAGAATGCTTTGACTTGGATTCAAAATTTCATAATTCTGTTTCCAGCTTTGGTAGATAGGGGGAAATCTAACTGAACTGAGCTGAACTGAACAGTCAGCATGTTTTTGTGATCTCATTCTTTGCCTTTCCATTCCCCATATTGCAGACAGGCATATTGATTCCTGTTTAGGGATCAAAGCAATAACTTATGGAATGAGGGCATCTGGTTATAAGGGCATCTCCAGACTCTAGAGCTGGAGTGAATTTGATGTTTACGCCTCATAATAGAACTGCTTGAGTACTTGGAAGTGAGTCACGCTTAGTTCAGTAGTATTTACTCCAGGCTGTGTGCATTAGGCCAAGCCTTAGTACTGGTCCGTCCCTTTGGCATATTCCCCTGTTTGTGGCTCCTTGTAAGGAAATGCCATGACTCCTTGTAAGGGACTGAGGACCCCAGGACTCAACAAATGGAATTATTTCCTTCTAGAAAGTGACGCATGCATACCGGCACAGATGCTGGATTCCTCTCAGCCTTTGGATTTTATGATAAAGATCATTTTGGCCCCTCCAGAATGTAAAACAAGGGTCCATAAAATGTTGAATTAGATGAAGAATGCAAATAGTTTATTGAGTGTGCATTTTTCTCTGTGACTTCTGCATTGGAATGATGAACCTCTTTCTTAAATTAGAACCATAATTTTTCATGTGGTTTAAAAATAAACAGGTGGCATGTCTTACGTTGCTGGCCATAAGCATTCCAACATCATCAAGACAGATGGTCTTTGAGAAACATGAGGAAGGCTCAAAGTTATTTTTAATTAGTACAATTTGGGCTCTTTGTTTGGCTGTGCGTGTGGGAATTGAGCACTGCAAAGAAGCTGGAGCCCTCATACAACTGGGAGAACTTGAAACAGCAGTGTGGAGAGCTTGGAGCCTTCAGAGGCAGTGGAGACTCCCATTAAGTTTTTCCTCCAGTGACCAAACTGTCTACACAGGTACCACTTGTGTGCCTCTGAACGGATGCTTTCCTTGACCTTCAACATGCCTTCCATTGGCATACAGTCAAAGCTTGTTCTTCTGGTTCTAACTTAAAACACTGTAAAAATGCTTCAGTTATACTTGGAGCAACAGTGCCGGTTCGAACAGAGGCAAGCAGATAAGGAGTGGGTGAGTGGAGTTCCTCTGACTTCATTCTTCTCTCCTCTCAATGGCCACTTCACAAATACTCCTTGCTTTTCTCTCCACAGCTTCCCCCACCCAAATCCTTTTAAACAGTTATGCTAGCTTGGTTACTTCCATTTTGTTGGGAACTCAGCTTTGATCTTTCAATCAAGATGAAAATGTGTGGATGCCTCTAGACCTCATGCCCTGATGCAGAACATGAAAAGTTGCTTTTTTTTAACCTACAATCTCCATTCATAGGCCGTTTCTGGACTACACTGTTATAGTGCTATTATTCCACTTCCAACATCCTGTGGAATTCTGGGGTTTGCAGTTTTCTGAGGCTAAAGAGCTCTCTGGCTGAGAATTCTAAAGGCCCCTCCCTAAACTGCAAACCCCAGGATTGCATACAATATCAAAAGTGGAATAATAACACTATAACAGTGTAGGGCAGAAATGGCCATCAACTGTGACTTCTACCAGTCAACACTGCTTATGCTTGCTGGGAGATTCTGGGAGGCACTGTCCAACAAACTAACTTCATTTCTGAAACTTTCTCATATTAGATGAAGGGAATGCTGTGGATGTAGCATATCTCGATTTCAGTAAGGCCTTTGACAAAGTTCCCCATGACATTCTTGCAAAGAAGCTAGTAAAATGTGGGCTGGACAGAGCTACTGTCAGGTGGGTCTGTAACTGGTGGACTGACCGTTCCCAAAGGGTGCTCACCAATGGCTGCTTTTCATCCTGGAGAGAAGTGACTAGTGGGGTGCCACAGGGTTCTGTCCTGGGCCCAGTGCTGTTCAATATCTTCATCAACAACTTGGATGAAGGAATAGAGGGCATGCTCATCAAATTTGCAGATGACACCAAATTGGGAGGGGTTGCTAATTCGCCAGAGGACGGGATCAAAATTCAAAATGACCTGGATAGATTGGAGAGCTGGGCCAAGGCTAACAAAATGAAATTCAACAGAGAGAAGTGTAAGGTCCTACACTTAGGTAGAAAAAGTGGAATGCAGAAATATGGGATGGGGAACACGTGGCTGGATGGCAGTACGTGTGAAAGGGATCTAGGAGTCTTAATAGACCACAAGCTGAACATGAGTCAACAGTGTGATGCGGCAGCCAAGAAAGCCAACACAATTCTCGGCTGCATCAATAGGAGTATGGTGTCTAGATTGAGGGAGGTACTGGTACCCCTCTACTCTGCTTTGGTTAGACCTCATCTTGAATCCTGTGTCCAGTTCTGGGCACCCCAATTCAAGAAGGACATGGTCAAGCTGGAGCAGCTCCAGAGGAGGGCGACCAAAATAGTGAAGGGCCTGGAAGCCAAGCCCTATGAGGATAGACTTAGAGAGCTGGGTATGTTCAGTCTGCAGAAGAGAAGGTTAAGAGGGGACATGATAGCTATGTTTAAATATTTGAAGGGATGCCATGTAGAGGAAGGAGAGGGCTTGTTTTCTGCCGCTCCAGACACCAGGACAAGGAGCAATGGATTCAAGCTGCAGGAAAGGAGATTCCACCTGAACCTCAGGAAGAACTTCCTGACAGTCAGGGTTGTCCGGCAGTGGAATCTGCTGCCTCGGAGTGTAGTGGAGTCTCCTTCCTTGGAGGTTTTTAGGCAGAGGCTGGATGGCCATCTGTCGGGAGTACTTTGAGGGTATTCCTGCATGGTAGGGGGTTGGACTGGATGGCCCGTGTGGTCTCTTCAAACTCTACATTTCTATTATTCTATGATTCTATGATTCCTGTGCATCTGCAGTACTCTTATTACTTTGGGAAGAGAACTGGATCTTGTGTGACTCTACCAGTTACAGCTTTTTTCAACTAGCTTTGAACCTTTATTCACCTCTCCAAAAGGCGTGGCTATGATCAGCCCATTTCCCTTTTTAAACCTGAGCTCCCAGTGTAAACCCCACAATTAATTATTTTATTTCAGATAGAAGGACTTTTTCTTTCAATTTTAGATCACTGCCTTACACCTCAAAGGAGCTCAGTGTGGTCATACATGGTCTTCCTGGCCCATTTTTATTCTACCAACCATCCTGCAAAATCAGACAGAAAGCAGTGTCAGGTTCAGGGCCACAAAACCATCTTCATAGATTAGCAGAGACTAGTGGAGTTTCCCCAGTCCTAGCCTGATACCTTAACCACAACATCACCACAGATTACCCTTCTTAAAGGATCACTTTAGCTTAGTGCTGAAAAGAGAGCAGCTCCTGGTAGTTACAAGTCTTAACAGTGGTAGAGAAAACACACAAAACTGCTTTTCACCAGGCAAAGACCCTTTGTCTTCCTTGCACCTTCTTTACAGGCAAATTAATGATGCTGGTTGAGAATGCTGAAGGCCACTCGCTAAACTCAAGGTCCTAGGATTCTGTAGTATGGAGCCATGGCAGTTAATTGGAATCTTAGGAGTATAACTGTGCAATGTAAAAGGGTCCCCGATTGATGTAAAGCCATTAACAAGCACTAGTTGGGTTTCTATAGTCAACCTGCTGTGGATCCGCCTAACAGTAGCAGCATCCAGGCCACATGTTTCCATTTTATTAGATACTTTGAAAAGGAAATGACTAAAATATTATGCTGTCAATACTAACCCTGCATGGCTTCTGTTATGAATTGCTAAATTTCAGGCAGTATAACTGGGAGGTGCTACAGAACCTCATGCCTGGGTAAGTGCAACATTTGCCTCCCTGGTCCCTTTTTTTCACAGCTAAGACAGGAACAGGGAACATGTGGCCCTCCAGATGATGCTGGCCCACAAATCCCATAATCCTTCTCTATTGACCCTATCGGTCAGGGCTAATGGAAGTTGCAGCCCAACAACAACATCTTGAGGACCACACCTGGCCTGTGCTTGATAATAATGTGTCAAAACATCTCAGGCAACCCTTGAGATCTGATTTGGCATAAGGTACCTTCTTATGTTCTGAAGAAATTTAATCATATAGTCTCAAACTCATCTGCCAGAGATCAGCTTGTCATGTGAAATGGTTCATGGAAGAGGAAATTTCAGAGAAGTGGAACTGACTCCCTTGGAGACTGGCCCCCAGACAAGTAAAAGGGAAACCTGGGGTCCTGGGTTCATTGAATGACAAAGTGAACAGAGAGCATTGCAGTGTTGGGGTTCCACCCTTTGGGCATGAAGAACTTCTAAGTGGGTCCTGATTTACTTTTCAAAGCAGTCTGAGAACTCCTGGCATAATCTGGACCAAGTCTTGGCTTAGAATTTGTTTTCTTTCATTTGGAACATGCAAAGTCTCTCCTTTGGCCACATGGATAACACTCTTTCTTTTTTCATGATTGGCACTCACACATCTGGAATTAAGGTAAAGGCATTTCAGGGCTGACTGTAAGACATCTCTATTTATGACTCGCTGAAGGAGGCCAGCCTGATTTAGACAGAGATCTAGTCACACACGACTACTGGTATGTGGGTAATCCTATGAGGCTGAACATTTGAAGTGAGCAATCTGTGGGTCACATGGGGCACTTGGCTGTTTTGGGTGATGTCCACAGAGCCCTGCCGTGCCTTACTGTCTGGCTGACTGACCATCATCTGGGTAGCGGGAACGTATTTCCCTTTCCCTACTGTCAGGATTGGAGAAAGTGGCAATCACCCTCTGAGCATTTAAGGAGAGAGTTAAAGTCTCTCCAGCATCACAGCAGCCACAGCAGGGAAAGAACAGTTTGGATTGGGTTCATTTGGAGGGAGTATAAAGCATAAAGCTGCAACTGTCCTGCAGTCGCGTAGGGATGTGGGCGTGGAGAGGGTGATTCGCCCCAGGCGGCAATGTTCCTGGGGCGTCCTGGCACAAAGCCAAGCCCCCGTGTGCCCTGGCCACACCCCCACGCACCACAGCCCCGCCCTGCACTGTAGCCCCCCCTCCTGCCCCCCCCCACATTCCAAGCTCCGCCACTGCTGTCCTGATTTGGCAGTGACGGTCTCGGGTAATCCTGTCTTCCCACTTTCTCGGCTGCTTTAAAAATGTCCCATTTTCTCTCTCCTTCTCCAACTTTCACCCTTTGTCCTCAGCTCACTTCAGTTGCTGCAAACTGAATTCAAAGTGTCAAAATAGTTTGCACTCAGAACTCAGCAGGGGAGAGATGAAAGAAGAGGGTGGAATCTTGCCTTTCGGAGTAGACTCATGCAAAAGCAAATTGCTACAGCCGCTCCTAGCTCGTGTGTTCTTCCTCATCAATAACTTTTGACATTTTGGCCATATTCTGATGTTGCTTGGCTACCCATGTCCCAATTTTCATTGGTGAAATATTGTAGGGTACAGGCTCCTGTAACTTTAACCCTTAACAGATCGTGCAGCAGGACAACGGGACAAGGTAGAATAAAACTCTGTCAAATGTGATGAAGATACCTGTCCTCCTCCACCTTCCAAACCCCAACTTTCACCCACAGCTTTCCCCTCCCAACATTGGTGGAGGCACAGAGGAACCTGCAACAAGAACAGAGCTGGTCCCCCTCTGCTCCACCCCTCCACTAGCGAGGCAGTAGCCTAGTAAACGTGATGTGTGTGTGTGAAGAGAGAGAGATTGAGACTTCTCTGGTGCCACCCAGATATATCAGGGGTCAAACCTGGGCCCTTTTACATTCCCAAGAATGTACCCTATCACCAAGCCTCAACTGAAAAGATTCCTTAAAATAAAATAATTGAAAAACCCACAGAAAGTGTGCTTGGAGCACAATCAAGTGATGCAAAGCCGCTGTTAGATTTTGAGGCAGGGAATGCCAAAACTCTAGGCCTGAATGAGAGCTCTGTCTTCTACCCTGATAAGAAGCCCGATGCCTTAATTCAACCTACAGGAGGCCATGTAACAATTAATCAGCTGTGAAGGAAAGATACTTTGTACATGGAGAGGGAGGGAAGTGTGGGTCAAAGGCAATATATGTCCCTCAAGCACCCCATTCACCAGTTTTGGCTTAAAATTGCACACACACACACACCTCAAGGGAACACAATTGGCCATTCAAAGTAATTTTGGGAGCAGGCCTGTTCTAGACCTGGGAGTCGCTTCTGCTTTTGAAAAAGGGCCTCCTAAAACTTGAAAAAGGCTCAGGCCCCAGCCAGCCCCGGAATAGCTTAAAATGTCAGACTGCATCGCACGGAGGACTGTAGGGAAGCAACTGGACACTTTTGGGACAAAAATATAGGGGGACGTGGCATGCAGGGTGCAGTGCCACCTCCCCCAAACAATAGGGGGTTTTTCGTGAGGTCCTCCAAGCCCTGGAATGTGTCCAGCTGTACATACTTGGCATCTTTTATTATTCTTTTTTTTTTTAATTAAAAAAACCAGAAGTGGGCAAAAACATGCGTGGTCAAAGACGAGAATATAAGATCAATTGTGCATGCAGATTGTTGTTGTTTTACTATTACAACTGCATGTCTGCAGGAGACACCACTTACTCCGGCTCATGGAAATACCAAGTTCATATCTAAGAATGTTGATCCAGCCATTTTCACTGCGAGCAAAGGAAGTTGCAAGGAAGAACACCTGTAATTCTTCCAAAGAGTGGGACTATACTGCTGCCTCACCCTTCTGCATTGCTGCAAGATGGTTTGTTATAGGAAATGAGTACAGTAGTGTCCCATGTGAGGGCAGCAGAGGGTAATGCCACTTAAGGACACATTCAGACTGCTTTAGCCACGGAAAGGATTTGAGGTAGTAAAGCAGTCTTTCCTTGGGCCCCAAAGGAGACTGTAGTAGTAAATTCAGTCATGAGTGAGCCTTAGTTTACACACACACACAGAAACACACACACACCAGAATGCACTTTTATTGAGCCTATCCAGTGTTTTCCAGTAGTTTGTTTCCTATCCCCTTGGGTGCATTTTTTGTTATGCCACCATATACAGTGGCTTTGGTTGTGTGTGCATTGTTTAACAGCGTGTGAGGGGAGTAGCAGTTAGAGTGGTTGAGCAGGACTCAAGAGATCCCTGGTTTAAGTCCCCACTGAGCCATCAAACCTTTTTGGAACGGTCATTCTCTGTTTTTCCCTCATTAACTCTCTCTCTGGCCGCTTCCACACTAGACTGCTATAGTGCTATGATTCCACTTTCAACATCCTATGGAATCCCGGGATTGGCAGCCTGTGAGGCCCCTCCCTAAACTGCAAAGCCCAGGATTCCATAGGATGTTGAGAGTGGAATAACAGCACTATAGCAGTCTAGTGTGGAAATGGCCTATGTCTCTGACGTGTCTTACAAGACTACTGTGAAGATAAAGTATGAAGGAGAAGAAAGGGCAGTGTAACAATATAACTAATGAACAAATACATGAAAACAAGTGAGCTACTCTCGAGGAAAGGCATCCAACTGAAGTTGTCATCTAGTCATGCGAGCAGGTGTAACATGTTGCAAATGAAATACAGCCCCTAACCAGGGTCATGGAGGCTGTCGTGTGGAAATTGCCATTTTAATTGCCGTTCCTTCAGATGCGGGCTCTGGCCAGATTAAAAGACAGCCCTTGTTGGTTAAGAACACTACAGGCTGCTGTGGGCTGAAAATCTGCAAATAACTAACACATTGTTGTGTTACTGAGAAGGAAGCGTTGCTTTGCTAACCACAACCATAAAACAGCCTTCCAAATCCTCTAAGAACATAACACATTTAAAAAATAAACCAGATGAAACACACGTCGTATAATAATAGAGCTATATATTTCCCCAGTGGTTTGTAGTGGTTTGAGCATTAAACTACAACTCTTGAGACCAGAGTTTGAATCCCTGCTCAGCCAGTGAAACCCACTGGATGATCTTGGGTAAGTCATGCTCTCTCAGACCTAGGGCCCTATCACACCATACAGTTATAGCTTTATGATTCCACTGTAAGTGCCATGGTTCCATCTCATGGAATTCTGGTATATGCAGTTTAAGGAGGAGCACTTAGAATTTGCCAAGAAAACTTTGTGTTAAGTTTTCCTTAGAGTCACCATAAGTTGGAAACACCTTGAAGGCACACAACAATATTTCCCCATTCAGTCCCACAGGCTGGAATGTTACTATTTTGATTACAACCCCAAGAATATCCCAGCCACTACCAAAATCATGATGGCTGGTAGATTCTGAGAGCTGTAATAGAACAAAGGAAATTTTCTAAGGTTTGCTCATACTCTAAGCTTTGCACACATTTATTTAGGAAACATCCACCATGGTTGGTTGGTTGGTTGGTTGGTTGGTTGGTTGGTTGGTTGGTTGGTTGGTTTTATTCATTTATATCCTGCCTTTCTCCCAACAATAGGATTCAAGGTGGCTAACAAAACAAATTAAAACTATACTAAGTCATTAATAAAATTATAAATAAATGTTATTTAGAAAGCATTAAAACAACTTATACAGTTAAAACATTAAACATTAAAAACACTAAAATTCATTAAAAGACAATATACAAGCCTTAAACACAGCACCACACAGTGTTACAACCATTGTTGGAAGCGTTCCAGGTCAAATCCTAGACTCAAGTAAATTTGTACTTTTGGCTGTAAGTAGAGAAGGTGTGTCCAATTAGATCTTGTTGACTGGAACTCCCATAAACCCCAGCAAACATAGCCAATGGTGAAGGATGATGGAAGCTGCAACCCAACACCGATGTCAACCAAAACCACAGTGGCAGACCCATTCTGAGTCATTCAAAAGATTACAATATTGTTCCTCAAGTTCAGGCTTGGCCCACCAGTGAGAGGGAATAGAAATGGAAAAGAACAGGAGGCTAATTTGCACAATTGGACCTCGTTGTTGCATATCCTGCTTTTGTTCTGTAGTTCAGGCCCCTGGAATGGAAACAAGCCTGGTATGATTAAACAGGAAATGGTTTGGATTTAGTTCTGACTTCTAACAGCTATTAATGGCACAAGCTCTGTTATTAATTATCGCAAGGCCCAACTTAAACCACATGAACCCAAATGCCATACAGCTTACCATTTATGAACATGTAGATAAGGACCGTTAATTATATATCCTTCCAAAAAGTGCTCTTAAAAATGTTATTTTTGTTATTTATTTCATGGCATGGCTGGGCACCCAAAATCTGTTAGTTCAACATGAATAAGACATATGCAAAAATGCTAGGATGCATTTATCATGAGGTCTACCAGCCTCTGGCTCCCGTGTGACCACAGGGCTGCCTGTGAACTACTGGTGGTGTGCTGCTTTCTCAGTAACGATCGTCTTTATATATGCACATCTATTTTCTACCTTCCTCATTTCTAGCTCGTGGTAACCCTGAACACAGAACAAAGTGGCGCCACACAAAAGGAGAAGTGCACTCTGCTCCCCCTTGCTTAAGATATTTGTGTCCTTGGGAACAACATCTGCATACAAATGACGTGGGCACTGCATCAGCCCTGCAACAAGCATATGCATTTCTTGATTTTTTTTTTTTTTTGGCTTTCCGTAGAAAGCAACAACTGGCAAAAGGTCATGCCTCAAGTCTTGCTGGTTTTACATTTAAGAGGACTTGCTGCAAAATGCACATGCATACTTTTGACATTTTATAATGGTACATGTCCGAAATGTCTTTGGGTATCATCCCTAAATACAACCAACCAACCAACCAACCAATCAAATAAAATAATAAAAAGTTTTTAAAAATTTCCACTGGATCAGTTCTAAATGTGTGGGGACAGGCTATAGTAATCTCTAAGGAGGGGGAAGCACTCTGCACCTGCTCAAGGGCATTCTTTTATGCTTATCACAGATATGTTCTAGCTTCTTGACCTCTTTGGCTTAAAAAAGCAGTTGAGGGGAGGGAGGATTGGCCAACTGGATAAAGAAATAAGTGAATACCCCTTTACAATGAGGAAAGTTTCCAGCATGCCTAAAAGGGGTAGTTGTAAGACTGTTGCATAAAAACCCCACCTTAAGCTCTACTATATAGGATCATTACCAGCCAGTTTCCAAAATTCAGTTTTTGGACAAGATTTTAGAACACATGGTGGCCTCCCGGTGTCAGGAGGCAGATCATCTAGATCCATTTCAATATGGGTTCAAGCATGGTTTTGGGATGAGGTAGCTTTTGTCACACTGATGATAATTTGCCCTGGTAATTGAATAGATGGAGTACCTTCCTAATGGGCCTGCTAGACCTTCCACTGGCTTTCAATGCCATTGACCATGGTATTTTTCTGGGTTGCTTCTCTAGAATTTGGTCCTTCCTGGAAGGAGAGGTTCAGAAGGTGGTGCTGGAGACTTCCTGTCATTAGCAGTTAGCTCTGTCTTGTCTCCCACTCAATTTAATATTCACACAAAACTGCTTGAAGAAGTTGTCCAGAGATTTGAGTTTCAGTATCATCAGTGTGCTGATGATGCCCAGTTCCATTTCTGCTTTCCATCCAAACCCAATTAAGTTGTTTTAGTTCTAAAACACGGGCATTTACGAACTGGATGAGGATGAACAAATTGAAGCCTAATTCAGACCAGGCAGAGCTGCTTCTTGTCAGTCAAAAGACAAATCAGGGAATAAAGGTGCAACCTGTGATGAAAAGAATTAAATCTCACCAACAGGCGAGTCTGCAGTTTGGCTGTACTCCTGGATTTGACTCTTACCCTGGATTCCTGAGTTGGTACTGGCAGAGAGTGCATCTGCACAACTGAAGGCCAGTGCACAAGCCTCATCTGTTCTGGAGATATTTGATCAAGCTGTGATGACACATGCCTTAGTTATATCCATTACTATAACATGCTCTGTGTGAATTACCTTTGAAGGATGTTTGCAAACTGCTGTTGTAGAAAATGTTGCAGCCAAAATGTTTACTGTTGCTGGTTACAGGAAATACATCACTCTCCCTGTTACAACTGGTGCACTGGTCCATTTCTGAGCACAGTTCAGAGTCCTGGTTATGACCTGCTGTTGCTGTTAACTGCTGTCAAATCCACTTTGACTTATGGTGACCTTATGAATGAGAGCTCTCCCAAGTCACCATGTTATCAACAGCCCTGCTCAGGTCTTGCAGATTCAGGGCCATGCCTCCCTTGATTGAGTCCACCCATATGTAAAGCTGTCTTCCTCTTTTCCTACTACCTTCTACCATACCAAGCATTACTGTCTTTTCTAAGGAGTCACGTCTTCTTATGATATGGCCAAAATATGACAGCTTCAGTGTACAGTAGTCATCTTGGCTTCTGGGGAGAGTTTAGGCTTAATTTGTTGTAGGACCCATTTTTTAAAATCTTTTTAGCAGTCCAGGATATCTAGTACTAATCTCCAGCACCACATTTTGAACGAGCTGATTTTCCTCCTATCAACTTTCTTCACTGTCCAGCTTTCACAGCCATACATAGAAACTGGAAATATGATGGCATGGATAATCTTAACTTTAGTTTTCAGTGATATATTTTTACACTTCAGGATATTGTCTAGTTCTTTCATAGCTTCCCTTCCAAGACCTAGTCTTTTGATTTCTTGACTGCAGTCCCCATTCTAATTAACGACTGAGTCAAGGGCCATTTCCACACTACAGTCTTATAGCGTGATGATTCCGCTTTCAACCTCCTATGGAATCCTGGGGTTTGCAGTTTCAGGAGGGGCCGGCCGGCTATAAGACTGTAGTGCGGAAATGGCCAAGGTATGGAAAATCCTGAACTGTTTCAGTGTCTTCATCATCTGCTTTGAAATATGTAAACCATTTGTGGTTGTTATTTTTGTTTTCTTAATGTTCAATGGTGAACTTGCCTTTGCAGTTTTTCCTTGATTTCCTTCAGTAACTGTTTCAAGTCTTTGCAGTTTTCTGCTAGTACTATGGTGTCACCTGCATTTCTTAAGTTGTTGATGTTCCTTCTTCCAATTTTCATGCCTCCTTCCTCCAAACCTAATCTTGCTTTATGAATATATATTCAGAGCACAAGTTATATAGATCAGGTGATAAAATGCAGCCTTGCCTGAGCCCCTTGCCAAATGGAAACTATTGTGGTTCTCTGTATCCCGTCCTGACTGTAGCCTCTTGTCTTGAGTACAGGTTATATATCAGGACAGTCAAAGCCCTTTTTGCATGTGACTTTGAACATGAAATGGCCACGGGAGTGACGCAGAATCGCTAGGACGGTTCCGCATGACGTTCTCGCAATTGTGCGTCGCTCCCATAGTGATCCCATGGCAATTGCACCATATATCATTTTCGGGTTTTTCCCAAAAATGATGAATGATTGCGCATTCCTCCTGCATCCCTTCTGCACTTACCTGGCGTGCGGAACATCAGGAAGCACAATGGCCGCGCTTCTTCCTCCAGTGCAGCCTGGGAAAGTGCCCGGCTGCGCTGCGGAAGGAAGGGGTAGAGCTATCGCGCTTCCTTCCACCCAGCACAGAGCTGGTGCGGAGGGAAGTGCAGGGGACATGATTCCCTCCCGGAGGAGGCTTCTCGCACGATCCCCGCATGATGCCAGCGGCACCAGGTAAGGTGCAAAAAGGGCCCCAATATTGTAGCATACCCATTTATTTAAGAGTGATCCATAGTTTTACATGATCTACACAGCCTTGCCTCACAAGAGCATATGATCCCACCACCACAGAAAAGTAGTGCCACAATGCTGCTTATAACCTATATAGTTTGGATCCAGAACTCTCTCATATAATCTCCAGGGTTTGAAATATCAGAAGCTCTTCCTGCCACTTTCAAAGGTGCACCTGATGCAGAGACAAGAGAGGGCCTTCTTGGTGCCTGCTCCTAGATTATGGAATTCCCTTCAGTAAAATTTTATGTTAGCCCTTTCTCTGTTGTCCTTCCACCAGCAAGCAAAGTATTTTCTGTTCAGTCAGGACTTCAGAAACTGGCTCCTGAAGATGTTTTAAAATGAATAACACAGGATCAAAAATACTTTGATGTTTATTTATTATTAGTCTGATATTTTTGAATTGTTTTAATCAGCGTTTTAATAGCATAATTAATGTATCCTTCAATATATAGAATTTATTGTATTTTTATTAGAATCTTTCAAATTATGTTGGAAGCCATCTTGTGTTCCAACCCAGACAGAAAAGTGGGATATAAATTCCAGAATCTGGGAATGATATCGAGAACAGATTCTGGGGCTGCTTCCAGAGCACGAGTTATGTCCCATCTGATTCAGCATCACCAACAGACTATTGGTGGAATAATAAAAGCAGGAGCACTCACAGTGGCACTACACATGGTAGGTAACATTATCTGGAAAACCCACCTGTGGAAATACACATACACACTAATTGTACTATGGGGTGGGCAAAGCATGGCCTGCAGGTGCATATGGCCCCTCAGCCCCACCTTTGTGGCCCTCGGCAATCTCCAAATCCCCCTACCTCTTACATTTTTTAAAATAAGCTTTTTTCTTCCAACTTTAAGGTGATTTTTCACCTGAAAACCAATTAAAAATGAAGTTGTTTACTTCCCCCACCCCCTAAGATGCTCACCTCTGAATCTCTGGGGAAAAAGTCCACAAATGCCAGTGAGAATTAGAGTGGCATCGCCTTTGGTGTGCCCAAATATGATAGTGTAGCCTTCTGGGGAGTGGTGTAGAAGCAAAATTGGCCTCACCCGCTCCACAATTGCCCATCTGTTCTACTACAGGCTGTGAAAAAATGTGCAAAGCAATTAAATCAGGCCCTGGGTATGGGAGAGTGTTGCAGGGTTTCACCTGTGGGGATGCCAAGACCTCAGCCCCCAAGAGGAAAGTTTCCAAAGAGACTGATATACAACCTTGCACCCTATAATCCTTTCCATTCTCCAGGCTGTAGTGTTACCCCAAAATGTAGGTGCTACAAGGGCCACCCTGGAATGCCAAATACCTCCTTGAAAAAGTGGGGAATTAATTAGCTCAAAATCAGGAGGCTGCGAGAGAGGAGCAACTCAGCGAGATCTTTTCTACCAGTGTTTACGGGCACATGCAGGAAAAGAACCAGCCAAAGATTCAGAAGTAAGCTAAAAATGTGTTTTATTGAGGGGAATTCACTCATGCATGCACACAAGATACACCCAAGCACACATTCACACAAGAGCTAACTGAAAGAGAAAGGGAGGAGAAATCATAGAGAGGCTGAGGGGTTTGGGGATTTATAATTACTAGTCCAGAAGAGTAGTGAAGAGTAGAAATGTATTTTGGCTTAGGTAGGACCTAAGGGCAGTTCTCATTTAGGAGCCAGAGAGACAGAGGCCTTTTCCGCACCAGACTATTTAAACGGTGCAGAGCGACCTCCAACGGAGGTCTTCTGCACCATAGAGTGGACTGGAGCGGACTGCTTTTTGTAGTTCCATACCTCAGTCCACTCTGGAGCGACTGGAACTTTTTAGAGGTTTTTAAAAACCACAGAGCGCACAACCCCTTGCCGCTCCGTCGCCCGGCTCCGGAGCAGATTTGCAGGTGTGTGCAAGTGCGTGCCTGCAGATCTGCCGGGGGCGGGCTTCCGACTGGCGAGCTTCTCCGGTTGGTGGAGAGCCTCCACCAACCGGAAGCTGCCATTTAGGACGCCGGAGGAGTGCGGAGCGACGAGCTCGCGCTGCTCCTCGTGGCGACGGACTCAGCTGGCCGGAAAACAAAGCCGGTAAGCTCTATTTTCGGGTATTCCCCCCCCCCCACATGCGGAAAGGGCCAGAGTGACGGGTAGACCTTCAAGAGACTGCACTGAGCATCCTGAAATCTGGGGTATTTATACCCTGAAAATGGCTTGTGGCTGTGAACTTCCAGATGCAAGGCAAAGGGAACTTTTTGTGGACAATGGATCTTTTGCCTGTTGATGGGCTTAGTGCTTTGATTCACAAAGATATGATGGGTGTTGTAATAGCTGTCTATTGTGGGTGCTGTGAGGAAAGAGGAAAGGGATGGATATCTGTCAATCAGCGTCCTGGTGGGCTCCTCACAGTTGGATTCCCTGGAAAATTCCAGCTTCTATTTAAGCCTATTATCCACAGCAATGATGTGTATTTGCTTGACAAATGACTCAGTCTTGAGTTGACCTATCCTTCTCACATTTACAGTCAAATTCTTTCCCTCGCTCAGTTTGACCTCTCTGTCACCTCTCAGGCTTGAATTTGATATCAAAGCCAATAAAATGTGTTGCCAATTACATATGATGCCATTAGGTATGGTGCCCATCCAAACCATACTGACACTGGGGACCCCCAAAGCGGGGCCTTACAGTAGATACCGCATTGTAATATGGGCCTAACTAGGCTAACTTCCTTCAAATACTCAAATACTTCCCGAAAATAAAAGAATGTAACTGAGCTGGCCCCTTAACCTTTTTTGTCCTATAATTCTTTCAGTCTCCCACTGATTTCCAACTGTAGCTGCTCGCTGGTCTGTTGAAAACAAAGAAACATAAAACTCATTGTCTGGATGTCTCATCCTGTCTTCCTCCAACAACACTTTCTCTGTGTAACTATCCAGTGTGAGTCAGGAGGCCATACAGCCTCTTCAAGGGGAAAGGGAACTATAAATAGATGGCACTGTTTTGTTTTTGCAAATATATTTTTAAGCCTTTATTGTATCATTAAACCAAGCTAAGATCAACCAGAAATCCCCAGCTATCAAGCTCTGTTTGCGTGCAGTGTGCAAACTTGGCTCCTGCCAGTCTAACGGGAAGGGAAGTGAGAAGGGAAAAGGTCGTGGCACAGATAGTGCCTCTGCAGTCAAGCATAACACAACTGGGACGATGAGCTGGTGGCCACGTTGCTCCTGACACAATGTAAAACGGAGCCAGGAGACCTGGTGGGAGTCACGCCTGTCTGCAGAGCGCCTGTCAACTGTGCCTGGGGCAGGGACAACTTCCACTCTCAAGAGCAAAATTAGTCCTGACACAAACATAGGAAGGCCTGTCCTACAGGTATACAGCTCTTTCTCCTGCTACCTCCAGCAATACCGGGTGGCAAAAGGTATGAATCACTGGGTTGTTTCGGAGCCTGAAGAGCAGGGGAAAGAGTAATCAATGAAGAAAATGCAGAGGCAGGTAGGGAAAAAATGCTGCATAGTTTGGCATTAAGTGGTCAAAAGTACAATCAAAAAGTAGAGTCAGCATAACACGCAAGCTACCTATCACATCTTTTTCCCAAAACCAGGACTCAAGATAGCAGCTTACAAATTGAAACAAATACAATACAGTTAGGTCTCCACGTTTGCTAGGGTAGGGGCACAGGACCTCCACAAAAATTGAAGATTGCAAATATCCAAATGCGTGTTGTGTGTCTGTGGGAAGGCTGCTGAGACATGGTGAGGAGGACAGCACCCAGGGTCCAAGCCAGGTCAGGTAAAGGAGAGGGAAAGGAGTGGGTTGACATGGCAGCCCTATACTTCCTCTCTCTCAACCATCTCTTTCCCGCAGGGGGGCATCGTGATTGGGTTTGCGGTACTGAGAAATCGGACTGTGACCTGTCCTTAGCCGGCCAGGCTGTTCCTGGTGGAAGAGGAGGAGGATAAGAGGCAGGTTTATAAAGGGCTGCACAGCCTGATTGGAGCCATCAAGAGGGAGGGAGGGTTCCTTTGGAAAAGAAGCACTGAGATGGGGGGAGAGGTTGGAGAAATTCACAAATAATCAGATCCATGAAAGTCAAACCTGTACATGTGGAGGGCCAGCTATATAGCTGAAACAAACAAAAGGTTAACATTAAGATGTAATTCAATGGTCAACATAAAAACAATTTAAAGCACTCAATTAAAAATTTTTTTAAAAAAAACAGTTTAAAACAGTTAAAAGTAGGACAGCACCCACTTCCTTTAAAAAGTACTGTGTTCTCAGAATAATCAAGTCTTTGCCCACTGACAACAGTATACTGAGGCTAAAGCTGGGAAAATAATGTGAAAGACATTTTCGTTTAACTGCTAGAGAAGCAACTGGTTCCTTTCTCTGCCCTCTAGGGATGAAAAGGCTTCCTCTAGAAATGAAAGTTTCCGAACTTCCTGTCATCAGACTGGGAATGTTCTGAGCTGTTCTCCCTATTTCTGCTTGCTGAGAGTCCTAAAGGAGGAGTAAGGTCAGATCAGAGAAACAGCAAGCGCTGGGGACCAGCAGTTAGCAAAAGCAGATAGAAAAGTCATGTCAGTCAGCTGGTGAACCGCCTATGAAACATACATTTGAGCAAGGAGGGAGTCCTTTCTTGGAAAAGGAAGTGGTTAGTGGTGAAAAAATAAAACTAATTTGGTTTCCTGGCTCTGAACCTGTTTCCCAGGGGGGAGTAGGGCATGTTGGATTGTGAAAGAATTATTCAGAGATAATTAATTATTTTATTAAATAAGTGGTTGGTTGGTTGGATAGATAAATAGACAGACAGAAAGAGACAGAGAAACAGATACACACACACACACACATATTGTTGTTGTTGTTAACTGTTGTCATGTCAGCTTCAACTTAAGGTAACTCTATGGATGAAAGACTTCCTAGTAACTATGCCCAGGTCTCGCACACTTGAGGCCCTGGCTTTCTTGACTGAGTCTATACATCTGTAAGGTAGTTTTTCTTTTTTCCTACTTTCTTCAATGTTACCAAGCATTATTGTCTTTTCTAGGGAGTCGTCTCCTCATGATATGGCCAATATGCAAAAGTCTCTGTTCAGTCATCTTGGCTTCTAGAAAGAGTTCAGGTTTGATTTGCTCCAGGACCTATTTGTTTGTCTTTTTAGGAGTCCACAGCAGTGATGTATTTAAATCTTTTACTCCAAGTCTCAAATCAAGTCTCAAGTCCTTGAAGATACTTCCAAGTCAAATCTCAAGTCTGGAAGCCAACTTTATACCCCAACCAAAATTCCAGAATTATTGGATAGAGTGAAATAAATTCAGTTTTAACAATTTAAGCAGAGTTGGCTCTCCACATTTGCAATTTTGCCATCTGCAGCTTCGGAAGTGGAGAATAGGATCCTATCTTAATCCCCATTACTGAAGATTCAAAAGCTTTAAAAGGAAGGATCCTTCCTCCTCAAGCCTGTTGCATAACACATTTGCTGTTCCCTCTGAGAAATGCACCCTGCACTCTGGGAGCGAGTCTTGTCTTTTGCTCTTAGGAAATGTTTTAAAAGGCTCCTCTGATATGCAGCAGGAACAGGCTGCTGAGCAGACCTCAACCCTGCCGCAAGCCCATTGCCTAACCTGTTTGCTATTCCTCTTTGAGAAATGCACCTACCCTTTGGGCTTGAGACAGATTGTCATGTGACTAGTAGGCAAAAAGATATGGTGGCATTGTTCAAAGTCATAGGGTTTCTGGATGAATGTGTTATGTTAGCTGAACCAAGGGCATCAAGTCAGTCATTAAAGATATACAAGTCTGGAGTTGAGTTGAGTCAGTGCATCATTTATGGCCAGGTTGAGTCTGAGTCGAGTCACTGAAGTGACTTAAGTCTGACTTAAGTCCGAGTCTATCAACTTGAGTCTACATCACTAGTCCACAATATCTGTGGATCTCCTGCATCACATTTTAAATGAATTGATTTTCTTCCTATCAGCGTTTTTCACTGTCCAGTGCTCACAACCACACATAGCAACTGGAACTACAATGAAATGGACGATCCTAATTTAGTATTCAGTGATACATCTTTACACTTCAGGATCTTGCCCTGTTCCTTCATAGCTGCCCTTCCAAGTCCTAGTCTTCTGATTTCTTGACTGCAGTCTCCATTCTGATTAATGACTGAGCAAAGTAGGGAAAATCTTGAACTTTTTCAATGCCTTCATTGTCTGTTTTAAAGTTATGTAAATCATCTCTGCTCCTTATTTTTTAGGAATGGGCCAACCGAATCCTCAAATCCTCGAATCCTGGGCAAGGATTTGAGATTCAGGAATCCAAATATCTGTGCCAAAATGGCCAATCGAATCTTTGGAATCTACCAACCAAGTTTGTTCTTTCTTTTCAAAATTGGCGCCTCCAGAGCCCAGCAAAAGCCTGGTTGGCTGGCAGGCTCCTGGGCATGAGAAAATTGTGGCATAAAGCCATTGGAGGCTGCGTGTTTGCCCACTCCGGCTGCATGCTCGCACATTCGGGCTGCAAGCACTGGCGCTGCCTCTCTCTGCAAGATAATTATTCCCTTCTTCTACTTTAGACTTGAGACTGGAGGGTAGGGATTGGGACCAGACTAGAGGCTGTGTTTTTTTTTTAAGTGCTTTCCTTATTGCAGGACTCGAGAGGGGACATCAGGGTAGAGCAGGGCTTCCCAAATGGTGTGGCATGGCACATTAGCGTGTCGCCTGAAATGTGTAGGTGTTTTCGCCTTCCCAGGCTGAGAAAGACCCTCCTTCACACAAAAGGCAGAGAACATTAGGAGCACCGCTCTAGCACTCTCATGCCTGTTCGTGGGGGAAGAGAGAAAGGAGTTTGCCCCTAACTCTGTCCCCTCAAAGACAATCAGAGGGATCCAGGCAACAACCGCAACCTCCTCCACTTCACTCCCGACTCCAGCTTGCTTGGCCCTGCTCCGCCCTCCCTCCAGCCCCAGGAAAGTTAGACTAAGGCCTTTCTGCACTACACCGTTATAGTGCTATTATTCGACTTTCAACATCTTGTGGAATCCTGGAGTTTGTAATTTTCTGAGACCAAAGAGCTCTCTGGCTGAGAATTCTCAATGCACCTCCCTAAACTGCTAAGCCCAGGATTCCACAGGATTTTAAAAGTGGAATAATAGCACTATAACAGTCTAGTGCAGAAATGGCCAAAGTAGCTGCCAGCCCAGCTTGAGTGAGAAAGGAGCAGCAGCGCTGGAGAGGGTTTGCTGGGAAAAGGAGCCAGCAAGGCCCTGGAAGTGCAGCCGGGGGCTGATTGACAGGTGCCAGGCGGGACTGGAGGATTCTGCTCTCACTACATGCTCCTGCCTCATTACTCCCTCCCCTGGTACTCACAGAATCTGAGCCCAGTAAGCCCCTGCATGCAAAGTCTGTTTTGGGATGAGAATGCGGGAGGACATATTTTTCTCTTTCTCTGCCTGTCAGTAAAGCAGAGCTTAAAACAAACACGTGGGCAAAACCACAATTGCAGAGGTCTTGGGGGTTTTACTGAGCCAGATGTTCAATCAGCACTAGGGAGCATCTCTGCAAGGCTCTTCACCCAACTCCACAGTCCTTTGGGGATTTTGCAAAAAGACTCCCCGCCAGTAGTCTGACTCTCCTCCTCCCCCATTCTCTCTCTCCATCTCTCTCACACCCTCCCCTTCTCTTTCATACAGTCTCCAAGGCACAAATGTGCTTTCAACAAGCCTATACACATACCTTATACAGACTCCTCCCCTTCACACACATACAATCTCTTCCCCTCTGACATACATTTCTCCTTTCATGCATATGCACACACCCCACACACATACCTTCAACACACACAAAACTTCTTGTTTAATTTCTCACACACACTTCCCTGTAAATATTTTCTCTCCTTCTCTCTGTCTCTCATGCACACTCACACAAACTCCTCCCTTACAAACATACACAATCTGACTTTTTCCTGCTCTCTCTCATATGCTGTTTTTCATTTTCTCATACACACTTTCTCTTGGTCTGTCTCTCCCTCTTTCTCTCCCTCATACATGCCTGCATGCACACCCAAACACATACTTTCTTGCTGGTTCTCTCACACATTCATGTTCAGTTTCTCTCAGGTGATCTTGGACAAGTCACACACTCTCAGCCACAGAAGAAGAAAAAGGCAAATTGCCTCTAAACAAATCTTGCCAAGAAAACCCCACAATCAGTTTGCCAAAGATTTAGCAGAGGAGGAGAGAAAGGAGGAGGAAGAAGCAGTCCCAGAGGTAGGGGTGCAACTTCCATGCTTGCCCCAGGGACTATTTAGGCTAGATACACTTCTGGGGCTTTCCTCGGTGAGGGCGAGGGCAGCAGGCCAGGATCGGGTAGGGGGGCTGCCTTTCCCGCTGCTGCCACTCTGGCCAGGGTCTCTCCTCGGTGAGGGCAACAGCAGTGGGCCAGGATCACGTTGGGGGCCTGCCTTTCCCCACCCTAGATATGCCTCTGGGTACTGTGCATTTGTAATTGGTTAGTTTAACCTGCAGTTTGCTAGTAAAACTGAATTACTGTGTTACAAAATGATGCATATCTAAAAAGTGTGTCACCAAAAAGAAAAGTTTGGAAAGCTCTGGGGTAGAGAATTGGGACCAAACTAGAGGCTGGTGTGTGCTTTTTTAAGTGCCTTCGTTGTTGCAGGACTTGAGACTTGACCAGAAGGTACGGTCTTCTTGAGATTTCAAGGACAGCTGAAAGATTCCTTGACATAGCTCCCTTGCAAAGCTCTTTCATACACAATTCTGGGGTTTGTAGTTTTCCAAGGTGTCACAGCCTTCTCTGTCAAAGTGTGCTGGTGCATCATCAAACTACAAACACCAGGATGCCATAAGGAGCTATGCAAAGAAAATCCAGTTTTGACTTGGTTTATCTCTGTACTGTAGTATGTGGCCCTGTTTACACAGGCAGGAAAATGTGGGATTAATCCACATTTTTCTGCCTGTGTAGAAAGGGCCTTCATGTCATTTTCAACCTAGGGAGATCCTGAGGCAAAACTATGACAACTGTCCTGGCCAGATTTCTTCAGAGGGAGGTTTGCCTTTGCCTAGGCTTTTGCTAAGGCTGAGAGAGTGTGTCTTGCCCAAGAGTGTGTCTTTCTCTTGTTTTTTAAACCCTTTGTAAAAAAGGATTGGAAAGATTTGAGATTCATGAGATCCATGGATTTGCAGAACCTTCCAGGGATTTGGATCCAGAAAATTCTGGATTTGTCCCATCCCTATTATTTTTGTTTTTTTAATGTTCAACTGTAAACTTGCCTTTGCACTTTCTTCCTTGACTTTCACCAGTAATGGTTTTACTATTTTCTGTTAGCAGTATGGTGTCCTCTCCATATCTTAAACTGTTGTTCCTTCCTCCAGTTTTCACTCCCCCTTCTTCCAAGCCTAATCTTGCTTTACATATGATATGTTCAGTGTACAGGTCAAAGTGATAAAATGCAGCCTTGCTTGACCCCCTTGCCAATTGGAAACTGTTCCATTTCTCCACATTCTATCCTTATGGTAGCCTCTTGTCTTGAGTAAAGATTATGCATGCAAACAATCAATGTTGTGGCACACCCATTTCTTTAAGAGCAATCCCTATTTTTTCACACATTTGGCACCTTCAGCAAGGAGACCCTTCCAGCAGCACTGCTACCATCAACATAGCCTCTTGCTTCACAGGAATACAAAATCTGTGGGAAGGTAGTGCCGTGGTGGTACATATATAGATAACTGGTATAACTGAAGAATCAGTTGAAGTGAGGGCGCACTTCCAAAGTGGACTTTCTAAATACATGTGGATGAAGGCCCCAGGCATGATCTTGATCCTTGTATCCATGGATTTCTAAATGGCTAAAGAGGAGAACAGTTACAGCCCCCAAAATTTGCTGTTTGAACAGGAACAATAAATTGTGCACATACACCTGTGTCTCTTTCACACTCCACAGTTATAGCTCTATGATTCCACTTGAACTGCCACGGTTGCATTCTGTGGAATCCAGGGGTTTGCAGTTTAGAGAGAGACTTTTAAGATTCTCACATAGCGAGCTCAAGTGCCTCACCAAACAATAATCATAGGATGCAGTTAGGATAGTTACATTGAGATCAAACTGGTATAATTGTGCAGTGTGGAGCTATATATAGTTCCAGAGGCTGACATACAGGTATTTTGGCACTTGAGTCAGAACATCTCACAGAAACCCTCACTAATTAATAAACTGACAGTTTTAGTTCATTGCCTTTTCATGGCATCCAAACCAGCTGCCATGTGTTGGCTGCCTCATTCTGTGTAATAGTAGAGCTGACCCTTTAAACTAGGTTTCTTAAAACTAGGTTTAACTGCATGGGCAGAAATGACACTCAGCTGCCTTTCTCAATTGTTAAGATACCATGTGATACATTTTAAAGACGTTAGTGTGTGTGCATGCCTGCCGTCAATGTTTTGGAAAACGGGAACAGACAGCCAGTGGTCAACATAAGAAGTTTATATATGGTCTAGTTAGTATCTCAAATGTGCAGTTTGTGCCCATGCTGTGGCAGAAGGTAAGATAGTATTATTACTGCTATTTCTGTTTCCTTTCCTTCTCTCTTCATTTCTGCTTCCACGATCTTCTATGGAACTACTACTTCTCATTTTTCAAGAGGAAGGAAATGTCATCTAGATGGTGACATTTTTAAAAACTGAAAATTCTTTTCAGAATTTTCCAGTCATTTGAGATGATAATGAAGATGGTATCAATCCATGTCGCATGGCAGATAAATTTAAGTACACTGTTAAGTTTTGAATCCAGCTCAAGAAAGAGTAGGCAATCTATTATAAAATACTGATGTAACTTATCTGAGATCTTTTGGTTTATTTACTTCATTTGTCTTTTGTCCTTCTTCAAAGTGGAGTTTTAAAGACATGATTTGTTCAGGATCATCTATCCTCCATTGCAAGACTAGGATTTAAGCCTGGTACTGATAGAGCCAAAAACCTATGTTCACTGCATTATCACACTGCCTCTTTCTGGGCCACCTGAAAGCCTCCATTCAGCCATTAATTGTCCCTGGGATTCTATGCCATTCCCAAGTCATACAGCAAACCTGTTTCAGTACATAGGATTTTCCCTAATGCTGGTTCACGGACTAGCCCAAGACATTTTACTACCTGAGGTAAAGATGTTGACCCCTTCCTAGTCCACATACATTGGGTTGATAGCTCACTATTCTACTGATGATGAGAAAGCAGCAAATTGTTTCAGGAGATCCAGGACAGGTTGTGTAATATACATAGTTCTATACTCCATCTCAGAGGGGAAAAAAACAGCTTCAAAGCATCAGAGCCAGATCCCTACCACCTCCTTGACACCATGGACTGTCTGGTCCTGTCACCTCACTCTGCCCAGTGCTAGGGCTGGCCCTGACAGTGGTGGTCTGAACTGTAATTTTCAGATGGGCAGGCATACTAGACCGATTATCGACAGCAGACTGACAACACATGCACTTACAGATGAAAACAGCAACAGTGAGACTGCAAGAAACAGTGTTTGAAAAGATGTAATAGACTGAATCTCTGCCATATTCCCACACTCAAAATTCCAGCCTGAAACTAGGATTAAAACTGGATAGTTCATTTAATACAGATTACACAGCTTTTCTTTTCACCTCTGGTGAGCTTGTATGGCCCTGATCCAGGCTGGGACTCAGTGAAGCTTAACCTTGCCACCCAGCTGCATTTTTGTTTCGACATCCCCCTTATGTGGGGGCTGAAAAGTAACTAACTAATAAAAAAACAAACAAAAACAAGAACCCAAAACTGCCTTCAGTTCATATAAATTTGGGGGGGGGAACCCGCAAAAAACAGCTGGATGGAAAGGTTTAAACCTCTGCCATTGCATGATCTGATCTGGATCAGGGCCACATGCACTTACTAGAGAGTATAAAAGAACAGTTTCTTAGCATGATATGCATGTAACCCTGAGTGATGCTGTGCAATGAAGCAGGTGTACAGTGAGCAGAGAAATAAGTACCTGGACCTCTCTCAGAGAGTTTTCCAAAAGACTGTTGCAGCATATAGCTGTTTAATGCATTTGGTCAAAGTATCCTTCATGATTGTACTTCCTTCTAGACAAATTACAGATATAATAGCATTAGATGTGTTACATTTTGTACCTTAGAAAATGTAAGTCTTTCCCAGGACTCTAATTGCCAGGTAGAATCATAGAATCATAGAATCATAGAAATGTAGAGTTGGAAGAGACCACAGGGGCCATCCAGTCCAACCCCCTGCCATGCAGGAACACCCTCAAAGCACTCCCAACAGATGGCCATCCAGCCTCTGCTTAAAAAGCTCCGAAGAAGGAGACTCCACCACCCTCCGAGGCAGCATATTCCACTGCCGGACAGCCCTGTGTTACCCTGTTTTCTGGGGGTCCTGGGAGGGACACCAAACTGCTATTAAAATTATACAAGTTGGGGAAATTAGTTCAGAGCACAAGTTGGCAAAACGAGAGGCAGGGTAACTCAGTGGAATCTTGTAACCCAGTGTCTACGGGGTCAGGCCGAGTCAAGAAGTAGACCGGTTGGAAAATAATGAATGATCTTTATTAAATACAGGCACACAATGTAAGCAACACAAGCACACAGATAACTAAGGAAAATAAAAGTGTGAGTAAGATAGCGGGATTTTCAGAGGGATAGTTGGTTTGGGTGATACGAAACCTGTCCTGAAGTCCGGAAGAAAATGGAGAGCGAAGCTGGGATTCAATGTATCTCAGCACGTGGAGTTGAGGGGAAGCTCGCCAAGCGAAGCGGCAGCAAGGCAGTCTGGAACTTGGGAGAGATCCGAGGAAGCGCTCAAAGTCAGGGGTTTTTATAAGGAGAATTGTGACCGCAGGCTAGGTCGGACTTTGGGAAAACAACAGATTTGGAGGTGGAGACAAAGCCTCCGAAAGGTCAGAATTTGAATGATTGAATTATAGTCGAATTTATCAATAGAGTAGCCGGTATGCAAACGCGGATTACTTGAGCGTTGTATAGCTCGATCATTAAGCTGCCAGCGCGGGGCAGAGGATCTTTTGAGAGTTGCTTGCATACCTGATGGAGGTACTTGCCTTGAGGTCTCCTAAAGCGGCAAGTTCGCTGTTTCTGGCCTGCCTGTATTGTCTACGAATATTACGGCGATTATTGGCCGAGCCTGTACGCATGCTTGTCCAGGGGCCTCGCAAGCACGTGGAGGGGAATGGGTATGTGAAGCCGAATTATTGATATCAAAAGATATCTTATTATATCCCCCAAAGCTCGGGCTAGCCAGGGCAGTAACACCTGATCGTCAGGAAGTTCTTCCTGAGGTTCAGGTGGAATCTCCTTTCCTGCAGCTTGAATCCATTGCTCCTTGTTCTGGTCTCTGGAGCAGCAGAAAACAAGCCCACTCCCTCCTCTACATGGCATCCCTTCAGATATTTAACCATGGCTATCATGTCCCCTCTTAACCTTCTCTTCTGCAGACTAAACGTACCCAGCTCTCTAAGTCTATCCTCATAGGGCATGGCTTCCAGGCCCCTCACCATTTTGGTTGCCCTCCTCTGGACTTGCTCCAGCTTGACCATGTCTTTCTTTAATTGGGGTGGCCAAAACTGGACACAGTATTCAAGATGAGGTCTAACCTAGGTAGAGGACAGGTAGAGGACAGTTGCACACAAGTCATAAATGCCTATATGTTACTTCTGATGAAGCTGAGGCTGGGTGTTTTCATGTTGCAGAATTTTAATGAACATTCCAACTGTTCAGAGAACAAACCTCGAAACAATTGAGAACAAAAGTCTCACAGTCTAGCTTTCAACTAGTAGGGCTGACAAACCTAAACGACTCTTATGGGAGGAGCCGCTGCTTTATGAAAGACTGCAGATTAGAAAGCTACTCTAGGCAGTAGCAAAGACCAAGAAGCAATGGGGAAGGACTACTGAACTAACTCTAACTGATTAATTATTTCATGGTAACCTTCTAGTCTATAAGAACAGTGACAAGGAACACGACCTCTTAACTCCATTTTCGCCCCTGTTCTTTTGTGGCTGCTTTTAAAAAGTTTGTTTGTTTATGCTTCTGAACAGGTTGTGCTCATTAACATGTTCAGAAAATGTGTGAAACCACCAGCCTTGCAGCTGTCGTTCCCTTTTCCTTGCGTGTCATGTCTCATTAGACTGCAAGCCTGAGAGCACAGAGCTGTCAAATAACAATTTGTAAGCTGCTCTGGGAACCTTTTTGGCAGAAGAGCAGGACAGACATAATCTAAATAAATAAAATATATTTTGTGAATCCTTCTCCTTTATCTTACTTAGGTCCTGTCTACACCCTCTGCCTGTCAGAGGAGGGAGTCTACCAAAAAGCTGGTGATTAGGAAGGAAGGTCGCTTGGAAAGTAGATCAGAACCGAGGAGCAAAACCAAAGCCAGAGCTTTATTCAACCAGGTATCAATCTGCCCATTGTGTTGCGCTGCAGAGCTGACACAGTAGGCCCTCCACATTCACAAGGGATAGGGACAGAGGTCCCTCGCGAATGTCAAAAAATCATGAATATCATACTGCTGGCAGGGGTGGGCGATTGCCCATTGCCTGCATGCCCTGGGCCACTGCCGAGCAATCACCCGTCCTGCGATCGCCCGTCCTGCTCGCTGCATCCGTCCGTGCCAGCCGCTGTCAGTGCGCCCACTCCAGAGGCGGCCAGCAGGGACGTGCAGGCAACGGGCGATCGCCCAGCCTGCACGTCCCTGCTGGCTCCTGCCAGCACACCCATGCCGCTGCCGGCCCGGGCTGTGCAGGCAACAGATGGTGCCCCCCCTGCACATCCCTGCTGGCTGCTGCCAGCATGCCCTGGTAGGCAACTGGGGAGGGAATGCAGGGAAGGGATGATTTCGCCCCCTCCCTACCCCTGGGCAAAAGGCCAGGAAATGGGAAGGGGAGAATTGGGGGGAGGTAAGCGGGCACTTTGCAAATAATCAAATCCACAAAAGTGAAACTCGCGGATGTGGAGAGTCTACTATAGTTGCAATGTACTTCTCTAGGCATTTGCAGTAAGGGTGCTCAAGTGCTGTGGCCAGCAGCTGATAACTACCACTAGCAAGTAAGGCACTGAGGTTCTCCTGCTAGTCCCATGTCCAAAACCCTCAGTGAATTAGATTCATCTCCCTCTCTCACTTGCTTTCTTTCTTTATGGAGAGAGACATGGAAAGACAGAGAGAGAGAGAGGTATTCCTTTTCAGTCAGGCTTATCCTAAAGCATCTACTCTATGGACTAGGTATTATAGTCTTGTTTCTGAATGTGGTACCATGGTATTCATACCAGCTAAAGTTTTAAAAGAATAGACACATTAATGGCGGGCATGTCCTTCAGTGAGTAATAGTCATGACCCTAAAATGGAACTTCTTTTTATATAGGCAAGTCTTGTAATGTTGGAAACTCTGGAACCTCTTTATATATAGGCAGTCTAGCAGATTGAGGGGGAGGTTCATCCTCCATTTGCTGTTGAGGTCAATCTAAGGGCCCATCTAGCTTTGTCTTCTGTGGTCAGTCAGGTGCCCCCAGAAGTTTGAAACTGAGGGCTCCTCCTTCCCCAAAATCTGCTGTATTGCACATATATAAAGAGGTTCCAGAGTTTCCAGCATTACAGGACTTGACCTCTTTACATCCCAGTCCATGTCTAGCTCTCCCCCTCTGTCTCTTTCTGCCAGTCCATTTCTGTGGGTCACATAAAATAAGAGATGCATAAAAGTAGGATGAAGTCCATGTTCATTCTTGAGCCAGGTGTTCTCCATGGCTGGGGGCTTCCAGGAGTTATAGTCCAAAAGAGAAAGATTTTCAAGCCCTGTGCCTGCCCCGGACGTAACAGCTGCACCAAAGGCATGTACTCACCAATCATCTGGGTAAACTAAGAACTCAAAGTCTCTGTGCACACAAAGCAGATGCCAGACCATTTCCAATGTTATTTTAAATGCAGACCAGCAGCTGGTCTGAGAACTCAACTTGGCTGCATTTTAAAAGATTTTAGATTGTTCTAGGAATTGCTGCTTTCAAGGGTGGGTGAGTGAGGGTATTTTTGAAGCATAAATAACATCCTCTGAGATCCAGGCATAGATCACAGAAAGGTTGTGGATTGGATGCGTGAGGTAAAAGGAATGACTGAGAAAGGCAAACTACCAGGCTTGCTGTTACCAGTCTCTCTAATTCTAGGATCCTGTGGGCTGACTATTAAGACTTCATCTCCTTATACATCCCATCTTTGCCGTCCCAAATTTTCTGTCTTATTGGGAAAGGGAGAACCGTGAGAGGTATCCATGGGTAGAGAAAAGGCAAAATCTGTGTGTGAGAAAGTGAAGAAATCAAAGGTTTTCATTTACTGATGGGTTTAGTCCATTCAGTACCAAGTTGATATGGAAGTTGTGTTTGTTTTTATGAGTCATGGTGCATCATTCTGAAGACAGCATGTGTGGCAGGGGAATACAAACACGGATGAATTGTCCCTGTTGACCCCCATTCTAAGTCATAATGTTAGGGTTGCCAGGCCTCCTGAGGCTCAGACTCTGAGACACTGTGTTGGACAGCTTCAAGAGTCAAAGAACCTTTTTGTACTTGGTGATGATTTAAAAAGAGAGAAAGATTTGTCTGTTCCCTTGCATCTGTTTCCCAATTGTGAGATTTAATCAGTCTCTGAAGTGAAGACCCAGAGGCTCAAATTGCATGCTATACAAAGAGTCTGAAATTCTCTCTTCTGCATTTTTTAAAAACAAAGCAGTCTGGGCAGGCTGCTATTCTGAATAGATGAGAAGGGCCTCCCAGAGAAAGAGACTGCTTAACCCACTCCTCTCAGGTTCTTTTCCTGCTCAAAATCATCCTCCCAAGCTCTCCCCCCCACCCGCTTTTTATTTTATGATTGTGTATCTACACAACAGCTTTATAGCACACCCACCACTAAATAACCTAAGGCACCAGATCGTATCTGATCTTGGAAGCTAAGCAGGATTGGCGCTGGTTAGTACTTAGATGGGAGACTGCCAACAAATACCAGGTACTGTAGGCTATATTGCAAAGGAAGGAATTGGCAAATCCTTGTCTAAGAAAACCCTATGAAATTCATGGGATCGCCATAACTGGAAGGTGACTTGAAGGCACACGTGCATGTGCGTGCACACACTCGCATCACTTTATAATACTTTCTCTGTCTATGGAATCCTAATATTTGCACTTTGGTAAGGCACTTAGCCGGGCAATGAAGAAAGATAGTAGGAATATAATAATTTCATTTGCTATGTGGTGCTGGGGAATTGTTCTACAGATACTGTGGACTGCTAAAAAGACAAATAAATGGCTTCAAGAGCACACCAGGCCTAAACTCTTTCTGGGAGTTAAAATGACTAAATTGAGGCTGTTGTACTTTGGACATATCATGAGATGGCATAAATCATTAAAGAAGACTTGCAGGTCTTTCTTTCACAGGGTCACCGTAAGTCAGAGTTGACTTGACAGCAGTTAACAATTTGTGCATATGTCTGTCTGTCTATCTGTTTATATAGGAGAAGAGAAAACCACCTTACAAATGGAGAGAGCTAGCACGATGTAGCGGTTTGAGCATTGGATTATGACTCTGGAGACCAGGGTTTGAATCCCCACTCAGCCGTGGAAATCCACGGGGTGTCCTTGGGCAAGTCAGATTATCTCAGCCTCAGAGGAAGGTGAAGACAAACTCCTTCTGAACAAATAGCTAGAAACCCCCATGATAGTGTTGCCCTGTTGGTAAACCCTGTCCCGGGGTCTACAGCTTTGATATAAAATTAATCTAACCCATCAGAGAGGTGACCTGGATGAGCACGTAGGCAACAATGGTGGTACGATCGAAAGAACCAGGTCAGGCCAGTAAACTCCCCAGTCACGTAGCCACAGGAGACCTCAAGCTGTGCCAACCCACGGTGGACAAAAGGTCCTCGGCCTTTAAGGAGCCAACTTGAAGGGATTAAGAGTTTTTCCACAAAGTTGGGCACTAGAAGCAATAAAATCTTATCAGACAAGGACCATCTACATAAACTCACACTGCAACCCAAAGCGGCAGAAGATTCTGATACTTGGGTGACACCTTGTTATCTTCCTATATCAAAGAAGGTGCTGGTGTGAAGTTGTTTTCCGTTGCTGTCCCCTTTGTTCTCCCCAGGAGAGGATTTGCCCTCAAGGTAAATTTTTCCTACAAATAGTCCCCGTTTTTTACTAGTTCTTTGGATACCTCCCGGTCATACCAACTGACCGCTCCCCCCTCCCAACAGCTGCGCGATCCCCTCAGCGTCTCTTTGGTGAGTTCCATTTCGTTTGCTGCTTTCCTGGACTTCAGGAAAAGGTGCAGTATCACCCAAACCATGAATCCTTTAACAATCCTGCTATCTTATTTCCACTCTTTATTTTTCTTTAGCCCTTGGATGTGCGTGTGTGACAGTGTATGCGTTAATGCGTGATATTTCTGTTCAATAAAGTCATTCATTGGACCTTTTTGTGTGATTTCTGTCTTGGCCTGAGCCCGTAAAAACTGGGTAAAAGATCCCGTTAGGTTACCCTGCCTGTCGCATTGCTATTGCTTGTGCTCTGTTGAGTTTACTTTCCCCACCACGTGGAGCATATTAAGGTGTCCCTCAGGGACTCCCAAGAATTTCAGGGTAACGATAGGTTCGTCTTAGGGTTGCTGTAAGTCAGAAAGGACTTGACGGCACATAATAATAGTAACAACAAAAATATCAGCAGACTCAGTCAAGGAAGCCACAGCTCTGAGTCTGTAAGACCTGAGCAGGGCTGTTGATGACAGGGTGACCATTTGTGCACTAGACTGTTATAGTGCTATTATTCCACTTTCAACATCCTGTGGAATCCTGGAGTTTGCAGTTTAGGGAGGGGCTGGCCCCTCTCTACATTGCAAACTCCAGGATTCCGTAGGATGTTGAAGGTGGAATAATAGCACTATAACAGTCTAGTGTGGAAATGGCCAGTGACTTGGAGTATTTTTATTCATAAGGTCTTCTTTGCAGAAGTTAAAATCTACTTGATGGCCATTAACAACAACAAAGGCACCTAGCATTTTCTGGAAGAGAGCTCTCCCCTCCTGTAATCTGAGGAAATTCACTGAAGCTCTCTAGCAGATAACTTTAAGCACCTCCATTACAGGATTACATAGGGTGGAGACATGGCAGTTAAAGAGGATCACGCTTTATTTTGGGGACTGACCTAAAACATATTGTTGCCTGAGGCAGAACAGCAAAGTCGGAAGTTGGATAGCATCCCCAGCCAGCTAAGTTGTTTTGGTACAAGTCCTGCAAGCATTACTACCTACTCCTAGCAGTAAAACTATAATAAAACCAAGTGAATAATTAACAGTTTGATGTTTCATGAAACTCAGAATCCAAATTAAGTAGCATCTCCACATCCGCCACTGTTCTTCTGAGATGCAGCCTGCCCAAAACTTCTATAGGTTTGATGTGTGTGTGTGTGTGTGTGTGTGTGTGTGTGTGTAGGGGGGAGAAGTCTTCACAATATGTACCCAGCCTGAAAGGAGGTTAAACTTTGGAAACAACAGATCGGACATTAGGAAGTGACAACGAGCCTATCTATGTTAGTTGAGAGGCAGTCCATCCTTGTGTTAATCTTTGCCCTCTCTCCTGCCATATTTGTTCATTCCACTGCCTATAACATAGTCCTTTAAGGATCTTTTGCCACTTAAAGCTTTAGAATAATAACTAGCACTGTGCATTGTGCCTCAAAATGGGCTGGAAGCCAATGCTGTTGGCATAACAGTAAAGCACTGTGCCTCTGTGTGTGTGTGTGTGTGTGTGTGTGTGTGTGTGTGTGTGTGTGATGTCTGGTGCTGCAATTAATATAAGACAGACTCACAAGCTGACAAGATTCCAAAGGCAGCAAAAGCAAGATTTATTTCTTCACCAACTCCAGCAGAGCTTTGTGGACAAGGTCTGATGAACATAGGAACGTCAGCCCATTAAATACTATACAGCTGGAATTGAGGCAGACTTGCTTTAAAGAAACATTATACCACATCAAACATATCAATATCAATAAACATTAAAAATGCTATATTTTTCAAACATATCAATATCAATAAACAAATATTTAAAAACATTGCAAAAAATTAAAACTGTTATCAAAGAGCCAGAGATCACCAGTACTTGGCCCATCATTTAGGATAGTCTTTACTACCATCCTTCTTCAAGGAACATATCTTTCTGGCTAAACACAGATCTGCCTCACAATAATTCATATACTGGATGCCTGTGTACTGCTGGAAGTATATATCTCATCAGATTCTCATTGGCCTCTCCTATGTCACTCACAGAGCATTGGAAAACTCAGCAGATTGGACATTTGGTTCGTCTTGCCTCAAACCTATATAACCAGGACTTCCAGGTGCCTGCTTCATGGTCTTAACTGATGCCTATTACACTAATATACCCAGCCTTCTGCAGTCCTCACTCATTATGAATGTGGTTGCTTACATTTTTCTGCAACAACAGCAGGGAGCCATCCTTCCTTACGATCCTTAGATTCCATCCATACTAAATCTTCCTTTTGTAATGATTGAAGAGACTGCTATTTGATCACAGAAATATTTTTGCCTATTCTGGACTCTCTGCAGGTCCTGATGTACATCAGTAGGAATCTTGGGCCATACTGAATTACTTGTTGCTGAAAGTTTGCTTCTCAACATCCTGCCCATTAGCATTTGTACAGGTAAGCATGACGTCCCTGTAACTGGTGTGTTCCGATTTTCCAACAATGCCAAATGCAGATTCACACATGCATCTCCTGCCTTCTTCACAAACTGCTTTGTAGACTGGATTGCTCATTCTGCCATTCCATTCGATTGTGCATACCCTGGACTACTCAAACATTGCTCAAGCCCTCATTCTTTTACAAATGTTTGAAATTTTACACTAGCAAAGGACATATTATCGTTCACAACTGTCCTTGATATTCCATAGTGAGCAAACACAGATTTAAGCCTACCAATCACAGTTCTTGCAGTTCTGCAAGGTAAACTTAATATTTCTGGATATTTAGAAATCAACTGCAAGAAGAAAAGAAGAACTGTCCAGTTCAAAAATATCTACACCACACCTTTTCCCATGGTAGTTCAGGAATCTCATGTGGTTTAAGTCGCTTCTTTTGATTGCTTGGAGCAAAAAGTGCACAAACAGAAAAGTTTCCAATAACTATTGCAATATCTTTTGACATATCTGGCCGATACATCAACCCCCTGGGACTAGCTTTAGTTCTCTGTATACCTTGATGAAACTCATGAAGCTGTGAGAGTATATTCTGCCTTTGAGATACAGGAATATTAATCTTATGCCCCATGAAAAGAATACCATCTTGACACCACAAATTGTCCTTCACAGGCAAAAAAAAAAGTCTTTCTTCTCCTACTATCTATGTGCCTTCAAACTGCCTGCTGATCTATGGTGACCCCATGAATTTCATAAGGTTTTCATAGGGAAGGAAAACTCAGAGGCGGTTTTGTCAGTTACTTCCCCTGAAAAATAGCCTGCAGCACTTGGTATTTGTTTGCAGTCTCCCATCCAAATACTAACCACGGCTGAACCTGCGTAGTTTTCAAGAACCAACAGGACCTGGTGCCTTTAGGGTAATTAGGCAATACAACTTCCAAAATGAAATAAAAATGGTACGGATCAGAATAAGAGTTTCCATGGCATTCTGGGTGTGTTAAAAGGCCTTCAGCAGACATATTCTTAGAATCATAGAATCATAGAAATGTAGAGTTGGAAGAGACTCCAGGGGCCATCCAGTCCAACCCCCTGCCATGCAGGAACACCCTCAAAGCACTCCCGACAGATGGCCATCCAGCCTCTGCTTAAAAACCTCCAAGGAAGGAGACTCCGCTACACTCCAAGGCAGCATATTCCACTGCCGGACAGCCCTGACTGTCAGGAAGTTCCTCCTGAGGTTCAGGTGGAATCTCCTTTCCTGCCGCTTGAATCCATTGCTCCTTGTCCTGGTCTCTGGAGCGGCAGAAAACAAGCCCTCTCCCTCCTCTAGATGGCATCCCTTCAAATATTTAAACATAGCTATCATGTCCCCTCTTAACCTTCTCTTCTGCAGAATGAACATACCCAGCTCTCTAAGTCTATCCTCATAGGGCATGGCTTCCAGACCCTTCACCATTTTGGTCGCCCTCCTCTGGAGCTGCTCCAGCTTGACCATGTCCTTCTTGAATTGGGGTGCCCAGAACTGGATACAGTATTCAAGATGAGGTCTAACCAAAGCAGAGTAGAGGGGTACCAGTACCTCCCTCGATCTAGACACCATACTCCTATTGATGCAGCTGAGAATTGCGTTGGCTTCCTTGGCTGCCGCATCACACTGCTGACTCATGTTCAGCTTGTGGTCTATTAAGACTCCTAGATCCCTTTCACACATACTGCCATCCAGCCACATGTCCCCCATCCTATATTTCTGCATTCCATTTTTTCTACCTAAGTGTAGGACCTTACACTTCTCTCTGTTGAATTTCATTTTGTTAGCCTTGGCCCAGCTCTCCAATCCATCCAGGTCATTTTGAATTTTGATCCTGTCCTCTGGCGTATTAGCAACCCCTCCCAATTTGGTGTCATCTGCAAATTTGTTTAGCATGCCCTCTATTCCTTCATCCAAGTCGTTGATGATGATATTGAACAGCACTGGGCCCAGGACAGAACCCTGTGGCACCCCGCTAGTCACTTCTCTCTTGTTCTGGAGAACAAAATCCAAAAGGGGAACACACAAAATTTGAGAATTTTGGTGTTTTGCTGAGCAGCAATAAAAAGCCATGTGGCATCATCCTCTGATGGAGGACAATGAACACATTCAGGGAATTTGCTTACATTACAGTTTGGAAAACTGAATTTAACAAGGAATTTTTTTCTGTTACTCTAAGTATTTTAAAAGTGACTTACTGCTATTACTTATTGCAATGATAAAAACCAGTAACTCATTATGCTGTTTGTTGTGTTAATCATTTTTTCTCCATTACTTCCTCTCACTTTCTTGCGGAAAAAATTCTTAAGATGTTTACAAGAACAGCATAAAGCTTTCAAACTCCCTTTGAAAATGCTTCTTAAAATGCCCTTCATAAATAACATTTGGACATGACTAGCAGCTGTTACTTGTTACACCAGTAAAGCAACTTTGGTCTTGCTCATTACATTACTCTTTCTTTGCACCGCCTTACTTCCCCAAAGTAACTAGTTACTGGCCACTATGTTACTTGTAACTTGTCACTTCAAGCTCTGGCTTGAGTTTTCTCTCAAGTCACTTGGGACTGAACATTGTTACGATAACCTGTGGAGAATGCTTACTCCCAGCAGGAACAGAACACTGCTATGTACCATAGCAGAGTTATTGAGCTCTGAGGCATGTACATTTTGGTCATGAAGCTGATTAAGCCACTGAGGCCTACAACAACACAGCAGCAAAGCACAGCGCGTCCATCTCCACCACACTTGTGGTCAAGCAAGAAATAATCATTTCCAGGAAAGACATGACTTTACAGTACAACAGATGGTTGATTGTGGCTGGGAGTGTTGATCTGAGGCTTTCTGTATTTATGAAACTGAGTGAGGAAGAGACAGTTGCTTACTGGATTTCCAGAGAAGACAGAAACCAGCATTCGATGGGCCACATACATTTTTCCTAGGGCTGCCCCCTATTGTTTGGCTGAATGACATATAGGGCTGAAGGGGGAGATGGGGGAGAGAAGCAATGTCAGCTTCTCCCTAATCTTCCTCCTGAATTCCATGGCTGCTAACCTCTATGTGTGCCACACATCCTGGGGATACCTAAACTTGACTGCTGCCCCAGATGTGGAGAACACTAGGCCACCATGTTACAGCCCTGCGCACCCCCCAAGATTGATATAGTTTAATTGGCAATGTTATTTAATTGGCACTACATTAACTGGCTTTGGACAAAATCAAAACCTGAGGTGACTGGAAAGTCAAGTGGAAAGAGGCCAAATACTGACTATAAATGTGAGATTGCAAGGCAAGTCGGTCACACGCCCTCCCAAGCAAAACTGAAGTCATTGTCAAGCAGATTGCAAGGCAACTCTGGAGACAACAAGTTTATGCTAAGAGCTGGACATCTCAGAGCAGAAAGGGTAAGTCCCCATCAAACTGCAATTGTTCTAACCCTAATCCCTCACACCTGGATGTTTCTCTGCTTTGTCTTCCCAGCCTCTCCACAATGCAGAGCTATTACTACAGCCATTACCCCTTTGTCGCCTGAGACCATTAACTTTGTCCGGACTTCACTGTTTGTGTTGCAGCTCCCATTGACTGCTTGACACCCATATCAACAGGATAGTTTTCAGGTATAAGAACACTTGGTTTTGAGCAGTTCAGTGCAGTCTCTTGCCTTGCTGAACACCACGCTGTCCGTTTGATTCCTGAACGAGAACTGTCCTTAGGTGCCTACCTAAGTCACATTACAGCTTTTCTTTGCTTCTCTCTGGACTGGTAATTATCACCTGAACTCTCAAAGTCCTCTATCCACACTTTCTTCCCTTTACCTTCAGTTAGTCCTTGTGTGAGTGTTTGGATCTTTTGAGTGCATGATTTTTCTCAATAAAACACATTTTTAGTTTACATTTTTAACTCTGCCTGGTTCTTTCCTGTGTGACCCCGTAAACATAGGCCCTTTCCGCACGAGGTGAGGGAATCGCTCCGTGCTGTTACCTACCGCTTCTTCTGGGGTCCGAAGCAATGCAGACTGTCCCTGAAGCCCTTCCACAGGGCTCCTCCTTGGTCCAGGGTGAATCAGAGCAGTGCGAGGTCTGTAGATCCACAGTGCTTTGGCTTCCAAAATGGCAGCTTCCGGCTCCAAAATGGCGGTTCTGGCTTCCAAAATGGCGGCTTCCAGTTGGTCGTGGGTCCCGACCAACTACTGAAGCTTGCCACACCTAAAGCCCGCCCTCCGCAGATCGCAGGCTCGCATTGGTGTGAGCTTGCGAATCTGCACAAGGGAGCAGGAACGCAATGGCGCATTCCAGGAAAATAAAGACCTTTTTTTGTGGTCTTTCTAAAACACGCTGGAGGACCACTTGGGGTCATTTTGGAGCAGACTGAGGTGCAGATCTCCAGTAAGTACTCTGCTCCTAGTCTGCTCCAAGGTGCAGACGACCTCCGTGAGAGGACGCACTGCTCCGTTCTAATTGCCTGGTGCAGAAAGGGCCCATAGGTGGAAAGATCCTGTTAAGTTACCCATCTCTCACAGGCCTCTTAATTTTGAGCTAATTAATTCCCCATTGTCACTCTGAGGTACTGGCATTGCAGGTGGACCCATGTTTTGGGGTAACAACCACCAGTATTGAATTAAGGATAAACTACTGCACCAGCTGGCTTCTGTATAAGGGGCACTGTCTTGTCCATTGCCTCAGGCACCAATATATTTTGGTTTGGCCCTGGATATTCTCTCCCTTTCTCTCTCACACAGTTTACAGTCTGCAGGTCTTTGCAGCATCCTTCTATAGTGGTGCCCTCCATGCATGTGGGCCACAACTGCTGTTGCTGTCCGCTGACACATTTGGAGGACAGGATGAGGAAGGCTGCCTTATGATATGATGCAGGACTTCCTTTATTGTCATCCACCAAGTTTGTCTGAGACAGCACATTAAGTCCCTTTCTTCAGTCATCACAGTTAAAGTACGGGCCAACTTTGTGCCCCAGAGCCAGGGAAGAAGGGAATAATTGCAGCTCACATAAAAACCACAGCAAAATCCCAACTGAATTTGAGAAGTACATAATGGTTGTCAAGATGTAGGCTGGAATCCTGCTAGTTAATCCCAGCTGGTGTACATCCACTGAATTAATTATTGAACGGTGAGTTAACACATAAGTAAATACAATGCATTCCATGGCTCTTCTCTAGTTAAGATTAATAATAGGATTTCACTCCTGGCTTTCTAACCAAATTGTTATCTTACTTGACCATAATCTTAAGGATTCCTACTTTCAATCAAACATGGGCCATTTCTGCAATCAAACATGGGCCATTTCCGCAGTAGACTGTTATAGCGCTATTATTCCACTTTCAACATCCTACAGAATCCTGGGGTTTGCAGTTTAGGGAGGGGCCAGTCGGCCCCTAAGATGTTGAAAGTGGTATAATAGCGCTATAACAGTCTACTGCAGAAATGGCCATGGTGTCAGATTGGGGTCTGACAGCAACTTTTTTCATTAAAAATCACTCATGCATTCTATGAACATCTTAGGATGGGCAGGGTTCAGAAAATAACCAGGCCCTGACAGAAAGCTTGGAAATGCTAGTTGTTGTTGTTGTTGTTTCTTTTCTTTTCTTTTTTTTATTGTATCTCCCAACATCCCTCATCCAGCATCACTCTGACAACAATACTCTCCTCTGGCTTCAGCTCTGAAAGTTATTCACACAGTCAGTTAAACACTTGAAAAGCATCCCTGGACCACAGAGTTCCCTTTTACATGTTCAAGTGAATGCATAAGTGTTGAAGGATACAGCAAGAAGAGTTCAGCAAAGCCAAATTGTGGCCAGCCAGCATTGAGATGGGCATGTTGTTCCAGTCTTAAAGGAACTGGAAGAAGCAGCAAAAGTAAATATCATAGCAGTAATTGATGGCTTAAATTTTTCTTGAATTTCTGGGGAAGCATGTTGTACATCTTGGGGTGAGGCACAGAGATACAATTTCTCTAAGTTACATATTCTTGCTTCCTACTGCAGCTAGATCTGGAGACCCAGTCTTCCAATTTATTCCTAAGCGGTACAAAGGAATAGATCCAAGATGTAAATATAACTGGATTTCTAGGAAATGGATACAACCATGGTCAAAATCCAACATTTGGCAAAAGAAACATTTATGGGAGAGGGGAGAGAACACCACACTTAACAGTAAAGTTTCCACATAAACAGAACAATGCAAGAATGAGGACACTAATTAGAACATAATGTGAAAAAATAGTTTATAAGACAAAAAAAAATCCCTCAAGAATGCATGGGCAGTGTTTAAAAACACCAGCATTACCATATATAAGATCTGGAAAGTAGTAAACAAATACTAGTGTTACTAAACAGAAAGAAGCTATTAAAAGCAGAGAAACATCTTTTGAAAAGTTAAGGCATATTTCAAATGTGGGCAGAAACACTGGCAAATTAAAAGTAACATAATGAGTCAAGTGTGATTTTTAGGAGTAGCTCAAAGATATAAAAGATAGCAAGAAAAATGCTAAAAATGCATTCAGACATGATGGCCATCAAAAAATGCTTTAGTTCTCAGTTGAGAATTAAGTTTGATTTATTTATTTATCCTACCTTCTCCATATATTTACGACTCAAGACAGCTTACGGGATTCTGAAAAACATCATTGGTACTAACTGAATGCCTATGAAATGAGATGGGCTGCTTTTAATTTAATTAAAAGGAAAAAAATCAGGCCTCCTTGGATGCATTTGCATTTCACACATAGTTTGTCCCTGAGCAACTGTAAATTCTTGTCTATTCTTGTAAGAAAACTACAAAAAGCCTCATGTTTCACATGGAGCTCCTTGATTCTTGTACATGTAAGTGAATTCTCCTGCACTTGGCAATATTGTCCTGCAGCAAAAGAGGATAACACAACCAATCTGGGGAAAGGGGAAGGAAAAGATGAGAGTAAGCATCACCCATCACATTATCACAGTTTTGCTCTTCTTCCTCTCCCTGCCTATTGTGGCAATTTCACTGAAAAAAATCTTCCTTCATCATTGACAGATTATAACCATCCTACCTTCCACCAACCAGAATATTCCTTTTGATGCAACTCTTCACACAGCATTCCTGCCTGATAGGAGATGACTGATGGGAAGATTCTGGCAGGTGAAGTTCATACCACAGCACTGCCCGTGATGTTCAAATATCACAGACAGTATGTCCTGTGTTATCAGACGCTGGGGAACATGTAACAGAGGAGATTGTTGCCTTCCTTGCCTTCTTTATTGCCTTCCTATTGGGCCAGCTGGTTGGCTGCTGCATGAACTGAATGTTGCACTGGACCGGCCTTGGGTCAGATCTAGCAACATGGCTTGTCTTATGTGGTTCCCCAGGGGAAATTCTCTCCCTGACACAACTGCTGTGGGAAATGATTCCTTGTCTTTTAAGACACACTTTTAGAGAGTGTTGACTTGTGTGCAAGGAAGGCCATAGCTCAGGGACAAACCACACACTTTGCATGCTTAAAGTTCCAGCTTTAGCCCATGGCATCTCCAAGTCAGACCAGAGGAAAAATCCTGCCTGAAACCCACAAGAGCTGCTGTCAGTGTAAACAATTCTGAACTTGATGGGCCAATAGTCTGACTGGGTATAAGGTTACTTCCTGTGCTCCTCTATATTTTCTTGTTTAAAATGATGTTTTAGAGACCACTGTTCCTTGGGTCCAGTTTTTTCTTGTCTAAGGGAAATGTACTTTTCACATGCCCAGAGCCACTGTTTTCTTAAGTTCTTTTTAAGAGGGAGGGAAGGTCTCACCTTTTGGACCCTAACCATAGAAGGTTGCTTGAGTGATCATTCTTCACGCTAACTGTGGACTCCGGCTCTGGCTGAGAACTTCCACCATGTTTCCTCACCATTAGGTAAGAGCTGTCCATGTGTTTTTCCGGTTCTGCTCGCATGTCTTCTAAACTTCAGAAAACCTGTTCTGCTTCTGCCTTCTGGTCCTTGTCGAAGAGCTCCAAAGGAGCTGAAATGCGGCAACAACAAATACCAAGTACATTTGTGAAAATGTACTCTGGTTAAACATATAAACTTGTTATGTGTGCCTCTGAAACTACGGTCCAAACACTTTTGCAGTAGATGCCACATGGCACCAATTTCTCCTTTTCCCACTGTCATAGATCGAGAAACAGAGTGAGCTGAGTCGGCACAGCAGACCCAGACATAGTGCGATTCCTAACACAATGATGATGATAGAAGTTTCTTGAGAAGCCTTCTCTCCAGCACTTCTTTCACAGCAGCCACCAGCACTTTATGCATGTTTATTTCCACATTGTCCACGTTCTGTTTGTACAAAGCAGTCAGCACTTTACTCCTCCTCCTTTATTTAACTTGTTTTTGGTCCTCATTTGACCAGCTCAGAACATGTTGCTGCCTGAGGTGGAACAGCAAATGGCACCTCCACCCACTCAAGTACATAGCACCCAAAGCCAGTCCAAGTTATTTTGAAAGACAACCCAGAAACTTCCACAGAAAACAAAACAAAACCAAAAAAAACACCACCCTTTCCACTGTGTTTGGCAACATAATAATTATGAATACACTCTTAGCTCCAGAAAACTCTGTGATAGGTTTGCCCTAGGGTTGCCATTTCCGCACTAGACTGTTATAGCGCTATGATTCCACTTTCAACGTCCTATGGAATCCTGGGGTTTGCAGTTTCAGGAGGGGTCATCTGGTCTAGTCTAGTGCGGAAATGGTAAGTGACTTGAAGGCACACAGCAACAACAAAGAGCTAACAGTCTGCTGCCCTGTTGTGACACCCCACATCTGCTGCCTGAGGTGGCCGTCTTCCTCTGCCTAATGAAAAGGCTGGCCCAGACAGTAATGATTACTTCTTTTGCTAAATTTCAGAAAGAAGAGTAATACATCTGAGGAAGGAGAGCCTTTAATTTCTCATTTGCAGATTGACATATTCTCCTGAGAACTGAAACAGTCCTGTACTATGTGCCTTTTTTTTTTTTTTTTGGGCAGACAATCCGTCTTCCTTTCAGGCGTCCATGATGCGCTACACTCACGCTTCTGAGGATTTTGTAGGCCATGTCAGAATCCTGTAGTACATTCCCAGCTCAAGGGAAGTAAAGAGATATTAATTAATCCCATGCTGCTGCAGAGCAGTAGTAACACAGCAACTGCCATCTCTACTCTTTTGTTCTACTAAATCAGTAGAAGAGAAACATAATGAATGAATACAAATTGCCCCAGAGCCAGGTCACCAATTAACTTCTGGATATACTAATGAAAAACTTGGAAAATTAACTTCTTTGGCCTACGGTTAATAGCATTGCCTAATCAGTGCAGACGTTGGGTGCGCTGGCTGTAGTATTCTCAGTGACATAGTCCAAAACATTAATTTTTTCAGGCTCTGTTTTTACACAGCAGAGGGCTACATTCTCAAAATGCAAACAACTCTCATGCTGGGATTTTGAGGGCTAATGAACCCATGAAAGTCAGTAACATAAGTTTTGCTCAAGGTTTCTTTTGTGCTTCTTGCCTCCTCAAGGAAGAGCTGGTAAGTGTATTTGGAGTTATGGCTCCAGTTCTCCCTAAAGAGACTTGTCTTAATATCTTTGTCAGCTCTGACTTACAGCAACCCTATTATAGGATTTTCTTGGCAAAATTTGTTCAGGAGGTTTGCCTTTGTCTTCCTCTGAGAATGAGAAAGTATGACTTTACCAAGGTCACCCAATGGTTTCCCATGTCTGAGTAGGGATTTGAACACTAGTCTCCTAGAGTCCTAATCCTACTCGACTCAGGGCCTTTCTGCACTACACTGTTATCGTGCTATTATTCCACTTTCAACATCCTATGGAATCCTGGGGTTTGCAGTTGAGTTTAGAATTCTTAGCCAGAGAGCTCTTTGGCCTCGGTAAACTACAAACGCTAGAATTCCACAGGATGTTGAAAGTGGAATAACAGCACTGTAACGGTGTAGTGCAGAAAGGTCCTCAGATCACAATGTCATGCTGGCTCTGTGTCTTAAACTCTAGCTTGTATGTATTCAAGAAGAAACATAAATTCTCCAGATCCTGGAAGGCCTTTCGTGGTCTCTCTGTCTTGTCATAATATGGTGTGTGTTTTTATATAACTTTTGTATTTGTCTCTTTTTAGGGTCACAGTCAGTTTGCCTCCTATGCTTAGTCAGTCAGTTTGTTCTTTGGATCACATTTGTGATTTTTAGACATGTAAGAGTTCTGTAGAGATTGTTTAATATTTTAAATAGTCGTTTCATTCATTTTACGTGATATTTTTATGGGAAGGCATAAAAATGTCATATAATTACATGGGAACATCATGTTTTTAAAGTACCACAGTAAGCTGCCAGCCACCCAGAATTTACCCAGCCTACTAAGTTCTGAGGCATCTTTCCCTTCACTTGATTGCCAGATGAAGGAGGTAAACACTGGTTTTCCCATCTCTGCAGTGTTTATTTTTAAATTGTCTGTTTTAGGAATGACTACTTTGTTCACTTGCATATAATATGGCAGTGGGAAGAAAGTTTGGAAGCTGGTGTTTCAACACAGGATCACTTGTGAGTGCAGAACCGACACAGATGTTGCAGTGTGTTCGACCGTTGTCCCCTCAATATGGCAAATTAATAAGGCTAGGGGAAAAGAGAACTGACAGGGCATCCAAAATTAAGAAGGGGAGAAGGGAACGTTCAACTCCTACTACCTGTGCATCATTTTTGTTGAACAGACCTTTCCTTTTACATGTGAGTGAATCAGGTATGAGAACAAATAACTGCTCATCTCATCCATTTGGGCCTTAGCAGTTTCTCTCTGTAAAATAGGGTTGTTGGGATTTTTTTTGTCTAGAATCTCTAACATAAAATGATATTTATTTGTAAGCAGATTACTATGCTTAGTGCAATTGTTGAAAGAAAGGAAAGAATAATATTATTATCCAGCAGAGCAAAATATCAACAAAAATAAATTTCGAAGATTAGCATGGATTTGAAAAACCTCCAGGAAGAGGTAGTATAATGTAGATAATCATAATAATACAAGCCTTAAAATATGGAAAGTGTGTCTAGATGATAATCCCTTGCCTTGATAAAAGAAAGATAATGCATTTAGTGTAGGTAATAATGTATTGAATTTAGACAGGTAGAAGAAATATAAACTAGCTAAATATAATTTAGCTAAACATGTCATTATATGATGGTCATTTTAAGATGTTAATGAATAGAATGTTTTTAACCATAAAAACATAAATATTACATGAATTAAAATAAGTCACATTTTGAAAAGTTAGATTACAGAGATGACAAGAAGTTGCAGTCCAGATTGTATGCTGGTTTTTCTTAGAACTGAGACAGAGAGATAAATCATGCATGAACAAATGGAACAGAGACTTGTAAAGAAACTTTATCAGATGCAGCATTCCTTATTTGGTAAAGGCTCTTGTTTTCAACTTTATTTAGTTCTAAAGAAAACTGGTATAAGATGGCATTACAATAGCATTTTTATATATGACAAACATTCAAAACATACAAAATTAGGAGGGCTACTTTAACCAGAACCCTGAAGATGGAGCTGCAAGAAACAAAACTAGATGTTGAAATTAGCTGGTATTGACAAAATTGTATTCTATCAAGTATATCTTTTCTTCATTGAATTATGCTGAGCTGTAGAGTCTGATTAAGACATACAGAGTTGTTAACCTCACTTACGCCAGTGCATGTACTTTCATAGGCATTGTGAAAGGAGGTATCCGCTGTTACCTTGCACAACATCCTCCCCACTGCAATTGCAGCTTGATGGTGCTCCCCAAGCTGATTAGCAGCTGGGAAGACAGGGAGGCACTTGCACTTCTAGCTGTAACTGGGCAACTGGGGAAAAGAGCTGTCACCTTCCTGGACTGGAGAAGCCCAAACAGTAATGCTTGTGCAGGTTTATGCTCTGCCACATTACTGGTGGATTGTGGCCACTAAGAGATAACCAAGAATTTATATTTGTACCACAACAGGAGTGTATATTAAAATGTTTGCATACTCTGTATCTAAGATTTTGATCGGTGGTGGTTTCATCAGAAAGTTGTGGCACTTCTATGATACAACTTTTATTTACACATACATATACAAGTTGAGTATAAGATGAGGCTCCAAAACATAGTGAATGCACAGCCACGCCAAAGACATGGCATACATGTCAATGTTTTTTATGCACAATTGCAATTGCAATTTGCTGGTATTTCTTTTTGTTTGCTGAGTTTTGTCACAATTGCCACAGAATTTAGGGTTTTGATAATTTCCATTTCTTTAAAAGAAGAAAGAGTTTGAAGTATGTATGTGTTTGCAGGTTGTTATTGTTTCTGGCTTTTGGGGACCCTAAGACATTTCTGTTATGTGGTTTTCTTGGCAAGGTTTATTCAGAGAGGGTTTGCCCTTGTCTTCCTCTGAGGCTGAGAGAGTGTGACTTGCCTAAGGTCACTCAATGGGTTTTCATGGCCAAGTGGGGATTCAAACTGTGGTCTCTAGTGTCATAGTCCAATGCTCAATCCACTACCTCATGCTGGCTCAAGATGAGCAAATTGGAAATGCACAACAGGGCTTAGCTCACCTTCTTAGATGATCTGCCTAGACTTTATGGCTTGGAATGTGATTCTGTTACATCTAAAGAAGAATCAATGGCCATTTCCGCACCACATTGTTATAGTGCTGCTATTCCACTTTCAACATCCTATGGAATCCTGGGGTTTGGAGTTTAGGGAGGGGCATTTACAATTCGCAGCCAGAGAGCTCTTTGGCCTCAGTAAATTACAAACCCCAGAATTCCACAGGATGATGAAAATGGAATGATAGCACTACAACCGTCTAGTGCGCAAATAGCCATAGTCTAATTCTGTCCGGCCCCCGCCTTCGGGGGCGGGGCCTACGAGTAGTAGCTACCGCCCCCTCCTTCTCACTGGCGATTACCGGCTCTCTCTCGGTTTCTCAGGCTGGCTCGGCTCTCTTCCCGCAGCACCCGCCGGCGTGCCTCCAGTTTCTCAGACCTCCGGGGACCATGAAGCCAGCTGCGCGGTTGCTCCTGGCCTTGGGTAAGTTTGGGAGCGGTCCCGCTTTGCCGGCTTCTTCAGATTCTGGCCAAGGGCTTGGCCCCCTGCTCGGTATTTCTACCCTACGAGGGATCCAGCTGGATCTCCCAGGGATCTCCCGCCGCTAAGCTAGCGGGCTCCGACAGCAGAGGGGCTTGGGTGTGAGCTTTCCCATCCCAGGAGGTGGAAGGATACGGTAAGAGAGCTTGTAAGAGAGGGCGCTGAGCCTTTTTCAACAATTGTCTGCATACATGTGCTGGTATAAATTCCGCCTTTTCCCCCCGTTTGTTTGAAATAGCTTTTGCACTTACGGTAAAAACCTCTCGTAGTAGCAGATTTGGGATTTCCCGAGGTGAACTGAGGCTTTCCCAGGGCTAGACGGTCCCTGGCACAACGCACCGGCGCTAGCTGGAAGTTTCCAAGCGCTCGAGCGTGCTCGTGAGAATGAAGGGGTAGTAAGCGGCTGTGCCTGTCCTCAACTCGGAGGGCGAGGTTTACGTGCCCCGGTCCGGTCCTCAGTCTGAGGCGAGGGGACGCGGCGCGGGGAGAGGACGGGGCGGCTTCGCCTTCCACTCGCCAGGCCCCGTCTCTCCTCAGTTCCAACCCAGTCAAGGATTAAAAACAGCGCGGGCGGCTCCGCGGGAGAGCAGGTGCCTTTTCTCTCGAAGAGGTTGAGCTACCCCGGGCGAGTGGATTAAAAAGCAGATGGGGGATATTTGATTTTTGAGGAGAGAGTGGAAAGGGAAAGGAAGAGTGGCCTCCCTCCCCGCTCCAAGGGCGCCACACGCCTTGATGGATGGAAAGCGGGGAGCGCGGGCTCGTGGGTGCCGGCTCACGGGCCACGCCTCCCGCCCGCTGCCGGTGTGCGGGGAGGCGCCTTGGGCCGCGCGCGACCAGCGTTGCCGCGCGGAGCTGCCGGCGCGAGGCGGGAGTCTTCGGCCGTCGAGATTCCCCTTGTCTGGGGGCTTTTTTCTAAACAGGACCCTTCCCCGTCAGCGAGGGGGCTTTTGTCGGGGGAGCTGCCCTCTGGGATGTAGCAACAGGGAGGGCAAAATGAGGTCCTTGCTCTCCCTCCCCCCCCCGCATAAGAAGTTTGCCCCTCCAATGGAATTTCCTTTCACTCCCTCAGTTTCTAACAGTGGCGAGGTTGAGGTACTTCTGTCTGCTGACTCTGCATTGTCTTAGTCACTTTGTCTATGGATGCCTACGCTGTTGTTTCTAAATGTTCCACCTGAATGCTAATTTGCCCCAATGCTGGAAATTTGAGGACCGAAGGAAAATTTCACTGAGAGGGCAGAATGCTTATTTGAGGAGCAGTGCTCTCATTTTGGCCTCTTCTGGTAATCCCTCTCTCTTCCTCCATTTCTCAGCCATAAGCAGCACCCTTTTATCTGGTAAAAGAAAACCTTCCAGAGCAGCCCTAGACAAGTAGAGGAGTGAGTCCTAGACATCCTGACTCTTCTAAGAGAGGGCAATGTGATGAGTTAGAGAGATGGTTCCCTTGGAAATAGGCTCTCACCTTTTCCTGCTTCACCTGAGAGCCCCTTCTGCTCAGTATGTGTGTGTGTGTGTGGTGTGTGAGTGAGAGAGAAGCTGTCTCCAGGAAAGTATTTGGAAGTACTGGCCACAGTGGTGGGGTCTGTGCCCGCTTTGTGCTATGACCTTGCCTTCTGGCATGGAACGCCAATGTGCTTCTTGCTCAAAGCTGAAGCAACCTATAAGTTCAAAAGTTTTCGTGCTTCTGCTGTATTTAGTTATCCTGAGAAGAGTCCTACTGAACTCTGTTGGACTTACTTTCTTGAGAACACAAATAGGATTACACTATCATTCATTTAGCTGAGCTGTAAGTCAGTTTATGGTGTAGTGCATTGTTACCCCAAAATGTAGGTGCCACAAGGGCCACCCTGCGATGCCAAATACCTCCTTGCAAAAGTGGGGAATGAATTAGCTCAGAGAGGAGGCCTGTGACGGGAGTGTAACTTAACAAGACCTTTCTGTCGATGTTTATGGGCTCACGGAGGAAAAGAACCAGCCAGAGATTCAAAAAATGGGTTTTGTTGAGGAGAATTCACTCATGCATGCACACAAGATACACACAGTCAAACAGTCACACAAGAGCTAAATGAAAGAGAAAGGGAGGAGGAAAATTATGGATAGAGAGGGTGAGGGTTTTGTGTTATAATTACCAGTCCAGAAGAGTAGTGAAGAAGTTGAAATATGTTTTGGCTTAGGTAGGACCTAAGGACAGTTCTTGCTCAGGAGCCAGACAGACAGAGTGACAAGTAGAGCTTCAAGAGACTGCACTGGGCATCTTGGAATCAGGGGTATTTGTACCCTAAAATAGCCTGTGGCAGTGGAAGGTATGTGCAGTCCCAGGTGTGGAACAATAGGAGTTGCAGCAAAGACAATGGACTATCAACCCACTAATGTTCGCGGTATTTGGATGACAAAGACATAATGTGTGTTATAATAGCTGTCTATTGTGGATGCTACCTAGGCAAGGGGAAGGGGTTCAGGTGCACAGGGGATGGATATCTGTCAATCAAGTGTCCTGCTGGGCTTCTCACAATTGTATTCCCTGTGAAATTCCAGCTTCTACTTAAGCCTATTATTAACAGGAACAGCATCTATTTGCCTGACAAATGGCCATCATACCTGGAGGGTGTCAGGCTGACCAGTCTTTTTTTCTCACATTTACAGTCAGATCTCTTCCCTCACTTGATTTGACCTCTTGGTCACCTCTCAGGCTTGAATTTGATATTAGAGCCAATTGAACACGTGTTGCCAATCCAATATGGTGCCCATCCAAACCATGCTGATATCGGGGACCCCCAAAGTAAGGCCTTACAGCATTGATTCTTAACCTGGGGATCACGGATCCTGGGGGTCCACAGAGCCCTCCCAGGGAGCCTGTGGACACCCAATAGTAGTGGCAGCAACAGGGAGCAAATGAGGGAACAGTTGGGAGCCCACCGTCCCCCACAGCCACATCCCTGATGAAAGGGACACACTGTGGCAGCTGTGTGTGCACACCCAACATATAACTCTGGGGACCAGGCTTTGAATCCCGCCCCTCGGACATGAAAACCCACTGGGTGACCTCAGGCAGGTCACATTCTCTCCAGCACCACTTGGGACTGAACAATGCCATATCCAGCCCCCTTCTGCAAGCAAAGTGTGGTGCAAAAAGCAGAAGCAGAGCAGTCCACTGCTTTTCCCTCCATGGGTGGAAGAGAGAACAAGCACCTCTCCCGGGCATTCACACATTTGCCAGGCTCATGGGTCATTTCCAAGAAATAAATTATGTAAACAACTATGTATATCTTAAAATGTAAAAAGCTAAAGTATGCATCATTAAAAAACAGACTTTAGTCAATAGAGAAAGTGTGCATAAATAAGCTAAATTCTGAAATAAATGCACAAATCAGGAAAATTTTATTCAAATTGCATACATTTATTCCAGCATGGGAAGAAGAACACAAGTCATACAGCTTGGTATGAAACGGTGGTGGTGGTGGGGATGTGTTTTCAAAGAAAATCAACAAGATTCAGACTGAGAAATTTTCAGCTGAATCTGCCACTGCATACAGTTTAAAATGAACTCTGTTATAATGATTCTGAGAGCCCTGAAACTTAAAGCTGAAATGCAGCACTCCTCATCTTGAGCAAGTCTAGATTTTGCAGTTAACTGGATGGCATCCTGTTAGTGACATATGTAGGCGTAAACCCAACTTATATTGTGTTTGTCTTTATTTTTGTCATTGTGGAGATCAGAAGAGTTCTCTATCTTCCTTGTGAAATGACCAACTCCTACTCCAAAGATCTACTTTTTTTGTGTTGCCTCCGTGCTGCCATAGCATTTAGTGGCTGGTGGAGAAGAGATGATGGCTGACAAGTTTCTCACTATGTGACTATGAGCCAGCTGTGCAAAGATGAAGGCATCCTTTGTGATCTCCTGGGGGTCCACTAGAGGTCCTGAAAGATGACATCATTACTGCATATCTGGCTATATTCTATAGTCTACAGCCAGATGCTTCTCAGCTGTTCTAGTTCCCCCAATCTCTTGTTCTTGTGGGGTTCCTTAAAGTCTTTCCGACTTATAGTGACTCTAATGTTAATCTATTGCGGTGTTTTCTGGGGATGAGAGTGTGTGACAGGCCCAAGGTCACCCAGTGGGTTTCCGTGGCTAAGTGGGGAACTGAACCTTGGTCTCCAAGGTTGTAGTCCAGTGCTCAAGCCACTACATATACCATGCTGGCTCTCCCATTCTCTACTAGCCGTTAAATGGCCGGTGGGGGGCATAAAAGAAAGATGAGTCCTGTGGGTGTGGGGAGGTATCCTAGTTTTGCCCATGATAGAGCTTTACCATATGTCTCCTGATGCAGGATCTTGGCTTGTCTTTTACATATTTTTACTGAATGATAAGCATTATGAATAAAAGTAAGAGATTATTTCAGTGGCAGCACATGGACCAAGCAGGAAAAGAGCACCACGCCTCACTCCAGAATGATAGAAAGAGGTGCCCTCCCAACTCAGTCATCAAGCCATCTGTAGTTATTTGAAGAAAGCTGTGCATAGTCTCTAGTGTCGAGTACAATGCTTACAGTCTCTAGATATGAGACAAGAGATTGTAATTTGGGTCGCAAAAGTCATGGCTGTGTAACAGGTTTGAGGAAGAGCCAGACAATGAGAACAGCAAAGTACAAGTGAAATATACCGCCCTGATTTCTCTTTCTCTATGTAACTTCTTATTACATGTTAAACAAGGTTGCAGTGCTGTGCACATTTACTTGGGAGTAAGTTTTGCTGAACTCTGTGAGGCTTAATGTCTGAGTAGATATGAATAGGCTTACACTGTGAGTCTTGACGCCCGCTTGGGATTTATCTCTCTCCCCTCCCTCAAAATAAAAAAATATAGAGAAAAAAAGCCTTCCGTTCAAATCTGTCTAGGAGGCAGGTCTGACCTCAGGAAAAATATCCCTCCTGTTGAGAAGTGCCTGCAGGGCACCTTCTTTTCTTTTATTACTGTTGTTTATCATGTTTATGATATTTGTGGTTCTTAGTAAAGCCTATTTATATTTATATTTAAAACAGATGATATCAAACTGTAAATGGAAAGAAGTACAGATTTCGAAGCTAACTAATAGAAGTTTCTATTTGTAATTAGGACCAGGAATATGGAATGTAAATTTTAGAACAGAGGCGTTATAGCCTACAGTAGGCCTCCGTATCCGTAGGGGATTGGTTCCGCGCCCCCGGATACTGAAATCCGTGGATAGTACTGAATGCCCTGGGCCCAATCGCAGTGGTGGCGAGTGGGAAGACAGCAGGGAGCATGGGATCCTGCGCTCCCCGCTGTTTTCCCGCCAGGTGCCGCCGCAGTCAGGCCTGGGGCTGGCGGCATGAGGTGGGAAAACAGCAAGGAACGCAATCCCGTGTCCCTGGTGTTTTCCCACCGGGCGCTGCTGCAGTCGGGCCTTGGGCCTGCCACTAGAGCTGGGGAAACCACAGGGTGCGTGATCCCGCACTCCCCACTGTTTTCAACCACAGATAACTGAACCCGCGGATTATGAATCCACAGATATGGGGGTCGTACTGTATTATAGTTTTAGGTACAGTCTAATGCATGGTTACTACAAAACAAGCTCCATTGAATACAGTTTGACTTATTTCAAAGAAAACGTGAAGGATTGGGTGGTATATTGTTACCACAATAGCAATAATAAAAAATAAAAATTAAACATTTTCCCTAGGACTGCATCGCTGTGCTGGAAAAGGGTCACTGACTGAATTGCTGTTTAAAGACAAAAGACACCTGTCTGGAAAAATGTTGGCAGCCTTACCTGTAACTCGCTAGACTGAGAAAGAAGCCAAGAGGCCTGTTCCCCAAACCCCATATCAGCTTCCACTTGGGCTCCAGTCTTTCCTCAGGGCACTGCATGCAGTCTTGGAATTAGTTAGGAGGCAGTTGAGGGTGGCTGTGACACAAGCCAGGAAGAATTTCTTTTCTACTTTGAGGCATATTTTGATATTTCTCATGTCAAAGACTTACAAGAATTTCACATTCTTTGACCCTAGTTGGTTTTGCTAGTTAAATGACATCCAGGAAGGGGGATGGATGATGTCAGCCATGTTCTAGGGTTGATTGGGTTTCTTTTCTCCGCAGACGACATGGGCCTCAGAATACCAGAACTGAGTGCTCTTGTTACAGGCTGAACCTAGACGGGCTTCCTGACTATGGCTTAGTTTCTCTGAGGGTACCTATCAATCAGGATGCCACTTGCTGGAAGAGCACATTGCAGAGATGTGGGGTTGCTGTTTCCAGACATGCAATTTGACAGTGTATTTGACAATGTAGAGGAATTTCCAGGCACTTCAGATTATCCTCTGAGCAATGTTGTTGGGAATTGGGAGCCTCTTAACACAGGACAGCCTGACAATGTGCTGCAGTAGCACATCCAACAATATGCATGTATGTGTTTCCAAGACTACCACATATCAGCCTAAACTAAATAGTAGTATAAGATTCTTGGATTTAGAACTTTTTTTAAAAAAAGGGACACTAAGTTGAAATTTCACTTGTATACCTATCTAGTTACTGTTTATGTATGCGAGATCAAGTGACTTGATTTTGTACATCTGATTCTTGCAAGCCACGTGCCACCCATATGTAGCCCACAAGGTCAGAAAGGGTGAATCATAGAAAATCACAACTTAGTTTTAGAAGATGAGGTGCAACTTAGCATTTCATCTATACATGGAGCCCCTTAACTCCTCTCTTCATCGTATGAGCAAACCAACCAATCAGGAGGTCTCCTTTTAACCATAGTTCCCTTTTTCCTCTGAACTATAGAATTATGGTTACCAGCTCTAGAGCAGGCCAGGATTTTAAAGGTACTTTAATATTCTCACTTATTCTGATGCTTGTAATCATAGTGTTCCATTTCAAATGAAATGGGAAACTCATTAATCAGAGGCTTCTTGGTTCATTTGTGGCTTTCTTGAAAGGGTTGTGTGGAGGGGAGAAGTTTCTCCATATTTCAGTTTATTAAGCTGAGATGGGGTCATCTGAATTGGCTCAAGGCATCACATGCGTGGCAAGCATTGTCCATATTCAGGGCAATATGATGCCTAAATTATATTTTCCTCAAGTACTCTTTTTTGGCATTTCTTTATTTGCATTGAACACCTGGATGGTCCACAGTGAGAGTTAAAACATAAGAAGATGAGGCTATTTGAGATACAAGATTTCCACACTAGGGACTTCCTGTTAGAAAGTCAGGTTTACAAATAAAGGCCACAAGTTGGTCAAAAAATGATTGGAGTGGGGAGAATCTGAACTGCATTTTATTGCAAGTCCTGTAAGCAAAACAAAAAGAGAATTCTCAAGACTTCTTCACCCTGTTTCAGAATGTTAGGAGAGTTGCTAGATGCCTAGAGGAAGGGGTCTAGATGTCTAGATGGTCCTTTAACAACTGACTCTTTTCTCAGTATGTAGCTGTACACACATCTGTCTACTGTTGAGGTATAGCAGATTGTTGGCAATCCTAGAGATGAGATGCTGCAAAATACAGCAACAAAGAATCGGAAATATGTTTTATGTGAACCCTGCTTAGTAGGGTCTTTTGTGCTTTGTGCACAAATGGTGCGGACTAGAAAATAAAGAATCTAGACTGCTTCCTGCTGGCAGCCTATTTATAAGAACAGAGAATTCCTCTTATATAGAGGCCCATGTGCTATTTCAAGTGCTGGGGCTGATGGCTGCCACACTTGTTCACATGGAATGTTCAGGCCTAGGGGATGGCCGTGTCTAGTCACTGTCCACACGAGGGGGTGAAGTTTGGTGATTTTCTAAAGGAAACTATTTGCTCACTTACCAATTTTAGCAGCTGGGTATTTCTGGAGCATCCTTATGAAAGGCTTATTTTCTGTTATCCTGTCTCATATTCAGGATGGGATTTCCCTCCAGAATTCAAATGTAAGTGCATTCACACATATTGCGTTAGTCATACAGATCGTTTGAAGACGTCATGGTGATAGTCGTGATGAGGCCTGGAAATGGGGAGGAATGTACATTCGTTTGTCTATACAAAGTGTTGTTGTTATGTGCCTTGTAGTTGACTTTGACTAATGGAGATTGTATCACAGGGTTTTCTTGGCAACAGTTGTTCAGGGGAGTTGCCTTTGCTCTTCTTCTGAGGCTGAGAGGGTGTCATGTGTCCAAGGTCACCCTGAGGATTTCCATGGCTGAGCAAGGATTTGAATCAGGGTCTCCTGCTGTCTTAGCCCAACACTCAAACCACCACACCACTATGGCCCTTTCCGCACGAGATGAGGGAATCGCTCCGTGCCGTTACTCACCGCTTTTTCTGGGGTCCGAAGCTACGTGGACTGTCCCTGAAGCCCTTCTGCAGGGCTCCTTCTTGGTCCAGGGCAAATCGGAGCAGTGCGAGGTCTGTAGATCCGCGCTGGTCTGGCTTCCAAAATGGCCGCTTCCAGCTTCGAAAATGGCAGCTCTGGCTTCCAAAATGGTGGCTTCCGGCTTCCAAAATGGCCGCTTCCGGTTGGTCGTGGGTCCTGACCAACTGCTGAAGCTTGCCACACCTAAAGCCTGCCCTCTGCAGATGGCAGTCTCGCGTTGGTGCGAGCCTGCAAATCTGCACAAGAGAGCAGGAACGCAATGGCGCGTTCCAGGAAAATAAAGACCTGTTTTTTCCGGTCTTTCTAAAACACGCTGGAAGACCACTTGGGGTCGTCTTGGAGCAGACTGAGGTGCGGATCTCTGGTAAGTAGTCCGCTCCTAGTCCACTCCAAGGTGCAGACGACCTCTGTGCGAGGATGCACTACTCTGTTCTAACTGCCTGGTGCGGAAAGGGCCTATATCTCTGTACAAAATACTAGAATCTTAATACTGACTAATACAAAGTGCAGTGGAACCAGGGAATGAATCTCAGTATAACATTGTTGTCATTAATTTTATTCATGTCCCACTTTTCCTTCCCAAAACTGGGACTGAAGGTGGCTTACAAATTACAGGCAGATACAATATAGATGAAACTTTATAACTTTAAAAACTTTAAACAATAACTTTAAAAACAATTTAAAATGGACAATTACAAATAATAAAAAAAAGTTTAAAAAACAGTACAGTTAAAAGTAGTGCAGCACCCTATTAAAAACCCTGTCATTAAAAAGATTCAGCTCTCAAAGACAACTCTTGTGAAGACTGAAATACAGACTTGTACAAAGTTTGTACATATTGCTCAGTTTGGGAAGTGGGAGCTCAGTGACGCCAGATTCTTAGGAAATGTGAACTGGACAAATTCCATTAAATATTTTTTTCCCAATGGAAGGAAGTAGCCCATATGCCTGCTTTTGTTGTTTTTGTAAGGCTGTATTCAGTTCTTTCACAAACAAATGAAAAGTGGAAGAACAAATCTGGGTGGATTGTTACCATGACAAGGGAGAGTAATGCTAGAAGCTAGTGAGAAATCACACTCTAAATCAAATCACAAAATACTGTTTTTCCCCACTGTGAGGACATGATGTGATACAGACTTTGTATTTTCTATGTGGTGCATGAGTGGTTGTTTTTTTTTTTAAATAGCTGAATAATATCCTGATTAGGGCCACTAAAATTATACAAAAGAGGCAAGCTTTTGAGTTCCTCAGAATTCTTCATGAGGCTAGGTATTAGAAAAATAGGTTTGTGGGGGTGGGACAGAAAGGCAAGGTTTGGGGCTTCATTTTTGTCACCTCCCCTTCTTCTCAACAGGTAGTCGGGTGGAGAGCTATAAAGAAGTCAAAAGAGGACCTTTCAGATTCTTCCACAGTGTGCCAAGTTCCTCTTACAGAAATTGTTCTCCTTTGGAAGCTTAGTTCTTCTTTCCATTACTGGGAGGTCACTTGTGCTCAAGAGCTTTGCTGTGAATATGTCTCCCTGTGGGGGAAATACCTAGGTTTCAACACATACTGTTATTTCTGCTTTCTTCACATCATTCAGCACAGGAAATGAATCAGGCTTGCCAAGTTACACAGTGATTCCCATACCCTGACACTCCTTTGCAGTTTTTCTCACTGCTTGTGTTTTGATGTTTAATTCAAGACCTATGTATATATTTGAAATGAGTAACAATGCTGCCGAGCTAGTAGTTCCATCTAACATGTTCATCCAACTTTCACATTTCCGGCCTGAAATCTCCACTTTTCCTACTCTCCTTTCTTTCATCACCAGAGCAGACAGCTTTCAAGGCAGGGGGTTTTATATGACTGAGGCCATTAACATCATAGTAGTCTGGGAATTCTGCTGACGTTCAAGTGCTCCAAATAGGGCTCTTGCCTGTCTTGACATGCGCGGCCTCTCACTGGGACAGCGACTGTTTACTGAGAAATAAGTCAGTGGGACTGGCAGACAATAGGACTCTGAGTGCAGTGAGATAATCCCTTGTCCCAAGGAGCAGGGAGATGGATAAGCTACACTTTCCTAAAAAAAGAAAAAAACCCTATATGTGTATGGTTTTACCCTGCTCTTCACCTGAGAAGGTTCCACAACTGATTTGCAATTTTGCGTGCATTAAACAAAAGTTTAATATGCTTCTCAGATATTGTTGGGTAACAGCTCCTAGCACACCAAGCTAAAACAGCTTTTGTACATAGATGATGGAATCTGTAATCCAACAAAATCTGAAGGGCTCACAAATACCCCACTGTCTGATCTCAGAGGCAACATAAAGAGAACAAGAGGCATGGCAAAAGAAGAAAAAAAGCAAACTTGGGCATCAGTTGTTAAAGACACTTAAGATTGTAAATCTTGGAATGGAAACAACCCAGGGAGAGGAGGAACCTGAAGGATCTGATCTTCCAGGAGGGCTGATAGAAAGGTGCTGTTGCTTCCCATTTCCTCTCCCTCTGCTGCAGTTTGCAAGAAGTTTCCATTATCACAGCCTGGCACACAGAAAGTGACTTTTTCTGGCATTCAGATAATTAGTGGACTGAGTTTCATCTGCTACGCATCTGTGTGCCAGGTTGCTGTTAAAAGAGAAGGAGAGGAGACTGGCCTCTACACTTTCCTTCCTAGGCTGCTATTAAGAGCATAGACTTTTATTTTCCTTTCTGGAAAGGTAATAGCTGTATAGGCAGTAATTTGGTGAAATTGTTTCTGCAGTGAATCAAAAAATCTGTTTCATTTGATTGACATTTATTAAAGGGGAAAATTGGCAACCCCTGTATCATCATTGTTATTACTAGCCACTGTGGTGTAGTGGTGAATATTGGACTATGGCTCTGGAGACCAGAGTTGAAATCCTCGCTCAACCATGGAGCCCACTGGGTGACCCTGGGCAAGTCACGCTCTCTCAGCCTCAGAGGAAGGCAAATGCAAAGCCCCTCTGAACAAATCTTGCCAGGAAGATCCCATGATAGATTCATCTTAGAGTTGCCATAAGTCGGAAACTACTTGAAGGCACACAACAACAAACAACTTTTATTATAAGTCACCTCAAAATCTTGTCACTATAATTTGCATGCATAGCCACATAGGCATGAATGGCCTGTACTGGGTATGTTAAACTGTAAAATCAGTAATAGGAACAAACTAATTAAAATTAATTATTGTTTAAGTTGGAGATGTTATAACAAAAAGAGGCAACTTAATTATATTAATTTTTCAGCTAAAATGATTGACTGATGTTGGAATCCAAGCATAAACCTAATTCCATAATTAAGTTATTTAATTAAATGAGAGACAGTGCTAAAGAGCTGACATATCTTACTTGCCTTCCCCAATCCTATTTGTAAAAACAATAAAGGATGCTGTGACAGAGCAGGGCTATGTGGCTAACCTGAGTGGCTGGGCAGCCCCAGCGACAGGTTGCCATAGAATCATAGAAACGTAGAGTTGGAAGAGACCACAGAGGCCATCCAGTCCAACCCCCTGCCATGCAGGAACACCCTCAAAGCATTCCCGACAGATGGCCATCCAGCCTCTGCTTAAAAACCTCCAAAAAAGGAGACTCCACTACACTCCGAGGTAGCATATTCCACTGCCGGACAGCCCTGACTGTCAGGAAGTTCTTCCTGAGGTTCAGGTGGAATCTCCTTTCCTGCCGCTTGAATCCATTGCTCCTTGTCCTGGTCTCTGGAGCAGCAGAAAACAAGCCCACTCCCTCCTCTACATGGCATCCCTTCAAATATTTAAACATGGCTATCATGTCCCCTCTTAACCTTCTCTTCTGCAGACTGAACATACCCAACTCTCTAAGTCTATCCTCATAGGGCTTGGCTTCCAGGCCCTTCACCATTTTAGTCACCCTCCTCTGGACCTGCTCCAGCTTGACCATGTCCTTCTTGAATTGAGGTGTCCAGAACTGGACACAGTATTCAAGATGAGGTCTAACCAAAGCAGAGTAAAGGGGTACCAGTACCTCCCCCAATCTAGACACCATACTCCTATTGATGCAACCGAGAATTGCATTGGCTTTCTTGGCTGCGGCATCACACTGCTGACTCATGTTCAGCTTGTGGTCTATTAAGACTCCTAGATCCCTTTCACACGTACTGCTATCCAGCCACATGTTCCCCATCCTATATTTCTGTATTCCATTTTTTCTACCCAAGTGTAGGACCTTACATTTCTCTCTGTTGAATTTCATTTTGTTAGCCTTGGCTGAGCTCTCCAATCTGTCCAGGTCATTTTGAATTTTGATCCTGTCCTCTGGCGTATTAGCAACCCCTCCCAATTTGGTGTCATCTGCAAATTTGATGAGCATGCCCTCTACTCCTGCATCCAAGTCATTGATGAAGATATTGAACAGCACTGGGCCCAGGACAGAACCCTGTGGCACCCCGCTAGTCACTTCTCTCCAGGATGAAAAGCAGCCATTGGTGAGCACCCTTTGGGAACGGTCAGTCAACCAGTTACAGATCCACCTGACAGTAGCCCTGTCCAGCCCACATTTTATAGCTTCTTTGCAAGAATGTCATAGGGAACTTTGTCCAAGGCCTTACTGAAATCGAGATATGCTACATCCACAGCATTCCCTTCATCTATCAAGCTAGTAACTCTATCATAAAAAGAGATAAGATTAGTCTGGCATGACTTATTTTTGAGAAATCCGTGTTGACTTCTCGTGATTACCCTATTGCTTTTTAAGTGATTAGAAACTGACTGCTTAATGATCTGCTCCAGGATCTTTCCGGGTACTGATGTCAGGCTGACTGGGCAATAATTATTTGGGTCCTCTTTTTTTCCCTTCTTGAAGATGACGAGAACATTTGCCCTCCTCTAGTCTGCTGGAACTTCTCCTGTCCTCCAAGATTTCTCAAAAATTGTAGCAAGCGGTTCCGAAATGACCCCTGCCAGTTCTTTTAATATCCTAGGATGCAATTCATCTGGCCCTGGAGACTTGAATTCATCCAGTGTGGCCAGGTATTCCTGTACCACCTCTCTACCTATTATGTGCCGCATTTCCCCTGCTTCCTCCCCTGCTCCCCAACCGCCAGGTTGAGTGCTTGTATCCTTCTGGGGAAAAACTGAGGCAAACAAGGTGTTAAGTAGTTCTGCCTTTTCTCTTCCCCCTGTTAGTAATTCGCCATCTTCTCTGCGCAGTGACCCTATTGTCTCCTTCTTTTTCCTTTTGCTGTAGACATATTTTAAAAAGCCCTTTTTATTGTTTTTAATGTCTCTGGCAAGCCTAAGTTCGTTCTGTGCTTTAGCCTTTCTGACCTTCTCCCTACACCTCTTGGCTACTTGCTTAAATTCTTCTTTGGTGGTTTCCCCCTTCTTCCATTTCCTGTACATGTTTCTCTTAAAACTTAGCGCAGCTGAGAGTTCTTTAGTCAACCATTCTGGTTTCTTCAGATGCCTTCCATTTTTCCTCCTTACTGGCACAGTTTTAGATTGTGCCTTCAGTATCTCCCTTTTAAGGAACTCCCGTGCCTCCTGAACTCCTTTCTCTTTCACTATTCTTGACCACGGAATTTCAGCCAGCAGCTCCTTAAGTTTACAGAAGTCCGCTTTTTTAAAATCTAAGATGAGTGTCTGGCTACACTTATCTTCTCCTTCCCACTGAATGCCAAATTCCAATAGGGCATGGTCAGTCCCCCCCTAAAGATCCAACCACTTCTACCTCATTAACAAGGTCATCCCTGTTGATCAGGATCAGGACCATGTAGCCCAAGTGGCTCTGTATGAGAGAAACGTTGCCCATTGGTGAAAGGGAGGGGCTGAGGTTGAAGAGGAGAAGCTCTATATATAAGGCACAGTGACTTTGATTTTTCAGATTCCTTCAGTGATACTTCCAGAGAGAGAGAGAGCTCTAGGATAGAACTCTTCAGTCAGTCAGGGGGGTTCCCTGAGTAAGAGTGGTTGTCTTCTCAGAGGTCTCGAGAGAGAGAGCGAGACAGAGGAGAAACCAAACCACTTTAAGGTGGGTCAGATGGTACAACACAGATTTGGGAATGAAGCCTTTGAGCAAAAGGGAAGCCAAAGGCTTGTGTGTGTATGAAAGTTCTGTATCTGTATACTAGGGCCATTTCCACACTACACTGTTAATAGTGCTATTATTCCACTTTCAACATCCTGTGGAATTCTGGGATTTGTAGTTTCCTGAGGCCAAAGAGCTCCCTGCTGAGAATTCTAAAAACCTGTCCCTAAACTGCAAACCCCAGGATTCCATAGGATGTTGAAAGTAGAATAATAGCATTATAACAGTGCAGTGCAGAAATGGCCCGGGTTAAGCTATAAGAAACTGGACAAACACCTTTTGAAGTTCTGTGTTGCATGGATATACTTATGACACCCAAAACCATATTCTTTGTTATATTAATAAAGATTTCATTATAGTTTTATAAATTCTGAGTAGAGTATTTTGCATTAGTCCTAGTCAACCAGAGACATGCTACCACAAATCAGTAAATCGTTGTGAATAACAACTGAGAGACTTTATCCTCTATACACTAAGGCGGTGGTCTTTAAAGAGAAAATCAGGGCTATATAAAGGGGTAAGACACTTCAGCAGACTGGGAGGGAAGCTGTCATTCCAGTCTGTGGGAAGGAAAAGCAGGCCTTCCCCCACCCAATAGATGCATATTATTGAATTCAGAGATTTCTTTACCTTTATAAAATCTGAAGAATTTCATGAAGTTGTAGAAGCATTCAGAATCTATGTAAACACACACATCCACTTTCCAATATGCTAAGAACATAACTTCAGACAACTTTGCCCTCTACAGAACACCTTTTGGCAAAACCCCAGTTGTGAGTCCCAACTGGGATAGAGTAGAACAGACACATTCAATCTGTTGCTGAATGGTAAACCTTACAATAAAATTAAGATAAATATTCACTGAAATGTGTTTGAGTCTGACCTATTAAGGTCTGATTAATTTATATCCCTGAAAATTTGCAATTAAAAAGGAAGGATCATCACAAGTGTAATGGTTATGAATTAGATTTTGAAATATGTTTAACTGCTGTAAAATAAAAATAACCCAGAACCACTCACTATCTCTCAGTTTGATCTAATTCACACAGAGGTTGTAAGGATAAGGCTTGGAGGAAGAGAGTCATGAATTTCACCTTGAACTCCTTGGAAGCCTATAAGTATAAATAATAAATGATTAAATAAATGAAGGACTTCAACATAGTAATAATTGCATATACAGCCTACTATAGATCCAGTTAAGAAATCATACATGCATGTGTGCTTAATTTTTAATTTCACCTTAAATGCAAATGGCTTTAGTGGTCTTTAGTTCATGTATAGTTTATTCAACTGCAAAGTTAAAAGATTTTATATCAGCAAGTAGTAAGGGCAGGTTGGAAGGTTGTTTTCCTCCCATTGTGATGTTCCTTTTCTGTTCTGTACCAAACACTACATTGAGATTTCCTCATTTGTGCTAAGAAACATGAGTTTGGAAACCCCTAACTCAAGAGTCTTTTGCTGAAGTCCAGGTGGGAATCAAGTTAGGATAAGAAGATGAAATTATAAGGGAGGGATAAAGGGAGAACAAGATAATTATTTTTGGTTGGGTGGCTTAGACATGGGTTTCTCAAAAATTCATGCCAACATTTCTTTCTTCTTTCTTTCTTTAGCTCAAAAAATGGAGAGGGGTTGAGGATAAAATCAATGCTATGGCATTTTCCAGCTTCTTTCTGGTGAACTTTTTAAAGCAGGCAGCTAACTTCAGTTTAAATGGCAGAAAGTACCCATCCCCTCTTGTATATTGGTTACATTGTAAGTCATATAGTGTCAGTAGGTTTTCCTTCTTTCTACGGTGAAAAATGTAATTGAGTTAGATTTTTAAAACTTATTTATAACATACTGCATTAATTTCTGAAAGTTATTAACTTTCCTGTCTCTGCTTTAAAAGCACAGGAACATAAACTTTTTTATGTGTCTTCAACAGCTCATTACTTGAGGCAAGTTCCTTCCTACATAGTGATTTCAGACATGGAAGTTCTTTTTTGTGATGAAAAAGCATGTACAAATTACTGCATCTTTTGGCTTGGATAGATGGCTGACAGGGTGTGGGAGTGCATGAAAATGTTGTTTACTTCCATTAAAATTTGTTGTTGAATGATTAAATAGCATGAGTTTTATCACATCAATTTGTGTCAAATGCTTCCAAAATATTTGTGTAGGAGCCAGCTCACTCCCTAAACTTGTAGCTAGTACACAGTTAAAACTCCCGGTTTTTCTGCTGGTATGGTATCTTGTATAACCAGACTTTGCTTCTCTTGTGATACCACCTAGAGCTTTACATGTCCCACTGCCCTCCTTCTTGATTTGGACTCGAGACAAAATAGCAGTGCCGTAGTTGTCCCTGCCATCAGACAGAGCAAGACAGCTTCCATTGACAATTGATTTTGACTTGTGTGACCACTTCCAAATGATTCAGGGATAATTAGAAATGACATTCAGATAGTGATAAGCAAAACTTGGAAAAGTTGCTCTTTTTTGGACTGCAGTTCACGGAATCCACCAGCTTGTGACTGTGGTCCAAAAAAGTAATTTCCTAATCTCTACTGACAGAAATGAGCCTTGCGCTAGTCTGCTATGCTTCCCTGCCCCCACTCCTCTGATTGTGTTTGATAGCAAAACATAGTTCTGCATTTCATCTGGAATTGGTACATTCTGGTTTGTACAAACTAGTATGGTAAGTAAGCCATGTTCAAACTGTGGCTTGCAAACATGGTTTGCATGCTAGTTATAATGTGTATAAACCCTAGCCAAGGCTCAGATGAAACCACAACCTATAGTTCTTGCAAATTTTGATCTAGGGTTTGTAATCTTGGTAAATTCAGGGGTGGGTGAGGAGAGAGTTCAAACTTGAGGGTGCTCATGGTTAGTATCCTTATTTTTTTTCTTGAGTGCTTTCAAGTGATTTTCAACTATGGCAACCCTAATGCAAATCTATCATGGTTTTTCTTGGCAGGATTTGCTCAGAGGAGATTTGCTCTTGCTCTCCTCTGAGGCTGAGAGAGTGTGCCTTGACAAAGGCCACCGAATGAGTTTCCATAGCTTAGCAAGTTTATGAAACCTGGTTTCTATAATTGTAGTCCAATGCTCAAACCATTACACAAGCTGGCTCTGTCATGATGAATACATCACTGCCAATCTGCCACAGGAAGTCAGACTGTACATAGTGGTTTCTGATCTTGGCTTTCTCATAGCTATAGCTACACACTACTTAGTGTTATGTCGACAGGGAAAGTTCTGTCCTAGATTTGTGCATAGAAACCACCTGTTTCCTGTATGCAAGATAATTAGACCTGGTAACAAGACTTTTTGTTCTCCCAGCCAAATAACCTGCATCTGAAGACATGCTTGAGTAGAAAGTACAAATTATGTACTTAGTTGTTACAATGCTGCATTCATTGCTTCTGTTTGCCTTAGGTGATCTGAGCAGAAAACATGGGTATGAGGGGTTAAGGCATGGAGTGTGGTCTATCATGGAGAAAGGGGGGATACATCTCCATTACAGTTTGTGAGACTAGCTTGCGCAGTGCTCGTGATACATGCAAAGGTACAGCAGTTTTGAGAGAGGAATAATTGTGGAAGTATCCATTCATTGCCCACTCCTGTTTTTCTGCAGTTTCAAAGTTCTTGTTTTAAGTTGCTCCCCTTTCCTCTAATTCCAGAAGTGTTGGTTTTTATCCCCCCACCTGAGAGTCCTGAGACCCATAATCTGTCGTTAGTGTGAAGAATTATCTCTCCTCTGCAATACCAGTATGCATAATTCTCCAAAGGACAGGAATGGCAATTATACTAGTTTAACTTTTTTAGTGTATATAAGGAGAGAACACAGTTTGGGGATGGAAACCAGTTGGGATTGTTTTGATTTAAAATTTATACCAACCATTTTCAGTGGGGTCCATGGCACATTTGAAAACTATGAGAAGGGGAGCGCCAGGGGTTTATGGGGGCCCTGGGAACTGGACCAATGAAATATTCAAGCAGCAACCTCAATTAGAGTCAGTAGTTTCCCTCTCATTTATAATATCTCTTCAACACGCTATTTGAATTCTGCACACCTGGTAGATTAATTGCTTAAGCTCCTCCCACATAGAAATCATAGAAATGTAGAGTTGGAAGAGACCACACGGGCCATCCAGTCCAACCCCCTGCCATGCAGGAACACTCTCAAAGCACTCCCGACAGATGGCCATCCAGCCTCTGCTTAAAAACCTCCAAAGAAGGAGACATTAATTGCTTAAGCTCCTCCCACATCTCAGTTTAAGAGCTAAAATCCATAAAAGTTGAGGGTTTTGTGATATATGAATATATATGTAGCAGCCATGCAGGGGGCTGATAGATGTGATAGACGCAGTCTTTTAAAAAGTTTTGTCTAGTATATCGGAATGTTCAAGTTTTCTTGGTGTTCAATAATAAATTATTTTCTGTCCATCTGTTCTTACTGTATCCCTGTTTGACGGACCGTGAGGCTGGATCCTGAAAAGAGCTCCTAAAGGGGCAGTAGCCAAAAAACAGTTGAGAATGGCTGATTTATACCATGGGCATAAATTAATTTATGGCTTAGAGTTGGTTGCACTTCCTGGTCCCATTCAGCAAAATTTGAATTTTTTCCACAGTAAAACTAGACCTTTGGTTAGCAGGAATAGCGTCACTGATGCTGATAGTTAGTCTACGGTAGCCAGTGTGTGCATTGGTCATTATCTCTAATCTCACCACTTTGTTTTCAGCTCATTGAACTGTGTCATCTCTGAGTTCTAGGAAGCCCTGGATTTTCTCCTTGTCTTTAAAAAAAAAAAAAAGCTCTGAAAATTATTTTTGCCTTGGTCAACCCACGTACATGGTTGTCCCCAGCCTACACGTTGTGCTAAGCCTAACATGAGGAAGGAAATGTTGGTTGCCTAGCAATAGCATTTATACTAATTCCTCTTGCATATATATCCCTGTGACAAAAAGACTAAGCTGACAGGAAAAGTGGAAGGTGCATTCTGGAGACAGGTGTTACAACAGTAGCAGTTTTGCATCAAGTAGTCTGGACTCCTCAATTGCTCCATATCCATGTGCTGAAGAATCAGAGCATGTAGACAGCTATGTATTTAATTTATTTCTTGCCTTTCTCCTTGCATATCTGCAGGGTATTCCCCTCAGACATGTTCAAGAGAATTAGATGTCTTTGTAAAAGCTCCTTGCTCAGTTCCCAACATCTACACTCTGTCACAATTTCTGCCTGCAACAGTTTTTCACCCTCCAGGCTGTGGGAGGATGTCACTGCTTATATCATGCATTTCTGAGGAGATACAGTCTTTTTGTACCAAGAGCCCTTGTGACTCTTAACAACTACCAATTATTTGTATCAACAAGACCTAGATAGTTGTCAAGGAGGTATTTTCTGTTGTTTTGAGCTCCCTCTCTCCACCCTGAGACCAGAGTCCGATCTAGTACAGCTTGACTGTTGGTCGTCAGACGCAAACCACATCACTGATTCAAACTAGGCTAGTCTTTTGACATTTCCATCAGCAATGCTGAAATTTCTTTCATACACTAACTAACTAATACACTAACCTAACTCCCAACCCAGTTTGTCCCTGCATCTTGTGTCAACCAGCTCTTGAGACTCTACCATTTTTCATTTTCTAAAGACCTCTTTAGGAAGATTTAAACTGAGGATTTTACTGTGCTGTTGGTTTAAAAAGCTCCTAAGCAGACTTATATTAGTGTAAGGAATCTTTTCTATTGAGGAAGTATTAGCTTTGCAGAACATTGCAAAATGGATAATGCCACTGTATGGCCTTGAACAGATATTTCCAGTTCAATATTGCCTTATCATGAAAAAACAGAGTGAACAGAAGGTAGATTTGAAACTTGGCAAAGGAGGCTGTTGTAGTACTGAATCATAGTCCAGATGCAGTAAAGGACTGGATGTGGGTGAACAGACTGAGGCTTAATCCAAACTTGGTAGACTTGCTGCTGGTCAGTAGGAAAATCAGCATGGGTTTGGGATCACAGTCTCTTCTGGATGGGATTGGTCTCCTGCTAAAAGATCAGATTTGTAGCTTGCGGATGCTCTGGGACCCAGTGCTACTCCTGGGAAGCCAGGCCGCTGCGATGGCCAAGAGCACCTTTGCACAGCTTTGACTGGTATGCCAGCTAAGCCCTTTCTTGGGAGAGGCAGGTCTGGCCATGGAGATTCATGCTTTAGCTACCTCCCAATTAGACTACTGTAATGCTCTCTATCTAGGGCTGCCCTTGACAAGTGATCAAAAGCTGAACTAGAGCAAAAAGGCAGCAGCCAAACTGGTGTCAGGTATGTATTTTAGAGACCACATGTCACCAGTCTTACAAGAGTTGCAGTGGCTGCCAGTTTTCTTCCAAGCTCAGTTCAAGGTGCTAGTGTTTACCTACAATGTCCTAAACAACTGGGGGCCAAAATATCTGAAAGACCACCTCATATGAGCTTGCCAGAAATTAGAGATCTTCAGAGGAGGCCCTGTTGCATGTCCCAGTACCTCATCAAATTAAGTTGGTGGGTACATTCAACAGGGCTTTCTCTGTAGCAGTGCCTCAGCTGTGGAACTCCCTACCCAAGGAAATTAGGCTTAATCTTCTTTTAGCTTCCAGCAGGCAGACAGAACAGTGCTATTCCACATGGCATTCCGTGTTTGAAATGGCTACCTTAACTGTTTTAAAACTGGATTCAGAAATGGTTTCAGGAATTTTTAAAGAGCATTTTAGTGTGTTTTAAAAAAATTTTCTTTGTTTTTATTTTTCACTACATCTTGAAGCCCTTGTGGGCAGGGAGGCAATACAGCATACTTTCAACAAATAAAAGATTAAAATAAAATAATAGATTTCTGGGTGATCTACAGTAGATTTTTTTATCCTCTTTATCTCACAATAGCAGTAACTGAAAGGTTTACTCTTCTTAAATTAGTTTGCTGAAAATAGTGTTTGAAGGAAAACCAGGAATGGTTTTTTGTGAAAGGACATCCTGCCTTTAAACAGAATGTAAGAAGTCGTCTTTGTTCTTGGAGCCTTCAAGAGTGTTGCTTTCCTCTTATGTGTTTCTGATTCTACTTTACTCAAATTTGTTGTGCCAGCACAAATCTCAGCATCAGTCCTGATACACAGAGAAAGCAAATATCTCTAGTCTTGAGAACTTGCAAACAGAACCAAAACATGTTTTGTTTTGTTTTTTAAAAATGCTATAATTGCCAGAATGGTCATGCTGACTGGATGGACTGTAGTAAAAAAATAACTTTTCTAATCAAAGATGTTGACTTCCAATTATAAGTGGGACCTGAAGAAGTGTTTTTATTTTCTTCCTATTATATAGCAGGAGGTGGCTGCTATTGGGAGGGGGTTTTGCTACCAGGATAGAGAAGTCAACATGGATTTCTCAAAAATAAGGTCATGTCAGACTAATCTTATCTCTTTTTATGATAGAGTTACTAGCTTGATAGATGAAGGGAATGCTGTGGATGTAGCATATCTCGATTTCAGTAAGGCCTTGGACAAAGTTCCACATGACATTCTTGCAAAGAAGCTAGTAAAATGTGGGCTGGACAGGGCTACTGTCAGGTGGATCTGTAACTGGTTGACTGACCGTTCCCAAAGGGTGCTCACCAATGGCTGCTTTTCATCCTGGAGAGAAGTGACTAGCGGGGTGCCACAGGGTTCTGTCTTGGGCCCAGTGCTGTTCAATATCATCATCAACGACTTGGATGAAGGAATAGAGGGCATGCTCATCAAATTTGCAGATGACACCAAATTGGGAGGGGTTGCTAATACGCCAGAGGACAGGATCAAAATTCAAAATGACCTGGACAGATTGGAGAGCTGGGCCAAGGCTAACAAAATGAAATTCAACAGAGAGAAATGTAAGGTCCTACACTTGGGTAGAAAAAATGGAATGCAGAAATATAGGATGGGGACACGTGGCTGGATGGCAGTACGTGTGAAAGGGATCTAGGAGTCTTAATAGACCACAAGCTGAACATGAGTCAGCAGTGTGATGTAGCAGCTAAGAAAGCCAATGCAATTCTCGGCTGCATCAATAGGAGTATGGTGTCTAGATTGGGGGAGGTACTGGTACCATTCTACTCTGCTTTGGTTAGACCTCATCTTGAATACTGTGTCCAGTTCTGGGCACCCCAATTCAAGAAGGACATGGTCAAGCTGGAGCAGCTCCAGAGGAGGGTGACCAAAATGGTGAAAGGCCTGGAAGCCATGCCCTATGAGGATAGACTTAGAGAGCTGGGTATGTTCAGTCTGCAGAAGAGAAGGTTAAGAGGGGACATGATAGCCATATTTAAATATTTGAAGGGATGCCATGTAGAGGAGGGAGAGGGCTTGTTTTCTGCCTCTCCAGAGACCAGGACAAGGAGCAATGGATTCAAGCGGCAGGAAAGGAGATTCCACCTGAACCTCAGGAAGAACTTCCTGACAGTCAGGGCTGTCCGGCAGTGGAATATGCTGCCTCAGAGTGTGGTGGAGTTTCCTTCCTTGGAGGTTTTTAAGCAGAGGCTGGATGGCCCTCTGTCGGGAGTGCTTTGAGAGTATTCCTGCATGGCAGGGGGTTGGACTGGATGGCCCGTGTGGTCTCTTCGAACTCTACATTTCTATGATTCTGTGATATTTACTGCCTCTCTTGTCAGTACATTGTGATGTAGAGGTAGCAGGAATTTATGAGAGCGTCACAATGAAGCTCTCTCTCCAAGTTAGAAAATGGAACTTGTATTACGCAGCAAAGCAAAATTGGTCTTGGAAGACACCCAGACTGTTTGGTGTTGGGGAGGCAGGAGGAGGAAGAGAGAAGCAAGTTGCTTTTAACATCTTGTGGGTTCAGACTCATTGTTCCTGGATATAAAAAAGGAGCATGCCTTGTGCAAAGTGTTCCTTCTCGTAGAACAGATCTACTGGCAGATATAGTGCCTTTTTAATTCAGTGGTTTAATAAAACTCCTTGACACTGGTGAAAGTTATCTTCCAGTTGGACTTCTGTGGAAGAATTTGCAAAGAAGGACTTATTTATGAAATGTGGGTATTTTCCAATTTGACTACCATATTTGCTGGCGTATAACACACGCTGGCATATATGACACACCCCATTTTAATTTTGTGTTTTTGGAGGGGGGAATTAGTTTAATGAAATAGCATGGCTTTCCCCACCCCTTTCCCTTCCACTTTGCCTTGTGGTACTTCTCTGCTCCAGGGCAAAATGCATAGGAAAGGGAGGGGAAGCTCTAAAGGTCGAAAAGAGGTTCCATGCTAGGCTTCCCCCACCCCCTTTCCCTTCTATTTTACATGGGAAGGGAAAGGAAGGACCAGCAGAGGGTGAGAAGGAAAGCTGCGTGAACTTTCCTTTCCCCCCTCCTGAGCTCTCTCCTTTCCCTTCCCATGCAAAATGGAAGGGAAAGGAGTGGGTGGGGGAAGCCTCGGACAAGAGTTCCTTTCCCCCTCTGGAGCTCCTCCTCCCTTTCCAATATATTTTGCCCCAGTGTGCAGAACTCACGCCAAGGCAAAATGGAAGGGAAGGAGGGGCGGGGGAAGCTTGCAGGAGCACTCCTTTAGCTTCCTAGAGCTGCCCCTCCCTTTCCTATGCATTTTGCCTTGGCGCTGAGAACTTGCGCAGTGGCAAAATGCATAGGAAGGGGGGCTATTTGCCGGCATAGAAGATGCACCAGCGTATAAGACGCACCCCATTGTTAAATGCTGTTTTTCAAGAAAAAAAGTGTGTCTTATATGCTGGCAAATACAGTAAGTTACATTTGACCTCTCCCCTTCCTCACTCTGAAATCTTATGTGGTTCTGGTTACAAGAATGTACTGCAGTTTCTCTTTCTGGGCCATATCTGTGTCTTTTTTTCCTAAGGTGGCTAAACTTTGAGGAAGCTGATGGCAGATCTTTGTCTTTTGTAACCTCTCTGACTTGCAACTTAAGTTCCACAGAAGATCTGACAAGTTCTCTTCCGGAGACCTGGCATCACAAAAGGTGGAGACAGCTCTTTCACTTGAGACTCAGAAATGAAGGGAGAGGAAACACTGATGAATCTGACTTTTTCTCCCATCTTTTCCACTGAACATGCAAAGGAACGTTTTGTTTGCACTACAGATTTTGAACCAGTGCTCAAAACTCTTCCTATATCATCTTTTCCAGTTCTGAGAACTGATGCTCTTTGCAGCAGCAAATCCCTGTCAGACATGTCACCCTTAAAATACTGCCATTGGAATGAAACCATGACAGTTTAAACCAATGTTAGCCCAGCTTAAATGTATGATATAGATGAGACCACTAATTCTTCTTAGCTCCATCCTCTTCTCACTGTGTTTCTGTCTGAGACTAAGCTTTTTAATAGAATCATAGAGTTGGAAGAGACCCCAGGGGCCGTCCAGTCCAAGTCCCTGCTATGCAGGAACACACATCAAACCATTCCCAACAGATGGTCATCCAGCCTCTGCTTAAAAACCTCCGAAGAAGGAGACACCATGGCACCCTCAGGCAGCATATTCCACTGCTGGACAGCTCTGACTGTCAGGAAGTTCTTCCTCAGGTTCAGGTGAAATCTCCTTTCCTGCAGCTTGAATCCATTGCTCCTTGTCCTAGTCTCTGGAGCAGCAGAAAACAAGCCCATTCCCTCCTCGACATGACATCCCTTCAAATATTTAAACATGGCTATCATGTCTGCTCTTATCCTTCTCTTCTGCATACTAAACATCCCCAGCTCCTCATAGGGCATGGCTTCCAGACCCTTCACCATTTTGGTCACCCTCCTCTGGACACACTCCAGCTTGTCGCTATCCTTCTTGAATTGAGGTGCCCAGAACTGGAGACAATATTCCAAATGAGGTCTAACCAAAGCAGAATAGAGTGGTACCATTACCTCCCTTGATCTAGACACCATAGTCCTGTTGATGCAACCGAGAATCACGTTGGCTTTCTTGGCTGCTGCATCACACTGCTGACTCATGTGATCTACCAAGACTCATAGATTTGCTACTTCCATCTTTGCCAACGTGAATGGTGGCTTCTGTATCAAGGAAAGGCAAGCCTTTATGGTCCAGTTTAGGAACGTGACAGGTTTTTGTTACTACCTTATTAAGTCTTAATAAGACATATTCCTTTCTTTAGTTCCAAAGAGAAACTTCTCAGGTTGCTTGGAAACTGTTCCTTGGACTGGCTTCTGGCCTAGGTACAAATGATTCAGACAAATATGACAGCAGAGGAAATAGTTTCCCCATCACCAAGGGATTCGTGCTCCTGCCAGAGAGCCAAATTTGAAAGGCAGTTGGGTTGTGACATTGTGGGTATAGAAAAAGCTATATACTGAGGGGCTGGAGTTAACAGGAGGCAGAGGAGGAAAATCATGAATTCATTTGGGGGGGGGGCACTTACATAATTAATTAATTAATGTCCTGCATTTCTCCTGACATGGTAGTGAAGGCGGCTTACAACAAGAATAAACAAGATAAACTAAAAACCTAATGATACAAAAATTTCAAAACAATTAGCTATCATGTCAAAACGTCAGTAATTTAGAACAGTATAAAATCATTTTTAAAAAAATAACAAAGATAAGAATGCAACACACATAACTCTATTTTAAAAAACTTTCTGCAAAGCCAGTTAATTGCTAAATGCTTGTTTGAATCAAAAGAGCTTTATCTGCTGGTGAGAGAAGAGGAGGCCGTATTAGCCTCCCTTGAACGAGACCTCCACAGTGTGGGAGCAGCCACCGAAAAGGCCCTTTTATGTGCCCTCACCAAATGGGTCTGTGACAATGGTGGAACCAAGGGACAGACTTAAGCAGGCTTGTATAGGGAGATACAGGCCTTCTGATAGTCTGGACCTAAACTTCATCAGGCTTTCTAGGTCACAGCCTATATTTTGAATTGTACCCAGAACTGATGCAGTAGCTAGTGAAGCTGTTCCGGCGAAGGGGTGGTGTGTTTCCTGTAACCAGCCCTGATCGGCTACCTGGCTGTAGCATTTTAGACTCAAGTGAGTTCCTGAACAGTTTCTAAAAGCAGCTCTACATAGAGTTTGTCACACTAATGTAAACAATGCATAATCAAGGCATGTGTCACTGTAGCCAGATCTGACATTTTCAGGAACAGGTACAATTGGTGCATTAGTCTTAACTGGTTTGAAGCCAGGAGAACACCCAAACTACAAACTTGAGATTTCAGGGGTAGTGTAATGCCATCCAGCATAGGTTGAATGCCTATGCCTTTTGACTGACCAGGAGTACCTCTGTTTTGTCAGGATCAAGCTTCAATTTGTTACCTTCACTCAGTCCATTACTATTACTTACAGTAGATTCTACTTTTTTATTGAAACAGCTTCCTTGAAATTAGGTGGGAAGGAGAGATAGAACTGGGTGTCATGAACGTACTGGAGACACAACCCCACAGCACTGGGTAACATCTCCCAGTGGTTTCATATTTATGTTGAATAAAAGGAGGGGCAAAAACTGAACCTTGAGGGACTGCACAGTCCATTGGCCAGGGTTTTAAACAGAAGTCTGGCAATACCATCTTGTGGACTCACCCCTCCAGGAAGGCGTGGAGCCATTGAAGAACAGTGCCTCCAAGTCCCATCACAGAAGGGCAGCCCAGAAGGATACCATGGCTGATGGTAATGAATACTGCTGGTAGGTCAAGCAGAACTAACAAAGACACACTCCCCTTGTCTACTTCTTAGTGCAGGTCATCCACTAAAGTGACCATCTGTTCCATAACTGGACCTAAAACCAGACTGAAATGGATCTAGATAATCAGTTTCATCAGTGAATCTTGATAATTGATTTATCGCTTCTGTTCAATATGACTTCTGACTTGGGCTTTCTCATTTGAAGCAGCATGGAGAAGGGATTAAATATCAGCATGGATGGTGAGGCTAGTGTCTGACACGTTAGATACTGTATCCCCCAGGCTGTGGAACTTAGTCTGACTGTCCTTTTGTGCTTGCTGTGGTGGATGCTTAGCCATCTAAAGAGAAGAGACACTACTACTGTGCACAGATGTTTTGTGCAAAATACAGAATGTCCTGGGGAGGGAGGGAGGAGGAATGCTTAATACTTCACTGCCGTGCACAACAGGCAAGGACTCTTGTGAGGCTTGGTGAAACCACCACAAGTTGTTTCCGCATGTCAAGGTGACCTGTCTTGATGCAAGCAATAGCAAGATTTCTTCACATAAAGGAAACTGCACCTAACATTTTAGGAATTTGACTGTGTATCTCTGTGTCTGAGAGCACAGAAAGATGTCCTGCTGCTTCTCATTCCCTCAACTTCTCAAATTCTATCAGATGCAACAAGAGTGATTTTTTTTTATGCCGCGTGCATGGCTTTCATCCAAAATTCAAAATTACCATCAAGCTCGCCTCACATACTAAACTCATAGAGGATATTTCCCCCTTTTTATCAAGCAAAGCACAGTGTAGGGGAAAGGCAGCAACAGTGATCATGAAAATCTCAATAGAGATTATGTGGCACTCTGGATGCTTCACTGTAAATTCCAAACATCATTGGCTATGCTGGGTAAGACCAAGGGAAGTTTGCAGTCCAGTAGCTCTTTCACTCAGCTCAATCATAGTACTTTGGTCACACTTTAACTGTCATAGTTGCATCCCATGGAATCCTGGGATTGCCATTGGAGGGAGGGCCTTTAGAATTCTCAACCAGAGAGCTCTAGTGCTTTGCCAAACTACAAACCCCAGGATTCCATGGGATGCCACCATGGCAGTTAAAGTGGAATCCACAGTGATATAACTGCGTAATGTAAAAGGGCCCCTGGAGGTCCACCTATTGTTTACCTCTGTTCAACACAGAGAGTTTTAGAATGCTTCGACCAGCATGTATTGTGGCAGCGTGGCTTATGACGAGTGGATGTTTCTAGTATAATTCTTCTACAAGCTGGGAAATGGGCCATCCCTGATACAGTGTTTAAGTGTCAAATTACATTTGCTATCTATACCATTTATTAAAAATCAATGTATTATCCTCTGAGTTGTAGAAAGATTATATTGTTTCCCCCAGTGGAGGGACAAGAGCTTCCAGTCCAGGCTTGCTATCTTTTTGGACTGCTTTAGATAAAGGAAAACAAATGAAAAATCCACCTTGGGGTATGTATATGTCTCACTATCAGGGGTTTTATGTGCCTAATTAAAGTTGTTCTGGGAGCATACAATAGATCATTTGATATGCAACATACACACTGGTGTAGGATTAGTTGTATCCAGAAACTGAGAGGGTTTCCACAGCAGGGTCTTGAAGATTGCCCAGGATATTCTAATTGGGAAGCCAAAGAAGATGACTCTTGCAACATTTCTGTTAGCTCGCTGTTTGACTTTGAGAACTGGGTCCTCCTCCCCGCTCCCCCCTTGCGGCGCTGTGTGCCAAGTCAGCTGTCTCATTGGCTGGACTTGATCTTTGAGTCAGACTGAGAGCTCTGAGAAATGCCAGTCTAGATGGGCCCTTTTGACGTTACACAATTACAGTGCTATGATGCCACTATTAATTGCCTTGGCTGTATATGCTATGAAATCCTGCAGTTCGTAGTTTGGTTAGAGGCCCCAGAGGAGCTCCGTGGCTGAGAATTGTAAAGACCCATCCCTAAACTGCCAAACTCAGGATTGTATAGGATGTTTCAAGGACAGTTAAAGTGGTATCATGTCTGTGTGGCAGAGTGGAAGCAGATGCTTTGTCCTAGGAAGAGGCTGTCTTACTATGCCGGGGTGGGCAAGATTAGTCTTCCAGCTGTTATTGGATTACAACTTGAGCCCTACCAGCGTAGCCAGTGTTGAAGACCGTGCATATGTTGGACAGTGTTGCAGTCCAACATATGCACGGTTATGTTTTTGCCTCTCCTTGCTCTGTACATAACTTTTATATGTAGATATTTTTATCCCATATATGGAAAAATAACTGGAATTGAAGAGTGAAGAAAAATTGCTCTGTACAGATAAGTTTGTGAAATTATCCTCCCACGGTACGCAACGTGTATCTTTTCTGACAAATAGTAGAGAGGAAAAAGATGTGTTTATTTGGCATTGCCTGTTAACATTGGTGTGATGGTGATCAGGGCAAATGAACTGGAGATTTCTTTGTAGTCAGAAGATATGCCCTGAGAAAGAGGTTATGAAATGTTATCAAAAAGCTAAAAGAGATAAATGAGCAGAGAGGCTAGATGGAAAGGACAAGAGATCAAAACAAGAATTAGAGAAAGGAACAAGATAAGGCTGTTGATCTGATTGTAAAAATCAGGAGGTTTTCATATGCTACAGAAAATTGGTGATAAAAATAAGATAATGTGCCAGAGAGAATTTAAGTCATGACATGGGCATAATCCTGTCAAAATTAAATATGTGCTTACCTCTTCAGTTGAAGTCAGTGGTACTTAAGTAACTTTTGCTCCCACTGGCTTAGATTATGATACTTGGAACAAGAAAATGATGATTGTAAATCAGAAGTGGTAAAAACAAAAGGAGAATAAGAGAAACCTATAATCAAAATAGAGAAAAATGCCCAACTCCGAAAAAGTACTTGAAATTTGCTCTGGAATTTTAGAGCAGAGGTGATGAACCTATAGTTCTACAAATGATAGTTGACTTCTACTCTTGTCATCCCTTTTTACAGTTCTTTATATCACACTAGTCAAGTATAATTCTCAGTTCACGTTTAGAAGGGATTTCCCTCAAAATGCATAACACTCCATAAGCTGAACCCTCGCAAAAGTGGAAAAAGCGCAAATAATTCCAACACCCCTCCCCCACCCACCCATGGCGCCTGTTCCATTCCCTTGCCTTTTGTATGAGCCTTCCTTCTGCGAGTTCTCAGCGCTGGGGCCAGAGGCAAGGGGTTGCAAAGGGGGAGCTCCAGAGGGGAGAAGGAAGAATTGCATGAGCCTTCTCTCCCCCCAGTCTTTTGCCTTTTGCCTCAGCATGAGTTCTCGGTGCTGGTGCCAGAGGCAGGAGAATGGGAGGAAGAGCTCCAGAGGGGAGAAGGAAGGCACTTGTGAGCCCCGTTCCCTTGCCTGTTGCGTTGGTGCAAGTTCTCAAAGGCCTGCATTCTATCTCATTTTAATCTGTCGTCATTTAAGATGGTACTGAAGGGATTCAGTGCAGGCAGAGGCCTTTCCTTCTTGGCCATGTAAGGAGCAGGGACAAAGGGCAATAAAGGACAAATAGTCAAATTTATACACCAGTAATTGGGGGTATGTGACTATCCAGATGTTGGACTTCATTCCCTCGTCATCTCTCATTCCTGGCTATGCTGGCCAGGGCTGTTAGGAGTTGCAGCCCAACAACATCTGGAGAGCCCGACATTCTCTATCACTGAGGTAAGTTCTGCGTAACGGCTTCTTAGTGGAAAGGTGTAACTTACAAGCAAGTTGAGTCCAGAAACAACTTTTGAGAGATTAACTGTGCTCATATTTGATATTCAAAATTTCTTGTATAGTGGTGCCTAAGTTGTACATTAGTCCCAGCAGGAGAAAATTATTGTTCGATATGCACAAATTAAGAATCTTATGTGCATGCAGCTGTCTTGCTGATTGAATTAATGAATAAAAATATGACATGGTGATAAAACATTTTTAAGACAATGTTTGTAAATGTTAGGAAGTTTAAATGGAAGATTGAGAAATCCAGCACACATCCACCCAAAATCAAATCAAATCTACAGCCATCTGTTAACATTTTTCATTCTCTTTATTAGTGTGAAGAAATATGTCTGGTGCCCACAAACACTACCAAAATCAAATTATTCTTTAAATAACTACACTGGGAAACCAGCCTCCTCGATAGAACAATAGATTTTGTGTATTTTTAAATCTCTGTTTTTCCAGATAGTGATAGAGTTTTTTTCCCCAAAGATTTGTTGAAACAAAGAAACTTGCTACTTCCACATGGTCAAACGGGCAGTGAGCTTGCACTTCTTGGGTTCACAAATGTCACAAGACACATCGTGTTTAACACTGAGCTGCCTCATAAATTGAGCTTGTGATACTGCCTAATGATCTGTCACTTGAAAGAGAAAAAGTTAAACATCTCAGAAGGAATGCCTAAGCTTTCTTTGGGTCCTAACCTGTAATCCTAAATATGTGGGTGGTATACATTGCTCTAAGCCGTTTTGTGAATCTCCAAGGCCAGGAGCAGATCTTATCTGAAGTCACAAGAGAGTTGATTTCAGCTGAATGTTAGGAAAAACTTCTTAATTATAGGGGCAATTCAAAATTGGAGCAATATGCTAAAGCAGTAGGTAGGGTCTCCTCCTTGTAGGGCTTCAAGTAGTGGATGGTCAGTCATCTAGAGTTGGGCTCTTGCTCTGGATTTTCAAGGGGTTGAACCTGATGGCCTGCAAGACTGCTTCAGTGTGTAGGATTCTATGAAGTGAGCATAGTGGTACTGACTATAATTTATCATGGTTTTAACGATGGTGCAGGGTGCAAAACAGTGTACCTTGTTCATCCATTTCTTTATACATTTTAGGTGTTATGCTTAGAGAAAAGTGTAATAAACATTAAATCAAATATAATCACAGTAAAAATGCAGTGAAAAAAATTCTACTGAGATGTTTTGCTTGTCTGAGGTTGGTGTGACATCCTTTTCCTCTGCAAAGCTTCTAGCTCAGCTCTTTTGCATCAGTTGCCAAAATAGGAGCCACTGTAAAGTTAACAGCTGCTCTGTACTGCCCTTCCTTGAGAAAATTATGGCTACTAAGAGAGCAGTGTGAACACAGGGAAAGAAGGGCTGGAGAACTAGGACAGGAAGTGATCTCACTGTTCACTCAGAATCAGCCACAAAATTTGGCAATTTGGTCCATGGATTTGCACCGATACAGTAACATAGGAGCTGAATTCCCATCATTGTCACCGGATGAAACTCACATCACCTTTTTCTGTTCTAGGTCTCTTGGCTCCTACTGATAGACAGTCCTTGGTAACATGGCAGATGCTGGCTCTCTTTTTCACGTAATGGCTTAAGGACCTTGAATTTGGATCAAGCGTTAATTTTCTTTGACTTAGGCTGTCCATTTATACTAAATACTCTGGCACTGGCACTGCTTGGAAGGGAGATCTCCATGTCTGAATTCTGGGAAGCCTGAGGGAGAAAAAGCTAGGATGGTGTAGTAGTTATGGAGTTGGACTAGGGCAGGGAAAACTGGGGTTCACATTTGTGTTCAGCCATGAAGCTCAGTCATTGCCTTTCAGTGTAATGTTCCTCACAGGGTTGGTATGAGGAGAAAAAGGAGAGGATCATGTTTGTTGCTTGCAGCTGCTCAGGGAAAAGGTTAGATGCGATAACAGGCATACATAAATGAAATAAATCTGATAGTGTGTCATTCCCCATCTCTCTCTTCCAGGTTTCTTTGTGATTCTTGTTCTGTCTACAGCTGTTGCTCAGGATGGAGATGGTAAGTTCTCTTTGGATAAATAGGGCTCTAAGGGCGGCATTAAAAGCCCCATTTAAAACTGCTTATTTTTTTTTTTGGTAAGGAATATAAGTTGCACCAAGAGTGCTAGAAGGAAAAGCTGCAGTGCTAAGCTTGAAATGGGGTATAGAAGAATCCAGGGGGCTGTTGTGGGTTTTCCGGGCTTTGAGGGGGCCTTTGTTTGTACCAAGAGGTGGCAATAGTAAAGACAAAGAGCATGTAATTTGATACTCATACTACATTTGGATGGATTAATTACTTGGGAGGTTGCAAAGGGGAAATCCACTTTATGGAAGTTGGGCTAGAGTGTTTTAATTTGAAGATAAGTGTCAAGAATGGTAGATATTTCTGTAATATATTGGCAGATTCTAACTCAACACTCTTTTTCCCTCTCTCTTCTTTAAACAGAGTGCTACGGTAAGAGAAATGGAAACTGTGACGAGGGCTTTGAACTCTGTCAGGATATGTGCTGTGGTAATAAGACTATCTTGCTTTTCAGAGCATAGTGAGGTAATGACATGGGAACACGAGGGGGGTGTTACCAGCACCACAGTGTCATGCTTTTGTTCCTTTACTGCCACCATCTCCTAATACAGGCTTCCCCCACTTACTTGACAGGTTAGGAACAGGAGCACTGTCAGAAAACAGAATTGGTTGAAAAGCGGAACCTATGTACTGTGTTGTAGGGAGCATAAAGGATGTATGGAGGCTCACTTGGGACCAACTGCATGTGCACTGGTTGCAGAGTCTCTCCGCTGGCTTGGTACCTTTTTCTCCCTTCTCAGTTTGCTGTGCAAACAGTGTGCATGTGAGAGCAGTCCCAAGCAGGCCTCCATAGGCAATAAGAACTGATGAAAGAGCAGAAACCCTGTTGAATTAATGGAACTTGTCCTTAAGTTGGAAGCTTCAAAACAGCAAGTTGTCAGATAACAGGTGTCAAAAGGTGAGTAGCTTCTGCAGATACCCTGGTTAGACTTTTCCTTTTTTATATGACATTTTTATTAAACACAAAATTTAAATACATAAAATGACATATAAGGGATTACTGTATTTAAAATGGGACGACCACTCACAATGTTAAAGGAATGTTTTACAGAGTTGTAATCAAACTCTGCAAACTTAGATCCTACACAAATTCAGGCATACAGCTGGGGAGGGGGCAAACTGTGGGCATTGGCCGCCCCCCCTCCAGTAAGAATTCTGCCTTCCCCATGAAATTTTCTTCTGGTGCCCACATTTCTGGCAGTAACTTAAATTTCAGTTACGTATTTAGAACTACAGTCATCCAAAGACATGGGGTTTGCAAGGAAATACCAAGGAAATATGGAGCCAGCAACTGCAAGGTATGAATGGTTTTCATTGTCTTGTTCTCGGCTCTGCAGAAGTCTAAGAGGATTTCATTGGGGGCAGAATTCTTTGGGAAAACAACGCCCTCACTGGATATTAAAGTGCTCTTTCCGGATACCACTGAGGTCTGGCTAGCAGATCCCAACATTTTTCTCCCTGAAGAAGAACTGGATGCTCCTCCCTTCTCTCCAAGTCAAGGAACACTGTACTCCAAACCAAGCAAATTCTTTTGGTATCTGAAGCAGAAGAATTTCACAAGTGTCTTTCCCTGACTTTCACAATAACAATGCAACAACAATAAATTGGGAACCCTCCAAGACCAATTATTGAGTGGTGCAGCAGGGGGCAGGGGAGGGGAAGAATATGTCGTCACACCCCTGTGGCAGCACGGTTGAGGTGCTGGATGTAGGCTTTAATCTTCTCAGAACTGTACTTGCTAGCATTCAGTCATTCAATACATGCAGGAGAAAACTGACCACAAAATGAATTCTCATCTGTTATAGATATTAATGAATGTGAGAAGATAGATTGTGGACCCCAAGCTGTATGTGTGAACCAATGTGGGAACTACAGTTGTATTTGTATAGGAGGATTCATGTCAAAAAGCGTATTCAGGAATTATACTGAGAACAACTGTGAAGGTAAGGGCTTTCTGGGATCTTTTGCTCCAGACCTTGCATGCTTGCCCTCTGTGCATGGCACATACACATTGCTGAAGGCTGCAACAGAGGCACAAGTCTAATTGTACCTATGAACTGCACATGCGAATACTTGACACTTGCAGTCCTAGGAGACAGTACACTGCTCTGAAATTTGAACACCCAGGAAATTGCACCCCCAACAATCCAGAACCAAAACAAGGGTTTTCAGATTCATATCAGATGCTGTACAGCAACACATGGCTTCTTTGGTTACATGTTTTCCCCTCTCTGTTTTCACAATTCCTGGTGCGCTGATCAAAGTCCATTCTGAAAAGGGTCCTCTGTTTCTGTGACATGGTCTTGGAAACATTTCTCACTGTACTGAATGTTGTGGCTGTCCCTATTGTCAAGGTTGCCATAGAGTTTCCTCTTCTATTAGGAGATGCTCTTTTAGGTATTTCCCACAGTAGTCTATAATGGCAGAGGATGCTCTGTCACTCTCCAGGATCCTAGAGCAATTTGTCAATGCTGTTTTGGGATACTGTGCCTCTCAAGTGCACAACTAAGAAAAGTTTTTGATGAGAGAACAATTTAAAGAATGATAAAAGGACAAAATATGAGATTTAAAGAAAATGAAATAGTGAATGTATGACTAGAGGATAGGAAATTTGAGTGGCCATGTTGTTGGGAGGATTGGGGTAGCAGTAGTTAAAAAAAAAAAAGTGAAATTTTCCAAGCTCTAGACTGATCTAAGTAGACCAGCTTTGTCTGTTCTGGCTGGCAGGAACTCACTGAAGTCTCCCCAAGCCCACCCGATCTGAAGCCATTTTGACTATGGTTAGACCTGATTTATTTTTTGTGTGCAAAGCACATGCTTTGTGATCTAAGGTGTGGATGCTTTTCTCTCAACAAAGGTTACTCAACAAAGATTACTTCTGGTCTTAGTACTCTTTCAGGAAAACAGCAGCTTGAAAAAGTGATGTGACAGAAAAAAGCAGTCAGGGAGGGTTTTTTGGTAGAAGGAGGGGGATGAAGTTGGTCTACCGTTTGCACAGTAGAACTGTGTTTTAAATCTCCCATCCCATTGATTTATGGCTCGCGCAAAGTTTGGAGATTCCATATAGGGACAGGCGTGAAATGGGAACATACAGAAAACATATTTAGAGAAAGAGTGATTTGCATATTTTTGCAGCACTGAATTAATATAATATGCAAGCATAATGCTAAGAGATGGACAGTGGACAATGTTCTGTGTTATTTTTATTTTGCTACTGCTAAAAATCATGTGTGGGAAATTTCAGAATTTTCTCATATTAATTGCCTCTTAGCTGCTGAGCCTATAACCTTTCTTGTTGTCATGTTAACAAGTTTTATTTCTATGTCACAGAGGAATAGAACCTTACTCTTGTTACAGTGAAGAGTATATTTGTTATTTTCCAAAAGAGTTTCCCTCAAGCTGTTTTCCTCATCCTTTACTTAGGATCTCATTATCTACAGGAATAACAGATTGTTCTTTGTGTCTTCTGACTTTCTTGTGTCAGAGCTTGTCCACCTGGTGTTTTCAGGCAGCGTGAATAAATTTCCAGTGGATTAGCCATATTAGTCTGCAGCAAAAACAACAGAGAGTCCTGTGGCATCTCAGTGACTAACAGATTTTATGCGGCATGAGCTTCAGTGGGCTGCAGCTCTCAAAGCTTGAGCTGCATAAAACCCAAGAGCCACAAGACGCTTTGAAGTGAAGAGAGGCATCATTTGTACTTTTTGATGTTTTCTGCCATCCAGTTTCCCTGCTTCTGCAAGGAATGACAAAAAAATCCTTAATGATCTGATAGAGTCATTAGAGTCATTGCCTCATTAGGGAGCATTCCCGTCATGGCGCCCTTGTTTTTAGTTGTGTGTCCAGTAACAAGAATATCACCGACTTTGCCTGCTGTTTGTTGCCTTTTTATTTGTAACTACAACAGAGCATTTATTTACCTCCTCACGATGACTTCTGGATTTTTCTTCATTTTCTCTCTTGTAAGCTGTTGATTTCTCCACTTGATTCTAAATGGGAATCCCCAATGAAATTTGGTACACCCATTATATGTCTATGAAATCTACCCTTTTGCTTGAGTAGAAAGCCCAGTTGTCCCTGCTAGCAGCCTGCCACCCTAGCCTCTTGCAGCTTAGGATGCTCTTGCAACTCACCATTTGTAAATTGCTGCTCTAAGTGAAGACTTCACAACACACTGCTTTGCATGGCTTAGGCAAAGCAGACTTTTGCAGCCATAGGCCCTTTCCTTCTCATTGTGATAAATGATAACCCCTATTGGGGCAGATTTGCCATGTTTCACATAGGTGCAGCTTTTCCTTGCAGATATTGATGAGTGCCAGAAAAATGCTTCCATCTGTGAACCCTATGGAAGTTGCATCAACGTCAAAGGAGATTACCATTGTAAATGCAAGCTGGGATTTAAGAAGAGTGCAAAAGATGATAAAAAACTATGCAGAGGTATTGTTCAATGGGGACATAGTATTTCTTCCCCACTCAGACAAAGTAATGCATGAGCAGTGACATCTTTTAAGTTGTATCAGTGCTGCAATTAGGTGGTGTGGCAAAGTGAGTGTGAATGTATGCATTTAGCTCAAGAGCTTTGGGATTTGTGCATATGAAGCTAAAGCAAAACAGATCTCGGTATGGTGGGTGCCTGTTTGGGGGGGGTTGTATGGCCAGGGGACCTGTCTGTGGTTTCTAAGATTGATCTATAAGCACAATAAACTGTTTTGAATTGAAAAGCAGTCGTGATGTAGAGCCCCCATTGTGAGCATGATTTGATACAGAGGATCAATTCATTTAAATTATGTAGCATGTTGCATATGTCTGTCTATAACAGGGCTGGCCCTATCATTAAGCGAAGTGAGGTGACTACTTAAGATTGCAAGGTCTTGAAGGTCATGCAATGGATAGAGCTATTACTTGCCACAGAACCTTCTCTGCTGGCTTCAAGTACTGTGAGTGGGGAGGGCACAGTGTGAGACCAGTTTTGAAATAAGATAAATCTGCCAGAGTGTACAGGAACCAGGGACATAAGATGGTGGAGAAGAGGATGCCATCTTGTCCTTTGCCTCAGGAAGCAGAATGATTTGAACCAGCCCTGGTTTGTAATATACCTGTGCATGAACTTTAGTCGTGTAAGAGTTCTATGTTGGTGACATAAACTCTGTGAAGCCAGAATAGTAATCTGTCCTCATTTTTGTATGCTCTATTGTATGTTTGTGGAGATGAAACCTTTTGTGTATGAGAGCTCTAGATCTCGGCATGGAATAATCCCAATGTGGTGACTTCTAACCAAGTCAGCACAGGCTGTGTGGGTCCCCCAGGAGCCATATTGTTTGCCCAGAGGGATCACCCTATTCTCTCTTGCTCTCTTTTCAGTCTTTTCTGTTCTGGGGCCTGTCATGTTTTCATCCATGATTAGAGGCACAGTGACATAACTACACTGCTTAAGGCCGATTCAAACAGATGACTACACAGTTGTTTACATTTACTTCTTGCATGAATGCTTGCACATCTTGTGGTCCTCCAGTTCACATCGAGCTAACCTCCATGATGTATTGTGGCCTGTGAGGTGTTTCTCAGTGACTCTGTTTTGGAGTCCTGGGCAGACAGAAGAAAGAAGGAAGAGGGTTGCTCCTGTCCGCTCCTAGGCTTGGCAGGCAGCCCAAGAGCCGGTTCACAAGTCTCTCGCAACTAAGGCAATAAATCAAAGAGCTTTCCAGGCGAACGCAAATGAGGAGATAAGGCAGCAATAAATAAAAGAGCTTCTAGCAGCAAGGAGACCCTCTGGCTGTTACTTCACAGCCGAGTTCTCAGTGAACAGTTCAAGTAAGAGAAGTTACCAGAGCCGGTCCGAGGTCCAAAAGGGGATGAGGTTCCAGCGGGTCGGGCAGCGTTCCAGGAGGCAAGGCAGGGATTTAGGAGACCCAACACGTAACTCTCCCCAAACGGGACGGTTGTGAGCCAACAACGACCCAAGGCTGAGTGCGTGCTTTTATAGCCGGATCACTCCTCCAGGTGTTTTCTCAGCTGGACCCTGATTGCCTGGCATTTCCTATTTAAACGCTCTGACCTCCTGAGAGCACTGTTTTGCTCCCGATGCTGCTGGTAAGTAGGTACCTGCTCTTGCACCTCACTATCTGACTCTTCTGGCTTGGCTGGGTCTGAGGCAACCCCTGGCTCTGTTGCTGGGGCTACTGGGAGCAAGAGCTCTGTGTCTGGGGCAGCAGTATCCAGGGTCTCGGGCTCCGACTCAGAGCTTGAGTCCTGGAGCTCCAGGGTCCTGACAGCTCCTTAATGGACCACTATTCAAATAAAGTTGAGTGAAGCCTCTAGCACTCTTATACATCTTGACACAGTTCGGCTTGATGGTCAGGAATGGTTCAGATTTGGCACTTTTTTTTTTAATCATCCCAGTGTTCCCCAAATTTTTTAAAACTGGCATTGTAGCTTACCACTGACATTTCTGATTTCTGTAAACTTAGGAAGTTCCTTGCTGAAATTCCTTGATCAAGAATACTGAAAGAGAAAGGAGTTCATGATGGATGGGAGTTTCTTAAAAGTGAGATACTGAAGGCACAATTTAAAACTGTGCCAGTAAGGAGGAAAAATGGCAGGTGTCTAAAGAAACCAGAATGGTTGACGAAAGAACTCTCAGCTGAGCCAAGTGTTAAAAGAAACATGTACAGGGAATGGAAGAATGGTAATACCACCAAAGAAGAATTCAGGCAAATAGACAGGAGATGTAGGGAGAAGGTCAGAAAAGCTAAAGCACAGAATGAACTCAGGCTTGCCAGAGACATTAAAAACAATAAAAAGGGCTTTTTTAGATATATCCGCAGCAAAAGGAAAAAAAAAGGAAATGATAGGGTTGCTGCGCGGAGAAGATGACCAATTACTAACGGGAGAAGAGAGAAAGCAGAACTACTGAACACTTTCTTTGCCTAAGTTTTCTCCCAAAACGACAGAGGTACTCAACCTGGGGGGGTGGGGAGCAGGTGAGGAAGGGGGGGAATGCATCATAAAACAGCTAGAGAAGTAGTAGAAGAATATCTGGCTAAACTAGATGAATTCAAGTCTCAGGGCAAGATGAATTACATCCAAGAATATTAAAAGAACTGGCAGAAGTCATTTCAGAACTGCTCGCAATAATCTTTGAGAACTCTTGGAGAGCAGGAGAAGTCCCAGCAAGCTGGAGGAGAGCAGATGTCGTCCCCATCTTCAAGAAGGGAGAAAAAGAGGACCCAAATAATTATCTCCCAGTCAGCCTGACATCAATACCAGGAAAGATCCTAGAGCAGATAATTAAACAGTCAGTTTGTAGTTACTTAGAAAGCAGTGCCATAATCACTAAAAGTCAACATGGATTTCTCAGAAATAAGTCATGCCAGACTAATCTTATCTCTTTATAATAGAGTTACGAGCTTGATAGATGAAGAGAATGCTGTGAATGTAGCATATCTTGATTTCAGTAAGGTCTTGGACAAAGTTCCCCATAACATTCTTGCAAAGAAGCTAATAAAATGCAGGCTGGACAGGGCTACTGTTAGGTGGATTTGTAACTGGTTGACCGACTGAACCCAAAGGGTGCTCACCAATGGCTGCTTTTCATCCTGGAGAGAAGTGACTAATGGGTTGCCACAGGGTTCTGTCCTGGGCCCAGTGCTATTCAACATCTTCATCAGTGGCTTGGATGAAGGAGTAGAGGGCATGCTGATCAAATTTGTAGATACCAAATTGAGACGGGTTGCTAATACACTAGAAGATAGGATCAAAATTCAAAATGACCTGGACAGATTGGAGAGCTGGGCCAAAGCAAACAAAATGAATTTCAGCAGAGAGAAATGTAAGGCAGAAAAAATGGGATGCACAAATATAGGATGGGGGACATGTGGCTGGATAACAGTACATGTGAAAGGGATCTAGGAGTCTTGATAGATCATAAACTGAACATGAGTCAGCAGTGTGATACAGCAGCCAAGAAAGCCAACGCGATTCTTGGTTGTATCAATAGGAGTATAGTGTCTAGAGTGAGGGAGGTAATAGCTACCACTTTATTCTGCATTGGTTAGACTTCATTTGGAATACTGTGTCCAGTTCTGGGCACCTCAATTTAAGAAGGATATCAACAAACTGGAGCGTGTCCAGAGGAGGACGACCAAAATGGTGAAGCTGGAAGCCATGCCCTATGGGGAGCGGCTTAGGGAGCTGGATATGTTTAGTCTGCAGAAGAGAAGGTTAAGACAGGACATGATAGCCATGTTGAAATATTTGAAGGGATGTCATGTTAAGGAAGGAGTGGGCTTATTTTCCACTGCTCTAGAGACAAAGAGCAATGGATTCAAGCTGCAGGAAAGGAGATTCCACCTGAACCTCAGGAAAAACTTCCTAACGGTCAGAGCTGTCTGGCAGTGGAATATGCTGCCTTGGAGTGTGGTGGAGTCTCCTTCTTCAGAGGTTTTTAAGCAGAGGCTGGATAACCATCTGTTGGTAATAGTTTGATGGATGTTCCTGCATAGCAGGGGGTTGGACTCGATGGTCCCTGGGATCTCTTCCAACTCTATGATTCTGTGATTCTGTGATTTGACAGCAAGCTGCTAAACACATGATAATCAGTGGGGAGAGGAACAAAATGAACTACTCTTTATGAGGTATCAGTTTTAAGTCTAGTTAAATACAAATATAATAAAAATTAATCAAGTGCAAGTGGTGAGATTCTATTTGTTAATAATGGGTAGGAATTATTATTTCCAAATACTAATTAATCAAGTAGGAGTGGGGAGATATTATTTATTAATTCAAATATATAAAATTTAAGTATATACAATAAAATATATGGAAAAGTAATCTCTTTTTATCTAATTGATGTATTTTTTCATTAAAAATTCCTTAGCTTCATCCTTTTCCTAGAGTCCATGCCCTTGGGCATGTGACCCTCCAGTACTTGCCCAACCTGAAAAGTGGGCCTTGTCACTGTGGAAGTTTCCCTGGCTTAGTTGTATTAATACAGATAAATGCATTGTAGTTTCTGAACAGACCAGCCTGCTATTCACAATGGTGCCATGAAAAGCGCTGCCTGACAGATTAGTCCCTGTCTCCATGACACCCATTTCTTCACAAGCTTTGTCTTCACCAATTTATAGCCACTATGGGTTTTTCCCTCAGAACTTTCACCCACCTTTTTTGTTCAGTGATGCTATCCTATGAGTCTGGCAATTTGAAGTACTGAGGTTGAAGATGAGAGAATGAACAATCTCTCCACCTGAATTTTCTCTTCTTGGAAATGTCCTCCACTGAAGCAGGTTTTTTACTTTAATAAAATAGAGGAGGTTTCTTTACAGACAACTTAGTTACTGGGAGTGTGACACTTGAAACCACTGCTTAAATAAATAAATTGCAAAGAAAAATGATGTCTACTGCAAAGCCTGTATCAAGTGTGTGCTAAGCTGTGTTAGCCTTGGAAAAATGGATAGCCAAGTCCCTCATCCCTTAAAAACTGTGGTCATGATCCTGCACTGTCAGACGTAGCTACAGGGTAGAGCACCATAATCATTGTTACATCTGAGGATGCACTCCACCTTTTCAGCCAGGCAGCAACCCAGGCCATGGTTGCTGGGAAATAATACCTGCAGTGTTCTCATGGTCATGGGATGTATTAAGAACAGGGAGCTGGAGAGACCCCTCAGGGTCCTCCTACAACTGGTTGTTGCAAGGGACCTCATGATTGTAAAAGTGCTGCAGATGAAAATTCACCGCACCCTGGTCTGCAACGCCTCAGAAACCCTTGAACTGGGATACTGCCAGGCTGAAAAGATGGGTTGCGGGGGGATCATGTTCAGTTAATAACCACTGTGAACATGAATCTTCAGCAGTTACAAGCCTGTAAGTCTGACTTACGATCTTGTAACTAGACAAAAGGATGCTGGCCCATGTCCCTTAAAAACAAGAGAGTGGTGCTAATGGTGAACAGAATGGAACGGAATGGATACACAAAAAAACGGTCTGTGTCACCCATTGGTGTGGAAAGTCATTTATAACTGTGCTTGTAGTTTATAGCAGAAGATACATTAATGCTGGGAGCTGTCTGGATACAGCTGGTGATGTATTTAAGTTTTTTACTCCAGGTCTCAAATCAAGTCTCAAGTCTGGGAGCCAACTTTATACCCCTATATTCCTATATTCCAGTATTTCTGGACAGAGTTGAATAAAGTCAATTTTAACAATTTAAATAGAGTTGGCCCCCCACGTTTGCAATTTTGCAATCTGCAGCTCTAAGTGGGGAACAGGGTCCTTCTTACTTCCCATTTCTGAAGTTGGAGGCTTTTTCAAAAGTGGGGAATAGGATCCTTCATACCCCCCATTACCAAAGCTTCAAAGACTTTAGAAGGCAGGATCCTTCCTCTTGAAGCCTAACACATTTGCTATTCCCCTCTGAAAAACATGCCCTGTGCTCTGGGGGTGAGTTTTGTCTTCTGTTCTTAGGAAAAATTTTAGAAGGTTTCTCTGATATGCAGCAGGGATAGGTTGCTGAGCAGACCACAACCCTGCTCAAGCCTGTTGCCTAACTCATTTGCTGTTCCCTTTTGAGAAATTTGCCCATACTTTGTGCCTGAGACAGATTGTCATGAGACAAGTTGGCAAAAAGAGATGGAAGCATTGTTCAAAGTTGTAATGTTTCTGGATGAATGTATTACATTACTGAACCAAGGGCAGCAAAATGGTCACTAAAAATATACAAGTCACAAGTTGAGTCAGTGTGTCATTTATTGTCAAGTTGAGTCTGAGTCGAGTCACTGAAGTGACTGAAGTCCAGCTTGAGTTTGAGTCAATTAACTTGAGTCTACATCCCTGGATACAGCCATCTGTATGTGGATGTTCTCTTCCTAACCCAATATTGGTCCAAACTACTATATTATGAGGTAGAAGATTTGTTGCTTCTCCTGGCCCTTTACTTGTTAGGCTGTTGTTGTTCTTATCAGTTAATGATTGACTATAATTAAATATGGAAAGCTGTATATGAGTTTAATCTGAGCTTGAATAAAGATTTAGTTGTGAACGTGTTTGAAGTAAATCCTTAGTGGTACTTGTCAGAGCATCTCCTTGCTGAAAGGGCCCCGTCTAGTGGTACCTATGTATTCATGGAAATGCACATGTGCAAGAGTTTCCTATTTTTTCTTATGAGAGGATGTGATGTAAGCAGCAGGAAATCCTTAAAGGCACATGGAAAAGTTTCCAGACAAGAAAAGAAGGGGACCCCTACTTCCTTATGGTTCTTCAGCATGCTAATATGCTGTCAAAAGATTATGCCAGAGTGATTTTGCTGTTCAGCTTCAAGTGGTCTTCCCCTTGTGGGCTGTCACGCTAAATGAAAGGATCATTTGAGACACATAATTTAACCCTGTTGTAGTTAATGAATGCACACAACATGTGTTTGTTGAAGCATGAGCAAAATGTCACACAGAATTTTGCAGAATGCCTTTTACCACATCTTAGCTAATTCATATTCATATGTACATTTCTATTTTGTTACCATCTAACCAAAGATGCCACCAGTCTACACAATGGATAATTGTTTTTTCCTCTGTGTGTGTGTGCATGCATATGTGTCTGTGTTTGTGCATACACATACTTGCTTACACACCTCATCTTCTCCTCCTCAGATTTCTTGAGTCTCATGCTGCTTTTTCTTTTTGTACCTTCTCTTTTCAGATGTAAATGAATGTAATGAAAACCCCTGTGATCAAACTGCCTGGTGCAAGAACTTACCAGGGACTTACCAGTGTATTTGTCCAGCAGGGCATTTAGAGTATAATGATGCTGTCCGTGGAGGCGAAAACACAACAAAATGCAAAGGTGACTTCTGACAGAGAAGACTGTAAGGGGAGGGGGCAGTGTTCTAAAGGTATGGGCCTAAGACTGTAGCAGGCTGTGCAGCATGGGGTTAAAACTGCACGTGTGCATAGATGTTTATACACAGTTACTCTGTCTAGAATAATAGACACATACATTTACTTGTTTGGCTTCCTTCTACCTACTATTTGCTTCGCAAATGTTCCAGTAAAGTTAAATCTACACAAGACAGAAAAGAGCAGAAAAAGTTCTATTGATTGCCTCAATAAACCAGAAACACTTACCTTGCCTGGCTTATTTCAGTGGCTCCCTGCATGCAAAGACAATTTGATTCCAGATGTGTTAACAGTGATCATTTACTGCTCAGGCTACATCTAACTAAGCTACCCAGGTGTGTTATTTCTCTTACAACCACCATTGATGACTCATCTCCACAGGGGTGACTAGTTTCCACTCCCCTGGAACTCCAGTTTACAGCTTCCTCTTCCAGCCTGAGTGACTGACAACAATTAGCCCCCCTCTGCTCACTGCTGCCTTTGTTTCATTCAGATTGTTCTTGGATTAAGAGCCCCGTTTCCCTGGTGTCTGTGGCCCAGCTGATTTTGGGTCTGTGCTGGTCTGTATGGGGGAGAGTGTTGGGGCCAGTATGAGCAGACCTGGCCAGCTCGCTGATGTTTTTGATTCCCTCTGTGTGTATCCCAGGGGGAGGTGCCTTTTGCCAGCACACTTTCCACATTCCAAAATTAATGTGGCAGCACCATGCCAGAAATTCAGTGGGGCACCAGCAGGGTGAGACCTTATTGCGTTAGACCTAATTACTCTGCCCAGTAGTTAGAGCTTGCAAAAAGTTACTTTTTGGACTACAACTCCAGAATCCAGTAGTCATGCTGGCTAGGGGATTCAAGGAAATGATAGTCTGAAAAACATAACTTTTCCAGGCTCTGACACGGCTCCACGGCCTTTTTAATGCATAAAAATATTTGATTCTGTCACTACCTCTCAATCGTGAAAAAAACTTTGGAGGAAAAGAGCCACACCACTTCATAGTTGTGGTTAGCATCATATGAAAACTTGTACTCTAAATTTGTTCTCATATACAGATGCATATGACTAGAATATGGAATTTTCTAGAATTTTGTCCTCACAGCAACCTTATGAAGCAGGTTAGGGATGAGAGCAGCTGGCCAAAAGTCAAGCAGTGCTCTTCATAGCTTAGTATAGATTTGCAGCTGGTTCTCACAGGGAGTTCTCTTTCACCATGTCAGGCCACTGGTTGTGTATAGCTCAGCCTTACCCCTCCTCATGCGCTCAAGGTGTTTTGTATTGCAGTTCCTCATCATCGCTGTTCATTGGCTGTGGGAGTAGTAATCCGAATCTCTTGTTACACCACACTGGCTGTAAGGATTTGAGTAGATCAAGAAGCTTTTCTTCTTGGTTTGTTAATCGTTGCCAAATCTCTTTTGGATTGCTTTTCCATGTCTGAAAAATGGAGAGTGATAGAATTGCCTCACAGAATGGTAAGGAGGAGAAAAAGAATTTTAAAAAACTGTCTATGGCTGAGTGTATATACAGCATCATCTGGGGGCAAAAGCTGTTCCTCTCCTTCTTTCCCTCACTGAGTCCTCAACAATAGTGGTGTGGGGGGTCACAGGTGCCAATGTATTTCCCTGGCCACTGTTCAGCTTCAGGGGTGCACGTAGAGACATTTTGGCTGCCCCTGAGCCATGGGGGAAGGAGGCCCAGCCTTCACTGCCAGTGTAAGGCCCCCAGATGCTCAAGGTCAGCCAGTGTGTGTCTGGATGCATCCCCCACAGCCAATCAGTACAGGGGGAGCTGCACTTGGGGACCTCCCAGCTTCTATCACACACTAGCATGGTGGGTATGGCGCAAAGAGGTCCTGGATACCTCCTTCCTGAACATTTTGAAATGTATGTATGCAGATGTAACTGTGTATGTAACCAAGTAGACTGTAATCAGAACCATCAACCACCTCATTCCCTTCCTCTACTAGGTCTGATGTAGGACTTCTTGAACCCAGATCCCCCACATCCAAATGCAGCCTTCTAGCTACTGGCCCATGGTAAATCCTGTTTGTGCCATACCGAGTTCCACCATATTTAGTTCTTTCCATTCAGAAAGAACTGGAATCATTGCAGACATTCCAGATAAAAATGTCAAATGCTTTGGCTATTTTTTAAAAAGCAGGAATAATGCTGTTGAAAAATGATATGGGGTAGTACTTTCTGATTTCTGTTTATTTCTGTAGAAATCAGCATTCCTGCACTTTCAAGGGATGATTGCGCAGATGGACAGGTGAGTCCTAAACACTGGAGCTTGGAAATTATGACCGGATAGAATCCATGGCATAGGTTAAGAGGTGCAGTGCTAAACTCAAGCTAAGGCTGGCTAGGAGTCATATGAAGTGGTGCAAGTGCTGTCACACTGGGGGAGAGGGAGCACCACCTTCCCAAGGGCATATCTGCCCTGGAGGTCCCCAGTACATCTGTAGAAAGGTTTGTGTGTGTAGCTAAGTAATGGGAATTCTGCACTACATAGTAGAGGCCATTTCCAAAAGATGTAATGCAGGTAACTTTGCTTTGCAGCTTAAGAGGACTGGAAACTCTAGTGGAGATTCTCGGGTTGCTAAGTTTTGGCATGTTCTGATTTTTTAAAAAATTGTAAAATTTATGTATGCTCTCTATATTTTTCTGCTGTTCGCTTATAGAAAATACACACAGTACTGCTTTGTTTGTTGTATAAAGCAGTATTATCCAGAGTGGTGATCTGTGGATAAGTGCCAGTCTACAGCAAGTTTCCAAGAAATAAATAGTTGTAGCCAGTACATGCAAATGTGTTTTTGGTCCCTGGCATATTAGGGGGGAAAAAACCTTGCTGGTCTCTCATATCAGATAGCCTGAAAATTGCACAGAGCTGATCAAAACTTGTGGAATTGGTTCTCATTAAATTTCCCACTGAAAGATAATTATCTCTTTCCTGTGCTCTGGAAGCCACCTATAATACACTACCAATCCAAAGGCTGTCTGCTTCAACTGAAGTGTTACAGGCTAATCTCTAAGTTGTGTAGCAACAGAAGCAAAATATCCACAAACTTTGCCTCTCTGAAAACAAGCTTTCAGCTTATGAAAATGAGAATGTTTAAATTATTGTTGTAGAAAATGGGAGTTGTTTTGAGTTTCCCTATTAAATACATCAGAACAAAATAGTTATAAATTGGTCTTCTATGCATACAACTGGATAACAGCCAGACATTTACATTTCAAATTCCTCTCTCTGCAATTCCCACAGCCCATTTCCTCTTGCTTAGCCCACAGCACCAAGCCTTCACAATTTTCCTCTTGTTATGAACAACTGATGGACCAGGGTGGTGTTTGTGAAATTTGGGTAGGGACCATGGAGAGAACCAAACTCTAAAGATGCCCCTTCTAGTGCCATGGTCCCAAGGCAGCTCAGCTCCCCCCACCACCACCATTTACTTCTAAAAAATCAAGCATGCAAGGGCTAAAGACATGGCTAGTGTCACGCTTGACTTGACCCTTAGTTTTTTTAAATAAGTGCAATAGATGTCCCAGCCATTCTTATTCTCATCTCCTCACCCCCCACCTCCACCGAATGGAGTTTTGGGGGAATTGTTTTGCAGATTTCTCTCTGTAACTTTACAACAAAATTGAGACAGCTTTATAATTCATCACTGAATATGCAGACCTCTGCAAATGCACAGATACTTCTGGAGGTATGTTTCACCTTGTGACTTTGTTTTTTCTCTGTGTTCACTCACATCTGCTTTTGTTCCAGAAAGGATTAGAAAAATGAGCTTCTCATTAAAATCTGCAGGGACAGAGGCCAGTGAGTGGCATCCTCTAGCCAGGTTGTTCCCCTGCTCCGTATGCTGCCCCTGCTACAGCCCTTAGACACACACAGTCTGCAGTTCGTGCTGAGAAAACACACTGCAGGGAGCTGTATCCAAGTGAAAGCTCTTGTGGTGTGTCCGCATATTGCATGTTGACTGTAATACAGTTATGTTGATGGTAATACAGTTCTATGCAAAACTTTACTAGACTTTAAAAGACCTGTTATCCATTATCTCTCATCAATGAGCAGATACAAAAGTAGAAAAAGCTTATAAGCTTATGGGAAACAGACATGCCTCATGGTGTGTAGCACTTGGACTGGGACGGAAAACTTGAATGTAGGACTTGGACTGGAAGTTTTCCATTTCCATGGTGCTTAAAGCAGGTACACACTAAATATGTACTACAAGGAGTTGCTCTTAGATCATGTTTGTAACTGACTCTTAAGCCATTTCCTGCCTTTATAAAGCAAATGGCAGGAGACTACATTTGCTCCAGTTCTGCTTTCCATACCACATCATTTGCAACCGAAGGATTCTGGACTGAAAAACTGTGTAACCACCCTTGATATAATAATAATTGCAATCTGGTTTGGGGTGTGAGAAATGTTCTGTAGGGGGTCTATTAAGAATAATACTTAAAACTAGTACTATTAGAAATTTGAAGTTTTTAAAATTCTAAAGTTAGGAAGTTGACTATTAGACACCTAAGGTTTTTCTGTTACTTATACCTACTTTGACTGATATTTGTGTGTGTGTGTGTGCCTTCCAGTTGCCTGTCAATTGGATTTCATAGGATTTTGTTAGGGAAGGAATACTCAGAAATGGGTTTTCCAGTTGCTTCCTCTGAAATATAACCTACAGCATCTAGTGTTTATTGGCAGTCTCCCGTTCAAGTACTAACCAGGGCTGACCCTGTTTAGCTTCCAAGATACTTGACATCTGGAGCTTTTAAGGTATTTTGTCCCTTCTTGTTGTGGTATGCCTTCAAGTAATTTTCAACTTATGGTGATTCTAGGGCAAACCTATAATGTGGTTTTCTCGGAATTGAGAATGTGTGATGTACCCAAGGTCACCCAATGGGTTTCCATGGCCAAGCAGGGAATCGAATCCTGGTTTCCAGAGTCATAGTCTGATGCTCAAACCACTACCTCATGCTGTCCTTCCCCGTTAATGCCCTTCGTTAGCCATTTCTCTTTTGCATCCTGTGCCCTCCCCCATTTAAAAAAAAAACTTCTTCCTGTGTCCAAGCACACAGATTCCTCCATCCTGTCTCCATCACTCAGCACAAACAATTACAATTTGCACAATATTGGCAAGATCAAGTCTGATTACTTGGCTGATTTAGATCTACCCCAGCTGTGTTAAATAATGTCTCTATGGGAGCAGGGGGAGAGATTGAGCAGCTGGTAGCTGGAAGTCAAAAACCATAGAAGAACCAATGCATTTCATCAGGCAAAACTGAACTATTAGTTAATACATAAACGACTGCTATAGACAAATAATTATCAGTAATTTATTCATAAAATGACAACAGAATAACACACACACATATACACATACATATGCTTCTTTTAAAAGTGAACTGTAACCAAAATGTGTATCATTATTTCAAACATCATCTTATATGACTTGTAATGCAAAAATGTAACTGGACAACACTCGGAACATGTGCATAAATCATATGGTTATCATGAAGGTGTAGGAACATGCTATACCTAAAGATGTAGCAGCATGTGAGCTTTCTATTCATACGCACTTTATTCTGTCAAGCAGAGTGCTTCATTGGCTTCAGGCAGGGATCTGTTAACAGATCTTTTAACGTTCACATATAAATTACAGTTGTAACCTATTGTAACTACACAGGAAGCTGAGGTACCTGTAATCCCATTTCTTTTCCTCTCATTGGAAATTTAAAATGTGCGTCTTGTTCCAAATGCAAGGGCAATGAGATCACTGTCTATGTGCTATTAATATTTTACAATTGTTGACTTTTTTTTTTGGGTGAAATCCTTAAAAAGCTTATAAGGTGGTAAATACAACTGAAAGTGATGGGTCTTACTTCCAAGTAACTATATGTTGGATCACAGTGTTAGCATGCAGAATGTTTCCTAATTCTCACCCTAGCTCTGTTTACACTATTTGGTGGTGTTTTTTTGTTTTTGAAAAGCTGAAAACTTGTTGTCCTTTAATACAAGATGAAGGTGTAACAGTTCATCTGGAAGGTTTTGAGGCAGGTCTGAGCAGACAAGCTGAGCACTACTGGTCTTTTAGTATTAGCAGTATTGCACCATTCATCCTCCCAGCCCTAACTGCACTAGAGTTTACACTTCAGTGCCTTGTCTCAAGGTAGCTCCAAGCACACTTAGATATGCTCAAGAACCAACATACCATTGAATTCCACACTCTCTCTACTCACAAAAACAAATACAAATACTTCATTCTTGGGAACTCTGATGATAGCTGACCAATCAGAGTGAGTATTTAGATTGCCCCCACCCGTTCATCTGAGGGTGTCTAGGAATCTGGTAAAAGGTGTCTGTTTGACGTAGCATGTGCTTGTACTCAGCTGTGTATCTTGCATTCAGATTGCCTTATGATTGATTGCTGGAAAATGAAAATGGTTTAAATTGACAAATCTGATCGCTCAGTTATGTATCTCTGTGGAAATTCCAATGTGGGGAGGACTGTTCCTATTGCAGGGAATATGCATTTCCCTTAACATCTTTTTTGAGCTTGAACAATTAGATCACATAGTATAGTTTCTCATTTGACTACTGATGACTATTTTCCCTCCATTTCAGGGTTTTTTGGGTCTATTGGATGTTGTAATGAGTCAAATGGAGAATGAGAGCAAGAAGCAAAGGCACCGTGCAGCCACTGTGGTGATGAAATCAGCAGAGGACTTCCTCAGAGTTCTGGCATTTGTCCTCCCCAGTGGACCCATTGCTAGCTCCAGCAAAGCCATCGGTAAGTGGACAGAGTCCACAGAGAGGGGTGATCTGAAGCTTCTCTGCTGGCAGAAACTGGAGGTTTCCTCCTTTTTTCCATACAGCTGCACTTATCCTGTATTCCATGGCACTGTCAGTGGGGGTAGCATGATACTGGTAACCTGGAAATATTCTGGTTTTTTTTTTCACTTCCAGATCTAGATTATCACATGTAATTTTCCGCCCATTCTGAGAGAGACCATGAGTAACCACAGAATTTTGCAAATTATGCTGGATCCAGGGATGCTGCCCCCTGCCCTTTTGGGCTCGCTGTCAATCTTGGCCTGAGTTTTCTTTTGTTCCCTTTCATTCCAGAGCTGGCCATGGAGATTAGAGGAGCTGGGAACCAGAGCCAGAGTCCGAGCCCAGCCCGGCTGTTGCAGAACGAGACAGAGATGGAACTGAACTGGGAAGCAGCAAGCAAAGGAGGGGAAGGTAAAAAGCCCCTCCTGTGCCAAAAGAGTGAGATTTGGATGTAGTTGTGAGCCACAGCACAGGCGCCATCTGCAGCCAGGAGTAGCTGGGACAGCCAACACACACAAAGGCAGAAGCAGCATTTCTTTCGTGGGACACAGCTTCAAGGGTGCAGAACCCGTTCTTATTGCTGTTGATCCCTTGAGGGTTCTGTGCAGGACTTTTCATGCTGACAGTGGTCAGGGCTGGAGCCCAAAACAAGTGTGGTCAGTCCCCCTTTCCTCTCCCTCTGCCACCCTTTTCTCTCTATCTCTTTCTGCCAAACATTTCCCTTCCCACTCCCACAATTTCTGTCCTCCCCACCCAGCAAGTGGCCAGAGGAGCTAGAGGATGCTCTTACCAGAACTCTGACCGCTTAGAGCCCCTCTCACCCGTCTTTCTTCTCTCCCATCTGATTTGGTTGGCTTCTTCTCCCATTTTCACTCCCACCTTTTTACACGTTTGTCTATTCCTAAATCCCAAACCAGGGCCTGAGGCCATGAGTTGCCCATGACTGCTGTAGTGGAATGGGTAAGGCAAGGGCAGCTCCCCTGGTGTGGGGGTGTGGGAGAGAGGGGGACTTGGGAGCAGATCCTTCTGAAGCTGGCCTCAGATGTATGTGTTGGGGGAAGCTAAAATGTGCAGGAGCTCAACTAAGTAGGAAGAAGCAGAGTGAGAAATAAATAACAGTTGCCCTTGGTACCTGCTAGGGTTTGGTTCCAAACCCCCCCGTGGATACCAAAATTCATGGATGCTCAAATCCCATTATGTAGAGTGGTTTTGTAAAATGGCGTCCCTTATATAAAATGGCAAAATGGAAGGGAGATCATTCTCAAGCTGTGGTTGGCTGAATCTGTGGATAAAGAATCTGTGAATATGGAGGGCTGACTGTATTGACAAAGGATACCAAGACAGAGATGGTGTTCTTCCTACCATCACAGAGAAAGGCTCACTCATGTTCAGGCATATAGAAAGTTGCAGGCTTGTTCAGCCGTTACTGTTTTATGCAGCAGATAAAGCTTGGAAAAATTACTTTTTGGATTCCAGGAGCTGCAGTCCAAAAAGTATCTTTGATGAGGTCTGAAGCAAGTCTTAACAGAAGGGAATGGTATGCTTTGAGCTGCATGGGGTGGGACCTAGCTGGGACCCTAGGAGCAGAGAAACTGTTTTGAGGGTAACTGAAAAAATTGCCCGGGTAGTGCGAAAACTTGCCCCTCCATGCCTTTGCTCTCAGGAAGCAAGACATTCAGAAAACAGCTATCTACCATTCACCACCACCTCCTCCTGGGTGCTAGAACCAGTGTGGCTGCCATCTCCAAGTATTTCATCCTCTACTTCTTGTGCTTCTGTAATGAGGGAGGTTTGGAAGTGCTGCTCCCACTGCCCCCACCTCCTTCTGCCTCCTTCTCCTCCTCCAGTGGGAGGAGCGGTCTGGTTATTGTCTGGTTGGCCATCTGAGTTGTGCATGCTAGCGGTTAGTGGGGGACGGACAGTGCTTCCCTTTCCACTCCCAAGTGGCAGGGGATTTGGGGATATCCCTCTTTAATGCCTGAATAGGATTACAGTCTGACCCAGAAAGATGGCACTTATCTTCTTAAGGGACCACAGAGAGTCCTTCCTTATTAATATTTTTCCTGGGCCTATGCAGCGTTCAGCACCATAAAATGGCAGAATGGACTGGACCTCAGCACTGTGGTGGGGATGCCTTTTTCTAAATGTTTTCTGTCTCCAGTATGAAACAGTCCTGGAAGTTTAAAAGAAAATCACTCATGAGGGGACAGGCTGTAGCTCTACCTCATTGTCCTACATAAATAGAGAGGATTCCATTCGCACTACAGAATTACAGTGCTCATCTTGTGGAATCTTGGGATTAACAGTTTAGGGAGGGGCTACACACCCTAATTGTGTAGTGTGAATGGGCCCCAGCTTTTATGTTCTGTCATGACAGTCTCTGTTCTGAGGGAGCTGCTGAACTGCTGACTTGTCTTTTCAGCCTTCAGCATGGTTGCCCTGCTTACATACAAGGGCCTGGAGCCCATGCTGTCTGGTGCTCGTGTTGAAGGGAAAGAGTGGGAGCAAGTTGGAAAGTCGCCCCAGGAGGTAGAGACGGTGGACAAACCCAGCTACAAAATAATCTCCCGGGTGGCAGCAGCTTTTGTCGGCCACAATGAGACCCAACTGTTGAGATCCCCTGTTACCGTCAGCTTCAACCACCATCCGCCGGTGAGTAATTCATTCTCTAATATACTCATTGTACCGTTTCCTCCATTACAACCTCAGCCTTTCACAGAAGGAAGTAAATATGCTGGAGAAAAAACGTCCTGGCTGGCTCACCGGTCTCAGTGATCCGCATTAAGGGCAATAATGGCTGGCAAAGTTACTTTATTGGGCTACAACTCCCAGAACCTCTTGGGCAACATAGCTCTTGGCTGGAAGGTAGTCTTTGACTGGAACTGTAGTCTAGAAAGTTAACTTTTTCCCCCAGGCTCTGGCTTATCTCTCCTTCCTCACTTTCTGTGTATCCATATGCCCAGTCTGTCTTTCTACATTTTTGTGATAAGGAGCAACTAGGCATGAATTATGCTCCCCTTCTCCCCCGCCTTCAGATACCCCAAAAGCTCCAGTCTGAAATTGTGTATTTCCTCCTAGGACTCAGATCGGGAGGCGAAGGTGATTTGTGCTTTCTGGAAGCCAGTCAACGGCAGTGGGTGGTGGTCTGAAGAAGGCTGCACCCGCCTGAATTCCAGCACAGCCACCAGAACGCGCTGCCAGTGCACCCATCTGACCAGCTTTGCTGTTCTCATGGCCTTCTACGATGTGGAGGTTAGCCTCAAAGGGGACAGTTGGGTGGCCTTGGTGCTTCTTTACCTTCCCACTGACAGTTGTTACTGGGTGGATCAGAAGGGAAGAGAGAGGAACTGCAACTATCGTGTAAAACAGTGCTGCTCAAAGGGGCGTTTCAAGAATTGGCGGTGGTCCATGGTGAGTTTCCAGGAAAGAAAGAAACAGTTGTAGCCAGTGGATATAAATGTGAGACCAGACCCTGGCACACTGGGAAGAAAAATAATTGCCAGTCCCTCACCTCAGATAACCTGAGAAGCACTGATGTAAAAGGCTTGGCACAAGTGTGAGAAGTTGTGATCTTTAGCAGAGGCAGGGAAGGAATTCAGACATTACAAGGGAACAGAGCTTGGAAAAGTGGGTCTCACCAAATCAGATTCCTCAGGCAGTGGTCTGAAAAAGTAACTTTTCCAAACTCTAAAAGGAAGTGAAAAATCTGGGTACCTGATTGGCTTGATTTCCTAAGGAGTAGCCACCGTTGTCTTTGGTTACAGAGGAGTCTAGTGGCCCCTTAACAGAATAGCAAGTTTTATCTGACATAAGCTTTTCTGTGCTCTAGCCTGCATTCTGCACAAATCTTGAAGGCTGTTCAGTTTCTCCGCAGAAGAGGTGCATGCCTTGTTATCTGGAAATGTTACTGGTGCTAGTATGAAAAATAAGTTTCCTGATTCATTTGTGTGCAAGTGTGACATTTGAAGCAACCTTTAATGAACTTGCTTTGCAGAGAGAGATGCAAATTTCTCCTTCAAATGCTGTTCTAAGGACATGACTAGGGGATCACGTCAGTGAGAAAGGGCTTTTTGAGGGACCGGGTTGAGTCAGCCATTAGTTAAGTCTGGCATCTAATGGAGTCCATGGAGCCAGTCAGTCATGGAAAGTGGCATAATCAAAGTAGACTGCTGAAAGGGCAGGGAATGCTTCATCTTTTTCAGTCCAGGGGTCAGAGGTTCAGCCTAGAGAGCTGTGGCCTAATAAACCACACTTTAATCCTACCACTCAGCTCTCCTCCCATCAAAGTTTCCAGGAGCAGAACCCTGACATCCATGCTGCCCTCTCTCCTAAGCAGGCAGAGAGTTGTCTCCTAGCTAGTAGGGGACTGGAGTTATGGTTAGACTTTTCAGCCCTTGATTCCCTGAGTCTTCTGCTGGGAGCTTCTTTGGTGGGCTGATTATGGCCAGCCTCTGCTTAGATTCAGTTTATGTTGCACTGCCTAAACTTTTTGTCCTTGTGGCAGAACCAGGGCCTGGAGATCATCACCAAGGTTGGGCTCATTGTCTCTCTGGTTTGCCTCTTCCTCTCCATCCTCACCTTCCTGTTCTCTCGCGCCATCCGAGGCATCCGCACCACCATCCACCTGCACCTGTGCCTGGCACTCTTTGCTGCCGACGTCATCTTCCTGCTCGGAGCTGGGAACCCCAGCAACAAGGTAACTAGGGCGGGGGGGGGCACCATTAGAGTGCACTTAGTGGAGAGGTTGTTTCAGAGGAAGCCGCTAGGAGGGACGATGAACAGAAGGCCAAGATCTTTCTGTAGCCCCCAGAACAAGCACCCAGCTTCTGACAGAGCACCCTGGCCATGGCAGGCTCTTGCTCTGACTAAGGCAGTGTCCCTGGAGTACAGTCACAGCTGACGTCATTACAGAGACCTGCATTTTTGCCTTCAGGATGGCAGTGTGTGGCCAGACAGGACTCAGGAAATGGTGCCTCCTGCACGTTGTAAGCTGCAGCAACTTATTGTTTAAGAGAGGCTTTGGCCATTGCACTGAATCAAAGGGAGCTGGGAACAAACATCTCAAAATTCCTGTTTCACATTTCCATCTAAGGCATCTCCCTCTGTGTGGAGGAAGCTCTGAGATGGAACAAAAGATGAAAATGCAGGGAGGAATGTGCCACCTGCTCCTTTAACCTCCTCATTTTGTCCAAACCCATATGCAACGCAGGGCTACATTTAGAAACATCTAACTGAACTGCAGCTGTTTTTGCCAAAATGGCAGTCAAGTACTGCACAGGCAGTCTGCAGCATTCGTTTCACTAGAGGGCACTAAAGAGTTGCTTGGTACTGTAGCAGGATAGTAGGTCTCAAACCTGTGTGCACTCAGTGAACAAAGCACAGGCCTTTGCTCTGCCTGCATGAGGAAGAACAGGCTGTGCTGGCCTGGGCAAGCAGGAGTTGCATCTGTTATCTGAAGAACCACATGTTTATAATCCCCTGCACCAGGGTTTAGTTTCCTCTGGTTTAAGAGATTTGTGCAGAAGTCTTTAGCCAGTAGTTCCTTCATGATCTCCTCCTGGTCCTGCCGCCCTTTCCAGATAGCGTGTGCAGTAGTGGCTGGGCTCCTGCATTACTTCTTCCTGTCTGTCTTCTGCTGGATGCTGCTGGAGGGTATGGAGCTCTACCTGATGGTGGTTCAAGTTTTCAAAACTCACAGCCTGAAACACTGGCACATCTTCCTTGTGGGATATGGACTGCCAGCTGTCCTGGTGGGCATCTCAGCTGCCATCAACAGCAAAGGATACGGCAACAAAAAGTGAGCGGTGAGATTTGGGAGGCCAGTCTTGTGATGTGGAGGATGTTTGTGTGCTGAGAACCTGGGCCACCAAATCCAGAACAAAAAGGTGCACACCCAGGTGGCATGTCAATAATTTCTCATGAATGCTTGTGTCATACTTTTGTACTTGGACATGTGAGCACACTTAATGTGGGTGGAAGGGAAGGCATGTAGATTCTGACACCTATGAAAAATTCACCCTCTTCCTTTTTCCCACAGCTGCTGGCTTGCAAGAGATGGTGGGTTCCTATGGAGCTTCTTGGGACCAGTCTCTTTCATCATCATGGTAAAGCCTAACATACACCCAGACCAATTCGTTTTGCCCTCTCTATTAGAAACCATCTTATAGCCACTCTCTGCATTCAATATCAAGTTCTTTTCCAGTCCAGCTTTTGGGAAGCCATTGCCGATGGGTGGCTTATGTTTATTCAGCTTTTGGTGTAGTGGTCCACCTCCTGTTGTGAGTTCACCCAGTTCACTGCTAGTTTGCAAGATCTGCCCCTTGGATGATCAGTTCCACCATCTTCTCTACTTCCTCTGATGCCAAGCTTCCAGCTCCTGTTCTGTCATTGGAGGGGAGTGATCTGGGGCCTAGACAGAACATGGCCGACTCTTAACTCCACCCAGCTCCCAGTGCCATTTGGATTTCTGTGACCAAAGATCAACTTTTCAGCTGCACATCTTCAAATTGGGATTCAAGTGCATTAAAGTGTTTAAAAGATTTGTGAGGAAGCATTTTTATGCCCACTTGTTTAATAAGAAATGGAATACACAAGTCTTCCAAGTAGCTCTCATCTATGACTCTTGTCTTAAAACAGTTCTCTCTCTTCTTTCCTCACATTTTATTTACTTATTGAAACATTTCTATATTAACTTTTGGCCCCCAAAAGGGAATAGAATAGAAGAGTAATGTAGACAGTGGCCTGAGGCCAGTTCTCATCTCAGAACCTTACTGGTATCCATGTCCCACCTTTTCTGCACAGGTCAATGCCATTGTCTTTGTGATTACTGTCTGGAAGCTTTCTGAGAAGTTTGCTGACATCAATCCCGACATGAGTAAATTGAAAAAGCAAAGGTAAGCGGTCAAGGTGAAGTGGTCTCTCTGGAGTTGTAAGAGGCCAAGAGCTGATAACATGCAGTGCAGCCCTTTTCTGTAGCACTGCTGCAGTTGTAAATAGCTTTATCGATGGAAAGAATATGATTATTTCAAAGGTCCACCTTGATATTATCTTGGGAGAGACCTAACAAACAGCATTGTGTTGCTATTTTGGGATATCTGCTGTAACAATTCCTCTATAATTCATGTTCTGAATCTAGTCCTTACTATCTCCTGCAAGGCCAGGAATCATGGTGCAGGTAAGCATGAGCTTCCTTCCAATCTTCTTTTTCTCCAGGGTGCTCACAGTCACAGCCATTGCTCAGCTATGCATTTTGGGCACCACTTGGATCTTCGGCATGTTTCAGTTCAGCGACCACACCCTCGTCATGTCTTATATCTTCACCATCCTCAACAGTCTGCAAGGACTGTTCATCTTCCTTCTGCATTGTCTGCTCAAGAAACAGGTACCTGCAGCACGGGAAGGGCAAACGGATAGGAGGACTGTATCTAAGGCTGCAATTCTGTGTGCTCGTCCTTTGCAATAAAGGCTCTGTTAAATTTATGGGAACTTCCTTCTGAGTAAAACACAGGCATACGATTGTACTCCAGATTTGTTATTTGATAATGTTGCAGCTGGAACAGGAAAGCCAAAAGGTACTGTGTACAAATGTCTGGCTGTGCAGTGGTTTTTGTACAGAAATGTCAACACCCTAAAGATAGCTACAGGCATACCTCAGTTAACAAAGTGGATGTGTTCCTGGGCATTATTTTTTAACAGAAATTTGGTACCAGGGCAGAAATAATATGGAAAGAATAGGGATTATTTCCCAGCCCAAGCTTTATTGCACTGTTTAATGTGGACAAGCTGCTGCAATGCAACACCCAAAAGCTATGTTTCTCCAGCTCTTCTTCATTAGCCTCCGGCTGTGCCAATGCTGCTAAAAACTTCCAGTGAGACAGAGTTTGAGGAACAATGTGGCCTGAGCACCTGTAAAAAGGCTTTGTAAACAGCAGCGTCAACTGTCTGCGGTTTTGTCAACTGAGCCTGTACACACAAACCAAACCTGTCTTCTTTTATAGGTCCGTGATGACTACTACCGCTGCTTCTGCAAACTTAACAAGGGCCATAGCAGTGACAAATATTCAGACTTCAGCTCCACAGCAGGCTCCAACACGTTGCGGGTAAGAGGAAGCAGTGGAGTGTTGGGGTTTCTGCACAGATTATCATTCTCCTCTAGTGAACTAATTAGCTGACCTGAATCCTTTTTTACCATCACCCTGGCTCTGAGCACACCCACAACTTCTGTAGTTGCTCCTCAAGATCTAAAAATAATCGTGGAGGTCAAACCAAATTTGACCCCAAAATTGGAACAAAGCATTATTTTCCCAACTCACTTACTGAAAAGTCTTTGTTGAATTTGCACTTGACCATCATGGAGTGGAGATGCTCAGGTTCCCGGTTTAAAATAATGGCTCAGGCGAAACAAGAAAATACCTATATGTGGCTCCAGTCGAAAGCGAATGAGAGTATGAAATAAAACTAGTTACCTGGGACGATTAACATGTTTTGGTTTTTTACAGTCTTCAGTGAAGGAGCCAGTAGGGTGCAGTAGTTTGACCATTGGACTATGATTCTGGAGACTAGGTTTGGATCACTGCTCAGCCATGGAAACCCACAGGGTGACCTTGGGCAAGTCACACTCTCTCAGCCCCAGAAGAGGGCAAGGCAAAGTCCCTCCAAACAAATCTTGCCAAGAAATCTCTATGATAGGTTTGCCTTAGGATCACCATAAGCTGGAAATAACTTAAAGGCAGAGGTATATCAAGGGTGGGGCAAGTAGGGCACACGGCCTGGCCGCCAATGCCAGGGGGGCACAAAAAAACGGTGCCAGAAGCAGCAGCTGAGCAGGAGGAAGAGGATGTGGTCCTGTAGGTAGGGGCACAACTTCCATGCTTGCCCTAGGCACTGTTTATGCTAGAAGGTGCACAACAGTCTTTAGAACTTGCCCTCTTCTCTGCAAAATAACTGGCAAGGACTGTACTAGATGTCAGGTTTCTCTTTCTGTGAAGGGACTGAACATACAAATTAAAACACAGAATATAAAAAGATGGCCATATAACATGTATGTGCAGTGAAAACAGCAATATAGCTTAAGACATGCATGTTATCTGTCAAATCTTGTTTATGTACACAGTGACTGATTTATCTATGAAACTAAGGCAGGAAAACAAGAAATAACAGAAATATTGGAAAAGTAAAGGCCTATTTAGATGAACAGCTGTAAACATCTTGATGGAGGATGAGGGGACAGATCTAAGTGTTCCTAGTTTCCGTAGCGAGTAACACAAAGTAGAGAATACCACTGCTGTTTAATATAGAGTACTATCCCAAGTTCTTGGGCTACCTCTCTGGCTGGCTGGTGTGATGTTAATGTGTCTATGTTGGCTAGGCCTTCAGGACTCCAGGCAAACCAAAGTGCACCCCAATATACAAATGGTCAATGTAAAAAGTGTGCCTTCTGTTTAAATTCTATCATTTCAACTGGAAGTGAATTGGTTTATAATGTGTGCTGAATCTGTTATTTAACTTTTATTGGCTTGACCTGGAGCCAAGCCAGAACAGAACAGCTTCAGCAGCAGGTGAACCTGAATCAAACAATTTAATGGTCTAATTCCTTGAAAATAACCCACCACACTTTTCATTAGGTGCATTGAAGCTGCAAAAGTAAGGGGAAGGGAAGGGCATCTATAGTCACAATAGGTCCACTTTAGGGGAAAAAAAGATGTAATTTCCTTTGAGAATTTACACAGCATCAGTCATACTTCTGGTTGTCCACTATAAAGGACCTCTTCTATAGGATACAGAAGAAAGGCATGGTGTACATGTATTATTAGGTAAGACTCAAGCTGTATTTCTTGTCTCTCTCTCCTGCAGGCACAAAAGTCTTTTAGAGAATCTGGAATGTAGCAACCCTTTTTTAGAACCAACTTCCTGAAGTTCTGCTTTGCACAGTAACATGTCCTGTAATTGTGGCAGTCTTTTCTTCAGAAGAGGTACCTGGTGACACAGGCCCCATTGCAACAGAGACAGTAGAACTGCCAGAAGCCTGTACGGGGACCCACCTGGCAAGCTCAAGAACTGGACCAGTGCTTTTAAGCAGATGTCAGCACACATCTCTTCAGCAAGAGTCCCCTTCCTCTCTCAAGCTAAAGCACTCCTCTTTCAAAAAAAGAAATGGAGTGAACCTATGAAGAGGTACTTGCACACTTGACACTTTCCGAAAAGCCTATGCAACGGACATTGGTTGGCCTTGGCAGTGAAAGTACTGCCAGAGATCTCGTGATACATGCATCAAAAAGTGATCATCAGATCTCTGAAGTGGACTTCTTATGGTAGGTTTCCTATCCATCTACTCTACATTCTTTATGAACTAGCCACAGATCTAAGCCCAGGGCTCTTATTTTTTCAGTTTCGCTTGCCCACTAATAGCCACTTTTCTAGATGCGAGTATTGAGAACTATCCTGGCAGCATTCCACCTTCTGGTACTTGCTTTAAACTAGGATATTCACTGCAGCCAAACTGTCCCAAATGGAGTGCAAGGAAAAAAGAAAGACTCTATTCAAAGCCTTCCCATGACCTGGAAGAGAAAATTCAACCAAGAGTGGGATAAACATACTAAGCATTCTACACAAAGTTTGGAAGAATCCTGCTTGTCCCAGACAAACCTATTTGACCGCATTCATCCACGACTTTAAAAAATTGAAACCCCTAGCTCAGTAAGATAAACCTGTATCAAGACACTATACCATTACAGGCTGGATTAATGAGATTGTTAAAACTTCCCTGCCTGCAGTGTACTTAGAAATAGGAATGTGACAGATTGCATCCCTATTTCATCATGTTTCTCTACATGCCACCTATATTATGGACCCATTCTTTATTCATACCAGGTTGCAGAGTTTGTTTTTGCTTCCTCCATGACAATGTGCACACATTTTTACTACTGTACTTATTTTTGTAGCCAGTATTTCCAATCTATGCATTTTTGAAATCCCTAAGATTCCAACCCACAAATATAGATAACTGGCATGCTAGTACAAAAACAATAAAAATTTTCTTCTCCCAGATACCTAGTTTTCTGTGTTCCTAGATTTATTTTTAATGAAGAAATATAGAAGCAGGTGAGCATTCACCTGTGGTTTGTAATAGTTGTGGTGCACAGCCACAGCTGCAGTAAAGCCATGTTGCTGCCTTGATTCTTGCATTGTTCTTCTTTTGACACATTAAGGCACCTGGTGTTTCTAGTTTTCAGGTTCAAATTGGGATAGTCCTGTATCTCATGGCTACTTCACGTTTGTGATATCTAATTTGTTTAGCAGCAAATGACACCTCAATGCTTCATTGGGTAGGAAAGGTGCCTTGATGGGTTCATATGCTCTCTAAAATACTCTGAAGTGGCTTGATGCTTTCTTGGTCATCACTTTCAGAGCTTATCAAGTGCACTCCTAATATGGAAGTGCACTCTCCAACCTATTAACATAATAGTTTTGCTGGGTGGCCATACCCAAAGTGGGGGGAAAAAAAGCAAATCATGCTCCAGTGGCTCTGTTCAGCAAATAATCAAGCATACAGGTATCAGGCCCAATAGCAGCATGTCAGTCAGTGCCAACTCCTATTCTAGAGAAAAGAGCCTCATGCTTGGTTTACGTTTATCTTCCTGTTTCACATTTTTGTGCTTTAGTGTGTTTTGCTTCAGTGCTGTCCTCAGGAGTTCTGTACTGTTAGCAAAATACAAAGCCAAAAGAAAAGATGCAGGACACATCAATCAATGTAATATCAAACAAAAGGAACCTTTAGTGTAATAAAAAGCCTCTTCCACCTAAAGCCAATGCTAGCAACTAGGAGGACAAGGCAGACTGACTTCTGGAAGTGCTCAGTGAAGCTAATGAAGAGATACTTGTATTGGCTGCTTACATCAAATACTGAAGCTGCACAGAACAGTCTGTAGACCAGGGTCTCACAACCTCCTGCTGTACCTGATCCTGCAAAATGAAAAAAAGAAAACAAAAAACTTGACTTCACATGCCACCTAGGAGGCATTATAGGGGATTTTTTTTTTTAATCCTTGGGGACCACACATGGCCCACAGGCCACACTGCCCATCTGTGCTGTAGACCAATTCATTTAGGATTATTTCCCAATGTCCTCCTTGCCAAGCACCTTGGCTATCTAAGTTGCAATTTCAGTTCTTTAGTCCAGTGATTCTGATACTAGAGCTGGGATCCATCCTGTTCAAGTGGCTTCAAAATGGAGAACCCCACCAGCATATGTAGCTTGTGTTTCCCCTCTGCGCCTGCACACACAGCCAATCAGTGGCAGAGACTGCAAGAATGTGTTTTGCAACCAGAAAAAAGGGCAAGTCAGTACTCTGTCAGCCTTCTAGCACATTTACTGATAACGTTCTTGGACTAGCAGCCCTTCCTCTCTCCTGGCTGCAAAACAGCAGGCAGATGATGTCTGGGAGCTGCCACTGCCTAGCTATGGGAGTCTATTCTAATACTGGCAAGCTACGGTTGTTCTGTTAGAAAGCACTGAATGCCTCTTCTACAGTGACCTTCAAGCTTGTGTAACCAATCATGCTGGAATTAACATATCAAAGTTCATTATTATTGTTTTAAGTGTGATGGGGAAAGTTTGTAAGAGTCGCATTTGGCCTAGCCTTCAAAGCTCGTTTTGCTTGTACCTGAATGCTGAATTGTGGAATATTATGACCAGTATGATTCTCTTATTTCAAGTGAGGGAAAGCATTAGATTCAAAATGCTGGCAGTGACACTCCCTACTGCTGTGTAATTGTTTCAGTTGTATCCTGCCATAAAACATGCTCACTCCAATAGTTCCTTTTGATAGCCAAGCATCTTTGCACAAACAAGCTGTTCCTCTCCTGTAACTATCCACCTGTTAATCTGAAGCATTTATGTCTCAACCACTTTAACATGTACATTTAATTAAAATCTATTTTGTGAGTCTCAGTTATGCTCTCTTTCAAAACAAAAAGGGGAGGAAGAAGAGGTAAGATGAAAGCAACTCGGAGCCAGTCACTGATCCAGATACATATATTCCTCTTATGTGAAAGGCACTGCAGTGTCAAAGAAACCTGGAAATTATGTGTGCATTATGAAAAGGGGAAACTTAAATTCTATTTAAGATTCCAGTACCAGCAGCTGGGCTCATCATGCCTCTGAAGAACCAATCAGAAAGTAACACTTTTAAAAATCCATTTATTATCATATTGTGCCATAGGGACTTACTGTTCAGAAAACTGAAACATCTAATTAAAAAAGCCCACAGGCTAAAGCTGAGGCAAAATACCACCTGGGCAATTTGTAAAACATCCATTTTAAATTCACCCTCTTCCCATCTCTCCCAGTAAGTTTTAACAGATTTTTTTTTTAAAGCAGATAGTCATTTGGCTTCAGGAGAAGACACCAGTATGGTGTACTTGATTTCAGGTTCCATCATCGACTAAGTGACGAGCATCCATTAATTCAAGCTACCGGCTCTGCTCAACTGTAAGAGAGAAAGACATCTAGTCAGTAGGCTTCCCTAGCAAAACAACGCTCCAGGCTTTTGCCATACCTGGCTCCAGTGCTTTCTGTTCTTATAAGGTAAAACTGTTTAGGTGGACTGCTTTGAGTTCAGAGTTATTCTGCAGCCCAGTTCATTAGGTGCTAGTTTCAGCACATGGCTACCCTGCAGATCCAGGAGGATAAGGCCAGTCAAGACCCATGGAAGCACATGCTGGCTCTAGAAAGATCAGGGAGGTAGCGGTTGGTGAAGCACAAGACAGTAGATAATGTCGCCGCCGCCTCCTCCAGCTCTAAAAAAGGACTTGCATGCTTACATCGCCAACAGGATTTTGGTCCCAGACTGTTTTTGAACCTATCCCTCACACTTTAGGTGCCAACTAGTATTTACTCAAAAACTTCACTTCTCTTTAAACAACTGCTTAAGTTTGTTTTTCCTTACTATAGGGTTCCCAGAAACATAAGCTGATCAGTTATACTAGTACAGTGCCATGGCTAGCCTAGTTTTTAGTTCTGCTTTTCAAGAGTATATACACAGAGCATGCCAGGAGGAAGGTAAGCCCATCTGAATCACTTTCTGATACTTACTATATGAGGAGATGTCTATCTCTTCAGGGAGTTCAGCCACATTTACTTCAAAGCGGTCCTGCACATCATTGAGGATTTTGGCATCATTTTCATCCGACACAAAGGTAATAGCCAAACCTTTTGTACCAAAGCGCCCTGCCCGGGCCACCTGTGATGAGGAGGATATATACATGAACACACACTGAAACTGTTCTTCACTCTAAATTCACATTCCAGAGGTGTGATCTCAGAGAGAATGGAATGGGTCTCCTGTTCAGCCAGCACTCACTACATTAGCATTTATGACAGATCACTGCATGAACTAGTGAATGTCCTTGAAAGAAATTCAGAATATAGGTTATCTAGAATAGCATTAGGCAGACTTAATGAAGAAACATTAGCACATGCCAGAGTCAAAACAGCAGAGAAAGTTTCAGCAGCCTGATTAGGAGCTTCCTAGGACCTGCATGTTACCTGGACAGTCTAGAATATGACAGGGATCGGGGATCGGAACAAAACAACCCCCGGGGAAGGAGAGTAATTAATTCCCACACCTGATAATCAAGCTCACCCTGTGCAAATAGGTATCGGAATCCTCTGGCATGTCATAGTTGAATACTATGTTAACCCTCTCTATGTCCATTCCACGGCCAAACAAATTAGTGGCCACCAAGATCCGACGCTGGAAGTCCTTGAACTGCTGGTACTTGGAGAGTCTGCAATGAATAAAACAAAGTGACTGAACCTCCTCGAACCACCAGGCACCACCCCTCTTAAGCTAGGCCTAATACATGGCCCCCAGTCTCGACGTGTACACTGGTACATGCATGCATAGACACTCTTAAATCATCTCAACACACATATCTGTCAAGCACATCCAATGAAGGAAAGTATTCACAGCATACAAGCACCCAGAAAAGGGTGACGCTCAGGCCTCCAGATGCTGGACTGAAATTCCCATCAGACCCAATCTGCACAGGCAGTAGTGAGGAATCCTGGGAGCTGCAGTCCACCATTTACAGAATCAAAGTTTTGCACAAAGAATTAATAGGATTCAGCCTTTGGCTGCGTTCAGAAACCATGAAAATGAGCCAAGGGAAAATCTGCATTTACGCACAGCCTCCATTCCTTGTATGAATCAAGCCAGAATTTACGACTTTATCTCAATAGTTATAGGCAGCCTCCCCAAACTTGGTGCCCTCCAGATCTTCTGGACTACAGAACACTTTACTCAACATTCATGTCAAATGCCACAGACACATTTCCACGGACAGTTTAACACTATTTCAATCCAACTTTTTTATGCTGTCAGATGCATGTGCCTTTTACTTGTAATTCTTTTTATTTTTAAGCCACCTTGAGTCCCAGGTTTGAAAAAAAAGCCAAGGTGTAAATAAGGTCATTGAAGAAAATAGTTTATTTGCTGCTGCCCTTTTACTATACAACCATCCTGCTGAACTCACCTCTCCTCCTGAGACATGCCCCTGTGAATAGCAATCGCTGGGAAGTTCTGCTCAACCAGAAGCTGGGCCAAGGCCATGCAGCGCTGGACTGACTTCACAAATATCACAACCTGCGAAGGAGCAGGAAGAAGAAAACTGGTTGAAGTAGAAGATTTAAAACTCTTGTTTGTTAGACTTCTAGTCTCAGGGCTTGCAAACACTGCTCAGACTCCAGCCCTGGAATCCAGGAAACCTTGTTGCGATTTTTCTCCCATGCAGACCTGATTGAACTCCAGCACATCCAGTAGGTCAAAGAGTTTGCGGTTCTTCTCTGTATCCTTCAGCTTCACATAGTATTGCTGCAGGCCATGCAGAGTCAGCTTGGTCTCATCGTCCACAAAGACCTCCATAGGCTGCAAGCAGTAAAAGACAATGTAACCTTTTACCAGTAACAACAGCCAAAGCCTCCTCCCCCTATTCTAAACACCAATTCTTGTTTATAAAAGTGGGCATATCAAATTCTCATAGTAGTAGGCATTACTTTGATTACTACAGCAGCATAAAAGTCAAGGAGACCGTTTTATCTGCAGAACTGTAGACGAAATCTTCACATGCTGAAGAACCCCCTCTGCCAAACACAGAGGAAAGAATTCCCACTACTGTTAATTATCCATAAAAAAGTGGTTTAAGTGCCCGGCAGCAGACAAATCTAACTTGATAGACACGTATCAAGGTCCTAAAGTTGCCATTCTCAACTGACTGTTGGCCATGGACCCCTTGGGGAGTCCTTCTGCCATACAGGGAAACAATACAAACAGACAGAAATCACTACTGAACAGCAAGAAAACTCCAACATTCTGACATACTGGACAAAACTTTAAAAAAGACTGTATTGAATCTGATGACCTGGTGCAGTCTGATTCATGACTGACTCTGAAGTGAGGCTATGCAAGAGCATGAAATGTATCACAAAAGCCTCAACTTTAGTGTATTTTAGCTCTTAAATCAAGACTTGGGACAAACTTAAGCAATGAGTTTAGTGGGCACATCAAATTTAAATGGTCCATTGGAAAGACATTATAAATAGGAAGGAAATTGTTGACTCCAATTAAGGTTGCTGCTTAGGCATTTCATTGATTCCGTTAACAGGGCCCCCCAAAACCCCTGGGGCTCTTCATCTCACAGTTTTCAGTGTGTGACACTCCCCCTCAAATGTGCCAGGGCCCCTGCTGAGAATGGTTGAACTAAACAACCACTGGTTCACAGGACGAACAGTGAACACAATCTAGGAGAGAATAAAGTTCTCCTTTATGAACAACAGGATCCAGAAGCTCTGCAACTATTACAACACTGTCTCAGACTGTCAACACATTTTCTGCTATACTGGGTACCTTTTCTGCCTTCCATGGAATACTACTCCAATTAGTGAGGAAGTGAAGCACCTAACCCCTTTCAAGTAGTAAGGCACATGCATGTTTGCATGCTAAAAGGCTCCAAGTCTAATTTCCAGTCAAAAGGATTCCTGGAGCCATTACCACACTAACTATACCACAAATGGACAGCTTCCTTCTGATGAAGGACCACTGAATGGTAAGCAAAGCCAGAACATGAAGTAAATGGATTTTAGCATATTGCACAATACTCTCTTTGTATTATCCACCTCTTGTGTATGTGCATACAGGAAGCCAGATAATATGACTCCTGAAGGGACAGTCTGGACAGCGGAACTGAACCTCACAGTCTCCGGAGAAAGAAAACATGCCATAAGCCATTTGAAATTAGGCCAAGGGCTTGAAGTTCCCCTCCTCTATACCAGGACAATCAACCAGGTGAAACATAAGGTCAGACGTGAAGGCTTACATCCTGCATGAATTTCCTGCAGACAGGCCGAATTTCTTTGCTCAGGGTTGCACTAAACATCATGCACTGCTTCTCATGAGGGGTCAGTCGAAAAATCTCCTGCACATCCCGGCGCATGTCTAGAGAGAAAGAAGGAAGAGAGTTAGGGGTTTCCAAAACTTTACCTAGATTCTGAACTCAGTGACCCAAATTCCAGTCCTAGCTCCCATTCTTAAGATCCATCATGCGTCTGCTCTACTGCACTCTGAAGAATAGGGACAGAACCGCAGGCCCTAACTATCCTCAAAGTCTCTCCTCAGTTCATGAAACCCCCTTTGATCAGTTTTATCCACTGAGATCCCCTAAAGAACCTCCAAGACTCCCAAAGCCTACTTCTTGGAAGAAAGGAAGCCTTTTTCTTTCACATATGCTTCCTCAACATTTGGGGAATGATCCTACATGTCTACTGAGTAAGTCACACTGTTCAAAGGATTTCAACCTTATGGCCTGCTCTGACTGGGCCCCCCAAAATCTGGCCTCACATGCAGCCTCCTTTTCTGCATGAAACAGTTAAACACTTCTAGTTCTCGTATATGGCAAGTCATAATGTGCCATCTCACTTGACCAGGTATGGTGGCCTGCCCCCACTTGATGCTCTCTAAAAGTTCTTAAGTATAACTCCCATAAGCTGCACTCAACATTGCTAATGATCAGATAGCTTATATGAAGAAACACAGGCAATAGAATATAAATTATGCTAATAATAATACAAATTATGGAAACTGTAATCCAACATCTGGTGATTGGAAATACTGAGGTATGGTTTGTATCTGCCTCCAAACTAGTCTGATCCTGGTTTGTAGGAAAGCATAAACAATCATTTCCAAGCCTGGAGAAAACCTGAATGCTATTTTTTTTAAAGTGGAAAAGCAGTGTAAGAATAAATAAGGTAAATAAACTAAACTTTTTACTGTGGATTTGAAGCTTTTACTATCCATGCATGAAAACAAAATGGGTCTCGCAATGCCAAACCAGTTTAGTACCACTCCTAGAAGCAGCAGTTGGATCTTTCTTTCACGAAAACAGGACTATAAATAAGTCTAATTTGCTCCATATAACATGTGAAGCCAAGTCTCCCTTTAAGTTCCAATCCTGAAGTTCTGCCTTGAGAGTGACGAGTTGCACTATGGCTCCCAATGAGCTTGACGCAGGTATCTGAATTCCCTGAACACATCAAGGCAGTTTTTGTAAGCTGCCTTATTCTTCTGCTGCCTGGCTGAGTCTGTTTCTTGATTCAGAATGTGAACCTCATATTTCCTCCCAAGAACAGCAATTCTCACACTTAATGTATGAAAGGCTCCAGATTATGACAACAAAAGCTATCAACTCCTTCATCCAAACTGCCCCGCCTCTCTGTCTCTTACCCAGCTGCTCAAGCATCTTGTCGCATTCATCCAACACAAAATGCTTGACGCTGCGCAGGTTGAGAGTCTTGTTGCGCACAAGTGCTAGAATACGGCCTGGGGTCCCCACCACAATATGCGGACAGTTCTTCTTCAGCACCTCTTCGTCCTTCTTGATGGAAAGCCCCCCAAAGAAGACTGCTACCTGCAGGTCAATTGGGAATCACTGTCAGCCAGACTGACAAAGCCAAAGGTTTAGCTGACAGAACCTCTGTGGTTCCACAGCAATTTAGACAGTCAATGCTATACAGGAAAGAGAACAGACCACAATAAACTACGAACAGGACACACATGTACTGGCTCACATCTCTCTCAAACAGACTTTGGAGGAGGAGAAGGTGGAGTATTATTATTATTGCTGCTGCTGCTGCTGCTACTAGTACTACTACTACTACTACTACTACTACTAAAGCACCTCTAATTCTGCATTAGCCATGCTGGCTTCAGGATTCTGGGATCTATAATTCTAAAACCAAGTTTTCCAAGCCTTGCCCTCAGCCCTTCAGAGATACTATTCTTCTACAATTGTTGCCCCTTGAAGCAATTAGGTAACGCAGAGAGGCAGAGATAATTTCATATAATTGAAGAATACTGGAGACCAAGCAACATAGAACAGCAGTCAAAACTGACAAACCAAAAGTATCAAAAAGTACATGACTGCAGCTGGTAAGTAATAATATTACAACTATAAGTGGGCATAAACAGACAAAAATTGCCAACCAGAGATGAAAAATAGCATTCAGTAAGAGAAAGTGAAAAAACAACTGATAAAATAGAAATAATAGAAATAATAACAAAAACATACAATGGCATTAATAAACACCACCTGAAGCAAATACAACACTGGCAATGGGAAGACAAAATACACAATACACAGTATGTGAGGAATTAGCCGATAAACAATCAACAATTGCAGAACAATATATATGAACAATAAGAAACATCTCACATAGCTGAAAAAGTAAACATACAAAAATGATGGTAAACAGATGACCAAAGTCAGGGTTCCTAGCTAAGTTTCTGTTCTGAAGTAACTGTTCTTCAGTAAAGGCAAAGATCTTTGATGAACTGCCAAAACACACATTCGAAGAACACACTCATGTGTCCTCATTCAATCAGTTGTTTTCTCACTCATAGCATTGTTCTAACATTATTTCACATCAGCAGTTTTGGGTATTTCTGCTCACATAAAATGGCAATTTATTTCTATATGCTATTATCAGTTACAACCATGTGCTTTTTTAATACAGTCATCCCTCCACATTCGCTAGGTTAGGGGCACAGAACCCCTGTGAAAATGAAGAAACTGTGAGTAACTCTAGCCACCCCCCAAACCATATTTAACACACAAAAGAGTATGATCACCATTATTTAGCCCACCATGGATTCCTTTGAGGCATCAGGGTTCCTTTACAAGGCAGAAGTGGGTGGCTGGCAGGGCTTACTGGTACCTCCACTGCTGCCCCACACCATTTTTAATAGGGACTCACAAGCCTCGTTCACAGTTTCTCAGTCTCACGAGGCTTGCAGTCTCTATTAAAAATAGCATAGGGAGGCAGAAGTGACAGCAAATAATCCATGAATAATTAAACCCACAAAAGTGAAACCTGCAAATGTGGAGGACTCACTGTACTTTTCGTTTGTTGAACACAGGGAACTCTCTTACATCAGTTCTAACCATTAGCACCTCTAGCTGAGGACTGCCTCCACTGGCAGAAGGTCTCTGGAGTTTGAGATGGGGTCTTTTCTAGCCTTAATTGGAGATCGCAACAAGTAAACCTGAGAACCTACATGAAATACAATCTACTAATAAATGGCAGTCCTTTTCCTTAATATAACACGATCCAGAATCAGCAATATCAGCCCACGCCACACACACGTGGGACAACAAGACTTTCCCACCCACAAAATGGTATTCATTCCGGCCGGAAGTCCTGCACAGTAATCAAGAGAGGTGCAAATATTTGAGGTTTACCACAGAGTAAGAACCAGTGTGGTACAGTGGCTTAAGCACTGGACTACAACCCCCTAGGATTCGATTCCCTATTGACCCATGGAAACCCACCAAGTGACCTTGTCCGTTTCACACACTCTCAGGCCCAGAAAACCCTATAATAGGGTCACCATAAATTGTAAATGACTTGAAGGCACACAACAACAGTAGCAGAAGCAACAACAACAACAAAAAAGGCATCAATTGTCAATAACTGGGAGTTACTGTCCAAAAAAAGCATTCTTGCAAGCTATGGTCTTCTTGAGTACTGAAATCAAAACAAAATTCCTTGGTTGATACTGAGATTTTGTACAGTAGTCTTAAGCTTGCACATGCTCATTATGACTGGAAATGCCTATTTGTATGTTCCAGAACGAATAGTGCTATGTCTACATTCTTTCACTCCAGCAAGGAAATCAACCACATACACACACTGCTACATCAGAGTAAAACAGTTCTAAAGATGATAAAACACTACCTTTTTAGTTTAGCCCTCACCTTGACAGAAGACATATACTTGGAGAAGCGCTCATATTCTTTGCTGATCTGGAAGGCCAGCTCCCTGGTGTGACACATCACCAACACTGATACCTACCAGAAAGAAAAAGATACAGTCATACAAAGGAGGGCTCAGGATTTCCCCAGTGTTACCTAAACCAAGAATCACTTTGTTTGAATAAGAATATCCTCATTTGCAGCAGTATATACAGCACCATTCAGAACTTGGTAGCTTGGTATTACACAGCTAGAGTTTCGTTGTAACAATATTATGTATTATCACGCTATTAACAGGATACACTCAGAGATCAGGTAACATATCTCATGTACTGATACATCTTGGAGAAACAGCAACAGCAGCTACAAGAAAAATTCACATCACTGTCCAGATTTTCTACAGTTTGGGGTCACCGTGGAAATGGCAGGAATAACAAAAACCACTTTGTAAGGAGTTAGATGTATGTCTTAACAGAGCACAAAGGTTTAACTGTGTTTTAATTTTTATTATCAAGTTTTTAGCTAATTTTGTTTTTAGAGTTTGTAAGCTACCTTGGATTCCAAATAAAGCACATAAATAAAATAAATACAAATACATAAATGAATCTAGCTATAGTTGTACAATTACAAAAACTGTGAATACCTAAATATTTCAGCTGAGAAAGAAAAGAAGCTATCTAAATGATCATCTCAGTTACAAGTATGGCACAAGGAAAGAAATCTCATTAACTCCTCTTAATGTTCCTGGATCCTATGTCCTTTAACATTACCAAAAGTGGGGTGGGGAGAAAAAAACCTACAGCACTCTTAAATCAAAGTCTTACTCTTATCCCAGGATATGACCTCCATTACAGGCTTTTGGATTCCTAACTTTCTACTAACACAGTGCTTTTACAACATAAGTGATCACAAACACAAAAGACTTCTACTCCCCATTACATACCTGCCCATCAGCTGGTTCAATCTGCTGCAGTGTAGCCAATACAAAGACAGCAGTCTTGCCCATGCCTGATTTGGCTTGGCATAAAACATCCATGCCCAGGATTGCCTGTGGAATGCATTCATGTTGCACTGTGAGAAGAAGGAAAAGCAGTCACATAAAGGGATCTGATAATCTCTGGGCAAATGGGAGAACCCAGAATAAATGGAATGAACCCCAAGAGGCCTCAATCCAAACTCCTTCCCACATCTTGAAATCCAGATATTCTACATCACACCCTTCCAAAAGGTTGAACTTCCTACACACTTTCTATGGAAAGGAGCAATACTGTTCTCACACCATGCAGCAACTGCTGTGCGACCACTAAGATATTCAGTTTTATCACCCTGAATGACATATCAAAGCAAGCAGGCCACAGAGGATTTTGGTGTGGAGTAGTTATCCCAGAAAAGATTCTAGGTATAACATCAGCAACTTTTCTCCTCCTCCTGACACTTTCTCCTAACTACCATATCAGATCAAAGCCTTGCAGATTTTCAACTAAACAGTTGTGCTAACAGGACCTCTACTCAATTGGATTAGCAGAATTATGAGGTTTCTTAGTCCCAAATGAATTCTGTCTCTAAGTTAAATCCACTTATTATCTGCTATATGAAATCTTAACTGGGAACCTGTGGCCCTTCAGATGGTGCTCAACTACAGCTGCCTGTACCTTCCACCAATGGCCGTGCTAGCAAGGATGGTGGGAATCTAACACCATCTGGAGGGCCACAAGTTTCCCCATCCCGTAGCAAGATCAAGGGAGGCCTCCCCCCGTCACCCTCCCACCCCTGCTCCCTGCAGCCCCCAGCTCTCACCCTGTACCGCATGGCACCACTGGCAGTTGCTCCCTGGTGGGTGGGCTGGGCTGGCTGACGAGGGGGCCAAGGGCCTTGGCTCAGCTCCTACCTTCTGATGGGTGCTCAAAACCGCAGTCCACAATGGCACGAAGCAGTTCTGGCTTCAGCAAGAAGTCACGGAAGCCAGAACTGTGAATGGAAACGTAAGAGCCCTTCACATCCTTTTTAGCAGGGACAGGGGCTGCATCAGTCACTGCCTGAGGTTCTTCATCTTCCTCATAGTCCAGTAATTCATTCTCCACATCCTGCTCAGCCATGTCCTACAGGAAGACAAAATACATAGATCAGAACTAAAGGGCGTTTCTAGTGCCTTGGAGAAAGGTAGCTAAGTCAGTGATAAGGGACAAAATCTGAGAGTACTAGAATGCCAACCATAGCTGCACACAACAAGGAACGACCTCTAGCCCAAAGCTCCTCATTTCCATAGTTTCTGACAAGCAAACCCTACGCGCACTCCAAAGCCAAACAGCTGATGTAACTCTCTAAGGTCACTGTCATATATTACCTTTCCCAACCCAAGTATTATTGCCCAGGTTACACGCAGCATAACAACAACTATCCCACATGTAGTAGCGTGTATCTCCTCAGCCACATACATACTGACCAGGAAGAAAATTACACAACTTGCCAGAGACTCTTCAGTATGTACATATGACATACACTGTCTTTACCCCTCAGCTCAGACGTGCAAAACAGTCAAAAAGAAATACAAAGGTTTCTAACAAAAATGTAAGTTTTTCTCTAATCCTCACTGACTTTCTCCTTTGATCGCACCAGCAGGCTTATTTATTTTTTTAAAAAGCTATCACACTTTTCAAAAAGGCCCCCTAAGACAAATTACAGCAAGCTAAACAACGAAATAACAATAATAAGTTTTAAGCTTTAAGCTCATCCTGGTAATGATGCTTGGAAGCACCCCACTTTTTCCACACATTTTTGCCTGTCCTGATGGAACATCAAAGAAAACTATACAGCCATTTGATCTTACAAATTCTCCTTTTAAGTCTACATGTACACAGTTCAAGGATAAAATTGCTGTCAACCTGTACTTATTTTTTATATCATGTATAGGAAGGTCGCTCTCAGATCAATTTAACCTCTATTATTTCATCTGCCAAGCAAAGAGAAAATAACCTATGAACCCTTATGAATTTTCTATTTGTATATCAGTTAACTCCAACAAAAGAATATGTAACTGGTTTCCTAATGTTTGTCTTTAACCTTCTATCAGAAGTAGTTCTGGCCAGGTTGTGCTTTCATCATGTACTAAATTGGCTGTGTTAAACAGTATTAAGAAACATTTTTAATGGCTGCTTCCAAGCTGCTAACCTCACCACCACAATACAGTCCAAAAAGTCAACAAGACACTTGGGGCTTCCTCACACTATGCAGTTATAGCACTATGATTCCACTTTAAGTGCCATGGTTTCATCCCACAGAATTCTGGGATGTGAAGTTTAGGGAGGAGTACTTAGAATTTTTAGCCAGAGACCTCAGTGCCTCATCAAACTACAAAACCTAGCATCCCAGAGGATGCAGCCGCGGCCACTAAAAAGTGGAATCATAACACTATAATTGCATAGTGTGACAAGACCCTTGGTGGCAGAGGGATGATTTAGCAGCACAGGAGGTGGAAAGTTAAAAACCACACACAACAGTAACTGTTCTAATAGATACAAAAATCAGTAAGCAAATTTACCACTTCCTTACAATTGTGTTTATACACAAACAAGACCCTGTAAATACATTTGCTGTGTGCCTTCTAGTTGTTTCTGGCTTATAGTGACTGTAAGGGGAACCTACCATGGGTTTTTTTTTTAGCAAGATTTGTTCAGAGGGAGTTTGCCTTTGTCTTCCTGAGAGACTGTGACTTGGCCAAGGTCACCTAGTAGGTCTCCATAGCTGAACATGGATCTGGAGCCTGATCTCCAAAGTTGCAGTCCAACACTCACGCTGGCTCTCTTATTAATACATGCCTAGGGCTTATTAAAGATAGATCCACTGGCAGGCAGCTGTACTGCATAACAATACAGGAGCTATGCTCAACACGTGAAAGCAGTCCTTTGAAAGCTAGTTTCCATCTTATGTACCATGGTAGGCAAGGGTCAATTCCCACCAGCCCTAGCCAGGACGGTCAATAGTGAAGAATGCTGGGAAAGTGGTGTCCATCAGCCTTTCCCATCCCTAGCAAATAAACAAGCCAGCAAGGGTAAAATAACATCTCCAGAATTATCGCCACCCGGTGGCAAAGACCTCAAGACTGATTGGAAACAAGTCAGCCTTTACTCGAAGCCTTTTATAGTAACGTGACATGCTTTTTGGCTGGCTTTAGGTAAAGGTAATCAGCCCCACAAAGCGACGTGACAGGTTCGCTTTAGGAGAGCCAAAAATCGGAAACAACAACGAATTACTACAGTATGGACTTGGGAATGGCCAGCAGGGCTACTTGTGTGTCTTCAACTATCCTGAGATGCCGAAAACATTTGTGTGTGGGGGGGGGAAGGGAGGTAACGTCCCTTTTTAACGTTATTTTAGTTTTCAAAAGACTCATTCAGAGAACGAGTACACGGGTAGCTCGCCACGAGAACCGGAAATGTCCGCCGAACCCGGGCCACGAGGCCGACTCGGGCCATTTCCGCACGAGTCTGTTATAGCGCGATGATTCCACTTTCAACCTCCTATGGAATCCTGGGGTTTGCAGTTTCGGGAGGGGCCGCCTGGCCCCTCCCGAAACTGCAAACCCCAGGATTCCATAGGAGGTTGAAAGTGGAATCATCGCGCTATAACAGACTCGTGCGGAAATGGCCTCGGCCGCGGCGGAGGCGGCCCTGCAGCACCGCGCTTGGAGGCGTCCCCCAGCCGAGCCGGCCCGGCGCGCTTGTGGCCTCCAGGGACGCCGCTGTGCCTCCCCCGTCCCCTTCCCGCCGGAGCCGGGCAATGGCACGCGGGGACCCCCTCCCCGATTCCCGCGCGCATCCGTGGGGACCACGGCCGCCCCCACCCCACCCGGCAGCGGCACTCAGCAATTTCATTCAGCCGCCACGTGTGGAAAAACGCTCGTCGGAAGCGAGGCCGGGGGAACAACCGGGAAGCCTCGCTTCCAGCGGGAGCCGCCGGCCAACCAGCGCGGAAGCCCACCCCACAGCCGGACCGACGGCGCCGAAAATCAGATAATGCGAACGGAGGGGCCAGGGGTGGGGCCGGCGTGACCGAGGGCCCCCGCGCCGCCCCGGGAGGCGACCTTCTCCGGTCGTCCCCCCACTGCCCTCCGGAGCCTTCGTGCCTTGAGGTACCCCCACCCCGGTCACCCCCGAGCGCCCGCTCACCCGTCCGCTCGGCCCGCCCTCGTCCTGCTTCCTCAATTCCAGACAGACCGCGCTGCGACTGAGGCAGCCCAGGAAGGGCTTTCAGTTCACATTGGCCGCGGCAGAGGAGAGACCCGCCTCCCTCCCGAAAGCAGCGAAGGAAAATCTCGCTCCCCACAGCCATCAATCAAAGGTATTCGTCCCATGATTGGGTTACGAGAGACCACATACAGCTTTCTCCTCCTGTTCCGATCTCTTAGATGGCCCTCCCTTTTGTACCCGCGGGCGAGGGAGGGCCGGTCTCGACACAAAATGGCTGCGTGACCCCGGGGAGCGGGTGGGGGCTGGGAGTGGTCTAAGCCTTCCTCTGAGGCTGAGAGAGTGGGACTTGCCCAAAGCTCATTGAGAGCTCTCTGTGGACGAGCGGAATTCGAACCCAAGACTCCTGGAATTCCAGGCGAGCACTCGAACCACTGTACCAAGCTGGCTTTTTATATACATGTTATTATATGCAAATTAGTGCCAAATGAGCCCCGTACCCTATTTCTATCTGCTTCGAGGAAACATGGGAGAAATGTCCTAAAATAAATATGCTGAGGCTGGCAGTTTATGCGCCTGATAAAGTGGGCAGGTCCACCAAATCTCATGCCACAATAAATCAGAATTTATGGAAGTTCTTACTGAACTACAGCTTCTAGTATGGGTCAGCAGGCATAGCCATTGGGGGATTCTGGGAACTGTAGCACAAAAGGAGAGAAAATAATTATTGCTTGGGCTATGACAGAATCATACTGTTTTCTCTGAAACAGATTACTACTACTTTACTGCAGAATGTCTAAGTTGGTTGTCTCCGTGTGTAAATCTGTGCTAATTTGATTGCTTCCTGAGGTGATAAGGTTAAGCTTCCACAAAGGGCAACTTTCTTCCCCGTACTGGATTCCTCCAGGTATATTGGCCTCCTAGTCTCACTGTCTTTGTCCAAGGCACTGCCAACTGGGGCCGGCAGGAGTTGTCCAGAACGTATGAAGGGACCCTGGTTAGGAAAAATAAATCACTGGGCTCTGTAGGATGCTCTTGTGAGTCAGCGTATTTGAGTGGTTTGAGTGCTGGATTGTAATTCTGGAGACCAGGGTTCAAATCCCCACTCAGCTGTGGAAACCCACTGAGTGACCTTAGACATGTTGCACTCTCTAAGCCTCGGAAGAAGGCAAAGGCAAACCTCCTCTGAACAAATCTTGCCAAGAAAACCTCATATTAGAGGTCACTTTAGGCTTGCCATAAGTTGGAAACGAAGACACAAACGAACAACAACGGCAAGGAATGTGTTTGAGTGTGCATTCTCTGTTTTGTCTGGAATTTAATTTGGAGTTGCCAGAAAAGAAACTCATGGTTCTTGCAAGTCCAGCTGTAAATCTAGCCCACTGCATTTATATGGGTCCTGAAGAAGTTGAAGAACCAAGAATGGATGTTTTTCCACAAATTTCCCTATTCTTCTTTTGCTTTGTTCCCTCTATCTTATTATAAATAACCCGCCTTCCATATTTCTCTTTATGAGAGAAAACAGGGGCAGAAGTAGTGTGTGTATCTGAGCAACATTCTTTAAACAGATATTACATCACCTAGTCACATTAGAAAAGCACTGATTTGTATAATTTTTATTTATTATATTTATATCCTGCTTGTCTATCACTCAGAGAAGCAATAGCATAATCCAAACAAAAAAATATCTGATTCATTTCCTTGGAAGGCTTCCCTCTGCTTTCTTTTTCCAGGCCAGAACAGCATACTTTGTGGTTTCTTTATCTGAAGGGCTCTCTAGGCAGTATAGCCATAGCTCTGGGTAAAGAATATGGTTTTTAATATGTACTCTGAGACTCATTCCTTGCTCTTTCACACTATCTGCTTAAACTGTATCCAGTTACCTAGGGGAAAATGACACTGGAATTCTTGGGAAGGAGAGGATTGAGACAAGAAGGAATTTTGCAAGAAAAAAAAACATAGTGGTTAGAATCAGAAGTTTATGTTGTGATCTGTATGGCTGTATGAATGAATGTTCATAATACACAAAACTTTAGAGAGCATGGCTCATTTGGTTAAAAGGAGTGGGGTAAGGGAGAGCCAACATGCTGCAGTGGTTTGAGCATTGGACTATGACCCTGGAGACCTGGGTTCAATTCCCCGCTTAACCATGGAAATCCACTAAGTAACCTTGGGCTCATCACACATTCCCAGCCTCAGAAAACCTCGTAATAGGTTTACCTTAGCATTGCCCGTAAGTCAGAAATGACTTGAAGGCACACAACAACAACAAGTTAGAGGAATGGAAAAACAGGATGCCCAGGAAGTAGGGAAATCTGTTTGAAGAAGGGACGTTTTGAGACAAACATTGACAAACAAGGCCTGTGAACTGTGGGGCAGGAAGGAAGTGAGCAGGTTTTGAGTTGCTGATCTACCCAACAAGACTTGTATAGAAGGGGAAGTTGGGTTAGCTGCACCAGCGTGATCTAAGGGAGGAGGCAGCGAGGGCCAAGAAGCAAGCTGCAGCATGGAAGCTGAATTTTGGATACTGTTTGCAAGTGGTAACGGACCTAGTGAGGGCCAGCTCAGACAATATGGGGATATTGTTAGTGCCATGGTGGGCAACATTAGTGGGGAAAGGGGTCAGTTTTCTAGCTTGGGGCCCACTGGTTCCCTCATGGATTGCCCAAAAATGGAGGGAAAAAATCCAGAACTCAGTGGTTGGTCCACTTCTGGATTTTAAAAAGAGGGCAGTGGAAGGCAACTGTCAGGGGCAAGTTTAGCTCACCAGGAACCTTGGAGGGCCATCCACACATGCAAGGAAAATAAAAATAAAAATGGAGAGTGCTGTGGATTTGGGAGCCTCAGAAGTGTCCAAGCCTTTCCCCACCCCAAAGGGCTTGGTTTGTAGTTTTTGATTGCTCTTGGATCCATTATTGTCTCTAGAGGCTTAGATCGCTTTGGTGGTGCTAAATGCTTTTATCAACTTATGCTGATGTGGCAATAACAGCCCCATCTAGAAAGAGGAAAGCTGTATTCAATTGCCATGATCTGGTAAATTCTTGTTTGAATTACTGTAAAAATGGGCAGTCTCTTTCAGCCTGAAGGCCAAATTCAATTTTAGATAAGTTCTTGGGAGCTGCATTCCAGTGGTGAGTGGGGCCAAAGGCAAAAGGGCAAGATCAAAAGTGCCAAAATATTTTATCTTAAAATTCTTCATGTCAGTAATTGAACCTTAGGAAATTTACTTGAAGGTTTTAGAATGGAAGGGAAGCCTCGTAAAAGCTAGGAAATGACGAAATGGTGGAGAAGGGGATAGGGCTATCTTGAAGAGATGATAGGACTGGTTTGGGATTCCAGGAGGGCTTGATTCAACTGCAGAGCCTTGAGGTTCCCCATCCCCTAGATGGAAATAACAGGCAATGAAAAGCCCCCTCTGCAAATAGTCTGGAAACCAGCTGGTCCAAAATAGGCCAGCGGAATTGCCAGTAAAGAATGGCTGAAATAATTAATTGCTTTCTTTTATTTTAAATCTGTGTATATATATTACTGCTCAAGTGACCACGGAGCAGTTTCCAAACATGAAAAGCATCTGAAATCACATTGTGTGTGTATGTGCCTTCTAATTGCCTAGGACCATCATGTCAACCTACCCCCTTTCCCTTTCCTTTACCTGACCTGATTTGGATCTGGGGTGCCCACTATCCCCACCATGTCTTAGCCCCCTTTCTGCAGACACACACACCCATTTTGATATTTGCAATTTTTCCACTTTTGCGAGGGTCCTGTGCCCCTAACCCTAGCGAATGTGGAGGCCAAACTGTGCATAATAGGATAGGAAGTAAGCAGCCAAGTCTTTGGTTGCAATCTTTAAGCAGACATTACTGTGTTAGATTGGCTATTAATATATCTCAGGACAGGGTCATTCCTAGACTAGACTGCAGATTTAGGGGGCAGAAGACAGTTTGGTTCTGTCTTGGTTACTAATTTCATGATGACCTTCACTTAAGAGTAACTCCAATTGAAATCCTATAGTGAGACATCTCTCAAACATTGTGTGCAAATCATAATGAAACCTAACTTACAATCATGAAAATTAAGAAAAGAGTTTTATGACAGACAGAGGTATAAAGAAATCCCAGGAACAGCAGTATAATATTTCTCCAGAGCTGCTGTAAACATGATTGTAAGTAAATACATCCCCTCTTTTTAATAAGTATTGTTCCACTACATGTATAAACCCTATTCCTGGCTGATTCATCACACCAAAAGATGAAATCTGTCAACACCAGGTGGACCAGTTTCCATAATTTTCTGCCTCTTAAGGCTTTCCCTGAGATTTAAACCCTGGCTATGTAGTCATCCTCCCTGGCAGACTGAGGGACTTTACTCCAGAGCTGTCTCTGGTGAGAATTCACATTAAAGGACTGCCCAAAAGACAATCGGTGTTTGCCTTTATATATCTTTTCCTCTCAACCTCTAGCCCTGCCCCCCCTCCCCACAACTGGACTGGGTTTCTCTCCTGAGGAGCTATTCTGGGTGTCTGGCTACCTGTTTCTAGGCTGCTGTGGCTCTCCAGATAGCCATACCCCAGACTCCATCACACCTTATTATTCAGTTTTCTGCTATTTTATCTTGCTGATTTCTTTCTAGTTTCTGTTGTCTCATTTGGTCCTTCCACTGTGACCTGTCCCTCTCTTATTCTGTGAACTTCTTTGAGGAGCTGGGTAAGCTTAGGTGGGTACTATTCTAATTTGTGGGTGAGGATCATGCAGGCCTCAAGCTAAAAGCAGCTATGGTGGGTCCAGTCTGGACAAAAGGTTTCACCCTTCTCCATTTTCAGATGGAAAAAGTTGTTTTTCTGCCCCAGAAAGCATATATATAGTTGGGGGGGGGAAGCCCCCCCCCTGAAACAGCTAAACCTCCTCCTGAAAAAACAGCCCAAGCAGTGACTACATATGACATGTATCGTTTGTGGATGCCCAATGTGGTGGCTGTGGGGGTGCAGCTGTCGCTCTTTCGAAATTCAAATCAGACAGTATGGCTGTGTAGGTTCTGTAGTGTGCCCACTCCTGTTTTAACAGAAGTTTTAAGCATCCCAAGAAAATTGAGGAGGACCCACTCATTTGGAGGAATCGTCATTCAAGCCTCGGATTCAGTAATTAATAATTTTTTTTTGCAATACACATTTACAGTGTATTGACCCATGGACATCAAACAAACCACTGATTATTTCTTTAACTACTTCATTTTCCCCAGCAGCTAATCCATCTCACAGAATAACCTGTGCCATTTTACCTGGAATGTGTGCAGCTCTTACTCAGGCCTCATCATTGTGTGAAAAGAAAGAGAGTGCTCAGTATTGTTTCAGCCAACTGCTGGATCATGGATTGGAAAGTTTGGTCAGAGGAACTTAGCAAACATTGTCAGCCTGATCACCTACCTGCCTTGCAAAAGAATTTGCTTCTCTCAAACTGGGAATGCTTGTCTTCTTTGCAGATGCAGCTGAGTTCAAAGTGGGAATTATTTTATTTGTTTTATGTTAGAGGCTAGGAAGGGAATGTGGTTGCAACGAAAATATTGGGTTTCTGCTCACTGGGGTTGAGAGTGTGTGTCTTGGTCAAGGTCACCCAGTGGATTTCCATGACAGAGCAGGGATTCAAAGCCTGGTCTCCAGAACTGTAGTCCAGCACTCAGATGTAGGCTGTTTGAGTGTAGAATGCATACTGGCCAATGATAAATAAAAAACCTGAAATGAAGCCCACGGGCAGTTTCATGTTTGTTATCTGAGTGTCGTAAGGGAGGATTGGGTAAAAATTATATAACGTCTGTTTATAGTGCTAGTAAAGGACAAGGTGAAGATGAAATGACACCATTGATCACTGTGCTCCAGAAACGTATGCATATACAAACACCTCATTAATATAAACTGATATCATATTATAAACCTCCTTTTTCAGCCAGATTGTTTTACTCAGATTTCTGTATTAGTCACCATTATCTAGAAACCTATTTTGGGATCAGTTCGAATGATCTGCAAATGGGCTGAAATCTGGAGTGATGATATTAAGCATATTTATTATGTGCCATAAGTCATTTTGGATCTATGGCAGCCCTAAGACGACCCTATTACAAGGTTTTTCTGGCAAGAGTTGTTCAGAGTGGGTTTTGCTTTTGCCTTCCTCTGGGGCTGAGAGTGTGTGCCTTCGTCAAGGTCACCAGTGGGTTTCCATGACAGAGTGGGGATTCAAACCCTGGTCTCCAGAACTGTAGTCCAGCACTCAAACCATCACACAGATCTGTGTTAGGCATACAGCGAGAGATCAGTGGAATTGCCTGGAGCAACACCTTCATTCTGGGGTATTGCTGCAGACAAACCTTTGCAAGATTGTTAAAATTCTACAAGCTTTACACATAAGCACTTCAGCATAGTTGCATGAATTCACTTGGTATCCCAGTTTAGCACTTACAACATTTGCCTCTATTTCAGTATAGCAGGATCACACGAATCAGAGATTCTACTAGCTACAAGATAATACACATACCCAATATGCATTTGCTTATTCTGGTAGTACTGATGTCTGGTGTGGTTTGAGGCTATGACATCCTTCAGTATTTTCAGGACTCTGATGTTTTTAATTGTTTGGATATTGAAAGGAACTGTGTATTTTCAAAATATTTGCTCAGTGTAACACAAACAAGCTCTAGCCATTAATCGGTCTACTCTAGACGTCAAACAGTGTAATCCTATCTTTGTTGGGATACCTTTGGCCTTGGTTGCTGAAGCTTGAAATAGAAAAGCCAACTGAAAACCAGCATGACCTTGATCTCTTGTTGATTCTTGTGTTGCAAGATGAAGCTGTTCCATAGAGTAGAAGGTCTAGTAAGGAGCGATTCTGCCATCATCAACATACACATATTTGTATATGGTATTATGGTCCTTTCTTTTCATGTTTAGCATTTTCATTTGTGAAACATATTCAGGAGTAGCCTTGTTGGCCAAGCAGCAAAATACAACAAAATCTCTGTCTAAGAAAGGGGCCCGTGGCCCCACAAAGGACAAAGGCAACCTAAATTACTTTACTGATGCTAATGGAGTTTAAATTTTGCTGCCCTTTGTCTCAAGTCCCACATGGCCAAGAAGGGGAGTGCTGTCTGCCTGCATTGAGTTCACTCCAAGCCAACTTACCTACAACAGAAACAACATCTGATGCAAAATGCAGACCTGTGACTCTAACATGGTTACTTTCCTTCTCCTGTATGATTTTTAAAGCATCTTTTGCCTGATGAAGAAGGCAGTGAGGCTTTGAAAGCTTGCATGATGTATTTTGTGCGTTTTAGTTGGCCCTAGAAAGATCTCGCTGTTTTTTGTATTTTGTATTTTGTTGTATTTTCATATCTGTGTATCTGAGCACATACTTAAAACTAATAAAACCTGATAGCCCAACCTTGCCACTAGATGGCAGAGCTTCTCCATTCCTGTCTTTCTACTTTCTTCTCTTTGACTCAGCATTTTTGCTCCCCGCTCTGCAAGGGTTTAAGGGGACTGCTTTTTGGTCAGAAATGTTGTTTTAATATTAGAACCTCCTGTACCTGCAGTAAATCTATGCTGATTGCTCCTAGCCTAGAGCCCTTGAAATAACAGATTTGTAACATGTACAACCTTTTATTCTTCGCACAGTGATATATTTGCATAACTTTATGTTCCATTTATGAGTCTGGAGTTTCACGTGTGGAATTTCAAGTCGTTTTAGCAAAATTCTATTACTATTTCAGGCTTAGAAAGGCCAGAGCATATCCTTTGAATTCTGCACGAAATTGCATTGGCTGCCAAGGGGTTTCTATACACAATCAAGATGCACCTTCAAAGCTGCTGATGACTCGTTTAGTTGACATGATCGTTTTTAAGTTGATAAAAGCATTATTGTATTTTGTTATTTGCTGTTAGGCACTTTTAGACCATATAGATGAAAACTGGCACACTATTTATAATTCAGAACCTAGGATCTGCATAGCTGAGTCAATTTCTAGGTGCCTTCAAGTCACTTATGACAACTCCATAAATTTCATAGGGTTTTCTTAGGCAAGGAATAGTCAGAAGTATCTCCCCTGGAACACACAGATTGCCCACTGAAGTCCATTAAAGCAGGGAACTACTTATGAGCTGTTTAGGATCTCAACTTCCGAAATGTCAGCTAGTAGGATCAGGGCTGTGCCGGCTGTGCCCTTTCTTGGGGAAGGCGGCTATGGCCCCAGGAGGCTCAATTAGATTATTGTAATGTGTTATATGTGGGTCTGACCTTCAAAAGTGCTGAGAAGCTGCAGCTCTTGCAAAATGCAACTTTCATACTGTTGTCAGGTGTGCAGTTTAGGGACCATATAAACCTGCACACTATAGATCCTGCAAGAACTACACTGGCTTCCAGTTTGTTTCCAAGCTTAATTCAAGGTGCTGGAGTTGACCTACCTACAAAGCCTTAAATGTTTTGGGCCAAAATATATGAAAGACCGCTTCTTCCCCTATGAACCTGTCAGAAATTTGAGACCTTCAGAGGGGGGCTGTTGTGTGTCTCTATACCTCGTGAAGTTAAGTTGGTGGGTACATGTAATTTTTTTTTCAGCAGAAGTGTCTCAATTGTTGAATTCCCTATCAAAAGAAGTTAAGCTGGCCCCATTTCTTTTAAGCCTCCAGAAGGCAGACAAAACAGTGCTATTCCTTGTTGCATCCAGTGTTTGACATTGCTGTTTTAACTGTTTTACAGCTGGATTCTAGGATTGCTTTTGGACTGCTTGCAGGAGTTTTAAAAGAGTATTTTAAGGTGTTTTGCCTCAGGAGCTCTTGTGGGCTGGGCAGTGATACAGAAATAGTTTAATAATAATACATTATAGTTGTATTCCAAAACACCTGTAGATAAAGATCCTCCATCTGTGCATTTTGTTGTTATTGTGTGCCTTCAAGTCATTTCTGTCTCACGGCAACTCTAAGGCAGACCTATCATGGGGTTTACTTGGCAGAATTTGTTCAGAGCAGGTTTACCAGTGCCTTTCTCTGAGGCTGAGAGTGTGTTACTTGCCCAAGATCACCTGGTGGGTTTCCTTGGCTGACCAGGGATTCAAATGCTGGTGTCCTGGTGTGTCCTGGTCCAGTACTCAAACCACTACAGTATTCAACCTCATATGATTGCAGAGAGTGCAGTAGTAGAAAAGACAGGCAGTTTCCATGGCCACCTGTAGACTGTAGCAGTTCTTCCCCAGAAATGTGCAAATGGCTACCTTTGTAAGCTAGTTTGGAGGCAGTGCAGGCATATTTGTGTATCAAGCATTTGGAGTCTAGACTCATCTTATTTGTCTTGATTTTTTAGCTTTACTGTTTTTCTTAAGTAATTTTTTAATGTTTCTTGGTAGCATTGTTTTTAGATAGCTTTATATTATTCCTGTTCCACCCTAGGCATTAGAAATGTGAGTCAGTTAGTGAATAAGTAAAATTGGAGCTGAAGGGAGATACTGTTCAGTCCTGCGTTCTTCCACATGCTAGCAAAGCTGCTCTACATCAAGGCCAAGACTGAATACAGCCACCAATGTGGAAAAAATGTGTATTCCTTTATTCACAAAGTAACTTGTTTAAAAACAATCCAACACTTTTTGCGAGGGTGCTCATTCAGCTCTTCAGAGACTTTGACTGAACTTGAGCCACAGCCAGATGACTGGAGGTCAGAAGGAAGTGGGAACAAGGAGAATGTGCCCTGGAAAGGAAATGGACCCCAACATTGATAATATTAGACATTTAGCCTGTGTCCAATAAAGTGCCATCATGAAGTGTCTCTGGGTTGAACATGTCCCTGAAAGAAGGAAAATTGGACTTCCAGATCTGTCTCACAGCAGCGTGTACGGGAGACCACAAGGGTCTTTACATGCCTGTAACAAGATGGTAGTTGTGTTCAGTGGCTGGGTGTGGGAAACCAGCATCATTGGCCATCCATCATCTTTTAAAATATAATTCATATTTGTACTGTAAATAATTGAAACAGCAGGGCTAATGAAGCAAGAGTGGTGGAGGATCAAGATTATTTTTGGTCAAACCAAAATTGCTTAAATCTTAAACTGGTAACGTCTGAGCGTCTACTCTAACCTCATTGTGCTGTACTTGTTGTACCAGCACTTAGCACAATGTGCCTACTGATTTAGTAATGGTAGGGTTAGGAAGCAGAGAGCTAGACTTTGTATACACAATTAAGGTCTATGGGCCATATATACCTTTTACTGTGCCTGTTCCCCTGGGCTCACCCAGCAAGAGGACTCTCGGTTAAGCAGGCCTGAACTCTGAGCATTAAGCATCTGCACGAAGAGGTCTGTGGCTAAAATGTGGGAAGGTTCCTCAAATCCAATGGTCAGGAGCTGCTGGTAATCTCCCAGGGGCTGGTGACACAACACCCTGTCCAGAGAAAGGGGACAAAGTCAGTTTTGGCAGTACTGATGGCATCTACGCTATCCAGATATGTTCCTTGGGAGCTCACTTCCCTCCTAAGTCTAACTATAGCATGGCTGTAGATCAGCCGTAGGTAATTATGCCGGAAGGGAGAAGACATTTTAACTCCAGTGCCTCCCCAACAGCCAAAACTGGAATATTTTGGATGATAGGAAGTGCCATGACATCACCTCCAATTTTACTTTTGACTGAAAAATGAAAGCCCCCTCTGTTTGGCAAGCTTCCAGGATTCAGGATTTGTGGCAAGGAAAGAACTGCAACATTTTAAGCAGTTTTGTGGCAATTTGGGGGGAAATTTTGCCTGAAAAAAATAATGGGGAGGGTGTCTAGGGTGTTCTGAGGGGGCCTGAGAGCTGCCAAAACAGAATTGGGTCTGTACATGTCCTACAGGTAACACTTTTTCCACTCCTGCTCTCAATCAGCATATACAGAGAGACACCCTAATTTGTGTATGCATAGAATATAGTCATCCTACATGTTTCCAGTCACTCTGGTGGAGATAGTCTAGTACTAAACTACATTACATGTGTGTCACCAACAGAATATGCTTCTGATAAAACTAGGATGTGCTTCAGATAAAAGTTGGAAAGTTACTGTTTGGTAGTACAGTTCAACTTCTAGAATCTCCCAGCTAACATGGGAGAGTTTTGGCTATAATCTAAAAAAGTAAATGTAAAACAGTAAAAGTAGTTTTCACAAGCTCTTTCTTTAAAATAACTTTTAAAAAAAGCCTTTCAATGTTTCAAGACTTTTTTTTTCTGTTTACCATTTGCATGGCTGCTTCTTTGTGTGTTTTATTGCAGTCATCACATACCATCTTTCAGTCATCAATTGTCAGTCATAATATTGAACCAGGCAGCAAGCATCAGCTATATTTGTTTCTACTGTACTAAAAAATGTGTGGGAAATTACATCCCACTCACTAGAAGGGAGCAGTTTGTAACATATGTTTTAGGTATGTTTCACGGTATAAAGCTTTGCAACTATATTGTGATTAGGAGTAATCAGTAATGAAGAGTTGTTTGTTTGGCCTTTCGTTAGATTCAAATCCTGCCTTTCTTCTGGTAAGCTCAAAATGCATGTATGGCTTTCCACCTTCCCATGTTAACCTCACAACAACCCTATGAGACAGCTGGCTGAGACAGAGTGGCTGGCTGAGACAGAGTGATTGACTTAAGGTGAACTTCATAGCTCAGTGTGGGCAATGACCTGGATCTCTCTAATCAAGTCCCAGATCAGCTCTAACTTCTTCATCAGCCTCGTTCTTATGATTTTTGTGTAATTTCTTCTTAGACATCTTTGTTGGTGCCAAAGACAACACAGGCATTGGTATACCTGTTTTTAATATTGCATGTGTCTGATTCCATTTCCATCCTTAAAACATCAGCCAATGATGTTAAGCTATGTTAGAATTCATGACTGTGTGTCTTTGCAGAGCAGATTTAATTTTTTCAACAGGCCATGTTGAAAGCCATAGTAGCTCCTGAAAATTAGATACATTTTGTAGTTTTCTGAGGCTGGCTTAAAGAGGGAAGGGGAAATAGGTTCAGAATAAAACACTTCCTATCTTGTGCATGATCCAAGCATTTCTGGGGGCCAGCAATGCCTGTTTTTCAGTATCCTGACAGGGGCTTGATTTCCAGTTGGGGAGAGAATTGCGCAGACAGTACTTTACAGTTTATTGTAATTATGAGAAATCCTCAATCTCAACATTTATCAGCATCCCAAGAATATTCCCCACATTGAAAATACTTTGAAAATTGAAGATCATTCATGTTAACATCTTTTTTTAAAAGAATCTATAAGCAATTAGATGTACAATCTTTTAGAGTATCTTCTTTGAGCACTGCTCAGCAGGTGAGCACCTAAGGATCTCTTAACAAATGATTAAGAAGCTGCCATATGCTGTGCCCTGCCTGGTGGTTGCTGTTAAGATATATATCCCTCAGTGATACAGAAGTACAAGTAAAAGAAAACAGGTTGGCTGCGGTAGAGAGATGAAACCATTGGTTAACTTGTTTTGCCCATTTTAACCACATACAGCAATGACATGCCTGTAACTGAAGGTGGAGAAATCCATTGCTCTTATACCCAAGCAAACTATGAACCGTACAGTTATAGCAAGTGTGCTGGTGTCATTGGCTGTAAAGGCTTATATGGCTTTTGTACTCTAAACATAGCAAGTCAATCTGTATCCAACTGTATTTCCATTGTGATTTTCATAGGATGATGCCCAAATATTCCTTCTCTTGGCCATGCGACATGATAGGCCAGCCAGCTAGTCAATAGTCTCACAACCGTGCATCAATACAACAAGCAGTTTGCTTTGCCCTTTGCTATTATCAGCTGAAGCCACTATCACAAGCTTTATTGTACTTTTCTGTACATACATTGTGCATCACCCCATTACAAACACTTTAATCCAAACCTGTGCCCACTGACCCATCAACTTAGTAGTCCATCCATGATAATAAGAAAGTGATATCTTATGAGACTGTTGTGAATATTATTGTTTTCAGCTCCTAGAGCCCCTAGGGCGGAGCTTTCTAAACTTTTCATGTTGATGACACACTTTTTAGACATGCATCATTTCGTGGCACAGTAATTCAGTTTTACTAGCAAACCAGGGGTTAAACCAACCCCTCTATAAGAGATAAACACACATACATAAATTGTAATAACAAAATGTATGGGAACACAACATATCTCATGAAAATCTTTCATATATTTTTAAAAATATATGATTTGTAAATAATATACATTTCCAAGATTGTAGGGGACACACCTACACACTCCAGGTGACACACTTCAGGTGACACACTAACATCTCACGGCACACCATTTGGAAAGCCCTGCCCTAGGGAGTAACAGCCCAGTCCCCACACCTGCCATCATGTGGTTATTATTTATCATTCAGACAGTACTCTTCAGATAAATTATCTCTCTGCTCCTTATAACAGCCTTGTTAGTATCATTTTCTTATTTACCATACAGAATTGTTGAGCTCTACAACCTATTCCAGTGTATTTCTGTGACAAGGAGAGATCGTAGGTTTTGGCTGAACATGTGTTTTTCATGACAAAAGTCTCAGGTTCAGTCCCCAACACCTCTGGGTGAAAGACCTGGTAGCTGATGATGGGAAAGACCTCTGCTAGAGTTCCTGGACAGCCACAGTGGCTAGACTTCATTGGGTTGGAATCTAGCTACTAGGGCAGGGGTAGTCAACTCTTGGGAGTTCTGGGGGAAGGAGTATTTGGAAAGCAGCTCCCTCCTGCAAACAAACAAACAGAAAAGTCCAACTTTTTGGTCACTGTAGACCAAGAAGAAGCCTTTCCTTTCCTAACAGAAGTAGTTGACTTCTCAGTCACTTCCTTCTAGGAGAAAAAGGCCACTCCTGGGCCATTTTAGCCAACCCCACGAGTGGAGAAGGGAACATGGTGAAATTGTCTCCTAGAGGACTTTGGGGAAATTTGAGACAAGAGTTTTTTAAAAAAATTCTTTTTCAAAACAATTCTGGATCCCAAGTGGCTCCGTGTGGCCAATGGATGACACTTTCCCCACTCTTGCCCTAGGTGGAGAAATAACCAAAGCCGAAACCAGCAGCTTCCTATGTTTGTTCAGATGGGTAGTGTGACTATAATCTTCCCCACTCAACATCATCATAGTCATTTGAAAGTACAAACACTTCCGTGGGTTCATTGTAGGCCCATCCATTCTACTGCATTATTTAAGGAGTGACAACATTTGGGAACTCAGTTGATTTTTATGCAGATACAAATGAAGTAAGGGTTTGCTGGCGAATTTAGCAGGAATGCTGGTGCACTGCATTGGCTACTAAAGAGCTCATACATGACCAGCAGAGCAGCCAGTAAAGCTTGAGGCAATAGAGGATTCAAGTAAGGGTCTGATTGAAGATGTGAGCAATTTCAGTGGTCATTCAGAAGGACAATACTTTTCTAGTAGGCTATTTGAATAGCCCAAAGCAAGCAGTCACCCATGGTTAAATGCATTCCTGCAGCCATTCAGAAGAAAACAATGTACCCCAATGGACATTATATGTCATATGAATATTCATGGAGTTTGCCTTTCACCATGGCAACATGCTAGTAAACAGTGATCCAGCAGTATTGCAGTTTTTATACCAAAGATGGACAGAAGGTAGGCAGTGGACTATTGTTGGCTCACTGTCCAACTTCCTGCCTGCTGGTTACTGGGATTTTTTCAAAGAGTGCTGAACTAAGTCAACCTTAGCCTGACTAGCGAACTGTTTGTTTTGTTCTTAACACAAGGAAAGATCATTTAATACGGTTTAGCTATGCCATAATTGCAACGAGTTCCCAAGTAAACCGTACTGCTTTGCTAATGTTAGACACGCAGGCAACCTAAAGTGTTTCCTGCTATATTGAGAGTGATGCTGCTATCGTGCATACCTACCAAGAGAGCACATCAGAGCTGTGCTCGCTGTCAGGGTCTATGGGCACCCAGCGTCCAATGGACCAGAGCTTCTGCATCTTCACTGTTGCCTCATCACCTGTGTCACGGAAGCACAGGAAATAGCTGCGAGAAAAGGGCAAGATCACAAAGACCCAGAATAAGGACAAAGCCTCAGGACATCTCCAAGAGCAAAAGCATCATAGAAATCACAACACTAATTTCCAAAGAGTGAGTTGTGTTAACCTGTTGCAGAAAGAGCAACAGAGGGTCCTTTAGCACCTTAAAAACTTAGGCAGACCAGTGTCTGTTATACCAGATGCTTGGAATGTTATCTAGAATTTCTAGTCTACACATGGCTAAAGGTGGGATTGTAGACAGTGAGGTCAGGGAGAAATGAAATGCAGAAAGAACTGACAGTAACAGTTACGTTATGAACACAGGCCATTCACCAAACCATTGCTGATACCCCAAACATCTCCGCAGTGGGCTGAACCAGCAACCCTTGCGGTGTGCCCAGAGCAAAAGCTACAGCAGCTGATCTGTGGTAGCTAGTGAATGCTTCCATTCTCCTAATGCAAAAATTAAGAGGAGATAAATAACTATTGATTTGTTCAACCAATCAAGTCCCTTCTGTTAAAAATTTCCAGAAATTATGAGGCCATGAGGAAAAACTCTTCTTTCCTGTTGAAAGGGGGGTTAAAAATGAAAAAAGAATGCAATATTAATAACCTTTATAGATTGAAAGGTGCTTTGTTATTGTAGCAACATAAAAAATATTTATAACTTGGTTTGGCATAAAACTGTCATCTTTGGTAAATTAAAAATGCAGTTCATTCAGAAAATTATTGCAAATTTAATTTACCTTTATTTTAGCTACAAAGATTGTGGATCTCTTTGGTGTTGCTGGTTTATTAGGAGCAGGCAAAAACAAATAATAAAAACACAAGAAACCTATCAACATTAGTAAAAGAAAAGTATGTTGCCTCCTAGAGTCCTCTGTGTGCCAGGCATAAAATACTTATTTTTTGTTGTTGTGTGCCTTCAAGTTGCTTCCAACTTATGACACCCCTAAGGCGAACCTAGCACAGGAGTTTCTGGGGCTGTGTGATGCATCCAAGTGGGTTTCTATGGCTGACTGGGGAAATTGAACCCTGGTCTCCAATGCTCAAACCACTACACAATGCTGGCTCTTACCCCTCTTCAAAAAAAAAACTGAGAAAAGGAAAACAAGACAAGGAATTATAAGACTGTATATAATTATACATAAAAGTCTGACCCACTACTTGGTTTACAGAAATAATTTTGAGGCGGGAGCAAATATATGGATACGTTGTCTCAGTATTGCATTACTCATCCTGGGAAGAAAAATACTCCCTACTCCATTTTCCCTCCAATTTTTCCAAGAAAAGGGTCCAAAAAAAAATAAAAATAGAAGGCATGTCTGAACTGTTCTGCTCTGGTAGCCAGTCATTTACTTTTCTACCCTCCCCGCACTCTGCACGTCTCTTGTGTGTTTGACAACTCACTATTCTGTCTTTGGAGTTTGATTCCGACCAGCAGGCCCTTCCATGATGTCAAGGTTCCAGCGCATCTTCTTGTATAAATTGTGGGGAACGTGGGCAGCTGTGTAGGGTGCTGAGATGCAATATCGAAAGATGGAAACTTGCCTTGTCTCATTCAACCAGAACTTGCCACAGAAGAAACATGAGACACTGAGGGAGATTTCAAGACAGAAAAATAGCATTACATGTGAATATATACAGTAAGATGGGATAGAAACACAGTTTCAAAACTGGAAGATTTGCACTTCCAAAGCACATAAAAAAGTAATAAATACTTCATTCATTAAAAAAGAGAACAATTTTAAAAGAGGTATTTTTTGGGTTTTTTTTATTTTAAAAAAATCATTTTAAAATTAATCTTGTATTGTTCATGGTACAAAAATCACTCCTGATATCTGACAGACAGATGTTGGAAATGTCAAGAACATATTGTTTCATATGTGGCAGGCCTGCAAAAGGCTGAAAAGTTTTGAATGGAAATACAGAATATGATTCAAAGAATTTTGAAATGCTAAACAGCTTAGAAACCTGAACTATTTTTACTTGGAATTTGGAGTGATGATATTAAAATTGACAAATAACAGCAGAAATTACATCAATATATTTTATTGGCAGCAAGACTTTTCTATGCAAAGTATTGGAAGAAAATGGGGATCTCAACAATCACTGTATGGTTTAATAGACTGATGTCAATTGTAGAGATGGATAAATTGTCTGCTAAACTGAAGAGAATTTCTGAAGAAGAATTTATTTTAGAATGGCAATGTCTAATGGGTTTTCTAAGGGTAAATGAGGGTGAATCAGTGATTTTAGGGATTTGAACTTGCATATTACTGTGTTTTTTAAAACCTTTGTAACTTTTTGCTATCCTGAAAAAGAGATCATGAAAAGGTGATATGCTTCTAGGTTGTTGCTACTCATATGTTTAAGTTGGATATAATTTGATTAATAAGAGTAAGCTATGGAGAAACATTTAGTAGTAGAATTTAATAATAATTTTAGTATTTTTAATGATGTTGATATTAGTTTGAAATAGAAATCTAAGACATTTAGATTTTAAAATATTTTAGGGGTATAAATATAGGGAGCAACAAATTAGAAAAGTAATTTTAAGTAATAACTTTAAGTTAAGTACATTTATATAATCTGGAGTTGCTAGCAACAATGGTAATTTTTTTAAAAACTAGATGTAGGGATTTTTTTCCCCTTTATGTTCAGTTTACTGTAGTTTGTTAACTTAGCTTGGATGTGTTGTATTCTTTTTTATTATGTAATTGGTAGTTTGGTTTAGTTTGGTTGTTTTGCTTTTTCTGTTCTTTTTAGATGTATTGCCATTCTATATTGCTGTATAGATGTTGCATTGTTATGTTTGTCTGTTTTTCTTTCTAATGTTTAAGTTCTATAAAAAAGTTGATACAAATTTTAAATTAAAAAAAACTCCTAATTTCATTTGGAGAAGGCAGTTTTTCTTCATTCCTATACATTGTAATGACCAGCAAGCACCAGTCATCTGAATTAGCCTTTTCCTGTTCTCACAGCATAGTAGTAGTCACTTGTACCACATTATTTTTTAAAAATATTTTTATTAAAGATTTGATTGCAAAAATAAAAAAAAAGTGGATATACACTATTTTTGGATGTATCCCACTCCCTCCCCACTTCCAAGCTTATATTCTCCAGATGAGTCTACTTTGTTTCCATTTACACAAGAGAAGAACAATTACATTTCCATTAACAAGAGAAAAACAGTTACATTTGTTTCTTTCTTTCATTTCTTTCTTTCATTTATGTCTTTATCCAATCCAAAACTCCTTTCTATTCCTTTTCAAAGTTCTGGATAGGTTTGTTTTATCACTTGTACCACATTAAAGCACATTGAGCTAGACTGTGAGAGACTGTCATATACCTGAATGGATCTGTGTCTTCCAGGGACACAAAGCTGAAGGAAGCATACATCAGAACCAGTTGCTCAAGCTGGGAAGCCAATTGCTGAGAGATCTCCAGGAGCTGTGGGGTAAATACAGAAATGGCAATTTGGGCTAGACTTTCTTCTGAGAATAGAGACTGAAAAGGCAGAGTCTTGAGCAAAGGCAGACAAGAACTGACTGAGACTCCACTGATCATTGCCAAATGGTCCACTCTCATACATCCTTCTAGTAGTTAAAATTATCATATGGTTTTGGGTTGCGGCTCTGATAATCTTTCAGCATTGGCAATACCTTAAAGGGACCGACTCTTGTCTGGTCTTAGAAGCTACACAAGGTCAGCTCTGGTTAGTACTGGGATGGGAGACCACCAATGAATACCAGATGCTGTAGGCTATATTTCAGAGAAAGAAACTGGCAAAACTTCCTCTGAGTATTCCTTGCCTAAGAAAATCCTGTGAAATTCATGGGGTCACCAGAAGTCAACAGGCAACTTCAAGGCGACACCCACCAAACACAGAGTCAGTGCTGGCTAGGGATGCTAAAAGTTTCAGCCCCTGTAGCTCAAACCCTGGAAGGACTTAGTGGCCTATCCTTCAGCTAAAGAGCAGCCCACCCCCCACTGCCTCATTCAAGCTTCTCAAACCTGGAATCTGCCAGCTGTCCATGTTTCCTGCTATCCCTTTCCCTGCCCCAGGAAAAACAGCATGTGCTGGTCCAGCAGCTATGTCTGGACTGAGTTTGCCAGCAGTAAAATGTCAATCAGGTGGCAGGGGAGAGACTCCTCCCACTCATATCTTCATTCTCTCTTTACCCTTGACCAGCCCATTTGTGGTCCTTGAATTTAATGTTTTTCTTCAGAAAATTGATGGTTACAGGCAGAGGACTCCAAGTGCTATCAGTCAAAAGGCACTGTGCAGCTATTCTGTCATAACTGATTATTTTGAGATTAAAAAAAGAGAGACTGGCAGAAGTAATAAGAAATCAAAGGATGGAGTCAAAAGATAAAACCCCATTAGATCTGGACAAATTCTGTGAATGAGGCAGAATGATTGCATATGATTAAAACTTTCTTTGGGAATCCCATGTACTAAGCACATAGCTCTTTCTCTCATAATAAAGCTGGGAATTTATCTGAGGCTAAGCGGTACTGCCATCTTCCATTTAACAAAGATCACACTTGCTAATGAACTTGCTAAAATATTGGCATAGAACCTAAAAGCCTATTTGTACAAATGTTCTTCCCATTTCATTTTTTTTTGTTAGTTTAAGTTCACTTGCAGCATCTTAAATTCATCCCAAAATAGTTTTTCTACATGAACTTTCCTTTCCCAAAACTGCACATACTTTTAAAAAATAGAAAAACAACAACAACAAGAAAAAGAGAAGGATAATGCCCTGGAATGAGTGGCATATTGGCAAGGAGGAGCTGAAACTTGAAGTACCATTTTGGAAATTCACAGAAAGAATGTTTGGTTTTGAAGGGGAAGTGGTAGCCTTGATAAACATAGGCCTTTTGAATTAATCTCAGTTCACTTCCCTGAACCAAATTAAGAAGTATTTTGATTCCACCATCATCACTAGAAACCATGTCCTCTTTCTTTCTTCTTAGATTAGGTCCACAAAGGTGCCAATAGAATGTCTTTTATGTTTGAGTCTGCTTGGATAGAAGACTATCCCCGTATGAGACTCACCCGCCTCCTCACTGGCTCCTGTGGGGATCTTAAGTAAGGTGTGCAGCTGCGTGCTGTGGATTCCAGGTAGTGGAAGTATGGCTGGCACATCTGCAGGAATGTGGGCATAGCTTTGGCAAATTGCTCCTTCTGCATTCTGTCCCTGCTGAAAATAGGAAGCCCCACTGTAGGTCATCATATGCTCTTTAGTTCAGGCCTTATTAATAAGTGCCTCATTAATAACAACACATGGCTGTGGGGAACTTTCCATTTCAGGGAATGGTTACTTTAAAAGCTCCTGGTCTAATCTTGCCAATCTGGTGCCTTTCAGATGGCTTGGACTAATATTCCCGTTCCCCAACCAGCATGGCTGAGCATCAAGTTGGAGAAGGCCGCTCCCAGAATGCCCCATTTGTTCTTCTCCTGTGAGGAGCATCAATCTCTTATTTCTTGTGCGTTGCTCAGGAAGTCCAGGAACAGTATGCAAGAAATCTGTGCAGTTTCTGATCCCCCTACACAACTCAAATGCTGTCCCAGAAAGTGCACACAACATAAAGCAGTGGGGTGGTAGGACTTTATTCTAGGCCCTCAGAAAAGTCAGAGGAATCACAGGAATCATTATATGTCACCCAGGTCTTCAGAGTGGAGCAATCTTTGTGGTCATGTTAGACATAGGGAAGTTGGAGGTACTCTAAGCCTCTTTTGTACTTCCTCTAATGGTTGTGGTTGAAACAAAGAGAATGGTGGGGTCTTGAGTGCCTAGGACCCCACAAGAACTATACACAGACTTCTAGCATTGATAATCTATGATACTGTTCTCTATCAAGTACATAGTTTCTATGTACTATGTGATAAAGTTATCACATGCTAGATAACTGGGGTCATGGAGAGTCTTATAGGCAGCACTGATGTAGAGAAGGTGCCGTATTGGTTTCCCTGACAAAACATTTTGCTCCATCCTCTACATCCTATTTCCTGCCCAATACCAGCTTCTGCTCACTAGACAGCTTCTTGACACATTCTTTCTCTGGCAAGAATGTATACATCTCCCCAAAACAGCCCATAAGTAAAGGGTAGCTGTAGGCAGTGGTGTGGTTTAGTGCTTAGGGATCAAGACAAACCATGGCAAGCCCTTTGCTCCACAAGCGCTCCCTCAGACCCTGGGCCACCCAGCAAAGGAGCTCAAAAGCAGCTGAGGGTGCACCTGTGTGGGGCTGGTTTGCCTCACCACCCTCCCCTTTCCATTCCAGTGGGAATTTGTAGTGACCCAAATGAAGTAATGTGAGGGAGAGAGATGCAATGCCTCCCGGAAGAAGAGGAGGAAGGCAGCACATTATGGTTTCCTAGCAGTGCCATATATTGTCTTTTGTATTTTGCCAGTTGTCTTGGCTTCAAGCCTCCCTTGCAGTTTCCCTCTCCACATCTCCAGTGCTTTTGAAGCAGGGCAGGCAGTGCCATGTGGCCCCTGTTCATATCACCCCTGTCAATCCAGTGTACTAAACTACTAGCAGTTGGCATTTAACACTGTTCAAATAATTGCAAGTGCTTAGCCAAATCAGTGGATTGTTTGGCCTGATTCTGATGTCAGAGGGGTTTAAGAAAGGGAGAAACCCCTGGTGACCACACAAGAAAGAAAAGGCAAAAATGAATGTTGGGATTCACTGTCTTTGCATTTGGTCAAAAGTTATCCTCTTTATTGCCTGTCAATAGACAGGAATTCAAATGACTCTCAAGCACATACTTGAACAAGAAGAGGGACTGAAGCAGAGATTTAGTCAGGCCAATTTACACGGTTGACAAATAGGCCCTCCCTCCTCTCAAAATAAGTCCTGTGAACACAGCAACCTTAGACATAAAACTGAGAACCAGCCTCTCCATCCACCCTCCCCCTTTCCTTCCATCCATCAGCAGCTCTTTCTTATTTCCATAGTCATGCTTCAGTGAACCTTGAATGGGCTGCCTGGACAGTCAAGAGCAAGTCCAGGGAACCTTTAACCCCTCAGATGTATTAGACCAGTGCTATTCTAAGTGCTCGTTCATGGATCAATGCCAGTCCCTGAGCCATCTGCAGTCTGTCCCTAGACATCTTCTAAGAAAAAGGAAATGATTTTAGCAAATGGGCACAAATACAGTACTAGTTCCTAGCACGTTGGGGAAAAAAAATATTGGTCCCCACATCAGATCTCTTTAAGAAGTACCGTATTAGGCAACAGTACCCACAATCCTTTCCTTTTGGTCATGCAGATTGAGACTTCTGGGAAATGAAATCTAGGACATCTGGAGGGCCAGAGCTTCCTCACCCTTGGCCAAAGGGTGAAACTTCCTGTGTATGTTTCCCCAACCCATTTCCCAGCCAGCTTCCACCTGTACAGCAGGTATGTCTGGAAGTCCTCTGCTTTCTTCAGTAAATACTTGAGCTTTTCAGTAATGGGAGCTAGAAGCTCCTCCAAAATGATGTTCATTTCTGATGGTGACTCAGGCTGTGATGGCTCATTGCTCAGCCAATGGGGTTCCACAATGGGAGGGGAGATGAGACACAGCCCTGGGCTACGGGGACTGAGACTCAGAGTGCCTTCAGGGCTAGAAGATGGCACATCCACAGAACTATCTGAGAGGCAACTGTATCCTTGCTTGGTTGTCATCTTCAAACACTTGTTGTGGGGAATCTGCCAAGAGAACAGTAGGAAACTAAGCAACATTGCAATACACCCATTTCCAAAAGTGTGGTCAAGCATAGATTTAGATCTCATGTGAAAGATGAACCCTCCCCCTTCCAGTCTGTTAAGGCCACTAAGGTGTAGTAGATGAAGATTTGTGTTCAAATTCATGATTTTCCTTTGGTGACCTTTTGCCCTTGTTACAAGCAGACTCACATGCCTTTGTGGGTTATTAATTAATAAGTAATAATGATCAATAGCCTGTCTCTCAATGAGGGTTGTGAGGATAAAATGGAAAGTACTCTGTGTACACTGTTCTGAGTTCCATGAAATAAATGTGGGCTACAGTTTGACTTACATATATGGAAACATTTTTTACTATGTGATGATGATGATGATGATGATGAAGAAGAAATAATAATGTAAAATTATTGTAATAAAATTATAAGTTGTTGTTGTTGTTGTTACTTATGGAGATATGTGTGAAACTTGCTTTACAGGTGGGGCCCTGCTTCAGATGTTGCAATATATTCCCCTTCCTGAAGAGTATCTTTTCAAGGCTTCGGACAGCCTGAAATAGGAGGTTGTGGGCTCTTTGGATCCTGCTGATGACAGCAATGAACATCCGGAATGGTGAGGGGGCAAAATGGTAGCTTTTTCCTCTCCATCTTCCTTGGCCTTCTCCTGTGGTATGTTATAGCAATACAGAAGGAAGTCCCAACCCTGAAGAAATAGCAGTTCTCAAACTGAACATGTGACAGCTGTAACTAAGTTACAGTAATGATTATAAAAGTTGGATGTAAATCCTTTAAAAAAAAAATTGAGCAATATGACAGGAGATTTGGGCAAAAGAGTTATTGAAACCAGAAAGATTGCTGGAAGTTTCTTTGATCGTCAGTCTTAAAAGCTGCCAGACATGTCTATTGATAGTGAAATTACAGGTATATAGTCCATAGAAGAGATATGAAAACATTTTCCAGTCAAAACCTGCTGAGGTTTGTGTTCCAGGAGTTGGTGCAGACAGACTCAAAGCCAAGGAGAGCCAGAGTCCAAATTAGTGGCCTTGGGACTGGTCTCCCTCTGGTTGACCGTGACAACAAAGACATCCTAGAAGGTGAGAGCCGTTTTGGCAAAAGATGTACTTTTTCTTTCACCTATTTCAATTAAGGATAGTAGTGTGTGAGAGAGAGAGAGACTGCAGTTGCGTCTGGTAAAGAGAACACAGAAAGAGACAGAGATTACTTTTTTTGGCCTCTATATGCCAGCACTCTAAGTCAACAGGCAACTTCAAGGCACATACACACAAACGTGCTAAGAACCTATGAGGAGAATTCTTTAAACTACTTATCTGGGGGCAATGAAATTTTTTATTTGTGTGATACTTAAACTGTCTGTTTTCCCTTCTGTTCAACCTATATATTTGTAAATAAGATGTAATATTACAAACTGGCATAAATCTCCAGTGCTCTTTTCAAAGGTAATGAAATCTCAGTCAATGCTGGAGATTTGGAACTGCTCACTGTTTAAACAAGTAACAATGTATAGTGCAGACAGCCTAGTTGTGTAGGCTGAATAATCTCTCTCTCTCTGTGTCTCTGTCTGTCTCTCTCTCTCTCTGTGTGTGTACATGTGCCTTTTATGTTGCCTGCCAAGCTATGAGCCCATGGATTTCACACTGTGTTCTTAAGTAAGGAATACTCAGAGGTAGTTTGCCATTGCTTTCCTCTGAAATACAACCCACAGCACCTGGTATTTTTCAGGGTCCCCTTTCCGAGGACCAACTAGACCTGACCCTGCTTAATTTCCAGATCATTCCTATATAGAACTGTACAGTGGTGGGGAATTTTCCAACCACATAGCAGGCATCCTTCATTCTCAGCAATCACCCTCACCTCCAGAACACTTACCGCCATAAACTGTCAGGTGCTTCAGCTGGCCCGTTCCCTCCCCACCCCCACCCCGCCTTCCGTGTCTTGAATGGGAACGGTTTTCAACCGACATCCTGCTGGCCCTCCCCTCTCTCAGCTGTTCTCAGCCATTGACTTATCCCCTAAACACAGAATTGTCTGACTGTCAGTCCTTTTTGTCCTCAGTTTAACTGCCACCAGCCTTTTTGCCAGGAAACCTGGGTTCATTTGTTATTTAAAAGCGTACATTTTACTTCCCAACCCTATGCCCCTACGTAAGATGGCTCCCCCTGCGCTTTCAAAGTGTTAAGTATTAGACCAGTCAAGTTTGCTATTAGAGAAAATGATGACAGCCTTGAATAAATACTCTTCAGGAAGGAGAATACATTGTAACATTTGAAGTAGGGCCCCACCTGTAGAGCAACTTTCACACATACTCCCATGTATTTTAAATATAATATAATTAATATAATATAATATAATATAATATAATATAATATAATATAATAATGTATTATTATTATTATTATTAATTATTAATTATCTGCACATAGGAAACAAAAGTTTAGTATAGTGGAATATTTTGCCTTGGAGTGTGGGGGTTCTTTGGAGGTTTTTAAACAGAGGTTGGAATCATGCATGTAGTAAAATCAAATGATGACTATGAGGGGTGCTTAAGGATATCTGACATATACAAAGAGTGTGTATGTGGCTGCACACCCACTTTCAAGCCACATGTCAACTTATGATGACCCAATGAATTTTTATAGAGTATTCGTAGGCAAGGAGTACTCAGAGGTGGTTTCCCCAGTTTCTTCCTCTCAAATAAAGCCTACGGCGCCTGGTATTTGTTGGTGAACAATAGCAGCTGCTTTCACTGAAGTGTGAGAAAGAAACTCATAAGATGGGCTAGGGATGCAACAACACTTGTACCATGTTGCTTCTTCGCTCTGAGGATGTGACCACCTCCCTGACAGTGAGAGGAATGAAATGAAATTAATCTGCTGCTGTAGTGACCAGCTTCTTCATTGTATTAAGTTGTGTTGGCCTGTGGCTTGTGCACTGAGATATTGGATTGATGGTGTGCCATGAAGTCTTCAATTAAGATAAGGTAGAGAAAGGTGTTTGTGGAGTACTAAAGATGGCTGTGTAAGTGTTTGGAAGAAGATGGTGACCTGTCTGTAAGTGACACTGAGAGCAACCACCGTTATGGTTAAATTGTGATGCCCCCCCAGCCTCAGCCAAGGTGGGCTTTTCTAGAAAGACACGACAGGGTTCAAAGGGAGAAGAGTCCTCCAGACTAATAAGCTTTTGCCATCTATATTAAGTCTCTTTCTTCCTCCTCATCTCAAAGCCCATAATAGCTGATACACCCACAAAGCCACAAATGATCCCAGTAAAGGAAGGAGGACAAGGGCGGGAAGTGTGGCTACCAAAGGACACTTTGTTGAAGAACGTCAAAGTAAACCACTCCCCCCTCCACACACACATTTTTTTTCCTGTGAGTGTTGATACATTGTTCCACTCACGGCTGAAAACCAGCAGATATTTGCAATTAGAAGAAGACGGTTTTCAAACTTGAATTCTTCAGAAGGATGAGCCTTTACAAGTTCATTGTATTCATCTCACTCCAAAAATAAACAAAAATTTACCTAGTGGCTCCTAATAGCTGAACTATGTATATGAAATTTTGTCTGTTCTTTTAAGCTTCAGAATTCAGAATTCAGAATTCAAAATGACCTTGACAGATTAGAGACCTGGGCCAAAGGTAACAAAGTGAATTTTAACAGGGACAAATGTAAGGTATTACACTTAGGAAGAAAAAATGAAATGCACAGATATAGGATGGATGACACCTGGCTTGAAAACAGTGTGTGTGAAAGGGGTCTAGGAGTCTTAGTGGTCCACAAGCTGAATGTGAGTCAACAGTGTGATTCAGCAGCTTAAAAAGGCCAGTGCGATTCTAGGCTGCATCAATAGTACAGTGTCGAAGTCAAGGAAAGTAATAATACCACTCTATTCTGCTTTGGTTAGACCTCACCTAGAATACTGTGTCCAGTTCTTGGCACCACAGTTCGTGCAGTATATCGACAAGATGGAACATATCCAGAGGAAGGCAACCAAAGTGGTGAAGAGTCTGGAAACCATGCCCTGTAAGGAGTGGCTTAGGGAGCTAGGTATGTTTAGCCTGACAAAAAGAAGGTTAAACAGTGATATGATAGTTAAGTTTAAATATTTGAAGGGATGTCATGTTGTAGATGGAGCAAGCTTATTTTCTGCTGCTCTAGACATGAGGACATGGAGCAATGTATTCAAATTACAGGAAATGAGATTTCACCTAAATATCAGGAAGAAATTCCTGATGGCAAGAGCCATTTGACAGTGGAATATGCTGCCTTGGAGTGTGGTGGAGTCTCCTTCTTTGGAGGTTTTTAACAAGAGGCTGGATGGCCATTTGCTGGGAGTGCTTGAATCTGTGTTCCTGCATGGCAGAGAGTTGGACTCAGTGGCCCTTGTGGTCTCTTTGGATTCTATGATTCTATGATTCTCAGAGGCTCACAACTGACATCTGATCAATATTGGGCTCATGCTAGTTCGAAAATAACTGATGGTCTAACTAATAAAAAAAAATCATGTAATAAAACTGATGTTCTTGTTTTAAAAAGTGAGGTTACTTCAGGAGGCAACATTTGAGAAAAGACATCTAACAAGGGAAAAGGGTGCTTAATCCTTAATCCCTTTCCCTACCTACTGTTTCTCAGTTGTAAATCAGATCTTCCCATCAGTTCCCTGGGTTTCCTAATGAGTTTGTAGGAGAAATACATTTTGGAAGCCCATAGGGTGTAGGGAAACTGACTGAGTCCCTCAGTTTGAAGCAGTGAGGTTGCAGATGAGGAAAGGCATATTCTCTCCACCTGCGGTTTCTCCTTTCTGAACTGTCCTGCACTGTTTTTTGTTTCTTTACAAAAATCCATTAGTCATTAATTATTAGTGCATGGGAGTGCAATGTTTAAAAGAGCCAGCCTAGTACAGTAGTTTAAGTGTTAGTCTAGAATTCTGAAAGTCTAAGGTTTAAATCCCTACTCAGTCATGGAAATCCACTGAGTGACCTTGGACAAGTCACACTTTCTTAGCCTCAAAGGAAGGTCATGGCAACCTATGACTGTTTAGAGGGAAGAAATGAAAAGTGTGTTTATGCATACACACTCCCATTTATTAGATGATCCTCACTTTGATGGGATAAAATCTAGAACAAATATTTTACACAAGATTCCATATGCAGATTCATTCCATATGCTGTCTCCCTCTGTTAGATTACTAATTCGGAAGATGAAAGAGGCCAGCTTAATTTTGAATTCACATTATTATTCAGGAAGATGTCCTTAAACTGACATCCATTTTGTCTTTTTGCTGCCTGACTTGTCTTTTGTGTTGCAGCACAGCGTTGGCTTCTGGTCCCACCAAGAAGAAAGGAATTGCCTTTAGTATTTCATATTCTCCATCTGTTGAAATTTGGCAGGGGTAGTTCTGATTAATCCTCTCTTATTTTTTTTTTAAAGCTGGTTTTAAGATTCCCAGTTTCTCCCTTTTCTTCGCACTTTCCTCCTTTGTTCTTGACTTACTTCAACTGATGCAAAAAGAGTTCGGAGTGCAAAAGGAGTTTGCACTCAACTCACCAGAAGATGGGGAGAGGGGAGATAAGGTGTGGAGTCTTGCCCTTCTGAGTAGATTCAGGCAAAAGCAAACTGCTGCAGCCTCCCGTAGCTTGTGTGTTCTCCCTCATTAATAACTTCTGCATCTTGACCACACTCTGATGTTGCTTGGTCACATGTGTCCCAGTTTTCATTTGTGAAATGTTGAAAGATATGGCATCTTTATGGGTTTTCTGCACTTTGAAGGCCATACCTTTCAGGGGTTAAAATGGGATTATAAGTAATGGTCCCATCAGTAGTCTATAGAGCTATTATTTTTTCTAACCATGCAAAAAGAAAGTGGGCATCCAGAGGACCTCAGATTCTATTCCGTGGGTCTTTGATGGCACACGCTCAATATTTGCTTGCATTAAACTAATGGAAAACATGTTTAGCTTCTGTTCATCTGTGTTCTTGCTCAGCTTTTCCCCTCTCTTCTTGTTTAAAAGGTGAAAGTGCAGGGCCAGGGATACTATGAAGAAAAATAAACAAGCTGGAGTGGCCATTGTCATCCTCCTGAGTTGGCACCCTGCTTATAGCAATGCTTGTTTGTGGGTTGCCTGGCCTATCAACCTGAGACTGACTCACGTGCTTACCTTCTACCAACACATCCCAGTCAGTACCATCACAAAGATTTCTTGAGCTATCAAGCAGGCAAAGAGGAACTCAGCTCAAGCCACACAATCCAGCAGGGACACTCCTTGAATACGTGTATCTCAGAGGACCAGTCTCATCACTAGTCAGGGTGAGCAGCAACTCTTTTCTGAATGTTTACCATGAGCATCTTTTCCACCCCCTGTAATAGTCTGCTGCTGCTGTTCTGTCAGTAGTGCTGAAGCAAAATTCAGCTGTCAGTCCAGTTTCTTGCTTTTCAGGGAATGGAAGCCAGGGACCACTCCTGTTCTTTGTGTCAGGTACCAAAATCTCTTAGGAAGATAATAAGCTGGCTCACACCGAATAAGATCATTGGGATTATTTAGCCCCATGCTACCAACTCTGTCTGACAGTAGTTTTTTGAGGCTTCAGGCGAGATTCCTTTCTAGCCCTAATTGGAGATCCTTGGCATTTGCCCATCCAAGTGCTAACTCGGCCAACCATGCCTAGCTCCTGAAATGAAATAAGATCAAGTGTGATCAGAGTGGTATGGTGGTCTTGTTACAGTTCTGAGTGTTCTGACACATACTTGTGCCACTGCTGTTCCACTGACAGGCACAGAAAACCAGCAGGTATCACATGAAGTCCAGGCAGTGGCATGTAGTTAAGAAAGCCAACGCGATTTTTGGTTGCATCAATAGGAGTATGGTGTGTAGATCAAGGGAAGTAATAGTACCACTCTATTCTGCATTGGTTAGACCTCATTTGGAATACTGTGTCCAGTTCTGGGCATCTCAGTTCAAGAAGGATATTGACAAGCAGGAGTGTGTCCAGAGGAGGGTGACCAAAATGGTGAAGGGTCTGGAAGGCATGCCCTATGAGGAGTAGCTTAGGGAGCTGGGTATGTTTAGTCTGCAGAAGAGAAGGTTAAGAGGGGACATGATAGCCATGTTTAAATATTTGAAGGGATGTCATGTCGAGGAGGGGGCAGGCTTGTTTTCCGCTGCTCCAGAGACTAGGACAAGGAGCAATGGATTCAAGCGACAGGAAAGGAGATTCCACCTGAACCTCAGAAGAAACTTCCTCATGGTCAGAGCTGTCCAGCAGAGGAATATGCTGTCTTGGAGTGTGGTAGAATCTCCTTCTTTGGAGGATTTTAAGCAGAGGCTGGATGGCCATCTGTTAAAGGTGCTTTGATATGTGTTCCTGCATGGCAGGGGGTTGGACTGGATGGCCCTTGGGGTCTCTTCCAACCCTATTATTCTATGATTCTATAAGACACAGCTTCGTTTGCCGTGATATATGCCCTGAACTCCCTAAACTAACCAGTGGAAAGCATTGCAGTTTTCCTTAAAAATGAAGAAAAACATTGTACTTTCTAAATTCTCATGGAAAGCTTTTAGATCTGAAGAGTGTGCCTGGTTTCTCCCTTTCCCCATAAGCCTTAGAGCGAGTGAACCATGCAACCCTCCACATTGTATTTGATTGAAATTCCCCAAAGTCCCAGCCAGCCTAGCCAATGGTGAGGAATACTAGGAGCTGTAGGTCAATATTTTATGTGCCGCACAATTCCTACCCCTGCTATAGAGCAACAGTGTGGACAGTGTGGTCCTCTGGATGTTATCAGCCTAGCCTAGGATAACAGAAATTGTAGTCCAACAGGATCTGAAGGACCCTTCCTAGCTGTGTCATAAATCTTTAAGAAGCTGAAAGTTAGTGTAGACCTTCCAGCATTAGGTAATCAGACACAGCCATAGGAGACTTTCCAGTGGGGTTGTGCTCACTTCCTCATGGACTTTTCATCTTTTCAGAGGTCCCTATGGGCTGTATAGTAAACCAGTGTTTTCCAGCAAAATAGTGAATAGTGTTCTGTTTTGGCCTAGAATATGGATTTTTTTAAAAAGCTCTAAAATACTTGTGTTAGGAGAAAAAATGAGTGTTATGACAATCAAGAGATCAAGATGGTGGATCATGATAGCATGAGGAAATCCATATTGGAATAAAGAAACTACGACTGCTGCTGGTTTGGCTGCAACTGAGAGCTGGTGGCTTACCTGTAACCATGGCTTTGAAGAGCCAGAGTGGTTATCTGTGAACTCAACATAAATGGCAGAATGAACTAGTTGTGTGAATCACAGGGATGACCAAAAAAAAAAAAAAGGACAGGTTATTGACCTGTAACTGTGCTTCTTCAAGTGGTCATCTGTGAAATTGCATGAGTGGGTTATTCTGCCATTTGTGTGAGCCACAGAGAACACAAAGATGAGGTAGAAACAGGCTGGGGAAAGATTCTATACAGCAGCTCCATTAACTCAGGTGCACATCTGGTCCAGATTCTTACCACACCAAAGAACTGACTTTCTACTGGATAGAGCCATCTTTTTTGAGGACAATCAGGTATAATCAAGAGAGAGCCGTAAGAATTAAGAAAAAAGAGCTTGAGAGGAGGTTGATTTGGGGTGGTATCCACTGAATATTGTGTAACTCTCCCCTCTCCCCATTGAATGGTTGGTTTAACAATGTTTTCAGTAAAGAAACTACTGGCATTCTACTGAAGAGAAGTACTGATACTTTCCAAGTGTCTTTTAAAGATCCTGAGAAACCCAAGACAGAATGTTCATTTGAGGCTTCTTCCCTCATGTCAGTGGAGTGCAGCGGCCAGACAGATGGGCTAAGATGCAGGAAATTAGGGCCCTAGTCTCAATATACTTATAAAGCCACCAGGTGACTTTGGGCCAATCACTGACTCTTAGCCCAACCTTCCCCAAATGGTTTTAGGAGGATAAACGAGAAAGGAGGAAAAGTATCGTGTAAGCTGCTTGGGTTCTTTGAAGGAAAAAAAGAAGGGCTATAAATATAATGGAAAAAAATGCATGATTATGGTGTGGGCTAGCAGATGCCCATGGCTGTAACACTACCTGTGGCTATAATAATCTTGCTCGTGCAAGCATGACAAAATGACATTGCCACCAGTAGTCTGTGATTCCCCCCACACCATTATGTTTAAGGAGCTCAAATATGTGGGAATCTGGAAGCAGCAAACTGACACTAATGCAGCAGTGCCAATATTGGTGCGACCCTCTCCATTTGAGCCCCCTCAAATATAAAGCCCTGGACAATTGTTTCCTGCAACCCCACCCCTGAATGCCTAGTTTTCAAGTGTTGGTCCCAATGGTGGCTACAATGTCGCACTGTACCCATAATCAACTCTGCTCAGCATTTCTTCATCGTTCTGCTTTTTTTAAACTGGTGGTACCCCTCATTTGTAGTGGCTAGATGTTTTCTGTATCTAGATCAGCCTTTTCAAGCAAGGAGGGCCTTGTTTGTATAATTCTGCCATGTCAAAAGGGTGAGTGGTGACAGAATGCAATGTCACTCTTCCGATAAGGGATTCAAAGGTCCACCATGTATCCTCCCCCAACCTAAATAAAAAAGAATGAAGACGCCAAAGTAGCTATTGCAGACACATCCTCCCCACAACTTCTATTCCGCCCACCCCCATTTTCAGTGTTGATCATTTTCCTATGTAGAGTACTTAATGAAACTGAGATGGTTGGAAGACCAACAACACAGTTGAATGTACCGAAGTCTTAGGTCATTTCCAGACTACCCTGTTATAGTGCTGTTATTCCACTTTCAACATCTTGTGTAATTCTGGGGTTTGTAGTTTACTGAGGCCAAAGAGTTCTCTGGCTGAGAATACTAAATGGCCCCCTCCCTAAACTACAAACCCCAGGATTCCATAGGATATTGAAAGTGGAATAATAGCACTATAATAGTGTATTGTGGAAATGGGCTTACTCAGAAACACAAGTCACTCTCAAACTTAGGTGTATAAGACAACAGCCAAAAGCTTCCCGCCCCTGCGACTGTGGTATCTGAGAAGCCACTTCAGGAACCAGTCATACCTTACTCTTAACTCAGATCACCATGGTTCATTTTGGACACTAGACAATTCAAAAGCCCCCATAACAGGTTTGTGTTAGGGTTGCCATAAGTCAGAAACAACTTGAAGGCACACAACAATTAAATAGTCTCCATTTCCTCTTTAAGAATGACGCTTACATGCAACAAAAAGACCCAACAAAAGTATTATGCACACATTTTGTTATTGATAGCAGCAGTAGCAACATTCTACTGTGTGCCATGCAGTATACAGGCATCTTAGCAGAAGGTGTTAATAAATTAAGAAACCTAATGTGGAGAAAGACCAACCTGGAACCTTCAAATAAAGCATCAATCTCTACATTGATCCAAAGAAAATTAACTATCAGTATTTGCCATCTAGCTGTTTGAAAACAGCATATTCAGTAAGAGATAAGAAAGGATGGATGTGAAACTCATCTGAAAATTGTTTAAAATGACATGGCCAACATCACACAAAAGTATAGTGCTGGGAAGGTGATTTAACTGATGAAGACAAGAGCTCCTTGATACTAGCTCCTTGATACAGGAGATTGTTATCTGTGCTATTTGCTTTAGCTGAGTGATTACTGTACCTTTACTCCATAATTTCCTAGATCATACTCTACAGAGCCATATGCTATACTAGTGAGAGCTTTCCAGAAAGAAATGAACTTGAAATGTGATTGTCGGACTGAATCCAGCTCAGGAGCTGATATACAAAGAAATTATGCCTTAACGGTGACAGTTCATACATGCAAGTGGCAATGTAGAAAGTTAGTTTCACCATTAGAATAAGCTAGCATGGTAGCAATGAAACTTATAGAGGTAGAGGGGAGGGATGCTGACTTTAGCAGTTCATGATTTAGTTCCATTGGCTCCAATGGTATAAAGGCAGTTTACATGAGAGAAAATTCTCACCAGTAGAGTGAAGCAACAGTACATAGCCAGGTCTCAAGCCTAAAATCGTGCAATCATCTGCTGTAATTACTAGTTATCCAGTCCAACCCTGTATATTATAAAACAAGGTGCCCAAGCAAAATCAGTTTGTCATGAGGAAGAAAGCAGGATGAACACCAAATTCCACATCTTTCCTGAGCAAGGTGCTGTAACATTCGGTTCATTACACCTTCCTGAAAAAATACTGAAGCTTGTACTGGTTTCTAAGACACTGTTACTTTTTAAGTGGCACTATAGGCTTAAGAGCCAGTAAGGCATTTTGCTCATGAAGAATCTTTATAAGAAATTAGTTTGGGAATATCTGTTGTTCAGTAGACTGAATGGCCAAATGCATTCAGTAGTCTCTTCCTTAAAGTGACAGAAGATGTTAAAATGGATGCAGAGTCCATCACAATATAATGCAAGAAGGTTTACTTGTGCAAAAGTAAACACTGAGGAAGCAATCAGTAGTTCAGAACTCAATTCATGTTTTGTCTGCCCTGTTACCATCCCTTTACCACACAATGAGGAAAAAATGAGAGAACTTTCTGTCTTCTAGTGTATTCTCAGCCTGACTCCACAGTACCTTTCATCAAGGTGCTGTACACTGTATACTAAAATCAAGTTTATAAACCAAGATGAACTATGTGAACTCTATAATTTACAGAAAGTAGGCAACTTTGCACATATTTGCTTACTCTGACTGGGCAAGGAAACCTATGCAGGAGGCTCAAAGGTGCTAGAAAACTTTAGCTCCATTTTTGGATCTTTGAGCTCTTATGTACACATCTTCAAGACAACAACTGCTACCTTAAAAGTTAGAAATGTAATTTTAGAAAAATAAAAGCAGAGATAGTCAGATGTTGAATTCAAGATCCAATCCAAAACTTCAAGCTTGCTAAAGCAATTTTTAAAAACACATTTTCTCCTTGGTTTCTACAACAGATCATGCACTTGTGCTCAATTATAGTAAGCATATCAAATTGATAGCTTGAAATTCTGAGAGTCTGGGCATGGTACTCTGTATCTAAATAAAATGTGCTTTCTAATGAAGGTTGATGTTGGTTTCCTTTCTTCTGCCACAATTTACTCAGGAAGCCAGTGTTTGAAAAACTAAAAATGGCTCCTGAAATTAATCCAGGGAGGGCTGGGAACAGTATCCAGGAGTCTTGCCTCTCCCCTGAAAAAAATGACATTGCTCACTTGCAATGTTCTGTCACATATCCTCCAGTATGCCTTTATGAGACTAGGTAGATTGGTACGGACATGTCTACAGTCATAGAACATATGCTTTATAACTAAATGTTGGATCCAGGCAGCATTTTTGTGGCCACAGTGTGGTTCTGGTCAGGCAACAGAGGTAGTTACATTAAGAAAGGAAACTCAAGACAAAGCTTCAAGTCCTTAGCATGATAGTGTCTCCTAGCATAATATCCATACAGATACTGAGAATGGACATGACCCTAGGAAAGAGGTAAGAGGCAATTACACAGAGAAAGAGGCACAGAGGAAGTTAACAGTGTGTCTGGGAGCAGAGCCAGTTCTTGGAATGGTGTAAAAAGGAAAGCACAGTGCCAGTGCAAAGGACTGAGGCAGAATGAAAAATCCCCAAGCCACTTAAAGCACCACATATGCTAAATTCCTCTGAAGAACTTGAATTTTTCTGCATTCTCAGCAGCAGAGACCAAAGTGGCTGAACTTCTTCCTCCCCATGCAGAACTACAAAGCAAACCGTACTCTTCCCAAAGGAGCAGCTTATACACACTCCTTTCATCTCCATAGAGGTCAAAGTCTGAGTTCTCTCCTGCCACCACTGTGAACTAGAACCTTCAAATCCTGTTCTTCAGGGTAAAATGCCTGACAGTTGCTGGAGTGGGCGGGACTGAAGTTAAAAAAGGGGAGAGTACTCAGTAAGAGGAACCTGAGAGTAAGCTGGAGGAAACAAGTATGTTAATTGTCCTGTTCTGCATTAGCAATGAGGCCTTGCCCCCTTTTATAGTAAGGGGAGAGAGGTATAGCCTCTTAGTCAAATGCCAGAAAGTCTTGCTTGCGAAGGGTGGATACTCAAAGACTTATCTACTCTGTGTTCATGGTCTTAACCCCTTCATACCCACAATCAAGGACAGTTGTAAAAGGACAGAACTTCCCTGTCCTTCCATGTACGTTTAGTAGTATGAGAGTCTAGAACTGGCAGTTATTCCAGCTGAACTGGTCTCATATAAAAAGACAGCATGGCACTAGTACGATATAAACAACAGCACTTATCTTAGCTGTAGCTCACAGCACGAGGAAGGTAATACATACTAGCGATGGCTGTTTCTGCTTAACTGTGCTCTCTCCACATAAATATCTGCTCAAGAATATTGGGCAAAAATTTGTAAAAAAAAGAAGAAATAGTATATGGGTCAGGTTGACAAAAACAAAACTTCTCCTAACAGGCACTGTAGCAAAGTAACAGGTAATTCTGCAGGATTAGCACCCAGGATGCAGCTAGATTCTAGTGGGGACATCAACAAAAACCGTTTATGTGGGCAGGTATTTCTTCTAGTAACTGTTTGCACTCCAAAGAGAACTTTTTTGGGACAACCGTTGTTTGTTCTACCAAAGACTGTTCACAAATGCTTTCTTAGAACCACACTGCTTCTTTTAAAACTAACTCTTGAAGTGCCAGAGGTCAACCACAGAACTAACTTTTCACTTGGCAAAAGAGGACAAGTACCAAATTTGGGGTGGAATGGGGGTGGGGTGGGGTGGGGTGGAAAAGCTACAGAAGTAAAATCAGGAGAGTAATGTGGACATAAGAGGGTGCTTCCAGAGAAGGGTTTTATTGTACAATCACCTTGTTCATAGTATTCCATTTGGGTTTGGGTAGTTTCCAGATATTATTTTTAATTTTAAGCCTACTTTTTTTTTTGCCACTGCTGCTTCTGTCTTTATTCTTACGAAAGAAGATTTGTAAAGAAAGTAAAGACAGAATAGCTGCACAAAGTCTTTTGACTGGGAGCACTAGGAGCCATTTATCTGGAAGCACCTGGAATTTCAACATGTTCTCTTCTCTCTACATTTGTAATACTCCTTTAGCATGGTAATGGCTAAGTCTCCAAGACAGGAGGGCCAGGTAGAAACATAGCAAAGGCCATATGAGTAATTGCTAAGTGGCAGATCTGAACTCATGATGTTTTTGAAATCAGTAATTCAGCAAACAAATGTGTCTAGCTTGCAACATCTGGTTGTACTGCAAGTCAAATGCTATTTTCCCTGAAAAGGTCTTCTCTAGCTCAGAATGTTATATTCTCAGTTTGTGTGATCAGCAGTCAGCAGACCAAACAAGGACATCCAGTTGCTGCCCAAGTAAAGACATTCTTAAATGTTCATTGCTTATTTGTCACAGCCCCATTGATTGATGCAATATTTGGGACTAGGGCCATTCAGCCAAGCAACTACCTGGGTCAGCCAGTTCTCCTGATTGTTTGTTGCAAATATTTTATGAGGTTGTTCCTCCATCCTGACCTAATACCCTTCTGATGACTTTGTTTGAAGCATGTTTCATTCAGCTTCCATGCAGCTCCCTACTTTGGCTGGTGTTGTTGGCTGGGTATGGCACAAGTGAAACAATATAGTTCACAGGGAGGGCAATCATACACATCTCTGTGCACTAGCAGCACAAGTATGCTAACATGATAAGCTTGGAGAACATTTGGTGGTGCTGGGGAGACAGGTGAGCCTTCTCCGAATGCTTGCCAGAAAAGCTCATAAATACAGTGCTAAATCCCAAGTCAAACAAAGGGGAATTTGCCTGTCACTAGTTTGAACTCCCAATATGTTTTGGGGCTTTTTGAGAAAAAGGCAAGACTCTGTTTCAGAAAAATAAGAAGGTTTTCCTTTCTGGATTCAGAAATTAAAAAAGAATGGGTTTCAACAATAGCCACCACAATGGCAAGAGATTTCGTTGCAGCACTGTTCATTTAAAAAAAAACGAAACAAAAACACCTGCCATAAAGTGTGTGTATTAGAAGAGATGGCCATTTGGCTTCACTGGCTCCAACACCAACAACTTCCTAACAATGAGAAAGTCTTTTCCTTTGTTTCAGCAGAAAGTCTGGGAATCAGTGGAGACAAAAGTACTGCTATGGAAACTCTTCTGTTCAAGTCTCTCAGTCCACAGTGTCTGTTACACTGGGCTGGCTCACACACTTTCTCTCTGCCCCTCCCTTAGAGCTAGCAGGTGTCCAACTTTCTGCATAAAGGATATTGCATTTTGTAGGGTGCAGAAATATTTCTGGGGCTTTCCCTGTCTAATCCCAGAGCTGGCGTGTGTTGGTGAACATTACTCTTCCCTGTGAGGTTGGCAGTGTGGCTGGGCTTTCCCAGCTCCACTCCTGGAGCTACAGGCAGGGCTAGCAAGCGTCTGAGTCACTGTGGAGCAGAACCCTGCCTTATAGGGCTGGCAGTATTGGGGGATCTCCTTGCCCCCACCCCCAGAGCTAGCAGGCATTGGAAACATAGTCAAAGTCCTTGAAGGCATCCTGCTCCTTTTGAGTGAGAGGCCGAGATTCACGGGGTGGTGTCAGCATAGCTGCTTCAGCTGTGAACTCTTCATCAAAATTGCTGATGTCTTCACGGCCCTTGATTACTGGCACAAATGGTGGCTTGATCTTACGGGCCAGCAGAGCTTCCCACTCGATGCTCTGTGGAGATTTAAAAAACAACAACAATAAGTGCTGCAGTATCACTAAGGAGTATTTTCCCTGAAGAATGGATAGGATGAAGAGAAACTGAAATTATGTAGTGGACACTGCAGTAAGGGTAGCAATAGAGGCCAGCAGGCTCTGAGCAAGGAGCTGGCTCTGACGATCTTAATAATCTCCAGCACTCAAACACACACCACCAGGGGGTGACGTTGGGCATGGAGAGACAGGAACAGCCACTTCTCCTTAGTACCAGCTATAGGTTTCAGGTAGACAGGAATAATGCTGGCTAACAATAATTAGCTTTTGTGCCAGTTGTATTCAGAGTGATTCACATAATAAGAAAATGCCTTACAGTGTTATGCATAGTAAATTTGCTTGCCTTTAAAGGTGCTACAGGTTGATTTCTTATTTATGCTGTAACAGAACTAACACCACTGTCTCTTTGATAACCATGGTCATCAGAGAAATTCTTTGGTGATTGTGTTAGGAACAGGTAACACTACTGGCCCAATGAAAAGCAGCCACAAACTGGCAACTTTCTATTTACCAATATACCAGGTAACCCCCCTCCCTTTCTCTCAGCCTATCCTGGAGGAAGAATATATGAGAAGGAGGGAGAGACTCATACTCACCCTGAAGAATGGCTGCTTCTTCACGTCTTCTGCATCACGCTCACTGGAGCCCAGCCGCCGTTCTGGGTTCCGCCGCAACAGCTGAAAGGCAAACAATCCGTAGTGCTGGGCTACTGCATGGGCCAAGTTGCCCCACACTAAACGACTTGCCACCTACTGCCTCCTCTCCCAAGCCCAGGGATGGGTGGGCAGGGTAGAACTATGTCTGCTGTGAGCAATTTTGCTCAGTCCCTCCTGATACCACCCAGGCCTGAAGCAAGGCAAAAGGGTGTGTTACTGTGCTCAAGGTCCTAATTCCCCTTCCCCCATCCCTGTTCTCCTCAGCCTATAGTCCCTTCATGGGAATCCTGTCTTCCCCTTTGGCTCTGACAAGCCCTCGCTCAGCCAAGAAGCACTCAAACTTACCCGGCGCATGATACCAATGGCCTCTGTGGAAAGGAAGCGAGGATAGCGCACCTCATCATTGACAATGCTGTCAAATACTTCCTCTTCATCATCTCCAGGGAATGGGGACTGCAAAGCAATTTAAGCAGGAGCAGTTGAGCTTTTTTTTTTAAAAAAAAAAAGCCAGTTCTCTTAGTCATCCTTAGAAGAAATTCCATACCCACTTCCATCAGTGCAAGCCCCCCCTCATAGCATAAATCCTTCACATATATTTCAATATCAAGCTTGACTCACATTAGTTCTACTCACCTCAAAATGCACTTTATTCACACTTAGGATCTTAAGAAGGCACCAAGACCCTGTTTAATATCCCCTAAGATGTCAGCTAGTGTGGTGTCAGGGTTTAAATGTTGGACTAAGACTCTGGAGACCAGGGTTTGAATTCCTGCTTGGCCATGAAAACCCAGTGGGTGACCTTGGGCAAGTCACTCTCTCTTGGCTTCAGAGGAAAGCAAGAACAAACTCCTTTCCAAGACAAATCTTACCAAGAAAACCCTCTGATAGATTCACCTTAGGATCACCATAAATCAGAAATGCCTTGAAAGCACAGAAGATGCTCTAAATTTGCAGGTTTTAAACAGCATATGCATACAATCAATCTGTGGTTCACCACCAAATACGAAATTCCTTGACTCACGCAATGCCTGTTTTCCATAATCATATACATAAAACTCACCTCTCCAACAAGCATCTCGTAGATAAGTACACCCAAGCCCCACCAATCAACAGCTCTTGTGTATGATGTATCTGTCAGCACCTCAGGAGCCAGAAACTCTGGTGTGCCACAGAATGTGCTTGTGCGGTCAGCATAGCCCATCCCTGGCAGAGCAGAAGAAAGCTGTTATGAAAATATGACCTGTACAGAGTACACAGAAGAGTGGACATCTAAAAATTAGAAGGGGAGGGGAGAGATGGTAAAGTAAGGAACAAAAGTGCATTCTCCCCCATGATAACTGTGAAGTGTAATACTGCTGCACTGTATTGAGCCTTCATGCAACTATGAGTTGGACACAAGATCATGCAAAATAAATACTTTCTCCTGCTTCTCTTCCCCGCGTCCAACCTGCTCTTCCTAGGACAGCTTAGATCAGTTTACTGATAACCAGGACAGTGTGTTCATCTGGTATCACCTCTGAAAGCTGGCTGCATAATGTTTGCATTTTGATTTAGAGAATTCTATTCCTGGTGGGGAAAGGGGAGACATCCATTCCAGGCCAAACTCTCACCTTCCTTGCAGAGGCCAAAGTCTGCAATTTTCACATATCCCTCTGTATCCAGCAGTAAGTTATCCAGCTTTAGGTCCCTGCAGGAGAAGAGAAATGAAGGCTGAAGGAATGACTACAGTCTATAGAAACAATCAACTACTGCCAAAAAAGTGGCCTATGGAGTTACCAAAAGAGCACTCAATACAGAAATCTGTTCTGAGCTATTTTGTTGGCAGCGTATGGAGACAACACTATTATCAAAAAGAGTTCTGCATGCAAGAGAACATCAGTCATATTGAAAAACTACTACTTCTACAAAAAGGGCAGGGGAGCTAGTGCAGTGCAAAAAGTTGACATGAAAGGATGTCGAAAGCATGATGGAAGAAGGAAGAGTTAATAGAAGGATGGCTTATGTATGTATACTTACCTGTATACAATTTTGTGGTCATGAAGGAATTGCAGCCCCAGGACAACACAAGCAGCATAAAATCTGCAGAGGGCAACAGAGGGGAAAAGTCACTGCAGCATTAAATAATGCCCAGTCCTATTCTGGGAGCCAGCAATGACCAGAGTGTCAAAGCCTCCAGGAGTCTGGGAAGGGAATATGACACAACAGGGGAAATCAATAGGGCAGGAAGCCAAGATCTGCTATTGGGGTATTGGATGGGAAGTGACATCTAGAATGGCACCAGACAGGATGCTTTTAGAATAGCCTTTAACCACATTTTGTTTTGCAGGATGTGCCCCCCACTCTCTTATCCAGCACTTACGTGGCACGTGGCTCTGTGAATACATCCGTGTGGATGTGCATCATGAGGTCTCCACCTGCTGTGTACTCCATGACAAAACAGACATGCTGTGGCGTCTGGAAACAGGCAAAAAGGTTCACTAGGAAGGGATGGTGTGCATGGGTCACGATTTCAAAGATCCGCTTCTCACACATCAGGCTAGCAAGAGGGAAGGAAAGGCTATATTAGAGTAGGTGACAACCGTATTTTAACTAGTACTCCATCATGTTAACTATTACAGTCCATCAGCTACCATTATTACCTGCATAAATGGTTACTCTAGATATATGAACACACACAGAGGTGGCTGCACCAACATGTATGCATATAAAGTCATCTCACAGAAATGATGTGGTTCTGGAGGCAGAAATCTACCATGCCAGACAACGTCCTTCATTCCCATTCCCAAAGAGCAAAACTTTTGCAAGTGTGTTGCAAAGCATATGCACTTCCACCTTCATACATTTACATGCTGGGAGGCTTGGTAGCTCTGGAAACCTAAAAAAGTGGTGGTGGGGATAGACCTAAGTATAGGGTGAATCCAGTGTTTCTCTTTACAAGTCTGAGCAAACGAAACCATATGGGAAGTGGAAGTGAGGTAAAGAAATGACAGGGTAGGAGGAAGAGGTGGCAGCACCTTCAGAACCATTGCACTTAATCAGCTGGAATCACTTTCTTCTCCCATGTGGTGTCTTGAAGCCCTACAAGCAACTTGCTACTTAGCAATAGCGAAATTATTCTTCTATCCTTCTGTACAAATACCATCTCTCTCTTGCATACAGAACATATCTTTGAGCATCTCATTCTTTCAGCCACCACAACATGAAAAGAGCACAATACAATTGGGCCTTGTTCCAAGTTGTGCAAATATGGTATCAGAATAAAAAACAAGTGCTATGACATCACCTCACCACCAAGCTGACCATAGTAGCACTATGACTTCATGTGCTCCTAGGACAGACTCACCTCTCCACCTCATCTCTTGCAGTGATATCTCCCTTCTTCAAGGCTTTAATAGCAAATAGATCCCCTGTTCGGTGTAACTCGGACAGCAGTACCTATGCCAAAAGATGAACACCACCAAGGCAAAAGTAGTTATTAGACATAGTGGCTACTACAGCCAAGACAAGATCAAGCACTAGAGATAATAGCCAAAAGGAAAATATCAATACCTGCTAGAGGTAACAAGCCCAAACTCCTGGGTCCTCCACCCAAACCCCCACTACTCATTCTGCTACATGATAGGTGGTAACTGGCCTCAGGTTGGTCAAGATTGGGAGAGGAAAGTGTGCTTCTTGATGGCAGATAGATGGCTGGAAGTTCTGAAGGAGAGGGACTGGCTAGAACCTCACATGGCCAGGCAATACTCACTTTACCAAAGTGGCCACGGCCCAGCACAGCTACAAAACGGAAGTCATCCATAGTGAGAGGTGCTTTTCTCAGGTGGCTGTTGCAAGATGAAAGAGCAAGTCAGAGATACCATCTTCTCCCCCACCCCTGCTGAAGTACTGGGAAGTTGGAATCATCAAGGAAGGATAAAGAATTATAATAATAATTATTATAATGGATTCTTCCTTTGTCCCACATGCAACCACTCTAACATAATAGGCTTCTAATACAGATTCTTCAGATAAATACTGAAACTGGCTGAAAAACTATTAACCGTGTAAAGAACTTAATAAAATAAGCATTCTCTAGGAAACTGTAAGGATAAAAGGACTTGTTTGGCATGGCACAAAGAATGTAACTGCCACCTCAGATCCCATCCCAGGGGAAAAGTGGAGTATATATTCAGTCAATCAATCAACCACTGGTGCACAGCTACTGTTCTTTGCACCACACAGCAAATGTTGGGGTGGAGCACTTGTAAGGCATGCAGAGAGAATGGGAGTGGGGAGAGCCCTTATCAGTAAAGAACTTCCTCACACTTTGTCCTGATTTTGGGGAGGTAAGTGATTTGTCATCAGCAATATCAAAAGCAGTATCCATTCAGCACTGGTATCATTTGCACACCCATGTTCTAAACAGCTTTTGTTTTCAAGCAGTGATTTGTGTATATAATGAAGCAATTCCTGGAGATAAAGCGTGAAGAAATCTGAATCCTGTGCAGTAGATGAGTGCTGTGTACTTTCTGCGGTATAGACAAAAGACCAGACTGCAACAGTTTGGAGAGATAACTGTTCTATATTTCAAATTCAGAGAAACTCTCTAGAAAAAGAATCCCAAGGCCTGGAGTATCATTTGATCACAAAGAGGTCAAGACACACTATGCTAAGTGAGCCCTCCTATGGAGACAGGACCAGATTACAGCAAGAATATGTGACTGAAGTAAGAGACAGAGATATAAAATGAGGTCTGGAATGTAAGCATGAGGGGGAGAGGGAGGAGATGTTTGTTCCTTACCTGGGAAAAGTACTCTCAGATCCTCTGGCCTCACATCCTGGGCCCAGCTCCAATTGGAAGGGGATCTCTTCCCCAGTTTGTGGGCCCTAAAGAAACAGACACACAAACAAATAGATCACAATACTTGGAGACAGGACCTTAAGGCAACTCTCTGCTGTTTATGAAACAGAAGACAAGAATCAGCTCATGAACAACCTGGTCCAAGAAAGGAAGAACACAAGAAACTTACCAACAAGACCTTCCTGGGCAGCTCACTGTCATCCTGGCCCATCTGTTCAACTCCATCCCCTTCCAAGCTCAGTTTCTCAATGGCAATGTCCCTTGAAAGGAGAAAATGTCAGTCTAGCAAATCCCCCAGGAAAATCTTATGAGTACTGCAGCTTAGTGGGAAGCCGGGGAAAACATTATCCAGGTTTTTGTCCCAAAGACAGGCCAGCACCTTTACATCTCCCAGACAGACAGCGCTTTGCTAGTTAAGATACAGGTTAAGCCTGCAGGAAGATCTCCTGGACAAAGGCAAGTACTTGCTCAGGGAAAGAGCTATGGTTGCTTTGCAAATGGGACCCTGGAGGGAAACTGTCTAGAGATCTAGAAAATGCATGCTTATGAAAGAACTACAAAGCAGAGAAATCACAACCTGTATAATACTTAGCTGCCATAAAAAGCACAGAGACAAAAAAAAAATACATGTTCCTAGTGACTGGTGATGGTGAAAATGGAGACCATTTCCATTAGATGCATATAACTTCAAGACTTTGATGACACTTTGACAGTCAAAGGACAGGGTAACTCAACACTATCTCCTCAAATATACTGCAAGAATTTCCCAAACTTAAATGTATTCTCCTAGCCACTGGCAACAAAAGAAAAAAAAGTTTGCCAGTTGGATTGCCTTCCTCTGAAAGGTGTGATTCTCACAACATGCCAAACAATGTTCCCCGCAAGCCTAGTGGATACCTACCCAGAATTGAGGCTGTGTCTACTTTCTGAGCCAGCTGCCGAGGTCATCTGTGTTGAGGGGCTATAAGTCCCTGAGGTGTTGGTAGAGGGGATGATGCGCCGCAGGAGTCGCACCCATGTGGCTATATCAATATTCATTTGGCGGGCACGCAGGAAAGCCTTGCCTGGGAAACAGAGAGAGGCAGTGTCACTTGAAATAGCACAAGTACTGCTGTAAAAACTGGAGGCCTATCTAATTCTAGTTCCACATACTTCCACACTGGCTTGATCAAGCAGAGCTACAGCTCTCTGCTGCTGACATTTGGAACTATGTTACTTCTGATCATCAACGTGTCACAATAATCAATTGTTATCTTCCACATTATGGTGTAATATCATTTTAAAGCCATCTAAACTAGTAGCCATCGCTACATCTTATGGCAGCATATTCTATAGGTCAGCTATGTATAGAAACAACTGTTTTATTTTGCCTATCCTGTGTTTCCTGCCATCCAGGGTCACTGTATGACCCCAGATTCTGTTGTTTTGCCAATAAGTAATGGATTAGATGCACATGTCACAAGTGGCAACTTCCATGTACTAGATGTCTCCTTCAACAAAGAAGATAAATTCAGACCTGGTTTCACCAATGAAAATGTTTTAACAATGCAGTCATGAAAATCTTTCATTTTGAAAGATTCCAAACTGATACCTAATGCTCACTCCATACATTCATGTTCCAAATCCAAGCATACAGCATAGATAAACACTTGTATTCCTGAAGAGATCAGATTCACCACACAAGACACTTATCTGAGAATCTGTGTGGCATTAATGGCCAAGAGAATAAACTGAGAAATTGCTGGGTCAGACCTCATCTCAGCTGCAGCCTTACTATATGACTTTAGGAATGACACTTTCTTCTCATTTCTAGTTCAACACAGAGCTAGGGAATCTGCACCCTCCAGTTTTTGATGGACTCCAATTCCCACCAGCCCCAGCCAGCACTGATCAGAAATGATGGGAGCCAGGGATGATCTGGTAAGGTTAGGATTGCTGAGGCACTCTGAACATTTGAAATATGCTGTACACATGTACATACAAAAGAGGAAGTAGACCTTTCATGCAGCTGGCATACTTTAAAAGACAGCATAATGCTTTGAAATGATGAACTTTTTGAAAGAAATAAATGGAAGTATTAAGTGGTTGATCTGAGCTCCAACCAGCTGTACTGGAGGAGCCGATTCATTTCAACCTCTCTGTTAAGACTTAGACCCAATGGAAAAAAATCCACTGCAGGGATAAATAGTTTGGACTAATTGCCACCATGCTGTTTCACTTTCAATGTAACAGCAGCAAGAATGTATATTTACTTTTAACAGTATGCCTTATAACCTTCACAGCTAAAACAGCATCTCAACAAAAATGTCACTGTTGCCTATTTGCCACTGAATGTGACACTAAAATATGCATTACAGCACATTTCTATGGCTAGTTTCTCTCTCTATCTCAAGCTGACATGCATCATGTAATCAAATTCTTTGGCACTGTGTGTTAAAGAAATACTCCTGCAGTCCAGGCAAGGTTAGATGTTGAAGATTGTAGTTCCGGTCTCCAGAGTGAGCCTCATTTCTTACCTTGCTGCTTAGAGAAGATCTTCTTCTGTCGCTGAAGCTTGGGTATGCGCTCAATGACAGGGTTAAAAAAGGTAACCTGCAGCAATGGAAAATAACAAGCTCGACCAGGGCAAATTGCACACTGGACAACAATTCCTGCCACAACACTAGTGGAGTACAAAGGGGGCCTCAAGGTCAAGCCTAATAGACAGTTTGACACATACAAACTGCAGCAGCTGTGATAGAATGAGAGTGAAGAGATTTCTATCTAAAGTGAGGAAGTCTGCTTCTGCCATTAAGATTCTGTAAGATTTGGGATAAAGGAATTCTTTATTTCTTGGGCTAAGACAATGGAGGGCTTCCACTCTCAGTTCTCCTGGCTTCCTAAAAAGTGGGTCACTTTCAGAAAACCCTGACCCTCTCCACTAGGGGTAAGCAACCTGTGTTCCAGATGTTTCTGGGCTCTCTATCAAACCTGGCCTGCATGTTTGGAGGTGCATCTGAAGGTTCTGAAAGTATCTGAAAGGACGCAGGCTCTCTGTCCCTTCTCTGCGCCAAATAACACGAGAGCCCTGTAACCAAAAATCATTATTTAGACGTTTCTACCATAATTTTAGGAGAGGCAGTGTGGTGAAGTGGCTTGAGCACTGGGGTATGACTCTGGAAACCAGGGTTCAAATCCCTGCTCTGCCATGGAAATCCATTGGGTGACCTTGGGCAAATCACACTCTCTCATCCTCAAAGGAAGGCAAAAGCAAACTCTCTTGCAATTAATTTTGCCAAGAAAACCCTGTCATAGGGTCGCCTTAGGGCTGCTATAAGTCAGAAACACCTTGAAGGCACACAACAACAACAACAACCATGACTTAAAAATAAATTCTTCTTTATAAATTCAAACATAACTTACAAAATAATAAACACATACATGAAAATAACACAATAACAAAAGCAATCTGAAGTAACGGGCAGGCTGCATTCTTGAAGCTTAAAAGCAAGGGAGGCAATCTTCTCACCCCTGTGCTCACAAGCCAACCAATTCAGCACTGCTTCCAGAATGTCATAAATAGGTTAGAGGTTGTTTCATCCAATTTGAAAACACACACAAAACAGAAGTGGGGATGTTTTGACTTTACTTTCTCAACTGTCTTTCTGGGTAGAAAACCAAGGCCTTGGTTAACCATACACAAACAAAAATTCTCATAACAAAAATTCTTTGTGGGAGCAGAACTATTCCTAAGACAGAAACTAGCCAATGTTAAAGTGAACAAATAGTCTGGTCAGTTGTGATCTCCATTTGTAATGAATATTTTTTATTTTAGCATGCAAATGAAACACTCTGATTCAAGAACATAAGTTCTCTCTAGATCACCTAGGAACTGTACCTCAAGGTTCTACAGGTTTTTCTCCCGCAAAACAGTGCTTGTGTTATAGGTAAACTGCATATTCCCAATCTAGTACTCATCAAACCAGAACATACTATTGTTAGAAGAAAGTATTTTAAATTATGAGAAGCATTGTTTTTATCCAGTAGTGGAGGGACAGAAATGAAATATTGTATAGTGGTGTTGTTGGACAGAGGGACAAATATTGCACTAAAACTTTTACTGTCTATCCATAGCCACCTATGAATTTTTAAAATAAAAATATAATAAGCAGGGAGATATGATCCAGCTCTAAAGAGGGAGACTCCACTTATTTTTTAAAGAAAAATGATTTAGAAGACACTGCCACACACATGAATTGAGTGGGTTTGGAAAACCTTGCTGATTATCTGTTACTTAATTTTCTTAAAGGGCTGCATGTTGACTGTAGTAGTACACTTAATATTTGACATATAAGGGGTTCTTTCAAGACTTTCTGAACACTGACAAAACAACAGCAAAGCTGTGTTACTTTACAACACAGGCCACATGATACCACACACACTTTGCAGTGGGTACCTGTGACATCTGATATTCCAAACATTCTTTCATTCTCTCACTACTGCTATACAAACTTGGGTGCAGCAGACAGAAAATCCTTTATTTCTCCTGTCACAATCTGTTTCTTTGGTCTTGCACTTATAATCAATGCATTTTACTCTCTGTTCTATTTTGTTTTAGAATTTCATTCGGCACTATTTATAATTTGAAACCTTCATTTGTTTTAAATCTTCTTTGTGTGCCTTCTTTGTCTTAAATCTGATCACTACCTCTACTGTCACTGTGTTGTTAAGTTATTTGTGCCATAACAACGTTTGCCTTTATTATTCCTGCATCAAACGTCGTTGTTCTACTCCTGACATCCAACTTGGACGCATAGCTCTGTTATCCTTGGCAATGCAATCCCTGAAGCCCATTGATTATTTGCATTGGCTCACTTGGATTCTTAATAGTATTTTGTGGAGAACTGTCTTCAGCCAAGAACATGAGTTAGCAAGAATAAAGCTGTTATCACTTTCTTCTTACTGTGATACATGTCTTTTCCTTCACTTACATCTCTGTTAATGTAAGGTGCAAAAGTGATGGCAGGGACACTGGGGATTACTGAACACACCTGCAAAGTAGTTTTTATGATTCTGTAACAACTGTACTTTCAAGATTGCATCAGTTCCCCAATATTACTAAGCAGTGTGCAAAAGCCTTCTCTAGAAGCTGCACAAAACATTTGACCCTCCAAGTTATTGTTGGATTGTAAGTCCTACCATATCTGGAAGTTGGAGTCTCTGAGTCCTTCTTTGTCTGAAAGCAAGTGTCCATTTTATATCTACGTGTATAGGCAATTTTACTGCTACTAATAGACACTATGGACCTTTCTACACTACACTGTTACAGTGCTATTATTCCACTTTCAACATCCTATGGAATCCTGGAGCTTGCAGTTTAGGGAGGGGCCTATAGAGTTCCCAGCCAGAGAGCTCTTTGGTCTCAATAAACTACAAACCCCAGAATTTCACAGGATGTTGAAAGTGGAATAATAGCACTATAACAGTTTGGTGCTGAAAGGCCCTTCGTGTTTGCACTTCCCAAACTATGAGTCTTTTCTTGTTTGACTATGAAATGTGACTACCAAATCCCTGGACATAACATTTCCAGGCACCTGAACCCAGTTCTCACTAGCATGATTAAAATCCTCTTTTTGTTACCTCTGCCAAGAGGGTACCCTGTGGCTCCAACTCCAGGTGGATTTCATGGCGTTGGTTGTCAAGGAAATCCTCCAGTTTAAGGTATTTCAGGGCACAAAGACTTCGGTAATCACGCCAGTACACACCGATCTCGAGCTCTCTTGCCTGATATAGAGGGAAATGATATATCAGAAAGGTCAACAGCAAATAGAGACTGACTCCACATAGCACCCACAACTGCTATGTCAAAGCTCAATCAATATCTTCAATGGAATTGGGTCAGCAGCCACTTCGCTATCTGAAACACAGAATTCTCAAAGAGTCCAGAAAGGCACCAACTTCACTGCTATGAAGTATATTGCTTGACAAGTAAAAAGGGCAAAATATGATAATAACTCTTGCTATTTCCTTGGGTCAGTTAATTAACAAATTCCATAGCTGCATCTTTTCCTTCTTCCCCTAATAGCTATATACTTGACTTTGGAGTAATAGTTAGTGTGATAAATGACAACTAATGAGACCAAAGATATACTACCTCCTCTCTGTCTTTCAATAGGCATGCAAATGGGGAAAGTTTTGTCCACCACAGATTAAGTCAGGAGGATCACAGAAGGCAAAATACTTGCACATACCCTCTCCAGCTCCACAGTGAAAGTCTGGTTCCATGCCTGTAGGCCAATGGGCTTCCATGCTGTCTGTCCTACAACTCCATTATCCAGCTTCAGTACAGCACTCACTTCATCTGGAAACACAAGGGGAACGATAAACAGGAAAATCTGAAGAACATCAGAAAGAGACCACTGCAGTGCAGGGTGAGCTGCTGAGAAAAAGACAGGAAGGCCAGACCCACTCTGGCATTGAAATGCATCCTAGTGTTCCTCTCTCTTTCTGTGATCTTTCTCCCACTTTAGCACCATCCCCCACTATTCCACAAGATTACTCACTGCTGGTATCTTCAGATTTGATGGTAGTTCTGCCACTCACACTACCGCTCCGGCTGTACAGTCCTCGCCCACTGCGGCTCATGAAAGAGCTGTTGCAAGGCAGGGACACAGTGGAGCCACGAGTGCGTCCTGGGACAAACTCCAAGAGACCACTGCAGCCCAACAGCTGCACCTCCAGTGTCCCTGCCATGAAGAAATAGCAAAAGGAAGACTCAATTAGCTCTGTTCTGGAGCATTCAAAGCAGAGGAGCCATTCACAGGCACCCTTTAACCTTACAGGACTGCAAGGCAGTCTCTGGCTGGGAACCGGGAGCTCTATCCCTCTATACCAGGGCTTTCCAAACGGGGTGCTGCGACACATTAGTGTGTCACCTGAAGTGTGTAGGTGTGTCACCTACAATCTTGGAAATGTATGTTATTAAAGGTTTTCATGAGATATGTTGTGTCCCCATACATTATTACAATGTATGTATATGCATGTATCTCTTATCAGGGGTTAGTTTAACCTCCCGTTTGCTAGTAAAATGAAATGATGCTAGGAAAATGAAATGATGCATGTCTAAAAAGTGTGTCAGCAACATGAAAAGTTTGGAAAGTTCTGCTCTATACCATCACAACCAAAAGGAAACAGGGAGTTTGCAGTGGACTAGAAAACAGATATGGCTGCTCACTGTGCTTGGGGGGCACAAAGAATGCAGTGTGCTAAATGTGACAGCAAACAGCACCCCAAACTAATCCAGGCCCAGGCCATGGGGAATGCAGTTACCTGTGAGTGGCGATGGCTTTGAGAGAGTATTGTACTGGTTGTGTTGGTAAGAAGTGTTATTGCGGACACTGAAGGTAGGGGAGGAGTCCAGGATGAGCTCTTCCTTGATGATGCAGCCCTTGGGGTGATCTTGGGGCAACTCAGCCAGACGCTGTTCTAGTGAATGCCTCAAAAGATCCAACTTCTGGCTTGATTCAGTCAGCTTGTTCTGTGCCTGTACCAGAGGCCCAGATGGTCAGGTATAAGCAGTGCTCTGATTTCCACATATCACTAACGTATTTTTCACCTTCTTTACACTCCCCTTCCCCCCGCAATTTGCCAAACTAGCACAAACATCACAGTCTTCTTGCAATATTATACATGTATACCGTCAACCTGACAAATATGATTAAAGAAAAACTATTCCGATTGGGATTATCAGAAAACTTCCTCACCACAAAGAGTATGAATAGCACAAAACAGATTTTGAGCCAATGAATAAAAGGCATAGACAACCAATATTCAGCAGCTGAAGCATACTCTTCCTGTTCCCCTATTAGTTTAGGCCTGACGTTTAGATTAATGAAGAAGCCAGATATCTTAAAAATGTAAATACTTCCAAATACCATCAGGCCTTTAGCAGAGCTAGATTTAACATAATTCCATTGGCTGTTCTAGAGGGTCATTATCAAAGAAAGGCATATATAAGTGTGTTTACTCTTGTGGAAAGGGAAAATTGGAATCTATACAACATGTCCTCTTTGAATGTTCCCTTTACAAACATGATCAGTCAAGACTGATAAATCACATTTTAAGAAAACACCCAAGAAGATTCTCAAATTGGCTTTTAAAATATTTATTGGATGACTCTGATAACAGGATAACCAAGGAAGTAGTGAATTTTTTTGTACTATCTGTTAACACCCATAAAACAATCCAACAAAGTTTACAGCAACCCAGGCTCCCTTTGGCATGAAGTGGTAGAAAATTAATTATAGATGAATGAGTATGATGATAAACAGCTAATGAATTAATAGTAACACAATCTTAACAGTCTTAATTTAGCTTAGGGTCCTTTTAGATGATATATATGTTTTAGATATGCAAGAGATCTGTATTAATGGAATTCATGTAAGTTATTAAGTAACGTAATATTTTTAAAAAATGTATTTTAATGATCTTGATCTACCTCATAGTTTGTTATCTGCAATAAAGGTTGTTGATGATGATTGACAATGACACAGAGACACAGTTCCCTATGTTTCAGATCTACATTCAGTTTAGAACAGATCTAAATTCATACAATTGTGCTGTCAAAGATATCAGGGGACATGTCAGCAGTACAGCATGTCACAGCAAAACAAAAGTGCAAGTATTTTCCTATTTCCCATGATCATCTGCAACTAGAATAGAATGCTGCAGTCCAGGGAATTTTATAATAACAGAGAAATGCATATTTATCTATGTATTTATTAAAATATTTACATTCCGTCCTATAACCGAAGATCTTAAGGCAGCTTACAAAATAAAATCAATTTAAAACAATAACAATTTTAAAAGATTAAAAAAATATTAAATAGATTATGAGTTTAAAAACAGATGATTTAAAAATGGTTAAAACTATTTTACGTAATGGTCTGGTCTCTTCAAATTCTTTCAAGCTCCTGCCAAACTCAGATTATGAGTGCACTCATAAGATATATGCTAAGAGCTCTGGGACAAAAGGTTGTTAAGAATTCCTATTCAGTAAACAGCCTGCTTGATTTCTGTGATGTAGTAGGCAATGTATTCTTGTGGCTGAGATTAGGGAGAGGTTAGCACCATTCAGCATATTTAACATCTCTTACTTTTATGGCAGTTCTAGGCAAAAAAAAAAAAAAAGGAAAAAAGGCGCACTTTGTTCAAATAATTTATTATCCCACTATATCTCCTCTTTGTAGCCCCAAGTGAGGGAAATGTTCATTACCTCAGAGATGGCATGGCGGTCCTGAACTTTGCTGGAACCCAGAAGGCGTAGTACATTCTTGGCGCCCTCGGAGACTGCATGCTCCACCCGGAAGTGATGTCGCAGCTCCTCAATCCTCAGCTCTATGGCACTTAGATCAGTATTACCTACAAGTAACATCAAAAACTCATTCCTGTGCTTAGAAGAACAGCTGCTGCTTCTGCATGAAGTAGTGGTCTGAGTTGTACAGGGAAGCCAAAACACTTCAGGCTCAAAGTTTTCAGCACCAGGTGGAGGTAGGTCAGAGGCAGCCTTTACAAATCCCTCCAGAAAACATTCCCCCCGCCATGCCCAAAGAGATCTTTAAAGGTAAAAGGTAGGGCCTCTGCAGAGCAGCAACAGAGCCTGCAGGTCATAGGGGCGAATTTCTTCATTCTCCCCTTCACCTTGCCCATCCTCCATATTCAGCTGCACCTCGTCAGCCTGCACAGCTTTGCGGATCTGCATGCGGATTATATTGATCTTGGTCTTGCTGTCCTGTAGCATCTGCTGCGCTGTCTGTAGTAGCTTCCGATCCTAGAGAGCAAACCAGGTGGGGTGGGATTAGTAGGATCAACAGAAGAGAATCAGCTATTAGGAGATTCCCAACCTGGGAACAGAATCTGCCCATCTGCCTCTCAGTGGTGTTATCCTACAACTTTAACAAAAACTGCACACTCTGTCTTTCTTTTAAAACTTGGGGCATGGGGCCCACACGCTATTTCTCTGCACAATGATCACAGAGTTGGAAACACAAACTAGTATTTGGGAACTGCCTGACTTATGGGAGTTTAAGCAAAAAGATAATTTGATTCCTCAAGCAAAATTACATTAAAAAAATCTAGTTGACAGGTGCAGCTTCTCAAATCCTGAGAAGTTTCAGATACAGAAACAGTCTGTTCAGTTTCATATTGGTAACAGTAACAAAGAAGCAAAAATAAGTCACAAAAGCATCTGTTTATCTCAGAGTTCACAAACACAAAAATGTTTTTTTGAGACCAGTTCAGCCAACAGTTGCCCTCTTACCTTCAAGGATGAGTCCACAAGAAATTGATAACTGTACGTGATATTTTGGGCAATTTTTGCTAGTGCAAACCTATGCAACGTTTTTCCAATTATGTTTAATGGAGTAACTACATTGAAATTACTTTGGAGATGAACTAATGCCATGCAATTGCTTAGTCATTTCAGAATCACCTATACAGACAACTTCTACTAGTCTAATAGGAAATATGTTGATAATGAGCCTCACCTGCTGCTGCAATTATCCAAGATCTTTATATTTTGTGAATAATTAAATATACAAGGTGTCTACCATCCTTGTTTTCTTAGAAGCACAGGACTACTGAAGCAAGCCAGCTAACCTACTTGCAGTTCCAGTTCAAGTCTTCTTAAGAAGGAAGATTGAGAAAGACCTCTTATCTGAGGCCACAGAGAGTTGCTACCTGTCACAACAACCACTCAGATGGACCAATAATCTCACTTAGTATCAGGAACCTTTGTATGTATGTCCATTGACGGTTGAAGAGCTTACAAACTGTGGTTTAAATTCTGGTGGTCACAACTAGAGAACATGTAGGGCCTTTCCATACTACACTGTTATAGTGCTATTATTCCACTTTCAACATCCCATGGAATTCTGGGGTTTGTAGTTTATTGAGGCCAGCTCTGGGGATTTGTAGTTTATTAAGGCCATTCTCTGGGTGAGAATTCTAGAGGCCCCTCCCTAAACTGCAAACCCCAGGATTCCACAGGATGTTGAAAGTGGAATAATAGCACTATAACAGTCTAGTGCAGAAAGGCCTGTAGAAATGAGCCAGGAGACCACAGTACAGAGCATAAGGGGAGGACAAGTGTAGCACACACACCTTGGCAGTGCCATTAGCATACATCTGGATCATGTTCTCTGCTCCCTGCTTCACCTTTAGCTCAATATTTAGTTGCTTTTCCAGGCCAGCAATGCGATTTTTTGTGGCTGTTGACCGGCTCAGGCTGCCTGGTGACTGTGGGGCATCTAGAAAAATAACCAACAGTAAAGAGGTTAATGACAGATATAAATACTAGAACAGCACCATGGGAACCATCTCAGTCTCTGCAGAGCAGGTAGGCAAATGGCGCTGCTTGCAAAGCTGGAGGGTTTCCTATGATGGGGGAACCTGAGAGCAGGCGATGCACACACATCCTTACCCCAGCTCCATTCTGTATCATAGGATCCACACCACCATTACAAGCACACCCTGGAGGGCAGGGGAAGGTAAAGCAATTGCTCTTTCACTTTAGAAGTTTCTGAACTTCCTCACAGAGTACGACACACCAGTCAGCAAAATTTATTTCAGCTCATTTCACCAGTTTTGAAACCACTTTACTGGCTTCCTGCCCAAGTAAAGTGCTGCTCTTTAATGTTCAAGGCACTACTTGGGATCCAGCAGCCATCTAAGGAATGACCTGCTCCTAAATAAATTCAACCAAACTTTAAGATTACAATCAAAGGCTCTTCTCTGGTGCCACAGGCAAAGGGTTATTTCAGGATACTGTACCCAGGGCTGCCCTCTTGGTATCCAGTTTAATGAGCTGTGTTTCACTTTAATGTGCCCTGGTTTTTAGTGTTTGCTTAAAAGTGAGGATGATGCTTTCTTCTTTTTCCGCTGATTTCTGTTGTGTGGATACATTTGTTCTTTATGGATGCATATGTACTGTTATTATGGATATATTATGGATATATCTTTAAGATATTGTTTCAAATGCCATTGTAATTTTGATCCATATAAACTCCCTGGAAATCTTTTGAACTGTGAAGATAGAGTATGCAATTTTAAACAAATAATATATACATACAAATATAATTGCTTCAAGCAAAGGTTATCACAACTATCCTTATTTTAAAAAGCAACTGTTGTCTGCCACAGACCAGCTGTATTTCATTGGAATGCAGAAGCAGCCTACTAGACATAGAGGAATTAGCATGTCGTTGAAATGAAACTGAACAAGGCTCTGTACCTCTCTACGACAAACCACAAATTCAATTACTTTCCTTTAAATGTTACATATAAAAGGTTAAACAAAGGGTGTTTGTCAGGCCCAACAAGAGAATTCTGTTATTATCTTCTGTGTCCAACAGCAAATGGCCAACCAGCCTGTCAATGGAAAACAGCTGAATTCAGTTAACTAGTATCTGTATCTTCCTGGATTCAAAGATCACCTATTTCCATAGGCCTGATGGCATGTGATTTACCCTATGACAGAGTCATATTCCACTCAGATGAGCAAACATCATAACCTCTGTTCCTTGGAACAGTTATTTTAAGACTGATGGCAACTGCTGAAAGGCAGAAACCAAAGACTTGTAATGAGCAAGACCCAATGTTCAAATGCTGTCTCTTTAAATTCTGGACTATAGCTTACATCGCGTGAAACGACAATGGTAATGTCACAACACTCCCAATTAGTGTTTTCCATAATTTTTTTCCAGAGACAAAGAATGAACTATGAGATTGTGAGCCTGTTCTTGAGAACAACTGCCAGAACTGCTTGGCATTCACTGCTGTGCAATGTAGCATAAAGCAAGCTGGCTAGAATGAACTCTTAAAGAAAAGGCGCAGCTCAGATCTTTTAAGCCAATACACCACTCAATAAATCCCAAATTTTAAAAATGCTTGCTTAGAAAGAATACTTGCAGTATTGTCAGCAGTAACATCACAGTCTCTGAGCTAAATGGGGACAGGCTTAGACATGTGTCCATCCAGAACTCTGTTGGATGCTGGATGCTTTCATGTTGTCCATAAAATACACAACTGTAAAAACAGAGTGTATAGTTTCTTGCCTCTGTTTGAAGGGAGCACTGAGCCTGGAGACCAATCTACGTCTTTTTTTTTTCTAGAGGAGAGGAAATGGCCACACCCATGACCCATGCTCTTCCTAGCCTGTTTACTGTGCAGGCTTTCTCTCCTCTCCCTTCTTGTGGCTTGTACTTTAGTGTGGAGACTGGTACAAAAGCCACCACTTCCTCCTTTTCCAGAGTCATATGGTGCAGTCCCTATTAACAAGTAAGCTTGGATTACAATGTGGTGGCTTGAAACTCAAGGAGTAAACACAAGGTGCAGAGCCAGGAGGTGAAGCAAGGAGAAAGGGAGAAGAATAAGTCAAATCTGTACTTCCCATTGGATTCTTTGGGGCTTTGCCTTTGTTTTATAAAGCAGGTAGAAGTGCTGCTCTTCCTGATGCTGCTTGCCTACTGGTTAAACATCTACCAGGACAGGCCAGATGCCAAGGTCTCTCTTCTACCAATACCTCTGTCCACAATGAGACTGGTATGGCCAGCATTAATAAGGAAAAAGGGTGGGAAAGAGAAAGGTAGGGAGGAGCACACAAACAAGCTTTGCAGTTTTTCCCAAGTGTAAATTTTCACCTACCACACAAAGGCTCCAACAGATTAGGGTGTGCTGTTCTTTAAACAGCATTTAAACTAATGTTTGGCAGCTAAACAGAGTTCTCTTGCACACACAGCCACACAGCTATGTCTACACCGTTATGAATAGTTAGGAACTCTAGGTATCAAAATTTGGAAAGGCCAGTATGATTCTGGTACTTCAATACAACAGATGAAGCTAACTGGGACTAACTAGATGATTAGCATGAATCATTTCCAGTTTACTGTTCAATTTTCCAATGTGTTTCCTACAAAAAATTTAAGTGTAATGTAGCTTGTAACTGAAGTGGGTAGAACCAAAATTATTAGTATTTCATATTAGTAAATAAATGGCCAACAGTCTTATTCAGCAAAACTATAAACTTTAAAATAAATGAATTGCTACATTCAACTGATTCCTGCATAATGAAAGGAGAAGAGTAAAAATCCTAACTTTTTACCTGAGGAATAGCCACCTTGCTTCTACCAAGCACCAGGTGCCTTTGCAGAGGTGTGGCCAGCTAGCTTTAATCATCAGCTGAAACCCTGAGGCAGAGGCCTTGGGCAGTGGCCAAAGAACAGTTCCAAAGGGCATTGCCCATTTGGTGTCTGGATGGGTTCTCTATTGCACAGTGACTGAGTGGAGTTTGGAAGCAAGAGGCACAAAACGATATAATAGAAACTGAGGTGGGGTTCTAAGGAAATGACAGTGACTGAACTGAAATTAATGGAGAACTGTGGTTGTGACTGTATTATATTGTATTGTGTGTGTTGTGTGGTATTGTTGTATGTCAGAATCCCATTAATATACTATGATAATTTTAACTTAGATGGTACTCAGAGATATCAGTCATTATAATACTGATAAATCCAGCTGGCAGTGTGAGTGGCAGCTGTAAAACCAGAAGTGGTGAGAGCACAATCTGGTACCATCTAGCTGGGTATAAGGCTTCACCTTAGTGTAAGATTATACTGGACTGGCTAGCTACTCACTTCTACCACACCAGTATGTACAGACTGGGAATCATCTCTGGTGACTGTTAAACTGTATCAGTTGTTAACTGTGTAGTCTATATTTATTGTTGTTGTGGAGACTAATATTTCACTTAAGCATAATATTTAAAAGAAATGGGGTGGCAATACAAGTTGCCCAGGGCAGAGGGAGATACAGTGATGGCAGGGCAAACTGTTGTTACAGAGGAAGGAGAGATAGTTGCTTAATACCTGTCTTACCTTCGAGTCACCCTGACAGCCAAGGAAACCTGGAGAGTGAATCAAGCCACCTACAAAACCTCACTCTGCTCCTGTGTAATGCCAACTCAGTTAAAAATAAAAGATGTGTAATCTGTGACCTTCATATGGATGAGGAGGCTGCCCTGGCACGCTTTATAGAAACTTGGCTGGGAGATGATAGCGGCCTGTCATATAGGCTCAGGCTCTCCCACCAGGATACTGTATTAGTGAGCAGGAGAGGGAAAGTGAGGAAGGGGGCAGAGTGGCACTGGTCTATACAGGTCATCCTAATCTAACCAGATCACCTATTTAGACAGTGAGTCACACTGAATGTGCGCACCCGCATAAGAAGACAAGGGAGAGACTGCAGCTTCTGTTGGTGTACCTGCCATCTTGCTGCCTATCAGACTCTCTGGCCGAGTTCACAGAACTGGTCTGGGAGCTGGCACTGGAATCACCCAGACTTTTGGCCCTGGGGGACTTCAACATCCCACTTGAGGCCAGTCTGTCAGGTGCAGCTCAGGAGTTCATGGCATCCATAACCAATGTGGGCCTATCCCAGTTGCTCTCAGAGCCACACACTCAGCAGGTCACACCCTTGATGGTGTTTTCAGTTCTGGGCAGATGGATCTGCTGGTAGAGGTGATAACACCCAATTGTCATGGACAGATCTTTTTCTGGTCAAAATTAGCATCACAGCTACTGTCCATCCCTGCAGGGTTGGTGGACCAATTAAAATGGTCTGCTCTCACAGGCTAATGGATCCTTCAAGATTCCAGAAAGCCCTAGAGGGTTATATGGTTGGTATCACCAACAATCTTGTTGAAGCACTGGTCAATATATGGAATCAAGACCTAACTCGGGCTCTTGACACAACTGCTCCCAAATGTTCTGTCCAACCCATTACTAATCAGGCTCCTTGGGTAGCCAGGAGATGTAGGGGGAAGGTCAGAAAAGCTAAAGCACAGAATGAACTCAGGCTTGCCAGAGACATTAAAAACAATAAAAAGGTTTTTTTTAGATATGTCTGCAGCAAAAGGAAAAACAAGGAAATGATAGGGTCGCTGCTTGGAGAAGATGGCCAATTAATAACGGAAGGAAGAGAGAAGGCAGAACTACTCAACACCTTCTTTGTCTCAGTTTTCTCCCAAAAGGATAGAAGTACTCAACCTGGGGGATGGGGAGCAGATGAGGAAGCAGGGGAAATGCAGCACAGAATAAGTAGAGAAGTAGTACAGGAATATTTGGCTAAACTAGATGAATTCAAGTCTCCAGGGCCAGATGAATTACATCCGAGGATATTAAAGGAACTGGCAGAAGTCATTTCTGAACCACTTGCAATAATCTTGGAGAACAGGAGAAGTCCCAGCAAACTGGAGGAGGGCAAATGTCATCCCCATCTTCAAGAAGGGAAAAAAAGAGAACCCAAATAATTATCGCCCAGTCAGCCTGACATCAATCCCAGGAAAGATCCCAGAGCAGATCATTAAACAGTTAGTTTGTAATTACTTAGGAAGCAATGCCACAATCACTAAAAGTCAACATGGATTTCTCAGAAATAAGTCATGCCAGACTAATCTTATCTCTTTTTATGATAGGGTTACAAGCTTGGTAGATGTAGCATATCTTGACTTCAGTGAGGCCTCTGACAAAGTTGCCCATGACATCCTTGCAAAGAAGCTAGTAAAATGGGGGCTGGACAGAGCTGCTGTTAGGTGGATTGGTAATTGGTTGACTGACCAAACTCAAAGGGTGCTCACCAATGGCTGCTTTTCATCCTGGACAGAAGAGACTAGTGGGGTGCCACAGGGTTCTGTCCTGGGTCCAGTGCTATTAAACATCTTCATCGATGACTTGGATGAAGGAGTGGAGGGCATGCTGATCAAATCTGCAGATGACACCAAATTGGGAGGGGTTGCTAACACCCCAGAGGACAGGATCAAATTTCAAAATGACCTTGACAGATTGGAGAGCTGGGCCAAAGCTAACAAAATGAATTTCAACAGAGAGAAATGTAAAGTCCTACACTTAGGTAGAAAAAATGGAATGCACAAATATAGGATGGAGGACATGTGGCTGGATAGCAGTATGTGTGAAAGGGATCTAGGAGTCTTGGTAGATCACAGGCTGAACATGAGTCAGCAGTGTGATGCGGCAGCCAAGAAAGCCAATGCGATTCTTGGTTGCATAGGAGTATGGTGTCTAGATCAAGGGAGGTGATGGTACCACTCTATTCTGTATTGGTTAGACCTCATTTGGAATATGGTGTCCAGTTCTGGGCACCTCAATTCAAGAAGGATATCGACAAGCTGGAATGTGTCCAGAGGAGGGCAACCAAAATGGCGAAGGGTTCAGAAGCCATGCCCTATAAGGAACAGCTTAGGGAGCTGGATATGTTTAGTCTGCAGAAGAGAAGGTTAAGACAGGACATGATAGCCATGTTGAAATATTTGAAGGGATGTCATGTCAAGGAGGGAGCAGGCTTGTTTTCTGCTGCTTCAGAGACTAGGATAAGGAGCAATGGATTCAAGCTGCAGGAAAGGAGATTGCACTTGAACCTCAAGAAGAACTTTCTGATGGTCAGAATTGTCCAGCAGTGAAATATGCTGCCTCGGAGTGTAGTAGAGTCTTCTTCTTTGGAGGTTTTTAAGCAGAGGCTGGATGGCCATCTGTTGTGAATGCTTCGATGGGTGTTCCTGCATAGCAGGGGTTGGACTCGATGGCCCCTGGGGTCTCTTCGAACTCTATGATTCTATCTAGAAGACCTGAGGGAGCTGAAATAGGAAGGACAATGACCAAAGAGCAGATGGAGAAAAACTCCACTTGTATCCAACAAGACACACTATAGAGAACACCTTTGTTCCTATATGGTGGCAATATGTGGAGTGAAGGAAGCCTTTCTGTCTGCACATGTTGTATCTGTGAATTCACACACAGCTGAAACATTCAGGATGGTGAAGGATCTAACTCAGGCACCTTCCCCACTGCATCCAATTCTAGAGCCTTCTCCAGTTTGCTGTGATGCTTTTAACAATAGTTTCACACATAAAATCTCTTGCATAAGTGCCAACTCAGATTGCCATCATTATAGCAGAAACTGACAATGGGGTGTCCAGCAACTCCATGAACACGATTACGCAGGATCAGTTTCAGCTGTAAATACTGTAGATGTGGACAAACTACTAGAATGACTAAGGAGAACAACCAGTCCCCTCTATCCCTGTTGTCCAGAGAAGAGATGTTAGATCTCAGTTACAGCATATTATTAATGCATCTCTCAGGGAGGGAAGAAAAAAAAGTGCCCCCTGGACCCTCTGGACTGAAACAACTATAGACCAGTGTCTAATTTTCCCTTTTGGGCAAGGTGATTGATACAAGAATTGCCTTCCAACTCCAGGCAGTCTTGGATTATTCAGGTTTTCTAGCCCCATTTCAAACCAGCTTCAGAGCTGGATGTGAAGTCGAAACTGCCATGGTTGCCCTAGTGGATGATCTTAACCTGAGCACTGCCAAGGGGAGTGTGTCCCTGTTGGTGCTTTTGGACTCCTCAGCAGCATTCAATATTATCGACCATGGTATCCTTCTGGAATGCATGAGGTGTTGGGAAGCACCTGTACTTTAGTGGTTCTGGTCCTACTTTTTGGATAGGTTCCAGATGGTGGTGTTTGGGGATAGTTGCTCCTCAAAAAAGGAGCTGTTATATGGCATGACCTTACCCCCAATGCTGTTTAACATCTCCATCAATGGTTCTTAAGCTTTTACTGGGGGCCCCTGTAAATATAATTTGTTGCTGGGGACCCCTAAGACTTAACTCAAGATTTAGATAATCAAATATTTATTTATATATTTAAATCTGTCTGTCTGTCTGTCTGTCTTTCAGGCTTCTGGAGACTAGGATTAAAATCTCTGTTCAGACGCTGGGTGACTTTGGGCAAGTCACACTATCTCAGCCTCTGAGAAAGGTACAGGAAAACACCCTCTAAACAAATCTTGGCAAAAAACCTGGGATAGGTTCACGTTAGGGCTGCCATAAGACAGAAGGGACTTGAAAGCACAAAGCAACAAAAAGTGCTGCTGACAGGGGGAGGTTCTTGAAAACTGGCTTATGCTAATCCTGAGGTGAACTTATTGTGGGGATTTTCTTGGTGAGATTTGTTGCCTTTGCCTTTCTCTGAGGCTGACAGAATGTGACTTGCCTGAGGTGATCCAGTGGGTTTCCATGGGCGAGTGGGGATTCAAACCCTGGTCTCCAGAGTCATAGTTTGGGTGTATGCACACACCTGCTGCTGTGTCCCTTTCATCAGGGACACAGCAGCGGGGGGGGGGTATGGGTGCTGAAACTGCTCCCCTGTTTGCAAATGAGGAAGCAGTTTCAGCATGTGAACACACCTGCTGCTGTGTCCCTTGGCACCACACCCCCTACTGCTGCGTCTCTGACGAAATGGACACAGCAGCAGGCCTGTGTGTCCACCCAAACTGCTCCCTTGTTTGCAAACAAGGGAGCAGTTTTGGAACCCACTCTCTCCCACTGCCATGTCCCTGTTGCTGTCAGTGCTGTTAGTGTCAAGCAACAGGGCTTTGCAGACCCCTGTGAGGGTTCCATAGATCTCCAGGCGTCCCCGGACCCCAGGTTAAGAACCACTGATCTACATGAGACCGCTGGGAGAGATCATCCAGAGGCATGGGCAGGATGCTGTCTGTATACCAATGACACCCAATGCACTTCTCCATGACTTCATAAATAACATCAACTAAGGATAGTGTGTCTCTTCTGAATAAACACCTGGAGGGGGTAATGGGCTAGATAAGGAAAAACAAACTAAAACTGAAAAATGAATCCAGACAAGACAAAGGTACTTACTGTTAAAGTCCTAACCTGAGGTTAAAATCCTAACCTGAGGAGTCACCCAGTCCCAGATGGGCTTAAAATCCCCCTGAAAGTCTGTGTTTGCAGCTTGGGGGTGCTTCTGGCTCTGTTCCTCCAAATGACAACCCAGACAAATATGACAGCCAGGAGTGCTTACTACCAAACTTCCACTGATATGCCAGTTGCGACCCTTCCTAGAGGCGGAGGACCTAAAGATGGTAGTACACTGGCAACTTCAAGACTGGACTTCTACAATGCACTGTACATTGCGCTACCTCTGGACCAAGTTCAGAAACTTCAGTTGGTGCAAAACAAGTCAGCCAGATGGGTTACCATTACATCTAGGAGTGATCATATTACATCTATATTAAAATCACTCCACTGCCAGTTAGTTTCCAGGCAGGGTACAAAGTGTTGGTTGTTACCTCTAAAGTGGGTTGAGTCTAAAATGGTTTGGGTCTAGGTTATCTATGGGATCGCCTTCTCCTGTATAATCCACCCTGTACATTCAGGTCTTCTTGGGGGTATGTACTTCAGTCAGCCAGGACCAGCCTGGCAACTGTTAACCTGGTGACTTTTTCATCTGCCACCCGCAAATTGTGGAATGACCTGCTGGAAAAGATCTTGCAGCTAGATACAGTGTCTGCATTTAAAACATCATTAAAGATCAATCTCTTATGGCAAGCCTATCCAGATGGTTTTCAAATTACAGTTTTTTAAATTATGAATTTTATTGTTTTTAATATGTATACCCTTTTAACTGATTTGTATTTTTAACAGGTGTTTGTGTTTTTAAATGTGTTATGTGTCTATTCTTTGCTGTATTTTAATTTGTTGTTCCCTGCCTTGATCCACAGAGAGAGGCAGGCAAAAATAACAACCACCACCACCACAACGCCTATAGGGTGATGTGATATAATAGCCTATTTCAGCAGAATTTGGTTGTGTCTAACACCAGTTCCTTAAAGCAGTTCACCAAAATAATTTGCTTCAAATACTGGAAACATGCTCCTAGGGACATGTATCCATCATAAATCAAACTCTTATCAGTGCAGGGCTATTATAAATAATAAATGCCTTTACCAGTTTAGAGAAGAAACAACCTGCAGCAGCATCTTTTATACTTAAGTCAGATTCTCTTTATATATACTACAAAACCCCTCTGGAGGGCAGGCAGATGCCACCAGTCTATACATTTTATACATTTATATAATTTATTCATGTGTGCTTTCGCTAAACAACAAACCTTCTCTTCAGGATACCTGCCACCAGACAGGGAGGGACAAGCCCAAACTCTGTTAATAAACTGCCTAAGGAATACCATTGGAGTTTTGTATAAGGTTTGTTAATTTTTATCCTTTACTAAGAAAACGTCACCCAAACACGTCTTAAGGATCCCTTCTCTAGTTCCCAAACTCCTTCCAGCTATGTCAGGATTTGTTAACCAATGGTGGTAGACAATAATTTATGTACCTTGACTCCAATTCCTGCTTTACCTTGCACTGAATCGTTGCCTGCCGCTTGCTAGCCAGCAGTACCTCATCTTTGACAACACCCGGAAAAACTGTGTTTTTCAACCACATGGCCATGGTGGCTGGGGGATTCTGAGTGTCATAGTCCAAAAGCATAACTTTTCCAATTTTTGATTCTTGACTTCCCAACACCACCCCCTCCACCATTGCACAGACTCACCTCCTAGCTCTTCAGGGTCTTTGACAACAATATGCGCATTAAGCTCCTGAAGTTGATGATGCAGTGCCTCCAGCTTGCGGTTGGAGCTTTTGAGCAAGTTATCCACGTTGGAGAGGTTCTTACGGTCTGTGGTGGCTTTGCGCAAGTTCTCTGCTCCCTCTTTTATCTTCAGTTCCTTGCGGATCTCACGCTTGATTTTTTCCTTTTCTTCATCCAATTTCTGCTGTACACTGGTGTCTGAGAAATCTGAGCTTTGGTCCAGACCCAAGTGCTCCAGCACCGACCAGTTCCCTGGATCACTCTACAAGAGAAACATGGCCAAAAGGTGATTATAAACATCAGGCCAGAGCAGAAATGAACCATAATTATGATATACCACAGTTTACAGTTCAGACATAACACTTCTAGCAATAGAAAACAGGAGGGAAATTTTCCAATCTCGCACCTCTGCAAGGAGCAGAGGGGATGAGAAAATACACACACCTAAAGTTTGTGTATGTAACTCTAGTTCAGTTTTATGACTGAATGAAGCCCTTGTGTCATAAGGTCTTCTATTTCTGTTTTTTTTTCTCTCTCTCTCTTTTCATTATTCAATTAAAGAAAGGTTTTCTTTGTAATAAAGAACCACAGGGAAAATAATATGACTGATTAGAACAAGCATTATATATAGTATAGATGGGGTGGTTAATGATGTTGCTGTTATTTTACAGATTTACAGCTTTTTTTTTTCCAGAGCAAAAAGCCTCACATGAACAGCTCCTAGACCATCATAAGCACTAAGATCCACCAGATGATCATCACTCTAATACAGGTGACCTCATACTCCTGTTTTATACCCCACACTATGCTGTTGGTTCACGTCTCAGCCTGTGAATATTTATGGCTATTACCTAAACAGCACAGAGATTTCCTTTCCATCTCACAAAGAAACATCATTTTGCATAGTTACTATCAGTCCTTCCTTCTGGAGGTTGCGCATGCTTGCAGCCCATTTGCATGTACAGAAAATCAAACAGGAACCAGGAATGGATGGCAATAGTGCTTTTCAAGCTGTAGAGACAAACTACACCCAAATTCTAACAAAAATCTGCCAACCAATGTGGAAAACAAAACAATGGCCCACAAACTGGAAACATTCAATATACTTTCCAATCCCCAAGGAAGGGAACACCAGAGAATTCAGTAACCACTGGAGCATTGCACTAATCTCCCATGCAAACAAAATAATGTTCAAGATTGTACAACAAAACCTTTTAACGTATTTGGAATGGGAAATGCCAGATGTCTAAGCTGGGTGCAGAAAAGAAGGAGGCACTAGAGACCATACTGCAGAAGTACACTAGCTAACAGAATGCACCAAAAAATTTCAAAAAATAAAATAGTTTACACTTTATAGATTACAGCAAAACCTCTGACTTTGTAGATCATAAATAACCATGTCTCTATCACTCCAACAGAAAAGGGAATGCCATAGCACCAGATGGTCCTCATACTTAACCTGTGCACTGTCATAACAGAATATGGAAAAACAATGTTTTTCAGTTGGTGAGGGGCTCAGGCAAAGCTGCACTTTAACAGTCTATTTAATTTATATGCAGAACATATACGGAAAGTGGGATTATAAGAGGAAGGAGCTGTGAAAATCAGAAGAACATCATCCAGAATTTAACATGTGCACATGATAACATATTACTAGCTGAAAGTAGCCAAGACTTGGAATGACTAATTATGAAAGTTAGGGAAGACAGTGCAGAGCAGGTTTGCAGCTAAATACTAAGGGGGAAAGAAATCACCACACCAGATTTAAATAACTTTAAAGTGGGTGATGAAGACTGGAAGTGCTAAAGATTTTCTATACCTTTAGCTCAGTCATTAATCAGAATGGAGGCTGTAGTCAAGCAATCACAAGAGAACTAAGAGTTGGGAGGGCAACTGTGAAGGAATTAGAGAAGAACCTCAAAAATAAAGATATATCAATGGATACCATGCAATAGGGTTTCCGATTTCTATGTTTGGGTGTGAAGAGCGGTTAGGGAAGAAAGCTGACAGGAAGATCTGCTTATCTGCAATGTAGGGCTGTAGGAACAGTCTTTTCTAAGGAGAAACAACCTGTACAGACTCCTTCTGCCAACACTTTGCCCTATCCTTCTTTCTTTCTCCAAAGCAAGAAAGGCCATCAAGAATGGGGCCAACATCCAATCTCTGTGTGCCTGGGCTACAAAGTAACTAAGCATTCCTCAGCTTCCTCCCCATTTAGGAATTGGCATCACTGCTGTGCAATTGCATGGATGATTCCTGACCCCCAACCCACTTTTGCATCTTCATAACAGGTAGGATGGCTGGCCACATGTCAAGTTCACCTGCTACACTCTGGTCAAATATGTTTTGCTGAACACTTCATATATTCATTGCAAAACAGTGAACAATTTAAACCAGTGTTTTAAAGATATTGCTTAAAACCCATTTTCCTTTGGTATTTTAAAGGAATTACATGAATTGCCTTTAGTTAAAATCAGTCACCCTGATCCAGTTGATAGACTTAGGCAAGCCACTGTTTTCTCTACCACCAATTAGCAATTTGGGTAAAATAATATTTACCAACTTTGCAGAGATATTATAAGAATAATTTATAATATTTATAGAACAGTTTAAACACTCAAAGGCACTACATAAATGCTAAGTACTGTTTAATGTTCTCAAACTGCCAGACACTGCATGGAAATACTATTTGAAAAAGATGGGGTGTGGGTGGGAGAGACATTAATGCAGCAATTTGCCAATGGACCAGGAATATAGGGATGTTAACTATGGCTATTTAACCAAGCCAGTTTCATGTCTGTAATCTGACACTGGCTTCCTTCAAGCCATAGTTAACATTAACCACAGTTCGCTGGGCTCTGGTGACACAAGAAACTGCAGGTGATCTGAGAGAAGTGAAATCTATTTTAGCTTCTGCACTGGGTATACAGTATTAATAACATCTATGAGAAGCATATATATTAGCTTATATGTATAACACATACTTTAGATATATTTACACATATATTTCAGTATATTTAATCTTTGAGCTTCTGTAATACACTAAGTCTAAGAAAAACAGCTTCCTAAAATTGGCAGCTGAACAAAAGAGGGCCTCCAAGACCTTGGATCTTTAGGGTGGCTGGGGTGTTTCAGATAACAACACACCAGACAGGACAAGGCTGTCTGTAAGGAGTAAACTGGTTAATAAGGAATATAAGAAAAAAGGTTGGCATTGTTTAGAAGTAGGGGTGGTTAGAAACTGTTAGGGTGATTACACCAAGGGGCATTTTGAAACTGCTGATGAGAATTAAGGATACACGAGGGAAATGCATGATTAGTGTGTGATCACTCATACTGTAAATATGGGGAAGGGGAAATGTAACTTGTTAGGCGATCCTGATAGGCTGTAACCTTTGGGGTCCTATCCAATGGGATCCCAGGGGAGGGAAAGCCTGCAATGGGGACAGGGGATAAAATATGAGGTATTCAATACTGGGGTGTGACCTTCTCTCTGGGCAGCACCCGCTTCTGCAGAAACGGACTTTTAATAAACATTAATGCTTCAGCCGATCCTGTGCTAAATTGTTTTATGAGTCTTTTCAGCTATTTCTTACATGATCCAAACCAGAAGTGAAGGCTTCCAGACCCCCTACATGCGATGTTATATCTGAATACAGGCATGCTCCATGGGCAGGAAAAAGTGAAGTGGTGCTAAATTTCATTTACAGTCCAGTCTACTTTCCAATACACATATTTAGGGTTGCAGCCTAAATCTATCAGGTCTTCTTAGTGTGGGCCTTTGTCCCAGGCTGAACCCAATGCAGGGGCTTCAGCTGTAAAGAGTGTATTACCAGCAACTAAGCACAGAGTTCCTGTAAGGACAAACAGAATAAGGATTTCAAAAGAGCCATTTCCAAATTAGGACTGTGGCATATACCATCAGCCCATGTGAGGCTTCATGCCAATACAACATAAGCAACATGACAGACCCATGCCCTGGGGTGCATATGCATTATACCATAATCTCTTGTTCTTGCTCTCAGATGCCTTGTAGATTCAGTACAGCAGCCTCTCCTTTCCCCAACTTCGTAAGGAAGTCCCTTCCTCAACAGACACATCATCTACTGTTCATATTGCTGCTACATCCAACATATACAGAGAGGCACTGTTTCCGCAGATCCAGGCAGAATGTTGGCCACATATGTCCCAGAAGTGTAACACTTGCTCCTCCTCGTACACTACACAAAGGAAACATGTGACTCCTGTTGGCCTCCTTCACAGGCTGTGTGTTATCCAAGCTACTGGTGAATTTTCTGCTGCCACCAGCCATTTGGTGGACTGTGTGAAACATCATTGTAACATGGAGGGCAGCACATGAGGAGAATTTGTTGCTTTTGTTGATGATGTTAATTAATTTATATTCTGCTCCTCCCCCCCAGAACTGGGGACTCAAGGGGGCTGGCAACAATTAAAACTGATGTAGATAAAAATACATAGAAATAGAAACATAAAAGACATCAAAGCAAAACTAATCTAAGACAGCTGGTATGGTGTTGCTGTCAGAATACTAGACTACAACTTTAGGAAATGATCGTTCAAATCCCCTCTCAGTCAGAGACCCACTAGGTGATCTTGGGCAAGTCACACACTCTCAGCCTTAGAGGAAGGCAAAGGCTCCCTCCCCTCTAAACAAATCTCACCAAGAAAACTTTGTGACAGTTTCTCTTAGTGTTGTCCTAAGTCAGAAACAACATGAAGCACACAACAACAACAACAAAACTACTACTACTACTACCACTACTACTAATAATAACAACAATAACAATAATACCACTGATAAAATAATGAAACTCTTCACCCTTCCACACTGAGACTGGGGAACGAGTCAATGTGGTTTTTGTGTATATGTATGTGTGTGCGTGCGTGTGCGTGTGTGTGTGTAGTCCAACACACTGTTCATTACCATTGGCATGTATAGGCCTTGCAGGCAAAAAACAGTTGCCCACCATTGTGTGTTTAGTTATGTTTTCTGCTTTTTTTCTGCCTGTCCAGGGGGATATGAACAGGCATCTCCTATGTACACAGACAGCTGCGCATTAGGGTAAGTTGTAACACATTAAAAAGGCAACACTATTCTCAAGCCAGAAAAACGCTTCACGACTAAATATGAGCATCCAGATTTCACACTCACGCTATAGCACTCCTCAAAGTCTAATTGCCCGTTTAGACTAGGATTCATGCCCACTTTACTGCTGTATTGATTTATGAAATACCATAAGCCTGTTCCCTACACACTGCCCCCCTCCCACAAGTTATCCTAAACAGAGAAAGGGAGGGTCAGTTAATATTGCAGCCTCCTGCTATTCCCTTCCGAAAGGCAGTACCTCCAGTTCATGTTCAGAGCTTGTGTCAGGCTCCGAAAAAGACATCCTGGTCCCAGGAGAGTCACAACAGCCACTGCCAGTCTCCTCTGCTCGCAACTGTGTGCTGGCCACACCTTCACTTCCTGCCTATTGATTCAAACAGTTCTTCTAGCCTGTGTGCAAACAAACCACTTCCTAACAGAGTTCCTGTATTTGCTGGCAATACCGGAACACAGGCTAACTGAAGGGACTAATGATGGGGCCTATGTGCCCCCTGCTAACTTTCCACATGCCATCATCTCACTCTTCTGAGTGAACCCGAAAAGCGGAAACTGAATCCAAATATCATAGAAAGGCAATGTATTTATTTGAGCCAACTGAAACATAACAATACAGTGTGCAATTTTTTAAATTCGGCCAGGATGTTACACAAAAGACTAACAGACAGCTGGGCATGATATAGCAGCCCAAATGTTGCCATTTGTAGGGCTTATGTTGTAGAACTTAGTTTTGCAGAACTCGCGTGTCAGATTTAATTGTGTTAGGCTGTACTAGAGGTGTGGGCAATTGCCCAAAACGCCAAACAAGCAAGCAAAAAGAAACTTTGTTCTGAAAAACAGGTGGGGGTTTGGTGTCAAATGTGTGTATGTGTGTGTGTGTGTGTGAGTGATCTGCAGAAGAGGCAAGGGGCCTTTTTTGCCAGAAGGAAAACAGGAGTGCAGGGGAATTACGGAGTACTGAAGGCCACAAAAACATGGGGGAGGAGCAGGGAGCTAACATGTGGATCCATGCCTGCTATATTGGACACAGAGAGAAGAAGCAAATAAGTAAAATAGCATAAATCTTCAGGTCACCCACACTGGATGGCAAAGGAGACCTGTATTTTACTTTCTACTTGTTATAAAACAGGCCAACAGACTACTAGAAGGTTAGCACCTTGGGTCCAGGCTGTCTGACCGACTGTTTCATCCCATAATGAGCCTGCCCAGGTCCCAAGATCCTCATGTGAGGTCTTTTTTTCGACCCCACCACCTTCATAGGCTCTGGAACTCTCTTCCTGGGGGTTGGAAAGACCCACTCCTTGCTGTCCTCCTGCTGGCTGGTAAAGGCTGTTTTATTCAAGCAGATGTTTGAGAACTAAAGATTTTAAAAAGAAAGCCTTTAAAGAGCATGTTGTACTGTTTCAACTGCACTGTCGTTACAGTGCCTTTTAACATTTTCATTGTATGTTAAAATTGTTTTTAGTGTGTTTAATGGTTTTACTTTAGTGTTGAATTTTTTTTCCTTTTTAATTATTCGTTTTTCATTTGTAAACTGTCTTGCATGCTGGTTTTGAGTGGAGGTTGGGGTAGAAGCAATAGTAGTGGTGATGGTGGTGATGATGATTCTGGTAACAACATAAACAACAATATATGAAAGTGAGATCCTTACAACAATAGCCAGAGAAAGTGGATAACAGGAGTACAGTTATGTAGGAGCAGCCTGCATTATAGTACTTTACAGCTGGGCGCCCCAGGTGTTTTTGAATACAACTTTACAGCCATATTTGCAGTATTCCAGGGTCTTGGCACAATTTCTCCTTGTAACTGCTTTTGTGTTTAAATTGGACATTCTGTGCAGTATGATTATTTGTAACTTTTCTCTTGTTGTTGTGTACCTTGCACTTATGGTGACCCTAAAGTGAGCCTACAATGGAGTTTTCTTGGCAAGGTTTGTTCAGAGGGGATCTTGTCTTTGCCTTCCTCTGAGGCTGAGTGTGGGTTTCCATGACTGACCTCCCGGAGGCCTAGTCCAAACCACTACACCAAGCTGGCTCTTCTCTTATGCTTCCTCATATTCATGATGCTGGAGCAGAATGTGTTTCCCAGTTTTTCATGCCTTCTCAAATCCCACTAACTGTACTTGGAACTTTTTTTCAACGATGTAACCATGTTAGTCTCTTGCAGCACAAAAAGGTAAAGAATGTGGCAGCACCTTTAAGACTAACTGGTTTTTATTGTAGCACGAGCTTTTGTGGATATAAACCCACTTCTTTACACGCAGTACAGAGTTGTTGTTGTTGTTGTTGTTTTTGTAATTAAGCCATTTGAAACTTTTTCCTTTTGGTTTCTGCCTCCAACACAAACTCCTAGCTCAGTCATCTGTAATAAACTTTAGCCCAATACATTGATTGGTTACTGATGTGCATTCTCACAATAGAGTAACAACTCTCCAACAGTATCTTAAAATGATGAATTCACTTTTAAAATTGCATGATTTTTGTAAAACTACCATTTTAAGGATCATTCAGAAGAAGAAGAAAAAACCAAGTACAGGCCTAAATAAAATGCTGATTCCTGCTCTGCACCCCAGACATAGTTACACCTTTAGGCCAGGCAAATATACACCTAGAACAGGGAACGTGGGGGACAGGCTGTGTTATTCAAAGATTATACAAGCAAACTGGCATTGGTGGAGGTGGCAGGGGTGGCAACAGTATGAGAGCTGAAACCTACACTTTTTTTATTAAGAAGAAGAGTTTGAGATGCCTTCCTATGATGTCAGGAAGAAAGCACATTCAGTCTTATTTCTTCCCTGAAGTGCTTTTACATCTCCCAAAGGGACTTTGACAAGCAATTCAGATATGCAAGTCCTCTACCTGTGCTCTGATTTGGAAGGAACAACTGTGCAGCCCCTGAAGCAGAATTTGCTTCCAATCTGGCACAGGAGATGGCACGACTTTCTGCTGAAAATCTCCCCCTCCCCAACAGCTATGTGCACAGTGCAGGGACAGAGAACAGAGAGAGGCAAGGATTTTTAGTTTGATATTGGTGAAGGACCCTAATCCAGATCAGGAATGCATTCCAGATTGTGGTCCTGTGTCATTTTTTTTTTTTAAATGGTGGAAACCTTAAGCATGCCTTTAATAAAAACTACTGATGATACAGTGCAGTGGTTCCCTGAGAGGCTGTGATGTCCTCAAAGGGGCTCTGCGAAGGCTTGAATAAATATTATGAGCTAGGAAAGGAAAGGAAGAAGAAGGAAAGGTCATACACTGATCTCAAAGATCAATATCATCATCATCATCATCATCATCACCATCATCACCACCACTGCTACTACTGCTACTACTACTTTGTATGAAATTGTTTCAGTAAAAATATTGTAATAGCAGTGTGTGTATTTACTTATTTTGTCCTTCTCTCCAGATCTGAAGGCCCAAAGAAATATTTGATGCATGTTAGAGTGTTAAATATTGAGTTAAATCTTGGTTGTTTGTGGCAACAAAAGATATTTTAACAGGGTCTCTGGTAAAGAAAAGGTTAAGAACTGCTGATATCGTAAATATAGTTCATGGAACTTACAGTAATCTGGGCTGCAGTGGTCAGCAAAACTGTGCACCATTGAATAAAAGGAAAGCAAACAGCCCTGGGTTATTGTCATAAAGGTAAAGACAGACCCTTCTGAGGTGCAGCCCAATAGGCCAGATTCATCTGGTGCCAACTGTCCCATGGAGATTTTGAAGAGAACAAAAGGAACCTGACAGTTTGGCTCTAACAATGGGCCTTACTGAAACTGCACTTGCAGCTCGGCCTTCTTGCAATCTGATGGGTGCATGTATTGCTGCCTCACTCAGCTCTGGGCTGGAATCAGGCTAGGTCACAGTCAAAACAGCCTCAGTGCTTGTTCTGGACACCTCTTGATGCAATACAGGAAATGGAGCAGCTGCTGACTCACTCCACTTCCTTCAGAGTCAGAGCTGACCCGCACAAGTGCTGCAGGAGCTATGATACAGAGATCAGAACAAGGGGGAGGAGACCTATTTAGCTGGTGTTGAAGCAGGATGGTTAAGGAGGACACTAGGCAGCAGGAAAGAGGACAACGCTTTTTTTCACTTTGTCTGGTGCCATTTCATATGCCCTGGACATATAAACAAAACCTATGTAAATATCTGGATTACTCACAGGCCCCCTGCGAGGAGCAGCAGTCTATATGGATGCAAGGTCAAGATGACACATGTAAGGGAAGCTGAAAATATAATCTCCCAACATCCACTGCCCATTTAATCACACAAGTACTTTGTAGATTATTTATTTATTTAAAGAGTTTTAGTCCATTCCTCAGGCAAGAAGTGTCCTGGAGTAGGTAAATGAGAGACAGTCCTTGTCATAGACTTACAATCTAAAAAGGCAGAACACATACGGAATATAGAGAATGGGAGGAAAGGTCGGGGCAGGGAGATAAGCAGTCTTCCAATGGTGCTGGTGTTACAAACATCCTGGAATGGTCGCAGTTGGTGACATGTTATAGAACAGTTTGGTGGAGTTAGATTTTGTACTATTAGAATCTTGTACTAAAATCTGCAGGGAAAAGGTAGAATATGGGGCTATACACATGTCCAAACACTTACATGCAGCTGAGCTTATCACACTAGGTAACGGAAGCTGAGAAAGCCAACAGCTTTTTTGTCTAAAGTAGAGCAAGAAAAATGGCATGCCTTCATTTGATATGCTATTGCAGCCAGTGATTAAGAGCACGGCCACCAGGCAAAGAGACTTAACTCACCCCTCTTCCCTTTGAAGAACATGATGATGCCAAGCAAAAACAAAGTATGTCTGATCTTCCATTCTTTGGGCAGGATACACAGCCCAAAGGTCATTTTCACATCTGACTAGGTCTTGCCGATGTCCTGTTGCGATCCCGGCAGTGCCTTTGCCAGTAATGGAGCATGATAGGAACACTTCCCTCCACAGTCACCAGCTCCCTGCAGAAGGGAGCGCGAGTGACATGTGTCTGCCTTCTGTCTTGCAGCCGCCCTCCTCCCCATGATGCACTGGGGAAGGAAGCGCATGATTGTGCTTCCAGCCCTTCCGCACGGCCAGGGGTGACAGCAGCGTTGTGCGATGGCAGGTGCTTAACAGATTTTTTTCCATTAAGCAAATATCCCGTGATCAGGACGCATGAGGATGTGATGGCTGCAGGGCCGTGATGATGTTGTGCGAAAGCATGAGCCACAGGCCGCTGCCATTGTGTCCCCATTGTGGGACTGCGATGCCACATGGAAATGGCGAAAGACTCCCGACGGCTGAGTCATGTGGGGCCTGAGAGGCTAGGCTTTGCCCTCTCTGTGCTATTCAACCTGTTTTCACCGTCTGCATTGCTGTTGAGGGTTACAGAGGAAACAGTGCTACATACAGATGTTTTCAACTAGCAGTCACTTATTAAAATCTTTTGAAACTCAGAGCAACAACTGACTTTTTCTTTTCTTTTTTTTAGAAAAAGAACTGCATGAGTTTTCCTCAGTTGCTAGCATATTCTTACAAGCTTAGATTGCTCTGGCCTCTGTAGACATCATATGGCTCCATCTGCTCCTCCTTACTTTTGTCTAAAACCGACAGCCTTCCCTTAAAAACTTAAAGCCAGCACGGTCTGGGATTACCAAGGCTTTCTAGGGTTGTCTTTCAGAGAGATAAGCTACATACCACATAAGTATTTCTCAAGACAGTATGGTAGAGGTGGGGAACCTCAGGTCCACAAGCCAAATCCAGTCCTTCTGGACTGAACGTCAGCGCTCTGGGAATCCACAGGTGGACATGCTTCTTTCTCCACAGCACCTTTTTTGGTGTTTTCCCAACCTTTTCACATTTTTCTTTCTATTTTGAACATATGAAATTATTATCCTAAAATAAGGCAGACAAAATACAGCTTTAAGCTTGCATGCAGGCCTGCACACCCACAAGTAGTTTTTGTGGCACTACCCTGTGTGCAGACCGTCCCCCCGGACCACCTTTTTTTTTTTTCAAATAAAAAAATAAATTGCCTCTCCTGGAATATGTCTGTCAAAACTAAAACTTTTGAAAACCAATTTTATTTCAATTTTGGCAGTCTATGTGCATCGGGAAGGTCCCAGAGATGGAAAAACTGGCCCTGTCAAAATTGCCCACCCCATCCTAAGGCTTAGTTATTGGCAATGACATCTTTAATCTAAATAATATTCTGCGTGTTTGTTTTTGTCCCACCAGTTTGCCCTTGAAATTTAGTTCAGCCCTCAGGCAGAAGAGTTTCTCCAGCCTTGCATATAGCCCCAATTATACAGCAAGGAGTCAAGTAGTTTTAAAGAATAAATTACGAACTGCCTTATGTCATGGACCAGATACCGGAAAGGAGACAGTGGTATGTTAGGACTATTCAACCTAGCAATTCTACATTAGCAAATTTTCTCTCTCTGTAGAAAAAGCAAGTTAATGGAGTAATTGCATACAACACCAGAAAGGATTTAAAAATCAGTTCAAATGCAGCCTGTGCAGGGTAAAATAAATAAAATAAAACAATAAAACAATAAATAAATAAAATTTATTTTTCAAGTTCCACATGTACATAGTTCTCTCATCCTCTCCTTTAAAAGCAGAATTAAATTTTTTAAAATATTGAAAAAGGTCTTCAGATTTAAGTGGGTGGATGTGGTTAATGAGGTCACCAGTTTTCAGCCAATCATTGTTGTGCGCACATAGCATCCACTGTCAATATGCACAATTCATTTCTCCAGCACTTGGTCCAAGACTGGACATTTTGTTTAGCAGTAAAATTCAGAGAGTATTTTCTCACTCTAGAGTCACTGCTTAAAATTACATACTGTACATCTGAACATAATCAAAATATTCATTATCTTTTTCCGGGTGACAGCCCTCCTTCTTCCTCAGACTGGCTTAATACTGTTTTAGTCTTAAAACAAAGCAAACACACACTTTTGCTTCATTCAACCACTTTTCTCATTAGGTTGCATGGAAAACTAAATAAGATCTTTTATCCCAGTTGTCCTTGTAATGAAAGCACAGTAATTTTAAAAATATTCCAGTAAGAATCTCTCTGTTTTGGCATGTTGCACTTCTAATTAAGTCTGGCCATTTCCACACTACACCATTATAATGCTATTATTGCACTTTCAACATCCTATGGAATTCTGGGGTTTGCAGTTTAGGGAGTGTCATCTAGATTTCTCAGCCAGAGAGTTCTTTGGCCCCAGTAAACTACAAACCCCAGAATTCCACAGGACGTTGAAAGTGGAATAATAGGACTATAACAGTGTAGTGCAGAAATGGCCAGAGTCTCAGTTTGGTTTATGTCATGCTATTTACATGTTTGTTTTATTATATATCAGATACTGTGCTCTCTTCTGTTTTCCTTTAATGTAGATAAGATTGTTTTGTTCTACCGCACGCAAAAACTGTTGCTTAGACATTTATAATTATCAGTTTATGTTGTGATATAGTATTTCAGCAACAAAATAGTTCCTTATTCCCAGGAGTGTCTTTCTCAGCAAATGTGGATCTTTCACATATTGGTTGTCCTCTTATTGTGACTTTCTGCAAATATGTTTTTCAACAGCTAATGAGAAAGATGGGCTATGAAATCTGATACAACTGAAAGTACTCTGGATATATTTAAAGACTACTATTGCATGCATAGGATAGCCCTTAAAAAAAACACAATCATTTGTCTTCTAAGTACTGCAAAAATATGCATTGCCGATTGATAGAAGTCTGTAGCAGTCACCATATTCCCAAAGGACTGATGTGAATGAACGTGGACTGGCTCTCTCAACCGAGGCAATATTTCACAGGAAAGCAAAAGAGCAGATACAGTTCTCATCAGATTAGTGGATGGCTTATTTCGTTTGCACTACACTCAGTGAGCTGTAGAGTCTATACCAGGCTGCAATCTAATCAAGCATCTTTAAAATTCAGACTTGAGAGAATGTTTGTACTCTGTAAACAAATAAAGTGGCTTCCTTGCTCCCAATTTTCCTCAGTGATAGAGCTCCCCCTCTGGGACCAGCACTCAGTGCAGCTATAAAAGGAAAGCAACTGCCTTCTGTACCTGAAAATGAGGAAGGGAGGAGGGTGAGGAGGAGGGAAAATGGAGTGTAGCAGCACCTTTAATACCAATGGGTTTTTATTTTTTGCATGAGCTTTCATGGAAATAATCCCACCTCTTTGGATGCAGTACAGAGTGCATCTTCAACACACAATAGCTTTAAGAATACTGCCCAGAAGGCCTCAGGAAAGCCAGCCAGCTGGCACACAAATGGATTTTTCTCAGATCATCCCTTTTTCATGACAACAGATCAAAGAAGCTGGCTAAAGCACATTGGAATTGGAGGCTGAGGGGCGAACACTCAGTATTTTTCTTTACCCCTTTCCCTGTCAGCGCAGAGGGGACACAGAACTATGTCTTGCCCTTTCTTGCTGCACCCACATTTCATTGCTTTGCAGAACTTGGGAAATTTACATTTTTGGATTACAGTTCTCAGAATCCCCTAGCCAGCATCAGTGATCATGCTAGTGTGGTACTCTAAGAACTGTAGTCTTAAGAAGGAACATTTCCATGCTCTTGTCATTGTATACCTTCAAATCATTTCTGAATTATAGTGACCCTAAGGCAAACCTATCAGGTTTTGTTTGTTTGTGCAAGATGTTCGGGGGGGGGGGTTGTCTTTGCCCACCTCTGAGGCTGAGAGAATGTGAGTTGCCAAGGGTCACCCAATGAGTTTCCATGACTGAGTGGGGATTCAAACCCTGGGCTAATTGGGAGGGGTTGCTAATATGCCAGAGGACAGGAGCAAAATTCAAAATGACCTGGACAGATTGGAGAGCTGGGTCAAAGCTAACAAAATGAAATTCAACAGAGAGAAGTGTAAGGTCCTACACTTAGGTAGAAAAAATGGAATACCGAAATATAGGATGGGGGACATGTGGCCGGATAGCAGTACGTGTGAAAGGGATCTAGGAGTCTTAATAGACCACAAGCTGAACACGAGTCAGCAGTGTGATGCGCCAGCCAAGAAAGCCAATGCAATTCTCGGCTGCACCAATAGGAGTATGGTGTCTAGATCGAGGGAGGTATTGGTACCACTCTACTCTGCTTTGGTTAGACCTCATCTTGAATACTGTGTCCAATTCTGGGCACCCCAATTCAAGAAGGACATGGTCAAGCTGGAGCAAGTCCAGAGGAGGGCAACCAAAATGGTGAGGGGCCTGGAAGCCATGCCCTATGAGGATAGACTTAGAGAGCTGGGTATGTTTAGTCTGCAGAAGAGAAGGTTAAGAGGGGACATGATAGCCATGTTTAAATATCTGAAGGGATGCCATGTAGAGGAGGGAGAGGGCTTGTTTTCTGCTGCTCCAGAGACCAGGACAAGGAGCAATGGATTCAAGCTGCAGGAAAGAAGATTCCACCTGAACCTCAGGAAGAACTTCCTGATGGTCAGGGCTGTCCGGCAGTGGAATATGCTGCCTCGGAGTGTAGTGGAGTCTCCTTCCATGGAGGTTTTTAAGCAGAGGCTGGATGGCCATCTGTCGGGAGTGCTTTGAGGGTGTTCCTGCATGGCAGGGGGTTGGACTGGATGGCCCATGTGGTCTCTTCCAACTCTACATTTCTATGATTCTATAGACTTGTACTCCAGTGCTCAAACCACTATACCACACTGGCTCTCTTGCTCAGCTCTTTAGAAAACAGACATGACTGTACTCTAACAGCCTGGAAGAGAATCCAAGAAACCAGTTTCTTACTGCTTCCTTGCTACAATGCCTAGGCAGGACTGTCTTCCCCTGACATTCTTAGCTTGTATTTATCTCCTTTTCCCTAACAGACCCCAAAACAAAACCAAGACATCCTAGGTTTTAAGTCTCAGCAATTTTGAATCAACGAAGTCATTGCTGCACAATGGAAAAGGGGCCTGAAAACAAAGCAGACATTGCTGCAGGGCACAGGAATACAGAATGGCTCTGGAGGAGGGCAATAAGCTCTCACTTTTTTTGTTTTATTTGTGTACTTCATATCTCACTTTTACTTTTTCACAGCATGGTACCCCATGCTCTGTACTCTAAGGTTATTGCCCTGTCTTTGGTAACTGAGCAAACAGTTGGTCCTCCACATTCACTAGAGTTAGGGGTGCAGGATCCTCACAAAAATGGAAAAATTGCAAATATCAAAATGTATGTGGGTATCTGTGGGAAGGGGGCTGAGGCATGGTGAGAAAAAGGGATACCCAAGGTCTATACTAGGTCAGGGAAAGGAGAGGGAAACAGGTTGGGTTAGCACGGTGGCCCTCTATTTCCTCTCTCACCCATCTCCTTCCTTGGGTGTGTGGGGCATTGGGAGAAGGTTTGTGGTGCTGAGAAATTGGGCTGTGAGCTGCCCCTAGCTGGCCAAGCAGTGCCTGGTGGAGGACCAAAGGCACATTATTAAAGGGCTGCATGGCCTGACTGGAGCTGCCAAGAGGGAAGAAGCACCTGAGGTGGGGGAGCACAGGGGGTTAAGGAAACTCACAAATAGTCAAATCTGTGGAAGTCAAACCCGCAAATGTGGACAGCTGACTATATTTACCTCTCCCCTCAACAGAGCCTGTTTTCAATCCTGACCCTTCTGAAGAGCCCAGGCAGAAGGCAGATTTCTTCTGTATGTTCTTTCTATATCCAGAAGATTTCCCAGTTGCTCCATTATGAATCTGAGTCCTCCTAAACATAGAGTGCTACTGTTGCCAGAGAAGGAAACAGAAACTGAATTGTCCTGTCAGACCGCACCAGTGTTCCTGTGAAAATGGCGTTACGACTGCTGGGAGACAGAACTGGCCTCACATGACCTTCAGAACCCCTCAGTTATGGAGCACCCTCAGAATATCACCCATCCCGATGGACCACGGTGCTCCCAGTTCCCAACTGTACCCACATATTTAATGGCACTATTGTAAGGCTCGTAAAATCCCTCAGCAAGTGCAGGGTCTCAGCCCCATGGCCAGCTGATACAGTGAGAGCATATTGTTAGAGGCAGGCTTCTAAGCTGCAGCTTGGGGAACAGTCTAGATGTAATTCCTGGAGACCAAGTTCGAAGTCCACGTTCAGCTCTCAAGAGGGAGCTCCTTTCTGCAGCATAGCAGAGCTTTGCTGGACTTTCTAACTTGGCTAATTGCATGGACACCTTCACCCATCTGGCAGAAACTGATCTCTCCCTTGGCTGAGCAATCGACAGCTGAGAACCTGGACATCACAATGTGACTATTCATTCTGTCTTTGGTTAGAGAGAATTAAAGTTCAGCCATATAGCCCAGACAGCTTTCATCAGGGAACATGCATCAAATTGCTCTGGGAAAACAAAGGCAGGAGGAGCACAGGTGTCAGTTTTATATGTTGCTTTTTCTAGTCTGTGAAACGTGCTCATAAGTGATGCCCTTTAATATATTTCCATGCTTATGATCTGATATTTACATGAAGCATCATTTTCTACATTAAAATGCAAAATTCATGGATTAGGAGAGGAGCAATGCACATATGTAAGACATGGAGACTACTCATAAGAGCAATCCTGTGACTTAAAAATGGAATACATGAATTGAATTCTAGTTGTCATCAGCACAGGCAATTAACAAAGCCTCTGGCAAAAAGCTCCTTTTTTGCAAAGTCCTTTTATGTCCACTCAGCCCCTCCTTTCTTCTTTATCAGTATCTGCATTGGGAGGATAGTAAAGGAAGGCTGGACAAACACAGAAGTTGGTATCAGATTGATGTCTACAGTAAACAATGGAATGGAACGAATAGGGTGCTACTGATTCAACTGCACCTGTGTGTACCTGCCTGAAACAGGCAAGGTGAACAGCAGCTGTCTCCAGAATCCCTTACTGGATATGCATGAATACAAAACAGAGAAAAATGGACAAAGCAGATACGCCTTTCTCATCAGCTATACTTAGCGTGTGAAGAAGAAGAAAATGGAGGAGGAGGGGGAGGGGGAGAAACTTATAAGTTTGGCCATCAAAGTGGAAATCAGAAGAAAAGTGGAGGCTGGTATGATGTGGGGGGACCCCAGCCCTGGATGCATTTTGGAAGAAGCCTTCAAGTAGCCTCTAGAAGGTTCAAAATGTATTTGTTTACTTATGCCAGACTCACCTGACCTGGTTGTTTCATGCCACATGTGCATATTGTTAGTTTTGGATAAATGGTTTGCTGAAACATGTTGAACTGCCCAAAAATATATACTTTGTTAACTGAGGTATATCTGTACTGTGTCACCCTCCCACCACTATTACTAGTGGGTGCTTTACAATATCACATAATATAGCACAACAGAAGATTAAAGAGTGATTTCAACTACACTGAAGTCTAAGCAAGAATCACTGTTTTTTGTGGTCCCCTGAAAGTAGTTCTTCGGTTTGAATATAGTATGAATGAGATCAATATCAGTGTTAGGAATCTGAAAAAAGTTCCTTTAAACTTTTAATCACTAATGGAATCAGGGATCTCAGCTGTAGGGTTATGTCAGCCTCCCAGTCCCTGTATGTGTGCATAGGCATGTGGTCACTGACTGCCAAGGGGACTAACTGTGGCTCTTGGGGCCAAAAGGAGCTGGACTCCTGATTTAAATGCTTCCTCTACAGCTATCATCAGCACACCTTAAGCTGTGGACACTTCACATCAAGTCAGAAATATGATGATTCGTTTATCAGTTCTCTCTCTCTCTCTCCCTCTCTCTCTCTCTCACACACACACACACATTTTATATTACATTGCAGTTTGGTATCTAATTTCTTACTGAAACTATTTTTCTTCAGAAACATATAGGCAAGGTGGGATGTATTCTTGGATTTGATACCACACAAGACAGCCTCAAATTTGTCCAGGTTGAGAATTAAGTTTCTAGAGAATTTCTTTTTTTCAAAAAGCACATTTTCTATATATATAAATATATGAACAGTCTGAAATCCTATGAGTTATGATCAGTGACATTTCAAAAGTTAGAAAAGTATTAGAAAATTTTGGGACCAGTGATTCAAAATGAAAAACATCTGCTTGGATGTGAGTGGCATTAGCAGATCAGATTCAAAATATAAGCAAAATATACAGTTGATTTAGAGAGCCAGCATGGTATGGTGGTTTGAGTGTTGGACGATGACTCTAGAGACCAGGGTTTGAATCCCCAGTCATTCAACAAAATCTACTGGGTGACCTTGGGCAAGTCACGCTCTCTCCGCCTCAGAGGAAGGCAAAGGCAAATGCCCCCTGAACAAATCTTGCCAAGAAAATGCCTTAGGGTCACTATAAGTCAGAATTTACTTGAAGGCATACAACAATTGTTTTCTTAGTCACTGTTAATTTATTCAGGTTGCAGAGTCCAACTCTTATTGGTGCAAAGTTTGAAAAAATTATTTGTATATTAACCACTGTCCTGGATATAGTAGGAATGGGATGAGAGAGTTGAACCTTGTAATCAATCAGTTTCTCCCCACCCCACCCAACCCACTGCCATGGCCACCACAAGACTAGAGTCTTTATTAACAACACAATGAGACCTATCTCTGTTTGGAACCACAATCTCATATATTGCAATACTTCTGAGACCTTTGCATATAATTTCAAGACTCTCTTGTAAGCGGTTTGCTCTCATAAAAAAAAAACCAGATTAACCATATTATTAACTAACTGGAGTCTACAAATTCATACAGTAGGCGAATTAAATTTGCTATGCAGTCATTCTTCCACATTTGCTAGGGTTAGGGGCACAGGACTTCAGTGAAAGTGGAAAAACTGTGAATAACTCTAGCCCCTCCCAAACCATATTGAACACACAAAAAAGTATGATCACCAAATTCAAATGGATTCCCCTGAGGCATCTGGGTTCCTTCATAAAGCAGAAGTGGGTGGCTGGTGGGGCTTACTGCCACCTCCCATTGCTGCCCCACATGATTTTTAACAGGGACTTACAAGCCTCATTAGCAGTTTCTCAGTCTCACGAGGCTTGCAGTCCCTATTAACAATGGCATAGAGAGGCAGCAGAAGTGACAGCAAATAATCCATGAATAATCAAATCCACAAAAGTGAAATCCGCAAATGTAGAGGGCTGACTGTATATCCACAGAAGATAGGAGAGGCCTTTGGATAAGCCACCACTGTCCACACAGCTCTTGTGTTCAGGAGAAGCGATCTCAGTCAAGACAGGCTTAAGAAATTGCCCATTAAGGTAACCTCTTGGAGTGGGAGTTCATTTTCAAATATATGTTAAAATCAAATGGCAAACAGAGATTTAAAAACAAACAAAACATGCTTTTCAGAGAATGGCGAAAAGGAGCAGGACAACAGAAGGAGGTTTTTCTTTCTTTTACTGTTTCTCTCCATTCTGAGTATGCTAGTTCCCCAGAGGGCCAGGACTGGCAATTTGACTGCAGAAAACCATCCTTGTGCAGACAGACGGCAACCTCTTTCCCTAGAGTGAGCAGGCAGGGAGATCCCAGTGGCATGTGGTAGAGGAGGTGTCTGATAGTGCGAGCCCTGTTTACTTAATCCCAGCCAACAGAATCTGTATGAAACCTGACTTTCTTATAATGTAAAAAATAAGTGAAGAGGAAAACTGGACTTAGAAAACAGGCACTCGTATGTTCCCCAGATGATAATCTATTCTGCCACTACAAACTACTTGTCAGCCCCTGGTCAGTTATGGATTTGTGTATGTATGCTGCTCTCAGCTGTCCATGCTCCCAAGTGGCAGCATGCATGTGCTATCCTCAGCTTGCATGTTTTTTGTTTCTTCATGCAAATGAACGCCCATACAATTTTCCTACATTCTTTGAGGGTGTACATACATGCAGATAAACACACTATTAACAAGGAGACCCCCCCCCGCCCGCATTGGTCTGTCTTTATCCCTATTTTTCAATGCGCAAGTCTGCAGCCAGAGAACTAATCTGCCTAGAACAAGAAGGCCATAGCTTGTTTAACATGACCCAGCATAGCAAAAAGTAGCAGCTAGAAAGGAAGCCAGGTCTCCTGAGTTCTTATCCAGTGCCCTACTTCTTGAGCCATCACACTAAAGGGCTCAGCAATCAGCAGGAGCTCATTTCACTGTGGAAAAACAAGGATACACAACTATGTGTGTATTCATCTCTCTATAATTGCACTGATCTCCAGTAAAAGAATCCAGAGTTCAGGCTTTGCAAAGATCATCACTACTTTACAGAGGCCATTTCCGCACTAGACTGTTATAGCGCTATTATTCCACTTGCAACATCCTATGGAATCCTGGGGTTTGCAGTTTTGGGAGGGGCCGGCCGAAACTGCAAACCCCAGGACTCCATAGGATGTTGCAAGTGGAATAATAGCGCTATAACAGTCTAGTGCAGAAATGGCCAGAGAAGAGAACTGCTGAACAATCTAAATGCCATACTGGAGGTGACTGGGTGACTTTGGTATAAATAGATGTTCAAGAAAATAACCACTCATTGCATAACAGCCTGAAATACAAATGCCTTCAGTAGTACGCCCCTCAGCCTCTCTGATGGACTTTATGGATCTTCTTCAGCTGGGCTGAAAGGGTGCCTGAAGCCACTTGGCCATTGGCGAGCTAACTGGTTCAAAACAATTTGCAGAAATGCCTTCATTATTACTTAACTGGAGCAAGGAACAGATGAATAAGTGATGGAGAATCATCTAGGAGCCAGCAAGGCTCTTAGGCATCCTTTTGTTTTTTAATACACTGATTAGCTCTAAAGAACTGTAAGCGATAAGAAGCTGCAGCATAGTCCAATATTGGTTTATTATAGAGCCCTTTCTAGACAAGGCAGCTTTTACAAAAAGGGACGGAAGAGTTGGCCAGTTCCTGTGAACGATCCAGCCAATCTTCTCTTAACATAAGGTACATAAAGTTCCCAAAAAGCTACATTGTCTCTCCATTCAAATTTCAGCAGATTACTCTCCAACAAAAAGACCACTTTCTCCTTGCCTTCCAAACTTCAGAGGGACAGAAGTTGTTGTTGTGTGCCTTCAAGTTGTTTCTGACTTATGGAGACGCCATCACAGGGTTTTCTAGGGCTGAGAGTGTGAGACACTCAAGGTCACCCAGTGGGTTTCCTTGGCTGAGTGGGGAATCAAACTCTGGTCTCTAGGGTCGTAGTCCAGTGCTCAAACTACTACCCCCCACTACATACTACATACTACTGTTAACATGAGTCAGTTTGGAAGCAGCAAGTTTTTAGTGTACAATGTTACAGACACTGTTGGTCTTTAAAGGCCCTACGGTAGAAATTAGAGAGCCAGTGTGGGGTAATGGTTTGAGCATTGGACTACAACCCTGGAAATCAGAGTTCGATTCCCTGTTTGGGCATGGAAACCCACTGGGTGACCTCTGGCACATCACACATACATTCTCACCCCCAGAACACCCTGTGATAGGGTCACCACAAGTTGAAAATGACTTGAAGGCACACAACAACAACGATTTCTGTCTCCCTGGACTTTGGAAGGCAAGGAGAAAGTGGTCTTTTGCTGGAGAATAATCTGTGACTCTGTGTTACAATTTGAATGAAGAGGCAATGGAGCTCATTGTACTTTACCTTAAGAGAAAATTGGCCGGATCCTTCACAACTTCCCAGCCTCCACTGTCTTTGAACTCCAAGTCAAATAGATCTGCAGCAGAAGAAGACAGACAGCAACATCTGACACCAATACCAATCTCAGAAGGGAGCATCACTAAGAAGTGTTGCCACCCAGGCTGGTTCTGAATCTTTTTCCCTCCATCCGACTGAGGTACGCAGTGAAATCCTTGACAGCAATAACTGTAACCTACATCCATGTTAAGCTTTTAGATGCACAACTGTACACATAAGCATGTGTGCACACAGGTATGTGCACATACACATGCACACACACACCCACACACACATACCACCTAGGATTTCCCCGCAAAGGCAGGAGCTCACCCCTGCTCCCTCTCCAAATCACTGCCTCCCAGATTCCTCCTCCAACAATCTTGAAAGAATTATCTTTGGGCACAACAGGACTCTTGCTCTCCCTCTGCAAGTAATCTAAGATTAGAATCTGTTTATAATCTGCAAATTCTTCAGAGTAAAGAAAACCAATAAGCAAAACACTAAGGAAGGATCCAATGTAGTATGGTGTTTGAACATCTAACTATGAGAAACGGGCTCGAACCCTCACTCAGACATGGAAAACCATAGGGTGATTTGGGAAAGTCACACTCTCTCAGCCTCAGAGGAAAGCAAAGGCAAAACCCCTCAGAACAAATCCTGCCAATAAAACTAGGTTCACCTTAGGGTCACTGTGAGCTGGAAATGACTTGAAGGCTCACAATAACAACAACAACAACAACAATAATTAAGATAGCCATGTTTACTGCCACTTAGATTTCATGAAGAGTGAGAGCGAGACTACAACGAAATGGAATCCTATCAAGCAAAAAAGAACAGAAGTGAAACAAGTTTGAACACGTGCACATCACATCCATCACTACCTTATGCTTGCGCACAAGACTGGAACTCTGTCCAGTTTCAGTCCAAGATACAGTGGATAAAATGGCATGACTGTCTAAGCTTCTGCTCTGTCCAGTCTCTAATAACTGCTGAGTGTTTTGCATCATGCAAATCCTGCTTTTGGCTCACTCTGACTGATGAACAGGCCATTCTTATATCCCCTTCTGGTTCTTTCAGCCAACTGTCTGTTGCCTGACATGTGCGTAGGCCTGGGCTTTGAGTCAAAGCAGGATTCTATACTGCTGACAGTGGCAGGTAAAGTGTAATTCTAACAATCTTTAAGGGAAAGTTTCCAATGTATCCTGCAATGAGGTGGCACTATTTCTTTAAAAGGCAGTCACCAACAACATGGGGAGGCAGAAAGGATCTTTCCAAATGGCAAACCATGTTACAGTAGAATTATTATTCTGCCCTATGCAGACGGGCATAATTTTTACTTCCTGGCACCTCCAGTTAAAAGTGTCAGATAACAGCTGGTCGGAAACAGCTTTGCTTGAGATCCTGGAGAGCTGCTGCTACTCAGAGTTAGTCACACTGGGTTCAATGGATCAATTGTCTGACTTGGGTATAAGGCAACTTTGTATTTTAAGAGAATGGCAAAGGGTAGGTTCAACCACACATACACACACTCTCTCATACACATCTAATGCTCTTCTTCAGCAAAAACTCTACTGAATGAATTTTGTCTCTGAAGCAAGAAGTAAGAAAGCAAAGCCCCAGTAGTTACCACAGCTGGCTACCAACCCCCACCAAACTTCATGGACTCCCTGAGCCAAGGGAAAAGCTGAACTTGCCAGACATCCAGACATGTCTCTAGATGGAATTCCACTTTTGATGCTGAACCCTTTCCTTGACAGAAGAATCAGTTCTCCTCTGACATCACAATTTTCATTTCTCACTATAACTGTGTTTGCATCTGATGCCTTGGAACTGGAAGATTTTACACTATAATGTTTCACAGAGCTGAGCAGAATCTGAAATGAGGGAAGCAGACTACATTCTGCGCTAACTCCTTATGCATATCTGGCTCCCCAGACTCTGGCAGTTTTATAATGTACTCCGTAGGGCATTAACCAGCTGCTGATATAGCAATGCAATAAATAATTCATACAACTTGGCAAACAGCCTACACAAAGCCACAAATGATGGCACAAAGATGTTTAACTCTACTGCCAGGATTTCTGCCATCAGCAGCTGGAAAGAGGGAAGGAGCAGCAGGAAGAGGTAATGTTCCTGCTACAGTTAGCATAGCTTTAGATTTCAAGGGTGACAAACATAAACTGAACTGCAGCACAAATAATCCCCTTGATATTCTCAGTACCCTAAGCCTGATGCATAATAGATAGTATAAGCCAAACAATATAAGAGGGTATACAACACAATGATTGTACATCACATATGTGTCAAGGTCATAACATACTGCCTTTCTCCACCCCACTCCCAGGGCAGCCAATTATATGAAGGCAGGGAAATGCTAAATGTCATGACAGGATGCAAGGTTCCTTTTAGTGGATCAGAGAAGTTTGGCATGGACAGTAAAAAAAGAGAGAGGGATGGTTGTCATTTCAGGCAGCAATCATACTTTCATCATCCTGGCTAGTCCCGCTCTATCTCTTTTGGTATCATGGTTACAATGGAACCTTCAAAAAACAGATATTTATAAAGCCTCTTTGCATTTTGGCAACAAGACACTCTCCAGCCATTTTGATAATTCATTCTTTTCTGCTTCTTTCTAGCTTTGCACAGTCTGCAAAATGTCCTGAGAGAACCTATGCATAATTCATCCTGGCTTTTTTGGTGGATGAGAATTGGAACCAAGAGAAAATTGTTCTTTCTTTACAGACACACACACACACACACACACACACACGCTACAAAAAGTATCCATTATTGAAAATAAATTATTGTGCTTTATAAAAATGAAGTAAGAATAAGAACATGATGGAATAGAATGCTAGTGGTTTCTTCCAATGCAGCGTCCAGAAAGATTCAAAATAGATTTAAAATTAGAACGTTTTGAAAGAAAGAATACGACAAATCAATTAGAAAAGCATTATTTGAAAAACCCAAGGTATTAAATTTCTAAGATTTGTAAGACAATTCTGGAACAAGAATTAGAAGAAGAAACAATAAAAGAGCTGATAATTAAATAGGCACAAAATACTGGACATGAAATACAGCTTGAAAACTGAGAATTATGCTGGAAGAGAATAGAAAAATTCACCTTATTACAAGAACCAAAAGAGAACCATTTAAAAATGGTTTTCAGATGGTATCTTGTACCAGATAAATTCGACAAGATGTACAAGACAGGACAAAGTAACTGTTGGAAGTGTCAGGACATAAAAGGAACATTCTTTCATACGTGGTAGTCCTGTCCACAAGCCCCTTTCCCAAAAATGGACAAATATACTCTATATGACGATGGTAGCAAGATGTTTGCCAAAGTATGGAAAAATAAAAGTATTCCTGATATAGAGGACTGGATGATCAAATTGCTGGAAATGAAAGAATTAGATAATGCAACACTCAGCATTAATGGAAAGATGAAGGAAGCAAATAGTGAAGAATGGGAAACAGTAATGAGATTTCTGGGTGAAGAGTATGGAAATGCAATACTCATAAAATAACCAAAGATTAAAGATGAAGTATTAGGGCAAAAAAAAAAAGAAAGAAAGAAAGAAAGAAAAAAAAGAGAAAGTCCCATATATATGCGCAAGGTGCTTATTATTTTAAAACTATATTATGGAACGAAATGGTTAAGGTACCAGTGGAAGACTCTGGATTAGAAACACATGTATTAGATGAGGCAGAAAGTTAACAAAATAGAAAAATAAAACTAAATTAAAAGAAGTTGTAAATAGAAGATAAAGAGGGGGAAATAATCCAACAAAAGGTAAGTAAGAAGTGAAAAAAATAATACAAAAAAATTTATGATGGATAATATTGAGAGGCTAAAAATCGCAGGTATGATACAGTCGATAATTGTATGTAAATATGATGCTATCAACCTAATTTAGACAAAGATACCCATAGATATTATAAAGAAGTTCACTGAATATAATTAAAATACATTATTGTAATTTTATAATTTTATTAAAGTATAATAAAAAATAAAATTAGAAAAAATAAATTATTGTGCCTTGAGATTATTGCTTTGTTCAAGCAACTTAAATGCATTTTAGCATTCACCATTATGTATCCATTACACTTTGTTCCTAAAAATCCTGCATTTTATACTTGATATTTCTTAGACATTTTCCCCTGACAATATTGAGAGACTTAGAGAAAATTACTTATTTCTCAGACTTGTCAAGTGTAATGTTTTCTAGTGTGGAGGAGGAATGGAATGGCAGGAAAAATGTCTTAAGTCAATAATACCTTTGTCTCCTAAATTCCAGACCAATTAAGAGACTGTGAATGTATTCTGTATCCAGAAACTGTAGTTTTATTACAACAAATAATGAACGGAAAGATCTTTCCTTCCCTTTTGCTCAGTGCTGGAAAACAGGCAAGACAGGAGCTCCCCATACTCTTCCTCTTGCTCTGGCTTTTCCCAAGAGAATTCTGATTTGCTTGTGGAAGAGTACAGTTTCTGTTAAACCGGACTCTCTGTTGCAAAAGTTTCGAGTGAAACCAAGGGATACCACTTCTCTTGTGCACCCATAGACCAGCAAAAGCCACTATCAGGAAGCAGGAGTGGTCCTCTTATTTCTAAATAGCCAACTGTGAACTACTGCTTTTAGCATCACCATTATTCTTCCATCTCCCTCATATCCAGAGCTTACTGACACTGTCAGCATTCAGCTGTTGTGGGAAAAGGAGAAGCTGCCAGGGGGCTATTGTGTGTATATGTGCCTTCAAGTTGCCTGTCGACTTATGTTGACCCCATGAATTTTTCATAGGGTTTTCTTAGGTAAGCACTAGTCAGAGGAGGTTTTGGCAGTTCCTTCCTCTGAAAAATAGCCTACAGCACCTGGTAATTGTTGGCAGTCTCCCAACCAAATAGTAGCCAGAGCCAACCCTGCTTAGCTTCCAAGATATATAGGAACTGGTGCCCTTAGGGTATTCAGGCAGGATCTGGGCCTATTACCTCTGAATATTAGGCCTGTTTGCATCCCTTTTAAAAAATGACACAATCTAGGTTTTACTTCCAAAGGAGGGACTCCATTGGTCATTTGTTTTTATACAATGCTCTGATCCAGAGATTGTTTAACACATTACAACAAAGTGAAAAATGACAACTGTTTTTTTTGTCTTTACCATCAGTGCTCCTTGCCATCTATCTCACCTTCCTAAATGGATTTTAGCCATGTACTATACTTGTTTGTGAAATAGTTAAAAGATTTGCACAAGGCAGTACAAAGCGAAAATCAGATTGTTCCCTTCATTTTCTGCCTTTAATTCCTAGTTGGTACAAGGATAGATTGACTGTCTTTCTGCACATAAACTCTCCTTACCCCTTTTATGGACTGAAGCCACGTACGGAGCAAACTTTGAAACGCTCCAAAGCTCACATAAGATTATTTCCACAAAAATAAGAAAAGTGAGGAGAGGCAGATTTCAGAGATCCCTTTAAGCCTGGCACATTTGCTATGCATGGCTGACTGCCGGTGCCAGGCTCTGGCAAAAGCCAAGCCAGCTCCCACGATAGCCATTCTCAGGGCCAAAGAAGCACAAGGGTTCCTGTGTTTGATCCAGTTGGTTCCCTTCCTTCCAGAGAAGCTCCCTGACTGCCTACCTTCCATGGGCAGTCCTGGTGCAACAACTCTCTATAAAGGTCACAAGGAAGTCAATCTATTTTGCCTGAGAAAAGACCCTTAGCCACACAACAAGGCCAAAAATAAACGAAACCCCCTATTCCTTATTGTTAAGCACAAAAGGCTAGAGCAGGTCCTTCACCACAAACACAGTGGAACTTATGAGCCACTAAATTCCTCCCAGCAAACTCTCTCTTTTACACAGAGGTTATGAAAAACATTTGCTGGGAAACACAGTTGCAGTTAGAATCTGTTGGCTCAAAGCAAAGAAGCACACCCTTCTCTTCTCTCTCTTTCTCTATCCTGAGAAAGGCCAAGTAGGTGGAGCAGGGATGAAAGCTACAATGTGAGGAAGAAGGAAATGCAAGAAATGTTATCTGCCTGAGCAGCTCCATCTCTAAAAGCCACGGGCTAATGAAGCAGGCTGTACTTTCTCCCACCCAGCTCCCCAACTCCACCCTGGACAGGGGCCAGCTGGAAGAAAGTGACTCAGATACTGGGAACCAGGGGGATTTGTTGCCTTTTGTCCAAAGCGGCCTTCAGAAAGATTTGCATGGGGTAGAGGGAGGAGAGCGAGCTAATCACAGAGCTGATTCATCTCTCGGCAAGAACCCAGGGCAAGGTGTCAGGGACTAAACTAAACTGAAATGTTGGGGGATTATGCCTACACTGCAGTCATGCTTAGCACAGAGTCAGGATGTCAGAGTCAGAGTCAGTGCACTACCCTACCCCACAGCCTAGAAACTCCAAGCATTTAACTAATTCCTACTTTGGGACCTTAATATTTGTAATTCTGAGAGAAAGGTTAGGAAACACTTAACTAAGGCCATTTAGGGAGGGGCCAGCTGGAAACTGCAAACCCCAGGACTCCATAGGATGTTGAAAGTGGAATGATAGCGCTATAACAGGCTAGTGCAGAAATGGCCTAAGAGTCAGAAGTGTCTGTCACCTTATGCTATAACTCTCCAGACTCTTTTGGAGAAACTATGAAAGTTAAAAGTAAAGCAAAAGCTGACAAATTTGTAGTAAAGAACTGCCTTCTGTGAAATAATGTTCAAGTACTAGCCTTCCTTCTCCACACTGTCTCTGTGAGAAGCTATGAATTTAGACACTCCCTCCTGCCTTGTAAGGAACACGGGGTGCACATACTTCTGCCATATCTTTGGGGTAGAGGGAGAAAAGATTGACAGCTTTAACAACTTACTATTCTCAATATGTTTAACACCATAATGGTTTACAGTAACAAAAAAATTAACTGCTTTTTAAAACAGATGCCCAGTCCCAACAGGTTTTTGAGAGCCAATGAATGCCCAAGTCTGGAGGCTCTAAACAAGTATAAAGGGGATGTTGAGTTAGTAGGGTAACTAGTAGGATCTCCTAGGGTGAGACAGTGGGTCTTTTGCTGATAAACTGAATGGAGAAGGAACAATGGCGCGCGCACACGGCCGATTGGCAGTTTTTACCTTATTAATAAACAATTTGGAGAAACAGAAGTGCAGAGAGGGTGATTGTATTGATCATAAATCAAACTCCTGATCCTTATTATGGTAATACCTTTATCAGGCCAACCAAAAGGGCACAAAAATCTCTGTGGGCGAGCTTTTGAAACAAATGCTTCTTCATCAGAGGGAAGAGAAGGGAATGACAATATTAGGACCACATATTCTGCACCTTGCTTTGAAATGGCACAGAGGGAGGGTTGGAAGAATTTTAGTTAATCAAACACCACTCTCAGTGCCCTTGGCTTTGCTGCGAATAACATTTTGCCTAATGAAGAAACGTTGGTTTCAGAAGCTAGCACAGTGACATTTCTGTGCCTTTTTGTATGTCCTTATTGCCATAATGAGGACTTTGGAATCTGGGAAAAGTAGATAGGATAGGAGTGGCCAAAGCTCATCCTATATGCTGGAAACAAAGCAATCTTCCCACTGTAGTATCCATCACCACTACCTAGAATAACATTTTTTTAAAAAACCCTTAGAGTTCTTGTAGCCTTTAGGCGTGTGGAGGCAACTTCACATAAGTCTTCAACCTCTTGGAGGCTTCTGGTTTTCCAAAAAGCAACCCCATGCCTAAAACAACCCAGAAAAACTGTTCTTTGCATCCCCTAGAGAATGTAAAGAGCACATCTATTTGTGTGTCCTGAATCTTGCACTGAGACAGCCTCACTGAAAGGCTGTGAGCTGCAGTGTTATAAGAGAGGTGAGGGCCTAGGTGAGAGCACATTCCAGAGGCCTGGGGCTTGCCTTGAAGGGCTGCCCCACCCCACCTACCCCAACACTCCCATTTACAGAAGGCCTCTTGCAATCTGGACTATTACTTCTTCAAACAGTGCATAGTTAAATGATGGGATTCATTGCCCAAAAGATGTAGAGATGGCTGCCAACTAGTATGGCTTTAAAAGGGAATTTGGCAAATTCATGAGAATAAAGCTGTCTTTCAAGATAGGACTTCCTGTCCTCTTCTCGACCTTGCTAACTTGGTCATGTTCCCTCCCCCTTGTTGCCACCCATTTCTGAAGCAGCCTGTGAAAACCAAAAGAGCAGAGAGTATGCCCTCTCCTGCAAGGCAAAGGAAGGCAAGGCTCAAAAAGCTACTGACATTTATGAAAGTCTGGAGCCAGGCTTTAGAATACTACAGGTTCAAGTGAACCACAGAATCACTCCTAGGCCTCCAGCAGCCAGTAAAGACCCCTCAGTCAGAGCATCTAGCTATTTTCTGAAAGCACCTCTCATCCTTAAATAATAGAGTAACCCCCCTCTCTCCTTCCCTGAGCATTTCATTTCTTCCCATTGCAAAAGAAACCAAGTTGGTTCCAGGTGCTAGTGGAACAGGGGCTCTCAACACTTTTAACACTGACTTACCATACATACTCTACTTAAAAATGAACAAGCAATGTCTGGGAATTCAAAACTATATATTATTTCTAAGGAGACCTAATTGAGAAATGATCCTTTTGTGCTGCCAAAGCAGGCATTTCTACCAAATAACTCTAGGCATCAGTGTCTCAATATGGATGAGTCAAGGCAATGGGTCAAACTGCCAGATGTTTCCACCTTTTGGGAAAACAGGATTTCAGCCAGAGACACAGCATTCAAATTCTTGGTATTATGTAAGCCAAGGATTAATCTCATATCCCCGAATATAACGAGAAAAGAAAGTTGGAAAACACATCCTTTCCAATAACGGGGAAAGTGCATGTTTTCCAAGTAAGATTGCTATGATCATAACCACCACCATGAACCCTGTAAAGAGATCATACCTCACAACTCTCAGGAATCTCTGTCCCATAGTCTCTCTGGAAGCTGCAAGAAAGAGGGCTGCACCCTCACCCCAACAAAAGACAGTTTCTTATTCTTCTCCCACCAGATAGCTAATCTCATTTGCATGGCTCGCCATGTTTCACAATGTGGCAAAATATTAATATTTTCAAAACAGTAATATTGAATTCTACAACCGAATGTTATCTGCAATAAAATGAAAATGAAAATTGCAATAAAATGAAAAATGAAAAAAGGAAAACAGGAAAAGCAGAGGAGGCCAACAAGCTGAGCCAGGATGGCAATCATGAGTGCAATCAGAAGTGGTAAGGACAGTCCGTGGCCCTTTTCGCACAGCCTTTCCGATGAGAAAGGGCTCCTTGAGCGTCGCGCCCATGTGAGGAGCGGTCCACACGAATCAAGGGCCTGATGCGGACCACGCACACATTTTTTCATTTTTGGTTGAAGCTGAAAATGCTGCGCGGTCATGCATGGCTCTGGGGCCCCGTGCATACTTACCTGGCATGCGGAGCCTCGAGAGCCGGGCCAGTTGTGCTTCCTGTCCAGCGCAGGCTGGGAAGGTCCCAGGCTGCACTGTGAAAGGAAGGGGCGGGGCTCTCCCACGAGCAGGAAGCTCGTGCGGAGCCGAAGGACCCCAGACGTGAGAACCTCTCTCACGCAAGCCCCACACCCCAGCACTGCGAAAAGGTAAGGTGTGAAACTGACATGCTCACTGCTCGTCTTGCACATACATAGCTGTGGCAATTCATAACTATCTTGTTATATATAATAATACTGGTTATTTATTGATCACAGAATAATTTTAAATTGCAGACTGTAAATTATTTGAGTGGGAAGGCCAAGTGGTAACATTTCAGAAATTAATAAAAATTAGTTGTTGTTTTTTTAAACTAATGATAATGCTAGGCCTGATAGAAGCAAAGTATATGCTTTCGAGACAGCCAGCATGCTGTAGTGGTTTGAGTGTGGGACTATGTCTTTGGAGTCCAGGGTTTGATTCCCCACTTGGCCACGGAAATCCACTGGGTGATCTTATCCATGTCACACATTCACAGCCCCACAAAACACCATGATAGGTTCGCCTTAGGCTTGGTGTAAGTTGGAAATGACTTGAAGGCACACAACAACAACGTATGTTTTAAAGCAATGAAGCCAGGGTAGATTTTTCTCTTATAAAAGATGTGATTCATCCTTATCTAAGGAGGATGCTAGTTTGGAACGCAGCTTGCCGATTGCTGCAAAATAAGTGCTCTATGATCAAGTAAAAAGTGCTGCCAAATACTGTTTTCTCCTAGAGAGCCAGTATGGTGTAATTGTTTGAGGGCTGGACTATGACCCTGGAGACCACTTCACCGTGGTGCCCTTGAATGTGCCACACACTCTCAGCCCTCAGAAAACCCTGTTACAGGTTTGCCTTAGGGTCGCTATAAGTTGGAAATAACTTGAAGGCATACAGTAAACAACAAAAGCGCTTATCAGTCAACGGAACAGAATTCTCTCCCCTTGAATTCTGGAGTCATTAGCCCCAATGCAAGCACTCACTTATGAAAAAAGATTACCTTTCCTCTGAAAGGTAGAACTCTTGAACAAGCAAAAGGGTGCAGTCCCAAGGCAAAAATCTTCTGTTCACTGATGACTGCAGCTACTGTGTGATTGATGCTCCCCATATCAACTTTTCCTATAGCAAGAAACAGTCAGCAAACTGCAGTCTGGATCCAGACTCCAACTGTTTCCTGGATCAGTGTAGTTACAACATACAGGATCGTGTTCACATTCATTGGAAGATGACTGGTTCCCAGTGAAAGAACACTTAAAAGCATTCCGTCACATACTACCAGAGACCTTTAAAAAATAAGCAACTCATGCTCAAATCAACATAATAGCAATTATAACAAAATAACTATTTTTTTATCTCAGTCAACAGCAACTTTTCTACTTTTGTTGCTTCTGAACCATTGTTTGTATCTGCTTCCTCACCCATAGCTACCGGGACATATAGAAACTGCCAGCTGCTGCCAAGTTTATCTTGGCACTTCCAGTATCAGTTTCCTTGGTTAGAAAGGTTGCCTTTTTGGATCACACGGGCTAGGGTATTAGCAGAGCGGGAGCTTAAAAAGTAACTTTTCCAAGTTCTGGTCAACAGGCAGTCATTGTTGGATCCAGACTGATTTTTACTACAAAGGATACCCTAGCCCTTGTCCTGGTACTAAATATCAAAGGCCCAGAGTAAAAAGGATTAATTGATGGGAAAGCAAATTCAGGAGAAGTCATTGTTGTGACCTGCAAGCCAAAGGGAAAGGAGTTCAGATACTGAGTGCTAGGCTTAACCCACCACAAAAGAACCAGAACCACTGCAGAGTCACTCCTTAATCAAACCAACCATCTCAGTGAAGTCACAGAACCTCAGCAAATCTCTGATCAAGACTCTGTAAAACACATTATATCACAGTTAAAGGAATCCTGCAATTGTCAAGTGTGTTTGATACATACGAAGGACAGGTTAATAATATATCTGCTAATGCAGAAAACTGATTTCCACTCAGTCATCCTGGTTACGCTCAGAGTCATTTTAAAGGTGCCTATATTTAGATCAACCAACATTAGCCAGGGGAATTCTGACTAATTTAAATTGAGCCAGTGATCTTTCCGATCTTGCCTAATGCAAGTAATTGTTCTATACAATCAAACATGTATGCCAATTTCTCTTCTCAAAGTGGGAGATTTCTACACTTTCCAAACCTAAATAAGAAACGCTTTACACCAGAGATAGACATTGTGTGGTTTTCATTTCCAGATGCACTACTCAATATAACCAATAGCAAGGAATGCTGGGAGTGGCAGTTCAGCAAGATCTGGAGGGCTATACCACGCCTATTCCTGCTTTACAATGCAAAGTTTACAGGATACACCTCTTGAATGTGAAACAGAGTTCCACAAATTTTTACTAGCCTTGCTAGCCAGACAGTCATTATTTATGATCTTTGCCTTTTGATTCTTACCCCATCCCAGTGTTTTCTGGCATATTCAAGAGAAGTTCATGAACTCTGACTTTGTGCTGCACTTTGGGGGCATTTTGAGTACCCCAAAACATAGTATGACATCAGAGGTGAAAGAAGGAAGTGTTGCTGGAAGGAAAGGTGACTTAATTTGTGGATATAGCTTCAAAAAATAGAACATTCCTAAATAAAATGACAAAAGACAGTACTCATGAAATATCTCTTAACAACCCATGTAGAGCAATCTGGTAAGCCTAGCTCCTATTCTGAGGCCCTTTTCACATGGCATTTGCCGTGCGAAAGGGCCTCTGGAGCGTTGCACAATTGTGAGGAGCATTTCAGACGACGTCCTCGCAATTGCGTGATGCTGCCGGGGCTGGCAGGCGCCGATCATGCACTATTTAATTTTCAGCTTGTAGCCAAAAATGGTGCATGATTGCGCATTACTCTGGGGCCCCAAGCGCACTTACCGTCCATGCGGAGCTCCAGAGACGCGGGCCTCGCATTTCCTCCCCCAGCGCAGCCTGGGAAAATACCCGGCTGTGCTGCAGAAGGAAGAGGCGGAGCCCTCATACTGCCTGCCAGTCGGCAGGCAACTCCTGCGGAGCCAAAGCAGTGGGGATGCAAGAGCATCTCGCAAGAGGCTGCTCGCGTGATCCCCGTGCCCCTGCACCAGAAAGAGGTATGGTGCAGAAAGGGCCTGAGATGGGAACGAGGCATCTTGTTTTCCATCAAAGTCAAGTATGCCTGGTTTTACCTAGAAATTCATGGGCTCTGGTCCATTTTAGGAATTCCCTAACTGCTGATATTACTGTATAATGGTAATACAGAGTATGTCAAAGTTTTGCCTCATGCTGCACTTACCACCCAATACTACGTGAACATTACAGATGGGCTGGCAAACCTCTCTCAAGGGGGAGGCCGCTGTTCCTTCATACTGGAGTTTAACACTCAACATTGATCAGAACTCCATTCCTCAAATGGAAATGCTGGTTACCCATACTATTTCATCATGTTCAAAGGATTCAAAAACTGCAAACCACTTCAGGAGTGGAAAATCTATGATGAAAAATCCTACAGGCCTGCAAGTAGCAAATCAGAACAATCAAAGAATCACCAGCTGACAGCCAAGTCTAGGCATTCAGAGAAGAATCACCTGCCTGCACAAAAGCAGTCATTCTGAAAAGTTTTGTGCCTGGTTTTGCTGTGGGGCCAGGAGAAAGGCCTTCCAAGAACAAAAACAGGCAGCCCTAGCAACAGGAAGCACTTTGTATTCAAGGAAGAGTGTCATCCACACACACATACACACACCCCTCCAGTTGCTTCTCTCTCAGCCTTGTTGAAGAAAGCATTAGAAAGCCTTCGGCATAAGGCTGTTGCATGCCTCTGGTCTATGACCGTAATAACCAATATCTATCTATCTATCTATCTATCTATCTATCTATCTATCTACCTACCTACCTACCTACCTACCTACCTACCTACCTACCTATCTGTTGCATGCACACGCGTGCAGAGGTCCCTAAGTAACTGTATCCTGTATGACTACAGAAACACTAAGCATGCATACAGAAAAGATCCTCAGCAGACACATTCATTCACCCATTCATTCATTCATTCTCTCTCTCTCAATAGTTGGACCATTAAGCTTCCAAGACTTTTATCCCTACCCCCACCCTCCCATCCTCTGCTGTCACAACCCTAGTGTAACATTGCAAGACACTGGGTTTCTGGTTTCAGTTCCAATTAGAAGAAGGAATCCACAGGCTGAATAATTTTGCCATTCACTTCTAAAGCTGCTCCCACTCATAAACTTCATGCCACTGCAACAGGCTAGACTTGTCATTCACAATTCTACTCCAACTGTGTTCCCACTACTTGAGACAGGAATTTTATTACTTGGCTTTTACTGCCTTTGTCTTCAGTCCTTGAATGGTCAAGAAGGAGCAGGGCCTCTGCCACCATGAACCTCACTCAAGACTACCTTAAACACCTTCATAAGCAAACATCTCCAACAAGGTGCAGGGCCATGACTCAGACACCAGGACTTTTCTTCTGTAAGATTTTAAATATGATGAAGAAGCCAGAGAGCTTTGAAAGCTAGTGCAATATATTTTGTGCTTTTTGGTTGATCTAATAAAGTAATCACCACAGCATGTATTGTGGATTTACTTGAATTCCAGTCTTAATCACCGTTCTAAAATGACCCTCCTAACAGCTCTTCAGATTCACCCCTCTTCAAGAAATGGCTCCAGAAACTGGCAAGAGCTAAGTCACTGCTGAATCATGCACATTGCCTTCCTTCTTCTTCATAACATATCTCTAACCTGTTCTTTTTTAAAAAACTGAAGTGGATTAAAGAACATAATTGGAGGATGCTGGGTGAAAATTGTTAACAACTACAGGGCAAGGGAGAAATACTCATTTGTATCTAGATAGTATCTGCTGGACCACAAATTTCTAATTTTGGAAGATGCTAACCTTTAAATTTAGAAAGGTCAGAAATAACGAGGGGATTCCTACCTGCAGCAGACAAGCTCTGTTCCATACAGAATGCAGAAGGACACTGCAGGCCAAAGGCAGCATGTTACAGATGAGCAGGAGAATGAACTAGTTTTAGTGTGGTTCAGATTACTAGGTCTTGTAATAATAGCCCTGTTTCAGCAGATTTGGGGCCAAGGTTGAAGTCCAAATTTGTTGTGAGGTCTGGTCCTTCTGTTAGTGTCTCTGCTATGCTGACTCTTGTTATTTAAGGTGGGGGGTGTTATACCACCCAAAGCCTATGAGAGAGAAGTACAATCATCCAATATCGGCTGTAGATCCAAAATGATACACTGGAAGGGTTTTAGTAAGGAGCTATACATGGCAACAAGTGGTCTTGTCCTGCCATTTTCTCTTCTAAGGCCCTATTCGCATGCCATTTCTCATCCGAAAGGGCCTCCAGAGCGTTGCACGATTGCTAGGAGCATTCCACATGACATCCTCGCAATTATGTGTTGCTCCGGGGCTCCACACGCACTTACCGTCTGTGCGGAGCCTCCAGAGATGTGGTCTTCGCGCTTCCTCCCCCAGTGCAGGCTGGCAAAGTTCCTGGCTGCACTGCGGAAGGAAGAGGCAGAGCCCTCACGCTGCCTGCCGGCCAGCAGGGAACTACTGCAGAGCAAGAGCAGAGGGGACGCAAGTGCCTCTCGCAAGAGGCTGCTCGCGTGATCCCCGTGCACCCACGCCAGAATCAGGTAAGCAGCGGAACGGGCCTAAGTGTTTTCCTGCAGAAGATTATTTTTGACTATCACTCAAGCAGTTGCGTAGGGACAGAGGACAATGAGGGCGATTCACCCCAGGCGGCAATTGGGGGGGGGCATCCCAGCTTGTAGCTCCACCCCCACATGTCATAGCCTCACCCCTCACACCATAGCCCTGCCCCCGCTCGCCCCCCCCCATGCACTCCAAGCTCCGCAACTGCACTCAAGCCTTGCTGATCTCATTTTCCACTTCATACAGTGGTTACTTTACCTTTAAGAAATGTGTGATGCTAAGCTTTGTGTTACCCTGTGAACTGGGGGTCCCGGGAGGGACACCAAAATGTGCTCAACTAAAGTTGGGGAAAATTAGCTCAGAGCACTGCTTAGCGTTACTAGAGGCAGGGTAACTTGGAGAGATCTTGAACCCTATGTCTACGGGGTCGGGTCGAGTCAAGGAGAACACAGAAGTTGAAATAATAAGTGATGTTTATTAAATACAAGCAAAACAGTGTATGCGACACACTCATACAAGATAACTAACAAAAATAAAGGTTGGAGTGGTATAGAGGGATTTTTAGAGGAATTGCTGCTGTGGGTGATACTTCACCTGTCTTGAAGCCCAGGAAAAATAGAGAGCGAGGCTGGGGTGCGATGTAGCTCAGCACGTGGAGCTGAGGGGAGGCTCGCCAAGCAAAGCGGCAGCAAGGCGGGATGAAACTCGGGAGCGTTCCGAGGAAGGTCTCGGAATCAAGGGTTTTTATAAGGAGAATTGTGACTGCAGGCTATGCTGTACTTGGGGGAAAACAATAGATTTGGAGTTGGAGACAAAGCCTCCGAAAGGTCAGAATCTGAATGATTGAGTCATTGTAGCGGTTCTCAGTAGAGTAGCCAGTATGCAAATGCAGAGTACTTGGGTATTGCATAGTTTACCCATCAAGCTGCCAGCGCGGGGCAGAGGCTCTTTTGTGAGTGGCGTGCATACTTAATTAGAGTACTTGCCTGGAGGTCTCCTAAAGCAGTGAGTCAGCTATTTCTGGCCTGCCTGTACTGTAGTTTGAATCTTATGGCTATTAACGGCCGAGCTTGTTTATGTGCTTGTCCGGTGGCCTCGCAAGCACGTAGAGAGGAATAGAGAAGTGTAGCCGAATTGTGATATCAAGGGATATCTTTTAATATCCGCAAAGCTCGGACTAGCCAGGGCAGTAACATTTGAGGGAAAGAAAATGGGTACTGAAATCTACACACACACACAAACACACAAGCAATTAAACCACCAATCACCTAACTAAATCCAGTCCCCAGATCTTTGAGTGGGGACATCCCATAGTTTCACTTTTCTTTCAAATTGGCTGATAACTACTTTTCCATGATTCTGGCATTCTGCATTGCAGGCAATATCTAATCATGTTCAAGTCATACAGATTCTAAGATCCCTCTGCTTCTAAGCAACACTAGCCTGATAATGTTTAGAGGACCTGAAATTCAGGTCCGATTAATCCTGCTGTGCAGATGGAGGGCAACTAAGAGATAGTTTCGTAAGATAAGGTCTAGAAATAGCTAAACAGGAACTAAAAGCTGGTTCTGTAAGAAGTGAAATATTCTTGATGGAAAGCAGGGCCTTTTGTTTAACAGGGAAGGTGACTAACAGGGCTGCTTCTTGGCTGATCTGAGTTGTCCTGAGACATGTCACCTGGCCTGCTTGTTGATCAAAAACAACCACATACTGCTCAGGACGGAGAAACATGTAGACATTGTGCTGCACAGTCCCTGGAACCAAGCCCCATTCAGCAGAGCTTAACTTCCTAGCCAAATAAGAGTGTTGGCGACTGCAGCCTCACAACACAACCCTCTACACGAGTTTAAAAATGCTTACTACTAAATAAGTGGGGAAAAATTGTAGCTAAAGCCACACAGATTTAGTATATAAAAAGCCATGGAAACAAAGTTTCCTCAAGGGGGCAAGCCCAACCAAAAAACTATATCAATTGTAGGGTTGCCAGATCTCACAGCCATGCCTTAAGTCTCTTCTCTGTAGACTCTCTTCTCTGGACTTCAAGGTAAGAAGGAGGAACTTTGGAAGGCGTGAGCATATTCCTTGTTAGACACACAGTTACACACACACACACACACACACACACGAGTATGTGTATGTATGTATATCTATATGCGTATGAACAGTGTACTCTGTGCATCTGTGGTTGACACTTAGACCATTTCTGCACTACACTGTTATAGTGCTATTATTGCACTTTCAACATCCCATGGAATCCTGGGGTTTGCAGTTTAGGGAGGGGCCTTTAGAATTCTCAGCCAGAGAGCTCTTTGGCCTCAGTAAACTACAAACCCCAGGATTCCACAGGATGTTGAAAGTGGAATAATAACACTATAACAGTGTAGTGCGGACATGGCCTTAATGTATCATGACTGGTGACATCATTAGGGGCTGCGCTTTGTTACATCATCCTTGTAACACCACCACAGCCCACCCTCGTGACCTCCAGGCTCAGGTTTTGGTTCTGAAATCTTACACTGTCTGACGGTCCTGACCTAGCTACTCTAAATGCTCACATGTAAAAGATCAAGACAGCTACCATAAAACAAGGGGAATGGGGAACATTTAATGTGTGGCCCCAACCCTCTTTCTGAAGCTCCCAACCCACCCTGATACTCCAAAAGATGCCAGATATCTTTAAAAAAATAATGATGGAAAAGACTTACACAGTATATTAACCTTTAAACTCCCCATTCCACTTGTACTTCCAAACCAGCCCACTTCCCATAAACAGTACAAACCTGAACTAGGCTTACAGTCATTCCCAGGTCACAATTTCAGCCAATTTTGAGCAAAAGCATAGTGCATAGTGATGGGGCCAACAACAGGGCTACGGAGAGTGGTAAAAAGAGTTCGCTGCCGTACTGTATTACAGGAAGGAATTAATTATTTTACAAACACCATTTTCCCCCCAAATTTAAATTACCCCCTCAACAATCATTTCACTCAGGGGGAGAACACATAGGTGTCCCCCAGGAGGTTTGGTCTGTCCCAGAGCCTGCTCTCCCCCCCACCGCCATTGGGCTCCAAGTGGCCAGTTGCAGTGTGCGGTACTGATCCCGTTCCATAAAAGGAATACTCCTGCTGCTCCCAGAATCCGGACCCACATTCCCAACACAGGGGCAGCAAAGCAAAGCTTCTTTAAGGCAAAATTAAGGGAAAATGAACAGTCCAAATACTAAAATTTAAAAATCCTAAGCCTGAAAAAAAATAATCTATAGCAGGACTCTAATAAGAAGGGGCGTCACCAGGATTCACAGATTCTGCCTGTGGGTTCTGGGAGATGCATTTTGCCCATCCCTGCTTTACATTAATAGTTTTGGGTGCCATGCTGAGAGAGCAGTGGGGTATAAATAAAACAAATAATTTGTAAATATCAAGATGACTTAGTTTTACCTCTTACCAAGGCCCAAACGACCATGAAATTAGGATACACGTGCCTTCCCTCCCCAACAACAAATTAAAGAAGAACCTGAAGAGGCATCAAATTTGCATAGAGGAATGGACAGCTGTGTGTGTAATCCCCTATCTTTGTCCCCGCCCTTCATCTTCTGCTCCCAACTGCTTTCTTATCTGGGAGGCAAAAAAGGTCCAGAGGACTCTACCTTTTCAAGACAACTTTAGTGGAAGGACATTTTGAACAGAAGAACAGACAGAAAAGCTTAAGCAGCTTCTGCTTCCAGCATTCATTCCCTCAAACTTGCAGCCTCCCAATATTGTTTTTGGTTAAAAATAAAGTGGGGGACAGGTACACAAACTGGAAGGAGTGTCATATCTCAATTGGCTCTGAGGTAGATGGAAGAGGAGAACACTGTATTGCATAACTTAATAACCATGTTATATTTAAACCGATTGAGAAGGGACTTGAGGACCTGGCTGTTGGTAATTCAATCTTTTTCTGTACCAGCCTCACTTGGGAATAGTGCAGTAAGAGAGACACCAACATAATACACATAGCCTTCTAATTCTGCTTCCTCCACAACAGTACAGAAGCAAATAAGACAAGAGGAAAGTGTGGAAAAACACATGGGAGACACCTGTAGAACTTGGACACAATAACCTAGGAAGAAGCATGCAGAAAACAGCACCAACAACAATAGGGTTAAAATTAGGGCTTTCAAGAAAATCCAAGGCAATCCAAGGCAATGCCACGTACACTGGGAACACAACTGTCTCCTTATCACACAGCATTAAGTGAAACAAGTGAGTCTGTCCTGCTCACTGAAGCCCAAGGAGATTAAAAGTATACCCATGTAGGCCAGTTTCAAACCAGATTTAACAGTAACAGCTTCTATTTAAGGAACCTTGAAAGTATACAGGCTGAACAGCCCTGGAACAAAGGATTCTTAGTTCCTTCGCAACATTACAGTTCCCAGGGCTGTGTGGGGAGGCTCTTGCAACACGAACACTACTTTTAAGCTGATTTAAAATGTATGGTGTAAAATACGGGAACTAATTCCTACAAGGTCTCACTGGGAGCTTGCATCAGAAGAGTTGGACAGCGAACAGCATCTTCTAGATGTCAGCCAGGGTTTGTAACTACCAAGCCATCCCCCTCACAGACTGCTTTTGGAATTTTTCTGACTCTCAGGCCCACAAACCACATCCACCACCCTCCCACCCCTTTTGAGGGGCTACACATACTTTTTTTTAAGCCACAATTCATCATCCTTAGGGAAAGAAAGCTGGAAAGGGAAAGAAAAGGACAAGAACTCTGTGACTTCAAAGAGGAATGTTTGATCCTCTATGTTACTTCCTGGTGATTTACTCACTTACAAAATTCATCCCACCCTCATTGCATTAATAAAATTAGACTGAACCCTTCATTCAATCCAGCAATTATACACTTGGCTCCTTCTCAGCCTTCCTGCACCCCCCAGTGAGCACACCAGACAGAAATCAGCCTCCATCCACAGCAGCAGCCACCATGCAACTGTGACACTAATAAGCACCTAGTAGCTACCACTTCTGACTGCACAGCCAGCAGGGGACGGAAAGCCATAATTTAAGTTTCCCTCCAAAGCGAGAGGAGGTTTGGTTCCAATAAACCAGGCCAAACACAGTCTTACATTTAACTCACACAGAGAACAAAACATCAGACACTACAAGAAAGAATGCTCCAAGGGAAGTAATGGGTTAGAATCATGTCCCTCACAAAGTAATCACACCTCTATTGTATTAGGTAATAAGCCAGGGGAAGTACACATTCAAGATAACTAGAAATTTATCCAGTTGTTTGGATGTGACTGAAGCTGATACTTTATTCCCACTTCCCTCTTCCTTATTTGCATGAAAATCTGAAACACAGCTAAATCCAATGAATAAAGCCATGAGGTTTGGATACCCCTGCAAACTGGGAACAAGGAAGCAACGTCAGCCTCCTGTTTTCTTGAAAAGGTGCAGCAGCTTGTAAGTCATTTCCTTTATAAAAATTTATATATCGTGCTATCACACCACAAAACAGAAACATTTAAATGCATGACAAACTATATTGCAACCATCCCTAACATAGTCCCCTCCAGATGTGCAACACTACAAATTCTGGAAAACCTCAGTTCACCTATGCTGGAGTTGTAGCTCACCACATCTGGAAGATACCAGAGTGGAGAAGGTTGAGCTATACTTTCTCGTTTCCCACCTATTACACAACTTTATTTAAGTTTATGGATATAACAGACTAACCATGTAGCACACCAAACAGGTGTCAGAGTGACGTGATTTGCCCACTCCTATTAAGCAAATGGATACAAACTTAGTACAAACTAAGTCTGCAACACTGTAAAGCTTTCCAAAAGATACTTGATGTGGACATTTACAATATTATTTCATCAAAAGAGAAGAAAATACAACATCGGTATCAAACTACAAACACCATATTATGTTACTGGTCAGTTTAAAAAGTATGACTGAATGGAGGAATGAATTAATGAATAACGGAGGAGTCCTAAGTATTTACTGCAAATCAGCAGAGGAAATCTAGTATCCAGTCACTCATTTAGGTTACAATTTCTAGGTATATTTATTTAAGGTAACTTTGTATTAAATTAGCTTTAAACAAGATGTTCCTTCTGTGTGTGCACTCATGTGACAGCAATCTATTCATACCTGTCCAAGACAATTAAGATCATAATTCACCACCGCAAGTTGGCCAGAGGGCACGAGGCTCAATCTGGCCAGAAGGGCACCAGCAGGGAGCCAGCAGCACCAATCTGGCCAGAGGGCACCAACACCAATTATCCTAGCAAACCTTAGGAAAGAACTCTCTTTCCACTCCTTTCTATTCATTTTGGTACTCAATCTGTCCAGTGCTGTAGATATATTTCTTTATTTATTCCATGCGCAGATTGCTGTTCTTTCGAGTGAAAGAACATGTGCTTTCACATACTAAATCCATAAAATCCACACAGAGGTTTCTCAGTGCAGAGAGCTGATTCTCTGTACAAACGGAATACTTCAACTGAGTTTCTTTTAACAAATAACAAGGGGGGTTCTTAATGGAGGATATATTTCTACACTGTGCCTCCATCAAGCATGTACATAATTCTGCCTATGGCTGCAAGCTTACTTCTGGGGCACATATGTTATAACTGGAACATTGCAGAGGTGACTGGCAAGGAGAAAGTGCTGTGATACTGAGGAGACTTCAATTGCTCTCATACAGATTGCGCGTGTCTTGGTCATGGCAAAGAGGTAACACCCATGACTTTGTGTGACGTGTGGGATTATTGTTGAACTAAATGGAAACAGAAACTGCAATGTTATCAAATTTAATTTTTATGTAAGTATAAGATTGCCAAAGAAGTCCAACATAGTTACATTAGAATTCAAAGGAGGAAACTTCTTTACAAATGAGGGTTTGATTTTGTTAAGGAGTGCTATCAGGTTATAAATTTCATTTTGTTCTGTTGAATTTTGTTATGTTATATTATCTTCAGTAAAAGTTGTTTTTTTTTTTTTAAGGAAGTTGAAAGAGAAAGACATGAAGGTCAAACTTCTCCAGAACACCTGGAGGTTATCACAAACCACAATTATAGAAGCATATGCAGGATGTATACCACAGGTCTCGGAAGGTACTACTACATCTAACAGGTCACCAGCATGATCAAATTCTGTGTTCAGCAAGCTTTTAAGAAAAAGAAGAAGGAGAAGAAGGCTTCCTTTGGAAAACAGAAGTACCATCTGAATACGAAGAATAAAAAAGAATACAAACTTGCACAAAGAAAAGCAAGCTGCTACACTCGTGTTTTAAAGCTGGCAACTGATTGGCTGCTGTGGAAACAGAATGCTGGAACATGTAGGCCCTTGGTTTGATTCAGCAGGGCTCCTCTTTATGTTCTTACAATTAAGGAGGCAAAAGAAAAAGCTTCTGGAGAACATGTGGCTGATTACACTAAGACCAACAGTAAAATATTCATAACATTCATCTTAAGCAAGAAATTTGCAAAGGAGGGAGTAGATGACAAGAAAGTTAAAAGTACCCGAAGAGGGAAAAGAGACTGTAGAGAAGATAAATTAAATCTTTGCACTGGGCTTCCCTGCAGCAACATTCTACAAAGGTCAAATGTTGCCATTAGACTGTTGACTGTTACTATATAATACCACCTTGAAGATACCTAATCTTATTTGATTTTGGAAACTAAGCAGGGTCAGGCCTAGTTAGTACCAGGATGGGAGGCCACCAGCAAAAACCAGAGGTCGTCATATAAAGCTCTGTGGAAAGCTGCTTCCAGTCAATGCTGACAAGGCTGGACTAACTGGACCAATGGCCAGCAGAAAGCAGTTTCCTATGTCCTCTTGTTATGCCAGTTCCATTGGCTACTAGTCTGATTCAGGGCACAATTCAAAATGTCAGCTATGGATCACAAAGATCCATGATGAGGTTTCAGGCTATCTGAGGAAGCCTGTTCTCCCAAGTGAGTCTGCCTGGGTTTTGAGATCCTTCAGGGAAGCTCTGATCTCAGTCCTATTATCAATGAATGACACAATTAGGTAAGAAGTAAAATAGGGCCTTCATAGACGTTGCTGCAGAACTGGGCTGCAGTAAAAGGGGATTTTTTTTTTCCTGACTGGGTGCAGTTTTATTTTCTTCAGCAATGAGTTTTAATTGGTTTTCAAGTTGCCTAATGTTTGAACTAATCTACTTTAGCCCCTTTTGAGTCCCAGATTTGGGGCAAAGGCAGGGAACAAACCAAGCAAACAAATAAACGAGAGGTAAATAAAAGTACATATGGTGTGGACAAAGTTTCCAGGGAGAACATTCCCTCTCTTATAACACTGGAAGTCAGGGCAACCCAGTGAAGACGAATGGTGGCAGATTCAGACATTACATGTTGTCTATGGAATTTTCTGCAACTTGTCATAACTCACCCTCTGGAGTTGAAAGATTCAGACACAGAAATGGAGTGCCAGAAATGTCAGGAATTTACAGCTCCTAACTTCAGTGGTCTCTCTGGGTCACAGGTGCTGGGGGCTAAGGCAGAGGGGGTCCTATTCCCCAGCCAGAGGTTGAAGATGTGGTGCAGCCATTTTCTGAGTGTAGGAGGGATAAGGAGAACTTACATCAGTCTCAGGGGCTCTTAAGTAAGAGACATTGATTAGTATCAAGCACCGAGTACCTTCAGACACCTGGCTATAAATACACCAGCAGTGCACTGGCAGCCTGGTTGCTTACAGCCATCCATTTCAGTGACTAGCAGTGCTCTTTGCTATTTTATATTCTCTGGATCTTGGACTGGCTACTATTTACAATTCTGATTTACTCCTTGCTGCCTTTGTTTATTTGAATTACTGACTTGCTGTGCAGTTTCTGGACTGGCTGACAACCACCCTCTTTCTTCCCCTTCCTCCTGCTGGATAACCTGAACTGGCTCAACCATCCAACCAGCACTTGCATGTCAACTACCTGCTCCCCAGGACACTTGCTGACTGGAGCATAGGTCATAACTAGAGGCAACAATGCTCACCACCTTGGATGGCTTTGCAAGGAGGATATCATGGAGGATAAAACTGCCAGTGGCTACTGAACATGAAGCATATGTTACCTCCGCTATCTGACATAATATGCCTCAGAATTCCATTTGGTGGGAAACATCAGCAGAAGGATGCTGTTGCATTCACGCCATGCTTATGGACTTCTCATGGGAATCCAACTGGCAAACTTATGAACAAGAACGCTAGACTAGGTGGATCTTAGATCTGACACAGCAAGGCTCCTCTTACATCCTAATTAATGGTCCTGCGCAGATAGGATATATAAATTCATGTCTGACACACAGCATCGTGTAGTGGTTAAAAAATGTGAATTGCGCTGCTCAAGCCTTGCCTCAGCCATGAATTTACCACATAGCCTTAGGCAAAATCACTACTATGTCATGAGGTTAATAGTGGCCCGCAACAATCAGGTAAGGATTATTGATATAAAGTTCTATTCAGACAACACTAAATCATGATTTAGTGCCATGAGAACAATCCTTGGCCTTGCACTGTCCCTTCTTCTTCTGACAAGGCCACATCGAGGTGTTAGAGGCTGTTTGTTGTGCAGTTTCAACCTGCCACACTGTAGTTAATCTTAACTAAGATTAATGGACATAAACCAAATTCAAATTACAGTTTACAAAGATGGCTTCTTGTCATTATCCAAACTAGGATTAACCTAGGTATAGGGCTGACGTGCTATGCTGAACAGTGGCTACTCTAATATGAAAGTTGCCAAACTTCTTCTCTGGATCAAAGAAATGGGGATGGGGGCAGCTGATCTCTTAATGCTAGATCACGGTTTAGCATTATCTGCAAATCCATTCTGTCTACATGGGCAACTGAAAGTGTGTTGTAAATTCTACATATTCTGTTCAGGATCCAGTGCTAGACTTTCACTGTGGAACAGCAAAATCCAGTCTTAGCAGGAAATTAGCAATCTCACCTTCCTATACTGAGCACCCAACAGTCTCCTCTGGAGGGCAGGGAAACACAGTTTTCAGGCAGCTCCAAGGGGTGCTACAAAAGAGGAAGGGACAGATGTTCCATCATACTAATACTGTAGTGCCAGCATCACATTGCATTTAGGCCTCTGGTGCTTTCCAGAATCCTTACGTTTTTAAAGTTAGGAACCCAGATTTTTCCAAAAGGATGAAAAATGAATGCAGAGCTCTTCACCCCTTCTAGGCTTCTGAGATCTCTGTATTTGCTGCACACTACTTACATCTTAACTCTACGTTATAATTCAAATAGTCTTGGGCTAATGCTTTGTTATTGTTGTAAAGGTGAAATACTAGGAAATAAATAGGCTAAGATGAGTGAATCTCAGTTATGTGTAAGTGGTGTCTGCATCTTTTCACATTCTTCTGCAAGATCCTGTGGGGGTTTTAAGAATACAGTCGATATTATTTGCTGTTTATTGCAACATTCCCTATTAAATTATTTCACATTCTCCACGTCCAATACACACTAGCTGTGACAAATAAAGTATTAGCGAAGCTTGATGCCTCAGAAGTCCCCAGTGTATTTACCCATTTTTCTAGCTTAACTCACATGATGGCTTCAGTCTGCAGAACTTCCTCAAATGGGCAAAATGAAAGGGGAGAGCACTTACAGTGTGAAATCCTGAAATAGCTTTTAAAGACTCCCAGCTACTTTCTGCTTTCCTTTTTAAAAATTTTTGTTTCTTTCCTTGTCTAATAAACGTCAGATTCTGTACCAATTCTGTTCATTGTTTTGTTTTGTGAAAGCCAATCTTGCGAAAGCCGAGCCAGCTCAGAAGCCTATCCCACAGTGTTCAGTGGAGCTCTTCCTAGGTAAGCCTGCAGAGGATTGCCGCCTCCTTTCCCCACACTCAGCCACCTGCCCAAGCATGCTCACCAATATAGCCTGTTAAACTATGGCTTGCCATCTTGTCAAACTGCTTTCAAACATCTGAAACACCAGGCTCTGAAAGTAAAATAAAACATCTCTAAACTCTTGTGCAACCATACAAAAACAGTTTTATGCTCCTAATCCTTCATGTTTCTCTCTAAGCCTGGGATTTGTTACTGAAGGGTACCGTATGGAAGACTGAAATGCAAAGATTTGAATCTGCAGAAGACCTGACATTTCAGCTAGAAACTAAGCAAGGTCTTACCCACAATGCTTCATAATGCTCATAAATATGTTCACTAAGATAAAGAGTATTACAATACATTTGCAACTAAAACAATATACAACTGATAAAATGTAGCACAAGTTAAATTTGCACGAGAAGACTCTGCAACATTGTTAGATCTATAACAAAAAATGAAAGTCTAAGGGCCTTTCCGCCCTGCACTGTTATAGTGCTATTATTCCACTTTCAACATCCTAAGGAATCCTGGGGTTTGCAGTTTAGGGAGAGGCCTTTAAGATTCTCAGCCAGAGAGCTCTTTGGCCTCAGTAAACTACAAACCACAGAGGTCCACAGGAAGTTGAAAGTGGAATAACAGCACTATAACAGTGTAGTGCAGAAAGACCCCAAGATGTCTCCATCTAGCTGGGAAGAGGAAATCTGGATTCCCTTCTACCTCCTCTCACTTACAAGTTGAGAATTAAATGAGATGTTATATGCCACGTGCATACATTTCTCCCCATTTTTTTTTTAAGTGAAGAAAGTAGCTGAAGCACACTGTTGTGGGGACTGTAGAAAGAAAGACGGTGTGTAACTTTCCCAGCTAACTGCTTTTGCCTATGAATCAAGAAAGAGTTTAGCAGTCCCTTTTCTCTTCTGTTTTGTTAATTCATTCAGGGCATTTATAAGCTGCTTTTTAGCAGTAAAGAGATTGAATACAAACACATATAAAAACAGTATATAGGAACAGAACTATCAAGAGCTCAGAAACTTAAGCCAGGTTTTAGGTAGCTGAGAGTGGAACACATTTACTAACAATCTTGGAAAAGGAAAAGTTTGAACTAAGACATTTTTAAAGCTTTTTCCACTTCCTTCCACCCCACACCTCCCTCATTCCCTTTCTTCCGGCTTATAGGATTCCAAGGCTGCTTTCCATTTCAATGCATTTAGGATATTGTTACATTCACTTAGTGTTGTCCCCAGCAGAGCACATTCTTACATGTTACTTTGTACCAGTGCAAAACTGTAAGGGACTAAAGCTCAGCTGACAAGGCAAGGTCCTTTTCTTGCCCCTCATCTTGTGTTTCCTATCTGCAAAAACTCATTCTGTCTTGTGATCTATTGATGTGGCTGCTACTTTAGAAGAATATTGTTTGTTCTTCATTACAGGGAGCCAAGTTGAACAAAATACAATATGCAATGTCAGGGTAAAAGCTTAATCTGATATTTTTGTCCCTTTGAGCTCAATAGGCTTTTGTTGACAGTGCAAGGTAAAAGGCTGACAGTAATGGATTTGATTATCAGCACTGTATCTTTAATAATTGAAATGTTGTTAGCCGCACAGTCAAGGAAGAATGGTTTTAGTGCATCGATTTTGAAGCTGGCAACAATCATTTAAACAAGCAGATCAAATGCCAGCTACAATCCTTATGTAGCGTGCCCCATATCTCCAACATAACCTAGAGCCCAAAAATCACATACACACAACAAGGTCTCCCTCCTACAATAGTACAGTCAACTAATAGTCTCCTAGTCAGAATTCCTTGGAACTCCGTGGCAGACCCTGTTCCATAGATTCAACATAGAATAGCAATGCCCAAAGCCAATAAATTTCCCTTTAGGAAGTTTTCCCTCCCACAGAATTTGTCACACACCTCCCTGATTAAAAGTTTCACTTCAGCACTTTATGCCTGCAAAACTCTCACCTGAGGAGGGCTCCCTTGAGCAGGTAGATAGAAAAATTAATAAAGCCAAACAGATAACAAATGATAGGTGTGAAAGAAATTGATATGAAGACCAGTGATTACAAAACAAGACGTAGAGTTGTAAAAATAGCAGGTCATTAGATACACAATTTGTTTCTTTTTTAACTTCATTGCTCACAGGAAAGGAAATGTGAGCCACCTACCCAGGCAAATTGAGAGAGGAACTGCCTTCTGCTTGCTGAGCCTGTTTTATAGAAAAGAGCTCCTCCTGAAGCTTATACCTTGAATCCATTTTGTTTCACCACTCTAGGTATCCCAGAAGAAGGGAGAGCCAAGTTCTTCATTGGATGGTACTGAAAACTGCAGGCTTAGAGGAAGATAAGGGTCTTGCTGAATTAGATCAAAGACCTACCTGGTCCTCCATCAGATGCCAGTAAGAATCCCACAAATATGACATGCGAGCAACGGCATCCTTCCATTAGTGTTGCCAAAACAGCAACTGGGATTCAGAGCTATGCTGCACACTGTGATACTAGAGACAGTATTCTGTCATCATAACTTCGTCGTTGTTTTGTGCCTTCAAGTCAACTCCAACTTATGGCAACCCTATCATAGAGTCTGAAGAGCCAGCGTGGTGTGGTGGTTTCAGTTCTGGAACAGGACTCTGGGACACCAGGTTTCAAATCCTTGCTTGGCCATGGAAACCCACTGAGTGACCCTAGGCAAGTCACATACTCTCAGCCTTAGAAAGAGACAATGGCAAGCCCTCTCCCAGAACAAATCTTTTCCAGAAAGGGCTATGATAGGTTCACCTTAGGATCACTATAAGTTGGAAATGACTTGAAGTCACACAACATCAACAATCATAGGATTTTCTTGGCCTTGTTTATTCAAGGGAGATTTGCCGTTATCTTTATCTGGGGCTGAGAGTGTGTGTGGTTTGCCCAAGGTCACCCAGTGAGTTTCCATGGCTGAATGAGGACTCAAACTCTAATCTCCTGGAGTTGTAGACCAAGACCCAAACCATACCATCATGGCTGGCAAAGCCATCACAACTAGTATCCATGAAATCTGTGAATCCATCCAATCCACTTCTAAAGCTGTCCAAAGCGGCAGCCATCACTATCAGCTTGTGTAGCAAATTTCATGTTTCAGTTATGTGCTGTGCAACGTATCTATCTTTTCACAGTCCTGAATCTCCAAGTTTAAGTATTACAACCGTGTGTGTGTGTGTGTGCGCGTGTGCGTGCACAACATGAGCCTTCTTTACATCCACTTCATTTACATAAATATACACACATATATCTCCTCTTACATGGTTTTTGTCTGAGGTGACTCATTTTGAATCTTTCCTACATGTTGTGCTAGTCCCACCAGTGGACCTTTTCCAGCTGCCCTCTATCCTTTTTGAGAACTGTAGACAGTACTGCACATTCATATAAAAGCATTGGAACAGTGATAGTTTTATTCTGAATTTGCTTCCTAACGACGGCCAACATGGAATTTGCCCTTTTCTCAGCATCCACACCCTATGATGATGTTTTCACTGAGCCGCCCATCACAACTCCAAGATCCCCTTTGTGTTCAGTCACTGCCAACTCAGACCCCATGGCTGTATGGTTAGGATTTTTTGCCCTGGGGGCACATCGTTTGCCATTTGTTTGCACTGAATCACATTTGACACCCATGCTTTTTGCTGTCCTTTTTTGCATTTGTGGCCACCACACTGCTCACCCCTAGCCTGTACAAGATGGGTAGTTAATCGGTGAAGAAGAGAAGTTCGCTGCTACTCCACCAAAAGAAATATAAAACCTGTCTGGAGAATCCCATGTCAGTGATGGCTCACTGGCCAACATCATTAAGGAATCAACAGAGGAAGGGTGGCGGTAGAAGAGAGAAGACACACACAACTGCAAGGTCTGAACGAGTTTCTCCTCCACACCAAGGAGACATGTATACAGAGAAACTGCCGCTTTGTTTCGGACCGTACTTCACGGGCAGGAGGACGCAACCGTCCCCCTACAGTTCACCCTCTCGCTCAACCTCGCAGGGCAGACAGATGCGGGGACTTGCCCAAAGCTCCCTCGCCAGCGAGGAGGCTGAGGAGGGACCCGTGCAGATTACTTGGGAGGGGGCGGGCGAACCCCACCTGCCCTCTCCTCCGCGGAAACGTGACACGTCCCAGCTGCTGAGGCGAGGAAGGCCCGCTCCTCGCTCGCCTTCGGATCCGAAGCCCGCCCGACTTCCACAGAGCGAGAGTAGAGGGGCAGGATGAGATCCGGCCGCCTGTGCAGGGACAGCCTTGCACAAGCGAGGGTCAGCTGCAGCCGCCGCCGCCGCTGCCGCCGCCGCCGCCGCCGTCACCGCCATCTGGCCGGGGGAGGGGGCGGGAAGAGAGAGTGAGGCGAGCGAACAGAGGACGTCCGAGCTGGGTCTGGGAAGCGGGGCTCCCCCCCACCCGCCATCTGCTCTAGAGCCAAACCGTGAAGAGACGGGCAGCCTTTTCCCCCCTCGCTCTAAGCCCAGGAGCAAGCAACACACGAAACACTGGAGGGAGAAATCTGGGTTTTACCTGAAGCGACTCGTTAGCCATCTCTGCCTCTAGCTTCCCGCCAAGCGCCGTCCGGCTTCCTCCTCTTCTCGCTGCTCCGGGGGAAGCCACTCTTCCCAGGGGCTGCCCTTACAGTCGCAGCCGAGCCGCCATCCTTCTCGTCCCCCGTTTCGTGGGGCGTACAGGGAGCCCTCGAGCCCCGCGAGGGGGCGAACCACCCGCTCAGGCCCCGCGCGGACGAAAGGAGGAGGAGGAGGAGGAGGAACGGGAAGAAGGGCTCCCTCCGCTCCACCGGGCTGCTCGCGGCGGGGGCGACGGCCCGTCTCCTCGCGCCGCTCTGGTCCGGCGAAGGTTCTGTTCGCGCGCCGCGGAAGCCGAGTCGCTCCCCCGCCCGCCTCCGTCCCTGCGCGGCGGGATCTTATTGTTGTTGCGGCGTCGGCCCCGCTGGCTGGCTGGCTGGCTGGCCGGCCGCCTCGCTCCCTCCCAATGCCCAACTTGCCGGGCTGGTCACGTGAGGGGGGAGGGGGGAGAGAGAAAGAGAGAGAGTCGAGGCGGCGAAGCGGAGAGGAGGAGACACATCCCTGTAGCCGCGGCGAGCTCCAGGGGAGGGGAGGGGAGGGGAGGGGAGGGGGATGCTGGCCGAGGCCGGAGATTCGCGGGGGTAGCGCTTGCAGCAGCAGCTGCGGCAGGCGGCCCTCTCTCTAGGGCTCCCTTCCTTTCTTTTTGGAGCAGATTAGAAGAGATTAGCGGGGAACGGGGGAGGCTGGAGAAGGGAACGAACCCACCCTCTGGCTTCCCAGAAACGACAGATCTCTTGCATTTCTCAAGGAAAGACACGAACAGAGGCACTTGGGTACGGGCTCTTGGGAGCAGGCCTAGATTTCATTCAAAAGCTTCCTGCTACGGCCTCGCCACCGAAGATGCCCTTCTTTCTTCGCGTTCGCTCGGTTTCTGCTTCCTTCCTAGTTACACCTCCATAGGACCGACCCTACTACAGTCGGGCAGAGCGAGCCCATCGCCTCAGGGAGCTAATTCTGCCTGTCACGAAGAAGTTGGTTATTTAACCTGCTATAATTGTTGATGCTGTTGTTGTTGTTGTTGTTGTTACTCCCAAGTAGAGGAGTGTGTAGGATTTTCTGCCTCAAGTCAACTGATCTGTATACCTTATCCCTGGGGTGTGGCCTTTGCCATTCGTCCTCAGGCTGAAAAATCTCTTGGACCACCTGCCTTGTGCCTGTTCACACTGGACTTCACAAAATGCCACTAGTGTTTTTGGCACTGCCACTCCTCCTTTACCACAACTGCAACTGGTTTTATTGTATTGCCTTCTCCAGTCATCCCCTCAAAGAGGCAGAGGGTCAGCGCCTGTGAGAGGGTTGACAAAAACTACTTGGAAATAAAAGACCACCATTCAGACAGTGCTTGAATGATGGGGTGCTTAATTAAACCCACAACCTCCACTCTTGCACCCCTCCCACTTTTATCAAAGTGTCTTCTGAAAGCCATCCCTAAAGAGGTAAGGCAGTAACCTCTTCTCCCTTTGCTATAATCGAGTTTCTATAAAACATACCCCTGTGTGCACTTTGATTTCAGTAACAGGCTGTGGTGATAATGGCAAAGTCTCCTGCTGTCCCCAAGAGCTCCCTCTACACTTCAGAACTATAAGAGCATTGCATCCCCACGAGCAAGAATAGCCCCAGGTGCTCCAAACAGCTCATACTGCCACATGCCATACATCTGCTGGTCAGTGTCAAAAGGCAGCTCAGGAAATAGGCATTTGGCCTGCGCTGGATGGGGTTACAGTACCACCCTCCCTGAGATTTGCAGTTTGGGTGTCTTCCTGGATTCACTCCTGAGCTTGGAGGCCCAAGTTTCTACAGTGTCCAGGAGCACATTGGCACAGTAATGTGTCAATTGCACCCATTCCTGGAAACGCCAGATCTTCCCACAATGACGTCCGCTTTAGTTACATTCCCTTTGGGTTACTGTAACACGCTGCCTGTGTTGCTACCTTTACAAAGTGCTGAGAAACTTCAGGTGGTCCAAAGAACTGCAGACAGATTGCACAGGGTGCATATGACTCCATTATTAACAACAGTTCCTCTAGCTGCCAGCCTGTTTCCAGGCACAATTCAAAATGCTGGTTATGACTGGTAAAGTCCTACATTGGCTTTGTCCCAGGTATCTGAGAGACCATGTCTTCCTACAGGAGCTTCCCTGGGTGTTAAATTTTTTAGAGGATGACCTTCATCCCGCCACCCTCACAGGCATGTCTGGTGGGAACATAAGAGGAGGCCTTCCCAGTGGTTGCTCACAGACTTTGGGACTTCCTCCCTAAGGAGGCTAGGACGGCTCCCATCTTGACATCTTTCCAGTGGCAAGTGAAAACTTTTCCAACAAGCTTTCAGGAACTGTTTGCAAGGGCTTTTCACAGCATGCAGCTTAACTGGTTTTTGTCTTTCAGGGGTTTGTTTCAAATAGTTTTAAAACTAGGGATAGTTTATTTGTATTTTGACAGTAACCTTTTGTATGTCTTTGCCTGTGTCTTTGTAAGTACAATTAATAGTCTTTGTTTCAAGGTCGCCCTGAGTCCCAGTTCTTAGATTCTTGGATAGAACCTGAATCATTGATGGTTCAAGTCAGTCACACTTGATACACTGTGAAACTAAGAAAATAACAGCATCAACAATTAAAAAACAACAACAATCTATGGCCCTCCAGATATTGGAATACAACTCCCAGAAATCCACAAAATTGGCAATGCTGCTCAGGTCTGATTAAAATGGCAGAGTAACAACACCTGGAGGGCTGTGTTCTTCAATGGAACTTCCTCTCCTGTAAGTAGTCACGGGAATGCAGCCTTCAGAGAGCACAGGTTCAGACTCAGTTTCTTTTGCCAAACTGAACATTCTCTGAGCTACATTAGTTGTTTCCTCAATAACACAGGCAAAGGTAGTTAGTTGAATTCAGTCCAAGAGCATCTCTCAAATAAGAAATATGTTTATTTAGAAAGTGATAAACTGCCAGGATATTGTAAAAGATGGATTTGCACTGTTAAGTCTAGTTGACTGGGAGCCAGAAGAACTCTGGACTGAAGCCTGTGGCATTGTCAGGGAGGAATGCAAAAGGACACTATCTGTAACCACCCCACAAAAAAAAAAGAGAACCCTCAATGGATGACAGATGAAACTCTTTAATCAGTTAAGGACAGACAAGAAGCAAAAGTAAAAAAGGAGGAAAGAAATAGGGTCAGAACCCTGAATTAAAATGTTCAACCACTTGTGCACAGGGACAAGGAGAACTACTATAATAATCAGTGAAGAGAAATTGAAGATGGCAATTAAAAAGGAAGAACAAGAGACTTCTTCCACAAGATCTGAGAAATCAAAGGGAAATTTACAGCAAGACTATATGACTAGCAGGAGAACATTACATACCCAGGGTGAAAATAACAAGACAATGGAAACAATATGTGGAAGAACCATATCAAAGAGATGAAAGTTTTACAGATTCATTCAAGGAAGAACCATTTGAAGATGAACCCAAAATTTTAGAAAGTAAAGTGCAAATATTACCCAGAGCACTTGGGAGAAATAGGTCACGAGGAACATATGGCATACCAATAGAGCTGCTTCAAGTGACAGAGACAGAATCTAGCTCTAGCTAAAATATGTAGACAACCATGGAAGACAAAACAATGGCCCACAGATTGGAAATGTTTCCTATACATTCCAGTTCACAAGAAAGGGGACACCAGGGACTACAGTAATCACTGGACCATTGTATTAATTTCCTATGCAAGCAAAGTGATGATCAAATTCTACAACAAAGACTTTTACCATATATGGAGTAAGAAATGCAGATATTCAAGCTGGGTTCAGGAAAGGAAAAGACACTGAACATCATATTGTATTGGATAATGGAGTACATCACAGAATTTCAAAAGAAAATCAACCTGTGTTTTATAGATTGTAGCAAAGTCTTTGATTGGGTAGCTCATAAGAAACTATAGACTGCTCTTAAAGAAATGGATGTACCACAACATTTGATTACCCTGATGCATAACCTACACTCAGGACAAGAGGCTACTGGCAGGAATAGAGAAATGGGAGGATTTCCAGTTGGCAAGGGGGTCAGACAAGGTTGTATCTTATCACTATATCTATTTAACTTGTATGCTGAACATATCATATGTAAAACAGACTCAGAGAAAAGAGGCATGAAAATTAGAGGAAGGAATATCAACAATTTAAAATGTGCAGATGACACCATACTATTAGCAGAAAATACCAAAGACTTGGAACAATTACTGAAAAAGGTCAAGAAAGAAAGTGGAAAGGCAGGTTTACAGCTGAACATTAAGAAAAGAAATAGAAGACCACAGATGATTTACATAACTTTAAAGTAGATGATGAGAACATTGAAATAGTGCAACATTTTCCATACCTTGGCTCAGTCATTAATCAGAACGGAGAATGCAATCAAAAAATCAAAAGAAGAGTAGGACTGGAAGGGCAGTTATGAAAGAACTAGACAATATCCTGATGTCAAGATGTATCACTGAATAGCATTAGGATTGTCCATGCCGTTGTATTTCCAATTTCTGTGTATGGCTGTGAAAGCTGGGCAGTGAAGAAAGCTGATAGGAAGAAAATAATTTGAAATGTACTGCTGCAGAAGAATTCTGCAGTTACCCTGGACTGCTAACAAGTCAAATAAATGGGTCCTAGAGCAAACCAAGCCTGAACTCTCCCTAGAAGCCAAAAAACTGAAACTGTCATACTTTGGACATACCATGAGAAGACATGACTCACTAGAAAAGATGATAATGCTTGGTAAGGTAGAACGCAGTAGGAAAAGAAGAAGGGCACATAACAGATGGATAGATTGAATCAAGGAAGCCACAGCCCTAAGTGTGCAAGACCTACGCAGGGCTCTGTGGATGACTGGGTGACCTGGAGGTCTCATTCATAAGGTTGCCATAAGCCAAAGTTGATTTGACAACAGTTGACAAAAATTCCCAGGAGGAAAATTGCCAGATATGCTCACAAAATGAGATGTGTAATTTCTAACTCCAAATACAAGTCTTCTCTTTCACATGCTGATGTTATGATTAGTATCTTACAAGTTGTGCAAAGCTGAAGTTTAGGAAGATTCTGAGTTTTCCTCACCCCCTTCCTCACAACATGCTGAAATTGTGTCTTCCTTCATCTGAGTCTTAATCCAGCTTGTAATTTTCTCCTTGATTTGTTCTCCCTTAGGCAATATCTACAGTTACACCTTTACTTTCTCCTATAATGAATTGGGAAATTGCAAACTATAAATCCTTTCTGCAGCCTGCCTTTGCCTTCCACAGATTCATTTCTCTCCACTGAGCCATTAATAAGCCAGACCAAACTTGCAAACAGTCTTTGTACAGAAAGAAAAACTGTACTGCATCCTAGGAATAAGGACATGGTTCAGCACCAGAGAAAGGACTTGTCTGCTAGGTGCTTTGAGGACAAATTCCATCAAGCTGTTGAAGAGCCAGAGGCAAGGCAAAATTGACCATTAACATAGGTTGCAATCCTGAACAGAGCTAGATGTTCCTGAGCCCAGTGGGGTTTGGGCATACCTAACTTTGTATAGGATAAAGCTGTTTGTGTTAAGTATAAAACAGAATACAAAAATAAGGTTGATGCAGCCTAGTGAGGCATATATTTAACATACTTCAGGCTAAGGTTCAAATGTCTGGACATAAGCTGTATCTCTTGGAGTCAGTGCACAGTCATTGCACATGAGGGTCAATCCTGTTTTAACCAAAAAGAAAAATTAAAAAAACTGTAGGGAACTAACTGGTGATCAAATCCACATACTGTAAGCAATGTGTCAGCAAACTTTCCCAGACTATGCTGACTGCCATATTTGCTATCAGTAGCAGGTCAGGCAACCCATTTGCCAAAGACCACTTTCTTTAGGTCTGCTTAGACCCCTCTCTGTTGCACAGAGCCTCATGTGGCTTCAGTCAGTCCTTTGGATGAGTCACATTGACTCCAATCCTATTTTCTCCAGAGTGGTTTCTTCCAGTTGAACTGGTTTGATAGTCTGAATCATGATGTTTAGTTCCTCCCAACAAACACAACAAAGAAGGAACTATGACACTCCCCAGAGTTGAAATTATTTAATTTGAAAGAATGCTGTACATACAGGGTGATCAGATTCCAGTGTGTAATCTTAAGTTGTGTTCTCACAGACCACCATGCCACTCCAAGCACACCTGCTCTCATCTGATTTTTGTAGCTAAACAGGGGCAGTCTTGGTCAGCATTTGAATGGGGGATAACTAGGGAATACTTGGAGATCTCCAGGCAGGGCTGAGAAAGATTGTGTGTGAAATCATGGAGAGCTGCTGCCAGGTAAAACCAAAACACTGGGCCAACTAGACCAATGGGAGGAGGAGGAGGAGGAGGAGGAGGAGGAGGAGGAGGAGGAGGAGGAGGAGGAGGAGGAGGGTGATATTATTTACAGTCTGCTTTTTTCCTAGCTTGGGACCCAAAAAGAAAGCCACAGTTAAAAATTCACAAAATACAAAAGTTAAGAAATGGTTAAACTATATATAAAAAAATAAAATGTACCATAAGGGAGCATCTTGTTTTCCTAAGCATTATATATATCCATCCTTGCAGACAGATCCCAATTTTTATTTATTACTACAATATGTATCCCACCTTTCCATATTTCCATATGCTCCAGGTGTGCATCACTATAAAGCAGCAAAATGCAATTATTCAACATAAAAACACTATCAAAATCAGCGTGCTAAAACATTTCACAGAGGAGAACAATACTGCAGTCATTTCCAGTAGACCCCCTGAAACAATCTGGGTTTCCTTGCCCTTCTGTAAGCAAGGGCAGCCAAACAGCCTCTCTTGAATGACAGCAGAGGCCCTAACACTTACCTTTGCTGTCATGGGTGGGGTTCCGAGTGCCTTGTTTGCTCAGCTTCATTTCATGTGCCACTGAGGCCCTTTCCTGGGTCACGCCAGTTGGCCCCTGCCACTCTTGCTCTGGTAACCTCCATACTGCACCCCCATAACACCCCCTGGCTGAGATTGGAGATAAGCGCTAAGTTCTGCATGTGCAATTCTATGTCCTCCCACTGCCCAGCAGCTATGAAGCTCTCGGAGAGGGCCCTGCTGGTGGTGGTTTCTGGTGGGGAAGCTAAGGAAGGAGGAGGCCATAGAGAAGCATCTGATCTCCACTTTGTCAAGGAATGAGGGTATCAAATGGCACGCACCCATCTTTTATTTCCCTTAGCAGTTCAGAGCAGCCAGATCTTCATAGTCAGAAATGTCTCACCGCCACTTGCCTCTGTTAAGAAAGAGCAGCAGCAGGTCTACCTGGGGCTTGATAGCTGCCAGGCATGGGAGATTTTTGGACAGAGTGTAACAGCAAGAATATAGTCCTCTGCACCCCATCCTAAAAGGGAGTTAGATGCACGTGAACTGCATTTACAAGCATGGAAGCTACCAGGGTTCAATTCCCCACTCAACCATGGAAACCCACTGGGTGACCTTTGGCATGTCACACACCCTCAGCCCCAGAAAACCCTATGATAGGTTTGCATTAGGGTCACTACAAGTCAGAAATGAACTGAAGGCACACAACAATAACAACAAAAAGTCATTAAAAGGATGCTGACCATTATGTGGTTGCGGCAGCTGGGGGATTCCATGTCGGTTGGGCAGTGAATCCCCTGTGGAATTAGCTAAATTTTAAAGGAGTGATCCAATGTGCCAAAGCCTATCCCCCTCCAATGGGTTCAGCACCTTGGATAGCTACTTTAACATTTGAACTAGAAACCAGAATAAATGTATTGCCCCCATGACAGAGAACCCAGTATCAACTATCACTATGTGGGGCTGCCCTTGAACAGAGTTCAGGAACTCTAGCTTCTGGAAAATGCAGCAACCAGAGCAGTTTCCGGTATTCACTTTTAAAAACCAGTTCTGTTTCATCAGCACTGGCTTCCAGTTAATTTCCAGGCACAATCCAACAGATGTCTATTACTTATCAGGCTCTAAATATCTTGGGAACAAAATACCCAAAGGACCATATAGTTCTTCACCATGGATTGACTGGACATGCAGTCCATTCCCTACCTGAGCTGCTGCTCCATGTTCTTCTGATACCATTAGAGCTGATCTTGGTGGGAACACAAAAACAGCACTTCTTTGTAGCAGCACCCATGTTGCACAACAAAACCTCCCCAAAAGGCTTGGTTGCCCCACCCCTCAATTTTATGAAGGTGGGAAATACTTTATGATTCCACTCTTTATAGTCTTCTGCTGTGATTATGTGATTTTTTAAAGTGACCTGATTGTTTTATGTCCTGATTCTGCTACTATTTTATTTTTGTGTCTTTAATCTGTAAGGTGCATTGGGAACCAAAAGCTAGAACACATTTTCTAACATACATACATACATACATACATACATACATACATACATACATAAATGTTAAGTATTCAGACCCAACTGAAGCTCCTGAATTGTTAAAGAACAGTCCAACAGAAGCATATTACAGTCATTCAGCCTGTTATAGTTGTGACTGTTCCATTAAAGAAATGAGGCCAGGGTTAATCTTTCCAAGTAAGGATGCATACTGAAAAAACTAAGTTGATAAAGACAGTATTGGCAGCTGCCAGGGCATTCATGAGCAAAGCCAGACACCAGAGTGCCCCTAGATAGCAATCCTACTTATTCAGGGAGACTGCAATTCCTTCTTGAATAAATTGCACACATCTATCCAGATTGGAAGATACCCTTAACCACCAATATGTGTGCATGCCTTCAGATTGCCTGTTGACTTATGGCGACCCCATGAATTTCCAAGGGTTTCTTAGATAAGAGATACTCAGAGGTGGTTTTGCCAGTTTCTCCCTCAAAACTATAGCCTGCAGCACCTCGTATTCCCTTGGATCTTCAGTCCAAGTACTCGCCAGAGCTGGCCCTGTTTATATTCCAAGATCAGAGAGGATCTGATGCCTTTAGGTATTTAAGCCCTAATTAAACTACGAATACTTGTTTTATCTAGTTAATTCGCTGTCCAAACTCCAAACTTCCCTCAGGCCTAGGCTCAAGATATGGTGTAGTTAAACAAAGAAGGAAGACATCTGTGGTACTGAAGAATCTCAGGTTGAAAGACTTCTTCAAGTTCACATGCCCCAGGAAGGAAATCTAGCTCATCCCCTCCTGTCTGTAAACCAAAGGAGGACAGAGGGACCAACTTTCCAGTTCCTTTCCTACTCAGAGATATGAGAAGATTTCAGGGGACACCAGAACCTTCATCTTCTGAACAGATTAAGTTTATAAAATGTAGGCACTCTGCAGAACCGATTTTCAGATCATGTGCCTACTACTGTTACTATTTCAAAACATTTAATTTAGGTTAAAAGCCCCATGCAGGGAAATTAAAACTAGAATATTGGCCTGACTTTGGTCTAAAAATAGCTTTGATTGTTCAAAGTGTCCCCAGGCAGGTGTTCCTCTTTGAAAGAGATTTATCCCATTTGATCATTGCAGAGCAACCCTGATAAAAGGGATTTATTTGAACTCAGCACTGTAGATGTTTGTACATTTGAGTATAAAAGCTTTGCATTTGCTTTTTTTTTTAAAACCCCTGGATACACTCACATATGGACAATATCTGTTTGTAGCCATCATCAGTTGCCCATTTCATAATATTTTTACTTTTCATTTGGAGACTAATGGTTTGTACACAGGTTGCTATCCTTTCTAATCTAACCTAGGAAGACCAGCATGAAATGTTATCTCTGAATGTTATCAGTTTACCACCAGGATGTGAGTTCCTGCTTTTTCACTCTGTATTGATTGATTTAATTTACATCCCACCTTTCTCCCCAGAATGGAACTGAAGGTGGCATACAATTAAAGCATAAAGTCTATAAAAGCATAACAGATTTAAAATACAATTTAAAAACATAGAAATGAAAGGCAATACAACACCAACCTGGTTAAAGGTCCCTCTGCAACAAGTGAGGCCAGTTTTCAAAGGTATAAAACATGAAAGGTCTTTGCCCATCAGTGGAAATACAGCAGGGAAGGGGCCAGCCTAACATCCCTTGATAGGGAGTCGCAGAATGTCAGAGTGATCATACTGGGAAAGGTCTTTGAATATATCTATTCAGTGAACTTCATTTATTGATTGAATCCAAGGTACCACATACCCTCCAACTGTCCAGAGTTGGCAGAGACAGTCTTGGTTAATTATCTGTCATCCCACTTTTCCAGTTGCTTTTAAAACATCCCAGTTTCTCTCTCATCCTCCTCTCACTTATCCCCTTTGTCCTCAGTTTACTTCAACAGCTGCAAGTGGAGATCAAAATGCAAAAGTTGTTTATATCTAATTAAGCAGGGAGGGGAGGGGAGGAGTGGACAGAATCTTGTCATTCCAGGTAGGGTCATGCAAAAGCAAACTGCTGCAGCATCTCCTAACTTTTGCCATCTTGACCACACTCTGATATTGCTTAGTCACATGTGTTTTTCCAAAGAATGTATGGTATGCCATAGGCTGGTACAAACCTGTTTCCAAATGTATATTTTCACAATTTCTTAAGTATAATACTATACTTAAGAAATTGTGAAAACATACATTTGGAAACAGGTTTGTACCAGTATTACTATTTTACACCACAGTCCCAATCCAGCTAAAGGTAGCCATGACTGAAGTTCCACTACAAGAAAATAAGTTTTCATTTTCAATTCAATTTTGTTTCACTGCTTTCAATGCAGCTAAATCCTATGCTGGGACAATAGTGCCAGTGCATTCAGTGGGTTTACACTCAGGAAAGAATGGCCAGGGTTATCACAGGAATCTTTTTACTTATCACAAGCCATAACTGGGTCTAGAGAAATGTGAATATGACAAATATGTATTATTTTGAGTACAATTATCTCAGAGAGCCAGCAGTGGCAGTGGGGCTCCCTGGTGCATGGGCTATGACATCACCACATGTAAGAAAGCATTTTCAAGGAGTACCCCTTGCCTTAAATCAGCCCCTAGGTAACACCCATGAGGGTTCTTTTGGCCTTCCTTTGCATGGTAGCACCCTCTAATGGCCACATCTTACCACTGTAGATGTCAAAGCATCAGAAACCGAAGGTTTCATTCAAAAGAGAAGGGCCATTTCCACATACACTGTTATAGCACTAATTATTCCACTTTCAACCTCCTATGGAATCCTGGGGTTTGCAGTTTAGGGAGAAGCCTTTAGAATTCTCAGCCAAAGAACTCTTAGGCTTCAGTAAACTACAGATCCCAGAACTCCACAGGATGATGAAAGTGGAATAATTGCATTATAACAGTGTAGAGCAGAAATGGTCAAGTTTCCAAATCACATTTCATAACATATGAAGAAGAGAGGAACATAATGAAATTAATACAGTTGGCTCTCCACATTCATTAGGATTAGGGGCCCAGAACCCTCACAAAAGTGGAAAAACAGCAAATATCAAAAGGTGTATGTGTGTGTATGAGTGGGTGGGTGGAAGGGGGCTGAGACTTGGTAGGGAGAGTGGGCACCAAGGGTCCAAAGTATATCAGGGAAAGGAGAGGGAAAGGGGGTGGGTCTCCATGATGGCCCTGTACTTTTCTCTTGCCCATCTCCTTCCTTGTGTGTGGGGGGACATCAGGAGAGGGTTTCCGGTGCTGAGAAATGAGGCTGGAGCCATCCTGGGCAGCAGCTGGTGGTGGAGGAAGAGGAGGAAGAGGCAGATTTTTAAAGGGCTGTATGGCCTGATTGGAGCCACCGAGAGGGAAAGTTCTGCTGAAGAAGAAGCACTTGAGTTGGGGGGGGGGGGAGAGGTTGGAGAAACTTGCAAATAATCAAATCCATGAAAATGAAACCCACAAATGTGGAGGGTTCACTGTACTTTAAAACTGAGTAAATATAAGAAATGCTATATTTAATTTCCAGGAACTGGAATCTCTCCCTCACAAAGGTTTGACTCAGGTTGTAAACAAACCCTGGGTTCCTGTGTTTGGTCCTCCCATTGCACACTTTAATTAGTTATTTCCTCTTTAGCTCAAACCTCAATTTTCCATTACATTGAAAGCAGCAAGCCATTCGGTCACACCTCTCAAAAATAGGCTTGCAGAGCAGGGTTCAAAATTGCAATGCAATCCTACTTGCCAGTAGGATGCAACATCAATAATACAGATACTGAAACTGATCTGGCCTAAGTACTCTGTTGGAGAAGGGGAACAAATAGAGGTTTGATCCAGACAAGACAGAGGTGCTTCTGGTAAATTGAAAGGCAAATTAAGGAACAGGGACCCAGTCTGTGTCAGATGGCATTATATTCTCCCTGGAGATGCAGGTCTTCAATGTGCAAGCAGAGGCATATCTAGGGTGGGGCAAATGGAGTATGTGCCCCGGGTGCCAATGTCGGGGGGGGGCACAAAAAAGAAGACCCCCCCCCGCCTGCTCCCCCCCACTCACCCCAGCCACCCCGCCCCACCTGCTGCTGCTCACCCAACCCCCTTGCGCTAGGCACTGTTTTGCCTCAGTATGCCACTGTATGCAAGAACCTTCTGGATGAAGCCCTGAACCTGGACACCCAGATTTCTGTTGTAACCTGAAGTACCTTTGGACGGTCACAGCTAGTTCACCAGCTGTGCCTGGTCCTGGAGACGTCTGCACTGACTATGGTGACATATATCTTAGTTCCATCTTGTTTGGATTACTCTAACGTGCTGTGTGTGTGGCTACCTTTGAAAAGCACTCAGAAGCTTCAGTTCGCACAAAAAGCTGCAGCCAGATTGTTAACTCAGGTCACAGGGAGCACACAACTGCTTTGTTGAATCAACTCCACTGGTTAGCGATTCATTTCTAGGTCCAATTCAAAGTGGTGGTAATGCTCTGTAAAGGCTTATACCTCTCAGGCCCAGGTTCTCCAGCAGATTATATTCCCCATATCTGCTTGCCTGGTCTATGAGAGCTTCAGTTCTGGCCCTTCTTTCAATCCCACCATCCTCATAGGCACATCTGGTGGGAATGTGAAAGAGGGCCTTCTTGGTGGCATTTTTCTGGAACTTCCTCCCTAAGGAAGCTAGAATACTGCAGGCCTTCCACTGGCAGGCAAATGCCTTTTAAAATTCTAACAGCTTTAAAGAGTTGGCTACAGGTATACATCTGTAGCCTCTGATAAAGAAGCTTCTTCTTACAGAGTCTCCCTCCAACTAAACTCTTCCTTGTCCTCAGTCTAGCTGCAGGCATTTCAGCAGCAGCAGCATTAGGAGGAGGATGGAAGACAGTTGTAAAAACAGAGACTGTAGGTGTTGGGTTGCAGCAGTGTGTCTGCAATAAACAATACAATAAAGCATGAGCTGGGAAAGAGCAGAATTTGCTCTAGTCGATTCTACTGTAGCTGTGTGTGCCTGCCTCCAACAGGCAATGTAAACAGCAGCTGTCTCCAACATGTTAAGGATCCATAGATCAATATGCTGGGTCACCAAAATGGAAAACATAAGAAATGTGGAGGCTGGTAAAAGAAAGAAACAATTGTCTCTGGATACATTTTGTAAGAAGCTTTCAAGTGGTTTCTAGAAGGTTCAAAATGCTTTTGTTTATTCATGCATGGCTCACCTGACCTGGCTGTTTCATTTCACATGTGCATATTGTCAGTTTTGGATAAAAGATTTGCTGAAACATGAGGAACTGTTCCACTTTTGTGTGATGTAGGGAGCTATACAGATCAGGGTTTGAATCCCCACTCGGCCATGGAAACCAACTGGTTGATCTTGGGTAAGTCACATTCTCTCAGCCTCAGAGGAGGGCAAAACAACCCCCTTCTGAACAAATCTTGCAAGAAAACCCCATCAGAGGGTCACCTTAGAGTTGCCATTAGTTGGAAACAACTGAAAGGCACACAATGACACCAACACCACCAACAACAACAACCTGTCCCTATTCTTTCCATGTTACTTCTCCCTCTCGTATCAAATTTTCTGTGAAAGAAATAATCCCCATGCACACATCATTTTCACTTCATCTTAGCCAAAAGGACGAGAAGCAATCACATCATTTTCATTAACCTATGTATAACTGTAGTTTTAAAGAAGGGGCTTTAACAGAGCCCCTTCAGTTTGAAATTGCTTTTTTATTCTTATAATGTTCTTAACGTTTATAGATAGTTTTATTACCTTTTGACAACAATAATTATAATAATTAATATGATATTTTAAAAACTTTGTTTATACCTGTCTTTCTCCCAAAACTGAGACTCATTGTGCTTTATTATTTATTATTATTAAGAGCAAGCTCAAGTCACAGTTTCCTGGTTCCAATCTAAGAGCAGACCATCGTTTGACTGGAAGAGGTGTTAAGTGGTCTAAAACAGAGAAAGGAAGGAGAGTGAAAGAGGAGAAGGAGAAAAGCATTCAAGTGTGAGGTTTTGTCACATGATTTAGCCTGATATGAAAGACATGAGTAAGAACTCTAAAATAGTTGACAGATGAGGTAGGTCACATTTATTGCCATTTTACTAATCAGAAACTGATGCTGAGAGTGTGACATCATGTCTTCCCAGTGAAGAATCTGAAATCTGACACTGCCATAATGCTAGTCCCAATTGGCTTTCAAAAATCATAAATCTGGCAACAGCTATACAAGGGTGTGTCCAGGTTTAAAGTAGTGTCCTTAAGGTACACCTCAAGGCAGTTAAAAGGAAGGGAATGCTCCAGAAGCAAATTCTTAAGTGACAAATCTTTGATGCATATATTGTAGTTAAACTTGTGTGGGTAAATGCATCTGTAACAGTTCCAGGACCCTGATCCATTCAGTTCCCAGAGCCAACTGTCAAAATGGAAGGAAGTCACAGGTGCAATAAAAAGATGGTTTGCTGATTACACAGAGATGTTAAAAGGATGCAGCAATAAAACCTAAAGTCAAAGACAAATCACTACCTCACAGCTGATCAAAGCTGCCCTTTGTCACATCTGCCATTCACTTGGGTCCCCACTATAAACCAGACATCTGTTTTCTGAAACAAGTTCCTTGGCTGGATTACAGCTGAATGCAACCCCTCAGACCAACACTGATCTGAGTTCTCTTTAAAAAAATACCCTTTCTCTCAAGTTTGAGAAACTCCTGACACTTCTGAAGAGAGAGACCTTCCTGCACTACAAAAGAATGCTGGCCAGGCATTTCAAAGCAGCACATCCTTATGTCTACAGCCTGAGTTGACCTACCATGGTCAAGTTGCTTCCAGTTGCTTGAGAAGATGCACTGTCAACAGGGCCCTGTTTGATTGCATAGCAGATGCCCATTTACTAGATTACACATCCCTTAAAACCTATGGTTAAGGTGAATGTGACAGCTCGCTAATACTCCTCATGAGTCTTCTGGAAATCTGGTCTGCTGTAGTTATTGAGACTGGTACATGGTAGACAGAATGCTAAAGACTCTACAGTAGCCTTTCCCAACTGGGTGCTCTTTGGATGCTTTGGACTGCAGTCCACAGCATTCTTGAATCTTGGACATGCTGAAGTCCAACACATCTGGAGAGCATCAGATTGGGAGAGTTTGCTCCAGAGTGCTAGTCTCAGTTAACAGCCAAGAACAGAATTCCATAGTTGCAGTGAGCTACGGACATGAGCTACCCTGCTTTCTTGGGCACTGCTTTGCCTGCAATGCTACTCTGGAATAACAGTTGACATGGCCACCTCACATTCAGTGTGAGACAAGCTTTTTTAAAAGACATGTACAACTTGTGAGGAATATCAGCCAATCCTGCAGGTTTTTTTGGGATCATGGAATATGTTGGAAAAAATCAGCCTTTTTGGATCGTGACTTTCAGAATATTCTATAGGCCATTCCAACACAGTGCCATATAATGATTTCAAAATGCCTCACATATTTGTACTATGCACAAACAAACAAAGCACAATTCTTGCTGAGGTGTCATCCGCCTCAGTCCAACAGCAAGTACCCTCTACTGTGCAAGGTTGCATATACTTATTCTAATCAAGTAGTCAGCCCCAGTTTACCTTCCAGAGTTGTAAGAAGGAAAAACTTTTTTTTCCAAATCAACACATTTGGGGAAAAATAGATGCCTTGTCATAGCCCTTCCTACAGCTATCCAATTTGAAGCAGTCAGTTCCCATTCACCTGGGCTGATTTTTATCTTGGGCTTCAACGGCTTGTGAATATGAGCAGCATGGATCTTCCTAAGCAGCCTGTGTTTTTTGGCTTCGTGGTGCTCTCAGTGCTGTTTCTTTCATGGGAATCCATCTGGTCACATTCAGCGTGCCAAGTGCCCAGATGCATTCCCCTGCCTCCCCATGCAGGCATCCCAGCTAGGCATATGGCAGAATGATAAACAGAAGGAATCTGTTATCAGACCACAACACAGTGCTATAATTTCAGTAAACATTTGGCTGGCCCCAGGGATAAAAGGGAAGAAGAGCAAGAGGGAAAGAGAGTAGATTGTCAACAAATTTTCCAAAATAAATTTTAAAAATGAATACATAAAAAGCATTAAGGTAATAGTACCTTAGTAAAGGTAATAGTCCAGAATCAGTCTAGCTCCCACTTAAGATAGAAGTACTGTGCTGCCTAGTGCAGCAGTTCTATATATATTCTTTAATTTTCATTCATACATGTTATTGAAGTTTTACATATTTACAAAAGAATACAATAAATGTATAAGAACAATTGTTATTACTCCTCACACTGTAATCACCTTTTCCAATTTTCTTTCCAGTATAGAATTATCTTTCTGTCTTTAACATTGAACAACAGATAAGAATTCAATAATCTAATCAAAATCTATTATTGCAGTTTCGCTTCTTTCTTTCTTTACAAAAATCTATGAAAGGTTGCCATATAACCAAATATGATTCTATAGTTTTACATCTTAACAGAATATTATTTAATTTACAGAGGGATAACAGTGATAGACTGTTATGGCAAAACAACAGAGGATTGTATGGCACCTTTAAGATTTATCCTAGCACAAGTTTTCATGCATTACAATTCACTTTGTCAGATGAATGAAGTGTAGCCTTAAAGATTCAGCATTATTATGCACTGCGTACACAGTTGGTTTTCTGCAAACCTTTCCCAACCAATAAGACAAGAAGTTTTATGTTATGATATGGGGGTGTACACCCTTTTTTACTATAAGAGGTGCATATGATGGAATTGGAATGGATACAGATGACTTTTTCATTACTTTTAGCAGTAGCAGGGAAATAGCTATTTGTATGAAATAAGCCAGGCATTTTGAACTGGTGTATGTGTGTGCTTTCGGTAGTGGCAGCAATTGGGGGGCTCAAATATTTTGGAAAACTCTCGTGATAAAAATTTCTCCTTATGAAGAATTTGGGGAACATGGGACTGTTGGAGAGGTCTTTTGTCATCCTGTAACAAACTTTAAATTATGTGAAGAAGCTCACCAGGAAATACTAAATAAGAAATCCATATAATGGATTTTATTATATAGTTTTCTCTGTTGTATGTTCCAGCTGCACAGAATTTACTCATTTTTGTACTAATTCTCCCAAGCTATTAACTCTTCGTAGAGCCAATACACGTAGTTGAAGTAAAAGAAATAACCACTCCTTATGCTCTCACTCAGAAATTATAGGAAATCTGATTTTTGCTCAATGCAGAGAACTGATTTTACAAAGAGGAAAAATAAATAAAAACCAAGCAACACACACCTATACAGCCCACCTTTTTACAGCTATATACCTCATTAACAAAGATACAAAGTGTATATGATGTAAATGACACTAGAAACCCAGCACAGAGCCAGTGCACTGGTGTGATGTAGTGGGTAGCATGTTATACTAGAGCTTTGAGCACTCAGGGTCTAGTCCCTGCTGACCTATGATGCTTGCCAAGGCTGGGTTGCCTGCCAGCCTGCCTGCTTCTCTCATGTCTCTCGTCCTGAGACACCTCACAGGGTTGTTGGGAGAACAAAGTGGAGAAGGAACATTTATGCCACTTCAAGTACATTGGAAGAAGGTGAGATGTAATGTAACTAATGTGCGCCAGTCATTTGCAAATACTGGGGTACGTCATGTTGCACATATGAGTAAACATACAGCCAGCTGTTCATGGTACAGCAAATCATATGACAATTGTGCGTTTTTTCATTCAAGCACCAAAATTGTCCCACTGGTGAAAGATTACATAGTGATCATGTTCAGCTATTGGCACATATCACCAGTGAAGATGATAATAATGTGTTAGTTTTCATATGGGATAAAGGCAGGTTGAGCTCCTGCATTGTCAGACATAACTATGATGATAGTTGTCATTTACACACCTGACAATGCCACCCCCCTGCCCAAATGCTACCTTTCCACCCTGGCAGCACCCCAAACGAAGAGTTTCTGAGGGGCTGCAGATTGGACCACTGGCAAATGATGCTCCCAGCACTTTTCTGGTCACAGAGCGAGGTGACAACAGTTTGCTGGAGAAACCCCCTCCAGATCCTGCTGCAACTGCTTCTCTCAATGTGTCCTATGACCAGCAGAACTCTGCAGGTGTCATTTCCGAGGGGACTGATCTGCAGCACCTTGGAAATCCTTTGGTTGGGGTGTTGCTAGGCTGAAAAAGTAGGTTTTAGGGAATCGCATTTATTTGTTAAAGGCCACAAAAGAGAATCCCCAACAATTATGAGTTCATGAGTCCGACTTACAAACTCAGAACTACTGAACAGGATGCCAGCCATAGTGTTTTTATAAAGAAGTGTTCAATTGTGAAAAGGTGGGCTACGTGTGCAGCTGACAGACAAAATACACCAAATGTCAGCCTGTGTCATCATATGTGTTATGTCCAATTTTACATAAAAATGTTCACACCTATCCAGGGCTGTTTTCAAACAAATTTATTATACAATCACTAGACCTCCTTTATACAATTTTACAGGGGGGTCCAGATTATGTTTTATGTCGAACTTCTCCTGCATGCCTCCACCATTTCCTCCTCCTTTTTTTCTTAATGCAGAAACCTGTTTAAGGAGAGAACGAGCACAATAATAAGGTCATGTGCTTGCAGATGTGGATACGAAAATGTGGGTGAGAAATCCACAATAAGAGAAGCTGTCCCTGGGGAAGGTGGATGATGTGGTAGGAATACATCTCTTTTCTCTACCACTCACCCTGCATTTCTGGTTTTAGAGCCATTTCATGCCCTGAGCAGCAAGACCTCGTTCCTATTCTACTGGCTCCCAATTTTAATTAATTGCTTCCTAGAATGAGATTTCTTCAGCCCACACATCTCAATTAAGCTGTTTCATTAGGAGGTTACATTAAAAATATGAGTTCTTATTTATAAATACAAGCACGTATGTTCTCAAGGTAATCCTGTTCTGGTGTAATTTTCTAGCTCCATGTGACTTATTTCTGAGTAAACCTGTGTCAATTTTGGTTTTAATCATGTAGAGCTGCAGTCCTTCAGTCTTGCGATATAGCCACAACTATATGTAGTTATGATGTGATAAAATAATGAAACTGGAAACAGGGAAAAAAATCTAAATCAGCAAGACTGCTGATCAGACTGTTTTGTCAGATTACTTTTGGTTGCAAAACTAAACAGACTGGTAAAATGGCGTGGCAAACCACCTGCTTCAAAATTTCAGGAGAAGGGTGTATCTGTGTATGTGTGTGTGCGCGTGCAAGTGCAGTAATTGATGAACAGTACGGAAAGGGAAGAAAACAATGCTCCTTACATACAATTATGTCATGCCTGCTATGTGGACTGAAGATAATAAGATATCTCCCTCAACTGCTAGATCACTTAAACATGGTAATTTATGACAGAACAATAATAACTGGCACCAGTAGCACCTTGATGATGCAAGACATGAGATATGAAAATTAGTATATTATTTCAGACTCAAATATTCATGCCTCAGTATCTGAAAATGAAGATTAATCCACAAATGATCTACATTTGGTGTTTTACCAAATAAGGTACACTATTATTATTTGAATCAGTCTACTATATGATGTTTGGGTCATTGCACATCTGTAATATTGCATTCTCCCGAAGCCTGAACATTTTCATTTTGTAATGATGATGTTGATTTGATGCACTTCATGATTGGTTTTTCACCTACTTCACTAACCTCCCGAGAACAAGAAAGGGCTAATTGTAAAAGGCCCATGGTGTAAGATTCTGGATGAGAGCCAGCATTGTGTGGTGGTTTGAGTGTTGGACTATGACTCTGGAGACCAAGGTCTGATTTCCCACTTAGCCATGGAAACCCTCTGGGTGACCTTGGGCGTATCACACACACTCACACACACACTAACCCTTTGTAGTCCCTCAACACCCCATCAAGCTCTTTCATCTGTTCTGTAGCATAAACATGGTGAAAATTTGTAGTACTCACGTTAGCAGACTGGTCTTGATCCTATCCGTCACTGTTGGAGTCAGTAGGAGGTAGAGGACTTTCTTTGTCTTTGCAAGCGCGCGCAAAGGAACCACTTCCTGAGCACTTAGCCTGCGGTTTTTCAGCTTCGCTTTTTCAGGGTGTAGGTTTGGGAGCCGGCATTGGTTTCTTCTCCTCCTTTGATTGTTTCCCTTTGTCCTGGCAATCAGAAGCAAGATGACTTCTCCTTCCATAGTTGAAGTAAGCCCCCTCCTTCAGGTGTCTTTTCCTCCCTTCAGTGTCCAGGCCACTGGTTCTCCTGCCCCGAGATCCGGCGCCCTGATTTTTGGGCTTGTCTCATCCAAGCAAGTTGTACATTCTCCAGCATGCTCTCTGCTTCTCGTGCCAATCTCATCCAACCAAGCAAACTGTTGGGGTTTCCTTGAGAGAGGTATCTATCCAAAACGCTAGGTTCAGACCATCCTGGAAGAATTGCTTCAGGATTTCGTCGTTCCACTCAGGAACTTTAGCTGCTAGCCTTCTGAATTCACGTGCATATTCAGCTACAGTCCCTCTTCCCTGGCGCAATTTTCTCAATTGGTGTCTGGCTTGCTCATGTATGAATGGGTCTTCGAATCTCTCTCTGAATCGATTCATGAATAGTTGCAGGTCTCCAGTTTCCTTGGCTCTTGTGTCGAATAAAGAAGCAACCCATTCCAAAGCCTCTCCTTGCAGCAGTTGGCTGAGATATCTCACTCTGGCAGCATCATCAGCAAAGCTATTGCTGTAGTCTGCCATGAAGTTGGATGCCATATTCAAGAAGTATGAGAGTGTTGCTCCATCCCTATTACAAGTTGTCTTCATTTCCCTGAAGGGTCTTGGTGCCAGTTGGGGGAGAGCTTCCCCTTGTGGTGCTGCTGCTGCTGTGGCGGCCGCTCCTTGCTGCTGGAGTCTGCCTAGTTGAGGCCCAAGATTCCGTCAGTCCACCATTTCCATGCGTATTCTGGCCATCTCGGTCCACAGCTGTTCCACTTCTTCTTCTTTGGTGAGTAACTGCTCCAGTACAGATGCCTTGCTCACTCCAGTGTCCCATCGGGTAGCTCTGCAACGCTGGCACCTCGGTGTGTCAGGATGTCCTTCCCAGGCCCAGGTTTGCCCACCAGGGGGGTTGCAGTAGGATTAGAAGGGAATACCTTGGCTCTGATGGCTGGTGAAAGTTGGAACAGCCTCAGTCCCTTCGGCTCCAGCAGCTCCCTCTTAATCTGTAGCATCGGTATCTTGTGCTGTTTCTTGGGATGTTACCCTGAAAACTGGGGGTATCTCGAGGACACCCAAATGGACTTCAAATCAAGGGAATTAACAGAAACACTCAAAGCTTGTGAGAGGTCAGGGCAAGGGATCTTTAACCCTATGTCTATGGGGTCAGAACCACGCAAGAGTCAGAGGAACAGTCTACAGTAAATTTATTAAAACTAACAAAGAAGATCACAACACATGTTAACAAATAATCCTACCATCACACAAGGGCTACAGACATGAAGTTGGGAATAAGAGACAGTTGGGGAGAGAGGGCATATAGACCTTAGTCTAGGTGTCCTGGAAAGGAGAAAATTAGCGAAGGCTCAGTGTAAAGCACCAAGGGGAGGCTGGATCCCGGGGCTGGAAGGCTGGAAGCAGCGGGGTTTCGTGGCGAGTTGGATATGTGAGTCGCGTTTAATTCTCAGCAGTGTCTGAGAGGCTTAAGTGGGACACCTCGGTAGCAGTGAAACGGGCCCTTGTCCGGTCTGGGAGGCTCTCCGAAGAAGCTCAAAAAGTGAGGATTTTTATAGCCAATTTCTGTCCCCAGGTGGTGTATAGGCTAGCAAAGTGGCGTTAATGGGCGATGATTCCGGAATATAATGTTAGGCAAATATCACGACCTCTCCTCGGTATTGTTTCTCCCGGGAAAGTCCAGGTACATGATAGGATTATCATTCCAAATTGATAGACTTTGATTGTCTACCCTCGCAAAGTTCATCAGCGTGGCTTGGGGCTGAGGCAACCTTTTTATTAATCAAGGAGAGAATCTATTGTGGCTGCCTAGAGACACATGACTGGGAACAACAGGTCGTTGTCTTTTAGCCTAAGGGACGCTGTGTACGTTCCCATACAGCAGCAAAGGCGTTGTTGGTCTCGAGAATTTAATTCAAAACCAATTTTACTTGCAACTGACCTTTGCTAGCCAATATCCAATATGGAGGAAGTCATGCCAATTTAGGGGCCCTTTTGTAGGGTTACTTTGGGGTGTAACAGGGACATTGTAGAGTATTAGATTTTCAGTCTTCTCACTCTGTCAGGAACAGAATCCACACAAATAATACATTGATTTTAGTACTATTTATTAGGAGCGTAACACATGTAATGACTTTAGTGAGAAGACTGAAGCAAAGCCAAAGTGAGTGAGCTTAAGATTCCCCATGACCCCTCCCACATCTGAGTTCCTGGGAAACTCTGTTATCAGTGTCTGTGCATTCCACTGCTGTACCAGGCAGTGTTTACCTAACGGTTCTCAGCTGCTTCTACTACCTACTACAAGTCATGTTAACATATCAGGGAGGGGCAGTGGAACTACCCAACATCCAGCCCCAGAAAAACCCATGATAGGGTTTGCTTGTATGTTGGAAACAACTTGAAACAAGCTTCAGGACAGAAGGAAGCCAAGCAGCTGTGCTCCCAGCATAGCTCCCCTGGCAGGTCTGGTAAAGGTCAAGCAACTAACCAAGCCACCTCGTTTTGTGAATTCACAATTGCCTTGGTCAGTCTGGACAGACCAAGGGAGAGGGTTTAATGATGAGCACCCTTAAATTACAGGGTGTGGTGTGAGGCCAGGGCCATTTCCGCACTATGCCGTTAAGTGCTGTTATTCCACTTTCCACATCCTATGGAATCCTGGGGTTTGCCGTTCAGGGAGGGGCCTTTAGAATTCTCAGCCAGGGAGCTCTTGGGCCTCAGGAAACTACAAACTCCAGAATTCCACAGGATGTTGAAAGTGGGATAATAGCACTACAACAGGCTAGTGTAGAAACGGCCACGGCTGACTTCAAAAGGGTGCCAGGCGCTTAACTCCAACGTGGCGCGGGTCCCCTTTATCTTGCAGTAAATTCGCTTCCTTCCCAAATAAGCCCAGGTACCAGCAAAGGCGCCGGGAGCGCGACGTTCAGCTTTACCAGCCTCTGAGGACACGGGGAGAGTCCTGGCACAACTGTGGGGAAAGAGGGCGGGCCAGGGACAGGCTGGAAGCGGGGCAGGGGGCAGAGCTCGGATCCTTTCCAGCCCGTCGGAAGGCGAGAGAGGGGGACGCCGGCGGACAGTATCTCGGGCGGCCGCGGGGAAGGGGGGACGCGGAGAAGCGGCGGCGGCGGCGGCGGCGGCGGCGGCCCTGCAGCAGCCAAGGACGTGAACCGCCTGAGAGAAGGGGCAGCGGCGCCAGGAGAGGGGCCCGCCGAGCAGCCACCATGCCCGCCACGGGAGGGGAGTAAGTGCTCTTGCACGGGAGGCCCCTTCGTCTCCCGGCCCCCCTCCTGCTCCCGGGAAGGGGAAGCGGCGAGGGGACGCCTTGGGAGCATGCAGATGGGTTTTGGACTAAGGGCTGCTTTTGACGCTCCTCCTCTCCCTCCCTCCCTCCCTCCGCTCGAAAGCTCCGGGAACAGCTGCAGCGGGGAGGACTAAAACCTCCGGCCCGAGGGGGCTGGATGAGGGGCGGTGGGGGGGAAAGAGGCCTCACGCACTCGCCCGGCCCTGTGGAAAAAGTTTGGAGGAAACTTCCCAGGCTTCAGCCGCTCAGCCGGCGCTCGACAGGCCCCGCGCTATCGAGGACTCCCCAGGGTTGGCCGGCCGCGCCGGACTGCGCCGCTGTATTTGTCGTGCCGTGTGTTGCTCACGCCTCCCGCTTCGGGATGAGTATGGAGTTTTTCTGTGCGTGCCGGACGGCTGGGCCTCCGCTCGGCTTTCCAGAGGCTGTTGTTTTGGGAAGCCAGACCAGGAGGCACCTGATCACGTTGATATACGACCATGATCACACAACATGGGCATGGGGGGAGAAGGGGAATGCCTGTGGCCGGGATATTTATAGATCCGGGAATCTGGTCTGGAGGCCAGGCTGGAGTGGAACATGACTCTCCCCCGACCTCCGCTGTTTGTGCCTCTCCTTCTCTCAGAAACCAGTAGGCGAGGGAAAGGGCAACAAAAAAAACACTTGTGGCACCTTAAAGACGGAGAACTTTATGTGTGAGCTTTTATGGGCAAAGGGCCTGGCTCAGGGAATGAGCACACTCCTCTCCAAATGCTTACGAAGGCGTAAATACTAGTTTTTAACATGTGGTACTGTTCATCAGACTGCCGCTCTGGCATTTGTTCTAAAACGGTTGGTGCATAAGAGACATTGACTGTTCCAACACACTGCTTTATTCAGAGCGTTTTACAAAAGGTCCAGTGCTTTCGTTTGTGGTCTCCTCTTTATTTCCTGTAGCTTGTCCTGTCTTTTTTTCTTGCTAAACCGTATATGTTAAGGAAAACAATATGGAGCAAGTGAACAATGCCTTTCTAGTGTTAGCTGTCAGGGCTAGCCCAAGACAAACTGCTGCCTGAGGCAGAACAACCGATGGCACTCTCCCATCTGCCCATCCAAGTACAGAGTAGTGACAATCGGGGGGGGGGGGTGAGAGGGGCTAAAATGAAGGGGTGGAACCAAATGTAAGTTACAGTTTGGCCATTATCTCACCAGCCATTTGCTGGTGTGTTGTCAACTCATTTATACTTGTAGCAGTCCTAAAGTGAAACTATCATGGGCCTTTCTGTGGCCATTTCTGCCATATACTGTTATGGTCCTTTCCTATTATAGTGCTATTATTCCACTTTCAACATCCCATGGAATCCTGGGCTTTGCAGTGTAGGGAGGGGCATTTAGAATTCTCAGCCAGAGAGCTCTTTAGCCTCAGTAAACTACAAACCCCAGAATTCCACAGGATGTTGAAAGTGGAATAATAGCACTATAATAGGATAGGACCATGGAATCATAGAGCTGGAAGAGACCGCAAGGGCCATTGAGTCCAACCCCCTACTATGCAGGAACACATCATCAAAGCATTCCTGACAGATGGCCATCCAGCCTCTGTTTAAAAACCTTCAAAGAAGGAGACTCCACTACACTCCAAGAGAGCGTATTCCACTGTCAAACTACTCTTACTGTCAGAGAGTTCTTCCTAATGTTTAGATAGAATCTCCTTTCCTGATGTTTGAAGCCATTGCTCTGTGTATTAGTTTCTGGAGCAGCAGAAAACAATCTTGCTCCATCTTCAACATCACATCCTTTCAAATATTCAAACATAGCTGTCATGTTGCCTCTTAATTTTATCTTCTGCAGGCTAAACATACCAGTTCCCTAAGCTTCTCCTTATAGGGCATGGTTTCCAGGCCTTCTACCATTTTGGTTGCCCTCCTCTGGACATGTTCCAGCTTGTCAATATCCTTCCTGAACTGTGGTGCCAAAAACTGGACACAGTATTCCAGCTGGGGTCTAACCAAAGCAGAATATGTTGGTACTATCACTTCCCTTGACCTAGACACTATATGCCTATTGATGCAACCCAGAATTGAATTGGGTTTTTAAGCTACCACATCACACTGCTGACTCATATTCAACTTGTGATCTACTAAGGCTCCTAGATCTTTTTCACATGTACTATGGTCAAGCCAGGTGTCACCCATTGTATATCTGTGCATTCCTTTTTTTCTGCCTAAGTGTACTACCTTATACTTCTCCCTGTTAAAATTCATTTTGTTAGTTTTGACCCAGCTGTCTAATCTGTTAAGATCAATTTGAATTCTGATCCTGTCCTCTGTAGTATTAACTACCCCTCCTAATTTGGTGTCATCTGCAAATTTGATAAGCATGCCCTCTATTCCTCATCCAAATCATTGATAAAGATGTTGAATAGAATTGAACTCAGGTCAGAACCTCGTGGCACCCTACTAGTCACTTCTCCAAGATGAAGAGGAGTCATTAGTGAGCACCCTTTGCGTTTGATTGATCAACCAGTTACAAATCCACCTAATAGTTGCATTGTCTAGCCCATATTTTACTAGTTTGTTTTTAAGAATATCACGGAGGACCTTCTCAAAGGCCTTACTGAAGTCAAGATGTCCACAGCATTCCCTTCATCTACCAAGCTAGTAACTCTATCAAAAAAGAGAGAGAGAGAGAGAGAGAGAGAGACATAAGAATAGTTTGACATGACTTGTTTTTGAGATGCCCATGTTGACTTTTAGTGATCAAAACATTACTTTCTAAGCACTTAGAGACTGTGTGTTTAATGATCTGCTCTAGAATCTTTCCTGGCATTGATGTCAGGCTGACTGGGCAGTAATTGTTTGGGTCCTCTTTTTTTCACCCTTTTTGAAGGTGGGGATGATATTTACCCACCTCCAGTTCTGCTGGGACTTCTATTCTCCAAGAATTCTCAAAGATTATTGCCAAAGGTTATGAAATTATTTCTTCCAGTTCTTTTAATACCTTTGGAAATAGTTCATCTGGTCCCAGAGACTTGAGTTCGTGTAGAGTAGCCAGGTATTCCTACACTACATCTTTACCTATGCTGTGCTACGTTTCTCCTCCCACATTATCTGCTCCATTTTCCCCAGGTAGAGCATTGTTTTCCTTTTGGGAGAAGATGGAGGCAAAGAAGGTATACAGTAGTTCTGCCTTTTCTCTGTCTCCATTAGCATTTCACCATCCTCTTCACACAGAAGCTCAACTGTTCTTCTTTTTGCTATGGACATAGCAAAAAACCCAAACCCTTTTTATTGTTTATAGCCCCTCTAGCAAGCCTGAGCTCATTCTGCACTTTAGCTTTTCTAACATTCTCCTGATACTTGCTGGCTATTTGTTTGAATTCCTCTTTAGCGATTTCCCTCTTTTTCCATTTCTTTTAAATCTTAGCTCAGTTGAAAGTTCATTAGATATCCATCCCAAATTCTTTTGACACTTCCCATCTTTCCTCCTCACTGGAATTGTTCAAAATTGTGCTTTCAATATCTCACTTTTAAGAAACTCCCATCCATCATGAACTCCCTTCTCTTTTGGTATTCCTGACCATGGGGTCACCCCCAGTTAAGGTTACTGAAATCAGATTTCTTAAAATCTAGAATGTGCATCTGACTGTGCTTGGCTTCCCCTTTCCACTGTATAATAAATTCCAGGAAAACACAGTCACTTCCACCTTAGTATTCTGCCACCTCCACCCCATCCTAGTCCCAGTGGTGTTGTTCAAAATAATTAATAACCTGTTCCCATTCTAGCTGTCCCACATGGCTCAAAGGAGTATAGTCCTTCCCTCTCTCTGACCCTCTAGCATCGCCATCCTCCTGGTTTGCTCAGGTCTCTTTCTCCTCCCTTTTGCTACCTGTGGCTCCCCTTTTTACCTTCCTGGCCTCCACATCTTTTCACAATGCTAACAACCCGTTCTGCCAAGCCAGTGTCTACCAACTGAATGACACTACTGCCTAGTCCAGCACTCAAACACCACCTTGGCTCTCATAGAAAAGCAGTTCCTGAAAAGAGCACAGCTCAGTTCCATGCAACAGCTTTCAAAATCTGCTGTTGGAAGACTACCTGCAAAGGGTGCAACTAAATCCCATACAACAGCTTGCACAGTGTGCAGTTTAGTTCTCTGCAGGTTTATTTAATACGCTACTATCTCCAGTTACCTTTCTGGTTCATGGGCTGGAGGTTCCCCATCTTTGCTGTATGGACATAAGAATAATGTTGCTGCCTTGACAGCTTTCAGAGCTTGTAAAAGTTATTTTTTGGACTCTGGCTTGCAGGCCAGGATCCTGTAGTGGCAGATCAATCAAATAATGATATATGATTCACAAATATTGTTCTCTCTGTGCTTGCAGAAAGAGGAAGTGGCAGTGGTGGAGAAGGATGCTAGGTCTGAGCTGCCTATTTCTTGAAGGTTTGGCTTCTGGGGGACTTGTCACTGCTACTCCTGCATTTTTCCTCCTTTCCTTGCTGCCAACACCTCCTTTTTCCTCCTTTGATGTTTGCCACCACCTTTTTCTTCTTGCCACTTCTGCCTTTGCCTCCACTGTTAAGAGTATTTACAGTAGTATTGATACAGGTCTCCAAGCCCTGCTGTCTGTATAGTGAAAATCATCTGTGCCAGTGGCTTGCAAACTGTGTTCCTCTAAATTAAGGGACATCAGTTCCCAGAATTCCTGAGCATTGGCCAAACTGGCTGATGTTGAAGTCCAAAACATTTGGAGGACCAGAGTTTGAGAACAGCTGGTGTACACTGTCCTCTCCCCCTCTGACCCTCTCCTCTGCTATTGGATGCCCATATGCATGGATCTGAGAAACCTCTTTTCTATTTTCTCCTCCAGGGCCAAGGGAGAGGATTATTCCACAGCCATCCTGCGGCAGAAGCACCGGCCGAATCGCCTCATTGTGGATGAAGCTGTCAATGAGGACAACAGTATTGTGACCCTGACCCAGGTAATGAGAAGTCCACTGCCCCATCTTTTCTGTCTCCATTTGGCCAATCGCTATCTGGTGCCGCACATTCCATAGTCAAGTGAAGAGCACTGCATGCCGTATTCTCCATAGCTGGTATACATGTGATTTTCTAGAATCCTACAAGTCACATATGCCGATGTAACTTCCAATTACACTAGCATTATATACTTAGTGAGGCTATGCAAGGAGGTATCTAGTACCTTCTTGCACAATGACTTTTGCCTGGCCTGAACAGTAGCAGTCCAGGGTAGATCTCTGTCCCATCCCTAAAGTAGGCAGCTACTGGTCTACTGCTCCCTCAGATGCCATGGACAACGCTGGCCTATCAGCTGGCAGTGAAATAAGATTGAGCAGGTAATCCGGTTGGCTTCCATATATGGCAGGGCTACTGTCCTGTCCTTAGGCAGCAAATTGTGTGTGACTCCATCTGAGGAAAATGTAGTAGAAGAATAAGCTAGGGTAGACATCCAGCAGTCAAAGAAGCAAAGTCTACTGACCTTTTTTTTTTTTTTTGCCATGGAGGACCTTCGCTGCTTAGATTTCCAGGAGAAAAATATAGAGAAAGGCTAGGCTTATTTAGAGAGTTAGCAATCCATATTTCAGATTGCCTGAGGTAAGAAATTAAAGATCTCAATGGGTGAAGGGGAAGAAGCAGTAAAAGAAGGAAATGACTATTGGCCACAAAATTAAAAGAAATCATTTGTACAAAGACTGGGTTGCCCACCTAATGCATGGACCTTGTCAGAACTGGACATTGTGTATAGCACTATCCCACAATCTAGTGCCCTCAACTTGTCTTGGACTACGTAACTCTCATAAGCGTGTTGTGGGGTTATGGGATGGTTGGGGAAGGCTGTTGTACACTGACAGTTCAGGAGCCACTAGAGAAATTTTAAAACCTCTCTTCTGTGGTTTCAAAGAGCTTTAGGAGCAATCAAACAGGACCAAATATGTCTGAGAAACAGGCCAGATATTTAAGAATGGGTTTTTGGAAGGTATAAAAAGGATCATACCCTGCAGAAGAAATTAGAATAGCTCCTGTGACAAAATGGGAAAACGCTCTTCTTAAATTTCGATGACAGCGTTTCTGGGAAACTAGAGAACAGCTATAGCACTAGATCAGGAAGTGTGTATTACTCATGATGGCAATGATGATCCTCTGAATATTGTTATCAAGAATTTGATATTCAACTCATGTCTGCCAAATTATGAGAAAGTGATGAAAGCAGGTGCTGTAAACTCACACCAATATATTAAATTAACCAACAGGATTCAGGGACACAGAAAGATACATCACCAACTTGATTTTCTCAAAGAACACAGCCGCATAATGTTTATGCAAAAAATATACAGAGAGACCACAGGGACATACACATTAAAAAACTACATGTCTATTGGCTGAACAATTTCTTACTTTGATTCCGCTCTTGGCTCTCTGCAGGCCAAGATGGAGGAACTTCACTTGTTCCGGGGAGACTCAGTGCTGTTGAAGGGAAAGAAGCGCCGGGAGACAGTGTGCATTGTTCTCACAGATGACTCTTGCCAGAATGAGAAGATACGTATGAACCGTGTGACCCGCAACAACCTCCGTGTGCGTCTTGGAGATGTGGTCAGGTGAGGCTGGCCCAAGTTGAAACAGTGACAAGAAAGCTCAGTAAACTATGTTATGGTGTGTAGGGTGTTGGTGGAGAGCCCTGCTATAGAGTATGAGCAGAATGTGGGAAGAGGGCTGAAGAATTAACTCAGCCACCGTCAGGAAGACTGTTTTGGCAGTGGAAGGCAGGGGTAGGGGAGTGCAAAATGCCAGGCTAAATGTGGGGTTTCAAAGGGTAGGAGAAAACCATCTCTAATCAGTGGTAATTTGCTTGTGTAAATTCATCTAAATTAAATACTTTTTCACTGTCCAGCTTATAATCAGAGGTATTAAATTGGGTGACAAAATGAAAACTTGGTAAAAGGCCTTAGAGGGTGTCGAAAACGACAGAATAGGCTGCCCAGGAGATTGCTCTGCCATAAGATTTGGGATGTCCCTAAAGGGGTCTGTAGGCATTGTTCTTCTGTGTTATGGAGGCCAGCTGAGTCTTCGTCTGTATAGTGTGCAGGCCTGTCCAGATGTGAAGTATGGAAAGCGGATCCACGTCCTGCCCATTGATGACACTATTACAGGCTTGACTGGGAATCTCTTTGAAGTTTACCTCAAACCCTACTTTCTGGAAGCCTATCGCCCCGTGCACAAAGGTGAGCAGTTGGTAAGAACTAATTAACTCAGAGGCGAACCTGGAGTCCTTTTGGCCAGAGCTGATCCCCACAAAGGCCTCCCCGTCTTTTTTGCTTTGGTTAGCCTCTCCCCTCACCCTTCCAACGCAAGAGTTAACTGAGAACATCCCAAGAGATTTGTCATGAGGAACAAAGTTTAGTAGGGGTGGGTAGTACTGGGGGAGCAGTTTTTGCATGGGAACTTTCAGTGAAGACATTAGTTATGGGGAACATTTCCTAGTAAGCCTAGTTTTAGTATTGGGCATGAAGATGCAAATGCTGTAGCCCACAGGCCCTGGACTGCTCACCACAGCCTCTGACCTCCCTGTTTTTGCCCCAGTAATAATTCACTGGTAGTTCAACATGTTCTGGCAAACTTTTTATTTGAAACTAACAATATGCCTTCTTGAAATGGTCAGGTAAGCATTGCATAAGTGAACAAAAACATTATGAATCTTCTAGAGACCAGTTGAAGACTTTTTCCAAAGTGCTTCCAGAGATTAATTTTTCTTTCACCAGCCTCCACTTTTATGCTTTCCATCTTGGTGGCCAAACTCAGAACTACTCTTGTTTAACATGCTGGGGGTACCTGACAAGTCTGGCTTATCTGCTGTCATCTTTTCTCTCAGTTTTGCTGTTCACATACACTCAGTAAGAGGTTCTAGAGGTAGCTGCTGTTTCTTTTCTCTGTTCTCTGTAGTACTTGCACACGTGGCTACAGTAGGATCAGCTAAGGTAGATTTTTCTTCGTGGTCTCTGTGCATCACACAATGGGAATCTTCACGCATGCACAGTAGCGTTTCGGAAAGTTCTAGAGTTGAGCAGTTGGGGGGAACCCTCCCCTCGGTACTGAGCATGCTCAGTCCTGCCAAACTAATGGTCTCTCCTCAGTTTCTTTTTGTCCACCAACCAGTTAGCAGCTCAGAAGGTTTCCTCGCTGAGCAGTTTCTGTTCCATGGATTTTCGCTGTATTTCTTGCTTCCTCCTTCCAGAATAGAGAACTGTAAGAACTCTTCCTCCCTCTTATGTCTTCTCTTTTCAAGTTGTGTGTGACATGCAGCTGCAAGGTTTCGCTGTCTGACGCCCACTCTGAGTGCTTGTTCTGCCTTGGAGAGGGTCATAACGTTCGGGCCTGTCCTATTTGTAAGGATTTCACTTCACAGACCCTCAAGAATGGGCCTCTCATTTAAAATCTTATTGTTGGGAGCAAGCTCTTCACTTAAAAGATCAGGTGACTTTGAATACAGCGCTCTTCACCACCTCAGTGCCAGTGCGGCCTTCACGAGGTTCTTCGGTGTCGAAAATTTTGACCACGACCTCAACGGTGTTGACTCCTTTCTCAGTACCGACAACCTCGGTATCAACAACCTCGGTATCGGCATCGGCTCCATTGACTTTGCCGCGCATCTCCTCCTTGCCAAGGATTCTGAAGCTTTCAAGAATGCCTGCGATCCCATCTTCTAGTGCTGGGGACACCTCCTCCAGTCCACAGCCGATGTCAACCCAGCAGCCTTGTAAGGTGCCAACCTTGGTAGAGCGTAAATGGGTTTCATCGCATCATTCTTCTGTAGCACCCAAGAAGAAAAAGAAGAAGGAGAAACACTGTTCTCCTTTACCCGTTACCTGTCCGTCGGCTGCTCGACCGGCTTCTCTCATTCCTCTGCCAACGCCTCTGCCGACGCAGCCTCAGACGTCTGCTGTGGAGGAACCAGAGGCTCCCGCTCTTTCGCTGGTGCATGATCCAATCCAGCTCCTGGTACTATCACTCCCGGCAACTACTGACCTCATGTCCGACCCGGACCATTGGCCTACGCTGAAAGCTTCTCTGTCGGTTACATTGGGCCAGACCGGAGACGGGTCCTCCCAAACTCCGCTTCCTCCACTTGTATCTTCTGGCCACCCTGAGATGGACCGTCCGCCTGTATTGGACGCTCCTCAGGCTTCTACCTGAGACTGGCCTTGACCCAGTGTGGCTCCCTCTCCGGGACATGGTGAAAAGGGTAGATCTGGTCGTAAAGATCACAACTACCACGGTGCTCGTGATGGTGCATCAGCCAGATTGGATTCGCCCTTCTCATCGGCATCCTATATAGCTTGTTACGGCCATGAGCATCTTTGGACAGAATACAGCCCAGCTCCTACTACTCTTACTCACTGGTGTATTGCGACCGATACCATCCCGACGTCCATCATTGGTCTCCATATCGGCCTGAACATTCTCTCTCCCCATTGCGCTCTCCATTGGAATAGCGCTACCATCGTTCTACTTGGTACCGCCGTTCTCGGTCCCACTCTCGGTCCCAGTCACCTTACTACCAATGCTCTCCGTCTTGGTCTCGTTGTCAGTCCCGTGAGCAATCTCCTCGCTACCGGGCCGTCTCGCCTCCACCTCGAGTTACTGCAACAGTGTCTTGGCATCCGCCAGACAACCAGCTGGTGCCTATTGCTCTTTCTACTACAGCGGCCTCTTCATTGATGCAGTTCCTCATCTCGGTACCTGCTCCACCTGCCGTACCGATATTGGTTCTTGCTCCATTGGTAGTCCCCGACGCATCCTTGGCTACCCGAGCCCAACAGCCTCGGTCGCCTCCATCTTCTCCATCGTCTGGCTCTTATGACTCCAACGAGGATTTTACAGACTCGACTTTGCAATCTCACACCTCGCCTCCGCTCACGTTCAGGGAACCAACTCCGGACTCTGCTCCTGAGGATGTGAAACAGTTTTCTGACATCCTTGTAAGGATGGGTAACGCCTTGGGTCTTGACATCTCTGGCCAGGCTCCAATGGTACAAGACCCGGTCTTCCACTATGTCGATGCACGTCCTGCGATGACGGCTCCAATTCAATTCCTGCCAGTCTTACAGGAGGTACTCAAGCCAGCTGGCTTCCTTTCAGCTGATTCCTCACCAGTTGGAACGTCTTTACTGGACTCAATGGAAGGATGCTGACTTCCTGTTCAACCATCCTACCCCGAATTCCATCGTTGTTGAGTCCTCTCAAACAAAAGGTGGTAAGAGAGCTCATATGACTCCTCCTGATTGTGAAGGTCGTTGTCTGGATACTTGTGGTCACTGATTTTATTCAGCCTCTTCACTGATCACCAGGATCTCCAACACTCAGGCCTGCCTGGAGGTGTATCAGCGCAATATATGGGATAGATTTTTCCCTCTCATCTCTCATTTGCCCGATGACCACTGGGCTACTGCCATCCAGTTTTACAATGAATCTGTGGAGCTTACAAACCAGCAGATCCAATCTTCCTGACACACTGTTGAGGGTGCAGTGCGGGTGATGGTGGGTGCGATCACTATTTGCCGATTTGCATGGCTTCGATCCACTGGCCTGACCGAAGATAGTCGGAAGAGGATTGAAGATCTCCCCTTCGATGGTCAGGGCCTCTTCCATGCCACTACGGATGATGCCATGGACCATCTAATGAAAGCTCGTCTAACAGCGAAGAAGATGGGTCTCCATCCATCAATCCAGTCGAAAAGATCTTCCTCATTCCGCTGTTCGTGGAGATGCTCTTCCTACTCCTATAGGTCGCATTCTCCATGCTGCTCCTCTCACCGATCTTCGTTGCCGGCTTCTTCATCTCGCCACTCCTTCAGGCGCTGTCAACCATCTTTGGAGAAGTCTTCTTTCTTCTTCTCTGAAGTCCCATTTTCGACTTCCCTTGCAGGTCACCACCTCTACCACTCTTCCATTTCCTAAGCCATCTGTCCAAGACCCCAGGTCTTGCTTGCCATTTCAACATCTGGCGCACCATCACTTCTGATTCCTAGGTATTAACCATCATCAGTCTTGGCTATGCCATCAAGTTTAAAAATATTCCTCCTCTTGGTGTCTTCTGCTGCATCCTTTCCAGTACCGCTCTTCTTGAGGAGATTGATACCTTTCTTTGCAAAGGGGCCATAGAATGACTGCTTTCTTTGGCCAAATCCACTGGCTTCTTCTCCCATTATTTTACTGTACCGAAGGCAAACGGCACTCTCCGACCCATTCTGGACCTCCAGGCAGTCAACTACTTCATCTCCCCCCAGAAGTTCAAGATGGTCACCCTGTCATCCATCCTGCCTCTCCTCAGGCATTGGGACTGGTTCGTGTCCATAGATCTGCAAGACGCCTACTACCATAATACCATTCGCCCCCAGCACAGGAGGTACCTCCGGTTTGCGGTCGATGGCATCTGTTACCAGTACAAGGTCTTTCCATTCAGCCTGTCCACTGCCCTCAGAGTCTTCACCAAATGCTTAGCCCCTGTGGTATCTTACCTCCTCATGAAAGATGTCATGGTATATCCCTATCTGGACAATTGGTTATTGGTGGCACCCTGCAAGCAAAAGTTATACGAGGACATTCAGCTTGCACTTTCTCTTCTCTCCGATCTTGGCCTCAGGGTGAATCGCAAGAAGTCCCACTTGGAACCTACATGCATCCTAGATTTTATCGGGGCCACTCTAGACTCCACTTCCACCATGGCGTTCCTGCCGGTGAAATGTGTGCGGGTATTGCATTGATCTACGGCTGCCATTCTGCACAGGCCGTCCATTTCCACTCACTGGATTCAACAGCTTCTCGGTTACGTGGCAGCCACGACCATGGTCACTTACCTGTCTCGCCTCCGTGCCCGCTCTCTCCAACACTGGTTCCTCAGGAATTTCGACCCTCTCAATGACCAGTGTCAAATCCTATGGATCCCTCATCCAGTCATGGATTCCCTCCACTGGTGGCTGTCTCTGCATCATCTGCTGTCCGAAATGCCCTTTGCTGAACACCATCCATCCCTCACCATCACCAACGATGCATCCCTCCTCAGGTGGGGAGCCCACTGCAATCGCCTCTCCATCCAGGATCACTGGACCGGACTGGAGAAACATCTGCATATCAACGCCTTGGAGCTCCTGGCAATCTTCAAGGCCCTCTGGGCCTTCCGGAATCTCTTTGTCGGACGGACTGTCCAGATCCTGTCCAACAATATGACAGCTGTTTGTTACATCAACCACCAGGGAGGCACTCACTAATCCACCCTGCTCCATTTGGCGTTGCAGATGTGGGATTGGTGCATGCCGCTGCAGATCCACCTGACTGAGATCCATCTAGCAGGATGAGACAACGCGACAGCAGACACGCTCAGCAGAGACACAGTGTGCCATCATGAGTGGTCCCTCTCCGACGCTGCTTTTTGCCGGATAGTGTCCCAATGGGGCATCCCGTCCGTCGATCTCTTTGCCATCTACAAGAACAGCAAGTGTCCCCGCTATTGCTCTAGAGCAGGAGTGGGATGCCACTCTCTCGGAGATGCATTCCAGTTCTCTTGGGACAAAGGGTTCCTTTACATCTTTCCTCCGTTTCCTCTCCTGGGCCGAGTGGTGGCCAAGATTAATGCGGACAGGGCAGATGCCGTTCTCGTAGCCCTTTACTGGCTGAGACAGCATTGGTTCGGTCCCCTTCTCACCATCTCCCGGGGCTGCTGGATGCAGCTGCCGTGCACGCCCGATCTCCTCTCCCACTCGGACAGTCACGTGCTTCACCCAGACCTCCCTCGCCTCTGCCTGCACACGTGGAGGATAACTCTCTAGACTCTCCTGCCATCCAGGCAGTCCTGACAGCCACCAGGAAGGAATCCACGTGCAAGTCTTATGACTACAAGTGGCGCAAGTTCATCGCCTTCACGGATGCCCGTGGTGAGCCTCCTTCTTCAGCCTCCCTATCTACAGTGCTTCATTTCCTCCTGTCTCTATGAGAACAAGGACTGGCCTTTTCCTCTCTCAAAGTCTATCTCTCCGCAATTGTCGCCTACCAACCACGTGGTTCTCCTTCCTCAGCTCTTTTCAGGAATGTTACGGTCAAGCAGTTCCTCAAAGGCCTTCAGCATCTCTGCCCTCCTGTCTCCCCGTCTCTTCCTCCATGGCCACTGTCTCTCGTCCTTTCCCAGCTCATGCGCCATCTGTTTGAACCCATGGCCACATCTGACAACCGCCTCGTTACTCTAAAGACAGCATTCTTGGTTGGTGTTACATCAGCGAGAAGGGTGGGAGAATTGACTGTGCTACGTTCAAACAAACCTTCCTGGTGTTCCATAGGGACAAGGTGGTCCTGTGCCCAGACCTCTCGTTTCTGCCTAAAGTCATCTCTGACTTCCACCTGAACCAAGATATCATTCTGCCGACTTTCTATCCTGACTCGTTGTCTCCTCTTGAGCATTCTCTACACTCACTTCACGTGCGTTGGGCCCTAGCCTTCTACTAACAACAGACTTTGACCATCTGCCTTACTCCCCACCTTTTTATCTGCTACGGTGGACGTCGGAAAGGTCATAAAGTATCTACCCAACGTTTCTCTAAATGTGTTGTCCAGATGATTCACCTTGCCTATGAACTCGCCGGGCAACTACCTCTGTCTCTGCTCCACACCCACTCTACCAGGGTTGTGGCCTCCTCGGCAGCCCTTCTCAAGGGAGTTGACCTACAGGAGCTCTGTCGGGTGGCTATGTGGTCGCGGCCTCTGACCTTTGTCTGCCACTACTGCCTTGATTGCAGAGTCCGACGTGATGCCTCCTTTGGTCGTGCAGTGTTGTCCTGCATTCTCTAGGATCTGGCCCACCTTCCAACAGTAAGCTACTTAATCTCCCATTGTGTGAGGCACAGAGACCACGAAGAAGAAGAAGAGGTTGCTTACCTCTAACTGTGGTTCTTCGAGTGGTCATCTGTGCCTTCACACACACCCGCCCAGCCTCCCGTCTTTCAGGTCTTTGCTTTGGCGAACTTCAAAACTGAGGAGAGACTGTTAGCTTGACGGGACTGAGCATGCTCAGAGGACTGCACATGCACGAAGATTCCCATTGTGTGAGGGCACAGATGACCACTCGAAGAACCACAGTTACAGGTAAGGAACCTGTTCATCTCATTCTTTCTCAACTCCGGCTTTCTATATTGCATTGTTTATTGCAGACACATGCCTGCAGCTTGACACTGCAGGTCTGTGTTTCTCCAGCCCTTCTTCACCATCCTGCTAAAGCTGATGTTGCCAAAAACTGGCAGCTAGACAGAGGAAGAAAGGGGGATCTGGGTGGGCATAACAAGACGTTATAAAAAGTACTTCAGTGTCAAAGGCTTTGTTAACCGAGGTATGACTGTATATCCATTGCCTGTGGATTCCACCTCAGAATACATTACATTAAATGTGCACATGGGAGGCAGTATGAAGATGATAATGAAGATGACAATTGGTGCTGCCACACAATTAACGACATACTGGGCAACTGGAGCTTCAGTGCTTTCAACATTGGCTGTAACCATCTCATCTGCTTTCTAGCACTTTTTGTCCATTCTGTTTGTTGGGGAGGAGGGAATCAAGAAGGCAAACCTGCCATCATAAGTACCAGGGAGGGTGATCAGAGAGGATACATTTTCTCACCCTGTGCGTGGATTGGGAAGGCAGAGAGTGCTTGGCAGCAGAAATGGGAGCTACATGCTGGGGCATCTTATTTTCTAGTATCTTTTCTACCTCTTTTCTATCCCTTCTATATTAGCATGTCCTTGCATTTGTCGTAGGGCAGCACTTTTTATTTCATGACCAACGCAGAGATTGGAAATAACACCTTACACATTATATTGCTAACCTGTAACATATTACTTGCAGGTTAACAAGAGTATAATGATGGTCTGCTTTCCATAGTTTAACATTAAACCTAACATACAGTTCGAGGTGTGATGAGTAATAGTTATTTATTATTCCTAGAACACTCATTTTTTTCAAAATGCCATTTTGGGAGAGTGGTGACTGTCAAATCAAATTCAAATAAAAATATATTCAAAAGACCCACGGAATGGCTTGTTTAGAATTGCTCAAGAACTTAGAAATAAAAGACTAAATGCTTGGCAATATTTTTACACCTAACAGTGGCCAGTCTTCTGTTTTTCAAAGCTCTTAAAAGTAATATGCATCAATGGAAAAATAATGTTAGTATTATAGCACTGATAAAATAATGAATAACAGCAATGCTTTTTTAAAAAAAAAATACATACTAAGCTTGGGACTGAACTCTGATCAAGAGAAGGAATTGGACAGCATACTTTCTGTTTTCGACGCAGGTGACATTTTCCTTGTGCGAGGAGGAATGAGGGCTGTGGAATTTAAAGTTGTAGAGGTGGACCCCAGCCCCCACTGCATTGTTGCTCCTGACACCGTTATCCACTGTGAAGGGGAGCCCATCAAAAGAGAGGTAAGTACAGGGAGTGAACAGCATCAGGAATGAAACAGCTGCAGCTTATTCCTAGAGGCGACCAGAACATCCTCCACTTTGGATCATGTACAGAGATAGAATTTCTGAGAGTGGGCTCTGCCCTACAAAATTTCCATTGAGGTGGTACATACAAGCAAAATGTAAACTTTAGTAAGGAAGCAAAGGATTAGCGGGGGGGGGGGGTAAAGGATGAGTCTTCCTGTTCCCTGAAAATATTCAGCATGTGAAAGAGTGTGGTATGGGCCTTGGTAGAAAGAAGGAGCATTTCTGCCAGATGAGGCAGTCACCTTTCAATTCACCCCTCTGTTCTGCCTGTCAGGATGAAGAGGAGAGCCTCAATGACGTCGGCTATGATGACATTGGGGGCTGCCGTAAACAACTGGCCCAGATCAAGGAGATGGTGGAGCTGCCCTTGAGACACCCAGCACTCTTCAAAGCTATTGGTGTGAAGGTACAACAGGAACAGGGGAAAGACCCAAGGTGTAACAGCCTCCAAAGTGTTATTCATCGTAATTCTTAATTTAAAAAGTAAACAGCCACATTCCACCTGTAAGCAAGTGGAGAATTCCTTCTATATACTCCTGCTTTTCAGTGGTGCCCATATTAGTGGAGTGATAAATCCAATCTGGGTTTTAATCTGAATTTTAAAGGAGCTATCCAAGATGCTGAATCTGTTTTTGTGATAAGATTCAACACTTTGGATAACTCTTTAAACTTTAGACTAACATCCAGAGTGGATTTAGTGCCCCACTGACATGGGAGTCACCAGTTGCCACCACAACTTACGTTCTTAATTATTTATTAGTCTTAACACAAACACTCTGATTCACAACCAAAGAAATATACATTCACAAAAAGAAAAAAAAGAAAAGCAGAAAAAAGAAAAGAAACAAAAACCAAAACACAATGCTAACACACTAAACTAAAACACTAAACACACTAATTAAAACACTAAGCACTAACTTATTGAAACACAAAAGATCTCTAACTCTTTCCCAACCACACTGTAATGAAAGAAAGGAAAGGAAAGAAAATATCATTCTACCATTAGAATTATTACTAGTTGTAGCCATAGATTATTACATTGTTAGATTTCTTATGCTTAAAAAGTCCATAAATGGTTTCCAATCTTTCAGAAAATCTTCAATTGTTTTATCCTTTATAAACCATGTTAGTTTGGCAATTTGGACTAACTCGGTGACCTTAACAATCAGTTCTTTTATTCTTCATGCTTCAGTCCATTTCCAGGTTTGACCAAACTGTACTTTTGCTGCTGTTATCATATATTGAAGAAGTAATCGATATTTACTATTCAACTTTTTATCCATAATTCTCGGGGGGAAAAAAACATTTCTGGTGACATTACAAAATCCATCTTTAATTTTTTGTTTGGATTAACATATAACTCTTAGACCAATAACTTTTCTCCTTCCTACAAGACCACCACATATGAAAAAAAGACCCCTCCGTATCTTGATTTCCCCAACACTGATTTGAAGCATTCTTAGATATTTTGGACAGCTTATCTGAGGTTAGAATACTATCTATACAGCCTTATACATGTCTTCTTTTAAATTACTAAACAAAGTACATTTTATATCTTTAGACCACATCTTCCTCATACATCCATTTGAAATTATGCTTACCTTATCATATGCTCTTCTACAGGTTCATTTTCTGTCTCTAGTTTCAAAAAGGATTTGTGCACTTTTTAAATTGCTTGGTCATCCTCTTTACACAACTCTAAATAAAACTAATTTTCTGCAGCTAGATCTCTTTTATCTTGATTAAATCTATCATTGAGTCACATACAAGCAAATGAGTTAAGATTTTTGCCTTCCTTAAGAAACATCTCACTTGATTTAAACTCCCAGATGTCTCGTTCAAAATACAAAAGATCATCCTGACACAACGATGCCTGTTTTTCAACCTACTCTTTCCTGAAAAAGACTTCATGAAGTGAAGTGGCTAATATTATCTTAGGAAAAAATCTCTGCTTACATTTATACCACACTCATAGGAGAGCCTTTCTAATACAATGTTTTTTAAGTTCAGCATGTGCCTTAACTTTATCATACCAAACTTTAACTTTATCGTGCCACCTGAATCTTAAATCATGACCTTCAAGTTCCAGAATTCTATTATCTCTAAGCAATATCCATTCCTTCACCCATACAAAACAACACAGGCCTATGACTTTCTGTTGGCTTTGGACTGATCTTGGAGCATATATGACTGAAACAGTGGGAGCCCTTCCCTTCTGCCGTAGTGGGGATTCCCTTGGCTCATATCCTTAACTAATTCACTGGCCTATATGTCCATCTTAACCTGTTTAGATTTCCGCTGTCAGTTGACCCAGATCCCTTGCGTGGGCACATCTCTGGTGAGTCCTTACCTTCCTCTCCTTCCTCTTTAGCCACCAAGAGGGATTCTTCTCTATGGTCCCCCTGGCACTGGGAAAACCCTTGTGGCCCGTGCAGTTGCAAATGAAACGGGAGCATTTTTCTTCCTAATCAATGGTGAGTAATAGGACACAAAGAGTATGGCAGGGTGGGGTGGTCAAGTCTTTGGGAAAGTTTTTCCTCTATCCTGAAGATCATTCTCAGCACCCAGAATTATATGATGATAATTCAAGTTCTATCAGTTTAAATAGAGTGATATAACAATTTGGGGTTCCTGCCCCAAACTCTGGGCTATGTGACCACAGTAAGCACCATTAGAACTGGCAGAGCTTATCCTGGAGCCATGCAGTTCAGGATGGGGTTCTTTGACAGTCATTCTGTAGGGGTCTTTTTCATCATCTCCAAAGAACTGCATCCCTTGTTGTTTCCTATATTTATTTTTCCATAGGTCCAGAGATCATGAGCAAATTGGCTGGGGAGTCAGAAAGCAACTTGCGCAAAGCCTTTGAAGAGGCTGAAAAGAATGCTCCAGCCATCATCTTTATTGATGAATTGGATGCCATCGCTCCTAAGAGGGAGAAGGTAAAGGGAGACCTCACTGGAAGCAGAACGCTGGGTACAGTCTGGATGGACTTTTGCAGCCAGGGGTCATGCAGTCAAAGCTCCGGGACCTTATGCTTAGTAGGGAAGATGCTGTCAACTGCTTCCTTCCCTCCAGACACAAAAAAGGCAGAGTTCCCTGTTCCTGTGAGCTTAGCAGCACTTTTCACTGTTTCATTTATTTATTTCATTTGTATGCTGCCTTTCTGCTGAATGGGGACCCAAGGCAGCTTGCAAAATGAATGAACTAAAACCTAAGAAGAACATTGTAAAGACTACTAAAATACAGTGGTCCCTCCACATTTGTGAGGGTTTGAGGTGCAGAACCTCATGAAAGTGGAAAACCGTGAATAACTCCCTCTCCCCACAGTCCCCCTCCCATTCCTCTCTAGAGCATCCTGTCCCTTTTTCCTCTGCCTCTGGCCCTGGCATTCTCAGGGTAGGGGAATAAAAATACAAGCTAAAAGGCTTGCGGGTACTTTCTCCTCAGACAAAGAAGAGCAGAGTTCTAGGGATTCTAGCAATTTCTGTTAACCACCTCAAGAAAGGAGGGTGGGAGCGAAGAGAGCACCTGACCAATCAGCAGCCATTATACAACAGAATGTGCAGCCACATGGCAGGGAGGACACACCTCCAGCGGTGGGAGGGGGCTTTGCTCACCCAAGAGGGAAAAATTGCCATTTTAAACACAAGCCTGGCAAGCTCAGGGTGAGGAATACAAGGGAATGGTGGAGGGGGGGAGGCAAGCACGTGCCTCATGAATGATCGGATTTGTGAAGGTCAAATCCCTGAATGTGGAGGGAGGACTGTAATCACATTAAAACAATATAAAATCATTAAACATTAGAACTGGAGCAGACCCCTCATAAGAAGCCTCTTTGCAAGCATTAAAACATTAAAAGCCCGACTGAATGAAAAACATCTTTGTCTGCTGGCAAGAGGATGGCAAGGAGGAGGCCTGACTAGCCTCTTGTGGGAGGGAGCTCTAGAGGGTGGGAGCACCCTCTGAGAAGATTCTCTTCCATGTCTTCACCAAACAAGCTTGTGGTGTGGCAGGACCAAGAGAAAGCCCTCCCCTATGCATCTTAAAACTCTGGCAGGTTCAAATAGGGAGATACAGTCCTTTGGATAGCCTGGACCTAAGCCATACAGGGCTCTGTAGATCATGACCAGCAGTTAGAATTGTGCCTGGAAACAAACTGGTACCCAATGAAGTTTTTTTAAAATAAGAGAGTTATATGTATAGCTCCTACAAAGTTATATGCACTGTAGCTGTAAGGAAAAATCTATGAGCAATATATAGACTATATTGCTGATATCTGTCTCTATATTAGCAATATATAAAGTAGAGTAGATTTCTTAATCCAGAAGTGAGCAACTTTGGCAGTTCTGGGGGCTAGTTTTTTTTCTTGCAACTCGCTGTGGGCTGCACAGACCACCAAAAAAATACCCAAAATAATGAAAATGAGAAGTTGCTAGGAGTCCTCTTCTGGTTTAAAGAAACCGGGTATTTAATTCTGAGTGCTCATGATAAAGGCTGAATTGTGGATTTGAAGCTAGATCTCCCCAGTCCTTTCCTGACACTCTGAGAAGCCTTCATAGCTTATCTCATTTCCTGACATGGAGCCAGATGCACAGTCCCTGCAGAGCATATCCACAGTCTCCGGTCACATTGCTCCACTAACCTTGATCCCATCTACTATACGCTGTTTATAAATCGACCACTAGAGGGTACTGTAACCCCAGTTTTAGGCCTCTGATACCTTGTTGACTCTTCCCAGTTGGGTTTCAGAGCTATTGCTGATGTTCCTTTTCCCTTTTGTCCTCCCACTTCAGACTCATGGGGAAGTGGAACGGCGCATCGTCTCTCAGCTGCTCACACTCATGGATGGCCTGAAACAGCGATCACATGTGATAGTCATGGCTGCTACCAACCGGCCCAACAGTATTGATCCTGCCCTTCGCCGGTTTGGTAGGAAACTGTTCTACCTTCTCACCTGCCTGCCCCAGATTGGGGGTAGTTCCTGCAAGCCTATTCCAAAAGAAATCAGGGTGCCAATGTCACAACTTGCTCTGAGAATACACACTGAAATTTCTTTTCATTATCCCTTCGTTCTGCCCCTTACTCCAAGGAACTGACTGTTACGAATTATAGCCTTCAGTCGCTCCTGCTTAATCCATCCGGGTATAAAACATAGTGGTGGGCCTCAATATTGATGGAATTGATCCTCCATGGACCCCTGAAAGGTTCAGAGGAGGATTTTTTTTTTCGCATTAAAAAACTGCTCTCTAAAATTAGGGGTGTGTGAGGGAGAATCCAGTTCTTCTAGGTCTGGCGTGGGGAATGTAGGTTCAGCCTTAGGCCATGGTCATCCCCTGCTGAGGTGCATGTTCTTCACCCCTTGCCCCTAAGTTCATTAGTTCCCCATTTAAAAGATAGGATAGTTAAGTGGATCAGAGCTGGGAAAACTCTAGGTTCTTGATGGTCCAGGCCTGAGCTCAGTGTTTGTCTTTCCTCTGTAGGGCGGTTTGATCGAGAAATTGACATTGGGATCCCAGATTCAGTGGGAAGGCTGGAAATCTTGCAAATACACACCAAGAATATGAAGCTAGCTGATGATGTGGATCTGGAGAGGGTGAGAGATGGGAAATAGAGGGAGGGAATTCTACGGAATAATCAGAGATACAATCAAAGATATAACAAAAGGTTATTTGTAGATACGGTTCACACAAGCATCCTGTAACTTGATTAATGCAACATGATGATTTTCACAATTTAAGGACCAGCCAGACATCAAATGCAACAGCTGGGACTCTCAAATCATCTTGCACAATGCCTTTCAAGGGTCTCACTTCCCACATTAATCAAGACTTTTCAAAATCAAGTGATAGACCTTCTTTATGTGATCCATCTGTTAAGTGTCTGGGAAAGAGGGGTAACAGCTGTTTCCCTCCTTGCAAAGCTGTGACACTCATGAAAGAAACCAGTGCTTGGTTCTGATGAATACTGGGAAGTCTTCAGTGAGAGTCTACCTGGAGAGTCTTCAGCGCACAATGAGGATTATCTGCCTAATGCTGTGTGCATGCCCACACTCAAGAGATTGGGGATGAAGAGTACCTAACAGCTCCAGACATTATCCTGTGCATGGGAGGGTGGGTTTAGGTACAGGAATATAGGGAGCAGTAACCCAGTTCTTTCCTAGCCCTACTTGGGCTCTGCCACAGCATAGCCATGCTGGTTGGGGATGGAGAGAGTTTTAGCCCAGGACATCTGATCTGTGGTTGCAGGTGGCCAATGAGACACATGGGCACGTGGGCGCTGACCTGGCAGCACTGTGTTCTGAGGCAGCACTCCAGGCAATCCGCAAGAAGATGAGCGTCATCGACCTGGAGGATGACACCATTGATGCGGACATCCTCAACTCCATGGCTGTCACCATGGATGATTTCCAGGTAGGACAGCCCCAGCTCACCAGTAGGAAGATGGGTACGATCAAATGTGTCCATCCCTTACATTCATTTATTTAGTGACAGAGTTCTCAAATGAATGAGTGCATGCATGAATGAATGAATGAATGAATGAATGAACGAACAGGATGGCAGTCACACTTACTTTCCTCCACCAGCTTTGCTGATAGAATTTAATTTCCATATCCTAGAAATTTAACTGGCTTTCACCATCTGACTTTAAAGGTGATTATATGCAAATGAAATGCAGCAGTTGACTGATTTAGTATACAAAAAATAACATCTTGAATTCTGTGCAAATCCTTTATAGTTCTCAAATAGTTCCAAATTGCGTATGCTGGCACAGCTTTGGCTTGCTGTCATGGGGGGGATGGGAATGTCAATCAGTGGCAGATCAACAGAGGAACAGGTCCCTGTTGCTTGCAGTGGCTGCTGCCTGATAAGTGAGGATTGGGAGACTTTTCATGTTCCCTACATATCCCCTAAACTAGGGAATATGTTGAGATCATGAATATGAAACAGTCATGAACATGTAACTAGGTTACACACTTCTGCCTGCCCTAGTGAATTCTAGCCATTATATCTTCCAAAAGAGAAGTTCATTCTGTTACTGCTTATAATGATTATTATTTAAAGTTGATTTTGTTAGAGTTCTAGATGTTTTCTGAAAATCCTTCTCTTTATAGATTTTGGCATCTCTACCACTTCAAGGTTTTCCACATAAACGGAAATTCTTAGCCCACAGATTTTGTTGCAAATGCACTCCCAAATCTTGTCGACAGAGTAGCAGATTCCTTGGAATTGTCAGCATTTCTCCACTCACTAGAGCGGTCTACTTTCCTTGTGGGCAATGACCTGGGAAAGCAATGGCCTCCGTAAGAAAGTCACCTATTGCGGTATTTCGTGCCTACTTCCCTGTCAGTCATACCAGTGTCCTGCTGTCTTTCTGCTTTGCAGTGGGCACTTGGCCAGAGCAATCCTTCAGCCCTACGGGAGACTGTGGTGGAGGTCCCACAGGTGTGCTGGGATGATATTGGAGGCCTGCAGGAAGTCAAACGTGAGCTGCAGGAGCTGGTACAGGTCAGTAGAAGGAGCTGTGGTTCTAACTAGCCCAGATTCAGGTAGCTTCAGAAGTAGCAGCAGTAGCTATCAGCTTTTCATTTAGATTTTGGTGAAGAGGTCTCTGAAGAGTGATGTAGCAGAGCCAGGCCCAATGGGGGTCAAAGCTCCAGGACTTTTTGATTAGCAGGGGTGATGATGTTATTGTCCACCTGTCCCAGACTTCCTTGTTTCCTTTGAGCATTGTTGCCAACATAAGTGTCTTGAGTAGGAAAGTGTTTCTCCTTAATGCCAAGAAAAGAAACTCCTGGGAGAAAAAAACTTCCACTGCAATGTGTACACTTGTGTGTGCGTGGACTTTTGCACACACCTAGAGACCCATGTGGCTCAACAGAGGTGCCTGCTTCTTTAGACTGTCCTTGGCGACTATGGGGTCTGATCTGATGAACACCTGCACTTCAAAATTTACCACTACACCACTGCCTCTGAATGCCTGCATACTTAACAACAACAATACCTGAAGGATAAAAAAAGACAAGATGTAGGCTAGTTGAGATTGCTGAAATCCAACCCTTGTTAAATATGCTAGCCATCTATAGGCCTTGCAGCACTTTGTAACTTTCAGAAAGTCAAGACTTTTGATAGACCAAAGGGGGAGCATAGTTTGCAAGCGGTGGGCTACCTTCTACATAACATTTTTATCTTGGGATGCCCTAACAAAGTTTGTGCAAGACAGATTGGGGTGGGGGCACCTCTAAGGTAACTGGTTTTACGGTATGCAAAGCTTAATATAGTAAGTGCAACATCTTGAATGGCACCAGGAAATGATGGTAATTGCACCTGGGGAAGATAAATGTAATGTACTATCTTTGCCAGCATTACTCCCACTGGTTTAAAGAGTAGCTCTGAGTTGTATACGCTGCAAGAAACGGAAAGCATAAAGATACACAGAAAACTATACTGATGTCCACTTTGAAGAGCAAAGGAAAAAAGAAAAAAATTGAGAAATTTTTGCTGGGAGGAAACAGTACTTTAAGCAGAGGCTGAACAAGCTGTCAGGGATACTGCAGTTGCATTGAACAGGGAGGGGGTGGGAATAGATGGCCTTATAACATTATAATAAGAGTTAGGAAATATTACCTTTTTGTGGGAGGGACTATAATTCCGAGGATTTCACAGCCACCGTGTCCCTCCTTTACATATACAAAATGCACACAAGCTCCACATACATATGCATAAATACACATAACCATGAGGCATAGCATATATGTAGATGTATTTAAAGATTAGATTAGATCTGAGTATTTCTACAAAAGGAGGAGGAGAGCATTTAAATCCTCTGCATTTGCTGGTATCACATGCCAGCACAGCCACGCTACTACCATGAGCACACCTGATCTTGTCTAATTTTGGAATTTAAGCAGATTTGAACCTGGTTAATACCTAACTGGGAGACCATCAGGAATGCTAGAGATCTCTAGGAAGGGCTAGGATAAAACTTGCCTGGACTTCTGGAGAACTGCTTCCAGAGTTAACAATATTGGGCTAGACAGAGCAATGTTCTGACTCAGTATAAGGCAGCCTCCTGTGTTCCTAAGCTGTGACATTTTGGACATTGTTTGACTCCAGTTCCCATCAGCCCCAACCCATGCATGACTAGTTGTCGGGATGAAGAGAGTTGTATTCCAACAGCTTCTGGAGGGCCATGGGTTTTCTACCTCTGCCCTAACAAAATCTCCAAGAAAGGGGAGAAAATCAGTGATGGAACAGAGACACAGAATAAACCTTGTAGCCTTGTCTCACAAGAATAGTGGTGAACGGTGCACACATATGTTCCACAGCACATATGGGCGGCTGGCAAAAATTCCGTCAGTTTGTTTCACCTTTGCCACCCAGCTGGGGTGGAATGGGGTGTGGAGTCAATGTTACATTTCAAAGCTGGAAGATCCTACTTGTGGTACAACTAGGAAAGGGAAACAGGACCGACTCCTTAATCACTTTCTCTCATGCCCTCCTCAGTTCCCTGTAGAGTATCCTGACAAGTTCCTGAAGTTTGGCATGACGCCTTCACGCGGTGTTCTCTTCTATGGACCGCCTGGCTGTGGCAAGACCCTGCTGGCCAAGGCCATTGCAAATGAATGCCAAGCCAATTTTGTCTCCATCAAGGGCCCTGAGCTTCTCACCATGTGGTTTGGAGAGAGTGAGGCCAATGTCCGTGATGTCTTTGACAAGGTGAGAAATTGGGGTGGAGGACGAGGGCAGGAACTGAAGGATCCAGGTACTAGCCAGTAGCCCGTAACCACAACAACAAGAAAAAGGGAGAGTAAAGGAGGCTATAAATTGCCTAAAGACTCATTGGAGATTTAAAATAATGGTGGGAAAATGGAGGCATGAAGGTTTTTTTTTCTTTAATAGCTTCCTTTCTGTTAAGGAATCACTAGTGGAATGTTGTATTTAATTGAGAATAGCTTATTGTTCCCCTGCTGGGACTAAACTCAGAGTCTTTATCTTGTTGGCAGCCTAACGATTAGCCCACTAAAGATTCATAATTCATTGGTTCAGCCCTAAGCTACTATCTGGGAATGTCTGAGTTGGACTCTTAGCTCTTCCCTGCCTTTCAGCCCATAAGGGGTTCTCTAGCCAGCCCTTCCTTTTTTTCTTAGAATGATGTCCCTGTAACTAGGGATGAATATTTGGCAAACCCAATGCTACAGGGTTGGGTAACTGTTCAGAGCTAGGGACCTGCACTGGGCATCGAAGTTGGAGTGTCACGTGCTCTTACTGCACCCCCCCCCACAGATCTAATTTTTTTGGCTCCAAACACCCAACCCCCCAGTGGCATGGAAAATATTTTTGTCTTTTTTTTTTCCATGAGCCATTTTAGGCATCTTTAACAACAGGAAGTGGCCTGGAAGTCAGAAGAAGTCTATTTTTTTTTTACAACAGGAAGCGATTTAGAAGTCACTTCTGGTTCATTTCCTCTTTTAATAAAAGGCTTCTGCTAGCTATCAACAAGCAAAAATATGGCACAATTGCCCCCTCCTCACATTCCCTAGAGGCTATTTGGTGGGATTCAAGGACAAAAATAAGTGGGGGATTTTTCTTGAATTTCTTTTAACCCTTCGGGCCATACCTTGCTCACTCCTGCAGTACTGGGACATACCGGCCCTTCGAGTACCAAGCACAGTGCTGAGCAGTCCCATCTTTCTTTCTCAATCTCCAAGCTCACATTACTTTTTTCTGTTCTCCAGGCCCGGCAAGCTGCTCCCTGTATCCTATTTTTTGATGAGCTGGACTCTATTGCCAAAGCCCGGGGTGGTGGTGCAGGGGATGGTGGAGGTGCAGCCGACCGTGTCATCAACCAGATCCTCACAGAAATGGATGGCATGACCAACAAGAAGACAGTTTTCATCATAGGTGCCACTAACAGGTGAGAGCCTCTGTAAAAGAGGAACAGAAGGGAGGATAGGATTCTGGGTGCTAGGGAAAGGTAGGAACTGTGCTGGGGGCTCCTCGCAAACCAAGCTGTCCTGGTGATGTATGGGCAACATCCAGTCTTATATGTCTTGGGTCAAGGCCATTTGAAAGACTGCATCCTCCCTTATGAGCATGCCCCCAATTTTAATATCTTCATTGGAGGTCCTTCTCAGTGGTCCCAATACCATTGTGGAGGCATGTCTCATGAGAAAGGGCCTTCTTGGTGGCTGCTGTCAGGCTCTAGAACTCTCTGCCAAGAGAGGCAAGAAATATGTCCTCTCCTTTCCTCCTGTTGGCAGACATAGACATTTTTATGGAGTCACACCTTTGCCATGTAAACTGGTCCACAGCTGAAAGGGGTCCAACTGGTTGGGTGCTAGCTATACCATTTAGTGTTATAAGGTTTGGGGGGTATGTTTTTATCTTGTTTTCATATTATGTTTTAATCAAGATATTCTTAATATGTATTTTATTATTGCTAGCCATGTGGCATACCTTCAGGGGTAGAAAGGAAAGATATAGGTACCTTGGGTTCCATCCTGAGGGAAAGGTGGGCTATAAATTCAACAAATAAACAATTTGCCTGATCACTTGTTACACTCAGCCCCTGGATTCCGTTTCCATTTACTTTAGTGGTTAAGGACAGAGCTGAAACTTGGTCTCTTTTGGAAGAACCCCCTGAAGTCTAGATCCCTAAAGGTGACTACAATGGGTGTTAACCTAATTTTCTGGGGGTCCCTCAAACACCTAGTCTGACCCTGATTTTAAGGGGATTTCCAAGTTGCACCAAGCACATGCCCACCACACACGAGAGGTAGGGTAACCTTGCAAGACCTTGTACCCAACTTTTACGGGGTCAGGCCGAGTCAAGACCCAGACAAAATTAATTTATAATTATTTTCTTTATTCAAAACCTAAGTCACTGCGCACTTACGCACTCACTCACGCAGACCTAAGAAAAATAGAGGAAAATTGATAGTGGATTTTAAGAGGAGTATCGGGGGAATACTACACCTGATCCAGATGTCCGGGAAGCCGAAATGGAGCCAGAGAGTTGGGAGTGATAAAGCTCAGCACATGGAGGCTGAGGGGAAGGCTCGGCAAACGGAGCGGCAGCAAGGCAGGAAGGAAGCCGAGAGCCATCCGAGGAAGCGCTTGAAAACCAGGGGTAGTTATAGGGGGAAATGTGCCTGGAGGGTAGACAGTTCCTGGGGAGAACAGTAGGTTCTCAAGTGGAGACGAAGCCTCTGAAAGGTCAGTGCTTGACTTGATGGGTTTCAGTCAGGGTTGTCAGTAGCCCTGACAGTATGCAAATGGGCTGCACTTGACAGTTTGTGTAGTCAGGAGCGCTAATCCTGTCAAGCTGACGGTTTGGGGCTGAGAATCTTTTGTGCGCTTGGTGCATATATAATGGTGTTTCGATGTGTACTTGCCTGGAGGTCTCCTGAAGCTGCGCGACGGAAAGTTACTGGCCTGACCAGGATTTTTCTTTGTATTTTTCGGCCGTGCCCGTGTGCGTGCTTGTCCGGGGGCCTCTCAAGCACGTGGCGGGGTATATTTTTAATAGCCAATTTATATTAAATTGTAGACCCCGGGTTCAGGCTTATCCATCGCAGTAACATGGTCTTTTTCAAGCTTTTCTAAAAGCCTCAAGACGTGTTGGACTACAGTTCCCATCATCCCTAGCCAACATGATCATACTAGTTAGTGGAAGTTGTAGTTCAGTACTTCTGGAGGGCACCTACTTGGAGGAGGCTGAGATACCTCAGGCTCTGCTGCTGCAGACTTGAGACATTGTGTGCTGTTTAGTGAGCAGAGAATTAAAAAATTATTTGTATCCCATCTGATATGTAAAGATCTTAGGGCAGGGCTTTCCAAATGGTGTGTCGTGACATGTTAGTGTGTCACCTGAAGTGCGTAGGTGTGTTGCCTCCCCAGGCTGAGAAAGACTCCCCCTCCCCGCCCAAGCCTCTCCCGCTGTCATTGCTGCAGCAGCAGACCAAAATCAGATAAGGGGGCTGCCTTTCTCACTGCTCCTGCCCTCACGGTGTCTTTTCTCGGTGAGGGCAACGGCAGCAAGCCAAGATCAGGTGGAGGGGCTGCCTTTCCTGCTGCTGCCACCCTTGCCAGGTTCTTTCCTTGGCAAGGGCTTCTTTCTTTGGGGCCTTTCCTTGGCGAGGGTGACAGCAGCAAGCCAGGATCAGGAAGGGAGGCTGCCTTTCCCGCTGCCACTGCCCTCATTGGGCTCTTTCCTTGGTGAGGGTGACAGCAGTGGGCCAGGATCAGGTGGGGGGGGGCTCCCTTTCCCTCTGCTGCCACCCTTCCCAGGTCTTTCCTTGGTGAACACAATGGCAGCGAGCCAGGATTGGGGGGGGGGCTTCTTTTCCTGCTGTTTAACCTCTGGTTTGCTAGTAAAACTGAATTACTGTGTCACGAAATGATGCATGCCCAAAAAGTATGTCACCAACATGAAAAGTTTGGAAAGCTCTGTCTTAGGGCAACATACAATAAAGTGCACTTGACCAGTTTAAAAAAATGTAAACAATTTAAATAAATATTTTAAAAGGTTACAAACAGTTAAAGGAAGAGAGATTAAAACTGGTTAAAGTACTGTGTTGGCGTATAAGACACACCAGCATATAAGACGCACCCCATTTATATGCTGACAAATACTACTTGCCAGTGTATAAGATGCACCTCATTTTCAAACATTATTTTTTAGGAAAAAAGTGAGCCTTATGGTATATGCCAGCAAATAGGAAAGTTTAAAATGTTTTGAAACTATGCCCACATGCAAAACCAAAGGCTTTAGCACACAACCACGTTTTCACTTGGCAACAGAATGCTAGCCACAGAATTGACTCTGTCTCTTTGGCCCACAGACCTGACATCATTGACCCAGCCATCCTCCGTCCAGGGCGCCTGGATCAGCTCATCTACATCCCATTGCCTGACGAGAAGTCTCGTGTGGCTATTCTGCAAGCCAACTTGCGAAAATCACCTGTTGCCAAGGTCTGATTAAGGGTCAAAAAATAGGGGAGGGAAGCTGAAACGGGGGTGGTGGTAAAAGTGGGTTGGATTCTGAATCCATTCTGTGGACTCTGCCTCCAAGGGCTCACCAAGAATGCATTACATGAAAGGGACGTGCATTTCTTTGAGGGCAAAATGTTTCTTCTGTGATGGCAACATTATTCCAGTAGCCTGTATTTCTTTCTCCAACAGGATGTGGACTTGAATTATCTGGCTAAGATCACACATGGCTTCTCGGGAGCTGACCTCACTGAAATCTGCCAACGGGCTTGCAAGCTTGCCATTCGTGAGGCCATTGAGATGGAGATCAAAGCAGAGCGGGAACGCCAACGTTCTAAATATGCTGCCATGGTATGAGAAATGGATTTTCCCACCAGTTCTTCGGCACAGTCTCAAACACTGCTCTTGCCCTTGGTAACATGTATGACAGGGTTTTCCAAATGGTGTGCTGTGACATGTTAGTGTGTCGCCTAAAGTGTGTAGGTGTGTCACCTACAATCTTGGAAATGTATTTTCTTATTTATAAATCATATATTTTTAAAAATATATGAAAGGTTTTCATGAGATATGTTGTATCTCCATACATTTTGATATTACAACTTATGTATCTCTTATAAGCGGTGAGTTTAACCTCCAGTTTGCTGGTAAAACTGAATTACTTTGTTGCAAAATGATGCATGTCTAAAAAAATGTGTCACCAACATGAAAAGTTTGGAAAGCTCGGATGTATGACATTAGTTTCAAGAACCTTCACACCCATCACCCATCTTAGGGCCATTGCATGGCCTCTTTGTTGAGCTATGATGCTCCTAAGGACATAGTCTGATGGCCTCTTTTTACTGCCCTTTGTTACAGGATGACGATTATGATCCTGTGCCAGAGATCCGACGCGACCACTTTGAGGAAGCTATGCGCTTTGCACGCCGTTCAGTCAGTGATAATGACATACGCAAGTATGAGATGTTCGCCCAGACTCTACAGCAAAGCCGTGGTTTTGGAAATTTCAGGTAACATTGGGTGTTGTCTTTTCCAAAGAGATAAACTTCAGCTTGAGTTTGCTACAGGCTGGGAAGCGGTTATGTGAATGCTCACATTCAAAAAACACTCAGATACCACTAGCTAAGGGGTGAGCAATATGCAGTCATCCAGATATTGCTGCATTTGAAGCTCCCAGCATTCCTCACTATTTGCTATGCTGACTAGAGCTGACGGGAGTTGCAGCCAAACCACATCTGGATAGCTGCATGATTCTCACTCCAATGTACCACTAGGATTTAAGAGTTCTCCGCAGAAGAGGAGAAATGTTAATCATTAAATGCATATCTCAGCAGGGCTCTTAGGGTAGTGTACGAGATAAAACAGGGCACACTGTACCTAGTGAAGCTCATCCAGAGTCACTGTGGAGGACGGCTGTCTCTGTTGTGGACCTAGATTAGGACTGTTCCTGTAGTTGGGTGTTACTGCTATCTGCCAAAGATATAGTTGTTTGTCCAGGTACCCTCCTGAGTCTTACTGCCAATTAGCCCGGTATTCTAATGAATTGTTTTTATTGGATTTTGTGGGCTGGAATCCTCTATGCTCTTCCCTGCTGCAGAGTGAATCCCGGCCTGATCCCCGCTCGCTAGTGAGCAGCCACTGCAATCCACGATCTGTTCACTTTTCACTTGGGAATCATCCGACCTCTTCATGCAAACAATCTGCCTTGCGACAGGCAGAAACAAGGTCCCTGTCACAATCCCCCCTTGCCACGGAGATTGCTCACACAATGGGTGGGGGGAGAACGTTAGCCAGCTGATTCCTAAGTGACAGGAGAACAGCGCTCCCCATTGATCACAGAGGCTATTAACCAGTAAGTGGGGATTGGGTGACTTTCATGGTCCCTATGTATCTCATAGACAAGGGGATATGTAAGGATATTGAATACAAAGTAGTTACAAATGTGCAACTCTCAATTATGCATATGTAATTATCTAATAGGATTCCAGCCATTCTTTGTATTGGTCTGCCATTTTATTATATTTAGCCAGTCTTTTTATTTTAACTATTCTGAGATTTTTAAAATGAAAAGTACTATAAAAATGATCTAAATCAATTTTTTTAGAAGATCATATAAACCAGCAAAATGCCAGGGTGGAGGGAAGAGCTGCAATAAAATGTTGCAGAATGTGGAAGGTCTGTTCAAGATTCCAGCCGTCTTTCTCCCTGCTGAAGCTTAACTTCTGCAAAGGCTGCTGATCCTCCCTTCTTGTGCATTGATGGTGCCATTTTGTCTACATAAACCTGGGGTGGGTAACTGTGGGAGGCTAGGAAACCATGGAATGCAGCCCTTCCACCACCAAAATCTACTAATTTTTGTTCTCAAATGCCTCCTAGCACCCTCTAAAGGGTTGGGGACTCTCCCCACCATTTTACACCCAGGAGAGGCCTTTTTTAAAAAACAGGAAGTGTCTGGAAGAAGCCTTCTTCTGGGCCTAAAATGGCCAGGCCTCCTAAACATGACAAAAAAATTCCCTGCAAGCCCCTTAGATGGCCTTTAGGAACAAAAATATTTTTTGAAAAAGCTCATTTTAAACCCTGGGGATCCCTGGAGGTCTACATGTGGCATGTCACTCTTTGCCCACCCCTGACAACAGCAATGGCACTCAGAGCCTGAACATCAGAAACAGAGGGAAGATTCAAAGTAATAAAATTAACAAAACAATGTTCACAAAACACGGTTGTCCTGATCTGAATGTCCACATGCCTGAAGAAGTTTTTGTGCAGGCATTACATTGGGAACGGCAGCCGTACACAGGGTGCACCTCAGAAAGCACCCTTGAGTGAGGATGCAGTCTGCATGCGTTGTCTGGCCTGGCTACTGTCATTCTGGCCTGGACGTACACACAGCCCTGCGTACAGCTGGATCACTGAATAAAAGAAATAGCCCAACGTTCTCCTGCAGCGCTGCTCTTTTTCTCCCCACAGGTTCCCATCTGGAAAGCAGAGCAGCAGTGGGGGTGGAAGTGGCAGCGGCAGCAGTGGTGGTGGCCAAGGAAGCCTCTTTCAGGAGGAGGGTGATGACGATCTCTACAACTGATGGCGCAAGAAATGCTGACTGACTTCTGCTGGAGCTCTTGGCCCTGTATGCCCATAGCTCTTGTACTCTTTAATGTATGAACTGGTGCTTGAGGGCCATTGTCACATGTCAGCTGAGCTACTATAGGCGAAACACCTCAGAGGCCTGTTTTTGACTGGCAAGGCCTGACGCCTCCTCCAAAGATTTCTTTTTGGCTTGGCCACTGCAGGAAGGTCATAGCCTTTTCAACACTGCTGCTCCTTGGATTTTACGGTAGTATTCATAGCAGCCACCAGGGGGAACCAAAACCCCAAGCACCTGGCATAAAACCTCAGTTGCAGACCTCTTAAGAAATTAAGAAATGTCATGCTGGATGAGATCAAAGCATTCTGTTTCAACAACAACCAGCTAGATACTTCTCAAAAATTAGAAACATGATGTAAATCTGCTCATTTATCACCCTCCACCATTATGCCTCATCTCAAAACTATCCCACACAGATTCCTGTTCCTTGCAGCATATTTGTCTCTGGGTGGCCCTCAGTTTAGTCAATGGGATCCACTGCCAATGAAACCTGTTTGCTAGCCAGCCCGGCCTACTGGCCCCTCTCCTTCCACTGCTAAGTTACCTTTCAAAGCCCCCATCATGCATGTAGCCAATGGATTCTAGTTTGTGTTATCAGGTGATAAGAGATGGTTGAATGTCCAATAAATGATACCATGCATTTGTTGTAGTAGGAGGAATCCATAATATAAGGTACCAAGCAGTCTGTGCCTCAGCTGCTGATCTGGAAAGGAACAGCTTAGACACCATTATGGGATGTAGCTTCTGAGTAAGCCCTGATATTTTAACAGTGAGGGGTGGACCACAAGGCTGTGTCTCCCACCCACTCTCTTCTGTCTGGCATGATGACGATGCCAGAATCCAATGTTTGTGACATGCAGGTGTATAAATATGGCTTACGCTTTTTTTGGGGGGGAGGGGATGAAGTGCAAGCTGTTCTCAAGCCCTTTGCAACACATTCAGGGCCTCTCCCCACAAAAGCCATCACTGCTCACTGGCAGGGAGCCGAGAGGCAGTTCAGATGATGCAGCTCCAAAGTGAAGGGACAGGACACTGCACTCCCTCTGTGGATTCCGCTCCCATTTGCTTCTGCCTCTGAGCCAAGATGAGCTAGCCTGTAAATGTCTGAACTGCTCTTTCTCCTTCCTACTGGTAAGTAGCAGTACCAGGACCAGCCCCTCCTGGGGCTCGACAGCTGTGGGGAGGAAGTTTTGGACAGAGGGCAAAGAGCTAGAGGGTACCCTCTTGTACCTTGTGGAGAAAAGAAAAAACAGACACAGGTGGTGGGCATGGAACTGCACAGGAGGAACATTAAGCCCTGTTTGCTTTGTGTAAGATTTTGCTACTGGACCCATTTGCCAGATTTTAACTTGGTTTGGTGAAGGCCCCAACACAGACTTTCCAAACCAAACCAGCAGCCACTCTGTAGGCCAGACTAGTCTCAGGAGGAACGGACAACTGGCAGAGCAAAGAGGTCAGAGGATGGAGGCTAAACACACCAGGGTAGTGGGGCAGAGGCAGCTGACAGCAGGAAAGTTGGGACCAAGCCAGTGACACAAAGACAAATCAAGCCTAATCAGCCAAGATACTTGCTTTATTGCCGAGCGCCCAGCGCTAGTGAACAACTCTCATAGGCCAGAGTACTGGGATGCCCCAGGCCAGCTTCTCCCACTCCACCAGCCCTGCAGAGCTCTCTGCTCCAGACTTTTCCCACTGGCCTCCTGGGCAAAGCAGAACTGCACAGGAGCCAGTCAGCAGCATCTCAGAGTACAGAATCCAGCAGCACCCCACTCGCAGTCTGTTAACCAGACCCACCTCTCTGAAGAGGTGCACGAGTCCCAGCAGCCCCTCCACCACAACACACACCAGGCCCTGGCAGCCTTCTTCCTAAGGTGAATCTTCTGGAAACTGAGTGATCTCTATTGCCCCCTCTCTGCTGCCCTCTAGGACAGCAGTGGCACAAGAATCCACTTCAGCAATGCTCAAGCCTAGAAGGTGTTATCTCCAAAGTCCAAAGCCTTTGAGTGTGGGAGGTGCTGTTTAGGTATTTTTGGAGAGCACATTTCCAGCCCTCTTTAGCATCTACTATACTTGTTCAGGGGCTTCCTGGAATGTCTCCTTTGTATCTCAGTAAAGGCCACCTGAACCATCACCTGTGTCCCCTACTGCTGCCCTCTCCAACATGTCTTTAATAGCACCTATCACAGGGGTGAAAGAGGGCAGTACAAAAGCACTTATCAAATTGCCTCTGCTACCGAGGAAAGGCTGCCCAGTGGTATGCCTGGCTTTCCACGCACAGCAAAAAAACCCCCAGCAGCCTCTTGATTTGGATGTGGAAAGGACCTGATGAAGTCTGAGTGACCAGATCATTACAGGGCAGCAGATGCAAAAGCATGCTCAAAACATCCCATCATCTGTAGCTGGAAAATGAACCACCTGAACCAAGTAATACAAGGAAGGGTGCTACCTCAGGGTCACCTCTTGGATCATCACAGCTGTCCCTTTGCCTTGGAACCAATCCACAAGGGAGCCTAGCTTGCTGGAGAGGCTTCAACTGAGCTCTACAAGGGCATCAGAGGTGGCATCCCACTACTTGGGACTGTGGTGCTAATAAACACCAAAATCTCCAGCAAGAGTACGTAGCTTGTACCAGGAAGCATTGTACGCATTCAGTATGTACTGAATCATTGCATTTCTCCCCATCATTGCTAGAAAATGCTTTGCACAGAGTCATTATCATTGGTTTATCCAGCCACGAGTGATCTCTTGAGTACTGGTGGCCTTCCAGTACCCAAAGTTGAGCTCCTTCCTAGCTCTGCTTAACTGGGGGTGCCAGTTCGGTGCCTTTCATTCCCAGGAAAGTCTCAGTTCGGCAGACAGCATGCTCTACTCCCAGCCTTGGGTCCTACGATCACTCTTCTTGTGCCAGGGTAAGCTGAGATGTCCATAGTGGCTACTGTGTTCCCACATTATAGCACCACCAGCCAACAGCCCTGAATGCAGAATCCCAGAGGGAGACTGTTCTGCAGAAATACCAGAAAGGCCCCAGGCAAAGTGCTCCTTGCGTAGTCTTTAGCAGCCCCGCCTGGATTAGATGCGGCCAGCAGCAACACTGCGCTCTGAGCTTTGGAAGGAGCTGGCCTCCCAGCGGTCAAAGCGCAGCCCCTTGGGAGCAGGGCGCCGCAAAAGTAGAGCAAGGAGTTTCCGTAACACAGCACGCCGCAGCAGGATGTACACCCAGGGGTCCAGGATCTGGTTCCAGGAGGCCAGGCGCACCCCAAGAAACAGCAGCTGATCATAATTCAGGTCTCCACGGGAGTTGCTCACTGACAACATGACAAAGACCTGGGAACAGAAGAGGGAAGGACTAGTGGTGAGAGGTCCTGTAGAAGTCCTGTAGTGTCCTACCACTTCCCTCTCTCCATTCACCCTAAAAACTTGGAAACGGAGGATCAGTTACTTCCTCCACACACAACCTGTAGTTGAATCTAGTAATTACTCTGACATCCACACTCAACAAGCCTACAGTGCTTTCCAGATAAGGGCTTCCCAGTTCCTCTGGGCTCAGCTAAAGGATGGGAGGTTGATGCATTCTCTACAGTTCAAGGGAAAACAAGAGGGACCTAAAAGATGTGCTTGACTAGTGTGGAGGAGAGGCTCTCCTGTTTGGGCCAGTGGAGTACTATTCAGCTGCCCCACAACACTTCTCCCAACCAGTCAGAAGAGGGGGTTGGACAAGACATACGCAGACCAGCAGTGGGGAACTGCAAAATCTCAGTTTTTTAAAAGCTGAAAAAAAAATGTCTTTCATTTTACAAGCCCTCATATCCTCTGAATGTCATAAGGGGCCCACCACGTTCTAGGGGGCCCTCTTGGCTGTTTTAGGCGCAAGAAAGAGTTTTTTAAAATCTTCCAATGTACTTCTGGGTTGGAAAATATGTGTCTGGAAAAAAAAAAGAGGCTATGCCAGAGAGCCCTCACCAACCCCAAATGGGCATCAACCGCTACTTTCCACAGATTCCCCAAGATACTGAAAATATGCTTTGGCCTCTGAATGGCAGAAATGCCACACCCTTTCCAAATAGGATTTTTTCAAGGACAACGCTTTCCCTGTTCAGAGTCCTACTGCTCATGAAGATGCTTTCTGCACTCCAGACATCCTTCAGGTCTAATCAATTCTAAAAGACCTCACAAAGTCTCCCCAGCAAAGGACCTCCCTCTTCTCTTATGCTACTATTGCAGTGCCCCTCCTCCCAGCTTCTTTTTGGGGATTCTCTCATTTCAGCTGCCTCTTGTGCCCGTCTCTCCCCACGTCAGCTCACCAGCAAGGGGCTCCAGCAGATGCAGGAAACCACCATGATGCCCACCAGCTGCACCACCATCTCAATGTCATGGGCCTTGGCTCGACGATGCCCACATTTGCGTTGCCCACGGAGTCGAGCCTGCACCAGGATGAGTCCGCTGAATGTGTTACAGAGGAGGGAGGCAAGCAGCGAGGCAAGGCCCAGCAAGGAGAAGAGCAAGGCAAAGGCCACCTCTTGCCACGCTTCCACCTTCTGCACCTTGATGAAGCACCAGGTGCCTGGGGCCTGGACGACGTAGGTCCCAAAGCTGCAGAGGGGCATTAGGGCAATGGCTAGGGCAGTGGCCCACAGTCCCACCAAGGAAAGTTTTGTCCGACTCGGGGTGACGAAGGCAGCATGCAACAAAGGACGAGTGATGCCCACACAGCGCTCTACTGCCATGATAAAACCCAGAAAAAGAGGGCATAGTCCAAAGAACACCATAGAGGCTCCAAAGAACTGGCAGAGGGCTCCAGAAGGGTCCATGGCAGACCAGCCTCTGCGTGTGGCATAGAGACGCAAGACGAAGGAACCTGGGATGACATGGCCTGCTAGGTCAGTGATCACTAGACTGCTGGCATAAAGCAAGAAGGTGGCTTTGGAGCGGCGGCGAAAACGAGCATAGGACTGTACCAGAATAACCAGGGCCACAATGTTGGAGACAGCTCCCAGGGTCATAGAAAAAATGGGGACAGCCGGTGAAGAAGCACCAGCTGGGGTCTTCGCCAGCTCCGTGTAGCTCAAGGAGTTGTTCACTGAGTGGGTGGTTGGCGGTGCCTGGGATGCATTGGGAGGATGGATGGCAAACATCCTGTCATTGGCTGCCTCCAGGTGCAGGCATCTGCCAGAGAAGAAACAAAACAGGCAGGCATCAGGAAACTCAGCGTCTATAGTTCAGCAGACAAGAATAGTTGCATTTCTCTCTCTCTCTCTCTCAGGCTATTTCCACACTACACTCTTACAGTGCGACTATTCCACTTTCAACATCCTATGGAATCCTGGGGTTTGCAGTTTGGGGAGGGGCCATCCGGCCCCTCCCCAAACTGCAAACCCCAGGATTCCATAGGATGTTGAAAGTGGAATAGTCGCGCTATAGGAGCACAGTGTGGAAATGGCCTCAGTCCTTCTCCCCCACCCTGCTGCCCCCATGCAGAATCCAGAGCACCAGTGGGAATCATGCAGACCTCAAGGTGTTGTTGGACTGTGACTCCCAACATTCCTCAATGTTAGTTATGCTGGCTGGGGCTGCTGGGAACTGCAGTCCAACCACACCTGGAGAATTGCGTGATTGTCACACCTAATCTACAGCAAGGAGAAGAGAGCTTTCAGCTTGCTGTATCACTTCTTGCTTCTAACCACCTCTTCTTCCTGCTTCTTGACCCCTTGCATTTCATGTGCTTCTTAAATCTACAAGGCTGTAAACTTGAAAAGCTGTATAACACCCCTAACTATTTAGTTACTTTAATTAAATCTCAATGAGAAGAGGAAAAGGAAAAAGGGGAAGAACAACTACCACTGCAAGGGCTGGCAAAGGGAATAGTCTTTGAAAGACCTGAGGGACTGAAAGTCAAGTTGCTTCTTCTACTACATTAAGGATCTGGGGATTACTTTGGGTAACTGTAAAAAAAGAAAAAGTGTACATGCATGCCTGTAACTGGCCCTTCTTTCCCTTATTAGTCTGGGATCAAGAACTGTATAGGATTCAGAACCACAGGTAAGTGACAGACTGAAGAAAACAGCGAATTAAAAAAAACTAGGAAAGCATAACATTTAATTTCCATTTGCACAAAAAAAAAATGACATTCTTTTTTTTTAAAAAAGTTTCCATTCCCCAGCCCCTAGTTAAACATGTTTGTGGGTATATACAAATATGGATGTGGATTTTTTAGATTATTCATAATATTAGGATTTAATAGTATAAACATGTTTAATTTAATATTACAAACACAAGAAAGCCAGAAATTCTCTCTACTGCATATAATGGACTGCAGAAGCCATCATAATAGTTAACAATAACAAAAAAAACCTCAGCAATCTCAGCACTGAGGACAATCTGGGTCTGGTCTTGAGAACTGGAATCTACTCTGCAAAAGGTCATCAAGTCATAGATTTGCTGGGGGGAAAAAATCAGGAATCTAGGATATGAAATGCAAAATATCAAATGTCAAAAATTTATTTTTTCCTAACATATACAAAGTTTGAATGTATCCAAATGCCACACTCAGATAATGTTACTAGGAACAAGCAGAATGTCCTAAAGTCATGTAAGCAAGTTTTCCCAAATTATTCTTCATCCTGAATGTTAAGCAAAATAAGAGTTGCAGAAAAGGAAAAGTATGTAGCTTGAAGCCACCCTTGCAGCCACCCTAAGATGCAAGATATAACATTTTATATTGTTTATAAAAATGTAAGACCATCCATTGACTTGTCTTTACAGCCCAAAGCTGCAAATGTAATTTGTTTTGCAGCCAACTGAGTTCAAAGAGACTTAATTCCCAGAAATGTGGGTAAGACTCCACCCTAACAATGCCCTCCTACACCTGTCTATTCAGCGGCAAGACCCACTGAATCCAATAGGATTTATTCCTAGGTGTAACTAGAACTGTTACTTTTGCCTTCCAACAAACAATGGCTTCCTGCACTCCCTTCCTAAAGCTGTAATTCTCTTCTACCTGGAAGCGAGCCCTAGAGTTAGTTTTAACTGTAGGCAGTGAGGTAGCTGCCTCAGGCAGCAGGTGCAAAGGGCTAGTCCTCCTCGCCCATCCCTGGTACCCTAATACTATCCCATCACCAGAGGCTCTTTTATACTACACAGAAATAGCACCGGGATTCCACCTGAACTGCCATGGCTGCCTCCTGTGGAATCCTGGGGTTTGCAGTCTGGTCAGAGGCACCACAGGAGCTCCCTGGCTGGGGACTCTAAAGGCCCCTCCCTCCACTGGCAGTCCCAGGATTCCACACGATGTTGCCATGGCAATTGAAATGGGATCAAAAGTGCTACAACTGGGTAGAGCTAAAGGGGCCCACATCTAAAATAAGAGGCAATTGCCCATCTAGTTGGCTCCTGAATATAACATGAGGGGAGGAGAGTGCACGCACTTGCACCATTTTTGTCTTTTGCAGTAAAATGTCTTACTCTACTTAGCTCAATGGGGCTTATTTTAGAATAGAGAATGCGTGTGACCGTGCTAGCAGACCATCAGAAACATCAGGCTTTGGAGCTTCAGCTGCAATATTATGCTGAGCTTTCTCTTCCCCTCTCCTCACACTCAACAATTTTGCATAAAAGCCAGCGTGAAGAAGAGTTCTGGATAACTCAAAAGCTTGCTGAAGAGTCAGACATTTTCATTGGTCCTAATAAATATGCAACCCTATTGTGGTGGGATTTCTCCTCCCCTAACTCCTCAGTGGAGCAACAGAACTACCAACAATTTTTGTGCTGTTTGAGAGGGAAGTGCATTCTTCTCAGGCCAGATGACAGAAGGCAGAAATCTTAATAGAGCTACTGGTACTAGAAGCAAATTGCATTAAGCCACAGCCATCATCCCTACTTTTGCAACAGGGATGTGTGTGTGTGTGGGGGGGGTGTTTAAATAAGTAGCTATATAAGCACATCTAGAAAAACAGAATTGTTCTTTTTCTCTTTATTGTTTTAATTCCTATTGTCTGTCTGAACTAACCTTGGGCTATATTCAGAACCAGATGAGACTGAGTCACTTCAGCTTGTAAGACACAATGGCTCCTGCTGGTCTTTGTGAAAGGGAACAGAATCCAGGACAGTTGTACTTAAAAAGTCACTTGACTTGAATTTGTTTACACTAAATATCCTTTAAATGCCCAGTTGTAGTTACAATAGGGGTAGTTTAAGTAGATTTTTTACAATCCTTTTAATACACGCACATTGAAAGAACAATGAACATCTAACTTGTGATTGCCAGTTCATAATCAGAGCGGTAGAGTAAAGGAACTGGTTTCTATCTTCCCTACGAGGGTGAATAGCAGGTAGATCAGGATCCCCTACATCTTTGGATGCTTTAGATCATCAAGCATTTCTGACTCCCAGTTGTTTAACAGTAACAACATCTTTTCCCCTATTTGACTGATGACAGGGTGTCTTACGGGTCTCCCATTCACAGGGCTGCCATAAGTTAACAGGAAAAAAGGGGAGACGTCTCGCCACATTTGCAGATTCCGCTTTCACAAATCTGATTATTTGTACGTTTCTCCAACCCCTGCCCTCCACCTCAAGTGCTTCTTTTCCAGGGGAATCTTCCCTCTCAGTGGCTCTCATCAGGCCACGTAGCGTTTTAGAAACCTGCCTCTGGGCCACCGCCACCGCCTCCTCCATCACCAACTGCCTGGCCAGCTAAGGACACACGCCCTTATTTCTCAGCACCACAAACACTCTCCCAATGCTCCCCTCCCCACATACACCCAAGAGAAGAAGTACAGGACTACCATGCCAACCCACCTCTCTTCCCTTCCCTTTCCCTGACCTGGTTTGGACCCTGGGTGCATGCTCTGCTCACCATTCCTCACCCCCTTCTCCCCCCCCCCACACTTTGATATTTGCATTTTTCCCCACTTTGCAGGGGGTTCTGTGCCCTAATCCTAGTGAATGCAGAGGGCAAACTGTAGATGGTCTTCATTTATTATTTGCAAAAAACCCACAATGTATTTGGCCCTATGTAATTGTTTCAATGGCCTTTTTCAGAGGCTATATAATAATGAACGCACGTACAAATGAAAATTAAAAACTAAAAGGACAATACATAATTATAATAGTATCTATCAAAACATCATAATAAACTTTATTTCTGCTGCTAGGGGTATGGTACATAATCTTAGGATTAGTGTGGTGTAGTGGTCGGAGCACTGGCCTACAACCCGGGAGATCAGGGTTGATTCCCAGTTCATGAAGAGCAATCTACTGGATGACTTTGGGGGCATCACACTCTCAGCCCCATAAAACCCTGTGATAGGGTTGCCTTAGGGTTGCTATAAGCTGGAAATGACTTGAAGGCACAATACAATAACACTAGGGCTGCCACATTTAATGTGTTAGGGGAAAATGTAACTGATTAAAGGTGCTCTCATTAACCAAACAGCAGACTTTTAAACATATGCAAATTCAGTTTTTAAAAACCGAAGGTGGAAACCCCATCTTAAGAGGTATTTCCTTTTTTCTTAGAGGTCTGTTACAGAGAAAAGGTTTCTTCTGAAATGATGCCTGCTACAACTCAACACACGCATGCACTGTTTCAAAATAAAAGTATGCATCTTGTTTTTACCTACCTGTAGATTTAATCAATTAATAGCCTACAATATGTATGATTTATCAGATCGCAAGCCTAATACACATAACATAAAAGTAATGCATTACAGCAATCAAAAGGTGGTACCAGGCTCCCAATACCCATTATCTAAAGCAAACATTCCCTGCCAAAACACAAAACAAAATCCAACAGTCTATTCTGCTCAAATTTCTCCTTGCTAGAGAAGTATCTATGATACCTTCCCTATTGAGATGGGTCCTCTCCAAAGGCCCATCTTCCAAGCTACTAGAGTAACAGAAAAAGGATCACCATGCCATCCTTTTGTTCTAAACGTCATTCATCTTGAATAACTACCAGCACTGGCAACTGTTTCCACTGATGAGGACCCCTGCTCTACACCGCAGGTGTTTCCAAACTAGATTTTTAGCCGGCAATTCTCCAACCTTATTCATGGGACTTTATGAGGAGTGTCGGCAGGTCCAGAGGACACCGCCTTCCATTCGCAATCCTCCTGCATCTCCCCAAAACCTTCCCATCACTTTTCTGGGCATGGGAGGGATTCTAGACCGAGGGCTCCAATTACTATCAAAAGACACTCTGCAGCTAGGTCTAGCTTATCTCCTTCAACCATTTTTAATAGAAAAGAGAGACAGAAGCAGCAATGGGAGAAAACAGAAGAGTCAGAAGTGGAAGAAGAGTTTGTCTGTATATCCAAAACATTCCGCCAACAAAGCAAGGCTACCACAGAATGCAAGCCTCATATGCAAACAAATCATTAGGAAATATAACAATTAACAGAGTAATAGTAATATTAGTAGTAGTAGTAGTAATAATAATAATAATAATTTAAAAAGTCTTTGAAAGCACTCTATCTATAAGCATGGAGTAGATACAGTGGCATAAAGCAAATTAATCAAACGGAACTAATTCGCCTCGGTTGGCGTCGTCCAGACCCACCCCAAGCTGCCTGTGTACAGCGTCCGAGGAACTTCTGACTGCACTTAACGTAAAATCACACTCCTTTCGTTTACAACCGTAACTTCGGATAACGACCAACTACTAACTCAGCTTCTCGAAGCGACTAGCAGGGATTAGTTTCTCCGTATCCGCCAGCGTATTTATATACACTCGGACTTTCCCCCAAAACCGGCACTGAAGGGGGCAAATATACATGAAACGTAACGTCTTCATTCCCCTCCCTCCATAGGAAACCTCGGCCATTTCCGCACTGGACTGTTATAGCGCTATGATTCCACTTTCAACATCCTACGGAATCCTGGGGTTTGCAGCTTCGGGAGGGGCCGGCCGGAACTCCAAATCCCAGGATTCCATAGGATGTTGAAAGTGGAATCATAGCGCTGTAACGGTCTAGTGCGGAAATGGCTCCCGCAACCGTCCTGGCGGCGAGGGCAACCTGTTAGTGACTTTATCCCGCCAGCGCTCCGGAGGCACAAACGACCCCTGGAGCCCCCCAGAGCTCCTCTCCATCCAGGACGGATCGCAGGATAAGTTAAGGGCGGCGGCGGCGGCGGCGGCAGCGACGCCGCTTAGCGGGGGCGACGGGCTCCCCTGCAGCCTCCGACCAGTGCGCCCTGGCTCGCCCTTGCCCGTCGCCCCTCTTGCCCCGAGCCGCTACCCAAGCTGGTGGGGTGGACGACTGGCGGGAGCCGATCCACTGACCCACGCGGACCTCACCTTCTGCAGGTTCCGCCCTTCCGAGGCGTCCGGGACTCTCGCCTCCACTTAAGCCCGCCGCGGCTCCTCCTTCGCAAGGACCAAAGTCCGCCCGCGTTTTGCCTCGCTTTCCCTCGCTCCTCGCAGAGTTATAGGGCGCCCCTGTCGGCGCCAGGGGGCGCTCTGAGCCGCGCCCGCCGAGGGGACGGGGGAAAAGGCGGAATGGAGCCCGGCAGGAAGGGGCCGTTTGGGGGAGAGAGGGAGGCAGGGAGGGACCGATGCCAAAAGCTTGGGGATGTGTCTGACGGGCTTGAGAAGGATATTTTAGAACTGAAACTCTTCCAGTATTATTCTCGAATTAACCCCCTAATGCCTAGAATTCGTCACCGACAGAATACCGAACCATGCTCACCAGTCACTCATGACTAAGTGGGAATACTGTCACAAGCCCCTGAACGGCCACAAAACCCGCATCTCTTGCAACACATCCTTGTTCTGGTTAGTCACGCCTACCAAATTAACCAGGCAGAGGTAATTACAAGGGGCTACCAGAAAAAAGCCATTATAGGTTTGTCTTAGGGTCACCGTCGTTGGAGAAGGCTTGAAGGAACACAGCAGCAAATACGACAAGCCAACCTGCCCCCCAGGAGCCACATTCCAGTTCCCATTCTGGGCAAAAATCTGTATTTAGGAAAGTAAGCCTGAACAGCACATTTCTTGCTAGTGTGCCAACCGGCTGAGAGCCAGCGTGATGGGAGAGCCAGTGTGGTATAGTTGCTTGAATGCTGGACTATGACTCTGGAAACCAGGGCCATTTCCGCACTAGACTGTTATAGTGCTATTATTCCACTTTCAGCATCCTATGGAATCCTGGGGTTTGCAGTTTAGGGAGGGGCCTTTGTCACCTCAGAGGCCCCTCCCTAAACTGCAAACCCCAGGATTCCACGGGATGTTGAAAGTGGAATAATAGCACTAGAACAGTCTAGTGCGGAAATGGTCCAGGGCTGGAATCCCTGCTCAGCTATGAAAACCCGCTTGGTGACCTTGAGCAAACCACCTTTTTTCGAAAACCCTGTCTGAACAAATTGCCCCAAAACAAAACAAAACCCCATGATAGGTTCACCTTAGGATCACCACAAGTCGGAAATGACCTGAAAGCACACAACAACATGTCAGTGAAATTCAGTATTCACACTTGAATAGATTGAAGAAATTGAAAAAGCCACCAAAATACACACACACACACACACACACAAAATAGAAAGCAAATGCCAGTACCTGTTTGAGGCAAAAATCCCTATTCCAGAAATAGTTTCAGTCAAGTACACCAAATTTATGGCTAGACACACCAAGCAAATTCACCATCAGGCATGACTAAATGGGAATGATGGTAAAAAGCAAAGCAAAGCAAAACAAAACAACACAAAATCTTTGCGGAAACAAAATGTCAATACCTGTTCTGGACATACACAAAAAATCATTATTCCAGAAAAGTTTTTATGGAAACTTTCCGGCTAGCCACACCAACCAAATGCAGTAATCATATGACTAGGGCCATTTCCTCAAAGGCCCCTCCCTAAACTGCAAACCCCAGGATTCCATAGGATGTTGAAAGTGGAATAATAGCACTGTGACAGCCTAGTGCAGAAATGGCCTAGATGGGCACTTGTAGCACCTTTGAGCATCTGTAGACCAGTCTACTTCGTTACGTGTATCCAAGTCTATGAAACCTGGTCCTGCAAACATCTTTCTCCCAGTTAGTCTCAAAGGTGGTGCAAGATTCTTCGTGAATTAATACAGACTCATACATTCATGTTCTTTATATTACTAGATCGGAGTGATGTGTCATGGTCCTCCACTGCCAAATCCTCCATAGAAATCACATACTGGTATTTATTCCAGGTCAAAATTCTATCTCCCAGGAAATGGCCTAGAATGGGCTCCACCAAGAGTTTCTGTGGAGGCTTTTTAGGTTGTTATATCACTTCTGTTTAGTTCTATGTGACTGCTGAATTTGGCTGTTGTGGCCAGCCAGAATAATGAAGGTGATGTTTAAGATGGTTTTCTGGAATATGTTCTTGTTTGCCCAGGTCAGGCAACAGACATCTGGTTTCTGTGGTGTTTTTTTGACTTTGTAGCAACATTCCCATCTAGTCATGTGTGGCTGGTGAATTCATCTGGTTGACTTACTCAGAAGTTGCTGTTCTAGGTCATTTTATCCATATGGTTTCAGGGTATTATTCAGTTAATAAAAAATTTTATGAGGAGTTTCAGTTCTAAAATATTCTTCTCAAGTGTGTTCAATAGAGCCCAATGTTCCTGTCATCAATCTCTTTCAGACATGACTTATGCCATTCCAGCTTTTACGCAGTTCGCAGCAGAAGGATTTGTGGGACCAAGAAAAACTGAGAAACTCCTCCCTATTCCTTATCCTCATGCCTAGGTGTCAGAAGTGCAGAAGGTAGGTGTTCTCAGGTTGCTTGTGGACTTAGGACTACCTCATGAATTTCTTTCTTAGCTTTTCTTAGGAAAGGAATACTCAGAGGTGATTTTGCCAGTTCCTGCCTCTGAAACATAGTTTACAGCACCTGATATTCCTTGGCTGTCTTCCATCCAAGTGCTAACTAGGCTTGACCCTCCTTAGCTTCCAAGATCAGATGGGATCTGGTACCTTTAGGGTTCTTAGGCCTTGAACCTTATCCTCATATACAAAATCAAAAACCCTTAGTGGTAACCTAGGAGTCTTTTGGAAGCTGTGTTATTGCTTCATTATTCATAACTACCGGTCTCCTACGGCTGTGCATACGGTGAAAGAAGGGTGGCAGTAGATATGTGTAGTGCGCCATTTAAATCCAGTGGCAAATATGTGGCCCCCACTTGTTGAATTGCAATTCCCATCATTCCTCACTGTTAACTGCTGGCTGGGACTGATGGAAGCTGCATACTAACAACATTGCTTGACCCCAAGTTTCCTGCCTTGTTTCAGTCTTTCATCACCCCCAGTGGAAGTGCAATCTACTGGTTAAAGGAAGTAACATGGTACCTATGAAGAGACCTCATAGATTCCTCCCGTGTATTGACATCTGGGGCCCATTCACACTTCAGAATTACAGTGCTATTGTTCCACTTCGACTGCCGTGATTCCATCCTATGGAATCCTGGGATTGGCAGTGGAGGGAGGGTCCTTTAGAACTCTCAGCCGGGGAGCTCCTCTGGTGCCTCTGACCAAACTACAAGCTCCAGATTTCCACAGAATAGAGAACGGTGGCAATTAGTGAATAGTAGCACTGTAAGTGTTTAGTGTGAACAGGCCCCTGGCAGCATCTGAATTTCAAGGCTCAAGAAAAAGAAAAGAAAAGTGGGGTGGAGACCTTAAGACCATGTTGACACGGGCACTGATGACTATCTGGGCCTTCGCCCAGCCAGTCAAGTTAAGGTGGAAACCCTGTGACAAAGCTCAGTGGGCTCCTACTCCTAGGTGCCTCTCTTGCTCTTAGGTGAGTAGGTCCCCCTTTGCTCTCTTCATCAGAATCCTTCTTCTGTCAGCCTGTCCCAAATCACAGCATCACTGAACACAAACTGGTCTGAGTACTGTTCTTAGGTTTAGATCTCAGGTTGTGACTTGGGCAGAGGGGCAGAGCTCCTCTCCTTCAGGGAAGCCAGACTCTCCTCCCAAATACATCCTGGATTTACACAAACGCAAATGTCTGTGCTTGTTCCACGGTCAACATGAAACGTACGATTCACCCAGGGCCCTACTTTCATCCAGGCAGGACACCTATTTTGTGTAAAGAAGATGTTGAGAGCCCGGGCAGGGACTTAATTGCCAGTAAAGGTTTCCACTCAAGCCAGAGGTTATGAAACGCTTAGGGTGGTGAAAAAGGGATGTTATGTTCTCTGAGAGGGTTACCCAATGGCTTGAGAGCTTCTCACAGCCTTGCCGTTACTGAGGTAAGCAGGCTTAAGAAAGCCTACATCCGCAAATGCCCTCCGTCTTTACCCTCCTGAAAAGAGGGTATTTGTGTGTGGTTCTGCTATTACTCCTATGGAACCAGGAACCGTGGGATATTCTCTCAGTCTGTTTCAGCTTATGCTCTGCTGGAGAAAGCTGAATACAGATGGCAGGGAATCCCCTCAGTGACACCGCCACCTCTGGTGGCCGGGGCAGCAGAAGCAGCTCTCTGATTTCCTCCTAGATCTTCCCAGTTGCCCCCTCTCTTGTGCCACTCAAAGCAACTGCAGCCCCTGAGTCGCTGCTGCCCTCAAGTGCAATGGTGAATGCTGTCTCATTGCCAGCATTGAATTGAGAGATATTGCCAGTCCAGCCAAATGTCTCTGTTCGGAATGAGAGAGGGTGAGACATCTTGCCATTTGCCCCAGGTAGCAAAATTTCTTGGGCTGGCTGTAGACTATGGAGGGAATCCGTTCCAGTGCCCAGTGCACCATCTGGTCCATCTGTGTGGTGGGGGGAGGATCCATTTCAATTGTTATGGCCTCATAATGTGGACAAAAGGGACTCAAATAATTCTGCCTTGCCAGATGTGTTAAATTTCCTTTTGTTATTGGTTTGCTTAAGAAAACAAAGTTGTTTATGAAATACAATAACATAACTAGTTTACAACCACAAAATACCAAATACCAGTAAAAATTATGAAACAAAATATTTAACCAGCATCAGCTCAATTTACATGTGTGTCTATGTGCCTTCAAGTTGCCTGTCAGCTTATGGCAACCCCATTAATGTCATAGAGCTTAAATACCAGTAAAATAAATAGGGACCTATGCTTTATTATTCCCCTCCCTTTCCTCCCCACTTTCACTGTGCTAAATCATTTTGATAGTCTATCATACAGAGCTCAGCCCGTTCCTTTGTAACTGACTGAACTGCCACTGGTGTGAATTTGATTTTTGCCCATCTTGGCTGATAATCTCTAATAAACTGGGATTGATTGGGTGAGTCCAGGGGCAATTAATGCTTCATCCAGTCAGATGGAGGTGCCTGCTGCTTTGAAAGAATCTGTAGTGTGCCATCTCCTGAAGGGTACCTCCCAGAACCCAGAGGTATGTGAGAACTAGCACTCCATCACTGACAACTACTTTGGGGGCCAGGTGCTTAGAAGTATGGTAGCTAGGCAACTTCAGATATTCCTGAAGAAAACAAATAATCTGATTCCATTTCAGTCTGGCTCCAGGCCAAGATACAATACTACAACAGCCTAATGACCTATTCTAAGCGAAAGACACAGAGTGTTAACAGCGCTGACCTTTAGGACCTCTCAGTGGCTTTTGATGTCATTGATCATGGTATCCTAATGGACAGCCACTGAGAGGTCTCTGTCAGATGGGAGTGAGAAGTACTATATTAATTATTCTTGTGCTCCTGTCAACAGGGTCAGGTCCAGAGAACAGCACTCAGAAATAAGTCATGCCAGACTAATCTTATCTCTTTTTACGACAGGGTTACAAGCTTGATAGATGAAGGGAATACTGTAGGCGTAGCGTATCTTGGTTTCAATAAGGCCTTTGATAAAGTTCCCCATGACATTCTTGCAAAGAAGCTTATAAAAAGTCGGCTGGGCAGGCTACTGTTAGGTGGATTTGTAACTGGTTGACCGACGAAATGCAAAGGGTGCTCACCAGTAGCTGCTTTTCATCCTGGGGAGAAGAGACTAGTGGGGTGCTGCAGAGTTCTGTCCTGGGCCCAGCGCTATTCAATATCTTCATCAGTGACTTGGATGAAGGGTATGCTGATCAAATTTGCAGATGACCCCAAATTGGGAGGGGTTGCTAATACCCCAGAGGACAGGATCAACTTTCAAAATGAGCTTGACAGATTGGAGAGCTGAGCCAAAGCTGACAAAATGAATTTGAACATAGAGAAATGTAAAGTCCTACACTTAGGCAGAAAAAATGGAATGCACAAATATAGGATGTGGGATGCATGGCTGGATAACAGTATGTGTGAAAGGGATCTAGGAGACTTGGTAGATCACAAGCTGAACATGAGTCAGCAGGGTGATGCGGCAGCCAAGAAAGCCAATGCGATTCTTGGTTGCATCAATAGGAGTATGGTGTCTAGATCAAGGGAGGTGATGGTACCACTCTATTCTGTATTGGTTAGACCTCATTTGGAATACTGTGTCCAGTTCTGGGCATCTCAATTCAAGAAGGATATCGACAAGCTGGAACATGTCTAGAGGAGGGCAACCAAAATGATGAAGGATCTGGAAACCATGCCCTGTGAGGAATGGCTTAGGAGCTGGATATGTTTAGTATGCAGAAGAGAAGGTTAAGAGGGGACATGATAGCCATGTTTAAATATTTGAAGGGATGTTATGTTGAGGAGGGAGCAGGCTTGTTTTCCGCTGCTCCAGAGACTAGGAGAAGGAGCAATGGATTCAAGCTGCAGGAAAGGAGATTCCACCTGAACCTCAGGAAGAACTTCCTGATGGTCAGAGCTGTTTGGCAGTGGAATATGCTGCCTCTGAGTGTGGTGGAGTCTCTTTCTTTGGAGGTTTTTAAGCAGAGGCTGGATGGCCATCTGTTGGGAGTGCTTTGATGTGTGTTCCTGCATAGCATGGAGTTGGACTAGATGGCCCCTGTGGTCTCTTCCAACTCTATGATTCTATGAATTCATTTTCAGCCGTCAACAGGAAGATGTGGAGTGCCTTAAGGATCCTATTGATCCCCTATTTGTTCAGTATCTATACAAAAGCACTGGGTGAGACTGTTAGGCATTTGAGGGCTGGGTGCCATCAGTATACCAAGAAACTCAGTTTTACTTGTCCTTATTGTCAGAGTCAGCTAAGGCTGTGAAGGTGCTGGATCAGTGCCTGGATCTTGTAATGGCCTGAATGAGGGCCAGCAAACTGAAAATGAATCTTGGTACAATGGAAGCACTGTGGATTGGTGGCTCCCACTTCTAGGAACCAGGAAAAAGCGACCTGTCTTGGATGGAGTTGCACTCCCTCTGAAGGAACAGGTGTGTAGCTTGAGAGTACACCTAGATCGCTCTCTGCCAGGTAGATTCCTTAACTGCTCCACCCAGCTACCTACTTTCCTGGACAGAGATGACCTAGCCACAGTATTTTATGCACTGCTAACATCCTAATAAGACTACAATAATGTGCTCCCTGCAGGGCTACCCTTAAAGATAGATGACTTGCAAGCTGCAGCTAGTACAAAACACAGCAGCAAGATTGCTGACTGAAGTACCATACAGAAACCATGTCAGAGGAAATTCACTGGCCAGCAAAACACTGCCAGTCTGAATTCTGATTCAAGATGCTAGCGATGACATTAAGAGCCCTAAATGGCTTGGGACTCAGATATGTAAAGGAATACCTCCCTCATAGACACCTGCCTGGCAACAGCTGGAGAGGCCTTCCTCTGTGTCCCCCAAGTGGGAGCAATGTGCTGTGGGAGAAGGCCTTCTTGTTTGTGGCCTCCCCATTTTGGAATGCCCTCCCCTTATTGTCTCCAATTCTGGCTTTGTTCTACTGCCAAGTTAGAACATGACTTTTTCTTAAAGCTTTCAAACCTAATTATTTTATCCAGTTTGTACATATGTACAGTTTGAGACTGTTTTAACCCCTTAACTTTTTTTAACCTGTTCACTGGGTAAATATGGTTTTAGTCTCTTTACATTATCCTTTACTGTCTTAAATTTTAAATTATTCAAAGTTGTTTAAATTCTGCTCTTCCCTAGGGATCTCCAATATAGGATGGGATAAAAATATTCAAATATTTAAATATTTATTTAAGTATTTAGGATGATGATGATGAAGATGAATTCGAAGATGAAGAATGGCTAATTCACATTCCTAGCAAACAGAACACATCTAACACCCAGAGCCCCTCGTGGGAGCAGAAGTACAAACGATGAAGGAATTCACAGAAGGTCAGAGCCAAGAATAGAACCTTCTGTACCAGATGCCCACCAGCAGGCACTGGGATGGCAGGACGTCAGAGAGATGTCTTCTCATACATTAGCTGGAGAGAGAGGCAGGTGGTAGCCTTCCTTCTCCTCATGATGGAGCTTGGCTCGTTGCTCATTTGTGAGAATGGAACAGGAAGTACTAGGTAACTAGGACACTCCAATGCTTTCTGTTTTCTCCTGTTCCATTCTTGAATGGTGTTATGGATGGCAAGGCAATAAAATCTAATAAGGCAGCAGGGTTGGGTAAATAACATCATCACAACAAGCAGGGCCTAGAACATAGTTTTTTTCCTGCTGTGAGGATACTCCCCAAGGCTTATGAGAGTAGAGCCAGGCCAAACCAAGGTATCCCCCCCCCCCCAAGATAAAGCAGCAAACTGTACCCTCCCTTATACCCAGTTCCTCCCATGGAAGCCAACCAGAATGGCAATTTAACTATAGTGAAGCAGACTAGAGTACAGAAGACAGAGTTACCATGAGACTGGGAAAAATTGCCCCTAGGCTTCCAATCAATGGCTGGGGGGCCTCTTAATGCTGTCTGTCCCACTCCCATTCCTTGCCCTGACAGCTGAGATGGTGGCAGCAGCTACATTTGTGGGGAGAGCATTTGTTGTTCTTGCCCTTTGCTCTCTGGGCACTAAACTATGTCCCTGAACACCAGGCTATGTGGAATGCACAGCTTTGTACTGCTGCATAAAGAGGGAGTCAGGAACCTGATGTTGCAGTCCCCTGCATGTAATGAGTCATCTTCCATGGGAGCTGACCACTCCAGCCTGCCTAATGCAGGGCTGGCTCTGCACTGACAGAATGGGAGGGGGCACTACCAGAAAGGCATCTTCTTCTGAGCTGCTGCTGGCTGCCTACATATCTCTCACCCACTGGGAGAACTGCCACACCATTCCTTTGAAGTACAGCTATGCACTCCCACTGGAATTTGAGATCTTAGCAGAACTTCTAGTTAGATTTCCAGTTTGATTAATGGAGACATGAGGTGCTTCTCATGGCTATGCTGCCTGAACAAGAAGACTGTTTAGTGGAGAAATGGCAATGGAAGGAAGTGTGACAGGGGAAGAAAGAGCGTGTTTCATCTCCACTGTCTAGGACAGGCTAGAACCATTGCCTTGCAGGTCTCCCTTCCAATCACAGAGCATAGAAAATCCTACTTAACCAACTGCCACTGCAGAATTGCCAGTATGGTCAGGTGATGGATCCAGAATCCAGAAGTGAAAGGAGGCAGCATTTGGGCAGTCAAGGCAGGACTCTTCTGTGCCAGTTTCCTCCCTTTAAGAACTGACCTCCTCAACGTGGTGTCCTCCAGATGTGTTAAACTACAGCAGGGGAAGGGAATGTGTGATTGTCCAGATGTTGTTGGACTTCAAGTTGCATAAACCTTAGTCAGCATAACCAGTGGTGAACATTGATGGGCACTGCTGTCCAACATCATCCAAAAGGTCATACATTGCCCACCCTGGACTACAGGTCCTAGTATGTTGATTTGGGATTATGGAAATTTTAATCCAAGTTTACCTGGTGACAATCACATTGAGACTGGCTGACTGAGAAGCATTCTGCACAAATAAAGCAAGCTGTTAGTCTCATCTCTGGCAGACCCACTAAATCAACTATTGAATGGTAAGTCAACTTTTATGTAAATCCTATTGATTCAATAAATTTTGGATTTAGCCCCAGTGCTTGCCAAAGCTCATTTTAGCTTCTGCAGAATCCTCCAGCTAATTCACCCTGATCTGCACTCCAAAATGGAGGACATGGACTGTTCACTTCTTAATTCTTTCCACACTGCACCACACTAGGAAGTTCCAGCAAAGCTGGTGTAAGTTGGTTTTAGCAAACTCAGGCATTATCTGGTAGAAGACCCTTGCTGCCAAAGCCCTCGCTTCACGCAGCCTATGCAAGCACAGCCCTTCCAGCTGCAAATGAACTCCAGCTTTATCCCTTTTGCCTTTACCATCAGGAGAACCCACAATCCTTTGTGGCTGCATTAGTGATAATGGCTGGGTAGCTGTTGCTGAGTGCTTTAATAATGAGATTGTGGTTGTCTGGGGAAGGCCTCCAGGGTGAATTCCCAGCAACAACACTCGCCACCCCCTCCTGTGAGCAAGAACACTTGCCACCAGGAGGCTCACTCTGGCTCAGGAAGCAGTTGAGGTGGGCAGAGCTCCCTGTCCGCCTGCTTTCCCTGAGGAGCAGCTCCTCTTCCAATGCCACACATGTGCATGCATGTGTACATATACATGTACATGCACTGTAGCAACAGCAGCTCTTCCAGTGCCCTTAGCACATGCATGTCATTTATTCATAGGTACTATAGCATGCACTCTTATTCTTACATCAGTCCCTTCTGCTGCCACCACTCCTTTAACCCTGAGTGCTGCTTTTCCAGAGTGATTGGGGTGATGCAAGTTGTGTCCTTCACGTAGTATTGGATTGGAACTCCCACCATCCCTCACTGTTGGCTAGGGGTATGACAGTCCAGTCCAACCACATCTGGAAAGCCACACATTGTCGCCTGGCACAGTGGGAATGTGTGAGTTCTAGATGAGTTCTTCTCAGGCTGCCTGAGGTAGAGGATGAAAATTAGTTTTTTCCAGTGTGCCAGAAACTAAAACCATATTTGTTCCCACTGAATATAATTGTTTTCTTGCTTTCCTGGAAACTCTCCAGGGGCCACAGCCAATGGCACAGGGACTGGCATTGGCTCAGGGACCACCACTTTCATTAGCGCTGATTGATTGATCATAATTTATATGCCACCTCTCTCCTTATACAGGATCCAAGGGGGCTTACAAATATTTGTTCTAACATTTGTATAATTCTACTGAGCTTCAGAGTCAGTGGCCACTAGTCCTAATGGCTTTATGCTACCCGCAGAACCAGAATGAGCATGCCTTTGAATACCAGATGCAGGGGAGCAGCAACAGGAGAGAGCTGTAACCCTGTCTCCTGTCCTTGTGAGTGTTCAAAGGCAACTGGCTAACTGCCCATTGTGGAAAGCAGGATGCTGGTCTAGATAAGCATTTGGCCTTGTCCAATAAGGGTCGGATTTGCTCAAAGAAGTAAGGAACCTGGTGCCTTCCGGATGGTCTACACTATACCTTTCATAATCCCTAAGCACTGGCTGTACTGACCATACTGGCTGGGTCTCCTGGGAGTTTTAATTGCAAACATCTGGAGGGCACTGGGTTGCCTGCTCAGTTAAATGGTCAAACAGCTTCTCTGTTTCTCATGCCTGTTCAGCTTTCCCTTCCTCCCCCATCCCAATAGCCAAAACAGTTATCAGCTCTATTATGCTGCAGATCATCTTCAGACAGAAAGAAGGACCAATTTTCTCCTTTTGGTGTTTCTGCAAACTGAGCTTGATTTGCCAGGCAGGAGGGGAAGCTGAAGTTGGAATGGGTAAGGAAAAGAGATAAACATCAGCAAAAGAGAGATCCACTTTTGTCAGGCAAGCTAATAGCTGTTATCCTTTTGATGAATTTTGGTGCTAAGCCTTTTGTAGCTGCCTAACAGGCAGAAATCAAACATTTTTCCCCAACATGGCAAATGGACACTCACTGTAACAGATTAATCCCCTGATTTACTTTTCTGTTCTATAAGTTGCAGTATGATGTACATGTTACTCTGTAATGCTGGGGATGGAGTGTTGTGGTGTCCAAATCTTTGGCCAGGTATTATACTTCAGGTAAGAAGAAGCAGCAACACATTTTTCCCTTGAAAGACATAGTGGGCACTTGATGTGAGCTAACACCATAGGCAGTTGGTTGCGTATCCATATGCGACTCCTCCAGACAGGTCAAATATTTCAGAAGGTGGCAGTATGTGTTGCTTTAGTTTTCAGGGTTTTTTTAAAAAATATCCAAATCCTGTACTACTTTCTAGCATTTGCCAGCACCAGCTGCAACATTTTATTCCTATCCTTGAGTGGGCCTCTTTTCAGTTCTAAAACCTATCAAAACAAAAACAAAAAAAATGCCCTTCTGTTCTCATCCATTCTCTCTAAAAATTAAATTAAATTAAAATTTTTAAAAATGAAGAGTTATAGTACATTCGTGCAACAGTGAAATGACATTTTTGCACTATAGCACTACAAAAAAAAAACACATTCAGGGAAAAGTAGATTTGCCCTATAACGTATAGGACCACCAAAGCAAACTGCTCTGTTTTTTAAAATCCAAGAAACTGCTACAAGTAGCCCTCCAAAGAGACCCAGCATGGTGCAGTGGTTTGAGTGTTGGACTTTGACCCCGGAAACAGAGTTCGATCCCTGCTTGACCACAGAAACCCACTGGATGACCTTGGGTACATCACATAATTTCACCCCCAGAAAACCCTGTGATAGGTTCACCTTAGGGTCACCATAAATCTAAAGTGACTTGAAGGCATACAACAACACCCCCCCCCCCAAAAAAAAAAGAATGGAGTGAATGGAGATAGAGGCAACAATAACTGGCAAAACCCAAGAAGCTATACTGTAAGACTTCACTTTTTTAGGCCAATGTGGAAGAGCCACATGATAGGACTGTGGTCATTTCCACATGGGACTGTTATAGCGCTATGATTCCACTTTCAACATCCTATGGAATCCTGGGGTTTGCAGTTTCGGGAGGGGCCAGCTGGCCCCTCCTGAAACTGCAAACCCCAGGATTCCATAGGATGTTGAAAGTGGAATCATAGCGCTATAACAGTCTCATGCGGAAATGGCCTATGTCTTCACTACTGATGGCAGAACACTCAGCACAGTGATTTGAGAATTGCGGTTCTCTTTGACTGGGTGTACATTTCCATCAAAGTGGAGAACACTCTGATAAACTACTGTTGCAACCACCATGAAAAGAAATTGTATACACTATTAGGGATACTATATTTTGAAAAGCAAAAGAGGATGCATTTTCCAACTGTCTACTTCAAACTGCCAATCACTACCATGATTCTCAGGCAGCATCAGTGGGCAGAAGGTGAAGCAACAGGAGACATAAAAATCCCCAGACAGAAAATCTGAATAGGAGGGTATGTCCAGTGTTACCCTGTGAACTGGGGGTCCTGGGAGGGACACCAAATTGTGCTCAACTAAAGGTGGGGAAAATTAGCTCAGAGTACTGCTTAGCATTACGAGAGGCAGGGTAACTTAGCGAGATCTTGAACCCTGTGTCTACAGGGTCAGGTCGAGTCAAGGAGAACACAGAAGTTGAAATAATAAATGATGTTTATTAAATACAAGCAAAACAGTGTATGCGACACACTCATACAAGATAACTAACAAAAATAAAGGTTGGAGTGGTGTAGAGGGATTTTTAGAGGGATTGCTGGTTTGGGTGATACTTCACCTGTCCTGAAGCCCAGGAAAAATAGAGAGCGAGGCTGGGGTGTGATGTAGCTCAGCACGTGGAGCTGAGGGGAGGCTCGCCAAGCAAAGCGGCAGCAAGGTGGGATGAAACTCGGGAGCGATCCGAGGAGGGTCTCGGAATCAAGGGTTTTTATAAGGAGAATGTGACTGCGGGCTATGCTGTACTTGGGGGAAAACAATAGATTTGGAGTTGGAGACAAAGCCTCCGAAAGGTCAGAATCTGAATGATTGAGTTATCGTAGCGATTCACAATAGAGTAGCCAGTATGCAGACGCAGAGTACTTGAGTAATGCATAGTTTACCGATCAAGCTGCCATCGCGGGGCAGAGGCTCTTTTGTAGGTTGCGTGCATACTTAATTAGAGTACTTGCCTGGAGGTCTCCTAAAGCAGCGAGTCAGCTATTTCTGGCCTGCCTGTACTGTAGTCTGAATCTTACGGCTATTAACGGCCGAGCTTGTTTACGTGCTTGTCCGGTGGCCTCGCAAGCACGTGGAGAGGAATAGAGAAGTGCAGCCGAATTGTGATATCGAGGGATATCTTTTAATATCCCCAAAGCTCAGACTAGCCAGGGCAGTAACACCTGCTAACTCTACTTATAGAAGACCCTTCGTCTTTCTTCATCTTCCTTGCCCTGTGCTTCTATGTTGTCTAATTACCAAAACATATCTTACAGTGCATGCCGAAGAGGTGTTTTGTTTCATTTTTCTTGATATTCTGTATTTGCCTATTTTGCCAGAGTGAAATGTGTGACAAGTCACTATTCAGAAGGCTTCTTCTCTGCAGATTTCAAGAGAAAGCATTAAAGAAGTATGTTCAACAATGGAGGACCAGAGAAACTATACAGCACCTGGGGCTTATGAAGCCTCTCCACCTGATAAGCTTGGAAGTGTTGCTTTTTTTTTTAGACTACAGTCTCCAGAATCCTCCCAGCCAGCATAGACAGCAGCAATGCCAACTGGGGGATCCTGGGGCTGAACTCTTTTTCAAAAGCTCTGATGGCTCTTGGGAGAGCAGACATGTAGTAGTGTTCTCCCAAGCAGCAGACCAGCAGTGTGGAGAACTTCCCAGGAGTTCCTTTTGCTTTCTAGGAACTCACTCTGGAGTGACAGAAACTGGGCAGTGCTGTTCACTCACTTTTTATGGGACATCAGAATAATGTTCTCATCAAATCTGTATTTTCCTGAGCTCTGTGTTTGTTTATCTTTCCCCAGATCACAAAGTATCTTAATTTCTTGTTTGTGTTTTATAGAAAAGAATGGAATAGCAGCACAATATCCAAAGAATTATTCTCCCACCCATTTTACAGCAAAGTTGTGATGTACTGCAGTTCTATAATGGTGCCTACATTTAAATGTGTTTTGTCTTGCAAATTTAAAAAGGAAAGTCAACACAATTTTGCACATAGTTCACAGCAAGAAGGTGATCAATGCCAGTCTGGAAGCACCCTATCTCACAAAGCCCAAAGATGGACTAGAGCTATCAAATATTAGCTGGGATTTACCAGCCAGAATGTGGACTGCAGCAGATGCAAAAAACTGTCTATAATGGAATTTCTTATTTTTCTCTCAGTTGCCTTAGCGAGATGGCTATTCTACCATACATGAATCAAATCACTCCCAAATTAGCTGCTAGTAGGAAGGAAGTTATGATGCATTCTAGGAGATGACTCTCTGGAGAGGAAGACTAGATGTTAATCTGAGAGCCTGTTTGCTGCCTAGATATTTTAAGGACAGCTTCTTGCCTTTGCCTCCCAGCTGTAACAGGAACTTCCACTGACTTTCTTTCCTGTTCTAAGAGTGGTAGCTTGCTTTTGGCTACAATGGGAACTTCTGCTGGTTTTCTTTTCTAATGGCAACAAGTGGATAAAGTGCCATCCACTGGATTTTGTTTAGCTTATAGTTAAAGATGCTTCCTTAGTAGACAGTTATTCATTAAAATGTTTGCTCTAAAGAACTTTTGGTCTGCCAGATATTTGTTTGTGTACAATTCCCATCAGCCCCACTCATCAGAACCAATGGAAAAGGATTGTGGGAATAGTAGTTCAAAATTTCTGGAGAGATGAAGCTTTGACATCACTCCTCTAAGCCATTTAGTGACTTGTAGGTATTGCAACATCAGCCTGCCTAGAGAGGACTAGAGGGAAATAGCTGAGTTGGAATATAGTCAGAAAAGGAGGGAACTGTAGCATCTAACAGAAAGAAGCAATCAAGAGGCCGCAAGCCACTTTCTGCTGATGCTGTTTTAAAGATTTCTGGTACCTGTTCAGAATCATTAAACTGTATAGAACTTAATGTTTCAAAACAGAGCCACAGCTAATAAATGGAGAAGCAATAATCTTTGCAAACTAAAACACTAGCTAATTAAAACTTGGCAAACTAAAGAAACAGTAAAGACGCTTAAGACTGCCAAAAAAACTTGTCATTTTTTTTGCATGCTTTGTTTCCTTACATCACTGTTACAAAGATAAAATACGAAATTGAATTACATGTATACAAATCATGTACATTGGCATGACTTTTTATCAACAGTGTCTATTTTTCTAGTTTTTTCATACTATATTTGGAATTTGTGTAAATACTGAAAATAAATACAATTATCTGCAAAGCAGCAGCAAAACAAAAGACATCATCAGTGTTTCTCTGGGTATTTGCTTGATTCTATGCTTAATTTGCATTTCCCCCCTTAGACGTAAAACATAACTTTTCATTACCTTCTCCTAACAGTGTTGATCCTTGTCACATGGGGTGCCTGAGGAACTTCCTACTGCTTGTTGAAGTGGGAAACCGTTAAATGCCAGGAGAATCATCTCCAGAACTATTGAATATAATTTTATCATGGCCAAAAATGAGTCCCATTTCCTGGGTCCTGAATACTAGCTTGAGTTCCCCACCTCTTCTGAGCCTCAGTATCGAGCAGATAACCACATGACCATCAAGGGCTCCATAGGGTCCTTCTCATACTTGTTCCTCTCTTCTCTTGTTTTTCTTTGCAAGCCTTCCATCCAATCCCAAACAGAAAACTCCTCTGCTTAGCAACTGAGCTTGCAAGCAGAAATGTCTGTTTTATAGTGTTAGTAATAACGTGCCTTAGACAGGCACAGAAAATTATGAGCTTGAATTCCGGGCCAGACCTCTATCACAGCAGAATCATGGTAGAAAAAAAATCTAAAAAGGAACTGAGAGGCTTCCTTACAACAGGGCTAGTAAACAGGATCACAAAATCTGCCTCATGCATTATTGAAACAACAGAAGCTTACTACTGTTTATCCCTTTCTTTCACAATTATTTGTACTCAGAACATGATAGAAGTGCTTTTCAAAATGCCCAGTCATTATTTTATTACACAGTTCTTCTAGAATTCTTTCTCTCCCTGTTAAAGCCAATGCACACATTCATTGACTGCATCTAATTACCATTCCCCATTGGATTACAAAGCTGAACATGTGAGCTTACTGTGCTGAAGACCACTAGGTTTGTGAGGACAAATAACACAATGAACAATCTACCTGTGGCATTCGATATTTGTACCAGAGGGTCACTATTTGAGGCTGCGGTGATCCTGTGAGGTCCAAGAATGTGTAAATCAGTCTTTATATGTAGTTGTCTGCATGCTAGGAGATCAGGGTTAGAATCCCCACTTGACCACGGAAACCCACTGAGTGACCTTGGGCAAACTACACTCTCTCAGCTTCAGAGGAAGGCAATGGCAAACCCTTTCTGAACAAATTCTTCCAAGAAAATCTCCTGCTAGGTTCTCCTTAGGGTCACCATAAGTCAGAAATGACTTGAGGGCATAGCATACAACAATAATGCAGGCTTATGAACATCAAACCCATCTTACTCCCCCATACACAAACGTACGTAGGTGCTCTCGGTCTGCCCTCAGGTTCCTAATCCTACATTGAAAGCCAAACTCTGAAAGCAGCTGAAAGTGTATTAAAATTGGCACAGGAAAGAATGGTCAGTAGCAGGAACGTGTAGGTGTGAATGCAAAACCATTGCTCTGACAATATTTTACCTACTCGTGCTCCCCGCCCACATCCACCAGTGATTTCCTCCTCTGTGGAGATCTGGTTCTGGAAATGTGGTCAATTGGAAGAGAAGAGTTTGAAGAAGGGAGTGCTTTGTGGGTGTTGGGTGGGTTGAGGTGCTGTTGTTTTCTGCTGTAGAACACTTTTGTCATTGAAGGCAGATGACAAAGAAACAGATTTGCCATTGTCATGTCTATTTTGTTCCTCATGCACTTAGTAATTGCTTTAAAGGTGAAAAGTGGACATTGAGAGAAAGGCTAAAATATGATGAGATATTTGGGGCATTCCAGCTGAAAGCAAGAATGCACACAGTGTTTACAGCCAAGTTCAGCATGAGTGTCAGGACTGAAATCCATCACTTCACTGGATTTAAACAACAGAGGATTAAGAACGAAACCTTGGCTCTATGAAAATTTCAAAAACAATGGTAAGTGCCTGAGATGAAACCTTTTCAGGATAGTTTGCACCGAGAGTATGCTGTTGGTTAAATGATTTGCGTGTATTGTGTACATTTTCTGTTTCTGCATTGGTGATGAAGTTCAAAGTAAATGTTTGCTAAATCAACACAGATACACATATTGTTAAATCTGTGTGGCTACAAAGCTATTAAGTAAAGTATTTAATGCAACACCTGAAAAAGGAAGTGATTGGTGTAACTTGAAACCTCATATGGTCCTGTCCCAACAGCACTTAGCCCAAAGCTGACAGAAACCAGAACAGCCCAACTCTTTATATTTTGGCAGGAGTTCCGGGATAATCTCACATTGCCAATAAAATATTTTATGCATTTGTTCAAGGCGTGCAGGAGAGGCAGTGGAAAAAGATGTGTTGCAAAGAGTGAGTTCTAGACTTAATCCCTGTTTTGCCTACCTCCACACCCCTACGCTGATAAAACAGTGCTAATTTTCTCTCCAGAGATAAAGTAACAACTCTTGGATGACTTCATTACTTGCTAGTATAACAGGCCACATAATTTCCCTCTAGGGCTCAGTAGCAGGTGTACTGATCTTCTCATTCCTTTAAATGCCCCTCAGCCAAGTCTGGTAGGCCTAAATACCTTAAAGGCACCAGATTCTGTCTGATCATGGACGCTAACCAGGGCCAGTCCTGGTTAGTACCTGTGTAGGAGGCCACCAACAAATACCATGTAACATAGGCTATATTTCAGAGGAGAACTGACAAAGCTACCTGTGAATATTCCTGGCCTAAGAAAACCCTATGAAATTGATGCAGTCGCCATAAGTCAATAGGTGACTTGAAGGCACATATAAAAGTCTAATATTGAGGCTGGGTGGGTGGGCCACGAGGAACAGTTTGCAGTGAGCCAAGAACCACAAGCCATGGGATAAGCTAGTACCAAGAAATTAAGAACAACCAAGAAATGTTAATCAGGCAAGGCTCAAGAGGACAACAGAAAACCATCTTCTACTTCTTCCTTTCCAGGAAAATCCAGTGACCAACCTGGGTGGACACAGTCAGTCCACATGAGGATATTTCAAAGAGAAGCATCTCCCTGTAGTTTGGTTGCTCAACACATGGAGTAATCTGCAGACCCAAGGAGACCTCCTGACATGTACTGGACTTTAGTTGGCAACCCTGTTATGCTCACTCTTTGTTTTATGTGCTGCTTTACTGCTTGATTCCAAGAGACTGTATGTGGGGAAAAAAGAGGAAAAGTCTTAGAGCATAGCATCACCCCATGGTGATTATTCTGCAAGTGTACCCTCTTATCTTGACCCTGAAAGTACAACCTGCACTGAGGAATGTTACCAGGCCAATATTATTCCCACTGACATGAACGCTTTTCCCTCTTATCCAATGTGCAATCTGAGGAGGACGTCAGAATAACTGAAAGCTAACACACCCTGTTTTGAACACAGATGAGGTTCATTCTTGCTGTAGATAAAAAGCCAACTCTCCCACATATCCACAGATTTAGCAAGTGAAGTGAATCCTTCCCTTCACCCACCCTGCACACAAAAGAGCTAACCTAGGAATGAATTGTTCTCTTTGGTTTCCCCTTTGGGCCCCTTGTGAAGCAATTATTTTGAGAAAAACTGAGGTTGGCACATTGCAACAAACACCTTGTGCAAGCGCTTTCTCTAGTGCCCATGCAGCCTTTATAGGATGGCAAAGATGACACAGCAAAGTCCCCATCCCCCAAAGAGAGAAAAGCTGTCTAAAATCCTGGTCAGATACAGGACCCAAGCATAGGGTGGAATTACGGGAGAAGAGTACTGTTCTGCCCCGACTGGACTGTTGATTCTTTATATCACGGTTTTCCCTAGATTTTGCAAACAGAAGTATTTTTTTCCTACAGATCAGTTAGCAGCTGATTAGATCTGACTGTTATCAGGATTTGTTCAAATGTTCCTAGGAAGAACTATTAGTCTTGTTCAGTTTCTCTTCTCAGTAACAAGATAACACATCTCTCTTCTCTGGGCTCTTTGTAGCCAGTCTGGCCTTGCCTTGTATTGTATTTTCACCTCATCTGTACCATCTAACTTTGACCTTGTAGTTATGTTCCATCCTCCTTCTGCAGCAAGGATGGGCAACTATGCTTTAGGGATATCAGTTTGTCAGTTGTGGTTCAAATTCTGCTACTAATCAACCTGCTGATATTATTTTCATGGAAGAGTGGACTGGATATGAATTTAGCCACTTACAGCCCTTACACACTGAACAATTATAGCACTATAATCCCATTTCAACTGCCATGGCCACATCTTGGGGAATCCTGGGATTGGCAGTAGAGGGAGGGGCTTCTAAAATCCTCACCCAGGGAGCTTTTCTGGTGCCTCTGACCAAACTTCAAATCCCAGGATTCTGCAGGATACAGCTGTGGCAGTTTAAAAGGAAGCATAGTGCTCTAATTCTATAGTGCAAAAGGGTCCCTGGATGAGACGCTGATGGGATTTGAACATGATTAGCTATTGAGACGAGGAGCCAAGCAAGCCTGGTGCCAGCCAATCACAGTTCAGATAATGTTGTGAAGGAGGCCCTGTGTTCCTTCCACATTCATGGGTTTGATGTTTGCAAATTTGATTATTTGTGAGTGTGCGTGCCATTCTCCTCCTCCCATTCCAATGCATTTTGTCCCAGCACAAAGAACACGCCAAGGCAAAACGGAAGGGAAACTGGGGTGGAGGAAAACTCATGTGAGCCTTCCTTTCCCCCCACTAGAGCTCCCTTCTTCCCCTTCCCATGCTAAACGGAAGGGAAAAGGAGGGTGAGGGAAAGCTCACGTGAGCCTTCCTTTCTCCCTTCTGGAGCTCCCTCTACCGTTCCTATGCATTTTGCCCTGGCATGGAGAACTCGTGCTAAGGCAAAACGGAAAGGAATGCAGGGGAAAGGCTCACAGGAGTTTTCCACACCAGGGCAAAATGTATAGGAATGGCAGAGAGAGATCTGGAGGAGGGAAAGAAGGCTCATGTGAGCCTTTCCTCACCTCCATTCCCTTCTCTTTTGCATGGGAACAGGAATGAAGGAGCCCAGAAGGGAATGGAACAGGGAGTGGGAGAGGGAGTGATTCATGGTTTTTCCACTTTTGCGAGGGTTCTGTGCTCTGAACCTTTGCAAAAGTGGAGGGACAACTATACAGGCCTGTCTCTGACAGAAGGCAGATAGGGGAAAGAAGGCATAGAAACAGGGAAAAGCTGTTCTAGAGATATGACAGTCAGCCAGGGTGGAGAACTGAATAGGGTTTTGTGGAGCTGTGAATGATTCAATAGTTCAGGGGTTAATTGAGGTGTGTATTAATAAACTTCCACTTGCTTGTTCTTTTTTGCAACTGTGTCTTGTGGTTGCTGTTAACTTTTGATAGAAAATCTGGTCACACTTAACCACAGTGAACAACGCACTGAACAACACATCCACTGGTCGACATAGGCATCACCTTGAGGCCTAAGCACCAGATCCAGGGAGGGGTCCTGCGTGGAAAAGAGGCGAGGTAAGTCACAGGAGCCCAAGGGCTTGGAACTGCGGGGCCAGCCTGTGTTTGTCACAGAGAACATCAGGAGGAAGAAAAAAAGACCAGCTAAAGGGGCCTGTGACACAAGAGGAAGCATAAAGGCCAGAAAACAGTTTTCCTCAGAATGCTGCATATTGGTGTCTGTGTTTGTATTGCTCTTCCCTCAAGCAAGAACCCTCAGCCCCATGCTTTCAAAGCCTCAGTGCGATCGGACAGCAAAGAGGCAAACCAGAGAGGACAGAGATCAGTGGGTAGATGGGTGAATGGTCTGAGTCAACAGAGCTATGGAAGAGAAATTCTCACAGGTTTTTTGGTGGATGCCTCACGGTCTTTCTTCCCTGTCTTTCCTTTGTAGTATTTGAATCCCAGCCAGCCATGAGGTAAAATTGTTCTATAATTTACTTCATGCCAAGAGTGCCAACTCTAAATATCTTCCCAGGGTCCATTTACAGAAGTTTTATTTGCTTCTGTCAAGGGCACTTGAGGGCTGAGGTCCCATAAAGACTGCGCTGTGGAGAGGATCCCCACCAACACTATGGAGGAGAGAAGGAGGTCTAGAAGAAGGCCGGCAGTGCCCTCTCTCTCTCTTTCTCTCTCTTTTTTTCTTCCTTTTGGACAGTCATCCTTTGCCAAGAGCAATTTCTGCCATCAGGGCAACAATATCCCTTCTGGCCCCTGTAAATTATTTTGCTTGGCCTCTAGTGACAGCTACATCAGCTCTTTTGAGCGCTATGATTTTTTGCTCAGTCGAAAAGTGCTTCAGTATCATGCAGTCCCAGGGAGCTGGAATGGGGAGAACTTCTTTGCTGCAAGGCTTGGTGAAATTAAATCGTGGTTGGGAAACGCAGGAGTAAATGGCAATTTCAACACTCTCATCATTTGCTTTAGTAAATGCAATAATAAGAAATGCGGATGCTTAAGGCAACTCACAGTTTTAGTGTTTCCAAATGTAATGTTGTAGGTAAATCTGCTTTGTTGATTTGAAGATATTAAAAATGAAGATGCATTTACAGTATTCAGTATCTGTGGCCCTTAAACTGTATTAAATGTCCCCCATGACAGTCACATTTGGAAATGGTAATGCTGTTATAACAATGCAAATGAAGTAATTTTTTTTTCAAAAAATAGATTGCAAAATAATCAGTCATGGCCTTGAAGACTGAAGCAAAGAAGTTAAAAGAAAATGGGAACAGCAAAAGATGAAAGGAAAACAAAGTTTATGGAAACAACGTGTGTGGAAAAACAATGAAATAACATCAATTCTTGTTATAAGATTCTTAGGTGTGCTCCCAAATAATGTTTTTGTCCCGCAATCACCTTGCACTGAACACAGAATTGTGTGTGTGTGTGTGTTTCTAGATGACATCCTATTCCATTTGTAACTTTCTTATATTTTGCTATTGATTCTTTCATCTTTTTTATTAACCAAAAAAAAAAAATACCCATTAAGGAGGAAAAGACAGAAAAGGTACACACACACCTTCTGATTGGTAGACCTAGGAGCTTGCATCTGGAAGCAGTCTTGATATTCATAGAAAGTCTATATTCACATGTGAGATAGAAAAGATCATCCCCTTCACAGTGTTCCAGATAAAGTTCTGTCCACACTAACACTCCCTGTTACAACCTGTAACTATCAGTTCACACATTGCTGAACATGATTTCAGAGATTTGCAGATTGCCACTTGCTGACATAGATACTTCCTTCTCTCAAGGTTACTGGGTTGTTCTTAGAATTTCTGGGGAGAGCTGTTTGATTGCGCAAGCCAGCTACAGAGGGATGCATATTTTTTAAAAAAAAGAGGTGGAGGGGAAAGAGAAACCAAGTTCTCTCAAACCAGTTAAGAAGAAGCCACTTGCTGAGATCCAACTGAACCACAGTCTTTGTTCTATATGTAGCTCCCTACAAACAGAATATGGCACAAGACCCCACTGCATGAAGGTAACAAAGGAATCCACCACATTGGGTCTGTGCCAGTTATTGTGTGTGGCAAAATAGGTACAGTACTGCAAAAGGTAGCCAGGTTGAAGTGCTGGGCACACCACTGACCATTTTCTAGTCTTCCTGGCAGAGGCTCCTCAGCTAAAGGTTAGAATGTGCCAGGCAGCATTTGTGTCCCTTTCCTCTTAATGCATGTTTTGGGTGCAGGCAAACCAGGGAGGATTACTAACAGAGCACACTGTCATCTGAAGCACTTGTAAAATTCAGTGAATGAGACAGGGCGATGATGTATGAAAAAAGCCTTGTATGCGATTGCTGTTGGTGGCATTGCAAAGTGAATAAATAATCTGTCCTCCAGCACTGTTTATCAAAATTGTAAGCAAAACAAAATGCATATCAGAAGTGAATGCAATATCCTTACAGCAAAGTATTGGGTATACACAGCATCCTTTTGAATGGGGAATATTTGGTCAGACCTACATATATTCATTAGCTCCTGTCCCTGAATTCACAGTACCACTTACTTGTTTCCCTGTATAGTATTAGTGAGAAAGGCATATTGCCGTGAGCAAAATCTTGTACTGTCATAGTTACATTGTGTTGGGTAATGTGTCTATTTTAGTGGTCCAATCACGATGCTACCCAGCCCTATTTTTGGAGTATGTTTGAGAATATACATGGAGTAGTTCTGAAAACTAGCATTTGCAAATGCACGATGCTTAGCAGCATGAAAGTTTGCCCAGGCTTCCAGTTCTTCATAAACAGCCCTTCCTCTTTCTCTTTCACAACCACATAGGAAGTGTACAGATAGATTGCTTGATCTCTCCTCTTGGATTTGAAGAATTAATATATTATGACTCTGCTTGCTCTGCACACAGCTTAATAGACAAGAGCTTAATCATCCTGTTTGGAGAAAATTATAGAAGGGTATGAGGCACTCCTGACATGGATTATGAAGGAGAACATAAACTTGTTGGAGTCCTGGCAGTTTAATGTAACTCTTCACTTTTTATAAAGAAGAAAGAAAGAAAGAAAGAAAGAAAGAAAGAAAGAAAGAAAGAAAGAAAGAAAGAAAGAAAGAAAGAAAGGACGGACGGACCATGGTAACTAAAAATTGTCTTTTCAGTAACAGTAACTCAATAGTGACCTAACTGACCCCTATACTTTGTAGTGCTGCCCTGTTGTTAGTACAGTACTTTATACCATCCACCTTTTAAAGGCAGATAAGTCACTTAATGTGTAAGGAAAGGGTGGGAAACCTCTTTCAAAACAAGGGCTGAACTCAACCTCAGAGATGTTCTTGGTGTCCGGGTTCCAGAAGTGGACAGCAAGGCAGAAAAGGACGTGGCCAACATAAGTGAGCTTAATTCTCTTACTACCAGTAAGTAATTCATGGCAGAGGCCTGTCATGGGCTGGACTGGGACTCCAGAAGGGTCAGGCGAACTCTAGGACTACCTGATTTTATCCACGTTTGCCACAAGGGGAAGAGAAGGGCCAAAGCTCAGTGGCAGAGCCAATGTGGTACATGCAGAAGCTACTTGGTTCAAACCACAGCTTTCCCTATGAAAAGGATGGGGAAGATTTCTCCCTGAGCTATTTGAGAGCTGGCACTTGTGGGCGATACTGGCTTAGATGACAAATGATCTCACATTCCTCTTTGTGGTAGTCTACTTTGTTGAGGTTGCAACCACACCTCTGCTCTAGGGTGGGAGAACTGTCACCTGGCACCCCAGGGGAACTTGGAGGGATGTCCCACTTTCCCCTATCCTGATTTTTTAAAAAAATTTCCCAAATGTTCTGGTTGATTTCCTGTTTTTTGAAAAGGCTTCTTCTGGGCATAAGACAGCCTGGTGGCTGTAAACACAGCAAAATTTCCTCCTAAGCTCCTAGGGCACAATGGGAAGCCAATTCCCCATCTCCCCCCCAAAAATAAATTTACTGTCAGGCCCTGGGAGCCTCAAAAACGGCCTTGGGAACCACACTTTATTCACCTGTTCTATGCTCACACATCTAGGTGTTCATGGCTTTCTCCGCTCTTTTCAGTACACGCAAAGCATACGATGGGTGAACCATAGAGTGATGCCTAGCAATGTTGGTGACTGAATATGGAAGAAGAGAGAGGATAGTAAATATTCTGAATGAAGCAATCCAGAAACAAGCAGTGCATTATTTTGCTCTGTCAGTAATTTGATCCCATTGCAAATGAACTATCGGTTGACACAAATTTGAGCACCTCTGTGACAGCAAATAATTCTGTGCAGTGGTGTGTGGAAGTCAAGGTGTTAACAACACGGAATTGCAGAGTAGGAAGGTACCAAAAATATGATTATGTGATATATCCTCCACTCTGTGTGTTAGAAGCAGAAAGTAATTGCTCTGCAGAAAGATGCTGCCAACCTGATAGCTCTGAATGGTGTTGCTGGAACTCAGGAAGCGATCAGATTATTTGGTCCATCCAACCCAGTTTGGTCTGCTTTGACAGGCAACAGTTTTCCATTGCTGCTGTTGTTGTTGTGTGTCTTCAAGTCATGTTTCAGACTTACCTTGACCGTAAGGTGACCCTGTCACAAGGTTTTCTGGAGGCTGAGAGTGTGTGATGCGACCCAGGTCACCTGTTACTGCAGTTTCTAGTCCGAACTTGTGGGATATTAGATATCATTTGATATCAAGAATTTGGCCTTCACTACCCACTCCTCTCCACGTGCTTGCGAGGCCTCCGGACAAGCACGCACACAGGCGCGGCCAAAAATAGCTGAATCATTCAAATCACAATCCAGGCAGGCCAGTAATTGCTGAATGCAGCTTTAGGAGATCTCAAGGCAAGTACCTCTTAAGATCATATTATGTATGCACGCTGTTTACAAAAGATCCCTTGCCCCAAGCAGGCAGCTTGATCCAACTCTCAAGCACTCCATGTTTGCGTACTGTCTACGGTATTGACAACGCTGTCATAATTCAATCATCTAAAGTACTGACCTTTCGGAAGCTTTGTCTCCAGCCCAAAATCCATTGTTTTCCCCGGGAACGGAGTAGCCTGCGGGCACATTTTCCCCTATAAGAACCCCTGACTTTGAGCGTCTCATCGGATCGCTCGTGACTTGTCTCCCGACTTGCTGCCTCTCCGTTTGACGAGCCTCCCTTCAGCACTCCACGTGCTGAGAACCTACGCTCCCCAGCTTCTTTCCTTTTACCAGGCTACAGGATCAGGTGTAGTATCTCCCCAAAACCTCCTCTGAAAATCCCCTATCTATTTTCCTCTCTTTATTTCTTTAGGACTATGTGCATGGCTGCGCAATTGTGCAGTATTAATTTTCAGAGTGAGTGCATACGTTTGCTGTGATTTTATAAATAAAGAACAATTATTATTTACTTCTGTTTGATTATTGACTCGGTCTGACCTTGTAGACATTGGGTTCAAGATCTTGCTACGTTGCCCTGCCTCTCGCATTGTTAACTAGTGTGCTAGCTAATTCCCATTCCCCATTATTTTGAGCACATTGAGGTGTCCCTCCCGGGACCCCCAGAAACCAGGGTAACATACTCAGTGGGTTTCTACAGCCAAGCAGGGAATTGAACCCTGGTCTTCAGAGTCATAGTCCAGTGCTCAAACCACTACATCATGCTGGGTCTCTAACAGTTCTCTACAGCAGGGCTTTCTAAATGGTGTGTTGCGACACATTAGTGTGTTCCCTGAAGTATGTAGGTATGTCGCTTTCCTGGGCTGAGAAAGACTCCCCTCACCCAAGCCATTCCTGCTGCCGCTGCTCTCACTGGAGTCTTTCCTCACCAAGGGTGAAGGCAGCAGGCCAGGATTGGGTAGGGGGCTGCCTTTCCCACTACTGTCGCCTTCCTCGGGATCTTTCCTCGGCAACAGCAACAGCAATGGGTCAGGATCGGGTAGGGCCTGCCTTTCCCCACCCTAGATATGCCTCTGGGTACTGCACATGTGTAATCAATTAGTTTAACCCCTGGTTTGCTAGTAAAATTGAATTACTGCGTCATGAAGTGATGTATGTCTAAAAAGCGTGTCACCAACATGAAAAGTTTGGAAAGCTCTGTTCTACAGGCTCCAAAAAACTATTTCCTCTCGCCTGGTACCTCATCCTTCTAACGTTAAATGCCAGAGTGAACCTGGGACTTTTTGTATACAAAGTCCTGTCAGAACAATTACATTTCTGTCTCTTTTTTCCTCCACAGAGATCAAGGGGCAAAACAGGGACTCCTCCTCTTCCTCTTCCCCACTTTCACAACAGGCTTGTGAGGTGGGTCATAATAGAAGAGAGTGACCCATCCAAAGTCCTCCAATCAGTTTGGCCTCTCCAATGAGCAACAGACCCACCCTGCAGCTGTGTTTCAGCCCATTTTGAGCAGCAGGATTGTCCAGAGTGTAAGTGTACCCACAGTAAGGCTGGGGGACTCTTAAAAGTCTTATTTGGGCTGAGGCACAAACCTTTTGTGTGAGTTCATGTACATTCCTTTCATTTGTTTTCTTCCCACATACAACATGGAATAATCCCTATTGTACAATTCCTTAGGCTGGAACTCTTCTTATACCTCATCCTGCCTGCCAACAGATTTCCTGGAGTAGATGTTTGGTAGGTCTGAGGATAAACTGTATGAAAGAGGGCACAAAAATATGGCAGAGCAGGGAGCCAACCCAGTTTCTGCATAAAAGTCTTTCAAATGAGGAAGACCATGTCCTTTCTGGGGCACGATACCCTTTCTGCTAACCACTGAAATGCCATCACCACAGTTGCCACCATCACCCCACTGTATGCCCATGCAAGAAACTGCTGAGCATAATTGGAAGGGATGTGGGTGAATCCTTCCAATTATGCCCCTTCCTGCTTAGCAGTCTCTTGCATGGGCATACAGTGGGGTTATGGTGGAAACTATGGTGAACCCAGTCTAAAGATAAAGAAGAATTGCAGGGCCAGCCTAAGTCATCTTGCTGCCTGAAGCACAGCAACAAGTAGTGCCTCCCCCGCATAATTTGAGCTGCTTCATATCCAAAGCAACATAAGGCAAAAAATTCCACAAGCATTCTGTCCTTGGCAATTAAAAAAAAATCACACTAACCATTTACTGCCTTCTTATACTACCCAGCACCTGCAGCCTGAGACTGCTGCTTCACTGTGCCTAATGGTAGGGCCACTCCTGGCCCAGAACAGGCTTTGCATTCATTGCTTTTTGCTTTGGGCATCAGTCTGCACCCACTTCCAAAGCCCGTGATTGGCAGAAAGCAAACAACTGGGGCAAGAACCCAACCCAAGAACCCCAGCGTTCACACTAAAACACAAAGATCAACAAAATCATGGTTTTCAGACTACAACTCCCACAATCTCTCAACCAACACCATTGGCTGGGGGGATTGTGGGAGTTGTAGTACCCCCCCCCCAAAAAAGTCTTTTCCAAATTCTGCAAAAAACTTAGTTTTCCTCATCCTTCCAAGCAATGAAATGCAACTGGTAACAAAGCAGCAGCTGCCTTGAACTAATAAATGCAGTATGAGCTGAAAACAGATGTCTGGCCCACAAATGCAAAAAAACTTCTACAATGAAGGAAAGAGACCACATTCAGAAACCCCCAAACCCCTAAAGAGTCCAAACTGGTTGTGCGGGTCAATCAGTCAGTCTTCCTCTATGAGTGCAGAAATACACTTGCAACCTAAATAACATGGAAGAGAAACAATGTGCAGGGTTTTTCCTTTGGGATGGGTCCAGGGCTCTCCCACTCCTCCCAAAAAAGCAGCAGATGCCAGACATGTGTCCGTCTGGACTTACGCCAGCCCCCAAGGCATGGGATCTATCAGTCAGTCCCTGAAGGCTTCTGGATCTCATCAAGGCTAGTCAAAAGGCTTACAGGCATCACAGATTCCCAGCACCTTACTCCGTGCAGCTTCTTCCTAATCTTATCCACAGTTGCACAAATCCAGTAAGAGGTGGGCTTCCCTTGAAAATATCAAAAGATGGACCACTTTTATGAACAACAGCTGAATAACTGGGCCACGGAACATCTTATTCTAGGCAGGAACAAATCCAGCATTCTGCACTCATTCCCAAAGCCTCGCTCTCAGAGACATCAGAATGTCTCTGATGAGACATTCTCATCAGAGACAATGTCTAATCAGTAGCCTAGCTTAAATTGAAATGCAGGCATTCATCTTCATAGCCCCACTGCCATTCCCCCAAGAGCAATTTTAAAAAATTCAAGTGGGGACTGTGTTAATCTATATCAACAAACCATTGGTAGCACTTTTAATCTCTACCGGGAGCACTCTTTTTAAAAGCTAATGAGTCTTAATTGCCAGTTTCAGACAAACCTTTACAAAATGCTTTCCTTAAAAACAGGGATTGTTGTTGTTGTGTGCCTCTAAGTCATTTCCAACTTATGGCAACCCTAAGGTGAACCTATGAAAGGGTCTTCTAAGGTTGAGAATGTCTGACATGCCCAAGGTTACCCGGCGGATTTCCATGGCTGAGCAAGGAAGCAAAACTTTGTCTTGAGGGTGATAGTCCAATGCTCAAACCCCTATACAACACTGGTCTTCAAAAAATTAAAAAAACCAAAGAAACCAGGGATAGCTCACAATAATGAGATGTTGCTGGGATCCCCCCAGCTCAACTGCATCCCCTGCCCAACCACTGTAAGGACTTTATCTGAGGCCAAGGGACATAAAGAAGCTGGGATGGCAGCAGATGATGTGATCGTGCCTCCTAATCAAAAATACCCCAGGTTGCAATCCTGTGACCTCTGTATTCAAAGGCATAGCCCTGTTAGTCTGTATTAGCATGCAAAGGGATCTTGCAACACCTTTGAGATTTATTGAGAGAAAGAAGTTTGTAGCATAAGCTTTTGTAGGCTGAGTCCACTTCATGAGGTTCCAGTACACAAGTATGTGTAATCACTGAAGCAGTCAGAAAAGGAAAAGAGACGAGGCGCATATGTAAGAGTGATAGATCTGTGATGTTCTGCAGTGTTAATTCCTCCTGACAATACAGACATAGCATTTTGGCCAGGAAGATGACGGTTTCTGAAATGCCAGGATGATCTGTCCTATCTAAGCACAGATACTATGGAACAGAGCAGCATCATGTTGCTATGTGCTGCCTGTCTCTGTGATAGCCTCCTCCATCAAATGATAAGGACAACTGGGCCAGCCAGTTCCCTATGGCATCTTTCACACTTCACATGATGCTATTATGACTAGCATGAACCATCTGTCTTGCTTTGTTCCCTATTCAACATGATGCAACCAGCAACTAGCACCTCTGCTGCTTTTGGAAACAGGACCTTAAGTCTGCTGAAGGACAAAGGAAGAGTGTGAGAAGCAGGGAAGCATGGCGTGATATACTATATGTGTACAGTACAAGCTTATATCACGTTTATATCATTTCAACAGTCATGGTTTCCCCAAAGAATCGTAGGAATCATTGTTTGGTTAGATGTAGATAAATCAGTTACAGTTTCCAGGATTTGGTGGGGAAAGATGAATTACAGTAAAACCTACTTAAGTTGGAAGTATAGATAGGAAACAATAGTAGCTTTGGCATACAGTGTACACTAAAGGTACCATTGTATTCTGAGGGTATATGGACACAGATGCTTACATGGGGAAACTCTTTGCCTGGGAGAGTTCAAGTATTTAAAACACTGGCAGAACTGCAGTGATGGCAGGCTGAGTTTCCAGTCACCTTTGAAAGGGTTGGTGAATGCTGGACAGAAAGGAAGGTTGAACCATACCGAAGTCCATAGTGGGTTCCAAGAACTGCAAAAAGTCTTGTCTTGTTTGATCCAGCGTGCTTAACAATCCAATTAAAAATAAAAATTGAAATTATCATTGTTGCTTTTAAAGAATAGAATGCCCAGGTGGGCACTGATCTAGTGCCTGAGCCCTTGTTTCAGCCTGCCTGCAAGGATCCTGACCCTGCATAACATGCACCATTTGTTAAGGACACAACACTAGGACGTGGAGAAATCAGAGCAGCTCTGCAACACTGGTTGCCAAGTGTCTTATCTTGCAAGACTGGGAAGAGAAAATGCCCCCTTCCATTATCTTTTGGACTGAGGACCTAGCCACACTCATCACAATACACAAATATCACTTAAACCGGCACTTATCAGGAGGACACTCACCGCCTTCCCTGGGCAGCAGGCGCAATGAGGCCTTTGCATACCATATCTTTGCAGAAGTCGTGGCTCAGATTTGAGGCTCAAAACACTGTGTTAGCCTCATTTAACAACTGTTATAAACATTGATTCCTTTCTGTCGTCTATTCCCCTTCCCTGCTCCCTTCCCAGTTTTTCTCCCTCCCTTGCCATCCCTTTCTGCTTCCATCTTCAGCTTATTCCATGTCATGTTTACGTGACTGCCTGTAGCACAGTTCAAAACAAACACTCGCTGAAAACTTGTTAAATGGTGAATAATTTTAATAGAAGAAGACAAATGCTGGTCAGTAGTGAGGCCATCATAACCACAGGGCGGTTGGGGCTTTGTGAAAATGATTCTACATTCAGCTTAGTGGGACAAATGTTAATTTCAATAGAGGGTTAGAGGGAATTTTCCATGAGTGTGTAGTAGGAACATTCTCTTCTTTTATAGTGTTTTGTTTGTTTTTCAGGGGTGCCTCTCCATTGCATTGGACAGAAAGTGGGGAGAAGAAGCCACCAAGGCAACCTCAACTTGAACAACCTTGAAACAAGAACATCTTTGACACTGTTTGTCTGCTATGAGCTGTTTATTTACACAAAATATAGACTAGCTCAAGTTAGCCAGACCTTGGCTGTGTAAAAACCTCTCCTGACTGACTGAGGCAACCTCAGCACTGTGAGGTTTATATTTACAGGAATTCTAATCCCAACCAACTTGAGCTACCAGGCTGCCAACAGACCCAGAACAGAAGTTTCTCTTTCTCCAGGCTTGATACTTCCATGCAGCATAAATTGTACTCTCCAGATGGGTTGGCCTGCAACTTCCATCAGTGGTTGTGATGAATGAGGATGATGCGGATTCTAACCTAATACAGTTAGATGGACTGAAAGATTCAGCAAGCCACTCCTGGACACTGGGATGGACTGGAGCTTATTCTACCATCACCATCACCATCACCACCACCACAGTGAAGATGGATTATTCTTTCATCACTTGCACTCTAGTAGCTGACCCTGTCACTTCATTGCCCCAAGCTTTCCAGAATTATGAGGAAGTTGCTATGCCTGTCTGGCCTGATCAAGGGCATTTGAAAGTGATTGTATTTAGAATCAGGGACGGGTGTGTGTGCAAAATGATGACATTGCTCCCAAATAAGAATTCTGCCCCACCAAAGAAATAGTCCTTCAATCTTCAAATTTCTATTGTTGCAGTAACTTAGAACCTCAGCTAAGCAGTTAGAAACCCTTCCAACATTCCACAAACTGGGACACATGTGGCCAAACAACACTGAGTATGGATAGCAAAAGTTATTAATGTGGAAGAATGCACAAACTGAGAGAGACTGCAGCAGTTTGTCTAAGCCTACTGGGAATGGCATGATTCTGCCCCTTCTTCCCTCTCCCCTCTGCTGAGTTGAATGGAAACTGCTTTTGGCCTTTGAACTCAGTTTCCAGCAACTAAAGAAAACTAAAGACAAAGGGGGAAAGTGGGAGAAGGAGAGAGAAACTGGAATGTTTTAAAAGCAACTGAAAAAGTAGTATGGCAGAAGATTAATCAGAACTGTCTGCCAAACCAGGATAGTTGGAGGGTATGCACTTAGAAATAGAAGTTTAAGTGTTCAAGGAAAAAGGGCAGGAAAAGTTACTAAGGGAATACAAACAAATCAAACAGAAGAGTGTTGGGTGTGCAGAGAGAGAGGTATGTTTCTCCCTGTGGTGACAGAAATTTGTCAACTGAAGGAAAATTTGAATGAGGGACAGAATTCTTATTTGGGGCAAATGCCCTCATTTTGCCCCTTCCCCATAGCTACACCCCTGTCCCAGATCATCCACACAGGCTTGTTTCCACGTGAGAAACATGCGAGAAAATCCCAAGGAAACCTCAGAAAAAGACTCAAATTAGTCAGCCTCCAAAGGAGGGCCACAGATCTGATCCACCACCCCTGCAGAGGTTACAGGCATCCTGAAGGTCAAAATGAGGGAAGTCATGATCTGTCCTCTACTGGCTCCTCCATGACTTCCAGATCATTATCCCTGCCTCCAGTACCAAAAGTCAAATCTATAGTATGTCGAGTCCCAGGCATAGAGCCATATATTAAATAAAGGAGCCCATGATTAATACTCACCTCAGTGTGAATATTAAAATCTCTGAAGACTATTCTCTAAGACTAGCTTCTGCACCTCCCTGCTTTCTCTTCAGGCCTGTTGCTTCATTGCAAACCTGACAGATATATCTGGGAAAGGCTGGTTCCTCCTCCTTTTCCAACCAGGTCTTTGTAACGCTAGGAGCACTCCATCCGGAAGCATCAAACAATTTATACAGCACAAAGCAAAATTGAAAAGATTGAAGAGGGTTGAGACAAGGCATAGGATCAGCTCCAGGTATTGGTTCTGTACCTTGAATCAACTCACATGAGGCTGGCACATGGCAAATCAGTTAAACATGATCTGGTTAGACAATGCAAGGTTGATCATAGCTGTTAATGTCCATCCTAGCAACCAAACATAATCAGCCTAGACAGCAACATCCTATATTCTATTCAGCTGTAGCCAAACATGTTATGACACCTGGACATTATCCCTGAAGAAGAGATACAGCTATAGATGTCTGGTAGGGTCCTCCATGGTGTTCCCTCAACTGTTCCATATGTTGAGGACTCCAGGACAGATACTGAACTAAACTGAGACCAGCACCTAGGGTCTTCCATGTGAGCCTTCTGAATTGTTAGTCTGAAGCCCCCATCCCACCTCATCTCGTTCCATCCCATCCCATCCCCTCCTGCCCCTTTCACACAAAGCTGCATAATATCCCAAGCCTTCTTACCACAAAAATTGCTAGTGTACCTGTTTCAGAGCAGTTGAAGAGAAATGTGGATTTTCTCCTTTAAGATCTTCAGTCTTCAGCCAGGCAATGGAGCACTGAACATGAAGCACCATTGACAGAGGAATATAAAGGCTTGGTCTGGCTCTGGAATTTGATGGAACAACTTGGCATCTCCAAGTAGTGCTGCTAAATGTGTCGCCGACCTTTCCCATCTAAGGTCTCACTGGGATCTGGCCTCGTGTGGGATGTCTTCTTGCCTATTTGTCAGAATGCCTTTGGCTGTCGTCTCCTAGTCCCAGACACATCTGCTTAGCTTGACCAATTTTTTGAGCCTTGCTAAGTTCAGATGAGCTCATACTGGACAAACTGCAGTTGTCAGTAGACTGTCACTAAAGGAAGAGTGTCTGGGTTGCTTCTTCACATGCAGAGTGTTTCCAAACAGGAGCCACCTATCATTGTCAATCAAAAGGCACTCCATCTTTCTCTCCTTAACAGACTTTTTGCTGGTAAGTGAAAAGAGGGAAGAAACAGTGGGAAACAAAGCAATTCATTGTCTGTTACTTTTTGATACCAAGGACTATTGCTCTTGTTACTAACATGCTGCTTTTAAAATTATCCTTGGGATACAGTCACGTAGGGACTTGAGGGCGGGGGGAAGGGCAATTCACCCCGGGCGGCAATGTGTTGGGGATGGCCTGGCCTGTAGCCACACTTGTGCCCACCCTGGCCACGCCCCCACACAATGCAGCCACACCCCCATGCACAGTGGCCATGCCTCTTGCATCATAGCCCCTCCCCCTCACGCCCCCCCCCCCACTCCAAGCTCCGCCACTGTTGGGACAAAAAATGAAAAAAGAATGCCTGGCATCCTTTTTGGTGACATATAGAGGAATGAGTCCAACTTACACCTGCATATGCCATCAAAAAGATGCTAGCCATTATTTTTATTCAAAATTTTATCAGAATAAATGAAACACACATACTTATTTATGCCTGCAGTCTTTTTTTTATCAGTGCAGATGGTAGAATTCAGTTCCACTGTGTTTACAGACCCCTTGAACACTTACACTATATCTCTGATGCCAGAGCAATCCCCCAAGGCCATTCAGTGGCAAGGGATAATAGAAGCAATCAGGCAGGAGTTGGTTATGCTTGAGCAGATGGCTGCAGGACAAGAAAGGTATCATCCTGGATACCCTATGGGGCCCTCCAGTGGTCCAGAAGGATGAATCTCCTGCAGCCAATTGCCAGAGCACTGCCAGCTGCTGCCCAGTCAGTCCCATTATCCATCCATCCCTTTATTCAGATATCTTGCCTTTTCTCAGACTGTGATTCAATGGGCTTACAAAAGACAAAAAATTACAGTAAAAACACATATAGTCAGAAGCATTTAAAAGTTGAAATTAAAACAGCATTAAACTAACAACATATTTAAACCCATTTAAAATATTACTTTAAAACAAAGGTTTAAAACAGAACAGCACCGTAAAAAGCCCTTCTCTTGCTAACAGTAAGGTCTGAAAAGCTTGCTCAAATAGAAAGGTCTTAACTTGCTTTCATAAAGCAAGCAAAGAAGGAGACATTCTAACCTTCCTCGGGGAACGTTTCAACGTCTGGGGGTAGCCACAGAGAAGGTCCTCTCCCACATTCTCACTGAACCTGACTTTAAAGGTGGTGGGACAGAGAGAAGGGCCTCCCTTGAAAATCTTTGAAATCTTACAGGCTCGTATGGGGAGGTAGGATCTTTCAGATAGCCTGGATCTGAGCATGAAGGGATTTGAATTGTGCCAGGAAACAGACACCACAGCCTGTGGAGCTGTTGCAAGAAAGGAGTTGAATCCTCCCTAAAACCAACACCTCCACAGTTGGGCACAGTTGACACACTAGCTAATACTGTGAAATGAACTCCTGGCCACTGCAGAAACCTGAGCATCCAGATTCAGGGTTGAATTCAGGAATATACCCAAATTGCAAACCTGACATTTCAGAGGGAGTGCACAACCTGAACCCCTATTCCCTGGTCTGCCTTACAACTGTTCAAGATCAACTCTGTCTTGTTTAAGTTTCGATTTATTCATCCTCATCCGGTCCATTGCTGCCAACAGGCCCTGGTTTAGAACCAGAACTATTTCTTTGGATTGAGGAGAGCTCAGTGTCATTAGAATACTCCTGACTCCAAAATTCTGGACAACTTGTCTCAGCAGTTTCAAGTATAAGGTAAATATCACATGGGGACAAAACAGGCCAGTGACCAAGAAGTCAAACAGGAGTCCTCCAGAATCACCTTCTGGGTTCACCTTTCCAGGAAGGACTGGAGCCATTGTAAAACTGTGTGTCTTCAGAAGGACACCATGATGCCACTTAGGGTCCAGCAGAAACAACAGGGAAACACAGTTCTGAGTGAAGGTCATCCACCATGGCAGCCAACGCAGTTCCTGATACAAGTTATGTTGGCATGCTCATTCAGGATCAAGTCCTGAATGGCAGTTGTTTTCCCATTCATTCACTTGGCATTTACCAGCAGTATTTTCAACACAACAGACTGTTTCCAGGGCTACCCAGACTATTTGACAAAGAGGACAGTTTAGGAGCAACCAAAACACCACTTTGGGTTCTCTTTCCATGGCAACATAGATGTCCTCCCTTGTCATATCTTTTTCTGCCCTGTACTATTGAAATGGCTGCTCCATGAGTCCCATCATCCCCCACTTTTCAAAACACATACTGTACATACTCATGGATAAGTCTAGAAATTTTAGTCAAAAAAAATCAACCCTAAAAAACCTGGGCTGACTTGTCAACAGGTCGATGTAAGTACTGTACCCTAACACTTATCAAACAGGGAACCATCCCTTTCTCTGAGTAAAGTGGCAAGAGCTTAGTCTGTCCCAGGAGAAGCTAAAAGAAGCACCCTCTACTCTCTCCACCAAAGTGCACTTCTGGCCATTTTGTATGGGTGGGAAAATGGCAGCAGCGGCAGGTAGGGGTGGCTGGCTTCCTGGGGTGTTTTTCCACCTCTCCACAGAATGACCTTTGACATCCATGGGTCATATCAAAATCCATAATTTTGGCTCCAAAACTTACCCTCGGCTTCTACATGAGGTCAATTTATACACAAGTAATCAGTACCTTCTTTTTAACTACTGGGAGTGGGGGAAACCTATTCTGGCAGGCAGGTGTTTAAAATCTTCTTCCTTTCCAACCTGCAGGAGGATAGGACCTTGCCCTTGCCTTCTGCTGAAGTGGCCTCTCCAAAGGGGTGGCCCTCATTTGAAAGTGATTCTTTGGTTGCCCCCACTGTTGTTGGACCCCCCTCCAGTGGAGTCCAGATTATATTCCACCCTCTTCCAGTTCAGGGAAGTAAGACTGTGCAGCCGGATGTGGATGGTGGTTCCTTCTGCGAGAGTAGGCTGAGGGCTTCAGTCCTGCGAAGAGAGAGCGAGCACTTAGATAGATGTCAAAGACACTTGCTGGGGAAGCAGAGAGGCAGTAAGCAGACAAGCTCCCCTCCTTTAGCGTCAAGATATTCCTCAAACTCTTTTCACCAGGTACCACTGAATGACCATGGAGCCCCACACCAGCTGAGCCAAATTAAGGGCTCAGGGAGTGGAGGAGATTGCATGATTATATCTGGCATGCCACCAGTGTTGTGCAGGGGTTTTTTTTTTCCTTCAATTTTTTTTTCTGAATAAAAATCCATTTTAGAATACCGAAAATGGACAAAAATTCCTCTAATTAACCTCATGCAAAACAACATTTTGAAGGAATGACTAAAAGCTACCTGTATGCAACATTAAAAATTGCTTATTAGTGGTTTACCTCCTCCTTATTATTAAAATAACAACAGTGGTTCTTTGTTTTTAAAAAGGTAATGAGAGCAGTATATGATCTTCCTAGCTCTGGTCTCCATTATACACATCTGTTTTTAAGCAACAAGAGACTGTTGGAGCCTTTTCTCCATGGGTTGGGGGTACAGCTGAAGAGTTCCACCAGAGACGGTGAAGGCTGATTGCTCAACTTCCATGTTTATAATAAAATAGAGAATTCTTAAGGAAAAAAAATCCAAAAGTTATTACTAAAAATAAATCAAGAAATTAAGTAAGGGCCAAATTCAGAGGAAATGAACCAGAATTCCAAAATTACGATTCCCTGGATGTCCCCAAAGCTCCAGTAGCGAATTCCAGAGTAACTTGTGTCTGTGCGTTTGGGAGACTTGTTCCTGAGAAAGGAAAAAAGAATAAAACTATGTAGCTAGCAGAAGGGGTGGGGTGAGGGAGTGGGAAAATGCCATCATTCACTCCAAGGCGCTCTGGTGTGGAATACTACCCACCCTCAGAAACCCTCCCAAGTCAGGCTCCCTATTAGCTTAAACAAAGCTGGCTTTATTGCAGTAGCTGTATACATAAGCACATCAAAGCAAAATAAACAGAAATGCATTCTCTCTCACCCCTGGGTTTATACTGTGTACCGACCACTGGAGATTAAAAATCAGAGCTATGTTGCTTACAGGCTGGGAAAAATGCTTGCTCTCCTAGGGAGTCAAGAACAAAGAGCTAGTGCAGATGCTAGCAAAACTGGTTTGCCTGAAAATAATATCAGTTCTCTCAAGTGGTTTAGTCACTTGCACAGTGTAACATCAGCAAAGGGAAATTGCAAGGTACAAAGTTTAAAAAATAACAATTAAAACCTGGAAGAGAAGGAACGCCCTTTCAAAAAAACACCTCCTTGTGGCTGATGCTGTTCACTGATCTGTCAGGCTGAATGTGGAGTGACTATTGTGCCATTTCAAACACTCTGTTGCTTTGGCCATAATGAACAGAAGAAACTATACAGGGGAACATAAAAATAATACAACAATATAAGACTGTGATGGAGCAAGTTTGTTTTCTGCTGCTCCGGAGACTACAACACAGATCAATGGATTCAAACTACAGGAAAAGAGATTTCACCTAAATATTAGGAAGACCTTCCTGATGGTAAGAGCCATTTGACAGTGGAATATGCTGCCTCAGAGTGTGGTGGAGTCACTTTCTTTGGAGATTTTTAATCAGAGACTGGATGGCCATTTGCTGGGAGTGCTTTGAGTGTGTGTTCTTGCCTAGCAGGGCGTTAGACTCAGTGGCCCTTGTGGTCTCTTCCAACTCTATGATTCTATGAACATTTCCATGCAAATAGTGCTGCGTGCATGCTTCCTCTTCTGGGATTGAACTCAATCCAGATGTTCCTCATTGAACAAAAAGGTTCAAATGCTTCAGCAGGGGAATTTGGCATGCATAAGACTCCAACAGGATTCAACCTATGACACAAAGCCCTGCTCTCCTTCCTTCCTTCCAGCTTTCCAATGGAGCTCACAGACTGCATGAATGATGGCACCAGCACAACAAGGTCCCACTTGCATTACATAATTATAGCACTATGATTCCATTTTAATGCCCATGGTTCCTTCCCATGGAATCCTGGGATTTGAAGTTGAGGGACAGGAACTGAGAATTCTCAGCCAGTGGGCTCCTCTGGTGCTGCTGACCAAATTACCAAATCCCAGGTGTTACAGCCATGCATACCTCCCATGATTGGCATGGTTTAATTGGCAACTATTATTTAATGGCATTGATATAAATAATACCTGAGGTGACTGGAAGGTCAAGCTGAAAGAGGCAAATTACTGACTGTAAATGTGAGACAGCAAGGCAGTTCAGCCATACCCATCTCTAAGGCAGAAACCAAAGTCATTGTCAGGCTAATAGTGCAGTCACTCTTGAGACAATAGGCTTAAGCTGACAAGCTGGACATCTCAGAGCTGAAAGGGGAAATACCCACCAAATTGTGATTGTCTCAACCCTGATCCCGCACACCTGGACATTCCCCTGTTGTCTTCTCAACCTCTCCACAATACTGGGCTATGATGACAGCTATTATCCTTTTGTTACCTAAACACTAAGACCACTAACTCTGTCTGGACTTCTTTGTTTGTGTTGCAACTCCCACTGTCTAGTTGGCTGGGAGAGTGATTCACACTCATACCTGCAGGATATCTTTCGGGTATAACCCCCCTCAATTTTGATCAGTTCAGTGAAGTCTCTCACCTTTCTGAATGCCACGCTGTCCATTTGATTCCCAAACAAGAACTGTTCTTAGATGCCTACCTAAGCCATGTTGCTGCTTTCCTTGCTGCTTTCTGGACCGGTAAATATTGCCTCCACCCTGAAAGTTCTCTATCCACACTTCCCTCCCTTTACTTTTGGTTAACTCTTGTGTGCATGTGTGAGTGTTTGGATCTTTCACGTGCTTGTGTGAATTTCTTCAGTAAAACACCTTTCATTTTACATTTGGAATCTCTGGTTGGTTCTTTCCTGCAAGGACCCCGTAAGTTACCCCTGTCTTGCAGGTCTCCTAATTTTGGGCTAATTAATTCCCCTTCATCACATGGAGGTACTGGCATTGCAGATGGACCCCTGAATCACCCACTCTTTGGGGTAACACAGGCGGATTCCATAGGATGTTGCTATGGCAGTTAAAGTGGGATAAAACATTATAACTGTGTAGTGTGAAAAGGTCCCTGGTCTTGGGTCTGCAATTTACTGTTATCATGTGATACTGCCTAAGAATGAGATTCAGGACTTTCTATGGATTTGGCAAACATCTGCACCCACTCTCTCCTTTCCTTGGTTTATCACATATTCTGAACCAATGAGACTAAGTGATCTTACAAATAAAACAGAGTATAGAACCTCTGTTTTCATGGGGTGGATACCCAAGTAGCTGGGGAGACATACAGGTGGAGAGAAGGGTTTCACTTGCACTGTCTCTGTGAGTTTGCTTTTCCTCTCATGGGGAGATTGTGGCTCCAGGGAGTCAGTTTTTCAGGCCTCTGATGATGACTGCCTGGACCTGGAGGGTGGTGAAATATCCTCCACTTTAGCAAAACCAGGTCATCTCAATTGGCTGGGGTATAGGAGAACATGCTCCCATGGCTCATCACTAGGCCCAGGGAATGATGCTGACATGTTGAGGTGGAGGGCCAGAACCAGCCCTGTTACTAGACAAAACGAGGTGGGCCTCTCAGACAGTATAGCAGAGATGCCATTAAATGGTAGGAAAGTGTTAGTTAATTTGATAGTGTTACAAGGATAGGTAAGGGAGACATGTTTGTGCTTGTTCAAATCCATGAGAGGAAAGAAGATTTTCTTTCTTACACCCACCAAATAACCTGGCTGACTTTGGATCCTATGCACCTTGACTTGGATGAACTCCATTCACACCTCCACTTCAGGCAGAAAAATGTCTTGGGTTGGTCTTGAAAGAGAAGAGGGTTAAGCAGTGCCCAATGCTGCCATGACACAGATGTCTTCTTCACATGAGCTGCCTGCCAAACATGGGGGAAGATGTGGTGGTGGTGGTGTGGCTTTAAGTCAGTTTCAACTTGTGGTGATCCTAAGGCAAACCCGTCAGCTTAGGCAGGATTTGTTCAGACAGGGTTTGCCATTGCCTTCCTCTTAGGAGACCAAGAGGTTGTGACTTCCCCAAGGTCACACAGTGGGTTTTCAAGGCTGAATGGGGATTCGAAACCTGGTCTGCCAGAGTCCTAGTCCAGCATTTTTAAATCACTAGAACATAGTAGATTTCTAAAAATGCTCAAATTCTTTAAAAAATAGAATTTTCTTGATTCTATTTTGTTGTTGTAGGTGTTCATGTCATTTTTGACGTATGACAACCCTAAGACAAAACTATCATGGGATTTCCCTGACAAGATTGGTTCAGGGCTGGGGGGGCAGTGTTGCCATTGCATTTCTCTAAGGCTGGGAGTGTAACTTCCCCCATGGTCACCCAGTGGATTTTCATGGCCAAGCAGGAATTCAAACCTTCATCTCCCAGAGTTGTAGTCTGATACTCAAAGCACTACATCACACTGGCTCAGGATACCATTAGCCACCATGAAAACTTAAGCTTAATGGATCACTGGAGTTGTGTCTTCTAACTACAGAATCTTGACAAATTATTTATTGTCCGTAAATCGTAGCATATCGTATATGAAGTATATAGTATCATTCTCAAATATACAGTACAGCATATACTGTATATGAAGTCTGATTACAATATAAGAAGAAATTTGCTCTGTTTGTTTTTTTTAATTTGGTGGGACTTCCTCAGTTGGTTATTTTCTGCTCTACCAAGATGCATCTTATATTTTGTTAATCAATGGGTAAATCTGATGCGAAGGGAAGAGAAAAACTGGAAGTGAAATTTTATCCAAGCTTTGAACATTTTTGAAAAATAGGATTTTGCCCATGAGGGTACAACACCAGTTTTTCCAACAACGAGGGCTTCTTTGACTTTTGCTGATGGGTGCTTTGTGAATGCCATACAATCTGATGCATGTATAAATGATATAGCTCAGAAAAAGAGTGTATAGCTGAATCCACTTTCAGTGCCAAGTCTCAGCTCTATAAATCTCAATGTAATTAAGAAGAGGCCACCTCTGGACCATATCTTTCAATATCCATGGTTCAGCCACAGCCAGTCCCCATATATTGACATTAAAAGCTATGGCCTTGTTGCCAGGCTGTACACCCCAAGATCTTGATATGTTTTAATTGGCAAGAGATGATTTAATTGGCAAAATATTTTAACTGGCTTTGATATAAAACTTGCCCTGCTATGATTGTATGGCCAAGCTGGACAAGAGGAAAAGTCTGGTCTAAACTTTAGGTCAGAAAACACCTCTAGGTGTAGCCAGGTCATAGTCAGGAAATCACCAGGTGATAATAGCCCTGCAGATAGCCTTAATGACTCTGCCTTTTGGACAATAGCAACTGGGAGAGTCTTACCAAACCCCAATTGTCTTAACTCCTCTCTCTTCGACCTACAAATATGCCTATTATCTTCACATGTGTTTGACAAGCAAGAGCTATCATGATAGCCATTAGTCCTCTGTTACCTAACTCTAAGACCATTAGCCCATTCCCGACCTCATCGTCCACTCTGAGAATTGCATTGTTTACTTGGCCAGAGAGCCATTCACACCCTTGCCCTCCAGGCAGAAATGGGTATATAAACCCTTAGTTTTGGCCAGTCAATTCGCAGTACACCGATTGCTGATTGCCTCTCTGCTACTCTGGTTCCCAACTGAGTACTCTCCTTAGACACAAGTCTAAGCCACATCGCTGCTTCTTTGCTGCTCTTCAAGATTGGTAAATATCACCCACTTCACCCAGAAGTTTTGCTACCCAAAACTTTCCCCCTTGTTCTTTCAGTTAGCCTTATGTGATTGTATGACTGCTTGGATCTCATGTGTGTGATTGCGATTTTCCCAATAAAACACAATTAAGATTATTTTTGGATCTCTGGCTGGTTCTTCCATGTGGAAGTACTGGTAAACATAGGTGTAAAAGATCTCATTGGGTTACCTCCATCTTGCAGACCTACTAATATTGAGCTAATAATTTCCCCACTGTTTCATGGAAATACTGGTATTGCAGGTAGACCCCCGTGTCACCCACGTTTTGAGTTATCAGGCTCAGCTTCTAAGAAGGCTTGAACCCAGAGAACTCATTACAGAGGCTGAGTACTATGACAATTGAATGACAGGCAATGGCATGGAAATGGAATAGAATTTGCTCTACTTAGTGAATTCCAAATTAAGCTTTGCTAGTTCAGGCTACAAGTTCTGGCTATTTTACTTATTTTGTTGGCTTGTTTCTAAAATGTTACAATCACCTGATTGTTGTTGTTGTGTGCCTTTGTTTCCCACTTATGGCAACTTTAAGGACAATAAAAACTGAACCCCCAAATTCACTTAAAAATGGTAGCAACCTGATAGAACAATCAAGTAAAAGCAACAAATAACATTAAAATAGAGACTAATAATATCAAAAATAAAATGGCTTAAAACACTAGAAAGCAGAAGAGCAGAAATACAGAAAATGAAAAGGTCTGAAAGAGTGAAAAGGCTTTGCTTAGCACTAAGAAGATAACAAAGTGGATGCCAGGTGGATCTCTCATATCGAAAAGCCCTGTTTCTGCATAGCCAGCCACCATGCCTCCACATGGAACGATGCTTGGCTTTCAACCTTTAGTCCTCCAGATTATTGGGACTTAGTTCCCAGGGTCTCCACCTAACATGGGGAAGAATTATGGGATTTGTAGTCCAAAATATGTAGAGGGCCAAAGGTTTCCCACTTCTGTGCTAGAGAAAGCTTTCTTGTTGATGCATTGTTGAAAGCAAATCTGAGAGGCTACTGTCCTGATACATATTGAACCCCTACTCTATTTCCCATCCTTCTGCACTAAAGAATGTTCCTACATACATCACCTGAGGACAGGGGCTTTAGCTTATCTCTTGGTAGGATCACCTCTGCTATCTGATATGGTCCTTCTCATGTTGCTTTTAACAAGCGAAAAGAAGTAGGTGATTGCATGTTTGCTCAGAAGTAAATTCCAGGTCTGTTCAAATGGGGATTGCTTCCATACAAGCAGGTATAGGATTGCAATAGCCTTACTGTGTTCAGGAGGAAGATATGTGCCTGCCAGCCTGCCTATCTCCCACCTTGTATCTGATGATCTCAAGATACCATACAATTAAATCAATTTAGAACTGTTTAAAACAATAAGCATAATTTTAAAAAATTAAAATCATAATATTTATTTATTTATTGAATTTATACCTGTCTTTCTCTTGAGATGGGATTTAAAGTGGCTTACTAAACCACTTACTATATTATATTAACTAATCATATTAAACTATTTAACACTTAAGACAATTTAAAACCAGTTAAAACACGTTAAAATAATTAAAATAAGGTCAACAAGGTTTCTTTCTTGGTACCTTCAAACTCATTAATCAGATTTCATGATTAAGGTGTGGAGGGTTACAAGCAAATCCAAATGACACACCAGTACAGGAAGCCAAGGCACAAAAAAACCTCCTGGTATCCAGTTCATTAAGAGTCTGACGTAGTTTTTGGGAATGAGTGAACTGAAAATATATAGGGAGCTTACAATACAAATCTTGACTCCAGGTCATAGTGATACAATCTTGTGAGGAAATAATAAACTGTGGCATAGTCCAACATGTTCTTTGACAATATTTTTGGACTTTCTGTTTTTGACAACAGCAAACTGCTTCTTTATTTTTTATAAAACCCAGCTTTTGCTTTTAAAATTTGCTCTCTGATATATTACAAAATCAACTGGGACAGCAAGTGTAGGCACTACTTAGTTGCCTTTTAAGCACTTTTAAGTGCCATGGTGCACTTGGAGCTCCTTCTCTGGAATCAGCAGGACTTTAAAAGCACTTACCTTTGTCTGAATCACATCCTTCATTTGTCAAAGGTGTCCCAATAATTTTCTGATGTTATGTGCATGTGCTTGATAAGGCTGCTTTGGAGTCTGTGCCAAGTACTTTTACCCAGGAGAACGAAAGTCACGATTCCAAATTCCAGGATAGTTTGTGCTCTCCTTGTAAGGACAGCTCCTCCAGTGTGCTTAAAAATTACAAGGGAGACCTACAATTGCTGCTAGTGCTGGCAGTCCTTAGTTGGGCTACCTACCCAATCACTGTTGTTGCTGTGTGCCTTCAAGTCCTTTCTGACCTATGACAACCCTATCATGGGGTTTTCTGTGACTGAGAGTGTGTGACACGCCCAAGATCACCCGGAGGGTTTCCATGGCAGAGAGGGAAATTGAACCCTGGTCTCCAAGATCATAGAATAGCACTCAAACACAACACTGGGTTCGCTCTGCAACAAAACTCTAGCAGAGCAGTGTGTGGGGATCCTAAAACCACAGAGGGACATGCAAGGTGGTTTTCAGCTATGAATAGGCAGCAAAACCCAAGCGATAAATCACACTTTGACTATCAGGGCCTATTGTTTGCTAATAAGCAAAAGCAATTAATGTCCCTTCCCTTCAGGCAAAATCAAGAACTGAGGCACTCCATTCAGATGCAGACAGAGGCATGCACATATGTGGGTGAGGGAACCGTGCGCGAGGCAGCCCTTCTAAGCCCTTTCAGCAAATAACACAAAGTAGATTCCTTTACTAGGAAAAAATGCTGTGTAGCATTTCTGCAAGCCTTTTTTGGGTTGTTTTCAATCACGTTGCACTGTCTTCAGAAGCAATGCTTCCCTCTTCCAGAGAACTTCCTCCTATGATTAAGAATTAGCACAGAACCACACGGGCAGAGAAAACAAGGCCTACAGTTGCTATTGACTCTTGGGTAAGCCTGCTAAGGGGCCCTCGACAGTTGCAAAGTTGCGGGACACAGATGTTCATGTGTGTTGTAAATGCTCTGCCAATTTATGCAGAAAGAATCCATCCATCACAATTCATCCATATAGCAGAAATCTGGGCTATGGCTGCAACAGATAGACCATGCATTACTCTGGTCCTGCAAATAGCCCAATATTGTTATATTCATTTTACTGCAGTAAGTTAGAGTGGTGCATGACAGGCTGCAATGCAGTCCAGTGTTGTTACCCATTTCCTTGGGCTGGGCTTTCTTGTAGGTAAATGCAGTGGGTAGGAGCTTGCAGCAGCAGGTCATTTTATGAAAGGAGAGAGGAGGCTGCAATATGTATTCTGTACATGTATATGTAGATCTCTTTGACAGAGACTGCAGGTTTTAGATTACCCTTTCTTCCTGGAGACGTCGGTGGAGACGTCTTCTGTTTTTGACATCCTTTGTAAAATTGATGGATTTCAAAGAAAATAAAAATGATGTACAACATTGTGTATTATGAAATACTGAACATGTATTAGTCAGTCTGCCCTTGGTGCAACAGACAGCAGAACTGAGGTCCAAGTGAGAGAAAAGAAGCTGCAGTTGAGTAGAGGGATGTGGTAGTCCCAGCAGGTGGGAGGAAGGGAAGGAGAGGAGTGGGCAAGCTGGCAAGGCCAGAAGCCACCACAGGTAAAATGCAAAGACTATGACGGTAGCGGCAGCAGCAGCTGCAGGCGCAGCTGGGAACAGACAGAACTGAGAGTTTCAGGTGCCAGTGGAAATATATTGGTGAGACCTTACACAACGACAGCACTGTGATTCTACATCAATTGCTGGAGTTGCACCCTGTAGAATCCTGGAGGCTGTATTTTGGGCAGGTGCACTAGGGCACACTGGGCAGCACTGGCTAAGGATTCTAAAGGGACTCCCCCCAAACTTAAAATTCCAGAGTTCCATGGAATGCAACCATGGCAGTTAAAGTGGAATCATAGTGATATAACTGTGTGGTGTAGAAGGGCCACAGGTCTACTCATTGTGAAACAACAGAGGAGTAAACCTGGGATGCTTCAAGATTAGGCTTGTATTGTACAATCACACTGCCTCATTCAGGAATGTTATGTCAGGTGGTCCAAATTTATCATTCTCAGTACGCAGCCTCCCTGTGTTTTCCCACCTTTTCTTCTTTTAAAACCAGGAAAGCTGCTTCCACACAGACGTATGTATGATTTGTAGTAAAAAGGTGCTGTGAGCTCTTCTATCTTTTTAACTTAACAGATTTTCTTTAGTAAGAAAAAAGAAAGACAACTGGAAAACACAGCAATGCCATAAACTGAGGCTATTATTGTCTGGACCTTCTATAAACCCCCATGAATAAGGCTGCGCAACTGTAAAAGACTGCTCTGGAAGCATCCTTTAAAAATGATTAAGAAGAAAATTTGGAATCACTGCACAATGACATCTGATTGCTAGTAGTAGCAATTCTGGAACTTCAACTAGTTTACAGATTTTTCATAGGTCCAGGACCCTTTCATACACTATAGTTACAGTGCAATGATTCCATTTGAACTTCCATGGCTGCCTCCTCTGGAATCCTGGGTTTTGTAGTTTGGTAAGAGGCTCTCTGGAAGAGAATTCTAGAGGCTCCTCCCTCCATTGCCAATCCCAGGATCCCATGGGCTGTTGCCATGGCAGTCAGATGGAATCACAGTGCTATAGCTGTGTAGTGTGAAATGCCACTAGTCTATCTATCTTGGTAGACCTTTTGCCCAAGCTATTAGAGCAAGAAGAAATAATAGACCTTTTCTCTTATGCTATCAGTTTGGGTTTAAAAAAAATGTGCAAAAAAAAAACCCTATTCCAAAAGAACTTTTGTGCAGATAGAGATTCAAATCATATTAAGGTTGTATTATTTTAGCAGATAAGGGGGAAAAAGACAAAATAACAACACGAGGCCTTCTAACTGTGAGCAGCATGAAGCCTCTGTCTGTCTGGAAGTCCATCCATTCCCATGGAATGTGATGCTAAGCTACAAAGCACAGGTGTGCTGTTGTTTTGCCCAGGTGTGAACTCCCCAGTGCAACATTAGGTTGTCACAAAAATATGCAGCTGTTAGCTCTCTGTTTATCATATGGCTGCTAAAAGCTCAGAAACTGTATGGAGGAAAGAGGTAAGCAACCATACCTACCCAAAGATGGAACTGCATTCAAAGTGGCGAAGGAGGAGCTTGTTACAGATTCTGCTCCTGTGCCTTAATTTCATCTGCTTTGCAGAAATGAAACAGTGACACTTCTTCTGATAGTCCCACTTACTAGCCACCAGTATACCATACAGCTGTTTAAAAACCTCAGATACAGCACTGCATGATTGTACTGTACTGTCATCCATTTTATGACATTTCAAAGCTTCTAGATGGATATGGAAGAATGAGACTTGATAAGCTCCCAAAATCTGCTTACCAGCTTTTATTTTGCAATCTCTATGTGCTGGTGAGGGGATTCTGGGATTTATCATGCCCCAGAAGAACTCTTCCAAGCTCGGTCTGGAGGCAAAAGCTGCTCTCATATTTCTCAGGGCTGTCACAAACACACACTACTCTGCTCAGTTTCTTACCCAGAAAGGAAACATATTTTTGGACTGTAACCAGCCATTTCTGAGGTATGTGGATCAAGACTCCTGACACTAGTCTGTCTCCAGCCATTAGTGTCCTTAAGCAGCCTTTCTGACGGATCAGCCACCAGGACAATCACTGGAGTGGAAAGAGACTGGATGAATAAAAAATGGCTTCCATGCATGGCATGAATTTTATCTACAGTGCCATCCTTCACAATGCTATGGAAAGTGTGTTCAAACAAGTATTAAAATGGGGCAGATGGTGATTTTAAAGATCACAGTGAAGCACTCAAATTGTGTGCCCCTTTATTATACAATTATATTCATCCTATGTTAACTCAACTGATATTGTACCTTATAGTGACTTATAGTACCTTATAGTGACTTATAGTACCTTATAGTGACTTGGTAGTGAATGTTGATGGCTGAGTTTCTATGTGGTCCTCATGTATAAGCCTTAATACCAAAAGGACTGCCCAGCATTTATCACACATTGGAATCTGTGGCAAAGGGGAAAAAAATCACACCATGCCTTCATATACTAGAGTTGCTATATGAACTAAGGAGCAGGGTTTCTGTACCATTAATGATTATGTAAAAGAATGGATTTCAGCAGGTGTTGTTTGCATGTTGAGCAGCACCTGCTGAAATTCCATCTTCCAAACAATTGCTAAAGCTATAGAAGTTTTGTTTTATTTCACCAGCCAACCCTACCACACATACAATGACCAAGGCCCCTTTCACAAGACACAATCACAGCATTAGGATTCCTTCTCACGGAATTCTGGGATTTGGAGTTTAGGGAGGGGCATTTAGGATTTCCAGCCAGAGAGCTCTTCTAGTGCCTTTGACCGAATTACAAGACCTAGGATTCCAGAGGATGCAGCCATGTCAGTTCAAGTGGAATCTCAATGATAATTGTATAGCAGGAAAGGCCTCCATCAAATCCACCATACAATGAGAACATACCTCTTGGTCAGTGACTGCTGGTGGCTTCTCCTGTCAGTGACTCTGCTCTGTGTTTTAGTTTGAAATTAAAAATAACTATCCAAACAGGCTAGCACCTTGGATAGCACTTTTAAGTTCAGACTAAAACGCAGAGAGGATTCACTGATGTGGATGCCACCAACCCTCATTGTTGTTGATTAGGATTTTTGTTTGTATGGAGCCTTTGTTAGGCTCAAATATGCAACATTCCCAGTCTACAGCAAGTAAGTTGTAAATTTTATGGTGCTTTCAGATGAGGCTTTCAGAGTGCCTTTGCAATGTCTCACAGAAGTTTATAGGCAATCCAGACACTGGCATCTTCAGCTTGTGCTCCCTCCATGGTTTGGGTGGAGAAAAGTCTATTAAAGGGTAAAAGACAGAATAGCTGCAAAGTACCTTTTTAATGTAGTCTTCTGTTTGAATGCATGCTCTGTATCAGGCATTTATTGTTCTTAACCTATGTAGCATCATCCCAGCATGTGAGACTTTACAAAATTATAAGTCCCAAAGGACAAGCTCCTATTGCTAGTTATGTTGTAGTTTCAGATATGAGGAAAGGAAGTGAAAGAGAGAGAAAGGGGCTTTTCTGATAGTTGAAAACCTAGCAAGTAGATATTTTCTTGGCAAAGAGTTGAAGAAGAAGGTCATAAGGACCTGCCAGAAAGACACCTTAAGGATCTCTCTTAGAGATTAGAAATCATCAGAATGCTTTAAGTTTAGTAGATGAATCTAAGAATAAGAAAGGCCTCACCAACAGATACATTTCAAAAGCTGTTAAAAGTACAGAAATCCCGCCAGGACTGGCAGCTCTGATTTCCAGTACAATTCTAGCCCAAGATTAGGTTTTGATCTTTTAACCTTTGCCCCCTTTTCTGCATCACAGATGCTCATGTGTAGGCTAGCTATTATCTGGAGTTTAGAAGCCAGTGGGGCAGATGCTTCCTGATACCGTTGCATAAGAAAGCTAGTTCCATTTTCCAAAAACAGAAATTACATCTGTTTTTAACATTGACATAACGTTGAAACAAGGCAAGAAGAAATATTTAACTTTTAGAGAATCCAGATGATTTCCAGCTAACTAGAGGTTCCTGGAAATTGGGAGGGATATGCCTAAAGTGATAGTGTAGAGAGGAGACTCCCCGTGTGATCTGCACAAACTAAAGGTGCAGGATTTTCTCAGCATCATCATCTTTACTAATTTCTGTAGATTAAGTGCTATGAAACTCAGAGGAGAAGAGGACGATTATAAGTTGACAACTAAGTAGCAGAGGACATTCTTCTCCACTTTGGGGCAGATTCAGTAGCAGCTGGTGACTTCCCCAGCACTGGGGCAGTAAAGCTACACTGGGCTCTAGTTCAAACTTTAAAACGTCTATCCAAGATGCTGATTCTTACCCCCCGCCCCCAATAGTTTCAGGTGGATAGATCGTTTAAAGTTCAGAATAAAACCTAGAGTAGATTTACTACTACACTGACACGGAAACTACCAGCTCTTACTGAGGCAATCTTTGTATATTCAGTAACACTAAATGACTAACTATTGGCGTTCACCAGGAAGGATTATATCCCTAAAAAGCAACATAGTAAGTTTGACCAACCTGTTTTATCTATATTGCAGTATAGATAGTGGATCTTGGATGTAAAAGACATAGTGGGGAAAATCACATGCTATGGAAAGTCTATCTCCAGTTGGGGAACACCTCTGCTAAAAATGCAATACCTTTCTCTTCTAGGTTTGACTCTTAGTCATGAAGAGTGGAGTAGATTCAGTTGCTACCTGGAGGAGCAGTTCCTCATGGCACTGATTAGGTTTTGCATTGACTTTGCTCTTTCTGTATCTTCCCTAATTGGACACATAATACACAGGGATCCTATCCACATTTAGTTCCACATTTGGCATCTCTGCTAGGGTCTCATCCCCATGAAGCAATCCATGTTACATACCAATCTACATGTTCCATTTTTCAACCTACCCTTCTTTTCCAGAGTCTAGTCGCCCTTTACTCCATGACCTTCTTCACGCCAGGAAAACTGTCAAATCTCTGCCAGTCTCAAGGCCTCTCAAATCCTTTCCAGTGTGAGATGATTCCTTCTCTTCCCATTCAGAATGGACCACACCAGTTTCTTATCGGTCTACCAAAGTGGAACTGGAAATGTACTGAGAATTCATCCTGGGACCTGAGGGGAAAGCATCTCTCTGTGGTTATTATGAGGTGGACAAAAGTCAGCTGCTGTGGTGAGAAGTGGTTCCTTCTGGTGCTGCCGCCTTCTGACAGAACATTATTCTCCATCATTTCTTCTTGGAGTAGAATTCAGTAGAGAGAAGCAGAGCTTACATATGTTCCTAAAGAGGAGGGCTGGATTAAGCTATGTTGTTTCCCTAAGCTATGTCCCCAAAGCATTAGCTTAAAAATGTATTATTCCAGAATGGGATGGCCAAAACACAGCCCTCCAGGAGTTATTAAACTGCAGCTTCCCTTAATCCTGGCTGACATAGCCAATGGTGTGGAATGCTGGGAGTTGCAGTCCAATAATATCAGTTGGAGAATGCATGATTAACATTTTATATAAACTATAGTTCTTTCTGCTCAGATTAATGAATACAGAAAGCCCCCACATTTGATGGCCCATTATCTGACAACTTTTTTTATATATATACTTTTAAATGAAGGACAAGTTCTATTAATCCAACAGGGATTCCCATAAGTTCTTCTCACCAATGAAAGCTCACTTGGAACTGTTTGTATGCAAACACTGCTTGTAAAGCAAGCTGTGGAGAGGTGGGGGGGAGGCATTAAGCCAGCTGAGAGACTTTGCAAGCAGCATGTGCAGTTGGAAACAAGTGAGCTTCTATAAGTCCTCCATGCTTCCTACAGTACAGTACAGAGATTCCACTTGTCAACCAATTCCATTTTCTCCCAGTGCTCTGGTCCCTAACCTGTCAGATAAATGATGGAAGCCTGTATGGAGAAGGAATTAAGTACATTTTTGTCACCTCAGAATAATAATGTCTGTTTTTGCAATCTACACTTTAAACCAATGATATAAAACATGAAATTCTGCATGGATCTGTGTTTATATTCAGAGGCCTCTCATTATCTGAGGCCTTAAATTGTTGCTTACTCAGTTTATGCATAAATTTGGCTTTGTCACTTTCCAGTATGGGCTGGTGTGGGAGCATATTGCTATCTCCCTCATTGAGGATATGGGAATGTCTTACAAGTCAGTCCCTTGGTTCTTTTAGGCCAGAACCATCAGCCTTGATCAGGAACAGGTCTCAGAAGGGTCATTGAACTGAGCAGCACTCTGGTATTATCTCTGGAGCCAAGCTTTGTGGGAAGGTTATGAGATGTTTTCTATCCAAAAGAAGAGATGGAGATTCCTGCTTTTTAGCTGTCCTCTTGGAAACACTCACCATGCACAGATCCACTCTTCCCACTCAAAGAGCCTGCCTCTACCAAGAATATTTATGGGCCATACAGAACAGAGACCCATTCTTTTTCCCTGGCAGGTGACCTATACATGTATCACTCTTCTGTCATTCCTCCTCCACAAGCATGCTGCTCACCCTCAGCTCACAGCTGCATCCACTTGTTCCCACTGTTTTTTCTGATAGCTTCTCCCTTGTGATATTGAACAGATCTAGGAAGGGCCTGTGCTAAGCAAGAGCAGAAGAATATTATCTGTCTTATGCTAACAGGAGGGAAGGGCACATGGCTCTGGCCTTAGAGGCTGAAAATTCAAATCCACAGTGAGGTGTGAGTTCTTTGAAAAGAGTCAGTGTGGTGTAGTGCTTCGAGTGTTTGAGTAGGACTCTGGGAGACCACACCTTGAATCTCTACTCAGGGTATTCCCACTCAGACCTGGCTCCGATAGGGAATAAAACTGATAATACTGATTTGTTGGTACGTGATCTGTACTATAGATCAACACAGCTGCCTACATTTTTTGCATGTTCCTTCGGATCAGGATTAGTACCTGCATCTTACAATTTACTATGAGCTTTGTCATTACTAGGAGCCTTATTACATGAGGCTTCTTTCCCACTACAACTGTGTTGTCCATAAAAATGCTATTTAATTGGGATTGTTCTCTTTCCTTGCACACCTTCAGAAACATTCCAGGATTACAGTATCCAGTTGCACTAAAACCATACCACACACAGCATTTTGGACCATGTATCTGCTAGCTCCCCCAAGACATTATCCCCACCTCTTTTCATTGTTTGGCTCACATGCATGCACACAGATTTCCCTCCACATAAATACAAATGAAAACAGCTGTTATGCCCTGCTTTCAGGACCTGGCAACGTAGACTCTGACTCCGAGACTGAAACACTGGAAACAGGACCATTCACCCTAGAGACAGAACAAGGGGCAGTGCCAGCTCCTTCTGACACAGAAGATAACTCACCCATACCCACCTTTGCTGAGCGTAGACATCAAAAGGAAAGTGTATGCAGATCTCAATGAATTTATAACAGACAGCAGTTACTTAGGCACCAGCTGAGCTGAGCTGTGAACCTATAAAAGCTGAGCCATTCCCCCTTCAGAACTTGTTGGTGGTTAACTGACTGTTTCTCCTGCCATGTCTCTAGCCTAGGATTGTATTGACTGTGTTTTGATTTATGAATATTGCTAGGACTGTTGTTATGCTTCGTATTTGTTTTGAGTCTGTTTTCCTACTAGATTAAAATAAGGAATTGCATTGTGGGACTGTTGCTTGCTGTTGGCTCTTATCAGCTGTTCTTTGGCTGACTGCCCTGACTGACAGTGGACAACAGCCCTATCTTTAAAAAGGCCCTTTGTTTTTCCCTTGGGGGGTGGGGGGGTGGGATTCCTGATTTGGAGAGATCAGAGTTCCCAGACTCAACTATGGCCATTTCCATACCGGGCTTCTGAAACGGTGCAAAGCGATCTGTCACTGAGGTCTTCTACACCGTAGAGTGGACTGGCGTGGACTACTTTTTGTAGTTCCACACCAGAATCCACTCAGGAGCGGCCGGAACTAGCCGCGCTGCGTGTTTTTTAAAAACCTCTTTTTCGAGGTCTTTAAAAAGTACGGAGCACGCAGCCCCGTGCCGCTCCGTCGCCCGGCTCCAAAGTGGATTTGCAGGCGCGCGCAAGTGCCTGCCTGCAGATCTGCCGGGGGCGGGCTTCCGGCTGGCGAGCTTCTCCGGTTGGTGGAGAGCCTCCACCAACCGGAAGCCGCCATCTGGGACGCCGGAGGACTGTGGAGCAGCGAGCTCGAGCTGCTCTGCGTGGCGACGGACTTACCCGGTTTCAGGTAAGCTCCGTTTTAGCGTGTTTTCGCCCATCCCCCCCCACATGTGAAAAGGGCCTAACGATTAGCAGAGAAAAGTCAACAGCCACTGATACATCTATCTGATCTATTCCTGGCTTTCATGTGGCAGGAACTAGTATGTTTGAAAGAAGAAACAGCAAATAAGAGGCAGAGGGTTAATGAACCCTTCCTCTTACATTTCCAGGAGTTTGTGTGTGTGTGTATGAGAGAGAGAGAGAGAGAGATTGAGAAAGAGCAGGGGCCTTTCCACCCTACCTTGTTATAGTGCTATTATTCCACTTTCAACATTCTGCGGAATTCTGGGGTTTGTAGTTTCCTGAGGCCAAAGAGTTCTCTGGCTGAGAATTCTAGTTGCCCCTCCTTAGACTGCAGACCCCGGGATCCCACAGGATGTTGAAAGTGGAATAATAGCACTATAACAGTATAGTGCGGAAAGGCCCAGAGAGAGAGAATGAAGCCCCTAGCTGGTATTATAATGTTATTAGCAACAGCCTTCAGAATTGGGTTGTATCTCCCCATGATCAACAGTTTTCCCACCCAAAACATGCCCACTGACCACCCAAAATCAGAATAAAAGTGCAATTGACAGGAGGAAAGGAGGTTCTTTCTGCTGGTAGAAATAATAGCTTTTCAAACGGTCCCCCTCAGGACAACAAGAACATAACCATCATTCAGGAAGCCCTAACAGAAGGCGCTATTATCCTGTAGCAATTGTGATTTATCTTTCTTGTGTGATAAAGCCCTAGGCCTAAATACCCTAAAGACACCAGATCCCATCTGAACTTGGAAGCTAAACAGGGTCAGCTCTAGTTAGTGCTTGGATGGGAGACCACCAATGAATACCAGGTTCTGTAGGATATCTTTCAGACTAAGGAACTGACAAACCCACCTCTGAGTATTCCTTGCCTAAGAAAATCCTATGAAATTAATGGAGTCATCATAAGTTGACAAGCAACTTGAAGGCACACATGCGCACACATGCATAAGATATATTGCTTTTATGTGTATGTGAGGTTAATAAGGGAGAGGATGGGACTTTTGTTTGTAGGTTTGGTATTATTTGCTATAGATGTATTCTGTTTGGGCCTCTGTCCTTCAAACTGCAGTGTTTTTGCTAATTGCTACAACTGAACTGCCCTGCCTTTGGGGGACTAAAGAAGATCGGAAGTAGCCAGTATTTCTGTAGAGAAACATTTGGACTGATAGATTACAAAATTTGCAAACAAGAATTATCAGGTTTCTTCTTTGGGAGTCAGAGGGAGTATTGTTTCCAAGGTTCTTGTCCAAACCCACTACTTAGGCATTTAGTTTTATGTGAGAAATTACCCTGTTATTCTGTACACTTGCAGTTGAAACTTAATGATTAAGATGAACCCTTGCCAGTAGGTTTATTCTGATGAAGCTTTCTAAGACCCACATCACAAATGTTGCATACACAATATCCAAATTACAGTCTGAGAGTGGGTCACATACGGAAGAAGCAAGGGGGACCTCCTAATGGAGGAAGCAAGTTTAACCTTGCTGAAGCAAGGATTTGCTTTAACCAGTTTACAATGTGACAACAAAGGTGATCTTGCACAGTCTTGTTTTCCTGTACACAATTAAGCAATCTGGGAGGAATCTTATAGAAACATCCCTAGGCCAGTTACCAGTGTTGGGCTGCAAAGGCAGGTAAGCAGAGAGGTGAGTCCTGCTTCCTGCCACAGCTGAGCAATTAGTTATCTTGAATGAATAGATTTCCTAGACTGACAAGACAGGATCGAATCTGTGGTTTGTACCTGAAGTACTAAACAGTTCAGAGATTACTGGACTAAAAGCTGTAGCAGCAGTGCTGGAGAATCAATGCTGGAAATAATAGGACTGACAAATTGTGACAGTTCATTTTAGATTCACTGCAGGTTGACTACAGACCTACCTGAATTTGATTAAGCCAGAAGCTTCCCTACAATCCTCCACTGAAAACCCATGAAAAACACAAGCATCACTTCAAGCTGGGCTTCACAGGCTGAAATTACAATGCTCTGACAGGAGGCAAGCACACCCAGAAAAACCTAAGACCAAATACATGAAAGCTGGAAATCTGAGATAAGTCTTTACACGCACTATCTTGCCATAAATATAATCTTCTTTTTTTGTCTCTTCATCCCTACAGCCCTTTTGTTTATGCTCCTGCCTGGCACAACAGGTAATCCCAAAGCAGGAAAATCTGGTTCCAATTTTCCAACTCACTCTTCACTCACTCACAGAGAAATAAACCAGTTTGAAAATTGGCTTACTTGCCTAAGGATCTGTCTGCCTGTCTAATCTATGGTGGCTTCACACATATGCAGCTTGTGTTTGTGCAATAGTGTTCCATTGCTAAGAAAACACAGTGTATTTATTTTAAAAGAAGATTGAATAAAGTATTGGTCAAGCAAAACTACACCAAGCAGGAGGGAAAGAGGAAAGACTAAGGAAAAATCGAAATCCTTGGTCTAGGAAGGTCAAGAGCTACATAAACAGAGTATGCTATATAAACATTCCAGGTATGAGGTGTTTTTTTTTAAACTTGTAGCAAGTTCTTAAAAGACATGCAACTGGCATGACAACACTCTGCATAATTTTTGTTTTGCTGTCCTTGAAGTGATGGATGAGGTAGCACAAAGCCAGAGATCTTGAGAAGTGGGGTTTATTGAAAGCAAGCTGCTGTATTTACTTGGGCCTTTTCACACTATTCAGCTATAGTGCCATGATTTCACTTTAGCTGCCATAGCAGCATCCTATGGAATTCTAATTATCTGGAGTTTGGAATTTTCATCTGGGGAGCTCGCCTCGTGTTCCTGACTCGTACGGATTCCAGGTTTCCATAAGAGTCATCTGTGACAGCTGAAGTGGAATCATAGCAATATGATTGTATAGTATGAAAAAAGGAGATAAGAAGAGAAGGATTTTGGCGGGCATGGAGGAGACAAGGTACTATTTGTTTGGTGTATTCCCCACACTCATTCTACAGGGTTACCCTGAAACATCTAGTGACAGAAATGGTTTCACAGTTTTCTGGTGTGTAGGGCCTGGATCAAAGAGGTAGAAATCTAGTCATGTAGCCATTTCTAACTACACATGAGAGTGGCATGAATTGTTTCTGCCTCATTTGGCTACATCTGAACTGGAGAGATAACATATAGGCAGAAGGTCCTGAGATGTAGGCCATTCAAAGCCAGTCTGCCGTTGGCGAGGCCAATAGGGTGCTATAGGTAGCAATTTCTCACAAACTGGCATCAAGACACCATATCTGTCTCTTTCTAGCTAGCTCTGATCTACAGAATTACCTTTAGTATAGGTAGGATCATTTGATAAAACATGCCTTTAAAAGAGTTGGATATTGTATCTTGCCATGACTGAGATTGGAGAGCAATGGTTGGGGACTTAGTGGTAGCAAAGTGGCTTGGGTTTAAATTATTTTTATTCCCTTGAATTTAGACTATCCCTTATGGTTACCATAACTGTACCAGGTGCTCAGAATTCAGGGTCAAAACCTGAGACGTAGGGATTACCCTTTACAAATTCAGAGAAGCAGCCCCTGGTGATGTCATTAAGCATGATACATTAAGTATCAACCACGGCTGCATAGAATATACCATTCAAATAAAAGAAAGCCAAACTAGGAATACACAGACACTCTTTTCAAGGCAGTGCTCTCACCTGAGATTCTTCCCCCTCATTCTGAAGACTGAAGAAGAGCATCTAGGCCCTGAGATTTGGTAACTTTACTATCCATGGATGAAGTTGTCTCCACGAGATTCTCTCACTGGAGGATTATGGGAGGGAGGTGAATGTTGCTTGCCATCCTTTTCATTGCAACCACTGCACTTCCCTTAAAAGCTACTCCTGCTAATGGGCTACCTGGGAAAGAGGGTGGCATCAGCATGGATAACTGAGTAGGAGCCCCTGCTGGATCCCACTTCTTTCTGCAAATGGAAAGAGCTCTACTTCTGGAACCCATTAACAATAATTCAACAGGGTATCTATTATTAGGGGAAGAGAAACAGCTTGGTAGCAAAGCACATGCTTGACAAGCCAAAGGTCCTAGATTCAGTCTTTGGTATCTCCAAAGAGGACTGGAAGAGAAATAATGGTGCATAAATGAGACTCAAGTCCTTCTCATCAATCAAGCAAGCAAGCAAGCACGCACAAACATTTCTGCAAAAACATTACAGGATTTCTGTCTCCTTACCTGACCCATGAGAAGACCTGACTCATTTGTCATTTGAGGAAAAAGTAGTCTTAAGGTTAGGATTGCCCAATGTGCACCCCTCAGGTATAGTCACAGCTCCATAGAAACCACTATGAGTGTTCCACATGTTTCACATGTATTGACCTGCATGCTGTAGATGAAACCACAAATGTCTTTAGTTCAGACACTAGACACAAGAAAGCAGAATCTATGCCTGGGATAGCATCTTCTACTCCTCTGTAAAGTTGTCTTAGTAACTAGACTACCTATTCCTTCCTTATCTTCTAGGTCTCTGTAAATGTTTTCATCCTACACTAGCTCCATCTTGCCTTATCCAAACCTCACAGCCAGCTGACAACCCTCTATTCACCTCTAGCAAGATTTCATGAAAATTGTTGACCTCTTTCCCACTCCTGTGTCTTCCAATGTGGATTGTAGGCTCAATCAGGGAGGGACTGTGCCACTTGCATATTAGGCCCTTCAACCCCAGACAGCATAACTGCAAGTCAGGGATTGCGGGAGCTGGCTGAAATCCAAACATCTGAAAGGCCAAAGACTGAACCACTGCTCTATAGGACCTAAAGCTGTTACAGTTCTACCAAATAAAAATAGTGAAAACTTTATTTTCCCTACAAGACATACTGGGGTTTGAGTATTGGTTCCGCCATCTGTTCTGCTTTTACATGCTTCAGTTCTGATTGAAACAAGTCCCATCAAGCATCAGCCAAGGGAGATTCAAGCAGATACCTTGGTGAAAGAAGGAGTGAGAGGGCTCTTGCTAGAATGACTAGATGTGTAGAATGAATTCCCCATAAGAAATGGGGAATATGAAAATGAACAGGAGGGATGACCATGGAATGAATGTGGAAGGGGGCAAACATAGGAAGCCTGCCTTTAACAATGGGATACAAGAAGGGATTTTGGAAAGTAATTACACTGGAGAGGAAGGGCGGTAAAGCTCTACCTACTTACACCTCCTTTCCATCTGTTCCCCTACGAAGAGCCCCATCCTGCAGGTTGTCACAAATTACATTTTACAGATTTACAATATATACTCATGTATAAATTAACCTCATGTAGGACAGGTTTGGGGGCCAAAATTATGGATTTTGATATGACCTGTGGATAACTTGAGAGCCATTCCACAGAGAGGGAGAAGTGCCAGCACTGCCTCAGAGGGTCAGCCACCCACGGCCATCACCACCACCGTCATTTTTGCACTCAGGCATTCAAAAAGGCCTTTCGCCACTCAGAGAAGGGAATGTTTTTTAAAAAGTAAAAATAAAAGTACAATATTAACCATTATCAAAAAAAAGAACTATCCCCTTCTCTTAGTACAGTCGTGAAAAGTTAAGCTTAATCTGTCCCAGAAGAACCTAAAAGAAATACCGATCCCACCCCTACTCTCTCAGCGCTCCTTTGAGAAGAAATGCCAAAGAGCTGCTGCCACCATTTTTCCCACCCATTCAAAAAGGTCAGAAGCAGTGCCGTGACAGAGAGAGCAGAGGGTGTTGGTGCTTCTTTTAGGTTCTTCCAGGTTGGACTAAGTTCTCACCTTTCACCACTCTACTCGAAGAAGGAGACTGTTCCTTTTCTTGATGGGAGTTACGGCACAGTACTTATACTGACCCATGTATAAACTGCTTCAGGTTCTTTTTGACTAAAATTTCTAGTCTTATACATGAGTATATACAGCAAATTCTTGCAGCTCCAGTGTACCCTGTATGTTCAGCCATTCTCAGTGCTCAATATTTTTCAGAGTATTGAGCACACCCATACAACACCAGACATGCCAATTTTAAATCATTTCAAATGCATTATTTATCACACAGCTGCTACATGCACTCAGCTTCTTGGAAAAGGCAACTGGGGGCAAAACCCCACTGGCCGACCTTTCACACCAGACACGGCAGTTAAGTATATTACAGAGGCCAAGTGTGGTTAGAAACAAGCATTAATAACAGCAAAGAGACTCCATGAAGGAAAAACTTGAAACCGTCTTGTATCATGTCCAAGGTCTGAACTACGAACAGGCAAATGTGTTGTTGGTAATGTGCAGAGAAAATTGTTCTATCAATATATAGGAAATGTTGGGTGCATTGCCCACACACTTAATATGAGTGCTGTTTTCTTGGAGAGGTTTCACAGTGGAATGGGGTAGCCAGCAGAAGAAGATCCAGGGTACTTCCAGGTTATACACAGAAATCTTTGGGGTTTATTATTATCATCATTTCATATATATCAAAGCCATATACATGTGCAACAGCTCTTGCCAGCCTAAATACTCTGAAGGCACCAGATCCCAACTGATCTTCGAACCTAAGCAGGACCAGCCCTGGTTAATATCTGGATGGGAAACCACCAAGGAACACCAGCTGCTGCAGGCCACAGTTCAGAGGTAGGCAACGGCAAACCACCTCTGAGTATTTCTTGCCTAAGAAAAGCCTACCTAATTCATGGGGTCATCATAAGTCAACAGGGGACTTGAAGTACATATAGATACAGACACCAGCTCTTGCCCCCATCTAACCCATCAAAAGAAATTGTTATGGTAACACCCAGTCACATAGGGACAGGGGGCAGGGGAGCAGTTTGCCCCGAGTGGCAATGTTTTTGGGGAGTCCCAGCCTGTAGCCACGCCCCGCGTGCCCTGGCCCTGGCCCCACACCCCTGCCCCTCGTGCTGTAGCCCTGCCCCCTCTTGCGCCCCCCTCCACACACTCCAAGCTCTGCCACTGGTAACACCTGATAAAAGCCTCAGTACATGATCAGACAAGCGTCTGTATGGAAACTCACCTGAGACCTCCTTACTTGTGCCATCACCTGTGCCATCCCATGAGAAAGGTGGCATGACCAGTAACACTCAATACATGTCTCTTCCACCTTCCTCGCATTGTGGAATTCAAAAGAAAGGGCTTGGCTTTAGTTTTGAGCATGGGGCTGCCCAGGTTAGGCAGGAGCTGTTATTCCATGACTTGGGTGACTAGACTTACTAGCAGCTGATTTACCTCACCTCTGCCCTAACTACAGCTTGTTTCTTTGTTCTCTAAGGCTTAAAGCTTTGAAGCTTGCATAGTGGCCCTACCTAGTGCTCACGCTTGACACTAGGTGGTTTTTAGCGGGAGAGCAAGGCCACATTCCCACTGATGTGAGTACTGTGTCCATGGCACAACAATTCTTCTTGCACGCTCGCTGGAACTCTGTCCGTGGCACACTGGTCATCTGAACCATTCATCCACCATATTGTTTTTTCCTTTTTGACATATTACAGCACATTATTCTAAAATAAGTTCATGTGTCTGGTGCAAGTTATGATGTCTGGTTGCAAGGGGCAAAAAAAATCACAAAGCTACTTTGCTCTGCAGAGTTGGAGTTGCTGGCTCTGTGTTACGTAACAGATGCAATTGCTGGCTTTCCCAACTCTCCTGTTGAAGATCTTGCAGTCCTGAAAGTGTTGAAAGTTGAAGCCCTACTGCTGGGGCCTCTTTGTTGATAGTGACCAGCCTGACCAGGAACACTGGGTGCTTTTACATGCAAACAAGCTTTTCTAGGTCATTGCAGATTATACTTATAAGGCAAGAGCATAACTGGACCAGGTGAGTTATACCAGCCAGATCATGGAATGTGCGGATGGCTGGTGGACAGATTGGCTGGCTGGCTGGCTGGCTGTTTGCTGGACACAGTCATTGAGATTTAAGAAGAGAGGAGCACTGTGTCTCTCCATGCACCACTTATTATGAAAGCATGTGTTTCCCCTTTGCTCAACTTATTCCTTATCTTTCCAAAATACCTTCATCCCAACACAAACCAAGCAGGGTATGAGCATCAGATGCCAGATGCTCTCCAGGAGGGGAGTTTAGGTTGAGGGGAACTGTGCCTCTCCAGATGTTGATGTGCTACTCTTCCTTACTTGCTGATGGCCATTTCCACACTACATTGTTATAGTGCTCTTATTCCTCTTTCAACGTCCTGTGGAATTCTGGTGTTTGTAGTTTACTGAGGCCAAAGAGCTCTCTGGTTGAGAATTCTAAAGGCTCCTCCCTAAACTGCAAACTCCAGGATTCTATAGGATGCTGAAAGTGGAATAGTAGCACTATAACAGTGTATGGCAAAAATAGCCTCAGTGTTGGCCAATCCAATGGTGACTCTTGATGGAGGGCCAGTTCCTGCATTTTTCACCGAGTTTCCATTAGAACAAATTGTAGTTAATTCTGTCATTCTTCAGGTCCACACATTGCATTCATTTGACCGTAGTCAGCCAGGTTAATTCAAATCTCCTATGGCTGGGGTGGGAATCAACCCACCAGATGTTGGATGATAATTCTAAGAGCTAGTCACCACTGGCCATGTTAGCTAGAGATGAAGGAGCTGCAGTTCAACATTGTTAGAGCCACATGATGCCAACCTGGGCGTAGGCAGACTGGCTGTTGTAGATAACAACTACAGAGGAAGAGGCTGGGAACAGAGAAAAGAAACGTGTTCAGCAGAGTGGAGTGCGGTGGTGTGATTGTGGGCTCATGGACCATTAACCAGATCTGGGCAAGGAGCCTGTTTGACTGCTGGCCAGAGGATTGTTGTGGGATCCTGTCTAGCACAACTGGGTTGGAAAAGCTGATATTGCTGTTAGATGAAACATCACATCAATTCTCAGAACTAGCTGAATTATTATCTGCTGTATCTAGCCAGCTCATTTGAATTATCCAAATGCAAGTCCTTTCTTGTGCACACGAGGAATGTGCAGTGAGTCAGTTGTCAGGCAGCATCAGCCAACAAACATCCTCCAAGTGATTATTGCAAATGCAAGCCACTCACAGATCTGTAATATTTCAAAGTGTTGCTTGGATGGTAAGTGACTGTGTATGATGAATTGTTAAATGTGCCACACTTTCCTGTACATCCAACCCCTTGATTCTTGCCTGCGCTATTGCAAAATAAAAACAAAAGACAGAAGAATGAAGAATTAACTTCAGGAAATTGCAAAGCTTGCGACGGAATTTGCTTCTTAAAAAGATAGTTAAGCGGCTGTTAGCCACAATAGCTACTGGGTACCCCTAACCCAATGCAACAGAAGACACACCCTTTTAAATATTCAATACTGCTGTTGTTGTTGTGTGCCTTCAAGTCATTTCTGACTTATGCTGACACTAAGGCAAGCCTATCACGGGGTTCTTCTGAGGCTGAGAGTGTATGACACACCCAAGGTCACCCAATGGGTTTCCATGGCAGAGTGGTGATTCAAACCGAGGCCTCCCAGCATTCTAGTTCAGCACCAAAACCACTATACTGGGTTGACTCCAATTTAATAGCTCTTCGCAGCTTCAAAATTAGTGCCGCTTCTGCAGACTCATTTCATCTGTTTTCACCCAGTTCTCTCCAAGGAGAACCCTGTAATAGATGTTCCTCCATTAACACCACGCCTGTTCAGAGCCAATCACATAACCCACTCCACAGCCTGATACAGGACTACTTTCCACTTCACTTCAGAAGGATAGGATACTGTAGTACTAGTAGTGGAGATCTGGATAAATCCTATATGATAAACTGTAGCAAAGACACTGATCCTTTAAATTATATTTCTGAGATTTGGAACATAACTGAGGGTTACTCTAGTTGCATCTTATAGGTCCTTATTACAGCAAAAAGACTTAACCTTCCAATATTGGAAAGATAAATGCCATCCTTTCTTCAATGGTCAGACTATCTTATCTTACTACTACAATTAAGTATCTTACGAATGCCAATGTCCATCAGTTTGTTTGTTGGAGATACAGTAACCTTCTGTTAATATATACGCCTTGCCCTTGGCTACATTTTATCTACTACTTTTTTTTTTCTCTCTCTTTGCCTTTTTGTTTTATTTCCTTTTAAGAATGTGTTACTGTTTTAGGGGAAAAAATGAGTCTGGTTATGCTGAAGAACACCTGCTGCATCTCTGAAGTATGTACACACACATTTCCAGTCAACCATCATCAATGCCGCAAGAGGAGATGGTGAAAGGGACCAGGTAACTACACTTAGGTAGAAAAAATGGAATACAGAAATGTAGGATGGGGGACACATGGCTGGATAGCAGTACGTGTGAAAGGGATCTAGGAGTCTTAATAGATCACAAGCTGAACACGAGTCAGCAGTGTGATGCGGCAGCCAAGAAAGCCAATGCAATTCTCGGCTGCATCAATAGGACTATGGTGTCTAGATCGAGGGAGGTACTGGTACCACTCTACTCTGCTTTGGTTAGACCTCATCTTGAATACTGTGTCCAGCTCTGGGCACCCCAATTCAAGAAGGACATGGTCAAGCTGGAGCAAGTCCAGAGGAGGGCGACCAAAATGGTGAGGGGCCTGGAAGCCATGCCCTATGAGGATAGACTTAGACAGCTGGGTATGTTTAGTCTGCAGAAGAGAAGGTTAAGAGGGAACATGATAGCCATGTTTAAATATCTGAAGGGATGCCATGTAGAAGAGGGAGAGGGCTTGTTTTCTGCTGCTCCAGAGACCAGGACAAGGAGCAATGGATTCAAGCTGCAGGAAAGGAGATTCCACCTGAACCTCAGGAAGAACTTCCTGACGGTCAGAGCTGTCCGGCAGTGGAATAGGCTGCCTTGGAGTGTGGTGGAATCTCGTTCCTTGGAGGTTTTTAAGCAGAGGTTGGATGGCCATCTGTCAGGAGTGCTTTGAGGGTGTTCCTGCATGGTAGGGAGTTGGACTGGATGCCCCTGTGGTCTCTTCCAGCTCTACATTTCCATGACTCTATGTCCCAAGAGAAGATGGTGAAAGGGGCCAGGTTCCACCTGATCTTGGAAGCTAAGAAGTATGGGAGATGGCCAACAATTATCAGGTGCTATAGGCTATATTTAAGAGAAAGGAACTGGCAAAACCACCTCTGAGTATTCCTTGCCTAAGCAAACGCTATGAAATTCATAAGGTTGCCATAAATTAACAGGTGGTTTGAAGGCACATACACAAATACAACTGCTGCAGATAGAAATGCCTCTTCCAACAAATTCCCTAGGTCTCTGTACCTCTACTTCTTCCAAGTATAGCACCACAACCAAAATAGATGGGAGGGATATGGAAGTAGCACAATCAAACAAAGATTACTTTAGCTCCAGACTAAAAGTTGTCAGAAAATGCCTCCAGCAAGTCTTCCTCCCACCCTCGTCTTTTCCACTCTCTTGGCAGAAATGGACCAAAGGCAACTGTATTGCAGGAACAGCAATGTTTTTGATTTGATGCTGGTTAGAAGAGACTGTTCTCACCCATCACCAGCCTAACTACCAGAAAAAGCAGAGTTGCTAATTCTAATTACAAGTGACACATCCCTAGAATAAAGTGTTACTGCAGTGACCATTTGCAAGGCCATTTTTGCAGTCACCTACATATGACAGGAGTCTTCAGTTTAACTAGAGGGCACTCTAAGCCCACATGGAGCAGTGGCCACTTAGAGAAACAGGACTCCAGCCTCCTCCAAGGATGTACTATCACCTCTTTTTTTTGTGTTAAGACACAAGTAGGAGGCTGGAAAGGGACCAGGTTCAATGACTGAGTGGAAAATACAGCTAAGACAGCAACACATATCACTTTAGAGCAGTGCTACTCAAGGTGGCGTGGACCCTGGATTGTTGACAGTTCCCAGCAAGTTTCCAAGAAACAACTGTAGCCAGTGGGCACACATATAGTGCCAGTCCCTGGCAAATTGGAAAAAAATAATTACAGGTCCCTCACATCAGATATCCTAAAAAGCAATGCTTTAGAGGAAGCATCATTCCAAATGTGACGAGCTCAAAACGGAGAATCTCAGAGCTCAGCCACACTAAGACAGAGGTTGCAGGACTGCAGCTAAGGCACTGGATGGGCAAGGAACACGGATGGGCAAGGCAAGCCATCTCCAATGACATAACTCAAGTGTTCTCAGACTCTTTCTCAGAGCTGCACTGATTTCATGGTGTGTAGGAAAACAGTTCATTTGGTACAAAGGCCTTAAAGAAGCTCAACCTGGATGTGAAGGCAGCCTAATCATCTTGTGCATCCTGATGGGGACAAGCACTCTGGTCTCTTTCCCCTCATTGTTTGTGGCTTGACTCCCATGGGGGGAAGCATCTCATTTCCTAGTCCCAACTCAATTGGCAGGACGGTATGTTTCTTCCTGCTGGTTGTTTGCATTTCAGGGACACAACCATGATAGCCAACCCACCACAGCATCTGAGACAGAAAGCCTGATGGGATGGTGCAGTAGATGCAGCAGAGGCTGAGCTGCTCACTAAAAACTGTTCTAACCACTGCTGCACTCCACAAAAAGGTTGGGACTCTGAAGCCCCTCCAGTGTCACCTGACTAATCCTATCCTGTGATTCAATACAAGGAAAGGGGAATAGTATGAACCAGAGAAGAGGGTGGAACCACCTCCTTCCTCTAACATATGACCTGCACATGGGACAGCCATCTAGATCAACAGTAGCTAAGCCAAATCCTCAAGTGATTACACAATGCAGTATCTGGTTCTGTTTCAGATAGGGCCCTTTTCCAACCCGACATTCAGCAAGTGAAACCCATCTCAGGGCCCTCTTCCAACCTGACACTCAGTAAGTGAAACCCATCTATTTATTTTTGGACTGCTCTACACAGAGAGGTTTACCAGTATTTGTGCCAAGATGACATACTGCAGGCAGGAACTGCAGTGGCCCCCAGTTCATTCTTGCCACTCCAAAGCAGAGATGTGAAGACTGGGGCTGGGATGGAATCTTTCCCCCACAAAATCAGATGGAAGCTCCCACTGATTTTTTCTGGGCCTTCACATCTCTAGTCAAGAGGCAGTCCTCTGCCACCCCAGGAGCACATACATTCCACATCAAAGTTCTGCTAGCATTCAAATCAACAAGGTATAAGGGAATTCAGATGGAGTAACCCATTCAGATGTTCTAATCTCTCTCTGAGTCACAGAGTACATACGATTGGTGTTGCACTCTCCGCTCTTCCACTGCAGGAACCAAACAACCTAGCCTTGGTCCTGGATTTTTCATTCTCTCCATATCTGCCTGTCTATCTATCTGTCTGTTTGTGGCAGAGGATCAGGAGGGAATGGAAGTGACTAGAACACCATCAGTTGAGGGTACACCCCCCGCCACTGCCCTAAAACACACATACACATGTAATTTAGTAGTGTCAATATATTTTATCTTAAAGATGCTTTACATGTAGAATACAAAAATATTCCCCAAGGAGGACCTGGTGCCCAACCTACCCCAAAGGCTTCCGGTGCCAGGATGCAGCAAAGTGGCCAAGACTTGACAAAAGCCTGGCCCTTTCTGAGGTTTGCAACATGGGTTCCAGAGGGCAACAAGGCTCCACGTCCTCTCTGGGATTAGTGTCTTAGAGATACAGTAGGTGAACTCTAGGGCTGTAAAGTGTAAGAGAGTACGGACTTTCTCAGCTCCTGGGGGATAACCAGCTGCTGCCTGAACTATAGTACTGGGGTACAGCACAGGCTAGATGCCAGTGTTTGGGAGTGTGTGTGCAGGTCAGTGAAAGTATATAAATAATTTAACAGACAGAGCTTTACAGACATTAACTGGGAGGTAGGTCAGTATGACAAAGGGAACAGATTAGTCAAGGCAGGCATTGAGAAGGACCCCATGTTCAACCCTAGGTGGTAAGGGGACCTCTCTGCTGCTGCTGCTGCTCTTGGAAAATGCCTCCGAATGCTGATGCAAAACACTCTGAGGAGAAGAACTCCCTAAAACCAGTTCAGAAACAGAATACTCCCAAGCTACAGAGGGGGACAATGCCACTGGTTTAAGAGGCTCAACACTGGCTCATCCCCCAAAAGAGACACATGTGCCAGTCTTTGCACTACCACATAGCATGTGTTGCCTGAGGCTAGAAGCCCCTGCACTCCTGCCTGGGTCTGGGAGTGTGAAAGGGTGGAATGACATTTAGATGGCAGGACAAACCAATCCAGAATGAGGGAGAGTAACTGTGCTTTGATGAAAAGTCTTAGACCTAACCTGCCATATGCAACTATTGGTTGCATCTAGGGGCAAACGACACTGGTGAACAATGATCAAAATGGATCCTAGCCCAGTGGCCAATGACAGAAACAGAAGGAGAAATAATCACAAGCTTTGTCAGCTTCATGGTGGAACCAGCAGTTGAAGTTCAAGTAGAAACTCTGGTACTTAGTTGCACAGACAGTATACGCAAAAGGGGATATCTTAATGGGATGGGGAAAAGCTTATTCCCCCCCCCATTTTTTTAAAACGAAATTGTATTATACGGCTGCTAAATTTTGAAAAGAACCATAGTATTTGCTGCCCAAAGCCTATGAAAGCAGCAAGAGTCGAAGGGATATCAAACAAGAGAGATACTCCCTAAAGGAATTCACAAATGTGTGTGCAGGGGACAGGGACAGAGAGCCACCTGACTAGGGAACTGGGCCCAATGTGAGGGAAGAAACTTGCTAATATGTATCACGTACCAAAGTGAACTAGAGGGAGACTAAGAGGGGATGTTCCTGCTGGAAGAAAAGGTGCACACTGCACCCACTTAGGATTCAGTCCCCTCAGAGCAGATATGGACTTTTGTTGTGTGTCTCCACCTCCCAAACAACCAATTATTCAGGGTGAAAAGCCAAGCCCACTCCTATCCCATCCATCTCCCATGTGGTGCTCTGAAATTTCCTAGAATAATTTGTTATCAGGATGCCAAGACCCATATCTCACCCTAGTTCAATCTGAACTGGGAAATGGTTCAGCAGGCCTATCTCTGGGAACAGCAAACCGTGAGAGCTGAGCCAGACAAGGAAACTGACAGCACAGACATCTGGCTGACTGCACTCGGGGCTGAGAGAGCCTCCATGCACTTCAGGGGTGGCGAGGTGTCAGGAAACAGCAGCAGATTCTGGCCCCAATTCATATTACACTGCAGTCACTGATGCGAGTTTCTTATTGCTCTTGGAGCTGTCCAGCCCCTATGGAGAAAAGGCAGGTGGCCTTGCATCGAGGGGAAGGAACAGTGGTGAGCCAGGCCCGCCAGTGGCCTGCCCAATGGTCCTGCCTGCAGGGTCCAGCAGAGCGCGGAGTCCTAGTAGCGCCCAACCTTGGCATCACCAATGGCTCCCCAGACATCAAAGACAAACTCGTCAGGAAAGGCGAAGTCACCCAGCTGCTCATCCAGGGCTTCAGCAAACTCGTCAGGATTCTGCTTGTCCTTGCCCAGCTCCACCATGGTAGCAGCTATGCAGGAAGGAAAGTCACAGATCATCGTTAGTTCTGCTCCTGGCTCCACTCACAACAGTTAATCTGCCCTGCCCAAGTCCTGGCTTCCAGACACAGGGAAAACCTCACTTTGTTTTCCATTTTTAAGAAAGGGCAAAAGAAGCATAAGGAAGCTTTGCAGACCAAGGAAAAATGTCATCACCCACAGGGCTGATGCTAACTAGGTCACCCACAATCTCTTCACAATTTCCAGGTGAATGAGAGAAGGAAGCAGCAACTCACCTAGTTCTGTGTCACGGATGCCCATGTAGCTCTCCAAAAGGTCATCAACCTTCTCAATGGCCTTTTCCTCAAATGCAGATGGCTGTGAAGAAGAAGAAAACAACTACTGTTGGAGAAGTAGCAGAAATACTTATTTTTCTCTGCAGGAACCCAAAAGGCCATCCCTGACTTGATTACGTGTAGTGAAGGACAGGGCTAAAGCAGGGGGAAGTGGCTGCAATAAATGTGTGTATGTTTCAGAGATGGGGAATATATCCTAGGCTGGTAACCAGGTCGAGCACAGCCTCTTGAGAAACAGTGTGATGGGAGCAAGAAAGGGCTCAGATCTGAAGGTCCACAAAGGTTGGCCTGGCATTCTATCACTCTCATTAATTCCATTTCCTCAATTAGTCATTGCCTGTTTATATTCAGTATCAATCCCCTCCCCACTATTTTACTGGCACATGAGAGTGTTTGCAGGAGATATAAGATATGAAGTACAGCATAGTGAAGGTCAGAGGCAGCAAAAGAAAGGCCTGTTTTTTTTCCCCCACCTACAATAAACACATTTCAAGTGAGAAATCGGAAGAGGGAGTTTACACTGCCAGACATCCCTCACATCACAGGAATTAGGTTTGTGGTCACCTGGTCTACCCATTTGCAGAAAGAAATAGAGGCCTGGTTCTTGAGGAGGGCTACCTAGCTTCATGACAGACATAGCTGGGCTTGTTAGGGTCACACCTGTTCCTCCACAGTGGCTGGCCCTTTGGCTCGAAGTCGCAGAGTTCCTCTCCCTGTGCCAAGCTGAGCACTCGCACTCTGTTTGCCTCCTGCAGATCTCTGACTGATCATATCTGAAAAACAGGAAGAAAAAGGCATCTTGAATTCTTGCCTGGCTCGCACACTGCTGGCCATGGGTTATTTGTCCTTCCATTTCAGTTGCTATATGAGAAAAAGCTGCCTCTGTTGACTCTCAGCCATACTTGGCCTGTTGTGGACTGGTTGTATATACTGACTATATGCAGTTTTCATCTTTAGTCATGCTAGTGATGACCCACATTAAGGTGGATTAAAGTAGTGTACCCAAAGAATAGAGGCTGATAAATCTGTGTACACATATACTCCCTCAGATTTTCCTAGGATTAACAAACAGTATAGTACAGGCCCTCAGGATACCAAGAAAGGAGCAGTCGACCAAGCAAGTAACGCCAAACCATTCAACAGCATTGACTTTTTATCAGAACACAAATATAAGACTTCCGTTGTAACTATCTTTTCTCCAGAGGTGAATTGGGAAGAATCATATTGACAAAAGAGGAGAAATTCTTTTATGGACTAGTAATTTGAACTAATAAAAAACAGCGCAAAGCAGACATGAATGGCCAGTTGTCAAAACAGAGGGAGGTAAACCACTTGATGATTTGCACTTCTTTTATTCGTTCATAAACAGTCTGCAGTAAGGAGTGAACAGTGAGGCAGCTGAGCTCGCCAGTGATACCCAGCTATTTAGAGAAGTTAGACTAAAAATGGATTGTAAAGAGCTCTACAAAGATTTTTCCAAACTGTGGGAATGGCAAGCATAGTTCAGTATAAGCAAATATAATGGAACAGACATAAGGCATATAAATTAAAGTCACAATTTTACATATATGCTGACTAAGGAAAAGATCATGGGAGTGTGGAAGACAGCACAATGAAAGTGTTGATCCAGTGTGTCACTGCCGTAAAAAAAAAAAAAAGCAAATTCCATGGTTGCCAGAATTAGAAAAGGATATGAAATAAAATTACCAGTAGCATACTGCCCAGACACAAACCTATTGTGCAATCACATAAAAGGTCTGGTGGCCACACTAAAAAAAAAAAAGATATGGGCAAAAAAGGTAACATACATACTTTTAATAAATAAAAGGCACAGAAGAGGGTACTCTAAAAAAGTCAAAGGTCAGTAGGAACTCCCCCAGGAAGGGGCAGTCAGAGTATTTGGTGGTGATCAACTTAGAAAAAGGGAAGAACAGGTTGCTTACCTGTAACTGTGGTTCTCTGAGTGGTCATCTGTGCCCTCTCACAATGGGATGTTCGTGCATGCGTAGTGGCGTTTTGGAAAGTTCCCGAGCTGTGCAGCTTGGCAGGAGCCCCTCCCTCCCTCGGTACTGAGCATGCTCAGTCTTGCCAAGCTAATGGTCTTCCCTCAGTTTCAAACTCTGCCGAGGAAGGGACTTGAAAGAGGGGAGGCTGGGTAGGTGTGCGTCATGGCACAGATGACCACCCGAAGAACCACAGTTACAGGTAAGCAAGCCGTTCTTCTTCTTAGTGGTCTCTGTGCCTCACACAATGGAAGATTAAGTAGCTTACCGCTGGATGGCGGGTCATGTCCTAGAGAATGGAGGACAGCACTGTACAGCCAAAGCAGGCATCACATCAGGCTCTGCAATCAAGGTGATAGTGGTGGACAAAGGTCAGAGGCCATGACCACGTAGCCACGTGACAAAGCTCCTGTAGGTCAATTCCCTTGAGAAGGGCTGCCAAGGAAGCCACAGCCCTGGTAGAGTGGAGGCGTGAAGTGGAGACGGAGGTGGTTCCCCAGTGAGTTCGTAGGCAAGGTGAATTGTCTGGACAACCCATTTAGAGAACCGTTGAGTGGATACTTTATGACATTTCTGATGTCCACCGTAGCAGACAAAAAGGTGGGTAGTAAGGCAAAAGGTCAAAGTATGTTGTAAGCAGAAAGCTAGGGCCCAGCGCACATTGAGTGAGTGGAGAAAGCGCTCAAGAGGCGAAGACGGTTCAGGATAGAAAGTCGGCAGAATGATATCTCGGTTCAGATGGAAGTCAGAGATGACTTTAGGGAGGAAAGAGAGGTCCAGGCACAGGACCACCTTGTCCCTATGAAACACCTAGAAGGGTTCATCTGAGCATAACGCAGTCAGTTCTCCTGCTCTTCTAGCTGATGTAACAGCAACCAAGAATGCCATCTTCAGAGTGAGAAGGCGGTTGTCAGACGTGGCCATAGGTTCAAACGGATGGCGCATGAACTGGGAAAGGACGAGAGACACGTACCATGGAGGAAGAGGCAGGGAGACAAGAGGGTAGAGATGCAGGCCTTTAAGGAACTGCTTGACCACAGCATTCCTGAAAAGAGCAGAGGAAGGAGAACCACGTGGTTGGTAGGCGACAATCATGGAGAGGTAGACTTTGAGAGAGGAAAAGGTCAGTCCTTGTTCCCATAGAGAGAGGAGGAAATGCAGCACTGTTGACAGGGAGGTCGGAGAAGGAGCCCCACCTCTGGCATCCGCGAAAGCTGTGAACTTGCGCCGCTTGTAGTTGTAGGACCTGCCAGTGGATTCCTTCCTAGCAGCCGTAAGGACTGCCTAGATAGCAGGAGAGTCTAGAAGGTTATCCTCCACATATGCAGGTGGAGGCAAGGGAGGTCCAGGTGAAGTATGCGACCGTTCAAGTGCGAGAGGAGGTCGGGCATGCACGGAAGCAGCATCTGGCGGCCCCAGGAGATGGTGAGAAGGGGCCCCAACCAATGTTGTCTCAGCCAATAAGGGGCTACGAGAACGGCATCTGCCCTGTCCGTGGCAATCTTGGCCACCACTCAGCCCAGGAGAGGAAGTGGAGGAAAGATGTAGAGGAACCTTTGTCCCAAGGAAACTGGAACGCCTCTCCGAGGGAGTGGTGTTCCATGCCTGCTCTGGAGCAATAGCAGGGGCATTTCCTGTTCTGGTGCATGGCAAAGAGGTCGATGGATGGGTGCCCCACTGGGACAATATATGGCAGAAGACGACGTTGGAGAGGGACCACTCGTGATGGCACGCTGTGTCTCTGCTCAGCATGTCCTCTGTAGCGTTGTCTTGTCCTGCTAGATGCACTGCAATTGGGTGGATCCGCAGCGGGACACACCAAACCCATATCTGCAACGCCAGATGGAGCAGGATGGACGAGTGGGTGGCCTCCCTGGCGGCTGACGTAACAGACAGCCGTCGTATTTATGGACAGGATCTGGACAGTCTGTCCTACATGGAGATTCCGAGAAGCCCGGAGGGCCTTGAATATTGCCAAGAGCTCCAAGGCGTTGATATGAAGATGTTTCTCCAGTCCAGTCCAATGATCCTGGACAGAGAGGCAATTGCAGTGGGCTCCCCAATCGAGGAGGGATGCGTCAGTGGTGATGGTGAGGGACGAATGGGACTCAGTAAAGGGCATTTCGGACAGTAGATGGTGCAGAGACAGCCATCAGCAGAGGGAATCCCTGACAGGATGAGGGATCCGAAGAATTTGACACTAGTTGTCAAGGAGAGGGTCGAAATGCCTGATGAACTAGTGTTGGAGAGGATGGGCAAGGAAGCAAGACAGGTAAGTGACCGCGGTCATGGCTGCCATGTAGCCGAGAAGTTGTTGAATGCGACGAGTGGAAACGGATGGACTGTGTAGAATAGCGGCTGTCACTCAGCGCAGTACCCACACGCGTCTCATCAGCAGGAATGCCATGGCAGAAGCAGAGTCCAGAGTGGCCCCGATTAAATCTAGGGTACGTGCAGGTTCCAAGTGGGACTTCTAGGGATTCACCCTGAGGCCAAGACTGGAAAGAAGGGTAAGAGCAAGACGAATGTCCTCGTATAGCTTTTGCTTGCAGGGTGCCATCAATAACCAATCATCCAGATAGAAGTACATCATGATGTGTTTCACGCGGAGGTAAGACACCACAGGGGCCAAGCACTTGGTGAAGACTCTGGGGGCGGCAGACAGGCCGAAAGGAAGAACCTTGTACTGGTAACAGGAGCCGTTGACCGCAAACTGGAGGTACCTCCTGTGTTGAGGGCGAATGGCGATATGGAAGTAGGCATCTTACAGATCTATGGATGTGAACCAGTCCCAACGCCTAAGGAGAGGAAGGATGGATAACAGGGTGACCATCTTTGAACTTCCGGAGGAAGATGAAGGATTTGACCCCCCCGGGAGGTCCAGAATGGGTCGGAGAGTGTCGTCTGCCTTCGGTACGGTGAAATACCGGGAGAAGAAGCCGGTGGATTTGGCCGAAGACTGCAGTCGCTCTATGGCCCCTTTGCAAAGGAGGGTATTGTTCTCATCAAGAAGAGCAGGACTGGAAGGTGTGGAGTACAAGACCCCCAGAGGAGGAGAAATTTGATGGCGTAGCCAAGACAGGTGACCGTTAATACTCAGGAGTCCGAAGTGATGGAGCGCCAGGTGTTGAAATGGCGAGCCAGTCCTGGGATCTTGGACAGATGGCTTGAAAGATGGAAGAGTGGTAGAGATGGCGACCTGCAAGGGAAGTAAAAAATGGGACTTCGTAGCCGAAGCAGACTTCTTCAAAGATGGTTGACAATGCCTGAAGGAACAACGAGATGAAGAAGCCAGCAGAGAAGACTGCTGAGAGGACCGTCGTGGAGAACGTGACCTGTAAGAGTAGGACGAGTGTCTCCACGAGGAGCAGAATGAGGACCACCTCCTAGACTGGGCCAATGGATGAAAATCCATCTTCTTCACTGTCAGATGAGCTTCCATCACATGGTCCACAGCATCATCCATGGTGGCATGGAAGAGGCCCTGACCACAGAAGGGGAGATCTTCAATCCTCTTCCTGCTATCTTCAGTCAGGCCAGCAGATCAAAGCCATGCAAACCGGCGAAGAGCGATCGCACCCACCATCACCCGCGCTGCACCCTCAACAGTGTATCGGGAAGATTGGATCTGCTGTTTTGTGAGTGCAACAGACTCATTACAAAACTGTATGGCCCGGTGGTCATCCGGTAAATGAGACATTGGAAAAATCTATCCCGTATATTTCTTTGATACGCCACCAGGCAGGCCTGAGTGTTAGAGATCCTGGCAATCAAAGAACAGGCTGAATAAAACTCGTGGCCAAAAATATCCAGACGATGACCTTCATGATCAGGGGCTCGTATGGGCTCTCTTACCCCCTTTTGTTTGAGAGGACTCAATAAAAATAGAGGTTGGAGTAGGATAATTGAAGAGAAAGTCAACATCCTTCTGTTGAGTCCAGTACAGATGTTCCAACCGATGAGGAATCAGCTGGAAGGAGGCTGGCTGGGACCACGGGTGCTTAAGTACCTCCTGTAGGACTGGCAGGAATGGAATTGGGGCCGTTGTTGCAGGACGCATGTTGACGTAGTGGAAGAATGGGCCAGAGATGTCAAGGCCCAAAGCATTGGCCATCCTTACGAGGATGTCTGAAAACTGCTTTACGTCTTTGGGAGCAGAGTCCGGAGTCTGTTCCCCGAACGCAAGTGGAGGAGAAGTGTGAGACTGTGGAGTAGAGTCTGTAGAATCATCGTCAGAATCATAAGAGCCAGATGATGGAGAAGATGGAGGTAATTGAGATTGGTGGGCTCGAGTAGCCAAAGACGCATCTGGGACGGCAGATGGAGTAGGTACCAAGGTCGGTATGGTAGGTGGAGCAAGTACTGAAATTGGTACCATAGTCGGTACTGAAGCCGGTGCCGACGAGATCGGTAGAACAGTTGAAATTGGTATGGCGAGAGACTGCGTCAATAACGGGGCTGACGAAGTAGAAGGAGGGAGAGATGCCAGTTGGTTGTCCAGCGGAGGCCGAGACACTGTCGCTGTCACCTGAGGTGGAGGTGAGATGGCCCAGTAATGAGGTGATTGATCACGGGACCAATGACAAGGATGAGATGGACAGCGTCAGTAGTAAACTGACCGGGACCAACAGCAGGACCAAGAATGGCGGTAGAGGCAAACGACAGTAGCGCGACTCCGAAGGAGAGCACGATGGGGAGTGAGAACGTCAAGGCTGATATAGGGACCAGCGACTATCATCAGGATGGTATCGGTCACGATACACTGGCGAATAAGAGTAATATGAGCCGGGCTGCTCTCTCCAAAGATGTTCATGGCCGTAACGGGCTATATAGGATGCTGATGAGAAGGGCAAATCCAATCTGGCCGACGCAACATCATGAACGCCACGGTAGCCATGATCCCAACGATGAGGTGATCTACCTCTTTCACCACATCCCAGAAAGTGGGCTGGTCTCAGGAAGAAGCCTGAGAAGCATCTGATACAGGTGGGCGGTCCATCTCAGGACGGCTAGAAGAAACAGCTGGAGGAAGCGGAGGTTGGGAAGATCCCTCTCTGGGTTGGCCCAATGTAACAGGCAGAGAAGCAGTCAGTGTAGGCCGACAGTCCCGGTCAGACGCAAGATTGATAGTTGCCAGGACTGACAGTACTTGAAGCTGGAGTGGACATGCAGCAGCGAAAGAGCAGAAGCCTCTGCCTCCTCCACGGTAGAAGCCTGAGGCTGCATTGGTGAAGGTGTTGGTAGAGGACTGACAGAAGTCGGTCGAGTGGCCGACGGACAAGTAACGGGAGAAGGAGAATGGTGTTTCTCCTTCTTCTTCTTCTTCTTGGGAGCTACAGAAGAATGACACAATGAAACCTGCTTACGCTCTGCCAAGGTTGGCACCTTGCGAGGCTGCTGGGTTGACGTTGGCTGTGAGCTGGAAGAGGCATCTACAGAACTAGAAGACGGGACCACAGGCATCTTCAAGAGCTTCGGAATCCTTGGCAAGGAGGAGATAGGTGGCAAAGTCGACGGAGTCGATGTCGATACCGAGGCTGTTAGTACTGAGGAGGCAGTCGATACTGTCAAGGTCGTGGTTGAAGATTTTGATGTCGAAGGACCTCGCGAAGGCTGTGTTGTCACTGAGGCAGCAAAGACAGCAGTATTTGAAGCCGCCTGATCTTTTAACTGAAGAGCCTGCTCCCAACAGTAAGATTTCAAACGAGAGGCCCTGTTCTTAAGTGTTTGCAAGGTAAATTCCTTGCAAATAGAATAGGGTCGAACGTTATGGCCCTCTCTGAGGCAGAACAAGCACTCGGAGTGGGCGTCAGACAGTGAAACCTTGCGGCCACAGATAACGCACAATTTGAAAAGACATAAGAGGAGGGAAGAGTCCTTACAGTTTTTATCCTGGAAAAGAGTAGCAAGAAATCCAGAGAAAATATGAAGAACAGAAACTGCTCAGCAAGCAGACCTTCTGAGCTGCTAACTGATTGGCAGACAAAAAGAAACTGAGGGAAGACCATTAGCTTGGCGGGACTGAGTACCAAGTGGGGGAGAGGTTCCTGCCAAGCTGCTCTGCTCTGGAACTTTTCGAAATGTTACTGCGCATGCGCAAAGATCCAATTGTGTGAGACACAGAGACCACAAAGAAGAAAATATAATACTAGGTTTAAAAAATTATGCACAGTTTCAAGACAGTGGACAGGGGAAAGCATTCCTCCATCTCTCTTAAGCTGAATATTCTGAGTCAGATAAAAGGAAGTATACCTTCATATAACATTTAATTTTGTGGATTGTAACCACAAGTTGTAGCAATCAACTTGGACAGCTATAAATGAGGTTTAGACAAATTCTTGGAAGATAAGGCTAACAGCAGCTATGAGTCATGATAAATACACGTTATATTCAGTATTAGAAATGGTATGCCCCCGAGTACCGGTTGATGGGGGAAAGAGTGGCAGGTACTCACTGCTCTTCTGTCCTGCCCATGGGCTTCCCATAAGGAACTGACTGGCCACTGTGTGAACAGAAAACTGGGCCAGATAGTCCTTTGGTCTGATCCAGCTGAGCTGTTCTTAAAATTCAAGTGCACAACAAGGGAATGAGACATCAGTAGAACTTGACAAAAAAATATTCAGGATAAGCTGTAGAGCTGAAACAGCACAGGCCCATCGAAAAGAAAAAGTCAAAGACCAAGGCAGCATATGAGAAACCTTGCCTGTCATTACGCTAGCCCTGACAGGATATAATGGAAATAGGAAGCATGGAAAGTAATAAGGGGGGAAATGGCAGGAAGACAATAGAAAAGCAGGTTTGGAGAAGCTACTCCTTGAAAGTTTCTACTCCAGGCCTTTCAATATGTTTGAAACAAAAAATTGTAATATGTCTGAAACAAAAAATTTTGATTTCCATGACCGCTAGGTCCATTTCCTTCTCTTCTACCATCCTAAAACTGAGAAACAGAAAGCTATACTCTTCCCAGCAGCAACCCCATGCCTGCAAAGATCTGATTTCTACAGCTTTTCCCAGCACGCATCTTCTTTTCCACAGAAAGCATTCTGCACTGGTAAATTTAAGTCTACGTGCCTCTCGGTGTATTCTTAGCTTCCGCTTAAAGACTAATTAAAGGCACTGGGGAGATGGTGTGGGGATAACTAGTATAGTTTCTCTTTGCTAACTGAAGCAAGGATATACATGGCTTGCCAAGAGGTCAACACCCCTGAGTTTCCAGAAAGGAGAGAAGAACCAAAAGCCAAGAGTACAGGATAGCAACTACCAGCCAGAACCAGAAATTCTTTCCATAGGCAGAACTGAAAGAGTGATTTCAGAAAAAGCCAGCTGAATCAACACTGAAATGTTATATAAGGCAAGAATGGAAGCAAGGGGCACGAAGATACAAGTTTTTCTCCTTAATGACTTAACTAGTCAAGGCAAAGGGGGAAAGAAGGCACATTGCTCCTTACAAGGAAGCAGTTACACAGAGTTTGCAAGTGTCTCAAGGGTCTTCCTATAATACTGCCAGATGTCATTGCGCCCCCCACATACACCAAGGGTGGAATTCAGGCAATTCTCTTCTTGTTGTTGGACTGTAATTACCACACGCTCTAGCCAGTGGAACTAATGGTATGGAATGCTGGGAACTGTAGTCCCCAGACACATCTGGAAGCTGAATGATTCCCACTGCTGCCCTATGAGAAAATTTGTGCACTCCTACCACACCACTTCTTAATACGATTTCTGGAAGCTCAAATAGGAAAAATGCAAGCATATTTCCATTTGAGAGTTTTTACCTTAGTTATGGAAGCTTGATAAATGATACTTTGCTTACTTCCTCTGAACAGCGTTTGCAGTGGTGAAATTATCAGCAACAGTGTCCTAATTTCCTTGCTGTTTCCTCAAGTCTGCAATTTCTTTATGCCTTTGTTGCCATCACTGGTTTGCCTGACTTTCAGTAGCTACTAAGAGCTTGCGCCTTGTGTGTGTGGATCTCTGACAAGATGGCTTAGCTGATCAAGTGTTTTTCATACAGTTGCAATGTGGCTGATTCACACGTGTGTTTTTTTCACTGTGGTTTATATTACGTTACTTGTAAAACTTATTTTCTGCTCCATGGGCAGTCTGCAGTAGAGGGAGCCTTTTTTTTGGTAAACCAACAAGGTTGGCCATAGCACTCTTGGTACTTAAAAGGAATAACAGAAAAAGAAATAGCTGCAAGGTGCTCTTCTGGTATGAATTATACTGAGGAATCACAAGATTCTCTTCTGTAGCCATATTTATTTCAGACTCCAAATATTAGCTCATGAAATATTGCGCTGGTATAATCTCTAGAAAAAGAGTGAGACTATTTTGCAAGGTCCAATATGAATACTGCATGTCAGATTATATTTATATTGAGTTAGATAGGTAGTAGCATTAAATTATTTATGAAGTTTCCCATATGATCCACAGTTATTTATTATGTTTACATAATAATTCTATATTAAAAATATTTTTTATGAATGAAGACCAATATTTGTAAGTTGCAGACTTTCCTTTCTTCAGCTAACATTTTATACTGAAAGCCTCACAAACCACAAATGATTCAGCAGTTGTTCAGATTATGGCCGAACTCCCCATCAAACCTTCTAAAGTCAGATTGGCACAACATCGCAACATAGCATGAAAGAGAATTTATCTGCTCACAACCTCAGAACACATATGGTTCTTCATCTGCAGATAACTGCAAAAGCTTACTTTGAAGTAAGAAAAGGAATCATGCAAGCACACCTTGGATGTGTTCCAAATTGCCCCCAAATGGGCAATTTTTCTAGTTTCATTTGCAGGAAGGTCAATTACCTCTTCAAAACACGCCCAAAAAATCTTTCTTGCTCATCATCTGTCTTCCTAAAGTAGAATACTGTTTTGATTATCTGCTCATTTTCTCTCAAGTTTTTAGAAAGCCAAGGTTCTATAAGATGTGACTGTTGCTGCTACTGTTGTTGTGTGCCTCTAAATTGTTTCCTACTTACAGCAATCCCAAAGTGAACCTACCACAGGGTTTTCTTGGTGGGATTTGCTCAGAAAGGGTTTGCCTTTGCCCTCCTCTGAGACCGAGAGAGTGTGACCTGCCCAATATCACCCAGTGGGTTTTCATGGGTGAGTGGAGATTCAAATCTTGATTTCCATAGTCATAGTCCAATGCTCATACCACTACACCACTCTGGCTCTGCTATAAGATACAGTCCTTTTAAAGTTTAAGAGAACAAATGATGAATCCAGGCTCCAAAATGCAACAGAGGAATCCGCTCCCTTCCGTGGCTGCTCCCCCTCAAAAAGTTAACAGGAGATAAGGGTGCAGGCAAGGCTATCAAACAAAACTGAAGGAGGAAAGCTAAGAATATTAATGGATCAGAACGTTCGTCTCCTGCCTTGTCCAGATAGGGCAAGGGGATACCAACTCATCTTTTCCTTCCACCAAACACTTTCCTTCCACCAAGCATCTTCCTTAGAATGGTGCATTAACCAAATTTGCCTGAGATTTGGCATCTGCTTCCTAGTGTTTCAATCATAAGGCTCTATGCCCTATGGCAGTTGCTGCCACTGACCTGTCCACAAATGCAGCAGCATCTTAACCTGCATCTACAATACACTGTAGAATTTGCTCTAATTTAGCTAAGGACCATCTGTATAGTACAAGTGGAATCATCTTCTGACCTAAGCGCCTCTTGAATCCAGAGTATTCCTGCTCTGGCAAACAAAGAACTGGCCACTGAAACTCTAACAGACACTGCTGATGCTTTGTGAGAACATTTCAAGGCAAAATCAATCCTTTTCTCATGCATAAATTTTAACATGTCCCTCTCTCTAGGGGTAATTGCATAGTACATCAAAGGAGAGACAAGAGCATCAACCAATGGAATAAATAATACAGTGGCCCCCTGATTTTTGTGAGGTTTGGGTGCAGAATTCTCACAAAAGTTTTAAAAAAACATGAATAACTTCTTTCCACTCGAGTGAGCACCCTACCTCCCATTCCTTTCCAGGCCCCTCCTATTCTCCCCCTCCCATTCTCTTGCCTTTTGTCTGGGCATACTACCTCTCTTCTCCATGCCCACACAAAAGGTAAGTGAATGGGAGGGGGAAGCCCTGCATGTAGAAGAGGCATGCAGACATGCCCCTCCCCACTCCCCCCCACCATTCTCTTGCCTTTTCCCCACATACCCACACCTTCTTTCCACACGCTGGGGCAACAGGCAAGAGAAGGGGAAGGCTCACTTGCATGCACTTTCCTTCTCTGAATGCAGGGCTCCCCACTACCATTCATTTGCTTTTCGCCCAGAAGCAGAGAAGAAAGGCACAGTGTGCCTGGGCAAAAGGCAGGGGAATGGGGGGGGGGAATGGGAGGGAGGCAGGCAAGTGGGGGCCTCATGAATAATCAAGTTTGTGAAGGTCAGAACCACAAATTGGAGGGAGGACTATAGCTCCATCATCTTTGTATCAAATGTGAATCGGTTTCTACTGTAACCAACAAACCTTTTTGAGGTGACAGCGGACTCCCCACTCAGATTCAATAAGGTCTAAAAATAACTCTGTCATGGGAATTTGTACGATTTGACAGGGTCCTTTTCAACACTGCTGCTATTGACTTGTCTTTCTCACTACTCAAATTATCTTGACCGTGAGGGGATAACCCAGAGCGTGGTGGATTGCTCCTTACGCCCTCCTGAGAATGGTAAAACAGCCACCACTCAGGACTTGATCCTGGATGAACATGCCAACCTGGCACGTATTAGAGATCTGGCTGGACGAGGTGGGGGGGGGGTTAATCTCTTTCAGCTTTGCCCACCAAGATTCTGCAGCAGGCATGACGGGGGGGGGGGCAGGGAGATGGAGTTGCATAGGTGTATTGGAATAATACTCCCTTGATCAGGTATCCAGCTCCCTCAGTCTGCAGAATGTTAGTGTATTTATTTAAAGCTAGGTAGCCAGGAGAGATTAGGGATTCTGTTGGTGTACCACCCACCCTACTGCTCAACAGTCTCCCTTACTGAGCTAGCTGGGATGGTCTTGGGGGGACTTCAACATTCATGCTGAGGCTACCCTTCTGGGAGTGGTTCAGGACTCCACGTCCACCACGACAACAATGGGTCCATCTTGAGTGGTATCTGGCCCCGCTCATGCTGCTGGGCGCACTCTAGCCATTGTTTTCTGTAAGGGGAGTACAATGGTGATCTGAGAGAGGAGGAGCTTTCTGCTGTTCCCTTGTCATGGACAGATCACTTCTTGGTCAGGTTTAGACTTGCTGGGACTCACTCCGATGGGGTGAGGGACCCACTAAGATGGTCTGTCCCAAGAGGCTTATAGATTTGGATGGATTCCTGATGGCTCTTTGGGCATTTCCTGCTGCCCTGGCAAGCAATCCTGCTGAAGCTCTGGCTGACCTCTGGAATGGGAAAATGACCAGGGCACAGACATGATCACTCCTAAGCATCACTTCTCATGAAGTGGAGTTAAGTGAGTCCCCTGGTTTTCTAAGGAGCTGGCTGCAAAGAAACATAGGAGACAGAAACTAGAGTGGCAACAGTAGGAAATTCAGAATGAATCTGACCAAAAACAGGCTTAAGCCTATCTGAAGGCCTATGGTGGGACTATAAAGGTAACAACAAAGGCTTTCCTAGTTAACATTGTTGCAGCTGCAGAGAACCATTCAGTACAGTGGTTTCAAGTGGTCAAGAATCTGTTATGACCTTGCTCCAAGGAGAATATAAGTCACAGAGAAGCCCGCTATGAAGAAATTTGTCCACCATTCTGCAGACAAAATCACTGGAATTTGCTCTTATGTCAGAAGTGATACAGTCCACTCTGATGCCAGAATTGATACAGTTGCAGTCGAGGTAATCTTGGCCCCTTCTTGTCCAGTGTCGATGGATACTCTCCAATTTGTACACCCTGAGGATGTGGACTGGATCCTTGGATAAGTGAGAGCCATCACATGTATACTAGACTCTTGCCCTTCCTAGCTAATTAAACAGGTCAGAGGGGGACTGGCTGAGTGAGTAAGGAAAGAGATCAACGCTTCTTTACAAAAAGGCAGGGTCCCAACAAACCTGAAGGATGCTGAAGTAAGACCTCTTCTAAAAAACTCTTTCCTGATTCCTACTATACTACATAACTAAAGGCCGGTCTCTAACAGTCCATTTTTGGGCAAGGTACTAAAGTGTGCAGTCTCAATTCCAGGGGTACTTGGATGAGGCAGATTATCTAGACCGATTTCAGTCCAGTGTCAGACCTTGTTATGGGACACAAACAGCTTCGGTTGCCTTAGTGGACAACATATGCAGGGAATTGGACAGGAGTGTGTCCCTGTTGGTTCTGCTGGATCTTTCAGTGGCTTTTGATATCATTGCCCGTATCCTTCTGAGTCACCTTGCTGGGATGGAGCTTGGAGGTACTGTTTTCCAGTGGCTCCATTCTTCCTTGGAGGGCGCTCTCAGAGGGTAATGCTGGAAAATTCCTGCTCAATTCCTTGGCCATTGATCTATGGACTCTCTCAGGGTTCAATCTTGTCCCCTATGCTATTTAACATCTACATGAAACTGCTGGGAGAGGTTATCTGGAGTTTGTGGTTAAGTGTCACCAGTATGTTGACGATACTCAGCTCTACTACTCCTTTCCATCTGATTGCAAGGAGGCAGCTCTGTGCTAAACCAGTCTCTGGTAACTGTAATGGACTGGAAGGGAAACAAATTGAAACTTAATTCAGACAAGACAGAAGTGATCCTGGTGAGTAGAAAGACAGATCTGGGAATACGGATGTGGCCTGTGTCGGATGGGGTTACTTTCCCCTGAAAACACAGGCTCACAGTTTGAGGATATTGCTGGATTCAGCTCTGAGCCTGGAGGCCCAGGTTTCAACAGTGACCAGGAATGCTTTTGCTAGTGCCCCAACTGTGCCTGTTTCCTGGAGAAGTCGGATCTGGCACAGTGGTACATGCCTTGGTTACATCCTGTTTGTATTACTGTAACGCACTGTACAGTGAGCTGCCTTTGAAAAGGGCTCAGAAACTACAGCTGGCCCAAAGAACTGCAGCCAGGTTGTTAACCAAGGCTGGCTACAGAGAGCATACAACTCCCTTATTGCAACAGCTTTACTGACTGCTAGTCCATTTTCAGGTACAATTCAAGGTGCTGGTTTTGACCAACAAAGCCCTAAATGACTTGGGCCCAGGTTATCTGAAGGACTGTATCTCCCCTTATGAGCCCATTAGAACCTTAAGATCATCTGAAGAGGCCCTTCTCTCTTATCTCACCACCATCTCGGCAAATTTGGTGGGAACAAGGAAGAGAGAACACATCCTCGGTAGCCACTTGCATACCTTAGAACTCTCTCTCTAGAGAGGCCAGGACGGCCCTATCCTTATTCTCCTTCCATGGCAGGCTAAAAGATTTTAGCGCCATCTGGCTTCAATAAATTGATAGGCTTGGGCCATTAATGCTGTATGACTATTTTTCATGTTGGTATTGTTTTTAATGTATTTTAGTGTATTTAATGTTTTTAACATTTAACGTTCTTAATTTTATACATTATTTATTTATTTTTCAATGTTACAGTTATGCTTTCATGTTTTAACTTGTACTGTTTTAATGTTAGCTACTTTGAGTTTTAATGTCGGGAGAAAGGTGGGATACAAATAAAAGTAATAATCATAAACGAGCAACGACTCTAGGACAACTTTGAGAAAGGAATTAAGGTTACGTGCTGAGACTTTTCAATTTGTATTATTCCCTGAAGAAAAACATACATCATCATCTAATTTGTGGGAGGCAGCCCCTACCGTGTGGTCTTGGTAAAAGAACCAGCAGGTTAAAGCCCTGGGTCACGATTGGAAGAACGCACTATTCTAGGAATGCAGTAAGGATGAGCCATCAATACTTAATCATGATGTTTCAAAAGTCATTTAGTTTGCCAACTCATGAAGCAGATGTGATCCTACAATAAGTATACATATTCAGTTAAGCACATTCAGAAAGTGCCAGACAAATGTCCAAGGGATGTCTGACAGACTTTATAAGGGCTACATCAGTGCCCCAGGTTATTACAGGTAGGTTCTCACAGCCCTTTTCATAGGGAAAAAAAAAGGTTAGTCGTCAGAAGAGAAAAATAAATGCTTGGTTTCCAAAGTTGGGGAAAATGTGAAGTAACAATGCCAACAATGCTGTGTAGCTACAGGCAAGCTAAGAACTTTTAAGACATAAGAAATATGTAAACAGAGATTCCAGAAGAAGAGGCAATTGACAGTTACAAAGCGAAGGCTTGGCGTCCATTCCTCACACTGCTTGCTCTTCCTTTATAAAGGAAGTCTAAAAATTAGGTTTGCTGTGTTTTGTTAAAATTGGCTACACACAATAAGGCACTATATTGCATCATTTTTAAGTCAGAAAGAGCAAGTTCAATTCTGGATGAGAGAGCAATCTCATTCTAAGAGGCCTATAAGCTCCCTCTACTTAAACTTTTCCTCACACTTCCATAGGGACACACTTATCTGCTGTATACCTATTCAGACCAAGGGTAGGCAACCTGACGTCCTTCATGAGTTTTGGACTACAACTCCTATAGTCCCCAACCACCAGTATGGTGACTGGGGCTTATGGGTACTGTAGTTCAAACTATTTGGAAGGCACCAATTTGTCCACCCCTAGTTACGCTGCAAATCTTCAGAATTTCAGATAATGCTAGAGATGTCAGGGACTGAACCTAGGACCACACGCATGTAGAGCATGTGCTCTACCATGGAACTACAACCCTTTCTATATGTTCCATTCTTAAAAGTAGAAGAAAGAGAGAAATGGCATAGCCTGATATTCATCACTGCATTAATGTGACAGAAACAACCTGCTTCTGGCTTTGCCACACAGGAGCTCACCTTGTGCTTGTGTCACATGGAAACCACTTGATCATGCACTGGGATAACACTGGTCCCAAGGAGCTGCCACTTTGTTCCAGACATCAAGAAGGAGTATGACTCTTGCTTGTTTATGTACACAAGACTGCAGTGTTGTCTGTAATTGCATGGGATTTTCCTCCTGGGCATATCTAATGGCAATAATGGTCAGTAGGTTGATTGTGTGTGTTTTCTTGCTCTCATCTCCTGGCAGGGCTGGCCCAAAACATTTTGCTGCCTAAGGCAAAGAAAAAGACATTCCTTCTCCATTTCCATGTATGGAGGTAAAATGGACTTCAACACTGGAGATCAGATGCTGTCCTTCACTGCACCTGGGGATAGTTGGATAGTACAGGAGTCTGGACAGAGGAAGAATGGCTAAGGAGCCCATTCACAGTTGCCTGCCAGCACCTGCAAACTGAGGTGGTTGCCTTTCTCTGTGTAATGGTGAACAGACCCTATCTCCAGTAATAATGACCCATCAACCTACCTCAAGAGAATAACCCACCATTTTAAAGGGGCAGGTGTTATTAGTGCAACTCGTGAAGGCTGACCTTTTTGAATTGTACTACATGAGTATTACTGGCTGAAAATTAGTAATATTTCTGTGAGACATTTTGCATATAGATAAGCAAATGGCAAGAAAGGAATCTGGTATCTTATCCGTGCCATCAGAGAAGAAATGGAGCTACTGTCCTATGAGCCCTCCCAGGCAGTGTATCACAAAGGGCAGAAGCTTTAAGGAAGCAGAGAAAGGAGCTCTGCACAGACTCTACAAGGCAGGCAGTGGCTTTCTACTCAACAGGGCTAGTTGGGCCCAACTGCATTTTCAACAAGCTAGGATTTGCTACACCCAGTTATTCAGAGACACATAGAGAAAAGAAGTGAGAACTGCCTGCTCACAGCCTCCTGGCACCATCCCCAGCAGCAGCTCCCTGGCTCCCTGCCCCTTCAACACATACACACCCACGGAGGTCTCCAGCATGCCGGTATCCTCCAAGCGCAAATAAGCTTATTACGGACCATGGCTTTGCCAGACTTAAGAGCAGGAAAGTCTGCTGCCTTGAGGGTCTGCTGCCCCGAAAGATGGACTTGGCTTGGATTTAAATACAGGATATCATGACCAGCCATATGACAGCCCAAGACCTGCATGATGAGATGCCTGATTCCAGGCCAGTCTTCACAATCAGCATGCTCCCTGTAGGGAGAAAGGAAGTGCGTACTTTACCCATTACCTACTGCCACACTGAGGGAGATTTACACAAGATTTGTAGAACAGCCCCACAAGCTCTGGGAGGGTGTCACAGAATGTGGTCCCCTCCACTCCCGCTCTGCATAATCTTTCGAATATGAACACTCGGCCACAGATGTTAAGATCTCTCAGTTCCTGAAGACAGGAACGTCCAGGCCCGAAGGCTTTTCACAGACCTTTCTCCAAGCAGTAATTCTTACATTAACAGTTTTTCGTACAAAAGCAGAGTGTGGAAAGCTGGACGGATGTTCACCCAGGTGCAATTCCATTGCTCTGTGTAGCCAATATCCCACAGTTACATACAGACCCTAAATGGGCCTCTGCAGCAGCTTAGTGTCTACTTATAGCTCCCTATGGTAGGGGCAGGAATGCTTGCGAAAAAGCAATGCAAATAAAATGTCTGGTTGTTCTATCCAGTCTGGCAGAAAAAGCATCTAGCAGCCCCAGATGTTCCTGGACCAATTCTTGTTAGGTTTCTCATCTGTATTCTTCACTACATGATAGGAAGAAATTCCATGACTAGTGAAATCCCAGCTGGGAAATAACACATAGTTTTCTTGGCTGGCTCTGTCTTTAGACAGCTGGGTGTACAGCCACCAACGACTTGCATCACCTTTTACCGAAAACCTCCCACATACTGAAAAGTGATGAGCCCCAGGAAGAAAGCTAACAGAAGTGGGTAGTGGGGAAGAGTACAGGTTGCAGGGACACAGAAATACAGGTCTATGATTCATCCTAAAAACAAAGAGCTTACAGAGATGAAGAGGAGGAAAAAAAACGGAGTGTTCCTGAAGTTGCACCAAGGCATACTGACAGATCTAGAAGAGGGAGAAATGTGTTGATTCCATAACAGGAGAACATGCACCCTGGGCCCCAATTTGATTAATCTAAGTGAAGTCCTAGCATTGTCCCTCCATCTGTATGAAGACTGGGGCTACTGAGGTAGGCAGCCCATGTTGAACTCAAAGATAATGTTCTTTCAGAGTTTTGTTAGAAGTACTGTATTCCCTACAGCAGATGTTCTATGACATTCTTCCACTGTTCTTGCCCAAGATACGGTGTGTCTACACAAAAGAAGAGGAATGTTAAAGTTGAAGGATGGAACCTGGCAGTTACCAGGCAAGACACCAAGTAGTTTTATGTCATGGATGGAAGGCTTATTTGTGGATTTCTAAGAAGGGGAGCTCTACAGCAGGATGGTCACAGGAGAACATTATGTGTCTAGTGACAACTGATGCAGTGATGGTGAAACAGAAACCATTGTTCCTATATGCCAATCTCAACCTGTAAACACACAGACAAGTTGCTAGTCTTGCTGAAGGCATGCAACATCTATAATCCACCCGAATGACTGAGCAAGCAAGAATTTGGACTTGGGTAGTTCTAAGTTGGCATGAATCACACACTGAGCATCATTTTGTCTTTAATCACTATTCTGGTCAGCAGCCAGCTCTTCATTTGTTTACAACATTACCAAATTCAAAATGAGCCCATCTCCAAAGTACTGGAGAGGAAGATACAAATATATCAGTATACATATCAGTCTGTATCATTATGGCTGTAGAAACCATCCTAAAATTAGCTTTGTGTTTTCAGCAAAAATCCACTTGGGCATGAATTCCTGTGCACAAAGAATCAAGAATTCTTAAGTATTCAGGCAAGCCCCCTTCCTCAACAATATACCAATTTTACTAATTTACATTCAGATATATGAAGGCAAACAATTAGGTTCATTTAATACCTGTTCTTTATATGGTTGTTTTTAGAATGGAAATGGTAACACAAAAAGGAGAGATACAGTAATAATAGGAGATTTCAATTACCTGGATATATGCTGGCAGTCAAACTCTGCCAAGACAGCAAAGTCCAGCAAGTTCCTTGCTTGTCTTGCAGACAATTTCATGGTCCAGAAGGTGGAAGAGGCCACAAGGGGATCAAATATTCTAGATCTGATCCTGACCAATAGGGATGACCTTGTTAATGAGGTAGAAATGGTTGGACCTTTAGGGGGGGGAGTGACCATGCCCTACTGGAATTTGGCATTCAGTGGAAAGGAGAAGATAACTGTAGCCAGACACTCATCTTAGATTTTAAAAAAGCGGACTTCTGTAAACTTAAGGAGCTGCTGGCTGAAATTCCGTGGTCAAGAATAGTGAAAGGGAAAGGAGTTCAGGAGGCACGGGAGTTCCTTAAAAGGGAGATACTGAAGGCACAGTCTAAAACTGTGCCAATAAGGAGGAAAAATGGAAGGCATCTGAAGAAACCAGAATGGTTGACTAAGGAACTCTCAGCTGAGCTAAGAGTTAAGAGAAACGTGTACAGGAAATGGAAGAGGGGGGAAACCACCAAAGAAGACTTTAAGCAAGTAGCCAGGAGATGTAGGGAGAAGGTCAGAAAGGCTAAAGCACAGAACGAACTTAGGCTGGCCAGAGACATTAAAAACAATAAAAAGGGCTTTTTTAAATATGTCCGTAGCAAAAGGAAAGAGAAAGAGGCGATAGGGTCGCTGCGCAGAGAAGATGGCGAATTACTAACAGGGGGAAGAGAAAGGGCAGAACTACTTAACACCTTCTTTGCCTCGGTTTTTTCCCAGAAGGATACAAGCACTCAACCTGGCGGTTGGGGAGCAGGGGATGAAGCAGGGGAAATGCATGTCAGGGATTCCAGGCAGGGAACCCTGGGAAAATGATCAGCCCACTGCAAAGATGTTGCATCATGCCACAGCTGTGGGTAATTGCAAGGTTGCATAAGAAACTGGGGTCGTGTGCAGATGGTAGAGGGAGGTGTGCAAACCTCTACCTGATTGATTGTAGATATGTATATAAGAAAGCAATCCCCAGTATGTATTTGTCTGTTGACCAAACCGGTGTCTGGCGCAAGCCTTTGTCCGTCTGTTCCATGTTGTGTACATATTGGAACGTTGCTACAAGATAAAGTGCCTCCTGTTTGGAAGAAACTCCCCCGTGTGTCAGTATCTTTACTGGGGAACAAGGCTGTTGCTGTTGGCTTGCTGACTTCTGGTTTTTCCGCTGCATTTCTGTGGGGCTGAAACTCCTATCATCCCCCAACAGTGGTGATGGGCCCAGACCCAGAGTGCACAGCATCCACAGTGCACCTGTGGATTTCTACTCCATGCTGGCAAAATAGTGTATTCCAGGAGTGCAAACTTTGAAATCCATTCAGGATGGGATAGACTGCACTGTAACCTGGGTAAAAGTGTGAAAAGTGGGAAAAGACTGCACTGTGATCAAGAGGTTTTGGTTCCCCTGGGTAAAAGTGTGCAAAGTGTTCCTGAAATTCCTGAAAATGGAGGGGCAGTGATGTCTGATGAGCAAAAGGACAGTGTCCCGGATCCACTTGGAGGCTCTGAAGATGGAGGGGTGGTGATGGCTGATGCTGAAGAAGAAAGTACTGAGGAAAGTACTGAGGAGGAGAAGCCAGAAGTCTCACTCCATGTCACACCAAAGAGTTCAACACCACCACCTAGTGCTGAACCTGCGTTTAGGGTCAAGCAAGAGCCTCGCACTGAGGCCAGCACTAGTTCCAGGAGTGGTTCTAGTAAAAGTGGGTCAGGAAGTACCCAGTTTGCTGAGTCAGGAAATAAAGTTATGCTTATCCCTAAAAGGTCAGGAGGAGGGTATTTTGTTGTCCCGTGTGACTGAAGCAGAAAACTTACAGTGTAGGACTACATTGGGGTATAGTATCAAAATGTGAGGCAAATGATCCAGGATGGGATTTTGTGCTTGCAGTATTGTCCATCTGTGGATCTGCTCACAAAGGCACTTCCAGTAGTAGGCCATGAGAAGTTGGCAGGTGAACTGGTCCTTGCCACCAAGGTATAAGGTGGAAGATGAATTGTACCCTTGAATGTATGTACTGTATGTATTATGTAACATGTATTGCATGACATGTATGGATTGTGAAAATGTCCTACACAGTGGCCTGACCATTTTGGAGGGGATTGTCAGGGATTCCAGGCAGGGAACCCTGGGAAAATGATCAGCCCACTGCAAAGATGTTGCATCATGCCACAGCTGTGGGTAATTGCAAGGCTGCATAAGAAACTGGGGTCGTGTGCAGATGGTAGAGGGAGGTGTGCAAACCTCTACCTGATTGGTTGGAAATATGTATATAAGAAAGCAATCCCCAGTATGTATTTGTCTGTTGACCAAACCGGTGTCTGGTGCAAGCCTTTGTCCGTCTGTTCCATGTTGTGTACATATCGGAACGTTGCTACAAGATAAAGTGCCTCCTGTTTGGAAGAAACTCCTCCATGTGTGAGTATCTTTACTGGGGAACAAGGCTGTTGCTGTTGGCTCGCTGACTTCCGCTTTTTCCGGTTTTTCCGCTGCATTTCTGTGGGCCTGAAACTCCTATCATCTCCCAACAATGCGGCACATAATAGGTAGAGAGGTGGTACAGGAATACCTGGCCACACTGGATGAACTCAAGTCTCCAGGGCCAGATGAATTGCATCCTAGGATATTAAAAGAACTGGCAGAGGTCATTTTAGAACCGTTTGCTATCATCTTTGAAAAATCTTGGAGGACAGGAGAAGTTCCAGCAGACTGGAAGAGGGCAAATGTTGTCCCCATCTTCAAGAGGGGAAAAAAAGAGGACCCAAATAATTATCGCCCAGTCAGCCTGACGTCAGTACCCGGAAAGATCCTGGAACAGATCATTAAGCAGTCAGTTTCTAATCAGTTAGAAAGCAATGCGGTAATCACGAGAAGTCAACATAGATTTCTAAAAAATAAGTCATGCCAGACTAATCTTATCTCTTTTTATGATAGAGTTACTAGCTTGATAGATGAAGGGAATGCTGTGGATGTAGCATGTCTCGATTTCAGTAAGGTCTTGGACAAAGTTCCCCATGACATTCTTGCAAAGAAGCTAGTAAAATGTGGGCTGGACAGGGCTACTGTCAGGTGGATCTGTAACTGGTTGACTGCCCGTTCCCAAAGGGTGCTCACCAATGGCTGCTTTTCATCCTGGAGAGAAATGACTAGTGGGGTGCCACAGGGTTCTGTCCTGGGCCCAGTGCTGTTCAATATCTTCATCAACGACTTGGATGAAGGAATAGAGGGCATGCTCATCAAATTTGCAGATGACACCAAATTGGGAGGGATTGCTAATACGCCAGAGGACAGGACCAAAATTCAAAATGACCTGGACAGATTGGAGAGCTGGGCCAAGGCTAACAAAATGAAATTCAATAGAGAGAAGTAAGGTCCTACACTTAGGTAGAAAAAATAGAATACAGAAATATAGGATGGGGGACACATGGCTGGATAGCAGTACGTGTGAAAGGGATCTAGGAGTCTTAATAGACCACAAGCTGAACATGAGTCAGCAGTGTGATGCGGCAGCCAAGAAAGCCAATGCAATTCCCGGCTGCATCAATAGGAGTATGGTGTCTAGATCGAGGGAGGTACTGGTACCACTCTACTCTGCTTTGGTTAGACCTCATCTTGAATACTGTGTCCAGTTCTGGGCACCCCAATTCAAGAAGGACATGGTCAAGCTGGAGCCGGTCCAGAGAAGGGCGACCAAAATGGTGAGGGGCCTAGAAGCCATGCCCTATGAGGATAGACTTAGACAGCTGGGTATGTTTAGTCTGCAGAAGAGAAGGTTAAGAGGGGACATGATAGCCATGTTTAAATATTTGAAGGGATGCCATGTAGAGGAGGGAGAGGGCTTGTTTTCTGCCGCTCCAGAGACCAGGACAAGGAGCAATGGATTCAAGCTGCAGGAAAGGAGATTCCACCTGAACCTCAGGAAGAACTTCCTGACAGTCAGGGCTGTCCGGCAGTGGAATATGCTGCCTCGGAGTGTGGTGGAGTCTCCTTCTTTGGAGGTTTTTAAGCAGAGGCTGGATGGCCATCTGTCGGGAGTGCTTTGAGCGTATTCCTGCATGGCAGGGGGTTGGACTGGATGGCCCGTGTGGTCTCTTCCAACTCTACATTTCTCTGATTCTACCACAATTAGGAAACACAAGAAAAACATAAATCAACAGATAACGAAGTTGTTTTCAGGGAAAGCCAAGACTCCTTTATGGAATAAAAAAATTGTCCAGTAACTTTGTTCCCCTGACCTAGGGGATAGCTCTGCATGTTACACAGCTATGCTGATTATGCAATTAATTAAGGAGGTGTTTACAAAATGGTTCAGGTAAAAAAAAAAATCAAGCATGACATTGAGCCAGGGGGAATTCTAACAATTTAAGCTGCAATATAGTTCTGAGATGACAGTCAGGCTCAAAAAAACTACCAAGAAAAGTGGTTCTACTGAAAAGCTGTTTGTATGTGGGTACACCTCTCTCTCCAGGATGGTGAACATAGCCAAGAACAGCAAAATCCACATAGGAGTACTGCATGGAGAGGAGGAAAACAGCACAGCCATTCTCAAACATAACAAGTATTAATCCACCCCTGGAGATGAAAGGGGGCAGGGGCTCTCACTACAGTCACAGCCAAGGAGGAAATAACTTGGAAAGTGGAAAATCATCCTTCTTCCCAGAACTGTCCAGTGACTCACCCAAGGAGGAAGGAATTTGCAGTGGCAGAGGCAGGCTGACATGATGGATAAGTTGAAGTGCAAACAGGAGAGAATGTGATACGTTTAGAAACTGGAACTCTCAGCGTTTATTCCGGGTAGCGAGAGGAAGTATTATGAATAATAGAACACTGAATTTTAGGATTTGTAGCTATGTAATGACACAATTACACAGTAAACTTCTTTCTACTAAGTGGAATGCTAAAGCCATTGGAATGGGCTTCACACCAGGATTCAAGGGCATCCTGGATGGTGACCAGCCTAATACATCAGGAATAGAGAAATAAAATGATACAATAAGACTGTTCAAAATAAGGAGCTACATCCTGCTCAGAATTCAGTTTCTAGCACTGGAGTAATCATCATGTAGGAGAAATTGAAGTGAGTAGAAATTTGCATTGATCTACAATGCAGAGCCTCCTGAACACACTCCCTCCCAAAGGTTGGGGCAGTCCAGCTCCAAGTCTTGCTGCAGGTACCTCACTTCTTCAGATTTTCTCTGGGACAGTTGGTTGCTACTTCCAGGCCCTTCTTTGCTCCCCATTGTTGCTGATATGGCCTTCTTGTACTGGCCAAGTACAGAATCCCTCTCTTAGAGACTTAAAAAGGCTTCTGAATAAAGAAGCAAGGACCTATCAATTTCAGTTGGCCTTGCTGGGTGTGGCGGAGCAAATTACATTGTTGTGGGACAGTTCCTCTGTGCACCTATAAGCAGCAACACACATACACACCCCTCAGAAAGTCTTGGCCCTTGTGTGTGCTTTGCCTTGATCATCAGACGTGGCAATGTGATGAGCAAATACAGTGAGCATATGTCTGGGAGCTTGTATGGACAGATGGATGGAATGACTACAAAACCCTTTTGTAAAGTCCATTCACACTGCTAGCGTAACATACTTTGCTACTTGAAGTTAGGGCCAAATGACACCCTGCCTGCTGCTAAGGCCAAAGCCAACATTCTAAAGAAGTTTTGCCACACTATTGAGACCCCAGTTACAGCCTTCATCTTTCCCTCTTTCTAGTGTTGCCTGAAGCTACAAGGCTGACTGCGTCTGCTTTCCTGGGGATGGCAAGTGCGCCAGCCTTTCTTCTGTTCACAACTGAGTTCTAGCTCAAGGGCGCAAAATACTTGTTACTTGGTACCATCCTGACCTCTGCTGGTGAGAGAAGCTGCTGAACCACTTATAACTCAAGCAGAACTGTGTCAGATTTGAACCACAAGCTGGCTGCCTTGAGAGGTGTTCCCAGGCTGTTATTTGCACAGTGTGAATATTACTGATATACTGGTGGAAAGCAAAAGAAAACTCTCGTCGCAGCATATAAGAAAAAATTCTCTGTTATTTCAAATTGGATGATGGTGTTCAATCAGGTTGTGCACAGGCACTATAAGGCAGGGGGTCCTGCAAGAATCTTGAAACTTGTACGTGTCTGTTAAAAGAGAGTTGGTGTTGGTAACTCTTTGGAAACAAAAGTGACTAAAAAGTGATAAAGAGAAAGAAGCAATATGAAGCCCAAACGCCTTCATTTTAGGAAGAACTTCACTGAAAAATGTCTCAATGTTTGAAATTAACCATACTGTAAAGAATGTCAGTGATTCAGTGTAATTTGTCTCCCTACTTTCTTTTGAACTTTCGCCATGCTCATGAAAACAATCTGCAAAGTATATCCATTACAGTCAGTCCCTTGGGCTGGAGGCTTCAGCTAATCTATCTTTTGTAGAATGCCAAGCTGTCCTCCAGCTGGAGATGGCTAACGCGGTGATGCAGCAGCAGCATCTGCTGGCCTATTTACAGTACAACACTTGGCTGGAGCTATAACCTGATTTTTATGGCTGACTGTATTTAGCCTTTCCAAACATACATGCACTGTACCTAAACAGTTCAGATCCTCTGTCAAGAAACACTGATCTATAAATTAACCAGACAGAACAGCTAAATATTTTGCATTATTTATTCTGGCTTTAATAATCATGGAGTGCTGGGAAAAGAAGGGATGAAGAGCCCCAAAACCTTCCCTCTTGTGCTGCCACCTATCTAACTTTGGACTTCATTAGACATTATTCATACACTGTCAAGTGTATCAATGGAGCAAAAAGGGTGATGGTGCTGGAAAGCTAAAAACTTGCTTTTTAAAAATGAACCGATCTTCATCAAGCAGATCATTGAATTCAGGACTATATCTTATGCTCCTTCCATACTTGTAAGGAAAGACAGCTTACAGCCAGGCCCACTTTCTCTCACAGCCACTTCTGTAAAAGAATCTGCAGAACAAGAGATCACAGTCTGGATTCCTATCTTGCCCTCTGTGTGGAAATCCATTCTCGTCCCCCAAAAGGAGGGCCAGGCAAGCAGCCTGAGACCAGTTTCAGAAGGTCTCTGCAAACAACTATCCAAAAATCCCTGGCAACAGCAAGTCTTTGCCCAGTAGCCAACCGGATAGAGTGGATAAGAAAACTGCTTCCCTTGCCGCCCCCCCCACCCCCATATATCCTCCAACAGATTACATTCCAAGTGACTGTACTAACAGAAAAATGGTCCACCACCACACTTTAAGATCTGTTGCTTCCTGGACACATATGCCCACATACATTGCAGTGTACTGTTAGAAACAGTATACCGGAGTGGACAAACTAGGTGTATCCAGGGGCCAATTTTGTCCCCCTGAAACTGGCTGGGCTGCATTCTCCTCCTCTAATTATGACTATAAGCTCATTTCTTCTCTGAATAGGAGAGGGGACCAAAACATCCTCCTCAAACTAAATATCTGCCTTGCTGTAAAGGAAAACCACTGCTCTGGAGATTCCCAGGAGCAGCAATTATCATGGTTGTTCTCCCCAAAATTGGGAGGCGTAGGGGTCCAGGAGGAGCTCAAAGTCCAAAAAAAAAGACTGGGGGCAACGTTACATGAAGTCCACAGGCCATGTATTTTGTCTGGCAAGCTACAAGCAAGATAACAACGCTATTTTACTCTGCCAGCATTCAGTTTACAAGGTACCAGGAAACCAGTAGAGAATTCAAACACACACCCTTTGTCAACTTTCGCCTACTGAACTAGATGCTTGCCAAGTGTTAAACGTCTCTTTCTGCTTAAAGGAATCATCCATCTTCCTATAAAATACCCCCAAAATTCAAAAGGTTACATTAGCTAGAACCTAACCCCAGAGAGAAGTGAAAAACTAGAATCTGTTAACTACAACAATGAGGGACTTCCTGAAGAAAAATGATTTGGAGACAAATACTATTAAGATTAAAATGTTTAACTGCCGCTAGATCCTATCCCCCAACAAGTTTTGCAATGGGTAGTCTTTAAAGCTACATAGCTGGGTGAATGTTTGTACGTTATCCCAGCCTCTTGAAAATGAATCAGATATATCTTTGCTTCTGACTACATATATTATTACGAGATTAAGTCCACAGCTTCAGCTGGGGTTACTCTGGGGGGTTTTTTTGGCATGGGATTTAAGATTTCATTAGCCCAATCATTCTCCAACCGACAATTTCTTTGGCTAAATGAAAATCACACTTTCAAACTAAATCATTAGTGCAATAGCAAGATAAACCCTTGTTGCCAAAATGGAAAACCTACAGCATTCTGCTTTAAAAGAAAGGTTGAAAATGCTGTTAAGTAGAGAGATCTCTGCTCTGGTTCAATACCTAGAATGTAAACCTGTGAACTACTGTATTTGCCGGCATATAAGATGCACTCGTGTGTAAGGCACATCTCATATACACATTGGGATATACTATTTGCTGACATATAAGACACACCAGCATATAAGACACACTCCAATTTCAAACAGCATTTTTTGGGGAAAAAAGTGAGTCTTGTACGCCAGCAAATACAGTAACTTTTTTGTTTCTGTGTGCAAATCTGTAGCTCTCACCTTATTTTTTTTTAAATATATCAATTGTCTGAAGATTTAATTTTGTTTAGGGATTCAAAAAAGAAATCGCATCTCTTCTAAATTTTAAAACAGAACTTGCCTTTTAATTGCTAAGTGGGCAACTGCTGAGGGACTGAGGCCACTTTTCAGGTTGGCCAAGTATGCAAAGACCCTGTTAAGAAACAGACTGGCTTAAAAAGATGTCCCAGAACCAATGAGTTTCCATGTCTCTTATCATAATCAAAGGGAATGAATTTGGAAAGGAGAGATTGGCCACTACCAAATGGACAAAAATATCATTAGTTTCAGAAACAGATGACTTTCAACTCCTCATCCTTGAAACTGGTTATTTTTCTCTCCTAGAGTTTGGAGTGAGTCTGGAACTGATACTTACTGGAAAGAAACTACAGTTCCCAGATGTCTGAAGAATTACCACTTACCAAAAGCCTTCCGGGGTTCAGTGAGTTTCAGTGTAAAAGTGCGGCCTTTGGGTAGATCCTTGAGCATTTTGGCAACCTCATAATGCCGGCAACCAATGAGACTCTGGCCATTGATGGATTCTATCATGTCCCCCACATTGATGACTTGGATCCGGTCAATAACACTCCCTTCCTTGATCCTCTGTCAACAACAGATGGGAGAAGTCATTAGGCAAAATGCAAGCCCAAAGATTTTCTGATCCAAATAGTTCCTACACTGAAGGTTTCAAAAACAATACCATCAAAAAGGAAATGTGATGGCAGTGGAGGAAGTGGTTCATTCAGACATTCTAGACCCCTCCCTGTGTGATCATTAGCTGACAGCTTGTCTCAGGAAAAGGAATTGCGTAGGCATATATGTGTTTGTGAGTGAAAGAGACACACCAAAGTTCATGATACATCAAGCAAATTGAAGGAGTTATCTATCTCTTGAATGCTTTTCTAATATGTGGCTATAAACAGATAATGGGTGTATCAAGACCAACCCCACTGGTGAGTCTCCACCTCATATACAGCTTCCCCTTTCTCTATGTGGAGACTTAATCTTTTGTCTGGCCTACAAGCAGAGGAGACCACGTACTTAGGAGTAGCAAGAAATGAAGTTCAACACTCAGAATACAAACAACTTGGTCTCTTCTTCCCATTTCCACCCTGGGCCCCAGCACAACACAAAATCATAGACAGGCATTGCACAAACTGTTTGGTTCAGTACTGAGCCTGCAACTACTTCTTGAGGATCATGAATCATAATTACACTTCTATTCCTAATTGACTCATTGTGCAGGTGAACAGTGGCGCAACCAGTCTGGCATCCTGTTTCTAGCAGAAGCAATTGTCAAATACCTTGCAAGAATAACCCCACCCTAACAAACCAGCAAAATTACATTCCTGGCAGCAGTCTGAGAGAGAACAGGTCTTCTGGACCACCAGATAACCTGTACATACTGCCCAAAGAACCACACTAGCCCTCACCTAGACCAGTAGACATTAGACTTCTGAATCTCTCTCTTTCCTGATCCTTGTTTCTGCCGATATACTAAAAAGGCTAGAGCATGCCTGTTCCTTGTGTAAAGGAATAGTTTTTGCAGAGAATTATCAGTGACTAAATTGAACCTGAAAGGTATCTGAATGTTGTGTGCATTGCACATGTCAGCGACTGGCATAATCCCTATGCAGCCCTGTTCAGGTGTCACTTACTTGTAAACCAGAAAGCAAAGAAGGAAGCGCCTAGCCTACCCCCTCTCCATTATTACTTTCTGCATATAAAAAGCAACAACTCTGAATGGGAAAAATTCCTGTTTATGTGGGGTCTCTGTGACAGAAAGGACACTGGAAAGGCAGGATTCTTGCTTTCATGGAGACTCTCCATGTGCTCAGGAACTTCTCCCCTTTAGCACGGTTGCTTTCTACCTTAGAAAAGAGACAATGGAGAGGGATGAGGAGAGAAACTCCTATCCTCACCTGCTGATTCAAAGTGGGTAATGCCTAAATAAGGTTTCAGTAGATTAAGTATGGAAAGCAGTTACAGGTAATTCCTGATTAACCCCAGCGGAGAAACAAAAGAAGAGGAAGTGGGAAAATCTAGAACCCGAGAGAGCATTTTACTGAGCAAAAATCTTTCCCTGCTGCAAAAACCAAAGCAACCAAACAACACTGGCTGTATAGAAGCTGTATAGAACGTTTGTTTTACAGGGTCTGCTTAGGCAACGGGGAAAAGATCTAAAGCTGCTTATGTAAAGAACACGCACTGAGGGGTTACGCTGGGCCATTTTAAAAGGACAACAACTAGGCTTCTCTCTCAGATCTCCCAACAGCACAGTCATTCCCTCCAGGATCGAAAGGCAGATGAACTTTGTGTGAAGTGCTGCAAACGTTTATCAACAGCATAGGAGGTACTCTAATAGTTCAGCCTGTAGCCATGGGAAGACTTCCATCTCTGTCCAAAGAGATCAGTCTTGTCTCCCTGTAACTAGCTCTATGTTCCCTTTACATCTCCCTGGGAAAATACAGACTGTGTTACTCCAAGGAGTTTCCAAGTGCTCTGATAGGAAAGAAAGTATGTAAAACCAATCTCAGGCCGACCACTTATTTCCAAAAAGCAAGGATGTATTGGCCCACAGTGAAACAGTGCCTCTACTTCTGGGATGAAATTTAGTGCTCAGTTTTCTTAGATGGCTCTGTTGCAACTGTTTTCAATGCTCCTAATGCAGCAGAACAGAAAGTGTGTGCAAAATCAGTGTTGCAGTCCTGTGCCCTTGAATATGCTCAGAATTGTGAAAAGAGTGGATTTCAGTATTTTCAAGCCAATTCTTGAATTATGCACGAATTGTACAGGGGGTAATTAGCAAGACTCCAAAGAGGATTAAGACTCCAGTAAAGCAAGCTTCTTTAGCAGCATAATTTTGTTCTAAGTGTCTAGGACCCAGGTGGAGAAACTTTTTTTTTTCCTGTGAAGGGCCACTCAGGGATAATTTGTTCAGAGCAGCATGAGTAGTAGGTGATGCTGAAGCCAAAAATGGAAAAGGCGCTCCTCCCCCCTCTATCAATCTTACTTCTTCAACGGCAACAACAAACAAAAAATGTTTGTCTCTCAGCTTTCCCCTTTTTCTCAGGGAGATTACATCTGTCAGAATCCTGAATCGATTGCGATTAGAGGCCTAAGCTGCCCATTTTAGCTTTAGGAACACGTAGGTGCTACAACTTTTCTTCTATGAAGGAAGAACAGAAATAAAGCTTTGAATATTTATTCAAAACTATGGCATTTCCTGCCACTTGTCACAGTATTTAGGAGCTGCAAGGGGATAAGGAGTAGCACTGCCAAATCAGACAGCAAAGATCTACCTCACCTAGCATACTGTTTTTCACATCGCTAACAAGATACCTCTTCAGAGCCTGCAAAACAGAGGTACACTGCCTCAGAAACAGGGAGGTTCCATTTAGTTATAATGACTCCAATTGTGGGTCAGTGTACAAATAATTCCATTTTAAGGCAATCACACCACCTTACTGCAGTAAATTAAATATTTATCCATGTGTAACTTCTTTTTGTCTCTTGAGTTTGTTGTCAATTAATTTCACTGGGTGACCCCAGTGCTAAGAACGGAAAGGAGCGGGCAGAATCACTTACTTCTTCTACAATACCCTAACATTTACAAATCTCTTAATCAGTATTATTCTAAATTAATTAACCCTGAACAGTCCTGCCATTCTAGACCACTAGATTTTGCAGGATTTACCTATTTAACCTAGAGGCATTCAACCTTTGGCCCTCTAGGTGGTTCAGGAGCTCCAGACACTCCAGCAAGCCTGACCAACACCAGATTATGGGTGGTAGTCCAAAGCATCTGACGGGCAAAGTTTCCTAAGTCTGTTTTACATTAAGAGACAGGAGGCCCTGGATTTCATGTTTTATGTCATAAAATTCTTCAGCAAGTGGACTTGTGTGCTGTAGAATCACTAGGAAAGGCGACAACGAGCTTTCTCAGCCAGACTGGAAAGGGAATGGGGTAAAGAATTACTGACCTTTGCTAGGAATGACTGTTTGGTATCCTCTTTCCAGTAAGACTCACTGAATGAGGATTAGTGGTAAGCACTTTTCAGAAAAAGTATTGTAAAAGTTAAGTGGGATGGTGCGGGTTGTAAAATAGTGTTTCTGAAGCTGTCCATATAGGAGGAACAGTGCAAGCAACACAGAGAGCAACAACAACTCAAATGTTTGAAAAGTCCCACAGATGGAAGTCCCACCTCTCAGCAGCATGCCAGAACACAACAGAAGAGGGAATGCGACTTAAGATGGGACTATCCAATGATACCTTGATGAAAGCATAGCCAGCACCATTGTCTGTGATGGTCAGGCCCAGAGCTTCCTCAGACTTAAACACCTCAACCTCCTTCCTCTGGCCCTTTGTGTGGGCAAAGATAAAGTCTTCTAGGCCAATCTGGCCACCCAACAGCTTGTCCATGTCCACTTTGTGAGTATTTAAGGTGCAGAACATCACCTAAGAAGAATCAAGAAAGGAAGCATGAGAAACTGATGCTACAGACATCAATACATAGGCCATAAGTACACAGAGTGATTGTTCCTGCAAATCTGTAAAATAAAGGATGCTGATACTTTGGGTCATTGGCCTCTAATTTAAGTTCCCAGGCATTTCTCTAGACCAGGGCTGGGCCAAGTGCAGCCTGCAGGCCACATCCAATCCCAAGACTGTTTTTGTACCCTCACAGGCCCCATCCAGGTTAAATTTGGAAAGTCCAAACAATCATCTCAAAATGGCCCATGGCACTCTGGACACACTGGTGTTGTAAGTTATACACCATTTTGCTGTATTTGAGGTATTTTTGAAGACACCCTTATTATGGCCTTTTTTTGTCAAATTTTTGGTCTGGGTCAAACAAGTGAGCTCCGCAAAGGTGCAAAATGGTACATAGCAGTTCCTGAAAGTTTTAAGGGGACACGATGGATATTTGGGGAGAAAAAATTCCATACCTTTCAAATGGGGGAAAGGTTATCCCTGAATGGCCCTTCACACAGGCACAGGTTAAAAATGGGGGCATTGCCCTTTAGCATCTCCAGACAGAAAGATGAACTAAAAATTTATCCAAACTGTGGTACCTGCCCACAAAGACAGTTATGTGCAGAATATTCTAGATACAAAATGGGTATTACCAGGAAGCACAAACATTTTGCCTACCTCAGCTGGTGAGATCTTAAAGGCCTCAGCAATTTTACTGTACAGTTCTTTAACATTTGTAAAGCCCTCAATCCGACCAGTAGGACTTCCATGGGCCAGCTGGGTGTGGAAAACCAGACGAGGACGGAGGCTTGCTGGTGGAGGGGGGAGACCAGGCTGAAGTGCGGCCACATTGCCAACGCTGCCTAGCCCCGCCCCACCCAGGCCACTGCGTACAGGCTCAGCTTCCTCATTCTCCACCAGTGGCGGGGCCTTCTTCCGACGGCCTAATCCAAGCGGCATGAGGGAGATGTGGCCAGTCAGCAGAGAGGGTCAGTCTCCCAAGATTGGGACCTAGAGATGAAGAGGGCACATAAGATCAATAGGGTCATGCAGATTGGTTAAAATGAACAACAGATTACAAAATGAATGAAAAGGATAGGCAGGTTCTTGAATAAAGCATTAACTTCTTTTCTCAGGAGCTCATTTTAAATATAATATCTGGGACAGGAGGAGATGAAGCCTGGCCAGTAAGATAACAAAACTGTCATCTCTGGAAGACACTATTCTATGTCTGTCCCATCAGGACATGCTCACTCAGTGTATGACTGATCAAAGACAGCAACTCTGCAAATGAGTTCACAACCAAAATTTTAACCAGCTTGCTTGCCCTCATTTCTTTGGAACATATCAACAGTCTAAAGAGCAGAGAGAAGGGAAGTGAACAAATTCAGTTTAAATGCATCACAGCACAGTTACCAAAAGATTATTCCTACTACTATGTCAAATAAATGGCTACAAGATATTTGTCTCTTGGGAATGTATTTCTCCCGTTGCAGAAATTAAAGGCTTATCCAGGTCAGCAATCATCAATGGACGTAGGCCACAACCACTTATGTGCTTCTGACAATAGCTTCATGTGTTCACAAGCATTAAGTCCTGTGAACACATCATGGAGGAATGGGAGAGTAGCAGATAAATATGCTGCATAGCTGCATGTGTGCCTCCACTCAGTTTTCCTTGAAAATATTACACAGACAGAGAAATGGTCACGGTAAAAATTTATTACTAAAAGCAGATACGTAAACAACCCATACACTGATCTAAATAACTACAGAGAGCCAGATAACAATACCAATAATTTCCAGAAGCCCTCTCTAGAATTGCCATGCAAGTCATACAAGGGAGTTGCTGTGGTATACTACGCACAGGTTATCTCAGTAAAACTTGGTCAGTTGATGCCCTCTAGGAATGCCATATCTTAGTGAACGCCTTATTGCTGGAACTCTGTTGGGTAAGAGCAAAGAGAGAAGGGCAAAGAACTTATGAACAAAACAGTGAATGTAGTTATGACTCCTCTCCCATTGACTTTTTAACTTATCTTAGCCTGTGACCTTAATGTCTGAATTTGACCTGAAGCCACAGGTCTGGCCTTGCTTGATGCAAGGATGCTGGAACACACAAAGTCTGTTCTTGAATTCAAGTGGAAGCTGCATCACAGGCAAGGTTTTACTATCTGCTGAAGACAGAATAGAGTACTTGTTCTTAGTTGATACTGATAAGACGAACTGGAGCTATAGGGAATGAGGTCTTCGTTTTACCTTTGGAACTACAATTCTTTTTTTTTTCAAACATGGCATACACTGCTCACAAAGATTTATGTGACTAAGTTCCAAATTTCATGTCTTTGCCAATTTTATATCAACCTGGGAGAGGGAATTCAAGACTATAAAAAAGGAATTAATTGAGCAAACTTAGCTGATTTCTTCCATAATTTGAGGTCCCTCGAGATGGCTAGACCTTCATCTGATGCTAGTGCTACACACTTGTTTAACAGGCTCGATAAGCCTGAAGTTGCTGTTTAGATCTGTGGAATGGTATATCAGTGTATTTTTCCCTTTCGCAGTAAGGTTCAGGCTTCAGGTAATTGTGCAACCATGCTGCTGTTTATCCTTCTTAATTCACACAACCGCCCACCACAAAGGAAAACAGAGTAGTGCATTCGAGTACTAAAGAAAAGAAAAATATAAAGGAAGGCAATGGCAAACCACTGCTGAGTATTCCTTGACTCAGAAAACCCAATGAAATTCATGGGGTCACCACATGTTAACAGGTGATTTGAAGGCATATATGCACACGCGCACACACACAACTACAGAAAGGGGGAGGAAGCTATTGTTCCAGTGGGGCACTGTTGCAAGGGTTATATGGGAGGAAAAGGAGAAGTATCACTCCGCAAATTTCCATCGCACGTTATATTCAACAGATGTCTGTACTTCATGGAAGTGCAACACTTGCAGAAATTTTAAAACCATGAAAAGCACTTGCTTCTCTCCCCAATTTTTTTTTGGAAAAAAACCTGAAGGAATATGTAATTTTTTAGTGCACTTAACTGCTCATAAATCACTTTCTTATTGCAGGAATAAAAAATAAACTAGGTATAATTTTGCTTGCTGAAAAAACTGCTATGCCCTGAGTATATTACATTTCAAAATAACTTTTAACCATTAAGTTTAACTTTTAAACTATCATTTACAATAATTACAAATACGTTAAGTTTTCTTTCACCTGTTCATATCTTGCTACAAATCAAGCTAGTACTCTGAACTGAAGAAATCTGGCCCCTTATTTATTTTTTTCAGTACAGGCATCCTCCACTTATCTGACGGGTTAGGGACCAGAGCACTGTCAGAAAGTGGAACTGGTTGAAAAGCAGAACCCAGTCTTCTTCATGTAGAGTTGCTGCTGTTGCGCACCTTCAAGTCATTTCCAACTTACGGCAACCCTAAGGCAAACCTATCAGGGTTTTTTCTGGGTTTCCATGGCCAAGCTGGGTATCGAACCCTGACCTCCAGCGTCGTAGTCCAGCGCTCAAACCACAACAGCATACTGGCTCTCTCTTCCTGTAGGTAACATGAAAGACTTACAGAGGGTCACTTGGGGCTGACCACACATGTGCTGCTTGCAAAGTTTCAGTTGGCATGGCACTTTTTTGCTCTTTGAGTTCATTTTGCAAGCATGCACAGGGTCCAAAGCAAGCTGAGAAGAGGAAAGGTGCCAAACCAGCTGGCAGACTTTGAAGCAGCAGGTGTGTGCGAGCGGTCCTAAGCAAGCCTCCGTAGGCAAAAAGAACAGACAAAAGAATGGACTCCTTGTCAAATTAATGATATCTGCCTATAGTTTACAACTGTTGGACAAGCAGAACTTAGAAAAACAAGTTAATGGAAAGCGAGGGATGCCTGCATACTAGGTGCTAGCAAAAGGTTAAAAATGAAAGCAGAAGAAATAAAACTTATTTTATATTCTAAATCTGGAATCTCCCAGTGTCAAAGAAAGGACTGTTTGCAGAAAAGGTGCAGTGAGAAAAAAAATATTCAACCCATTCCATGATAAATTTGCTTCATTAGGTTTGTCTATCACTTCCATTAGTGTCTTCTTCTGACTCTTAATTTTTATCATTTTTATAGACTAATCATGGATCTCCTGGCCTAAATAACTTTAAGATGTTCTTTGCTATTTTAAAAATATTGTCCCAGCATTTATGTTGTGTTGCATTTTGTTGAGAGATCATGGTGGCCAAAAAAAGCCAAGAAGCAATACATTATCATCTGTCCTTAACATTCTGTTCATCATTCTAAAATAATTTCATAACCCATTTTGAGGGGAACCCCCACTATTTGTGAAGAAAAAACAAACAAGAATGCTCAGCTCCACCCTGATTTTTTTTTCTTGTTCTTCTCCACGTTTTCATATTGTTTCGGAAGCACAAAGTATCCCAATTACAAAGTACTGCTAGAAGCAATGCATACTGGATCCCATGCATCAAATCAGCAGCATTTATAAAATAAAAAAAAAATTGAGTAGAAGGCTCAAGAAACCTCTCAATTATCAACTTATGCACTATTCAAAGATTAGGGGGCCTGGCCTAGAATCTCACGCCAACAATGCGCCAGAACCATATTGCTATAACAGAAATCATTCCGATACTGAGTATATTCTTAGGATTACCATACATTCTCCTCTTCCTGGACATGTCCTCTTTGTCAGAGCTGAAGTTTCCATCCAGGAGGCTTTCTAAAATGTCTGGGTTTTCTTATGAGGTCTCACCTACCTCTGAAATATGGAGGCATGCAATCTTTGTAAGTCTAATTCCTGTGAATCTATGAACAAAACAAAGCACCATACGGAGAATATTCAATCACTAAGAATGGCCAAAATTATAGCTTGTGAATGTAACATTACTTTGTGATGATGGAACTCATGGAGAGAGACGTGGGGGGGGGGGATAACAGTGACAGTAGCTCTGGGAAGGAAGGAGCTACTGCATCGTACAGAGTGGCTGTGGTCTTCTCCCCTCTTCTCTGGAACATCCAGATGTTTATTCTGCCTCCGCCTCCCCTTCTCAGGACCCTCCACTGTTTCTTTTGCCATCTTCTTTTTAGCCCCCTTGACAGTTTTCCTTTCTCACAAACTATCTTGCAAAGTTGTTATGGGAGCCTGCAGTGCTGAAGTATTAGATAAGCAAGTGTGAGAGATCGGCAGCTAATCCCAAGTTTGTTGATATATTGCTGAGGTAGTAAGATCAATTGTTGGTATTATGAAATATTGTGAAATAATCAATTAAAATTGTTGTTATTTAAATACAATGAAGCTTAAGAACATTTCTAGTAACAATTATCACAACTTATACAATAGGAGTATTTACAGTTGAGAGTCACCATTGCAGTTGGTGGTTTAAAGTAGTCAATTGGTAAATGAGTCCCCATATTTTGAAAAGCAAAAAGAGGACACAAGTATATTGCAACAAAGTAGCTCAAACAATTTGCCCAGGCAGCCTAGTCACTTCTGACTTGCAGTGGCTCTCTGGAGTGTCAGACAGAAAAGGGTCTTCCCCAGCATCTACCAACTAAGCCTTTTTAACCGGACATACTAAGGGTTAAATCTGGGACCTTCTACAGACAAAGCATCCACTTCAGTGAGCTGTGGTCCTCCTAAAGGCAACAACAGATAACTGGATAATTGTTTCTTGTACAGTGAGCTGCTTCACACAAGAATGTGGGTGACTTGATTGACAGCAATATCCGGAGATGGTCTGCATGCATGAATGGGCTGCCCCAAATCTAATACTGTAGAGACTGGGTGGGGAACATTCCCCACATCCACAGGCCACATTACCTCAGAAGAAAGCAAGTGGGGAGGGGCATATCAGGACTAGGTAGGGCCATCCTATGCTTTTTTATTCACGTACTCTCATTCACTCAGCCTCTCTGTCTCTCTCTCTTTCTTTCACACATACCATTGACATATCTATTCATCAATTCCCTCTCTTTGTCCATCCTTCTTCAGCTCTACTTCCCCAAGCAACAGTGAGGCCCTGAAACAAACCTCACACTGATGCCAATGAGAGGGATATTTTTCTCTACAAAGTCTTCATGCCCTACAGAAGGAATTTTAAGGTGCTCGCTGTGCCTAGGGAGGGAATGTTTTACACTTGTCTGTTCAGCTGCAGCTTCAGCCCCGCAACTGTCACCTCACACAGCAACTACACTTTTAAAAAGCATTCACTGATACTGGTGGACTTTTTATAAAGACAAAGTACTCTAGGCGCAGGAAAGGAACTGACAGTTTGTTGTACTTTGTGGGGAGAGAGAACTAAACTGCCTTCTCACGTGTGCTTCCCCTCAACCTTCCCACCATACGGGAGGTTTCTATGGGTGGTAATGGAAATTTTAAAACAGACTAACTGCTCTGGGGAAGGAAAGGAAAGGAAGGCACAGGCAAGACTGGAAGAGGAGAGACCACCTCTGGTCCATACTGCTGGTTCCCCATTACTGGCATAGAGAAAATTTCCTCTTCAGTCCAAAATATAATGTTTTCCTATTGAATCAGTCTGCTTATTTACTAAATTCTCATATTCAGTTCACTGCAATAAAGTGCAGAGAAATTACATCAAATAAATGAACTTGAGTATCTGTCATTTGGCTGTATTTAAATCATCAGAACCAAGTAACACATTGGACAAGTGGACAAAACAACACTGCTACTTCTGTTTTTGCATCTTTTACTTATTTTCCACAACAGCACAAGGCTCTTATGACAACAGTGACTATAAAAGTGGCAGGAATTTCATATAGGGACAAACATTACTATCTGCCAACTATGGCATGTCAACCTTGCACTGAGTAAACAAGAAGCCATGTTTAATATCAGGTGTGGGTTCAAACTTGGTACTGCTCCCTGCTCCAGAATGCCTATACCTACATAAGTTACAATATTTTCAAAGGACAACATAAATCTCTAAATCCTTCCTTTACATACAGATCAACGAAATTAAACAACTACAAAATAAATATCAGAGAAAGATAAAAAAACATTCTTTCTTAAACAGTAAGAGGCAAGGATTTGGTTGGGATGCACACATAAGAACAGAAGAGCTATACTGCTACTAGGTGAAAGCTACGGCACACAGACTCCACAGTTAAAGTACCCTAATAACCTCTTTAGAGTCAAAAAACATGAACGGTTCTCTCCAAAAGAGAATAATTCCTTGGAAATCAATGACTTATACTAGCCATTTTTGCAGGTTACAGGTGTCCCCCAATCAGGTGATGATGACAGGGGCACATACGAATTGAAGAGGCAGGTACTTAACTGTCCTCACTGCTGGGGATACTCTTAACAACTTTGTTCCAGAATCAGGGTGGAGGCGACATCAACAAGTTGATTCAGAGCAGAGAAACTAGCTACAGGGTGTTCCCAAGAGGGTGGGAAGGGAAGGGAACCCAGCCAAACCCTGACTGCTCCACAATGAAGAACAGCCAGGATAAACTGCAGGGCAAAGCACTCCACAATGTAAGTGCTGCTCTCTTCCCTCTGACAGCTACAAAAGCAGTTATTTTTGAAGCAATTACTCTGTATTGTTCCATACTGCAAGTTCCACTGCGGTGCAGCTCATCCTACCATTTTCAACTGGGAGAGACCATACTATGCTTTTGAACTTGCGTCCCCCTGGCTTCTTTCCTAAAACCTGCCAGAGAGACCATGATCTCACCTTTAACCCATTTTAACTAAATTATGTTCCGAACACTTGTTCAAAAAATGAACAAAGATAGGAATGTTGTGAAATCAGGACATAATCATTCTCTGAAACCTGAGCGTTTATTTATAAGGTCTCAGAGAGCATTTACTCTCTGAGATTTTAGCATTTATAGATCGAAAAATGAGCTCTAAACACACATCATGCCAAGACTTGAGAGTGCCAGATTTTAATCTGTCTCAGTAGCAGACAGACAGGAGAAAAAAGGCTGAAAAATCTCACCATAGAAGAAATACAGTAGGCAATATATTATTTTACAGCATGAGCTGTAAGTTCCCTTTTAACTTGTAGACCCAATTTTTACCTATAAATCAATTCATTTTTTTAAAGATAAGGCCTCAGACCTTGAATTACCATGCTGCATCCTTGACATTTCAAAAATGGTTTGCTTGAAGCATAGTGCAGTTTAGGGGAAGGCCACAAACCTTAAAGGTCTGCTTTGTAAATTCTTTGTATAACTGCTTACTCAGTTTTGTTGACATTCCACTATGTACTACAGGTTTTCCCTGCAATGGAGCAGAATAGGTGTTAAAACACTAAGCTTTAAATAACAGAATGACCCCAGTGGCAAATCCCTGTATGAAGATAGGAATTGCTTCACCTAGGCCTAAACAATCAGAAGGATGCTTGTCAAGCCTCTTCTTAAATAACTGGCCCCACTGCACCACTGCTTTTACAGTGATGGATTTATTTTCAACGTTTCAAACAAAGTCTTATTTCCTAGTGTTCACAGCACACCTGTTCCACTTCCATTTCTATACAGCTTTTTAATTTTAAAGCCTGTTTCTTTCTTTGGTTTCTTAAATACTATTATGGACCAACTTAACATCTCCCACCATCTAATAATAAACATCTTTATTTAGCCTTTACCTCTCTTTAGCACTCTAGTCCTATAAATATATATATATTGGTTTTGAACATGTCCCACTGAGTTCAAGAGGACTTAACCCTCCAAATCAGGGTTGCAATCTACATTCTTAATGACATAGTTCCTTTCACAGAGGTAACCATACTAGTCTGCTTCAGTATAAAAAGCAGGGAGGAGGCTTGTGGCATCTGTAAGACTAAACCAATTTATTTCACTATAAGCTTTCATGAACTAAATCCCATGAAGAACTCTTTCCTTCTTTTCTTTTTTTCTCCTTTCAAATGTATTACACTGCGAACATAATTCTTAAAGTGAGTGCATCCACCAACCATTGCTATCGATGTGTGTGCATGTGCCTTCAATTTGCCTGTTGACTTATGGTGATCCTATAAATTTCATAGGGTTTTCTTAGGTAAAGAATCCTCACAAGTGGTTTTGTCAGTTCCTTCCTTTGAGATATAATCTGCAGCAGCTGGTATTTGTGGGTGGCCTCTCATTCAAGCACTACCCATGGCTAACTTTGTTTGTCTTCCAAGATCAGACAGGATCTGGTGCTTTTAGAGCATTTAGGTCCTTGTTGCTATTGGTACCAGCATTTAAAATATAGACCTGACATATGAAACAATCCTGCTCACATAGATAACTCTCAAAGCAAGTCTGGGAAGCCAATGGGAAAAAGAAGATAACAGGGTGATAAAAATAGCTGCAAGGAAAAAATGGGACAAGATTACATTGCATATCACTCCTGCATATTAACAAGAACAAAACAATGAATTATTGTTTCAAACATGTGTTACAGAACAGAATATATATCAGAAAAATCTCTGTCTTTTAAATTTTATACAACAGATCATGTTCAATTTCCCATGAGGTAGCTGTTTTGGTGTGCTGGAGTAAAAACAAAGAATCCCATGGCACATTAAGGATTAACAAATTTGTTGTAGCATAAACTTTCAAGGACTAACTTGTGAACCGCAATTACCTTAAAATCCTTATCAAGAGCTCCAGCCTTGCTAGCCTAATTATTGTAATACTATAAGTACATTATGACTGACATTGGTTATATCCTAGGCCAGTAAAGCTCACGTGGATCAGGTTCTTAATGTCATCAACATCATTATGATAAGGTGGTGAGGGAGACATAAGATTCAAGCTAAGCATTTTTTAATCATTATTATTACTACTTTAATAAACCAATGTTAAGGAAGGATGACCAGAAACATCAGACCTCAGAATTGTTGCTCACTGGGTTCAAAAACAGTAAACAATAAGCAGTTTCCTGCTTTAGGAACTGGTGGCCTCTTGGACAACATGAATAAGGGCTTAAAGGCACCAAGGTGGGAAGGGAGTGTGATGCTGAGCCCTGTGAAAGACTGGACTACCTTGTACTCATCTGTACGGAATGGGCAGCTCGTGTCTCACAGCTGACATTATAGAATATGGTAATATATCCTATAAAAGCACCTATATTCTAAAACCAGAATGCATTCAAGACTTTTCACAAGTTTTCCCATTTTCACAAATATCCTGCTTTTCAAAGATTTTGGAATGTTTAGAAAGAAGTAGGAAGACAGAGGGTAATGTAGAATGAGCAGAGGGAACGGAGATAGAAAACTCTACCCATGAGAGAAGGAAAATTACATAGCATGTAACCCTACAACTACTGGCAACTCTTTCAGACTTCTATTTCCAATCTTTCTGGAATCGTCTTCCTGAATCTGCAAAAATCTCTTGACAGCAATCAAGGCTAGGAACCTGTATTTTATTGAGTGACTAGCAGTAACCATTGTTCTCTGGCAGTGCAGCATATATTAAAAATATAAAATACAAACAATGACTAGAAACCACATGTAACAGCAAAAGAGAATACAAACACAAAACTGCTAGTAATTTTTTTAAAAAAAGCTTCTTTAAATGACTAGTAGAACACAGGTTTTCCCTTAGACCAAAAATGAAAATGTTGGAGTGAGGCACAAGCCTGTGGAAAACATTCTGTAGGCAGGGTGCCATCACTAAAGAGGTCTCCTCTTTGACACCCACACTCATTTGCCAAGGGCAACAGGAGGAGGGGCTCAGATGATAACCCCCTCTCTAGATCCAAGGTTGTCAGAGGAGATGCTCCTTCACAAATGTGGACTAAAGCCATATAGGTCTTTCAAGGATAAATGAGCATGTTTACTTTTAAAAGCCAGCCACTTAAAGTCTCAGAGTGTCCAACACCATACTGCTAGCACTTGTACTCAAGTTGTCAGATTTCAAACAACTCTGGCTACAGGTTAAACCTGCCAAACATCAGGTATGTGCCAAGTGCTCACCTTACCCCAGTGCCTAAACACCATCAAGCATATGTGGGAGCAGGCTGTGTCCCCCTCTGTTGACTTACAGAATAAGATGAAGTTAGCCCTAGCGTGCCTCTGAAGAAGAGCAACGGCCAATTGTTCAACAGCAACTAGGCCTCATTTTTTTTTAACATAGGCACCCCAAATAAAAATACAAGAATAAAATTAAAGACCTGGTTATACCACACATTACACTGCTAAGCACAAGCCAAAAGCCATACAGAAACACCATCTAAAATCAACAAAAGAACCTATAGTTAGGAGAAAGGACTAAACAGAAGTAACAAACAGATTAATACCAGCAGTATGTGTTTTTTTCTGCTTCTCAGCTTCCTAGGAAAACAGCAGAAGGGTGTTAGATATCATTCAGAAAGACAGGAAAGTCCATTTCCTTTGTTGCTTGGCATTTTGGGTGTTGCTACCAGGTTACCCTCAATACCTACACTATAAAGGAAAACAAAGGTCAGAATGAGTGCTGAAACTAACCCTCCCATCACTGAGATCACAAGAGGAAACCTGCCATCCAACTCTCCCAGCCTAGCCATATCAGGAAGTGCAAGCAGAACAGACAAAAGCCGCAGAACTCGATGCATTCTGACCAAGGGGGCTTTAAAACACCCGCCCGTTAAAATCCAAGATCATTAAACACATGGAGTTCCCCTAGTCCTAGAGAGAAACTTTCCATAAGAAAGTTTCAGCACATAAGAAACCCCAAATCAGCACGTAACAGTGACGCGTGTGTGTGGACATGTACCGAACGCAATCCAACCCTACTTCCTGAAAGCTGGAGGGGAGGAGAAAGAGAATGAAATGAAAGACGATAAACTCTAAGCATGTCCAAGGCAAGAAAAAGTCTGGAGCTTTACTACAAGCCAGAATGTCATTCAAAGAGCCCAGGACCCGCGGTTCTCGCTCCAACTAAGTGGCGGCCCCTCCGAGGAAAAACGCCTCTCCCGGGGTTAAGGGCCCCTTCCCACGTATGCCGTATCCAGGCAACCTGGGCTGGGTTTCCTGCATGTGCGAACAGGCACGAACCCTGCAGGGTCGGCGTTGGGGGAGGGAAGCCTAAGACGCCGGGGCACCTGACTCCTTCCTTCTCCCTACCACCCGAGGCGCCCCCTCCTGCACCTGAGCCCCGCTCTTACAGCCGCCTCCCTCAGTTAGGACCGCGGGCGACCCTGCCCCCGCCGCTCCTCACCCTTGTCCGTTTCCTCGCCGGGCCCGTCCCTCGCCCGAACTGTTGCCCAGCGCAGCCAGGCCTGTCCCTCAGCAGTGGGCGGGACCGAACGACCGCGCCTACCGACCAATCGGAACGCACTTCGCATACTTCCTCGGCTAATCACAGCTTACTGGGTTAAGGCGGAACATTGTTGGTCTTTCACGGCAAGTTCCTTCCTCCTTCTCTCGCCCCCCCCCGCCCATCAAAATCCAATGGAAGGGGCGGGATTAGAGGCAGAGGAAAAGAGGGAGGGAGCGGGGTATACCACCCCTGAAAAGGGGGAGGAAAGAACGTACCATCCGAACCATTCGAGGAATTCGCCCTTCCCTCTGAAGGTTACGTTTGGTTCGTGCTTGTGTGCCCGCGGCCTCTACTGGCCGGTTCTGTCACTGCAGCCCCCTGGAACCAATAACAAGGCGGAGAGCCGGGCGCGGTCTGAGAGTGTTGGCGCTCGTCGCGGGGGTGCAATGCGGGAGGGGGAGCCGCGCGCGCGCGTAATTACGCTCCGCTGGCTTTTCCGCCAGGTCCGGAGGAAGGGGATCGGAATTTACCAAACATAGGTCTGTTCGAACCCTTATTAGACCATTTTAAATCTCTGTCGCGACCACACCTTCGTTGGATCAACGAAAGGATCAAAAGATGAGTGCAAGCTCTGCAGATCTTTATAGGAGTCAGTATATTACGGGGTTTTTGTTTCGGAAGGAGAGATGGTATTTACACATGGTATTCTGAGATGAAATGAGGTAGGAGAGCCTACAGAAACTGAAATGAGGCTGCCTCAGTGATGTGATGCTTTTAGGTTTCACCTGGGATAACGCCTAGGAATGCCAGAAGCAAGAAAAGGGGACAAGCTCGCTCCTCCCTTTTCTTTTTTAAAAATATAAAACTTAGCATGCTTTTTTCTCTCTCTCCCTTTCTCCCTCTAGCCAGATCATCCACCCTCCTCCTTCACCTCCAGCAGGTGTGGGGACCCAACCAAGTTTGATTCCCTGTACCTCTTATTTTAGTATACTAACGTCTCCCAATTGCTAATTATTTTGATATCTGGTCACGAAAGGAACATCTACTGAAATTAATGGGCTTAGGCATGTTTATGCCTGCATAAAACAGACTGCAGGGCACTCTGTACACTTACTTGAGAAAAGGGCTGTTGACCATAGCTGAGCTGCTTTTTGTGTGCCTTCAAGTCGTTTATGTCTTCTGGTAGCCCTAAGGTGAAACTATTACAGTTGTTTCTTGGCAAGATTCATTCAGAGGGGGTTTGCCATGGCCTTCCTCTGAGGCTGAGAGAATGTGACTTCCCCAGAATCACCCATGAAATAGCAGAGCTTGCTTCATAATAATCTCCCTTTCCTCCAATGAGGGTGGCATGTTACAGGACACACAGACACTCCCGTTTTGCATCCAGTGTTAGCGCACAAGAGTCCTGTGAATTACTTTAGGCCAGTGCTTCGTAAGCTATTTGATTTAGGGGCACCGGTAGGTGTTTTTCCCCAGTATGGTGAGGAAGCAGGGGAATTGAGGCGCATAATAGGTAGAGAGGTGGTACAAGAGTACCTGGCCACACTGGATGAATTCAAGTCTCCAGGGCCAGATGAATTGCATCCTAGGATATTAAAAGAACTGGCAGAGGTCATTTCGGAACCGCTTGCTATCATCTTTGAGAAATCTTGGAGGACAGGAGAAGTTCCAGCATACTGGAAGAGGGCAAATGTTGTCCCCATCTTCAAGAGGGGAAAAAAAGAGGACTCAAATAATTATCGCCCAGTCAGCCTGACGTCAGTACCCGGAAAGATCCTGGAACAGATCATTAAGCAGTCAGTTTCTAATCACTTAGAAAGCAATGCGGTAATCACGAAAAGTCACCATGGATTTCTCAAAAATAAATCATGCCAGACTAATCTTATCTCTTTTTATGATAGAGTTACTAGCTTGATAGATGAAGGGAATGCTGTGGATGTAGCATATCTCGATTTCAGTAAGGCCTTTGACAAAGTTCCCCATGACATTCTTGCAAAGAAGCTAGTAAAATGTGGGCTAGACAGGGCTACTGTCAGGTGGATCTGTAACTGGTTGACTGACCGTTCCCAAAGGGTGCTCACCAATGGCTGCTTTTCATCCTGGAGAGAAGTGACTAGCAGGGTGCCACAGGGTTCTGTCCTGGGCCCAGTGCTGTTCAATATTTTCATCAACGACTTGGATGAAGGAATAGAGGGCATGCTCATCAAATTTGCAGATGACACCAAATTGGGAGGGGTTACTAATACGCCAGAGCACAGGATCAAAATTCAAAATGACTTGGACAGATTGGAGAGCTGGGCCAAGGCTAACAAAATGAAATTCAACAGAGAGAAGTGTAAGGTCCTACACTTAGGTAGAAAAAATGGAATGCAGAAATATAGGATGCGGAACACGTGGCTGGATGGCAGTACGTGTGAAAGGGATCTAGGAGTCTTAATAGACCACAAGCTGAACATGAGTCAGCAGTGTGATGCGGCAGCCAAGAAAGCCGATGCAATTCTCGGCTGCATCAATAGGACTATGGTGTCTAGATCGAGGGAGGTACTGGTACCACTCTACTTTGGTTAGACCTCATCTTGAATACTGTGTCCAGTTCTGGGCACCCCAATTCAAGAAGGTCATGGTCAAGCTGGAGCAGCTCCAGAGGAGGGTGACCAAAATGGTGAAGGACCTGGAAGCCAAGCCCTATGAGGATAGACTTAGAGAGCTGGGTATGTTCAGTCTGCAGAAAAGAAGGTTGAGAGGGGACATGATAGCTATGTTTAAATATTTGAAGGGATGCCATGTAAAGGAGGGAGAGGGCTTGTTTTCTGCCACTACAGAGACCAGGACAAGGAGCAATGGATTCAAGCTGCAGGAAAGGAGATTCCACCTGAACCTCAGGAAGAACTTCCTGACAGTCAGGGCTGTCCGGCAGTGGAATATGCTGCCTCGGAGTGTGGTGGAGTCTCCTTCCTTGGAGGTTTTTAAGCAGAGGCTGGATGGCCATCTGTCGGGAGTGCTTTGAGGGTGTTCCTGCATGGCAGGGGGTTGGACTGGATGGCCTGTGTGGTCTCTTCCAACTTTACATTTCTATGATTCTGTGTCAGGGACTAGCACTGTATTTGTGCCCATTTATTAGAGCTGTTTCTTTCCTAGAACCTTGCAGCAAACAGCTCATGAGCTGGTGCTACATTAGGCTATGAGATAAAAAAACTCCCAACATGCCTAGCTAGCATAGCAAATTTTGCTGAGAGCTGTAGTTCAGCAACATGTAAAGGGCTACAGAAATCATATGTGTGCATGCAACTTCAAGTCAGCTGCTGACTTATGGTGAACACATGAATTTTTGATAGTTTTCTTAGGAAAGAAATACTCAGAGATGGTTTGCCAGGTCTTTCCTCTGAAATATAGCCTACAGCACCTGATATTTGTTGGCAGTCTCCCATCCAAGTCCTATGCAGGGCTGACCCTGCTTAGCTTTCAAGATCAGACAGGATCTGGTGCCTTTAGGGTGTTTAGGCTCTGTATGCCTTTGAGATAAAATACTTGGTTCAGGGTCAGACAGGGAGTTTGTTCAGTGGCTGACATCTGAGAAGCTGTAAATTGTGTGCTTAGTTTAGTGCTCTTCAGCAATAAAAATAACCTATCAGGAAGAAAAGTTCTCATCAGGCCTAGCTCTTATTGTGCTACTTTTCTTTGTATAGTGATGTATTCAAGGACAATGCTACTTAAAAGTGGTGGTCCATGGACTGGTGCCAGTCCATGGCAAGTTTCCAGCAAAGAAAAAAAAGCAGTTGTCAATGGGCACAAATATGGTGCCAGTCTCTGGTGCACTGGGGAATAAACATCCTGCCAGTCCCATGTATCAGATAGCTTAAGAGGCACTGCTATATGACATACCTGTGGCCAGCACTTTGAAGCTGTACAGATCTCTTGAAATTCCCATAGCTGTTAACAGGTGGTGCTTTATACCGGGGCCAGCAGCTGGTAGATTTCAACAGTGGCAGAAGACCTGCTACTAAGGCAGAAGGAAAAGCAGCCCTTTAAAAACCACCTGCTCTTTGGGAAGGCCATCATATGCAAAACCCTTATTGTGACCCATGCATGCTGGAATCCTGCGAGGGTCTCCTTAGGGTAAGAAATTGGAGAGGATAGTGCTCAGGGGATCCCCCTCCTCCCCATATCAGCTGCTTTCCTGCTGTAGCATTTGTTTTAGAGGGAGAGCAGCACCAGCAGGGACAAAAACTCTAGAACAGCTGCCGTGGTTGTCATGAACACTTTGGCACTGCTCCTGTTCCACCACTGTTTGAAGCAGAGGTTTCACAAACAGGCCAGCTTTCACAGATCTGAATCTACTGCTAGCTGACTGTATAATTTTCAGTATATCAAACATCTTTGAATTCCAATTGCAACAGAATTACTCCCTACACTGCTGCCCTAAATGATCAAAGAGCAGGTTTTTGTTTTGAAAGACCTGAACCTGCTTTACATACAGAGGAGAAAACAGACTACCATTTCACATAGTAGATCACATTTTAGAATCACCCCCCCCAAAAAAAGTATTCACTGCAAAAACAAATATTCAGAGCTGCTTGTAACATTTTTTCACCACACAAGAACTGTCATTTTTAAAAAAATTGTGTGTAAGCAAGTCCTTGTTAGTTGTTTTTTTATTCATCTACTACCCATCTAGAGGTGTGTATGAGAGACAGCAAACTGAACAACAGCCTATTTAAAGGTTAATGCTTTGAACTGGGTGATCTTTCTTAGCTGCTAGCAGACAAAACTTTCAGATGAAAAAATCTCATGGAAAGTGTTAGAACATACATTACTAGAAAGAACACGAGTTAGGTGGAGCTGGCGTTTTGCCATATAGGAACCTGGTTTTGGGTGGCTTTGTTTTCAGAACTTTATCTTTCTCAAGTTGTCAGTCCCATGAAGACCAAATATTCACAGGTAAAATGGTGTGAATTAAGTGTATAGAAGGAATTCAGCCAGCAGGCAGGGGACCGTACTTACTTATTGCAGGATCATTGGCAATATATTCCTTAGAAAAAACATGAAAACTGAAGGGGAAAATACAGTGATGAAGTTATCACAACAAAATCACAAAATGGTGCTGAGCAGCCTCTTCTACATCCTCTAGCAGTGATCTACATCCTCTAGCAGGGTTGTGTTTCTGGATTTGTGATGTCAGTTGAGACTGATGTAAATGGGGGAAAGCCAATTCCATAAGGAATCACTGGAGACCAGAGGAATGCATTCCAATAGACATGAAGTGCTATTCAACATCTTCTTCAATGACTTGAATGAAGGAGTAGTGGGCATGCTGATCAAATCTGCAGATGACACCAAATTGGGAGGGGTTGCTAGTATGCCAGAGGACAGGATCGAAATTCAAAATGACCTTAACAGATTGGAGACCTGGGCCAAAGCTAAGAAAATGAATTTCAATAGAGACAAATGTAAAGTCCTGCACTTAGGCAGAAAAAATGGAATGCACAAATATAGCATGGAGGACACGTGACTGGACAACAGTACTTGTGAAAAGGATCTAGGAGTCTTGGTGGACCCCAAGCTGAACATGAGTCAGCAGTGTGATGCAGCGCCAGGAAAGCCAATGCGATTCTTGGTTGCATCAAGAGGAGTATGGTGTCTAGATCGAGGGAGGTAATGGTACCACTCTATTCCACTTTGGTTAGACCTCATTTGGAATGCTGTGTCCAGTTCTGGGCACCTCAATTCAAGAAGGGTACCAACAAGCTGGAGCATGTCCAGAGGAGGGCGACCAAAATGGTGAAGGGTCTGGAAGCCATGCCCTATGAGGAGCGGCTTAGGGAGTTGGGTATGTTTAGTCTGCAGAAGAGAAGGTTAAGAGGGGACATGATAGCCCTGTTTAAATATTTTAAGGGATGTTATGTCGAGGAGGGAGCGGGCTTGTTTTCCGCTGCTCCAGAGATTAGATCAAGGAGCAATGTATTCAAGCTGCAGGAAAGGAGATTCCAGCTGAACCTCAGGAAGAACTTCCTAACAGTCAGAGCTGTCCGGCAGTGGAACGTGCTACCTCAGAGTGTGGTGGAGTCTCCTTCTTTGGAGGTTTTTAAGCAGAGGCTGGATGGCCATCTGTTGGGAATGCTTTGATGGGGGTTGGACTGCATGGCCCCTGTGGTCTCTTCCAACTCTATGATTGGCTACATTCATTACTCAAACCAGCACCATTTCTAAAGAGGTCTGAAGCAAAATGTGCATATGTTGTCCCAAAGGACCTGAAGAGGCAGCAACTCCTAATCCTTGTTTGGCTGGGATGAGCTGGCTCACCATTAAATGATAGAACCTCTACAGAAGAGCGCACAAACAGAGAGCAGCTAGTCAGAACTGTGTTCTTCTGCAAGAGGTGCAGAGGGTATACTAGGAGGAGAATCTGTACATCTCCTCTATAATAACCTGCTGTGCTTAAAAAAAAGTCTTCACACAAATTACTTGCCAATTTCTATTTTTCCACTCAGTCCCTGATAATACGCAGGATGTCACAAAGGTCTTTGCTAATTTTACTGAAGCTTGCTTAGTAGAGTTATCCTTTTTGCTGTTGTCTTACCTACTTGCTCAATGTAAGCAAGTAAAAGAAACTTAGTCCAGTCAGTTTTTGTTACGCTAACTCATCTCATCCTCCTCATTGTCTCAGTTATCATACCTTGCTCAGCTGCACAAGCATACTGGGAGAGTTATAAATTGCAGATGAGACTTCTGTGGTCAGTCCTCCATATCCACAGATTCAGCCAACCACAGCTGGAAAATATTTTTAAAAAATTCCCAAAACCATGTGAGTTGTTTACCATTTTACTACACCATTGTATATAATGGGAGTTGAGCATCCACAGATTTTGGTATCTATAGGAGATCCTGGCAGTTGCATGGGCGTGGGGGGGGAATCCGCCCCGGGCAGCAATGTTTCTAGGGCATCCTGGCCTGCAGCAACATCCCTGCGTGCTGCAGCCATGCCCCCATGCATAGTGGGCACGCCCTCTTGCGCCATAGCCCCCCTTCCACATACTCCAAGCTCCGCCACTGGATCCTGGAACCAAACTCCAGTGGCTACTGAGTGCCCACTCTACTTATTTTCTTCAGGAGAAACATTGTAAATTTGAAATGTGTGTATGTGTTGTGTGCCTTGAAGTTGTGGCCAATTGATGGTTGCCCTAAGGCAGGGCTTTCCTTTGACTTTTGAAGCTCTGAGATGCTGTCAAAAGATAATATTCCTGCAAGAAAACACTTCAGTATTAGAAGTGGCATCTATCCTACATATTTTTAATGATTATACATATGTCAGTTTCACTGCTTGTACATTAGAGTATGCGTGCTAGAAACTGCACGCAATTGCATCTTCATCTTCTGAAATCCACATAGCCATGCCATTTTAACCTGTAGTGTTCTGACTGTTGGCAACACAGATTCTGTAAATGGCAACGTAAAAACATAGCAAGAGCTAAGCTGGATTCAGCTTGAGAGCTGCATAATCCAATATTGTTTGTTTAAAGTATTTCTGTATTGCCTCTCAGCCCACAAGAGTACCTGAGGTGATGAATAAAAACATTTAAAAAAAACAGTATAATACTCTTTTAAGACTCCTGAAAATAGTCTAAAAACAATCCAGTTTTGAAACAGTTATTTTCAGATATTGAATGCCATGTGGAACAACATAGTTTGGGCTGTCTACTGGAAGCTTAAAACAGATAGGGCCAGCCTAACTTCCTTATAGCAGTCAAGGCACTGCTACAAAGAAAGCCCTGCTACATGTAGCCACCAGCCTAACTTGAATGTGTTGGGACATGCAACACAGGCCTTCTCTGAAGATCTCAAATTTCTGACAGGCTCATATGGCAGGAGGTGGTTTTTCAGATATCTTGCCCTAAGTCATTTAGGGCTTTGTAGGTAAACACCAGCACCCTGAATTGAGCTTGGAAGCAAACTGAAAGCCAGTGTAGTTCTTGCAGGGCCAGTATTGTATGGTCTCTAAAATGTACATTGGCAACAGTTTGGCTGCTGCATTTTGCATTAAGTGCAGCTTCCAAAACACTTTTCAAGGCGAGGCCCACATACAAGCCAGTACAGTAATCTAATAATGAGGTAACTAAGGCTAGATCTATGTTCTCCAGGAAAGGGTACTCTTGGATAGCACAGCAACCTGGCTTTCCAGGAACAGTGCTGTGTTCAAGAGCACCCCCAAACGGAGAGCTTGATTTTTCAGAGGGAGTGCAACCCCACCTGGAACTGGCTATGATCCCAATTCCAGGTTGGCTTTTCTACTGATCAGCAGCACTTCCTTCTTGTCCGGATTAATAGTCTGTTCACCTGCACCCAGTCCTTTACTTCAGGATACTGATGACACCCAACCCAAAGTACTGGATGACCTCTTGCAGTGGATTTATGCAGATGGTAAAAAGCATAGGGGAATTCCACAGGCTAATGGTCAAATGGCTGAGAAGAGTTCCCCAATACCACCCTCTGGGAATGTTCAGCCAAGAAAGACTGGAACCATTGCAAGGCAATGGCCCCAAACTCCCATATGAGCCAAACAACCCAGAAGGATACTATGGACAATGGTATCAAAAGCCGTTGAAAGATCCAGGAGGAACAGCAGAGACACATTCCCTTGTTCAACTCCCAGTGTAGGCCATCCACCAAGGCCATTTCATATGCTTTCCATAACCAGCTAACCAGAAACATACAGGAAGTCTAGAAAACAATGTGAGGGCAATATATACGTACAACATATATACGTGCAACTTTGTTAATGAAGATTTGTTCCTGTGCATTATTTCTTCAATGGAAGCTTTGGTACTAGAGGCAGAAGTAACATGGAAATAACAGACATAGGTTTCTACACCACAACAAAGAACAGTTCAGTAAGTTTTTGCAAGCTTGACCAAACTAGTAACATGCACATGTGAAATTAAACCACCAGGTCAAGTAAGCCTTGCCTATGGAAAAACATTTTCAACCTTCTAGAGACCATTGAAAGCTTATTTCAAAATGCACCCAGGGACCATTTTTTCCTTCACTAGCCTCCACATTTTTGTGATTTCCATTTTGGTGGCCAAACTTATAGATCTATGCTCTCCTTAAAAAAAAATATACTGGAGGGAGCTGGTAAGGGAGGCTTATCTCTTCTTCCCTTTTGCATTTCCTTCATGCAATAAGGGATTCTGGAGTGAGCTGTTGTTTGCCATCTCCATTTTAGGCAAACACATGCAGCTATAGTTGGATTGGCTAAAGTAAAATCCTGCTTTTTCCCACCTTAAGCTTCACTGCATTGTTTACTGCGGACTTGCTGCTGCAACCTGATACTGAAAATCCATCTTCCTTCATCATGATCCCACTTCTAAAAATTTTCAAGGATGAGGAAAAGGGAAGGTGGGCAGGTATAAAAAGACTTTGTAAAAATGAGTTTCTTTGTCAAAGGCCTTGTTTAACTGGAGCATGTTTGTACTTGTGCTTCCAGCTGGTGTTTATTGTGAGCTGCTCTAGACAATCTGCTCTACGAAAGTTACACATCAGTTAACTTTTCCATACACTTTCCAGCAATGTTGCTTATTGAGACCAGGACTGCACAGTATGTCAAGCAGTCACACTATAAATATGTACGAAGGCATCATGATGTTGGCAGATTTTAAAACTTCTTTCCTGGAAACTCCCAGCATGGCATTTGCTTGTCTCACAGAAATTATCTGCAGGTCACCATTTTCATTGAGCCAGCTCAAATTCCCTCTCCTGATCAGTCCTTGTGTATAAATTGGGGTGGGCAACTGTGCAAGGCTAGGGGGACACAGTAACTCCAGGAGATCTCAAAGGGGAGTACCCTCACAGAAATAAATTTTGCTCCTGAACACTATGCATATGAGGGGATTTTCATTATGCTTATGACTCCTTGGAACGTGTTAGACTCAACATAGGCCATTCATTTCCTGTTTTCAAAAAAGATCTCTCCTGGGCCTAAAATGGGCCAAGACTTCAAAATAGGACCAAATGCCCTCACATCCTAGAAGGCATTTGGGGAAAATTTTAAACAATGACACCTGGAGGCCACAAAAACAGGCCTGCATACCATATGCAGCCCATGAACTACCCCTCCTCCATATACATGAAGGTAGAATTCTTCACCCTAATACATATTACTTTGTAATATTTTAAACTCCATTTGCCATTTTAGCTCTCATTCCTCTTTAGAACTCTTCACTGTTTCTGTTCAAATCTAATCACTAATATTGCAAATCTGACTACCTTGCTAACCACGCACTCCAACCCCTTTATTAACAAACTTTAAAAAATGGCCCCATTCAGATCACTGAAGCATTCCATTGTTTATTTCTGTCTTGTTTTTGGAGCTGAGGGTTTATTCTCTTTAACACGTTCCTGATCCAAAGGAGAACCTCTCTTCTGATTCCATGGCTGCTGACCTTTATGCAGTTTTTGATGAGGCAGTTTGTCAAAAGGCTCTTTGAAAGGCCAAGTAAACAAGGTCTTACCCCTTTACAAACTTGTTGACATTCCTAAAGAACTCAAAAAGATTAGTGATTTACTTTTGCAGAAGCCATGTCGGCTCTTCTTCAGCAGTATCTGCTCTCTTATATGCTTGCTGATTTTATCTTTAATACAGGCATAACCCAGCTAACAGTCTCTGATAAAAGAAGCTCCTTTTCACAAAGTGTTCTTACAGGGCCTAGCCCCACCCCCTTTTTACCTTCTGTCCAGGTAGGGTTTTTTTTTTCCTGTCAGTATTCAGAGGACAGTGAAGGAAAGCTAGACGCAGACAGACTTTCAGCGTTGGGTTGTAACGGTGTATCTACAGCAATTAATGAAATAAAGCTTTAGGTGGGAAGAATGCAATTCTACTCCAGGTGACCCTACTGTAGTGGAGTGTACTTACATACAACAGGCAAGGTAAACTGCAGTCTCCAGAATCACTTACTGCGAATGTGTGAGAAGCAAAACAGAAAAGAAGGAAAGCAGATAAGCCTGCCTCACCAGTTACCCTGGCACACTGAAAAAAGCATGCATCTGTTAAGTCTCATGGCAACATGGAAATAAAAAAATGGAGGCTGTTGAAAGAAAAAAAATCCCAGGATGCATTTTGGAATATGGTTTCAAGTCATTTCTGGAAGATACAACATGTTTTTACTTACACAAGGCTTATCTGACCTCGTTGTTGCATCTCATGTGTGTATATGGTTAGTTTTGAGTAAGAATTGCTGAAATATGTTGACTGGCACTTCTTTTTTGTGATGTAGGAACATATAGCTATTTTTAAGATGTTATTTCTATCTCTGGTTCCAAACTAAGTCCAGAAACACATCCACTTCCATAACTGAGGTATACCAGCAATTACTTCCATCCAGTTCCTCTAAACTGATGTTAATAGGCTCTGATTTTCTGGACCCCTTTTAAGATTGGTACCAAAATATCATAAGCATGTACCACAGTGGTACAGCTTCAAATGTGAAACTAAGAAATAGCTTAAGATTTGGTCTCTGTACTAGAGAACTGGAAAATGAGCCAATATTTGAATTCAAGAACTCTCAGCTGAGTAGCACCTGACCCCAGCTTTTTTAAAAAATTTGACTATTGAGGTCCTCTACCCTCAACACTATTTTCCTCTGTTCCCCACACTTCTTTCCTGGTAACCCATGTTCAGGAAGATACTCACCCTACGTTTTCTTCAGTAATGACAAATCCAAGTAATTTAGCTTATCTACTTCAATTCCACTGTCACTCAATAGTTCAGCTGCCTCCCTAGCTATTTTCCAGTTCTGATGAACATCCCATTAAGTCTTCAATACAGTCCCAAAGATAGTTTCTCCACCCCATGTGGTGTGCTTGCATTTTGCATTATGCAGGCTTAGGTTCCAGGAAATACTTTCATTTTCCCCAAGTAGGTGCCCTTTTCTCAGGTAGCTTGACACTGCTTGTTAACTATGCTTATATATCTTGGTGTTACCTTTCCTGACTCTATGAAGGAAGTACAGCTTCTCTGAGGTTTTGAAAAGCCTTGGCTTACCCTGCCCCCACTCACCAATTAAACCTCTAGACTTACCTGGTGCTACCAATTGTCATCTGAAGTCAAGTGAAGTTCAAGTAAACACTTGAAGCCAACTCAACTCTTGGCTTAATCATTCAATTGACTTCTCACCCCAGAGTTAGGTCTACTTCAAGTGTGACATTTGACTTCAGAACAGGAAACATCTAAAATGGGGATTAGTATTGAATAACCTCTGACAAACTGATGAGTGACAGCTGTTTCATAAATAAAGATCATATCATGAAACACCCTGTAAATAGTAAACTGGAATTCATGTTGTTATCAGAGCTGGGACACATCCTGTACAGCTTCCTGTTAACAGGCCATGCGTGCACATAGCTGTTAACTGAGCCTTGTCAGAACAACTGTTAGAACAGAAATGCATGCCCACCTACCTAAATTTCTCATATGCTAAGTTATATAAAGCAGAAGAGTTAAGCACTGCATTTGAAAGACTCAATTATAAAAAAAAATTGCATTCTAATCAGTCCCACTTCCTATGCTGAACAGTTCTGAGCATGACAGCATAGCACATGAAACCCCTTTTGGCATACTGTTATCCTAGTACTGTCATTAGGATGTCAGGCACAGTAATAAGGAACCTCTGGTATGACTACCTACTGTTTTACTTTCTGGTAAGAGCTTAGAGCTATGGTCTTTACCACAGGATTGCTTGTGAGGCACCCACAGAGAGTGATAAGGATGAGCCACATACAATCTGGTAATTTCTGGTTTTGAAAACAGGCTTATAGAGAGAGATTCTGTTGTGAAATAACATTTCAATACTAAAAAAAACAGTATGTTCTAATTTAATCATCCACTTCTAAAAATTATGCATTTCTATAGTGAAATGCTGATTGTCCTATCCTATTAGTTTCTGATCCACTAGCTGCGAAGACCAGGCTTCTGCAGTAGTTTTCCCTTCAGGAGGACTTTTTAAAATACATGCTTAGAAAGTGTTGACAAGTTCACAAATAGAGCAAAACATAGAACATTAAGCATGAGACACAGAAATACTTTACTCCAACATCTACTGCACGACTGCTCTGCAGAATTTGTAGCTATGAAATCCTTAGTATGTTTCATATAACGCTTTTGACATTATATTGAGATTTTTAATGAACTAGTAGTGACTGTATGGGTACAAAATCCAGGGCACTAGCATTTATAACAACACAATGAACCCTCTACTTTGAAAGGGATTGTGTGCGCAAGACTCCTGCAAAAGTGGGAAAAATGCAGATAAAAATAAAATCACAAACACCAGGTTTTTTAAAGCTGAGAACACTTCACTAAGAATTTTTAGGTCCTTCAACATGATTCTGTGGTCAGCTTCTGGCAGAAGTGGGCCATACAGTCATGCTAGAGGACCTAGCAATGCCCAGAGAAGTGTCCTCTCTAGGAATCTCTAGGTCTTTCTAGTGGAAATGGACCACAGAATTGCACCAGAAGACCTAGAGAGTTCTATAGAGAACATATTTTTTCTGTGATAGGCACAAATAGAATAAGATCTTATAAAAATAAAATAAGCTGTTAAATAATCAAATCTGCAAGCGCTGAACTTACAAAAGTTGAGTGCCCACTGTAGTTCCTTTAAATATCTTTTAGAAGATCAGAGAGACCATGTAAAGGAATGAATGTACAATCTTGCATAGGTACTTAAGCAGGACACATTTCTAGAACAACTGAACAGGTTTGACTATAGAAATCTAATCTTTCCTCTCTCCCATTCAACAGTACTACCTCACTCTTCAGAACTGTCTATCCCAAACATCTCACAGCAGAAAAATTGTGTGGTTAATTAATATAGTAGCTATATACTCTACTCAGCTGTATCTACTCATTGCATTCTAGTTCTATTTTCCAACTGTGTAAACAACTTTAATATTAGCCTTTTCTAATGTCTTCCTCTGCTACTGAGACAGACATGACTATAATGTCTTTTACTAATTCTGCAGTTACTACTTTTGTAACTAGTATCATCATGAAATGAGCTTAATATGCGTCTAGTGTCTTGCTCAATGACTATGAAGGAATGAGTACTCACACCTAACTTTCAGCATCTGTTGTTAACTTTTACTAATTAAAATCAGTTTTATTGCAGAATTTTACAAAAGGCAATAATGTTCAATGACCCAAACAAAAAGTTCTTATGAAAAATACCTACACTGTACATACTTTTCAAAGGTTCAGGCCCTTTGAAATCTTTGAAACCATGTTAAGCTGTGAACATCTGACACAGATCTTCTGCCAACCCACTTGTTAAGCACAAGCCAAATGACCTATCAGGGTCAAGCCTGATGTACAACATCAATGTGCAGTCAAATATTTCACTGAAAAACGTATAAATCTTTTTACATGCTTTCCAGAAGCTATTAGATTTTTGTAGTTTGCCAGCATGCTGTCATGCTAGGAGATATCAAAGTCAAACCACCCTTATAAAAAAGGACAAGCTATTTTAATAACCAAACTTAAGAATGATTTCCTTCCAGGAACATAAATATATTGGCACCATTTAAGAAGGCATTTATAAGGGCAGTGTGGCAGAGGAAAACTGAATATTGAAAAAATCTCACTGGAAAAGACTGTAAAATGTGCAAAGAGACAACACATACAGCAAATGAGAGATTGGATAAGTTTACTTTTCAAGTCCATTTTAGATTTTAGTCTAGTTCTTTCCAACAGAGTATGTACATGGACATGCCCATAAACAGGGCTGGCCAAATAAGTGAAGGCAGGAGTCGTAACAGCCTGTTGTTGTCATATTCAATTATGAGATGTTCTGCTGATTCCTTCTATCAGTAACTGCTCATTCATATAAATGCTTTGAGCAATGCCAACATGAGTCTAAAGCCACTGAGCAGTGCAACATTCATCTTGTAATAGCTAGATTCTGTGAAAAACTTTTGACAACATGAAGTTACTTTCATACCCACAGACAGACCGACCCTGAAATCCTGATTCCAGTCAAAAATCCTCTGCTTTGGAGGCACTACAGTCCAGTTCTGCCAGGCTTTCTATATTGGCAAGATCTGTTCTAGGACATTTTTGGAAGACTGTGGAATCCTGTCTGGGAATCTCACATCAAACTCAATAATAAGATCTCCTCGTTGGTTTGGACTCTTTGGAAAGGGAAGGCCTTCTCCAGGAATTCTTCGCTTCATTCCAGGTTTAATGACATCCTTGAATACCATTGGTATGGTCCTACCATCTAGTGTTGGTGCATTCACAGTACAGCCACACAGAGCCTAAGCATAAAAACAAGTCAAGCAATTAGTATATTTATTGTAAAATAAGTAGCTCTCTTTTAAAAAGAGAAAAAATTACAAAAAATTAAAGATTTTAAAGTTAACCAGATCTCCATGAACACAGATGACAATGTTCACAAAATGAGCTGAATTTTTAATCTCCCAGCAGCACCCCAATTAATACATTACTATGGAATCTGCTTTGTCAGCATGCTCTCACCAAGCTCTGATAATTCTGACAGCAGTCTACTTCTAGCAGCCACTCAACAATGTGACAAGCATGATCAGTACCACTGTTATGTAAGGGAAAGGTACTTCTGAGGATCCCTACTTTCTTGTTGTTATGTGCTTTCAAATTGTTTCCAACTTATGGAAAGCCTACAGTGACACTCAAACCACACTACTACACTGGCTCTCCCTTACTTTGTTATTTATTTTTACTTAATTCAAAAATCTTAAGTTTCCACTGAATTTGTCAGAGCCAAGCCCTGGCATTTCAACTTACCTCACGGAGGCTGATCTTGGCTGGGTATATAATATCAGACCCATCTCTCTTAAAAACGCTGTGTGGCTTGTCCTTTAAAACAAAGACAATATCAGCTGGAATGTTGTTTGGCATTTGGTCTCCTTCTTTGGGGAATGTAATCTTAGTCCCTTCTTTCCAGCCACGTTTGACTTCAATTGTTAGAATCTTATCCTCATTGCGCGTGGTTTTTCCATCTGGATTGAGACGTTTGTGGGAAATTTTCATTTTCTTGGTGCATCCACTGTAAATCTCCTCCAAGGACACTCTCAGCTCATGAGTGATGGGTGGATCTTGTTTCCGGCGAATATTTTCATGGCCCCCGCGAGCACGGGTAAAGCCAATATTGCCAAAGTTCTGAAAACTTGTGAAGGGGTCATCAACATCCATATCTTCATCCCCATTCCTCTGGACAAAGAAAGTATCAAAAGGATTCCTCCCACCAAAGAATTCTGCAAACATTGCATGAGGATCTCCATGAAAGGTGTATGTAAATGAAGTGCCATTGGGACCCCCTCCGCTGCAGCTGGGACCACCTCCCTTAAGTCCTGAAATATAGAAAGCACACAAATAAGTCTCCTGCAATTACACCTACTCAGCTGTGCACTTTCAGGTTACACCATCATCTCTAATCCAGAAAGCCTATCCAAGTATCATTTTTACTTACACTAAAGTTCTGGATCACAGTTTTAGTTATAAACACTTTAAGCAGTTCTCATACCCAACAGCTAACCTGCAAGTAGTGTGTTGATTATCCTAATGTCTAAATCACATCAAACTACAATTCACTTTTATACAAAAGATCCGCTAAATCAATGCTTCTGTTGCCAAAGCCCAACCTAGAATGTATTTCCTCTCACCCTGTGCATGCTAACAATTATAAGTTTAGAACAAATCTTGCTGAAAAGCAGTTCTATCAAGTGAAAGGTAGGATTGCAACAGATAGGTTAGCACAAGAATACACTAGAATATTCTAGCAACTACTAGAAGACTTGTGTAGCAAAAGCTCCACCTATCTTAGACAGCTTGTCATGCAGCCCAGTATATGCAGTCTGCTCAGAATGTTCTACGAATGTACAGGAAAGCTCTGCAAATCTAGCATTACTTGTTTAAAAAAGAGCTTCTCTTTAACGCACTACATATATCAATATGCTACTGAAGCAGCTGATGGTTTTCGAAACAAATCCTCCATCATCAAAGAAGCCATTCTTAAGTTGCCAGAAAGTAAAGTTACAAAGCAAAAACAAATCCAACATAAAAGAGACTGATGCATGAAACAGGAAGCTACAGAAATCCTACACAAGGTCGTTTTAGGTATTGCTCTTTTCCTCTACCAAATTGATTTCCACTTGATTTCAGAATCTGCTTCCCTATCAGGAAGAACCTGTAGATAATAATAGATGTTGGAGGAGTGACCTTAATATAATCAGAACAATACAAACATGGCAACTCATCTGGCTGGCTTCCAGCACGGCAAACTGAAACAACTTGTTTTTCGCCCCTTCTCCTCTACTTTCCTCTTCCCTCCATCTTTCTTGGAAAAACCAGTCCCGGCAGATTAATTGCTGAATCGTCATTTTTATTGCTGTTCCAAATGGAATAGCATCCTAATAGCATTAACATCGGAGCTGACCATCCGAAAAGAGAGAGAGCGATCTCAAAACCTAGAAGGTTTGGCCTCTTTGGGTGTGGACGGGAGGAGAAAAAAAAAGGAGAGCAGCTACAACGAAAAGAATCAACAACGCGATTTGACTACATTTATCAAGGGAACTTCAGCGAAAGGAAGCATAAGTGGTCTCGAACAACCGCTAAGATTAAAAAAGATAATATTCCAGCGCCCCGTTTCAACACATCGCCCCTAAGGCGACCATAAACTTTCAGTCTCCCTTGGTTTCCATGAAACCCTGCAGGCGAAACATTAAGGCGAGGCATTAACATTGGCTTCCTGATCTGCCAGAAAGACCTTTCTGTTCCCGGTCCTTTACGCTACAAAGCGATTTCCCAATCTACTTTTCCCGTTCCCTCCACGAACAGCAGGAGAATCAACAAGCTGAGGCGGGTTTCCCGGACAACCCACCGACCGAGCGCTTAGGCTTGTCCGGGGAGAGAGCCTACGGGCCTCCCCAGGTAAACATCCCCAGCGTAAGGAGCTCCCCCGACCGCGGGCCCTCCCCAAGCACGCACCCTCCTCGCCGAACTTGTCGAAGATCTCGCGCTTTTTGGGGTCGCTCAGCACGTCGTACGCCTCGGCGATCTCCTTAAACCGCTCTTCGGCTCCAGGGTCCTTGTTCTTGTCCGGGTGATAACGCAACGCCTGCTTACGATACGCTTTCTTAATATCGTCCTCGCTGGCCCCGCGGGACAGGCCCAATATGCGGTAATAATCTTTCCCCATGGCCCTCCAAAAAAAACAATCGCCCGCCTCCCTCCCTTACACTCGCCAACTCAGATCTGATTCCGCGGCAGCTGCTTCCCCCTCCGTATTTATACGGCGGGCGGAGGAATCTTCCAGAGTTTACCACAACATTCCCCGCCTAAGCTCCGCCTATCAGTTCTGCTTTAGCCAGTCACAATCTAGTACTCTGAGGTCTCCACCAGTAAGAATGCACTATGGGATGGGCAAAGCGGGGCAGTAACGGTTGCAGCCCGCCTTCTGATTGAATGGGGGGCGGGGAGGGCTTTCGTTCTGCCACCAACGGCTTTAGTTCTCAGAGTTCCAGGAGGGAGCGCGGGACTGGCTTGCGCACCGGCCCAGTGTGTGGACGCGGGTCCTGGAGCGCAGTGTGGAGGATGTGAATGAGACCCTCTCCCCGTAGAAATATCTTCCTCAGCGTTGTGTCCCCTGGGTCAGTAGTGTCCAATTGTGTGAAAGAAACCGCAGCCGCTAGCCACGTCCCAACTTTGCTGCCCCTCCAGCTTCCCTCAGCCCATGGATTTTTCTCGTCGTCGTTTTAGAGTTTAAAAAAAAAAATACCTAAAGGTTAGCTCCACTGAATAGTTAAGATCGTAGTCAAATAGGCACAATAAAGGGTTTGTGAGAGCGACTGAGGTTTGAATGTTGAGACCAATATCCGAAGGCCATTTGCGCACAACGCTGTCACAGTGCTATCCTTCCACTTTCCATACCCTGTGCAATGCTGGGGTTTGCAGTTTAGGGAGGGGCCTTTCGAATTCTCAGCCAGCGAGCTCTTGGGCCTCAGTAAACTACAAACCCCAGAATTCCACAGGATGTCAAAAGTGGAATAAGAGCACTATAACAGTGTAGGGCGGAAATGGCTGAATTCCTGCTCCACCTTGGAAACGCTTTGGATGACCTTGGTTAAGGTAGCTTATCAGCCTAGGAGAAAGGGAATGACAAACCTCTGAATAGGCCTTGACAAGAAAACGCCATGATAAGTTGGCCGTTAGTTGAAGTCGATTTGATGTCACAACTAATGCAGATCTCCCCAGTTTTACAGAGTTGAGGTAACATATAGCTCTCCAGATGTTGTTGGACTGCACATCCTATCAGTCCTAGCCAGCATAACCAGTAATGAGAGAGGAAGGGAATGGAAGTTCAGTGGCACAACTTGCCCCTCTCTATGCTACACTGAATTAGAATGGTAAGCAAAACTGTATCCTTTCTCTGGAATACTATAGCATTGTAAGCAAATCCGTGTGCTCACACTTATGCTGCCATACTTAGTCAACACATAACTAACTTAATCTATACAAGTCAGCCAGACAGGCATTGAAGGCCTTTCTCCAGCCCAAGCAAGTTTCAAGTGTCTCAGTGCAAACCTATGCACAGGGCCATTCCAACCCCTTTTGCTACCTTGGCTAAGCAAAGAGTACCATCACAACTACCAGTCAAAGGGTATGATATCCAGTTACAAATAAGTTACTTTGGCCCCTGAGGCAGCAAAGCCCACACATTTGTCTCCCTTGCAGTAAATAAAAAGAAATTGATTTTATTGTAAGCTGCCCTGAGATGTTTGGTTAAAGGGCAGGATATAAATATTTTAATAAATAAACAAACAAACAATAAGATGCTACGATAATAAACAGGGCCAGACTAATTTGATGTCTGAGGCAAACAGCAACATTTTGAACACACATCTCCAGGCCACCCAGAAAAAGAAATCATGCAGTGGAATGGAATGGGCTGGAAGCTGAACACTGATGACAGGAGAGGATCTTCCCCTGCAACTGAAGGCAAAGCTTAAAGGTGTATAAGTCAAGCAGTGTGGTGTTCTCAGTTCCTTTCTCCAAAACCTTTCTTCCATTCCATGTCCCTCAACATCTGCTCTCTAGAGCAGTTGCTCCACTTTGCCTAATAGCAGGGCGGCCCTGATTTAATTAATAAATGAATGAATGAATGAATGCTACCAGTCCTTTCACAACAACCAGAATTAGCTGTCAGCCACATAAGAGGCTAGCTCTGCTTTAATCCTTCTTTGTTAAATGGGGCTTGCTCTCAGGTAAGTGTACAGGATTGCACCACAGTTTTAAACGCTGGTTGCTACTGGAACCCTTTTAACTCCTTTTCAGTGTTTCTTTCTGACTAATGCTATGGACACTTTCCCAATGGCCATTTCCGCACTGCACTATTATAGTGCTATTATTCCACTTTCAACATCCTATGTAATTTGCAGTTTAGGGAGGGACATTTAGAATTCTCAGCCAGAGAGCTCTTTGGCCTCAGTAAGCTACAAACCTCAGAATTCCACAGGATGTTGAAAGTGGAATAATAGCACTATAACAGTACAGTGCAGAAATGGCCAATGTTAGAGACCAGGCAGTAGTAGTTGTTTCTTCTGTACAATGTAGTCTCTAAAGTGTTCTGCTGGCCATTTCAGTAATTCAGAAAATAATTGCTGGTTAGTGTAAAATAATTGTGATTAGAAGTTATTTCAGTTTGCATCTAGATGTAAACTAACAGCCCTTGTAATACACTATACATAGTTTTCTTCTGGATTATTCTGTTTTCCAATTAATGAAGGTATGTAATTGGCCAAATTTTTGGAATAATATAGAAAAAGCCCTATGAAGCTGTAATGTTACTTTTTGTAATTATATATATTTCTGGAATATTGGTGGTGCTGTGATGTTATATAAAAAGATCAACAGTCCTTAAAAGCAGCATCTGCTGCAGGTTTCTGCTTTCATTGTTCTAAAACCAAACATGGTGATAATAGATTACTTTTCAAAAGTTGTAACATCACTCCTACAAGCAGAGTGAGGCTTACTTCTGAATAAACATACATTTGACCTATTCATTGTGGCCATGAAAAGGGCCAATAAATCCTTCTTGCTTATTGCCATTGCACCTGTAAAATCTCACCTGCAGCACTATTTCAGCCAGGTGATTAATGGACTAGTAAATTTAAGTTCTGACCAGCTGAATACCTCCTATCCAGATTCATTTAGAACTTAACTCATAGAATCATAGAGTTGGAAGAGACCACAGGGCCACTGAGTCCAACCCCCTGCCATGCAGGAACCTGCATCAAAGCACTCCCAACAGATGGCCATCCAGCCTCTGCTTAAAAACCTCCAAAGAAGGAGACTCCACCACACTCCAAGGCAGCATATTCCACTGCTAAACAGCTCTGACCGTCAGGAAGTTTTTCCTGAGGAACCTCTTTTTCCTGTAGTTTGAATCCATTGCTCCTTGTCCTAGTCTCTGGAGCAGCAGAAAACAAACCCACTGCCTCCTCGACATGACATCCCTTCAAATACTTAAACATGGCTATCATGTCCCCTCTTAACCTTCTCTTTTGCAGAGTAAACATACCCAGCTCCCTAAGCCGCTCCTCATAGGGCATGGCTTCCAGACCTTCACCCTTTTGGTTGCCCTCCTCTGGACACATTTGTCAACTCTGTTGACAAAAACAAATAGGTTTGGGGAAAACAGTCCCAGTGTTATCTGTGCTTCACAATTTTAAATAGAATTAAGAGCCTCTCAGTCAGGGAGGGTACAGTATGGCCCTCCAGATGATATTATATTAGAACTCCCAGCAACCTAGCCAACATGGACAATGTTGAGGAATGCTGCAGCCCAACAACATATGGAAGGCCACAGATCTCCCATCCCTGATCTAGGTGCTGAATGTTCAGGCATATTTGTTTGACTCGTAAGAATATAGTGCCTGCTAGAAAAGATGAAAAGGCCTAGTATTCTGTTCACACAGTGGCCAACAAGTTGCCTACAGGAAGCCCATGAGCAAGCTATGTGGGCAAAACAGCGCTCTCCCTCTCACATTCTTTAGCAACTGATATTGCTGTCCCTGATATTGGAGAAGATAGCTATTCTGAATAGTAGTCACTGATGGTCTTATCTTCTACAACTTTATTTAGCCCCCTCTGAAAGCTACCCAACTTGGCAGCTGTCACTTTATGGCAGTTAATTCTGCAGTTTAATATGTGCTATGTAAAGAAGTAATTCCTTTTCACTGTGCAAAATCTCTGACATTCAACTTCAGTGGATAACCAGAATTCTAGTATTATGAAAGCCTGAGAAATGCTTCTCCCAATCCACTTTTTTTTATCATTACCTGCACCATGTTTACATGAATATCTCTAACATTTCCCTTTACTTTTTTTTTCACAGCTAAAACATATCAGATGTTATAACCATTTGGCTTGCTCATTTCTGGATCTTTTTCTGCTGTACCATATTTTTTTTCAGGTGCTATGATCAGAAGTGTGCACGTTATTCCAGATCTAATCACACCATGGATTTGTATAAAGGCAGTATGATTACGTTTCCAATTATGTCGAGGTTCAAGATAGATTTTGCCTTTTTTTTATCCACAGCCAAAAACTGTAGTGACTTTTTAAAAATTGAGCTTTCTATCACAACCTGAAGATCTCTTTCGTGAAGAGCAACCCCATCCGTGTGTATCTAAAGCTGCAGTTTTTGACCCAGTATATGACATTTCATATTTGTTTACACTGAATCTCATTTATCATTCGATGCTGATTGCCCCAGTTGGAGAAATCCTTTTGGAACTCTTCGCCATCTATTTTTGTTCTAACCACACTAAATAATTAGGAGCCATTAGCAAACTTGGCCAATTCATTACTCACCACCTTGTAGATAACATCAGATTATTCAAGACAGTGAAAACTCAGGAAGACTGCAAAGAGCTCCACATGTACTTCCGCACTGGGAATTAACACTGGCATTTCCACTGTTTGTTAACTCCCTGACAGGGCTTCTCTATGATATCTATTTTGACCCTTGGGTATGGTTGGTATGGTGGAGTGAGATTACTTTCAAACTTGCAGTCCAACCCATAGCTCTTTTCCCAGGGAGCAGACAAGAGACTAGTAACTTCAACTGCTGTTCTTGGGTGCCTTCAAGTCAATTCTGACTTACGGCAACCCTAAGGTGAACTTATAATGAGGTTTTCTGAGGCTGGGGGTATGTGATACACCTAAGGTTATCAAGTGGGTTTCCACGGTGGAGCGGGGTATCAAGCTCTCATCTCCAGGGTCATAGTCCAACACCAAAACCACTATACCATGCTGGGCAGACTTAATAGCTTCAATACTGACTTATTTAATTATTTCCAAATGTAAAGAAACACTAACTCCTGAATGCCACCATTGTTCAAGATCTCCACAGACTTAGGCCATTTCTGCACTAGACTGTTATAGTGCTGTTATTCCACTTTGAACATCCTATGGGATCCTGGAGTTTGCAGTTTAGGGAAGGGCCTCAAGACTTGAAGAAGAAAGATAAAAATAATTACTACAGAAGGATCACTTAAATCTACAGTCAAATAAATCTATAACGTCAAATAATTGTTCCAAGGTTTTTCCCCGTGCTTCCATCTTTATTCAAAATGCTGAAAATCAAACTAGCACACTCTCTATAGATATAGTTCTCCCAATGCTAACTCTCATCTTTTGAAAGGGAAGTGGTTTTGATATGTGTGAAGTATGATTATCAGGTGGCCAGGCCTAAAAGGATGCATCTATACTTTGACAAACCCTCACTATTACTCTTCCGGTTCATTCAGGAAATCTTTAATACTTATCTTAATTTGCTCTGAAAGAGCCCTTTCCTGATATTTAAAATATTAACACAATAGTGTTTAAATTAAAAAATATATATATCTATTTGGTGCAAATTTGAAAAATTGATTCTAAAAATTCAAACATGTTGCCTTTGCAGTCAAGTTTATTCTATGTAGTCAGTATTTATTCATATTTATTTATTTAGAGAGTTTATACCCTGCACTTCAGTCAAAAAGGCTCCTGGAGTGGCTTACAAATTTGATACTTCTCTGCTTGCAATCTAAAAGGACACAAAAAGAAAAAGCGGTGCCAGTGAGGGAGGGGATGAAGTCCAGTGGATGCTGGCTGCTCTGTCCCTCTGAGGCAACAGGAATGGCAGCTGGTATGGAGGGAGGGCCTCTCACCAGTTCCTGGGACCAACACACAATGGTGGTGTGACTGGCTGCGGTTCCTCAGAGGTCAGCATTCCATTATAGCAAGTCTATTTTTTAAAAAATAAAACTAACAATGCAACAGTGATAACATTTAAGAAGTTTTCTGATGCAAATTTAAACACAGATATTTAAAACTAATTTTTAAAAGAGTGACTAAAAAATTGGGTGGACAGCTTAATTGTCCTTTCCCTGCTCATACGGCTATGTTGCACCCATAAGTGTGGATAACAAGATACTGAACAGGAGTTTTTAACAAGCATTTTAAAGTAATAGCTGTGTGTCTAAATGGACACACAGTCTTGGCTTTTAGACACCTAACGGAGAGAATGGATACATATTGTTTAATCAATTAATCATTAATACATTTATTGATTCCTACATCTGTTTCAATGCCTTCTTCAGGTTACAGCAAATAAAAAATAAAAATAATCCCAAAATATATGTCTTTTGCAAATATCAGTTGTTTTGTAACCTATTTTTGTAAAGGTTGAGAAGAGTTTTAGGGATTTTTCTTCTGTTTAATTCATTTTTTTCTGGTGGTCAGCAGGATAATAAAAATTGCTAGAATACTGATTTGTTTAAGTTTATTTGCATCTGTCAGTTGGCTTCCTTTAAAAAAAATTCAGCACAGTCTGAATATTAGTAATATATGTAGTAGAGAAACTTTTACTCATAAGCCTTTTGAATGGAAGGATGGACACCCATTAACAACAACAGAGAATACCATGCTGTTGATGCTATCTGGGAAAGCTCTTATTGTATATGTGGATGGTAAGGTATGTCTGTGGGTTTGTGGTTAACAAATGCAATGCTGAAGTGAACTGAGAGATCAAAAGAAGAGAGGATATGCAATATGCTTCATAAGAACAAAGCTGAAACAGCCATTTTCTGCTTCACTACTCAAAACAAGTATTTATTTCACAAATATTTATTTTACAACAAAACACAATAAAACTGCTACCATTGATTAATATAAGTACACTGGTTGATTGCATTTACTTACAAAATCATAAAACTGTGCTAAACATTGAATACAGTAGTCTGTATTAACTGTGTATGATCACTAAACATATATTTAGCTTTGTCTCTTATTTTATACATAACAACAGATGTTTATTTTTTCCTCCCAAGGAATTCTAACAATTGACCAGCCAAACGAATGGCCAAAGGAAATATTTTAAAGCTTTGGACTAAAGAATAAAGATGTGGACTTTGAATACACTTTCAGTTCCCTCAGCAGGAGTACTCTTCTGGCAATACATCTTGTCTCCTCAGTATCTGCCCTTGAGCTCAGCAGTTAATTGAACAACTTGTGAGCAGAGATGAAGCAAACACCCTACCTTCTTTCATCCATGCCTTGCAGCTTCCACAAACAGATTGCAATGAAAAGTGTCCAGTTCTTACAAAGTCACAGTAGTTTCACCCATATAGCTTCACAGTTTCTCTCCCTGGCCTAAGCCCAGCCAGTTGGACAGGGAAGGACAGACCTAAGCCAGCTACATCATTGCCTTATTGTACCTTATTTGTCTTCACTTTCTCCAAAATTATAAATGAATATATATATATCAGGTTTCAGGCTGTCTATGTAGCTATATTGAAAGATTATCTTTGTATGTGTGCGACAAGATCAACAATTCCTGAATACACCCTTGCTTCATCCTTGCAGAAAATGGGAAAGGAAGTTTATACCTGTAAGTATTATTATTCCTGCCATCATTGACACCTTTCTCTATTCAACATCTTGCTCATATACGTGACATAACTTCAGTTGAACATCCATAAGAACCATCAAATCAAGCTGGCTGTGGGCAAGAGCAAGAAAAATAGTGTGAACAAGAAGAACATACAGGAAAAAATACAGCTTTTGGAGAATCATGTAAGAACAAAAATGTTTACCCAGACAGGATGAAATAGGATGAGCTAAAGGAGAACTCGGGATGAATGGAATGAGTATGAGGATATATTTGAGCTGACGTGTTTGGAAACTTCTGCAGACAGGTGTGAGCAAAGTGGAAGGACAGACTAAAAGTACAGTATAGAAACAGAGCATGTCAGGTCATAATTACATTATTATTAGAAGCAAGATCCTTTCCAGAATGGCAAGGCTTAAAATATATGAAGAATATGGCTTGTATGGAGATTGCCCACAGAGTGAATCACAACCTAGTATGACTCATAAAGCAAAAGAAGAAAAAAAAGGGGGGTGGTATTCACGTTCACCTTAAACATTCAGGAGCCGCCAAATGGATGCTTGAACACAGAAAACATACAACAAAGAAAAGTGAGATTATTTTTTAAATAATTCTGCTATTTCAATCTTTAAGAATTCTATGACCTCATTAGTAAAATAAAAAATAACTTTCTAACAGATTTATAGGACTTTCAGAATGAATCTACATGGTGCTGAAAATGCATTTAAGCCCTATTTCTAGCCTGCCAGAAGAGATTCAAGAGCTGAATATGTTGTCCAAACTTAAAACAGCATTAAAGACCAGTCTGTTCTGGCAGTCCTATCAGGAAGATTTTACATTTTGAATTTTAACAATGAATTGTAAATAAGTGTTGATAGTTTTAATTAGACATTCGTCTTCTATGTTCTTTGAAGCTGATATTATGCCTTTTAATTATTGTTTTTAATTGATGGTCTGTTTTTAATGGATATATGTTATCTGTTAATACTGTTTTCTGCTGTCTCAATCCATGGGGAGAGGCAGATAAGAAATAAATATTATTTGTTGTTGTTGTTGTTGTTATTACACTGGAACAAGATATTCATTGACTTCTGAACAGAACCCTCATTCCTTCCTGCTCTTATGGGTTATACTTGGAATAAAAATGATTGCCTTCTGCTCCATTTTTTCCATTAATCCAGTTTTTTTGGGAGTACTTTCTACATGTGGTCTGCATCCCACTTTAGTCTTAGCTCTGATCCTGTAGGGGATGGGGCAAATTGATGTTTTTGTTATTTTTTCCCATGGGAATTGATATTTTTGTCCTGTCCAGACAAAAGTATGCACACACATGTACCAACAGATAGTATATCAAATGGGTGTGAGGGCAATGTGTTTTTCCAACTAAGGACAAATGGGAGGCAGGCGCTGAGGTGTTGCTACTTTGGACTGATCCAGGAGACCAGAGGATGGATGGATGGATAGCTTGTGGGAGCTCCTTTGCTGTTGTTGCTGCTTCCAGTGATTCAGACTGCTGGCCTTCCATAGCAACATCTTATGCGGATCCAGGGCCTTCAATTCAGCCACTTCCCACATCCAGTGTTTGAGAGGTGAGTGATGGCTAGAGAATCTCAGCAAGCTGTCTCACACTGTTCAGATGCTAGAAGAAAAGCCAGACTCCCCTCTCACTTTCTTACCAAAGTGAAAGGAGGGCTGGAGAGAGAGCCTTTACTTGGGAGTAGTCCCACTGAAGTCAATGAGTAGAGACATCTGAGTAGGCACATATGGGATTATACTGGAGTTTTCAAAGAAGTAGCCATGTTATTCTGTTGTAGCATGAAAAAGGAGGAGGGAGACAAAAATCTCTTCTTCTCAAAGAAGGTTTTAATCCTTAGGGAACTGAGTTTTGGTAAGCAAATTTATTGCTTCCAGACATCAATATTAACTGAACAGTGTAAAGATCTAAAAAGAGCTGCATCACCTTACACAGCCCTTTGCAAAAGGGTCATGGTTTGCATCTTTCTGGATGCTATTACATTCTGTCCCACAGCTATATAAGTATCCTTCATAAGCTGAAATCTTTAACATCACTCTGTCATGGCATCTGACGAAGTAGATTGATATCTATGAAAGCTCATGGTAAAATATAAAGCAGTCTTAAAGGTGCTGCTAGATTTCTTTTTTTCTTCTTCCCCTCCCTTTTTCCTTTTTAACAATTATACTGAGAAAATCAAAGATAATGCAAAAGGGTATGTGCAAATGAGACACAAATATGGCAGTGTTTAAAACACCAATGAACACATTACAAATGAATGTGCCCATATGTGTATACATAAATATAAAGAAAAATATTTCCCAGAATAGTGCACATGTGCATGTGCCAGGGAGTTTAAAGAAAAATCCTAAGGCTGCAGCTCATGCTGATTTATGTGGAAAAGATAATCCTGGATTCATGCTAATGAGAGACCTATGTGTACACTGCTGGCTTACCCCTTACTTCTATTTTACCCTTGCCCATGGCTCACAGGACCAGTTCAGAGTCAGACTAAAAACATTAGTGGGACATGCCTTATGCTGACACAGATTAATAATAATCTGGAGCAGATTCAGGAGAGGATCAGAATATAGTGTGGTGTCAAGATTCCTCCCAAAGCCACTGCACATTTGTGGCCAAGGTTTAAATAGTTTAAAGAGAATACTACAAACAGATAAGAGGCATGATGATGCTTGTGGGAGGCAGGTAGATCAAGGTGGGAACTCTGTGGTCCTCCAGATATTTTTGGAGTGCAATTCCCAACCATGCTACTATTAGATATGATGGTTACAGCTCCTGGGACTTGCAGACCAATTTCTGGAAGGCCATGTGATTTCCACAATTAGGCCATTTCTGCACTACACTGTTATAGTGCTATTATTCCACTTTCAACATCCTGTAGAATTCTGGGGTTTGTACTTTAGGGAGGAGCCTTTAGACTTCTCAGCCAGAAGACTCTTTGTAAACTACAAACCTCAGAATTCCACAGGATGTTGAAAGTGGAATAACAAGATAGCGGTAATAGTTCGGTAAAATGTACAATGAGAAATGTTGTTTTATACGATGTAATCACAATAAAATTAATTAAATACAAAGAAAGTGGAATAACAGCACTATAACAGTGTAGTGTGGAAATTGCCCTAGTATAGATAATGTGGCACAGCTGACCTCTTTCTGAAGAATGTTCCAGTGTTTATCATCAGAAGCATCAGAGGACATGATGGGAGCTGCTGCCAGTTCATTTAGCAAGGCACATGACAAGGGCATAAAACTTGAGTTCAATCAGCCACAAATTGTTAACTCCACCCCAGTATCTTCCTTAGATAGTGTTGTTGATTCCTATCATTCCAGAGCTAGAATGAGTACACTTGCTGGCAAGTGAAAGCGTGGAACCAAAGACAGGGTTGGGAGTGGGGGTCAGAGAGTAGCCCCGTACTAGAAAACAAGCCGTCTCACTGGGTTTCTCTTTTTGTACATCTGGTTTGGTTGAAATTCCTCAAGCAGCAGTTTGAGGAAGCAGGCTATTCCATTCCTGTTTCCTACTTTAATACTGGGGCAGTCAGGCAGATCCTATTATCTTTCCATAGATGACTGACTTTAGATGACTGGATGGGTGAGAAAAGTCTCCCAGAAAGCAGAGTATATTTAAGAATAGTCACCACAAGTCCTCAAGTGACTTGAGGGGGTGCACGTGCACATTCTCACCCAGACGCAAAAGCATTTCAAAAACTCTGTTTTAGGACCCATGTTCTCTTTCTGACAACCCAGCCAGCTTCCTCAAACTAAGTAGACAGGCTTAATTTCCCCCTACCCCCCCTCCTCCTCCCTATCTTTGGCCATTTCCGCAGTAGACTGTTATAGTGCTATTATACCATTTTCAGCATCCTATGGAATCCTGGGGTTTGCAGTTTAGGGAGGGGCCAGTTGGCCCCTCCTTAAACTGCAAACCCCAGGATTCCATAGGATGTTGAAAGTGGTATAATAGCACTATAACAGTCTACTGCAGAAAGGGCCTTTGTCATCATCGGGCTTCTGATTTTGTTTGTACAATCTATGACAAAATTCTTCTTGTTTTCTTTTCTTTTCTGGCAGGTATTTAGGTAATGGGAAATGATACAAGGGTTATTTTTTTAGATTTAAAAGAGGATTCAGGGGTTTATGTTAAATTTGTATTATTTTAAAGAGTTTAAAGAGTTTTAATTCTAATGACTTGTGCTAAGCTTTATCAATGGATCCTGCCCCACTTGACCTTGAATGAGTCCTGTCATGTTTTTGTACAACAAGCCTCACATAATTCATATGTAAAGGAGATCTGAAAGCTGTAGGAGAGAGAGGAGTTTTTAGAAGCAGAGTATTTGAATGCTGAAAACCTGTGAGCAAGGTTGAGTCAGCTGGGTGTGGTGCTGAGAATGGAACAGTGAAAACAGTCATTGTCTGGCTCACTAGGTTAGTCACTTAATTTAAAAACCAAAACTGCATTGCCTGTACCAACACGCAAATACAGTACCTGGACTCGCTAATGGCGGCAGCCATACCAGTTAGTAATGTTTAACATGCACTCATATGCTACATTCAGACTCAGCATTTCTCCTAAAAATACAATATGTAAGGCCATTTCTGCCCTATACTGTTATAGTGCTATTATTCCATTTTCAACATCCTGTGGAATCCTGGGGTTTGTAGTTTCCTGAGGCCAAAGAGCTCTCTGGCTAAGAATTCTAAAGGCCTCTCCCTGAACTGCAAACCCCAGGATTCCATAGGATGTTGGAAGTGGAATAATAGCACTATAACAGTGTAGGGCAGTAATGGCCTAAGATTAGATTGATGGTGTCCCACATAGGCACGGCTGCTGGTGAACAGCAGATGGAGCACTATAATCAGCACTTTAATCTATTAAGAATTATTCTTTAACTCTGTGGTCTTGTTTGAAAGCCAGTCTCATCACTTCTAATTAGGCAGTTGACTCTACACGCCTGTATGGGTGAGAGCAAATCAATTAACAAAAAGTGCACTGGAAGACAACATTAAGTAAAAGTATTTCAGTCTATCAAGGTATCATAAAGACATAACCTCAGTTATTCCATTACAGGATGTCCAAGCAAATTGTCTGAATGGTTTGGCAGAATTCCTGAAATTGAATAGAGTTCAAAAAGCCACAAACAAAATCTTATAGCTAGACACAGGCACTAATCACATTTGATTTACGAGTCATCGGATTCCTGCTCTGTGGAAGCAGATTACTGATGATTCAGAACAACTGGATGATTCAGGACAATTCTCTCAGCTTCTCAACAAGCAAGTCAACCCCTAGCCTAGGCAGAATACGGGCAGTTGCTTACTTCCAGGAAGCAAAGCACAACCCTTACTTCTCAAATAAATTAGAACAATCTCCCTTGTTGTTGACTGCTGTTGTCATAAGTAGTCCTCGTTCTGCCTCAGGGTCTTCTTGATTCAAAACCACATAGACAAAAGTCCATCTCAGCAATAAAATATTCAACCATTCTTCTCTTGGTCAATATGCCCTCAGATCCTTAGTTTTAGTACTTACTTTTGGTCAGTATGAACATAGACACACAGTCAAAATGTATAATAATCCCCTCAAAACCATGAGATACCATAATACATTATTTCACATTGGTGTCTGTTGGATATTTTCTAAGGTGACAGGGGCTGTATAGCAGCAATGAGCGTAATTTGTGTGCACAGCAAACATCTGTGCATTTTCCTTGTATGCACACACACTTTGTTTCTTTTCATTCCATTTAATATAAATTTGGAAAGCTGCACATGGTGAGAGAAAATTCTCACAACATGGAAGTTGAGAACAGTAGACAGAACACAAGAGGCAAAATGAATTCCAACAAAACTCTTACATTGCATGGAAATCATCAGTTGGGAGGGAGGGAGGGAGGAAATTTAACAAGAGGGAACGGAGGAAAGCTAAAGAAACACAGTTTATTGTTCTTGTTTTGTGCCTTCAAGTTGTTTCCAACTTACGGTGACACTAAAGTGGACCTTTCATGGGATCTCTGGGCTGAGAATATGGCCATTTCCACACGAGAGTGTTATAGCGCTATGATTCCACTTTCAACATCCTATGGGATGTTGGCTGGCCCCTCTCGAAACTGCAAAACCCAGGATTCCATAGGATGTTGAAAGTGGAATCATAGCGCTATAACACTCTAGTGTGGAAAGGGACTATGTGATGTTCCCAAGGTCACCCAGTGGGTTTCCATGACGGACTGGAGAATTGAACCCTGGTCTCCAGGGTGATAGTCCAATGCTCAAACTATCTCGCCATGGCTGGCTCTCCAAAGAGGCATGGTATTTTATTATTTTATTTTATTTATTTCATGTGGATGACATCTTTCTCCCAGAGTGGGACCCAAAGCAGCTCACATCAATTAAAAACAACAAGAAAATTTCAAAAGCAATTGAAAATTATCATATTAAAACAATATAAAATCATTTAAAAGGTGTACAAAAGTTTTTAAAAAAGCACACACCCCAATAAGAAACCTTTCTGTTTATGCATTAAAAGCCTGCTGAAATGATGAAATGAGAGCAGAGAGCGGGCCAGCCTTGCCTCCCACAGAAGGGAGTCCAAGGGTGTGGGAACAGCCACTGAGAAGACTTGCTTTCATATTCTCACCAAGAGAGATCGTTGTGGTGATGGAACTAAGGGCCTTTCAGCACGACACTGTTATAGAGCTATTATTCCACGTTCAACATCCTGTGGAATCCTGGGTTTTGCAGTTTAGGAAGGGGCATTTGGAACTTTTAGCCAGAGAGCTCTTTGGCCTCAATAAACTACAAACCCCAAAATTCCACAGGAATTGGGGAGAGAAGATGGTGTAGCATCAGCAACTGAACTTGAGCCATAGGAATCTGGATATCCTTAGAGCTTCCTGGAGGTTGAAGTTACTGGGACAGACACAGTACTAGCAGGCAGAGCTACACTAAATTCTTAGATGATGATAATTTTGTATGTGGTAGCAATCACCTTCTGCTTGGCATGACCAAAACAATGCCTTTAAAATGAACTAGGAAGTTCTTTCTCCAAAGAAAGACTGTGCCAATCATAGCACAGACTGTGCCAATCATTGACTAAAAGTACTAAAACAATGCAGAAACAGGCTAGTTGCTTACACAGCAGCAGAAGCTGTACATTTGGCTTCCTTTTTAAAAATTAATTGAATTTAAAAGTTATGCAAACAAAGCCATTTGCCTCCTCTGCCCCACTTCATGAATTCCTCACATGGAAATGTTTCAGCTATCACAGTTTAACACCAGCATTGTCTGAATATGAGAGTCTGCAAAAATGAGGGAGCTTTAATGACATAACTGCCTGAATGAAGGCAACTGCACACTCAACAGACACTGGATTTGGTCTGATGTGACAGACAGAAGGCTGGATTTGGGAAACCTGCATTGAGATTCTAGTACAACCCTGAAGTATATCAGTTGACCCTGGGCCACCAGACAATTCTCAAATTTAACTTACCTAAAAAGGATTTTTTTTAAAGTAAGGAGGCATACATACATACGTTCTCTGACCTACAGAGAAAGAATGGAACACAAATGTAGCTAATACAAAAAGGGAGACTTCATAATGTATAAGATCCTATGCTTTGGTTTCAAGCGGAAGCAGTTGTTATGACAGACATAATAGCTTTCACTGGTTTTGTTAGTTTGTTTTTTTGCTAGTTGTGTGTTACTACACAGTTGGGTATGTTGTAGCACAGGGGAAGTGAACACTTGGTAGTGTCAGAGTTCAACTCCCAGGCTGTGCTTATGTGCCAGCAAGGGAAGGAAGGCAATAGTACTTGCCCAAGAGGAGGAGGCAGCAGGAAGTGTCCAGTGCTAACAATCAAGTAGAAATGCTAAGCCAAAGCCAAAGTCAAGGTCAATCCAAAAAGTCAAGAATGCTGAAGGTCCATCCAAAAGGTCAAGAGAGCTGGAATACAAGGGTCATGGGAGCTTGAGTAGCAATTTGCCGCAAGCAAACAGCAAGGCACACTGACAGACTTATATAGCTGAGGAGAACAGGTGTTTCTCATCATTGTTCAGTTTTCTCAATCTCGCCAAAATGGCTTCCCTCTGAGCCGCTCTCTTTTGTCTCCTCCATGACTGAGAGCTGGGGGGCAAAGGTGGCCCCAATTCCCCTAAATCATTGCTGGCCCCTTCTCCCTCTGGCATTGGCTGCAACAACTCTGACTCAGCTTGTCTTTCAGCTGGTGGGGTGTTGGCAAGATAGTTTGTTTCTATCACTGGCTCTGCTTCTGGCACAATTAATTGCTCATTGACCTCTGAGCTGTCATCTATCACATGTAGTGTATTGTGTCATATATTCCAACTTTTCGCAGAGGAAAACTGGGACAAACATAGCCAAGCAACATCAGAATATGGTCAAGATGGCTGGAGTTATGAATAAGGAAGACTAGACAACCTAGAGAAGGGCTGCAGCAGATTGCTTTTGCCCTAGTTCACAGAAAAGGGCAAGATTCTATCTCCTCATCCCCTTTCCTGGTTGCTGAGTTAATGGAGTGCAAACTGCTATGCACTTTCAACTCAGTTTGTAGCAACTGAAACGAGCTGAGGACAAAGCAGAAAAGTGGGAGGACAGATAAACTGGGCATTTAAAAAACAGCTGAAACAATGGGACAACAAAGGATTAATTGGGACTCTCCTTGCCAAATCAGGACAGTTGGAGGTTATGGTGTGTAGAATCATTTGACATTTCCTTGTGAAAATTACGCGCTGATGGGCTGAGTGTCAGATTTTAATATGGGCACATCATGAGGCAATCCTAGATGATGAGTTATGTCTTTACTCTCATTTTGTGAGAGAGTATGATAAGAATCATCTTGGACAAATGAGAAACTATATCGTCATTTTTAAAAATCTATCAAAAGACAACAGAAGACACACTAGTAAACTTGCACACTAGTAAACTTCTCTGTGGGTGCAACCTCTGGTCATGGATGATAGATGAAAGAAACATGAAATTCCTGCTTGCTTCCTTCAAGCAAGACTGGACTGCATGCTTAACTAAATGCTAAACAAGAGAAAGCATAATAATGCTGTATGTGTAGTCAAAAATCAGCTGCCTCCATTTCCCAAAATGCAGACTTTAAACAATAAGTTTAAATTCCACAGGGAGTGCACACTTGCACAGCTAGCTGCCGATTAGATACAAAACATTTAGCAGTTAGTGTAGCAAAAGACTGCACACCTTCTACTGAGATATCTTCCAGATGCTAAGCATGTTCAGACAAAAGAGGCTGTATATTACTGTATATTACAAAATCATGAGCTCTGAAACAGGCTAAAGGGCAAATCTCTGAAAGCAAAGGAGGGAACCACCATTCTCCTGGGTGTGAGGTTCCTACACCTACCCTCCAAGCCTTAAGATGAGGTAGGAAGATAAAACTTGCTGTGACACTCCATTGCGGAGGCATGAATTTGCAAAGACTGTTTCACAAGCTATATGAAATAAACAGATAATATGATAGATGTACAAATGTATAGATTCAAAATCACAATTATAAACCATCAGCATCACAGTTACAGCACAATTGTATGCATATTTACTCAGAAGTATATGTAAAATATGAAGCTGGCTTATCCTGAATCAGATAATCAATCCATCTACACTATCTTCAAGACCAAGAGATTTCAGTCTTTGGCCTACCAGATATTTTGGACTTCAACCTTCAGAAGCCAGGACAGCATGACTAACAATACAGTATTCTGGGAGTTGGCTGAAAACATCTGGAAGATTTAGGCCGGTTTTGTTTAACTGACAGTTGATTTGCAGATTCTCCAGCAGAAGTCTTTCCTATCATCACAATACTGAACTTACTTACTAGTTTGTGATGGTATATTCACTGAGAAGTTTGAAACAGAAGTCAGTCAGCAAATAGGCTAAATTAATTTGCCCCTTCACTCTAAAATAAATTTTAGACTAACCCGTACAATATCTATCTGTGAGTAGAAGACTGTCCCTTTTAAAATCCATAATAATGATTTCCAGCCATATCTATTGTTTCTGAGCAGTGCTCAGTAATGCAAGATGGCTGCAGAAAGACCATTACAAATAAGATGTGTGTAGTCTACATAAGCTTTGGCCCACCCCAACGTATACATCTGTATCTCCTGGACAGTATCTTCTGTAAGACGGTATTGAATCATACACAGATGTTCTCCCAAGCCCATCTGTTGTATGCATTTTGAAGTGAAGACCTCTGGAATTAAAACTTGGACTATTGCATGGAGAATATCTGTTCTGTCACAGATCTGCAGAATCTTTTCTCTGTTCCTTAGAGTATACTCCTAGGTAAGTATGCAGGAGGTTGCAACTTCAGTGTGCCATCTGCCTGTTACTGAAGTCAGTACCAAAACATCCACTTATTTCAACTGAGCAAAATCACAGCTAGACAACGATACCTTGCTTGAATGGGGGAAAAGAATGTACACAGCCCAGAGATGTAGAGGTGTTTGCTGCAGATGCTCACTTGGTGAAGAAGGCCAACCTATCTGTCCCACTGAGCTTCCCTTCACATCCAGTTGTCACAGCAAAAACCTTCAGAACACTTGAAACTGCATCCATGCTTCTAGTCTGTAGTTGTGTGGTATCACAACCTAAAACATTTATTCTGGAATGTACATATATGAGTGTTGTAAAGTTTTCACTGCTCATGGAAAGTAGTGGCTTAAAACAATCAGGCATACAGGGGATTCTTCTACTCTTTTAGCTTCAAAGTTCTAGATCTTCACATCCCTCTTAACACTGAAAATATTGGAATATACATATATATATATACAAATTATATATATATCCTGTATTTGCTGATGTATAAGATGCACCGGTTTATAAGATGCACCCTATTTACATGCTGGGAAATACTATTCGCCGGCTTATAAGAAGCAGTGGCATATAAGACGCACCCCATTTTCAAACAGTATTTTTCAGGAAAAAAAGTGAGTCTTATACACCAGCAAATAGGGTATATATTCACTTCATGTTACCTGAATTATTAATCAAAAGGAGTTCAGACCAACTTTTTTAGTTTGGAATACTGTAATGATTCCAGGACTCTTATTCACTCCATTTCCAGGCCAACTAAAACTCAAGGTCAGTAAAAATGGAATAAAGTCACTGGGGCACCAAAACGATGGTTTATTGATTACAAAAAAAAAATATTATGTGAGATGCAGCAATAAAATCCAAGGCAAAGTTAGCTCACGTTCCTAAGCTGATCAAAGCAGTTCTCCCTCACTACTGCTGTTCATCAGACTTCCTGTAATAAACCAGACACTGAGTCCAACGGACTGGTTTCCTGGGCTGGACTACAGCTGAATTCACCAGCAAATTGAGACTCATAATCAGATTTTTCCTGATCTTTAAATATGCCTTTCCTCTTGTTCTAGAAAGTGCTGACACTTTCCCAGGCAAGGGCTGGCAGTGGTAGTGACAAAGGAACAATTTCCCAGGCATTCTAACATTCTTATCTGTCCTTTCCTCTGCCAGAGAAACTGCAACTATTAAAAGCTGCATCATCATCATCATCATCATCATCATCATCATCATTTTAGATCTACTTGATTAACTAGTAAATGACCAGTCATTATGGCACTCATCCCTTAAGCATATGAAACTGATGTGTAGGGTGATACTGAACATCCTCACAGAATTTAAAGATAACATAAAAATAGATTTGTACTATTAAGACTAATTGACTTGGAACTGGAGAAGAACTCTAGACTGAACCCAGAGACATTGTCAGGGAGAAATGCGAAAAGAAATGCTCAATATACATTCCAATCCCCAAGAAACAGGACACCAAAGATTGCAGTAACCACTGGACCTTTGCAATAATTTCCTATGGAAGCAAAGTGATGCTCAAAATTCTACGACAAAATCTTTTACCATATATGGAGCAAGAAATGCCGGATGTCCTAGCTGGATTCAGGAAAGGAAGGGGCATCAGGGATCATATTCCAAACATACGTTGGATAATAGAATGCAACAAAGAATTTCAGAAGGAAATCATCTTGCGCTTTACAGATTATAGCAAAGCCTTTGATTATGTGATCGTGAAAAACTTTGGAACACTCTTAAAGAAATGGGTGTATCACAACATTTGATTGTCCTGATGCATAGCCTGTACTCAGGACAAGAGGCTACTGTCAGGACAGACTATGGCAAACCACAGTGGTTTCCAATTGGCAAGGGGGTCAGGCAAGTTTGAATTTTATCACTCTGTGTGCTGAATATATAATACATAAAGCAGGATTAAACTCAGAGGGAGAATGCTTGAAAACTGGAGGAAGGAACACCAACAGTTTAAGATAGTTGTGAAAGGGGGACAGTGACAAACTGATAGGAATCAAATAAACTCATTTGAAATATGATGCTGGGGCAGAATTCTACCATGAACTGCTAAAAAGACAAATGAATGAGTCCTAGAGCAAATCAACCTGAATACTCCTTAGAAGCCAAGATGACCAAACTGAGGCCATTTCTATTCTACACTGTTATAGCTCTATTATTCCACTTTCAACATCCTGTGGAATTCTGGGGTTTGTAGTTTACTGAGGCCAAAGAACTCTTTGGTGGAAAATTCTAAATGCCCCTCCCTAAACTGCAAACCCCAGGATTCCAGAGGATGTTGAAAGTAGAACAATAGCACTATAAACAGTGTAATGTGGAAATATCTCTGCCATTCAGGGCTGCCATTGTTTCAGTTGACTTGATGGCAGTTTATAACAACAAGGGTGAAACTGAGAGCTGACTATACTCCTCATCAACTCTTCTGGAAAGTCCAAAACCCTCAAAATACTTCTTGGAATATTTGGAATACTTTTATGCTCAGGGCAGAGGTGAAATTACAAACTGGAATTCCAAAGCTCAGAATGCTTCAGCATTTTAAGTTAATTTCTTTCCATTCTATATTTGCCTATACAGTACTGTTTTCCAGAAGCTGTATTAATAGAACCTGTACTTAAAATAGACTCATGACCCTGAGGGTACATGCAAAGGACATTTGCTGAGGAAAGAGGATTAAGCAAAGGAGCTAAAATTAATGAGACGCTCCTCCTTCCTTAAGCGCTCACTCTTTTGCCCAGTAATCATTTCCTGATTCCCCCTCCTTCATTTCTCTTGTGCCGCATTACAGTTTGCTTGTGTTTTGCTGTAACTGCTTTTTCAATTTTTCTCCCTTGCCCTTATCACTCATTATATTTATTAGAAATATTAGTTAATTACACATTACGTAACTGTAACACAGCTATATTAAGTTTCTATTAAATCCCCCTTCTTTTAGGACTCTCAACATGTTGGTCATGCATTCCAAGATACCTGCATCCCATCCTTGTGCGGTTTGGCTTGCTTTATCTTAGCTGCTATTATGAGGTACAAATTTTATCCATCAGAAGTATAAGTATGTGTATGTGTATGTGCACACTTTACAAATGGTGCATAGAATAGAAAACTACCATATTAAGCTGCAGGAGACCTACTCAGCAACCAACTGCTGTTACATATATATTTTTCACTAAATGGTGGCTTGAGGTATATTGAGGTACACCGAGGTCCTTTGAGGTACATTGGCATAGGAGTGTGAAAATTACACACACACACACACACACACACACACACACACACGAGCTCTTAAAATGGAAGCCATAGTAGCGCTTTGGGGGTCTGTGTATGGAATACACAAGGAAGGTAATGTAGCAGCCGTATTTCTGTGTCCCATTCCTTTAAGATGGAGATGAGGAAGAAATGAAGGGCTGCACAGAAGAAAAGCTCCAGGCAGGCACAGTGAAAAAGTGAGAAGAAAATTACGAATTTTATTTTTCTGAGGAGAAGAACGGAAAGGAAATGAGTATTTCTGGAGCTGTACTGCCAGTTCCACCTGACAGTTCCCTCAGGATCAGAGAGCTGCAGGGAGAACTACTGTGACAAACTGTCATTATTTTCTCCAAGCAGTCGTGTCCCAGCTCAGATGCTTACTAGGTCAGGAATTAGCGTAGGAGTAACATAAAAGTGCTACTGGCTGATTTCCACCTTTGAGTGTGTATGAATCACCGGAAAGCCCCAGCAGAGTTTCTGAGCCTGTTCTTTCTTGCCTATATCATTACAGTTTCCCCTTCCTGAATCCATGACTGTGTGACTTAAGGTTGTTTCACACAATCATTGGAAGGGTCAAACTATTCAAGAAGTTCTATCTGGCATTTTTAATACAAAAAGATTGGGGGGGGGGGAATTCTTCTAGGCTTTAGAACTCTGTGATCAGGAAAGTAATCTTGCCTATTTTCTGGCCTGTTTTTCTGCTGTCTTGTGAAGACGCTTTTCAGGCCAGGTATTTAGCCTGCTAAATTTACATGGTTTTCATTGATTTTTTGGAAAGTAAGTTTTATCTGTTTTTTCAGCTGTGCTTCTGTCTTTGTATTGATTGTTTTTGATTTTGGTGCTCTACTTTGAAGATTCATGATGTCATCAGTACAGATAATCTCTCCACAAATGCAGGTCACAATTATTTCACATCATTATTCCCATAGTTACTATGGCCAATTTGTCACCTTGTGGCTAACCCTCTGGCAGCAAGCTTCTCTGTACTTAGCTAGGCTCATCTTCAGACAGCAGGCCTGCAGGCCATCAATGGAGCCATACTTGCCTGCTGTCTGAAGACCAGCCTAGCTAAGTACAGAGAAGCCACTTCCTTTACTAACTTGGTAGAATGTGCCAAAGCTTGCACTTTTATACAATTGTTGTTCAAAACCGGGTGGCTAAGACTTGCATATTTTAGGCTCTTATAGAAACAATGTGTTCTCCTGGCCACTGAGAATCTTTCTCCAGCTTTCTCGTAGTAATATGCATCAACATTCAAGAAGGTGACATCCTGGAGCTAGTGGAAGCTGATGAACAGCCAGTGTGAAGCCAGTTGACTGAACATTTTGGTGTATGAGGGTTCCCGCTTTGAGTCAGATGCACAATAAATGGATTAGCAGCTCACTGTAGAACAATACACTTGACTCCATATTGCTTTTATATATGGAAATAAAACAAGTGCTAGAAAATACATAAAAGTCTTATCTAATTTCTCATCCAAATGAAATTAATCCATGCTGTGTTATCTCTGTAACTCTCAGTGTTTAGAGCAAGCAAATACCATTATCTTTTTCCTCCTGGTGACAAAAAGTAGTGTGTGCAAGTGTGTGATTTCCTGCAGAAAAGCCACTACAGCTAAGATGTGTGTGTTTGACCCACCATAAGGTGGTGTGGTATATGTCTTTTTTGTTCAATTTTGTAAAAGGAAAGGTAAAAGGGGGTTATTATATCTTACTGAGCATCACACATTGAAAGTGATCCAGTTAAACTACCAGTAGTAATCTGAGTATTGTTGAATTACATTTGGAACCCACTCTTATAGACTTCCTCCATTTTTTTTAGCCACTTCCTTTTCAGTTTCTACCAAGTATTTGTCCAGCCATAAATACTCAAGAGACACGGTCAGCTTCCAATAAGACAGGAAGAACAGTCTTCCTCATTTCAAAGGTCTCAGAGTACCAACCTGTCTACTCCTATTTATGTGTGAGTGGTTTTCACTTAATTTATTGGATTAAACATGAATAGCATTCAACTGTTGGTCATATTTCCGAAGGATGTTGTGTGAAACTTTGATGTCATCATTAGAAATATATCAGCTTTGTTCCCCTTGTCAGCAAAACAGGGCACATCGTTTTCTGTGCTATCCTTCTTATGTTTTGTTGTTATTTGCCATCAAGTCAGCTTTGACTTGTGGTGACCCTATGAATGAGAGACTTTCACAGAGACTCTGTTATGAACAGCCCTGGTCAGGTCTTGCAGACTCAGAGCTGTGGCTGCCTTGAGTCTATCCACCTGAAATCCTTTTCGTTCAGCCTTCTACTTTCTCCAGCGTTACTGCCTTTTCCAATGAGTTAGTTATGTTGTCTCACAATATGTCCAAAGTATGACACCCTTAGGTTAGTAGTTTTCGCTTTTAGGGAAAGTTCAGGCTTGATTTCCTCTAGGACCCATTTATCTGTCCTTCTGGCAGTCCATGGTATCTGTGGAGCCCTTCTTGTTTGTTGTTCTTAAGTTGGCTTTGACTTATGGCAAGCCTATGAAACGAGACCTCTAAGAGCCCCAGTCATCAGCTGCCCTGCCTCACGTGTTAACAGACTCAGGGCTGGGATTCCATCTGTCCACCAGTAATGTGGTGTGTTCCTCTATTCCTACTTGTCTCCCACTTCCACTGTTAAGGTGCAGCTCCATCATGCCTAGGCCCAGAAGCAGACGAAAGGCCCTCACTGCCTTCCAATTGCCACCGCTGCAGCCTTGAAAGGAGAGAACAGGCGGTAACTGTTGGACTTAATCCCCTCCCACACTGCCATCCCCTCTTCCTTTTGCATCATGTTTTGTTTACATTGTAAATCCGAACCAGGGAACTAGGTTTTGTGTGTGTGTGTGTGTGTGTGTGTGTGTGTGTGTGTTGGGCTTTTACTTGTAAAGTGCTATGTACAGTGATGGCACTATACAACACTATATAAATAAATGATGATAATGATGATGAAGATGATATCGTCTTTTCTAATGAGCCATATCATCTCATGAGTTGGCCAGCTTATTTTTTTTGGCCAGTTTTATTTTGTTTACTTAATTCTCATTGATTTCAATGGGACTTATTCCTTAGAATGCACAGCTTAAAGAAGTTGGAGAAAAAAGCCTGATGGCATTCAGCTCTTCCTCTGGTTAAAGCTGTAGCCCTTTCCACACTAGCCTGTTATAGCGCTATTATTCCACTTTGAACATCCTGTGAAATCTTGGGGTTTGCAGTTTAGGGAGGGGCCGGCCCCTCCCTAAACTGCAAACCCCAGGATTCCACAGGATGTTGAAAGTGGAATAATAGCGCTATAACAGGCTAGTGCGGAGACGGCCTGTATCTTAACAGGACCCACTCCCAAGCAAATTATGCATAGATGCAGGCTTTTGCTCAACTGATTGCAAATGGAAGCTTCAGTTTCTCGTCCTTGAATGACTTCAGCTATAATATGATCATCGTTAACTCCCAGCCACTCACGACATCTGCTGTTGGATTGAGGAGCGCCCGTGCCCCGTGCAACACCATCCAAGAGGCACGGGAACCATTTGCCCACAGAGTCCACATCCTCCTAGGGCTGAGCTTCTTGGCTTAGAAAGTAATTCCAAGGCTTGGACAGCCTCCCTGGATCAGCTATAATTGTTGCGATCCCGTCCGGACCTTACGCAGTTCCACCGAGTTCAACCGGGCTGAATCCCACGGAATCAACAAACGCAAGAGAACTGCAACGAGAAAGCTTCCCGCGCCTCTTCGCATCGTTCCTTACAGTCTCGTAAACGTCTTTTTGACGGTTATGTAAAACTTTGCGCTTGGCTCCCCCGCCCCTCAGATGTTATGATTCGTTTACCAGGCTGCCACTCCAAGCCTTTTGTTTGTGGATTGGATCGGGCATTGTCAGGCCGTGCGGGTTTCCATAGGGACGCTTGGGGCGGGCTTGTAGAGTCCCAGGGAGGTACCCCTCCTCTGATTGGCTATCCCTTTAACACCGGCTTCTTGTGATTCGCCGCCTTCTTCCTCTTTCCGCGCCCACTTTCAGTGAGGTTCGGTGTCACGTGAGAAGGAAAGGTGCCAGGCTGTGCAAGTGGTAGGCGACGGTGAGTGCGGAGCCATGAAGTACTATGAGGTGAGGAAGGGGGGGGGGCTCATTGGATTCCTGGAACAGCGGTGGGGATGAAGAGGGGTCGCGTGGCCGGCTTTGTTTTCTTGTCCCGCGGGCGATCTTGTTCCTCGCGCCCTGCCCTGAGGGGAGGTGGTGGGGACGGCGCACGCGTGGGATTGTGCTCGTGGGAAACGCATGCGTGAGGGTTTATGTTCAGGGAGGGGAGAGTGGAGGTACGCGTGTGTGTGGAGAGAGAGTGAGTGGGTGTGTGTGAGCGAGCGAGCGAGCATGCGCCAGGTGCAGAAGTGACAGGCGAAGGTTTCTGGTTAAATCTGTTTTAAGGTACACTCCCGGCGACTTTTTAGGCAAGGACTTTGTACCAGATCTACGCAAGGCTTCGTTTCTTTAGCTTGTTAGGCGGCCTCCATGTCCCTGAAAGAGTTCTGTAATATTGGGAAGCCGACTGTGCCTAACTTCCAAGATCAGGCAGGATCTGGTGCCCTTAGAGGGTTTAGGCCCTGACCAAGAAGTGCTGTCCAAGAATCCAGGATTATTCCAAGCCATTTTATTTAGCTTTAGATAGTGGTGTTTTGGATAACTATACTGCCTGACAAGTTCCATTGCAGTAAGGTCTTTCTACACATATTTCTGTTACTCCTCTACAAGTATGGGAAAAAGTCACATTCTTGTATTTCCCCAGGGGCATGCAATGCAACATAGTAGGAAATTCAGTAGCTCTCTCTATAAATCTTCGTTCCCATTCTTTAAATTGCAGTAACTGCTCTTTACTGACTTGAGCATTCAAGATTTTATGTATATTTTATGTGTATCTTTTCAAGTAAAAATGTTTTGTGCCCCCACCCTGTTGATATTACTTAAATATGTGGTATTACTGTTCTTTGGTACGTATATTTTTGATTGCTCAAGAGAGCTGGTATCACTTCAGATCTTATCACTCCCATTGTACAAACTTCATGTGTTAATTTTTTTGCCTGCTTGTCAGTTAAAAGAACGAAAAAGGTTGCAACATTCATTCATTTATGTGGAAACTTAACCTTAAAACATAGAGCAGATTGATATGAACTTGGAATATTGCATCCTCAGTAGTACACCTGAAACTGTGAGCATGTGACAGGTGGCCGAGTTTCCTAACCAAGTGAATAAATGCGGAAGAGATCATTCTATCTAGTAATGCAAATAGTGTGGCTTAGGTCTAAAGGGCTATTAACTCCTCCAGCCAGAGGAGTATAGGGCTATTAACTCCTCTTGTTGGTCTTAATGTTTCTTAATAGACAGACATTTATGTGGGCCTTTCCACAGGCTTACAAGTCTAGTTTCCCTGTTAACAGCTGTATAGTGCCTAATAATTCTGGATGGTAGGAAGAAGAATGGAATGTACATAGTATGCAGTTATGATTTGCTGCAACCATCTTGTTTTTGGCTGTCCTTAAAACTGGTTCACAAGCTGCAGCTAGTACAAAATGCTGTGTCCAGATTCCTGACAGGGATGCCTTAACATCTACATGTACAGGCATTATAAAGGATCTAAGAGCATCTCTTCCTATAAAGTTTGTCAGGCCACCATGATCTTTGTGGGAGACACCACTGCCTGTAGCTTCTGGATTCCTGTGGCAGGGACACCAAGGAAGGCAGTGGCATCTACTTTTGGGGATGGTCTCCCCTCTACAGCATATCAGGCCTTGGTACTGGCATGTTTTAGGTGCTTATTGAAAGCTTGACCTTTTACCTTGGCTTTTCCAAGATGGTTGCTTTTTTCAGATTGATTTATTCTTTTGTGGGGTGATCTAAATAACTTTGGGATTTTTGCAAATGCGTATAGATGGGTATAGTATAGAAATATTTCTAATAAACGTATGTAGACTTCTGTTCATCATAATACAAGATTACTAAAAGTCTTGTATATTCCATTGTGAAGAAGGAAAAGTATGGTGATATGTGAAGGTGACTGAAGGAACTACTTCCTTCATTTGTACATTTGTTGCAGTCAATAACTTTCTCAAATTGAAGAAAAGAAAGGGTATGTATCCAGTCAGAGAGCTTTGCAAATAAAACTAGGGCTGAGTGTTAGAAAAGTTTAACCTTTTCTCTGAAGCAGATGTTAAATGCTCATTGTCAGAAGCTTGAGATTACTTCTGTTGTATTGCCCTTTATCACTTCTGGGAGGCTGGCTCTAAAGGTAGCTAGATGAGTGGTTCTTAACCTTTTCTTTATCACCAACCACCTTTAAATACCTTTTGTTTCCATGAACCACCAAAACTTAACTGAAGATTTAAAAGCCTTAGCATCATTTTTTAAAAAAAAAAAACCTTTTGAGTGGTTTGAGATACTGTAAAGAAACTTTGTACAAAGGATTTCTGTCACAGGCAAAAGACTCTGCACTTTGAGATCAGTGTTTGAAAGTCTATCTGTCTATCCTTCTGACTTCCTTCCTTCCTTCTGTCCTTCTTTCTTTTCACTCATTCATTCTTTTTTTCTATTTTAACTGTAAAAACTCATAAAGTTTTTTCAAGCCTTCATGGACCCCCTGTGAAGACGTTGTGGCCCCCCCTCCGGATCCATGGACTACTGGACTAGATAATAGATACTGTTGCAATGTGAGATTTCCAAACACTGTAATCTGCAACACCTGCAGTCCATGCTTAAGGCACATGGGTATGACAGGTTGCTCTGAAATTTTGCCGTTCATAACCTGTGTGCATCTACATGATGGTATAACTTAACACAGAGAAAGAGAACAGTCTTGGTTAGTTTCACTAGCAGCAGTTACTACCAATGGCTGAAAAGTATTACAGTCAGCCCTCCAAATTAGTGGAGACTGTATCCACAGATTCAACCAACCATAGCTTGAAAACAACAACAACAATAATAACAATAATAATCGTCATCCAAAAAACAAACCTTGATTTCTGTCATTTTGTGTGAGTGGAGCCATTTTACTACACCATTGTACATAATACTATAAATAAATGGTGTGACTGGGCCCCAGCAACCGTCCTTGAGCATCCATGGATTTTTGGGTGTGTCAGACATTCTCAGCCCCAGAAAACTTCATGATAGGTTCTCTTTAGCGTTGCCATAAGTCGGAACTGATTTGAAGGCACACAACAATAGTATTCATGTCTCTCTGTATTTTTAATTCACCTATCTGTTATTATTCTGAGACCACAATTGCCAGCAGTGATTGCTATATCTAGAAGGCAGTTGGATTGCCCAAAATTTATTTAGGATCTATGAGAATTTTTAAAAGGCAAAATATTAACATTAGGGTGGAAAATTGTGAATGTTAGTTATTTTCTTTGTTATCTGACCAGGATTTGTAAGCCACTAATTGAAATTTGCAAGGCAACTGTTCAGTTGCTCTGCAACAGTCTGGAGACCTGAAGAGCTCAGCCTGTCTCTTCAGCCATGAAGTCAGAGCTGCCTTTGCACCTGTTCTGTAAATGGATATATGCCCAACAGTGCAACACGACTAAGATTGGCTGTATACGTACTCACTGCCCAACCAGCTCAGCAGGTTCTCAGATATTCTGTGCACTGCAATTGCCCTATCTGAATACTGAAAAGGAGAAGTTTTAATATCTGTCTCCAGCAGCATGATTTGGAGTACTGCATATTCCCTTACACTCTGCAGAAAAATTGTACTTTTCAGAGCTGACTGATAAAAGGACTGAGTCTTGCTGTTCCTTGATAGCAACAAGAATAGATTTAGTTACATCAGGAGGGCAGATGAGTTAAACATTTGCCTTGGTATTAGCATACTGTTCCTGGTGACAGTTTAAAGTTCAGTCTTCCACAAACTAGCCTCCTCTCTCCACCCAATTTGTATATCCTTGTTAGTGTGGAAAGTTTGTCCAGATCAGCTTTGTCCAGCGTGGTCCTGGCCAGAAGTGTTGGACTACAACTCCTGTTGTTTGCAGCCAATGTATTTACATTGCTTCTAAGCCATGTTAGTTGTTAATGTTTAGTGCTCTGTTATAGCTACTTAGTTTTTACATATAAACTGATGGAGGTTCAGAAAATGAAAAGAATCAGATATACAAATATACATGTATGCATATACACATGCACACAGGTGCACACATATGCGTGCGTGTGCGCGCGCGCGCGCGCACACACACACACATATGTATGTGTGATGTGTGTGTGTGTGTGTGTGTGTGTGTGTGTGTGTGTGTGTATGAGTTCCGAACAATTGCAGAGAGCTTATCGGGAGGCTAGGTTCTCAATAGCTCTGAGGATAATAGATTTAATTCATTAACTAGTAGTTATTTCAAAATGTCTTTTTGCTTTTACTTCCATATAGGTGTATTATAGTAGTCATATCTTCAGGGGAGGCAGAGTTGCTGAAGACACTGTTGTAATGAGTGCAAAACTGGTCTTTCGTACTTGTCATTATCCTTAATAAAGGTCATATGTGCATGCACTGGCCATTGTATGGAATCAGTTGGCTTATAGGATGAGTGTTTCTTGTAGTCCTTTGCTGTCAAATTGACTTCAGGTCATGGTACCCTATGAATTACAGACATCCAAGGGTCCCAGTTCTGTTCAGGTTGTGCAAACTCAGGACTGTGGCTTCTTTGATTGACTCTATCCGTCTATAAAGCAGTCTTCCTCTTTTCCTTCTGCCTTCTACTCTACTGGCTGTTACTGTCTTTTGCATGTCATAACAAGTCCAAAGTATGACAGTCTCAGTTTAGCTATCTGGGCTTCTAGGGAGAGTTCAGAGTTTTATTCACTCTTGGATCCATTTATTTGTCTTTTTGGCAGTCTGTGTTATCTATTAAACTCTTCTCCAGCAGTACATTTCAAATGAGTTGATTCCTTTCCTGTAAGATTTTTTTCACTTTGCACTTTTCACAATCATACATGTTTAAAACTCTTAGAATAAATCCTGCAATTTTAATTTGTTTGACTAATTGGTGTTTTTTTTCTTACTGTGTGATTTTTTTTAAAATACAGTAGAGATAAAGTGATTGGGGGAGCGTCTGTAAAATATAACATATAAAATATAATAAGTAGATAGGTATAAATAACCGTTGTGGTGTAATGGTTTGCGTATTAGAGTAGGATTCTAGGAGACCAGGGCTTGAATCGTCACTCATCTGTGGAAACCCACTGGGTGACCTCAGGGAAGTCACTCTCTCTTAGCCTCATACGAAGGCAGTGGCAAACCTCTTTTGAACAAAATTTGCCAAGGAAACCCCATGATGGCTTTGCCTTAGGGTTGTGTCCTGGTCAGAAAGCCAGTCACAGTTCACAGTCCTCAAATAGAGTCTATAGTAGCAGCCACAGACAAGGTTTATAAAACCTTATCAGTCAGTTACCATTTTTGTTTCAGCAATCCCAGTCAGTAATAAATTCAGACTGTCAGTTCGAGGGAATACCCAGCAGCATAGTCAGCACACAAAGCGAGAGTCAAGGTTTTCCAGGAGCATGAGCCAAGGATCAAAAGAAGAATACATTGCTTCCACTGGAAATACCAGTTGTCTGAAATAGACTTCTCCCCAGCTCATCTGTTGTATTTATTAGCCAGCAGCCTCCCACAGCCGTTTGTCTAATTAATGCATCTTCTCTGTATAAGTGCTCTCAGCCTTGTGGGCTCTCCCTTTCTCATCCATGTTGGGCTGCAGTAAGTATTGTCCTGTTCATCTCTGTGTTGTAGATGTTGGGGAGGATCCTGTCTGTTTTTGCACCTGAGTTCTGGAACTGGGGCATGACAGGTTGACTAAGTCAGAAAAGATTTGAAGGCACACGGCAAACAAACAACACAAACGTAGGTAACTCATGAACACCAGAGATTATCTAGTCTAAGAAACAAGATGCCATTTAGAAAAAAAAGAAAGAATCTAAGTTTTGGGACTGTTGCCTCAGGCCTGCAGACCAGAAGAGAAGCATGATCTGGCCTTTTCCGTCAGCCATGGGACCTACAGGTACCTGGATCTGCACCCTCTGTCAGCCAGGAAAAGCATCACAGGAAGTAAAAGACCAGCCTAGCCCCATCTCTTAACTAGGCAAGGAACAGCTGCAAGAAACATGCCAAACAACTTCAACTGTCTGCCATATTGAGACTGCAGATGTTGTGGGAAAGACTACTCTGGCTCTGTCCGTCAAACTAAGGAATTAGTGAACTCTTGTTGAACTACTTGTAGCTTTGTTAAATATTTGTTGGATAAGTACCATTAATTCTAAAAGTGCATTTGGTAGCTCTCCCTTAAAGAGCTATTATCTACATGGAAGTGACTTTCATATCAAATGTGGATGAAATACTGCAAGAGAGAAATTCAGCTGTTCATCTGCTTCATTGAGACTGAGAAATAACATGATCTGTTACTCATACATCATCTTTTCCTAATAAAAGTGGAAGCAGATATCAAATGGAGGGGGGGCAAGGAAACACCAGCCTAGCCTAAAAGCATTTAAATGCCCACTTATAGGTCACCACCTTGTTTGGGACTCAAAGAAACTCATCTCTCTCTTTTCCTCTTCTCCCTTTCCCTTGTCCTTTTTTTTTGGCGGGGGGTGAGGAGGACATTGTAAGCTTGATAGCAGGGCCTACCTTTTTAAATGTGATGTAAAGTATCTTGAGAGATAATTTAATGACAAGCAAGATAAAAATACAGAAAAAAGAGTAAGTTTTCATGTAGTTCAGGACTTCCCATGAAGTCTTGGAATCTGAAATGCAAATTCAGGATTTAAGGCCAACAGCATTTGTTGGGCAAAGCATTTCATTTCCAGTCCTATATTACAGCTGAATGATTCATACAGAATTTTGTAAATCACATAGGACAGGTGTGGGAATTGGGTGGCTCTCCTAGCATGATGTTCTTGCAACATTGTAGCATTTCTAACCATTGGCTATGCCAGCTAGGTCTGTTGAGACTTGCAGTTCAACTGCATCTGAGGGTTTCACAGTTCACACCCGGGCCTAGAAGATGTTCTGTCACACAGCTCAGAAGGACTATACAAGCCTCCTTTAAATTGGTACAATCGTGCATAGTTCTGTTTTGATGGTAAAAGAATGTCACTTCTTAGATATTTATCAAACCTATTTTAAGAAGCAACTTTTGTTTCAGCAGAAATACAGACTTTATTACTGATCACATTACTCTAATAGGCATTGCATATGGCACTTTGGACACCACTTTCACATACTGCACAGCTCTTAGCCAGATTTATCCTCACAAGAAGGCAAGAAGTTCTTTTCTTTCAGATCAGTTTGACTGAAATGGGTATCCCAGTCCATCTAGGCAAGATGATAAGCAAGTTTGACAGGGTCTGACAACATGAAGGCAAGTTGTGTATACCTGCATATACTTTAGCTGCTCCTGATGTAAACAGTAGATTTAAGTTACAGGTAGGAATTGGAAGGAGACAACACTGAGCCTCCCATGACAGTTTTCTTAATTTCTTGCAGAACACTAGAGGTTCTTTCAGTTGGGTGAGGGGCAGATCCAGCACACAGCTTGAGAATGAATGATATGGAAAAGAGTTGTAACACATACTGATTGGAGACATTGGTTAATCTGGGTGATGATAGACCTGTGTTACAACTACTGAAAGGGTTATCCTTGATTAGCTGCTAATACCTTGACCTCTGCTGAATCTTCACGAGTTCTGGTGTCTTTCCACTTTAATTGTTCTTCGGCTACAAAGAGGAAATTGTCACAGGTATTGGCTTTGAGAAGAGAGCCTCCTCTGAAGTATCTTTCCAAAATATGTAGATATGACAAGTAGATTTTCCCTGAATTAGTTTGACAGGGCATAGGAGTGTGGTCATTTGGGAATCTGGATAGGAAATCTTGACTAAATTTAAGTTTAGAGCTTGGCAAATTTACTCTTTTTTGACTACAACTGCCAACATTCCCTGGAGCATTCTTAGAGCTCTAAGTTCTGGTCAGCTTGAACATTAGCCTGGAGACCACCTATGTTTATGAAAAGCAAAGTAAAATTCAGTATGTGTTGTTACAAGTATATTGGATGATTGTGAAACTTTGGATACCTTTAAATTTTACCTTGGCTAAGGTGAGAGTAGCTTTACTGTAAATGGCTTCTACATAGCATTAGTAACCTCATGAATGGCAAAACCATGTTGTTGTGTGTGTACAAACTAGGGTGGGTTGATTGTGCTCATTCAGATCTTGGAATTTGTAGGATTGCCTACAAATTTGCCTGTAGGAAAGACCATTGTGAGTGGGTCCTCCCCATAGGGTTGAGTCATTTAAAATGTTGTCACACCGATGTGACAGTCAGTTGCACAGAACTATTTCAGGGGAAACTATTTAGAAATCCTTTTATTGTAGTATTGAAAGTAATACTCCCATAGTTCTAATCATCTCTAGATTACTTTTGAGTGCATAAGATGTCATGCCCTCGTATGTTTTCATTTTGTTCTTTATTTTTAAAGAAAGCATAAAGTTAAAAAAATAGCGTTTTTTTAAGATGGACAATTTGCCTGGGATCCTATTACACTTAGCAGAATGTAAGTGGCTGTATAGCCAAAATCTGTTGTTTCTTCTCATGCTGGTCTATGACCATAATAAGTTATTGATTGATTGACAAGTGGCTGTATAGAACATGTACAGAACATGCGTGTGCTATTGATAAGCCTTGCAGTCTCAAATGTTGCCTTGGTAATACTGCAGTTAGCATACATTTTCAGCCTTTTTGTTTGTGTGGTCATGTAAGAACTGTTTCAAAAATCCAAGCTTAAATGCTCTGAAACAATAAGAATGTTAGTAGTATTAAATTTGTCAGATCAGGGTTGCCTGTTCCTGTGAGCTTACTGGAGGCAAAGTATGCATTTCCTTGATAGTTTTTAGGTTGGGATAGGTAACTTGAAGGCACGTACACACATTCTGCTCTTCCAGTCCCTTTTCCGTTCTTCAACCTTTGTATTCTTAGTTTTGTTCAGTTTGTAATTGAAGCAGAAGAATTCAGCCTTGAATTTCAACCGAATCCTTTTGTATTTGAGATGGTCTTTCTGGGCAAATTATGCCCTTCATTTCTATACTAATGATGTAAACCCACGTACGATTGCTTTGTAGAGCAACTAGGAATCCCTTCCTCATTCTCTTTCAGTTGCTGAAGTTTTGTATGGACACCAGAGGGTGCTGTCAACTTAACTCTTGAATCTATGCGGTTTTATTTTGATCTATATTTAGGTTTCTCCTTTTTCTTCAATGGCTTAGTGTGGCATTTAGCAGAAGGAATAATTCCACTTGAAGACTGACACAGCCTTTATGTATCTAAGTAAACTGAAGAGGCTGGAGTTCCTACACTGAAGTCACTGTGTTATTTAGCAGTTGGTCTTACTTTGTACCCTTTAGTTTGGACCTTCACTTGTTCTAACCAGCCCCGATTTCATTATCTTTTGTCAATGGAGTGGTGCAATTCCATTGAGTAGATTTGTATTTTTGCTTGCTAATTGGTGTTGGTGTAGATTTACTGTTTGTGTTATCAAAATGAAATAGTGTCTGTTCTTTGACTGGTGTGAAAGCTAAGAACAACATGGTCTGGTTGACTATATCTGGATTTCAAGGGATTTAAGCCATATGGATTTTTAGACAGTTCTGCTCTTGACTGCAGGAGTTATTAGTAGTCTTACTGTTCTCTGAAAATCTTTTCATTCAAATGGAAAAAAAAATCTAACAGTTCTCAGTGAGCTTGCTCCTTGACTGTGGTACAATACTTGCAGCCAGCTATAAATTAAAAAGTGGGTATATAAATTCAGTCCTACCACCTGCTTGCGTCGTAATTCTAAAGCAGGGGGAGGCATATCTTTGGCACATTGGTCCACTTCTTCAGGCCAAATGGCCTGGGTATGTCTGGCTGCTATGTTGTAGTTCAAGATACATGGCGTTTGGGACTAGGCAAAGTTAGTCACATTTCATTTCCACTGAAGTAAACAGGACTTAAGTGTCACTAACATCCTCTGAGTCAAGTCCTTGGCGTAAATTGCACTTTACTTAGTTTTATTCCACTTAGATACTGAACTCTATAAGGTACATGCTGTTCAACCTTGCCCTAAAGTTAAGCAATGCCCCTTAGCCTCAGATCCCCTTTTTCATCTGATTTCATCAGACCAATTTTATGCTTACGTCATCACCAGACAAAATCACTTGTCGCTGCTGCTGCTGCTGCTGTGAGCCTTTAAGTCATTTCTGACTTATGGTGACCCTAAGATGACCCTAAGGTGACCCTGTCACTGGGTTTTCTTGGCAAGATTTGTTGGCGGGGGGGTGCCTTTGCCTTCCTCTGCAGCTGAAAGAGTGTGACTGAGAGAGCCCAAAGTTACTTAGGGGGTTTCCATGTCTTAGTGGGGATTCAAACCCTGGTCTCCAGAGTCATAGTCTCAGTGCTCAAACCACTGCACCATGCTGGGTCTCACAAAATTACTACTTTTTCACTATTTTAAGTGAAAAGCATGTAAAAAACTCAGTTATTTTCACAATAATCTAAACTCCAAATAGGTTATTTTAAAGAATCTGATCTGTTTTAGTATAAACATGTTGAATGTTTAAAAACTAGCTATATTATTTGTCCCCTTAAAAATAACCTAGTTTAAGATGGCTGAGCATAATGTACGCATATGCTCTTTTTTAAAACTCGCCATCTAGCAAACTTATTAACAGCACAGATCTACTCAGAAGCAAGTCCTCCTGACTTCTCTGGAGTTTTCTGACCATCAGTAAATATACATAGGAGAACTTCATGATCTTGCCTACTTTTCCACACAAAAGGATAGAGCAGAAATAAGGGATTTTAGATCAAGCATTTAAGTGGTCATATTTGACTTAATAAGATGAAAGATGAATGAACCTTTTCCTTGTTTTTGAACTTAATGTCTTTCCCATGATGAGATGACAGGAGAGTAGTAGAGTAGACAGGACAGTAATATTGTTTCTTGTATGGAATGTAAAATATTTCACACATTCGTAGGGTTGGTGGCAGAAGGAAGCAGCTAGGAGAACAGCAAGTGTTTGAAAAAGAAAGGGAGGAAGGGGAAAAATGAATCTTGTGGCCCCATTCAGACTAAAGGGAAAGCTGCTAAAGAAGAAACTGTCTTTTTTGTGTGTAGAGTTAGTCTGCACACTCTTTTGGGTCATGGTTACTTAGTAGAAATCCAAAGTACAACTCCCAGGTTTTGAGAATTCTCTTTCATGTGAGAATATTGTCCAGTGATTACTCTCTTAAAACAAAACAAAACACTATTCTGTAGCGCTTTTTATAATGATCCTGTAATACGTACTTCAGTTTGTTGCTGTAAAATGTCATCTGCTTGGAATTTTATTATAAGTCCCTCCACTTAGTTTGTTACAGCAGCACTACTTCTTACTTGATTTCTTAATACTTTTAATTGTGGCCAGTCATATCCAGTGTTTGAAGGTGGTTGACAACTATATTACACAAGCACAAAGGGTGCTTTTTGGTTCTGAGGGATCACTTCCCCACCTCATTCTAGGTACTTTGTTCTCTTAAGTCTCTAGAGATGGGTTTTGAGATTAGATTAGTCTTTCAGTCCCTTCCCAACATCCTGTTCTGTCTCTGCATGTTTGATGTCTTTACTAATTTGTCCTTGCTGTCATTATGGTGCCTAAACAAATGGCAGACTGCATCTCAGAGATGGTTCGTCGCACCAGCATGAAAAGTGCTACGTATTTCTTAGTAATATGTTTGGTATCTTGCTGTGCTGCTTCCCTATCTTTAAGCTGGATGGTCATCCCTAAGATATTTCTGTCCCCGTGAGCCTTGTATCTATTGCTACATATTGAATGCTGTGTTAAAATCTTCTAGGCTTATGCTGGCCATCCTTTTCTAATTGTTTCATGGTACAGCGGACCTGTTGCTGACTGGCTAAGCAGTTAGAAATGCTTTAACTGAAAAGCTACCAAAACATTAAGACACTGAAATGCATGCAAAGCTGGACATGGCTTAATTGTGGATACTTCTGTAACTGTGATGTATTGCTGGAACTACAAAATCCCAACACCATTCAGGTGTGAAGTGTGAAATGTGCCTGTGTTACTGTTTAATAATAATAATACATTACCTGGGTGGATCTGCCATGCATCCACACCTACATAGGGCAAATTTTGTGTCTTGGGGAACTGACGTAGATTACAGGGGAAATAAAAGTTGGCCATTAAAGACTCTTTCTGGCATGAACGTATCTCCATATCTTTTGCCAAGTAATGCTTTGCAGGGACAGAAACAGCAGGGAATCCTTCTGATGTAAGTTGGACTTGTTAATATTCTCAATCAGTGGGGATTAAAAGATACTGTTACTACATTCTTGCACTGTCTTCAGTTGCATCTGTGGGCGAGAAGGGGGTAAGGCCATAATTTCCTTTTTCTCTTTTCTTCTCACTCAACTTGAGCAGCTGCGTATATGTGTGTAAGAGAAATTCTGTTGTATATCAAGGATGGCCAACTACCTACCTAAAGCCTGCTGCTGTGCTAATAGTATCACAGCAAAGGGCTTGTTGCTATAAAGCTACAAGGAAGCATAGAACTGGATTTAACTCCTCACCTTTAATTGGACAACTTCATACGCAACATTTCCCCTGTTTATCTCTCTCTCCCAATGAAGTGAGTCTGCATGTTGCAAGGGAGCTGCTTTGCTTTGCATACAACCAGTCCATCCCAGAGGTTGGTCTTAAAGTATATAAATTCAGTAGCATTCCAGTTCTTTGCTACTACAGGAATATGTTAAACAGTGTTCCTGCCATATAGCAGGAGTGGGCAACTACAGAGGACTACGGGGCGGCATTAGCCCTCCAGAGGACCTTGGAGGGCCACCCCACCACCCCCACATCTGTTTTCCCGAAATGCTCCCAAAAGATGTGTATGCGACACAAGGTGTGTTTTGGGGCCTTCTTGTGCCCCAGAGGGCATTTTCAGGCAAAATTGTTTTGAAAAAATTTGTAAAATTTAATTTTGACTTCCCCAGGGAGCCTGGTGGTGCTTCAAATGTGGTGAAATGCCATCCACACCCCCTAAGGATCATTTTTGGGCATTTCAAAGAACAGGTCTTTGGTTGACTATTTGATTACATGGTAAGATATTTTAATGGGGTATCTGGGCTGTATTTTTATTGCTGTTGTTGTCAAGAGTTTAAATGGTGGGATACTAATTAAATTAAAATAACACTTTTTTTTTTGTTAGAGCTAGACAGGAAAATTTTCTTTCAGGCAGTTGAGTTTCTATGCTGTTGAGTCTGTGTAAGCAACCTGTAACAAAGTGAACATACATTTGGTAATCTTGAACTTCTGCACATTCACTCCCTTTGGGGTGAGGATAGCTTGATAGCTTGAATTAAGTTCACAGGTGGTACTCTGAAGGGACCTTAAGGGAGAGGGGTAATGTAGCAATCTTTATGTGGGCTACCCTCTCAGAAAATTCTGTCTCCTTGTATGTCAATTGCCTGTTTACACATATTTTACTTTTCACAGAATTTCTTATCCAGAATGCTTATTAGGAATATCCAAGGAAATTTCGTCAAACTGTCCTTTTTTACCAAAGCACCTGTGCAGAGCAGTGTGTGTGTGTGTGTGTATGTGAAAAAGTCTGTAGTATAAACCAGCCTGGTTAGTATTTGCGGAATTCACACTGAGCTAACCACCTTGTACACAGACGATCCTCTGATACTCATCTATCTGCTTCACTGTAGGTGCAGGTTCAGCCATTGCTCTATATATTCCTCTTTTTCTCAATACAGTCTCCCCAAAATCTACAGTTCAGTCAATCAGTACTTACCAGAGATCATTGGATACTCCTTGCCAGTGGAGCTCACCCTTTCTTCTTGAATCATCTGTGGGTTTTACTATCCCGACAGCCTGGGCTTTTTCTCCAGTTGGTGTATCTTGTAGATATCTGCAGTGCTGCTTTGCTTGAAAACTGTTGCCATTACTTCTGAATGATTCTACTAGGTCACTGGCACCTTAGTTTTTTTTACTAGGGCACTGCTGCTACCCTTAATAGTCCACTGTGATGCCCTCTATTCGTGCTGCACAACTGCTGTAGTTCATGACAACTTAATATGGTCAGCACAGTGAGTGTGCTGCTTTCCCCTGGATGCAATTCTTTGTTCTAGAAGCTCTGAGGCATGAGAGTGACCATTCCCCCCTGAGGCACAGTTCTATTAATACCTCTGTTTGGAACTGGACCGTGCTAGCTGTTGAAAGTGCTGAACAGACTCCAAATTCTTGCTGGCCCACCCAGGGCAGCACCTCCCTTCGTACGGGCTATATGCTCTCAAACAAGCAGGAGGTTGATGCCAGGGCGTCTCTCCCTCTATCTGTGGAAAAGAGTGAGCAGGACAACTTATGGGTGACTGTGTTAGGCCTGCAATCTCTTCAAGTCCAGGATTCTGCTACCACCACTAGTGTATATTCCAGTCCTTGGTTATTACCATTTCTTTTTGGATAAGAAACCAGGTGTTCAGCCTTGCAAAGTCACAGATATCTTTAATCATCTCCCCCCTGCCCCCTCCATATGCCTTCCCTTTTGCTTGCCCTGTCTGTCAGTCACATTGGCGTAGTAGCTCTGATGTCACGAAAGACTGATTTCTCTTGATCAGGCACACTGGTCAAAATGTCACTCTGTGCCCAGAAGTTCAGGAACGTGCCATTTAAAATTTAACAGCCTTCCCTGGTGGCAGTAAGTCATCATCAGCTTTTCAAAGACAGCAGGTGGATGGAGATCAGCTCAGCAGTCTTAAACACTTTTGTCAGATGAGAGTAGATACTTACAAGGGCAACATAGTTTTTATTATCCTCTGTTAATTTTCAAGTCTCTTTTGTATTTGTACTCAGTTTTATTGTTCTCATCAAATCTCCTTTGTAGCATCACATTACTAAAGACTATACGGGGGGGGGGGCGGGCAGGGAAAGGAATTCATTTAAATTGTTGTAGCCTTTTTCATTTGATGTTTAGCTTGGCTACATTATGACTGCCACTTTTAAGACCTGGTATAGACTTTACCATTAATTATAGGTGACTCGAATTTTGATTTGTTGTTTTGCAGTGGCACAGGACAGCAGATATGGGAGATATCCCCATATTACCCTCACAGCAACCCTGTACAAAGAGGGTGCAAGTGCTCCAGTTCACCCAGTAAGCTGAGGTGGATATGGTTGGAATCTAGGTATCATGGTCCAAGTTCAACTGTTTCACCTGCTCTGCACCATGAGACGAAATGCACTTAGTGGTCATTGATAGACTTGTCGTCCAGGTACATATCTAAGCCCATTTGTAAGTGTCCACCATCACATCCTCTGGCAGTGAATTCTGTAAATCCAACTATTCAAGTTCTGAAGAGTACTTCTTCTTGTTGAATTTTGTGGACAGTTTCATTGGATGAGGCTGAATCTTTATATTGGTGGGAGGATAATACCTTTCCAGCTATTCACCTTATGTATAATGTTATAACTCTCTGTTATGCTGCTACTTAACTTTTTTTCCCCTGAAGTGCTCCAAACAATACCACTTTTCCTGTGGGCAAGTTCTGAAGCATTGTGTTGGCAAGGGAGCTGAAAAAGTTGGATGATGTTATATGAGTGAGCATACTTTTGCAGTGTTCTTGGAGGTGATGTATGTTTAGTGTAGAGATGTGCTTGGGAGCTGAAATCTTAGTTTCTCCTTGTAATGAAAGACTAGGGTGTATACCAGGGTTTCTCAACCAAGGTTCTGTGAGAGGTTGTGTAATTTTTTGTGTAACTTTTTTTCTTGAATTGTAGATATAATGATTTTTATTCAGGGCTTCCCTGGGACCTGAAAATTATTTCAAGAGTTTCTCCAAGGTTAAAAGGTTAAGAAATACTGGTGTATAGTGTGTGAGTGTTAGGGCATGGTTAGATGGTGCACATTGACAGTATTGTATCAATAACATTTGGGAATCCTTATTTAAAGACAAGCTGATTTTGTGCAAAAAATGTAGGCAGTCAAGAAAGTCCTTTCTATTTTATTTATTTATTTGAAAATATATAATCTACCTTTTAGGGAGCTATAAATAGGCTATAAAAATAGTGAGGCAACTATAAGAAGCTGTTTAGAAATAGCACAAGCGAAAATGAAACAAGCAAGCCAGCAGAAATGAATCAGGAGTCATCCAGAAATGTATTGTGGACCCTTTTTTAAGAATTTTTTTTTGCTTGAAGGTGTACAGCACAAAAGTTTGACCAGTTTCTCTATAGAGGGAATTCCACAGTCTTGGTTTGAGGGTCTGTACGTGCCTTCAAGTAGGCTGCTGACTTATGGTGACCCCATGAATCCCACGGGGTTTTCTTAGGCAAGGAATACTCAGAGATGGTTTTGCCAGTTATTTGCTCTGAAATATAGTCTACAGCACCTGATATTCAATAGTGATCTCCCACCAACGTACTAACCAAAGCTAACCTTGCTTGGCTTCTGAGATCAGATGGGTGCTGTGCCTTCAAAGTGTACTGCTACAGCATTGTCCCTGGCTTTACTACCAGGCAGGCCTGATTATAAAGGAAGATTATAGCTCAAGACAGTGACATTAAAACCTGAGGTGGGTCATAGCTCAGGGATGTACAACTGCAGAGGGAGTAGAGGCTATTCTCTCCTGCTTCCTTCCTGTAGGCCATGCCATTGCATTTCAACAAATCAGAAGTGATGTAAGAGAAGAGCAGGTAAACCAACACACTTGTGGCTGGTGTTGGGTGGTTTGGCTGGTTTGGGGCTGAAAATAACCTGAAAAGTGGTCCAAAAAGGGGTGTCTGGAGGAGATTGGGGGGCTTCTCAGGGGTTTCAGGGACCACACTTTGGGATCTCAAGTACTGCATTGGCATATAGACCCTGATATATGTGAATATGTAACCTGTTACTGATGAGAGCTTAAAGTCCCATATCAGCACTTAAATTGAACCTGGGAACAAATTGGTAACCAGTGAAGCTGGTGCAAAATCGGTGCAAAGTGAGGTGACTGTCTTGCTTTCACCAGCATTCTAGGAGCCACATTTTGCATCTTTTGAAGTATCCAAATTGTCTTCAAGGGCAGCCCCAGGGGGAGAGAGAGAGAGACTCTGAGACTGTAATCCTGACTAGGCACACTACACTCCCATTTGTTTTTCTTTGGAAACTTGCTGTTTCTATGTAGCATAAATGCAATGCGCACTTTAGTACCCTGGATTGTGAGGTGCAAGGCTGCTGAAATTCTAAGCCTCTAATGTCTGACTGAAGCTGGATCAGCTCCTAAGAATTAGTCAGGTTGCAAAGAGACTGAAGGGAGGATATTGCAGTACAACCCTAGCCCTCAAAGATGGCTTATGAAATCTCGACAAGAACTGGGTGGCTTGTGGGGGCGGGTCAGGATGAGAGAGAAGTCTTTAAAAACTCCCTGGTATGGCTGGTCTGGCCAGGAGGCTGCTTGCAAGGAGGTCTCTGCTGGGCTCAGTTTTATATTTAGCTGAAAACGGTAGCAGTTCAATTCCCTGCGCTATCAACTTACACCTTTGGAACACAACCTGCCGAACAGAGCAGAAAGGAACCCCTTTTGCATGTTGATCTGGATTGGCTTGAAGGGCTGAGCTTGGAGCCCCAGTCTCTGGAAGAGCTACTTTTCACAGTGATAGACAATTAGCTCCTCTTGGGGAACGTTCTGATCAGGGGTGGTCTGCATCTAGAGCTTGGACACAAGGGATCCAGCTGTGATTCCCGTTGTTCTTTTATATGCCCCCTTGGGGAGATTTGGCTGTTGTGTGGCAAGGCATGGATGGGAGTCTGATGCCTGTAGAGGGGTGTGTACCCCATCAAAGAAATGATATGGGATCCAAATCTACTAAGAAGTCTAAAAGAGGTGTTCTCTTTTTTGAGGTGGAGATTCTGGATGCCAAGACCCGGGAAAAGCTGTGCTTCCTCGACAAGGTAAGGACTCTGATCTAGGAAGGAGGGGCATGAGGGTGGGGCTGGCCTTTTGCCATCACAGAGCTTTTGTAGTTTGATGAATAACTTTTTAAAGGGAAAGGCATTGGTATCTCATTCTGTCATGGTAAATCAGATGTTAATTCTTTAGGCCCATATAGTCAGCTGGAACATAATACTCACCAACACAGGAAAAATAGTTAGTAACCCTAGCTTTAGGTCAGGTTGGATTTCTGTTATCTCTGCACTCATATGAGAAGCAAGTACTATTGGGTTTTTTATTTTTCTTTTTGAGAGGATGATCTGTTGTAAGATATTTAATCTATACATCTTCCTGGATACCTGAATGTTAGATTATTTGCTCACCACACTCCATCTTTGCAAAAAAAAAAAAGAGAGAGGGGGGGGTTTAAAAATTTAACATTATTTGTTCATATTTCTCACTACATTAAAAGTAGCAATTGTTTCTTCTGTCAGAAAGAGTAATGGAGAAGTCTGTGTTACTAACTCTGAATTTCAACAAAAAGACCGAACGTTTTGTTTGGTATAAGCTTTCATGGACTGCAGCCTACTGAGTTATGGCATTTGACATTATGGTGAAGGTGTGGTATTTCTGTTTGCTTTGTCATCTGTTGCACACACTTCTGCTTAGGTTTTCTGGATCTGAATTCTAGCTTACAGGTCTCTGTAGAACAGCCCTAGAGTTCTTGGTGCATTAAATGCTACAATCTGTCTATTGTTGAGAGACCAGCAAGTACAGACATTCACACCTTTAAATCCTCACTGACGGCAGCTGGTAGGAGATTGATTTCTGCTGTAGCTTGGGAGGCCAGGGCCCTAAACCTTCGGAAAAGGTTGTTTCAGTAAATGGTCTTTCCTTTCTTACTGTGATGATTGCTCTGTCACCGGCTTGATTGTGAATGTCACAGGTGAAGGAACTTGGCTAACTTCTGTCACTGCTGCTAAATGCTCCACTCTCACAAAGGGTCAGCAAAGCGGAATGAATCAGGAACCTCCTTCAGTTTATGATGTAACATGACCAAAAACTAGTTACAAATGCAAGACTTGCTGACCTTAAGATAAATTCCAGCATCCGTATTGTAGCAATACTTCTCTTACAGGCTAGCCAAAAAAAGCATTAAAACCTCTGTGTAATTCTGTGTAACTGAGTGTGGGTCCTTTGCGCTATCTGTTGTGTCAAGATACCTGCCTGTGAGGAACAAAAGCAAATGGATCAAACTCTTAGCTTATTCTTTCTGCTTTATAGTTTCTCATCAAAAAGAAAGCTACTTTCTGACCAAAGTAATTATTCCTGAAAAATTATGGAAAGCTGGAAATACCAACTTTGTGGCATCTTGAAAACAGATGGCAGAATTTTTTGGATGAAATTCCTCCTAATATACATGAGCCTCAGTGGCGGAGCTTGGAGTCCGTGGAGGGGGAGTGGGCGGAGGGGCAAGGGTGGGGCTATGGCATGCAGGGGCGGAGCTATGGGTCATGGGGCATGGCTACAGTGCATGGGGGGCAGAGCTATGGTGCATGGGGGCGTGGCTACAATGGACAGGGTGGGGCTACAGCATGTGAGGGAGGGCCAACAAGAAGCCACAGCTCCCCCAAAAAATTGCCACCGGTGCGCACGGCCCCCATCGCCCCCCCATCGTTACGCAACTGATGAGCCTCCCCTAAAATGTGTCTCTGGATGCTACTAATTCATAGTGTGACCCAAGCAAAGCACAGTAAGGGCTGTTGTGTACAATGACTGCAGTATTTGTAGATTAAGAAGATGGAAATGTTATTCATTGTATGTAGTCAATGCGTGCTGTGCAACACAGTGCAGAGATATCATCCAGAAGTGCCAGCTGGTCTGATGGAGAGGAGGATTCAAATTCTTTATGTAATGTTGGAAACTGTGACCTGATACATCAGTTGCAAGTGGCCCTTGATAGCTGCAGTCATTCCTTTGTCTTTCCAAAGGAGATGCAAGAAGAGCCCCTTTATGTTCTCATTCATTTTTTCCCTTTCAAAGGGGGATACGTTAGGGCAGGAGAAAAAGGGGAGAAGGAAAGATAGTGGTGGAACAAATTTCTGAAGAACTCTTAAGAATGTATAGGGTTCACTGGTTGTTTTGTTTGGTTGAACACATTAATTATTGCTATGTCACCAAATTCTGTCCCATTTTGTATCAGATTCTAAAATATGTACAATGGGGTGCAGAATCCTCATGAAAGTAAAAAAAAAAATGTGAATAATCCCCCCCCCCCCCGTGCCCAGGTGAGTGCTGTCTTCCCATTCCTTTATAGGGCTCCCCCATTTGCTTGTGTTTCGCCCAAGTACGCTGCCTTCCTTCCAGGTGCCTGGGCAATAGGCAAATGAATGGAAGGGGGCAGTGACCCAACCAGAAAAGGCACATGCACGGGGCTGCCCCCTACCATTTGCTTGCCTTTTGTCCAGGCCTGTGGAAAGAAGACATGCATACATGGGCAAAAGGCGGGGGAGAGTATGAGGGGGAGGCATGCGGGTGCTTTGCAAATAATCAAGTTTGTGAAGATCAAACGTGCAAATGTGGAGGAAGGACTGTACTGTGGACCCTCCATATTGGTAACCTCTGCATCTGTGACTTCAGGTTAACTCAGAGTGTTGTATCCTATACTTAAAATGGCGGCAACATGTACTCAGACATACTGAAGCATCCACATGCGCATCACCACCATTTAATAAGATGGGACCTGAGTTTTCATGTTTTTTCTATTCATGGAACCTGTGCAGATGCAGAAGGTCCACTGTAAACAAAGAAGTGGTTACAATGCAGTAAAGTTTTTTTTAAAAAGAGTGTACAGATGTGGTAAGAAACTGTACTTATTTTTCCCTGTGTCCTACTGAGGATGGCAGTTCAGCTTTGTGGAAGGGCAGGATAGTAACTGGCACCACACCCATCTGCGTTTCAGTTGTTGTGGGCATTGTTAATCCTTTCAGACAAATGAGGATCGTGTACTGACTGTGGAGGGAGCAGAAGGACTAAATATAGAGAGGTGACTGAAATAACATTCAAACAACATGCCTGCAAAGGAAGAATTCTAGCTTCCTCCTGTTTGTTGAATGCCATCTATTTGTTTAAAGCACATCCTGGCATCTAGTGTCAGGGGAGCTCATCCTCAGTATTCACTTAACAAATGGAATTCAAGAACATATAGTTCTCCTAGATGGAGACCAGCCATTTGGACTGTCTCTTCCTTATTTGATTCATAGCCCACCATTTGGCTACAGACAGCATTCAAGATGACTGTAACACTCAAATAGTAGGAAAGAAGAGCTAATTTGTATGGCTTTCTTTAGTGGTGTTAGAACAAGACAATATATGTGCTTTAATAATTATACACAGAGCATAAATTAAAATAAATCCAATCATTAGTTGTGAGTACAGCCCCTTACATTCTGAGACTTTGTGTCTCTTTTACATAAGGAGTTCTAGATCTTGGAAGCAAATCCTGAGGTGACCATCTCTCATGTCCTCCTGGGACATATTCCTGATGGTGGCAGGACTAGGAGAAGGGCCTAACCTTGGCAGATTGAATTCTATAATTAATGTAGTGTCACTCTTTTTCCTCCATCCATTAGAGCTGCCTTGCCATTCTGTAAGGTTTGGCAGTAGATCTTCCTTGTGTGGCCCACAGTCCTATAAAATGACCACTGAGGTGCTAACTGTCTGTCATGTGAGAAGGATCTTATTTGCAACGGGGTCATCTTGCTGACTTGTAAATTTCATTAACCTGACTCCTCTTAATCCCATCCAAACTTCTGGATTGTTTGGTTTGTCCCCAACAACACTGCTGATAACCTTCTGCTTTGCTCTGCTCCGGGCTCTGCTATACAGTCTGAACAGCAACATGCTGTTAACCTCAGTGCTGGTTTGGCAGATCAGTCTTCCTACTCCTTTGAGCATTTATTCAGTTTGTTCTGGATCAGCCTTGTAAAGGAGAAGAGAACCATATCTATCCAGAGGGGAGCTGGCTGTCAGCTGCTTTGGACACCCAACACCACCATCTGCGTGGGTTAGCTGTGATGGCAGTGATGGGCACACCCTTCTGAAATGTCAGCTTCTCCTCCTTCACCTCAGTCAATTCCTTGAATGCCAGAGGCATTCTACAGAGGGAGGAGAGGGAAACACAGTGCTTGTTTTGAGTTGAATATGAGATCCTTCCTAGAATAGGAAAAAGGAAGAAACAAACAGCATGAGAAGAATGCAGGGGACTGGGTTCTGCTATTAATAAGCTTGCAGTTTAATTGGCACAGGATCCAAAATTCAGGACTTAAGAGTCATAGATTCATAGAATCCTAGAGTTGGATGGGACCTCATGGGACACTGAGTTTTACCCCTTGCCAATGAAGGATCCCCTCATGAGGCATCCCCACCAGATAGCTGCCTGTTCTCTATTTGAAGACATCCAAAGGAGATCCCATTACCACTCTAGGCATTTGGTTCCATTGCTGAACTTCTCTTCTTGTCAAGAAGTTCCTTCTCATGTTCAGTCGAAATTTGCATTCCTGTAACTTCAGAACATTAGACCTGGTCCTACCCTCTAGAGCAGTTCTATGTCAGCCTTTCAGGTGTTCAGGTGTTCATCATATAACCCCCCAGTCTTCTCTTCACCAAGCTGAATATGCCCAGTTCCTCCAACTTTTCCTCATATGCTTTGTTCTCCACACCTCTTACCATCCTTGTTGCCCTTCCCTGAACCTGCTCCAACTTGTCCATATCCTCCTTAAAATTAAGCACTCAGAACTGAACACAGTACTCCAGATGAGGCCTGATGTTTGCCCTTCTCCAGTCCTTTGGCACCACCCCTGTTCACCACGTTCTTAAAATGATGGCAAGTGGTTCAGAGAGTATATCAGCAAGTTCCTTTAGTATTTTGGGATGCAGTTTGTCTGGCCCTGCAGATTTGAATTCATTTAGGTTAGCTGGGTGATTCCAGACTAACTCCCTATCAATGTTGATTTGCAAGCCACATCCCTTGCCATCGTCTCTGCTGATGCATGGAGGCACACAGTTCTTTTTGGGGGGAAAAACGGAGGGAAAATCAGTATTGAGTAATTCTGGCTTTTCATTGTGATCTGTTAGCATTTTACCATCCTTATTGAACAGTGGTCCCACTGTCTCCTTGGTCATTCTTTGTCTTGATTGTATCTGAAATCCCCCCTCCCTTTTTTGTTGCTCCTTCATGGCTGCTTTTGTCTCAGCTCATTCTGAGGCCATTTCCGCACGAGGGAATTAAAACGGCCCAGTGCGTCCTCTCACGGAGGTCGTCTGCACCTTGGAGCAGACTAGGTTCGGACTACTTACCTGAGATCCACACCTCAGTCCACTCCAAAACACCCCCAACTGGTCCTCCAGCGCACTTTTTAAAGAACGGTAGAAAACCGTTCTTTAATTTTTCGGAGCACGCCATTGCATTCCTGCTCACTTGTGCAGATTTGCAGGCTCACACCAATGTGAGCCTGTGATCTGTGGAGGGCGGGCTTTAGGCATTGCGAACTTCAGCGGTTGGTCGAGACCCACGAACAACTGGAAGCTGCCATTTTGGAAGCCGGAGCAGTGCAGATCTAAGACCTCACACTGCTCCGATTCACCCTGGGCGAGACGGAGGAGCCCTGTGGAAGGGCTTAAGGGACAGTCGGCGTTGGTCCGTGCCCAGAAGATCCAGTAAGGAATGGCATGGAGTGATTCCCTCGCCTCGTGCGGAAATGGCCTGAGTTACAGCTTTCCTTCCACTAGTCTTGCAAGCTTGGGCTTCAAATCTGTACACTTCCTTGGTGATTTGTCCTTCCTTCCGTTCTATATACATATACATTTTCCCCACTTCCTCCTTGAGTTTGCTTGTAATCAGATTGGCTTTTTCAGATGTTTCTCATTTCTCTTCTTCCCTGGGATTGTTTATGATCTGGTTTTTTGCAACTCCTTCTTCAAGAACTCCCACCCTATCTCAGTGTCTTTTTGCTTTAGCATGTCTAGCCATGAGATTCTACACAGTAATTCCCCATGTTAAAATCACCTTTCCTGAAATCCAAGGTCCATGTTCTTTTCCCTGTCCTGCAATTGTGAATTTTAGCATTAGATGGTCACTTCCTCCTAAAGTACTGACTACTTAGATTCCAGTGACAAGCTCCTCTCTGTTGGTTAGCATCAAGTCTAAGATTACTGGTCCCTGCTGCCTTTTGAAATAGGAAATTATGTGCAAGGCACAGCAGGAATTTGCAGGATACCTGTGATTAGCACAGTTAGTCTCCCAGCTGGTAACAAGGTAATTGAAGTCCCTCATAACTACTAACTCTTGCCTCTTTGAGATTTCTGAGATTTGTTTTTGAAAAGTATCATCAACCATTTCCTGTTGAACAATAATTTGTGAATGTGCAAAATAACCCCAAACCTTAAAATTCTGTGAATTTCTGCTGATGTAACTGAACCTTTACTGCAATACCTAGACCTGATTACATGTTGAAATGTTATCAGAGTTGAAGATACAGGCAATCAGCAAATATCCAGACATTCAGGAATATGAGAAGGAGGAAGCCTCTTTTTGGTTGCTGAAATCTCTATCTGCTCTTGCAGGCAGCATTGGCTAAGAGCAGGATGAAACTAAGCAGTGGACTGAGTTAGGGCCAGGAACTGAGGTAAAGCCAACTGCTGCCATTTGATACAAATCTGCTTGAATTGGCATTTCAAGGACTAAGGAAGCAATTTTTAATTAAAACACACACACGTACACTCTTTTAAAGAGCTACATTTGTAAGATGCCAATATAAGCTACTGCATACCCTTTAATAAATTATTTTTTAAAACCATTTTAAAATTGCAAACAACTGTTATTTTTTTTATCCTAAGCACCTGAAACTTGCATTTTAGATGCAGAAAATGTGACAAATTCACCTGGTTTGTGCTTTATAGAGGGGTATGAAACAACTGTATTACAGAGGAACACAGAATCTTTCCTGCGTGTTTTATTAGGAGTAATTTGACTTGCTTGTGGTCCCTTTCTGTGGGGCTTTTTTATGACACCATTTTATACTGTTCTCCTATCTCTGAGCCATCCTGACAAGGCAAATGACTGATTATTGCACAAGCCTTGGTAGATAGTCCTGGGCAAATTAATGGGGTTGGAGCAAGAGGGAAAGGCTTGAATGAGGAAACAATTTCTAAGAGAATTCAGGTACTAGAGTCACAGACCAGCCTGCTTGTTTAGCTGTAACCCAAGACCTGAGTTGTGCTTGTCAGGTTGAGTTGCTTTTTCAGACTGTTAAAGGTGCTGATCCACGCTTGGCACCTGTCTGGGAATGTTCATACATTCCTGTTGTGTTGATCTGAAAGCTGAGTTGCGTTCCCTCAAACTCACAGGTCAACTGTCTGCAGGAAGGTCCAACAGATTCCTCTAGTAACAACTGTGTGTGTGTGTGTGTGTGTGTGTGTGTGTGTGTGTGGTGGGGATTGTTTGTGTAGTGCAGACACTGCCCCCTTCAGCTTCCAGTGTCATGATGTGGACTGGAAATAGAAGTCCTTCTTCCCTTGGTTCTCACAGCATGCAACTCAAGGGCTGCTGGGGTAGAAATGACATTTCAGAAAACATACAAAGGAATCTTGTAGCACCTTTGAGACTAACTAGAAGAAAGATATTTGTAGCATAAGCTTTTAGTCTCCTTTATCAGATGCATTGTGTTGCTTTTATGAAGAAGTAGACAAAGTATACTGAGTCTACAAAGGCTACAAACACTTTTCAGCCAGTTAGGTTTAAAGGTGCTACAATGGCTTTATCTTTGAATCTTGGAAAACAGACATGGAGGTAGCAGGATGTAGTCTAAAAGCAGAGTTTCTTGACTTATGAGTGCCAATATAATGATCACATTGCCACTGTGTATTCAGAGTAAGGGATTTGGATGCTGATGTTTTGGATATTTTAATTGTGAAAGATACAGTGCTATATGTGTAGAAAAAATACAGTGAAAATGAACACCTTCTGTTTGTCCATAACTGACTTCCCCTTTCCTTATTGAGGCCTGTGTATAGTCTGTGCATTAAAAAAAACTATTCTGTTGGAGGCTAAATCATATATGTATGTGTGTGTGTTTGTGTATGTCTGCATGTGTATATATATATGTGATTTTTTTTCTTGTTACTGATCAGATAATTTGTAGAACAGAACTAGAATGGATCGTGAGAACTGGGCATAAACTATATCCCTTAATCAGTGAAAGTTCTGCTGAGTCTCTTCTCTGGCTTTTGAAGAAAACCACTCTGTGACCAGCAGCAGTGCCTTTTGATGGTTCCCACTTGTTTCACTGTGAGCTTGCTCACCAAGTGAATCTAGACAGACTCTCCTAGCCTTGCAAGCTCCATCACAGAGAAGTGAGGTGCTCTGCCTTGCAGGTGATCTCATAAACAACACTACACTTCCTACCTTGCTGTTCTGTCAAGCCACCTGGCTGTGGCTCCCCTCTTAGCCCCTGTGCTTCTGACAGTGATGATTGGGATTTTGAGGACATACACTCCACGTTGGCCGTCTTTGCTACCATGCCGAAGTGATTAGGGCAGATGTCTTTGGTGTTTACTGTGAGTATTCCCATCTCAGAAGTTTTCTTATTTTTGCCCTGTGGATTAACATTCCTTCCCCAGGCATGCAAAGGGTCAGTGTAGGCATGTTGCTCACTTTCCTTGGTGGAGCATGAACTTCTGTCTGCCACTACATGTCCTATGGAGTGAGGCACTGGAGGTTGCTATCAGTATGTGTCTGCCTTCCTTTGGCTGCTTAGCAAGACACTCTTTCCCTTTCTCAGTGGGTGCTGAATGCTTGTCCCAAGAAGACTGTGTGTCTTGCCCAGATATTTATATGGACACTAGCGTATGTGTTTTTGCCACCCCCCATTGTGTGTATGTGTGGGTATTGTGCTCTGTAAAACAATAGGCGTGACTAGCAAAAGAGGATTCAACCCTTCTGTAACAAGGCTTACTTCATTCTCTCTAAGACTGGTATGGCAGTTCCCTAATCTGATAAAGCACTCTGTCTTTTCCACACAGCTCTGCCTTCCCACCTTATAACACCACCTTTGTGTAAAAGGGCAAGGTCTTTCAATGGTGATTTAGAACCCCTGTATAGTCCTATGGTAGCGTGTTTTCTGGGTGTCTTTAAATACTGTATACCACTCAACTGAGTCAGCATTTATAAAAATAACCTGTAATATTTATTAAGATAACATACAGAGCAAAGTATTGGAGCTCAGATGCTGGTCAAAATTAATAAAGTTCTTCAGAGTACTTTTAGTCAGTTTCCTTCTATCTTTAACCTTTCATGTAAGCACATCCCTTTGGCCACCCCCTCAACCCCCAATCTAGGTCACACTTTCTGACCAGATACTGTAGTGGCTTAATTGCACTTCTGTTTCTCTCTATGTTTCCCCTGAGAATTAAACCCTTCCTACACAGTTACCTTCACCAGCTCTCTCTCTCTCTGGTGAGAATTCACATTGAAGGACTGCCCCAAAAGACGATCAGTGTTTGCGTTTATATATGTTTTCCTCTCAGCTGCCAACCCCTCCCACACTCTACTGGGCTGGGTTTCTTTCCTGAGAAGCTATTCTGGTTGCCTGGCAACCTGTTTCTAGGCTGCTGTGACACGCCAGTTGGAGGGATGCTTGGGGAGTGGGTATTAAAAAGGCAGTTGCTGATTGAGTTACTGGGGAGGATGGAATGGGACCAGTCATTTTGCTTTTTTTAGGAGGGTGGGTGGATGGTGGTGGAGTTAGTGTGTAAGAGTATGTACTGTGGCAGTGTCCTGGATGTCAATTCATTGGCTCCCTTTGTGTGTGTGTGTGTGTGTGTGTGTGTGTGTGTGTGTGTGTTGGAACAGTCCCTAATTGGTTGCTACTGGCAGCTTTTCCAAGGATGCTGGGAGCATGTCTATTGTTTCCCACCATTTTTGTGTCTTCTAATTGGGTGTTTTTTCCGCACCTGAGCATATGTTAGCAGCTGTTCTGCTTTTAGTGATCAGATATCTTGACTCTTAGCATAAGGTGACTAATCATGGAATGATTCAGCTTGAAGTCAGTTCAAGCATGTTCATCTGGACTAGAGGATGATTGGCTCCAGGGGGCACATATTTTGTTCAGCTTTTTTTATTGGGGGGGTGCTTTGGTTCCCTGAACTCATTTGTCTATTTTCTTTTCAGGTAGAACCTAATGCCACTATAGTAGAGATCAAGAACCTCTTCCATAAAACCCGTACGTATGGAGTTAATTGCTTGTGTAACCAAACACGGATCCCTTGTTGTTTTTTGTTGGATTAGGGGTAAATTCCCAGGGTGTTGGCCCCTTTTCTTTGAAAGATAAAGACTGGTTCGATTAAGAATCAAGTCTCCTTCAGCAGAGTGTGCAAGTGGAATTGCTGAGTCTCTTGGGCCCCTCTGATACTAGCTTCAGCAAAATACAGTCAGTTTGACTCTCACAAATTTGATTATTTTTGAGTTTCTTCAACTCCTGCCCCCCCCCAGTGCTTCTTTTGTGGGGGCAACCTTCCCTCTTGGCGGCTCTGATCAGGCCATGCAGCTCTTTAAAAACCCCCCTCTGGTCCTCTTTCTCCTCCACCAGCCACTGGCCAGCTAAGGATGGCTTGCAGCCTGATTTCTCAGAACCACAAACCCTTTCCCGATGCCCTCCCCATACCCAGGAAAGGAGGTGGGCAAGAGAGGGAAAGTTTAGGGCCACCATGCTGACTACCCCCCCCATCACTGTCTTTTCCCTGACCTGATTTGGATACTGGGTGCCCGTTCTCCCCTCTTTGCCTCAGACCCCTTCTCACAGACACACATGCACACATGTTTTGTTATTTGCGGTTTTTCCACTTTTGCAAGGGTCCTGCACCCCTAACCCTAGTGATTGTGGAGGGCCAACTGTAAATCAGACAGACAGGAAGCAAATTGCTTAACTAAAAAAACGTTACTGCTTATATTTAAATGTACATTAAGACATTAAAAGTGTGTGGGTGGGGGGGAGAGAGAGAGACAGGCAGACATTGCCTAGGCCCTGGATTCCTAGAGGAAAGTTCCAAGTAAAGAAATGCCGTGGCAGAGTTGGCACTCACTATCCTGAGGGAGGAAGAAGAGAGGGAGGAGACTTTTGTGGGTTGCAGACACACGTGGAAGGTTCTCTGGTCACATGGTATGGTTGCTTATACATGGATCACCATACACTACAATTGGGGAAAGTACAGTCCTCCACCCACATTCACAGGTTTGACCTTTGCGAATTTACTCATTGGTGAAGTGCCCACTTGCCGCCTCTCTTCTCCTCCTCCCATTCCCTGGCCTTTTGTCCAGGTGCACTACCTCGGCAAAAGGCAAGCGAACGGGAGGGAGAAAGATTTGTGGACATGCAAGGCTTTCCCCCTTAACTCTCCAGCCTGTCACCTTGTGGGTGCGCAGAAAGAAGGCAGTGCATGCGGGCAAAATGCAGGAGAATGTGGGGAAAAGATTTTCCCTTCCTCCAGCCTTGTGCCCATTGCCCATGCAGGCGCGCAGAAAGCAGGATGTGCTGGCGGCAGGCAGGAGAGTGCAGAGGAAAAAACTTCCCTTCCCCTCCCCTCCCCTCCCCTCCCCCAGACAGGAAAAAGGAAGGCTGCACTGGTGGCAGCAGCCAGAAGAGTGCAGAGGGAAAGACCTTCCTGCCTCCACTCCCCTGTCCCTCGCCCGTGTGGGCATGCAGGAATAAGGAAGCCCTCACTGGTGTGGGCAGGCAGGACAGTACCTGGGAAAGAGCTCCCCTCCACTCTCCTGCCCCTCGTCCACACAGGTGCACAGGAAGAAGGGGGGAAAGTTTTTCCCCCTGCATTCTCCTGTCTTTCTGCCGGGTCAACTGCAGCAAGAAGGCAGGAGGAAGGAGAGGGGAGTGCTTACTGGGGGGAGTTATTTGCAGTTTTTTGATGTTTGCGAGCATTCTGCACCCCAAACCCTCATGAAGTTTGAGGGGCCACTGTACTAGAGACAGTATAGATAGGGTAGAGGCATGCAGGACACCCATACTGTCTAAAGCCCTATTGCTCTCATAGCAAGTGGGAGAAGGAGGTAAAGGAGAATGCTTAGTTGAGAAAAAAATTGTTTTGTCCCTCATCTTACCCTTTTGCTGGGACTGGCCTCTGCTAGAGAGACAGAAGACTGAAAGAGCTTTATGAACAAAGTTAATCTTTGGAACCTTTTTCAGTATCAAAATAATAGTGGAGGAAGTGGAGAATCTGAAGTAGGTTATATGATTGAAGTGTTGCATGTGTCTGTAGAATTGGTGTCACCCAACGTTGTAAGGGCGCTTTTCTTGTGTAGTTGCTAGAAAACGTTTTGAAGGAGCAAAAGGCAGTTAAGCCTATAATCACATATCCCTTACCTGACAGTAAACCTGTTGTTGTTGTTGTTGTTGTTGTTGTTGTTGCTGTGTGCTTTCAAGTCATTTCCAACTTATGGAGACCCTAAGGGGTTTCTGAGGTGTGAGTGTGTGTGAGTATGAGTGTGACCTGCCCAAGATCACCCAGTAGATTTGTGCTGAATTCATATACAGATGTGTGTAGAATTGTGCCATAAAACACTATTTAAATATCTTAATTTTACACATTCTTCTAAAACAAATCCACGATGGTTATTTTCAATTTCCCCTAAATTTCCATTTGTTTTTACATCCCTCCCCCATTTTCCTCTGTGCTAAGTGGGCCAGAATCCTTGATCACTAACTCATTAGCGATAATCTTGGGGTATACAGGAAGTGCATCCCTGGTGACACACTTTTTCCTCTCACCTTTTGGAACATTGAATTGAGGTGTCTTCTGCTTGGACTTCTTTCTTGACCCAAGTGCTATTCTTGCCCATAAATATGGCAGTGGAGTTTTAAGTACAGGGGTTTACTTTCTGTAGCATTGACCTTTGATGTTGGAAGCTTAGTGCTCACAGCGCCTTCTCAGCAGTGCAAGCCCTTGAGAGTCTCTCTTGAGGGGCTAAAGGACTGCTCCAGAGGAAACACTGCATAAATATAGATTTGGCCGAAGCTATTCAAGAAGAAAGTTGTGTCTTGTTTTTCCCTCTCTTGCCAAGTCTTAGGGTACTGGAGTAAACCTTAAGACTGGAAAGGGGTGGGCAACTAGAGGCAACACTTAAAAACCCAAGGCCAGCCGTATAACAGGATCATAAATTCCTCACCGTGTTATATTGCTCCTAGATGAATGTTGTAGAAACCTGCTGACTTAGGCTTAAAGGAATGGAGGGTGCTGCTGGCAACAGTTACCCTATAATTTTACTCCCTAGAGCAAGGGAGTGGTATGTTTCCTGGATCTGGCCCCGGTCAGGATTCTGGGCCCAGCATTTTGGACTCATTGAGGTTTCCAAACAGTTTTTTATGGAAGGGCTGTTTTTATGGCATGTGCGTAGAAAAGACTCCTGCCTGGATAGTAGACTGGATAATACAAGAAGCTTCTTTCTTCTTTTTCCAGATCCTCAGTGGTATCCAGCCCGGCAATCTCTGCGACTAGATCCTAGTAAGTTGATGTATCATAAAGCATTCCAGTATCCCTTCTTTAGGGTAACTTTTCTTGACAGTAAAGCAATGTAAAAAGAAAAAAAAAAGGTAGGCTCCTACTAGACTATGTGAAGAAGGTTGCTGGGTCATGGTCTGGATGATGCAGCTGTGACCTGGAAATTTCTGCATATGTGAATTTATATGACGGTAGTGTATGAAATGTTATACATCCCTGCAACAAGCAGGCATTTTTGGAATTCCAGATATATGGATTAGTGAAAGCTTATTTAAACATCCATCTCTTCTTGTGGTGTCTCCTGTTGGGGGATGATAGGAGTTTCAGCTCCACAGAGATGCAGCGGAATAACCATAGGACAGCGAGCCAACAGCAGCAGCCTTGTTCCCCAGTAAGGATACTCACACACGGAGGACTTTATCTTGTAGCAACGTTCCGATATGTACACAACATGGAACAGACGGACAAAGGCTTGCGCCAGACACCGGTTTGGTCAACAGACAGTTACATACTGGGGATTGCTTTCTTATATACATATTTACAACCAATCAGGCAGAGGTTTGCACACCTCCCTCTACCTTCTGCACACAACCCCAGTTTCTGATGCAACCTTGCAATCACCCACAGCTGGAGCATGATGCAGCATCTTTGCAGTGGGCTGATCATTTTCCCAGGGTTCCCTGCCTGGAATCCCTGACAATCCCCTCCAAAATGGTCAGGCCACTGTGTAGGACATTTTCACAATCCATACACGTTATGCAATACATATTATATGATACATACAGTCAAGGGTACAATTCATCTTCCACCTTACACTCTGGTGGCAAGGCCCAGTTTACCTGCCAACTTCTCATGGCTTTACGACTGGAAGTGCCTTTGTGAGCAGATCCACAGATGGGCAATACTACATGCACAAAATCCCATCCTGGATCATTAGCCTCACATTTTGATACTATACCCCAGTGTAGTCCTACACTGTCAGTTTTCTGCTTCAGTCACACGGGACAACAAAATACCCTCCTCCTGACCTTTTGGGGATGAGCATAACTTTGCTCCCTGACTTAGCAAGTTGGGTACTTCCTGACCCATTTTTACTGGAACCACTACTGGAACTGGTGCTGGCCTCAGTGCGTGGCTCTTGCTTGACCCTAACCGCAGGTTTAGCACTAGATGGCGGCGTTGAACTCCTTGGCGTGACGTCGAGTGAGACTTCTGGCTTCTCCTCCTCAGTACTTTCCTCAGTAGTACTTTCTTCTCCGTCATCAGCCATCACCGCCCCTCCATCTTCAGAGCTTTCAAGTGGATCCGGGACACCGTCCTTTTCCTTCTCAGACATTACTGCCCCTCCATTTTCAGGGATTTCGGGAACACTTGTCACACTTTCCCTCAGGGGAATCAAGACCTCTTGATCACAGTGCAGTCTTTTCCCACTTTTCACACTGTTACCCAGGTTACAGTGCAGTCTGTCCCATCCTGCATGGATGTCAAAGTTTGCAGTCCTGGAATACACTATTTTGCCAGCATGGTGTAGAAATCTATATTTGTTACCTTCATATCCCACAAAGCGTAACCGTCTAGATTTCTCCTCTCCAGACCTTCTGAAACATGGGGGAACATACACACTAGCAAACTGACCCCAAACATGTAGATGCTTCAGGTTTGGCGCCCTACCATACAATAGGTAATATGGAGTTTGCTTCACACTCGAGCTCCACATCCTGTTTATGTGGTAGTTTGCTGTCACTATTGCTTCTCCCCAAAGTCCTGCTGGGGCTTGGGCATCCTCCATCATACAGTCCTTCATTTGTTTTAACAGCCCAATTCTTCTTTCTGCAAGACCATCCTCCCCGGGAGATGCGGGGTTGGTGGTTTTATGCCTTATGCCTTTCTTACGCATCCAGGCTTGCAGGCTATTGGACAGGAATTCTCCCCCTCTGTCTGACACAAGACTGGCTACTTTGTAAGGAAATTCCCTCTCAACAGCATTCACCCACTCTTGGAACTTTTCAGCTGCTTGGCCTTTCTCTTTCAGCAGATAGACATAGGGGTACCTGGTGTGTCTGTCTACAATTACCAGGACATACCTATTTTGCCCTTCAGTTGGCTTGAATGGCCCAGCCAAATCTGCATGTACAACCTCAAAAGGACGTTGGGTGACACACTTGCTTTTCTTGGCAATGGGATAAGCCTTTACCTTAACTTTTTTGCATACAGAGCAATCTAGAAACTTAGGGCAATTTCTGACTTGTAAGGTAGGGCATACCTTTGCTAACTCCTGCAAACTTTTGTAGCTGACATGCCCCATCACTCGGTGGAGGTAATGTACACACTTATCATGTAGAGGTTTGTTACACAATGGGTTAACGTTTGCCACTTTTCCTTTGGCCAACATGTGGTACAACCCCTGTTTTTTCACCCCTTTTGCACAAAACACATCATTCTCAGTTATTGTACATTTCTCCCCTTCAAACACCACTTTGTAACCCTCACTGGTCAGTTGGGAGATACTCAAAATACAATTCTGCAGGTTGGTAACACACAACACATTATTGAATGATTTACCAAAGCATGGCACATATGCAGTACCCATCTTCTGCACCTTGCTTGGTGCCCCATCTGCAAGAGAAATGGCTGTTATATTTGCATTTGTTACATCATTCAACAGCTTTATATTGTTCACCATGTGGTGAGTTGCACCACTGTCTAGCAACCACACACCACTCTCAGACTGTTCCTTTGCGACAGACACATGGCCTTCAGCCTGTGACGACACGCCCCTCCGCTTCTGGGCTGTCTTCTTCCCTCTGCTCGGCGCTGGCATTCTGCAGTCCTTCTGGAGATGGCCGACCCTCTTGCACCTGTAGCAGCGTCTGGCATAGCTGCACACTGCTCCTTCTTCTTCCTCAGGAGCCGCCTCTCCCTCTGACTGCAGTCTGGAATCGAACTGCTTACGTTGGAGTTCCTCCAGGATCCTCCCAGCTACCAGGTCTACAGTCAGCTCCTCCTCCCGCACTCCCTGCAGGCTGTACATCAAAAAGTCCCACTCCTTAGTGAGGCTTCCCAGCAGAATAAAACTCCTTTGCGTTTCTGGGATTTTTACCCCCCTTTCGGCTGTCTCTTGGAAAAGCTGTTTCATCAGCGTGAGGTGCTCTCTCACACAGCCTCCGGGACATAACTTTGTGTTATACAGTCTTTTTGTCCATAACATCTTGGACAAACACGAGGAAGGCTGATGCACACGCTTCAAAGCCTGCCACAGCTGATATGCTGTATCTGCAGCAGCAGCGTGAATCAACTGGGAAGGACTTAAAGTAAGCAAAATAACCGCTTTGGCTTTTTCGTCCGCACCTCTGAACGCAGCTACTTGGGCAGCAGTCGCTCCTTCTGGGGGCTGTCCCTCATTTTCCATAACGTGCCACAGGTTCTCCTTCGTCAAAGCGGCTCTCACATAAATTTGCCAGTTTTGATAATTAGTGTCAGTCAAAATGCAGATAACCTCCTTCAGCCATGCTGCTGCCTTTGTAAGGAAAAATTCAACAAACAAAGCAGCTGGCCGCAGTGACCTTGATGAGCTCCGGACTGAAGATTAACTGTCTCTCTGCCAAAACACAGACTCCCAATGCACCAGAGAGCCAGGCAAACAGTCAAAAACAGTCCCAGTATCCAGGGGAAAACAACTACAGGTGCGCTGTGGATGCTGTGCACTGTGGGTCTGGGCCCATAACCACTGTTGGGGGATGATAGGAGTTTCAGCTCCACAGAGATGCAGCGGAACAACCATAGGACAGCGAGCCAACAGCAGCAGCCTTGTTCCCCAGTAAGGATACTCACACACGGAGGAGTTTCTTCCAAACAGGAGGCACTTTATCTTGTAGCAACGTTCCGATATGTACACAACATGGAACAGACGGACAAAGGCTTGCGCCAGACACCGGTTTGGTCAACAGACAGTTACATACTGGGGATTGCTTTCTTATATACATATTTACAACCAATCAGGCAGAGGTTTGCACACCTCCCTCTACCTTCTGCACACAACCCCAGTTTCTGATGCAACCTTGCAATCACCCACAGCTGGAGCATGATGCAGCATCTTTGCAGTGGGCTGATCATTTTCCCAGGGTTCCCTGCCTGGAATCCCTGACATCTCCCACCTCCATCCCCACATTCAGCTTGTGCGTCTTCTTCCTAGATGCTAAGCAGTATGTAGTTTTGTTCCTGTGGAACCAAAGAGGTAGCTGCTGTACTTGATGTTCCGCCCAGTCAGGGTGCTTGAGACAATTGCAGCTTCATTGTGACTTCTCTTATCTTCCAGAGGGAAAGTCTCTCAAGGATGAGGACATTCTTCAGAACTTGCCTGTGGGCACCACCGCAACCTTGTATTTCCGGGACCTGGGAGCACAAATCAGCTGGGTGACAGTGAGTGTACTTTTTCCTTTCCCTAAAATTTCCCTCCCCACTTATGTCCTTGATTTTCTTTGTCTTCTTCATCCTGTTCCTATTCTTCTCAGGTCTTCCTCACAGAGTATGCTGGGCCACTGCTGATCTATTTGCTTTTTTACTTCCGGGTGCCCTTCATCTATGGCAGGAAGTACGACTTCACCTCCAGCAAGTACTCGGTTGTGCAGTAAGTACCAACAGGCCAAGGCCTTCTTTTTTGTTCTTGGTCTTCAGCTTGAACCAGAATATTGCCCACTCTTAGCTGGGAACTGGTCTCATATAAAGGAAGGGCAATGGATAGAACATGTATTTCATTTTTTTCTTCCTCCCTGGTTGGACTGACCTCTTTTTTTTTTTTCCTTGCATCCTGCTCTTAGGATGACAATATTCCCTATATGACAGTCAGCACTTTCAGAAGCAACACTTTAGCTGTAGAAACAAGAATGAGGTGGCTGAATACCAAAAGAGCCAATGTGAGAAAGTGGTTAGAGTGCTGGACTGGAACTTGGTGGGTCCACTTTCAGTTCCTCATTGAGCCCTGAAGCCCAGAAGGTGGTCTTGGGCCAGTCAGTTTTGCTCAGTCCATTAAGAATCTCTGGTTTAGATTAATACTTTGGGCCATTTCTTGGGGACTTTATCCTGACCATGCTAATTCAGTCTCTTATAGCTACTTAAAAAGGACAAATTCACAAAGATCTAACTAAGGAAAGACCAGTGTACGAAAGCTCAAAGCAGAGAGAGAACTTAAAGAGAGTGGATTGTGACCTGCCTTCCAGATGCTGCTGCTCCAGGGTGGCAGAATATCATCTGTATTTCTCTGGGAGATTGCATTGCTGTAGCAATCTCTTCTGCCAACTTTCTCTCTTTTTCTTCCCAGCCTGGCCTGTATTTGCCACTCTTTCCACTACATCAAGCGCCTCCTGGAGACTCTCTTTGTTCATAGGTTCTCCCATGGGACAATGCCCTTGCGTAACATCTTCAAGGTGAGCAGGGCTTGAAGTAAGCCCAAGCAAGAAGGGGGCAGGGAAGGGCTAGCAGTACTAGGGTTGGAAAGGGCAGCCTTCGAAAGTCCTACTTGCTCTTTTCAAGTAGTAAGTGCTGTTGCCCCATCTTGGTGGGACTAAGGGAAAGGACTGCTTGAGCTCTTTCAAGATCATGAGAGTGGCTTTGGCGGCAGATCTCTTTTGGCTCTTCTGGAAAGCTGTTTCGTAATGCAGTATTTCTGACTCTTTCTCCAGAACTGCACTTATTATTGGGGCTTCGCTGCCTGGATGGCATACTACATCAACCACCCTTTGTATACTCCACCTGGTAAGCTGAGAAAAGAAGCAGCAGCCAGGGTCTTGGTGGCCACTGCTGGCCAGAGTCCCAGGCAAATAAAGAAGGCAAATATTTTGTTTGCATGTTTATGTGCAAATTATTTACAAATCACTTTTCTACCCACCAAGGCCCCCAAAGCAGTGTGTAATAAAAGCAGAATATAAAAACAAAACAGAAAAAATTATTTTAAAACATATTACTAAAATGTTTAAAACTCACTTTTAATGGCTTGTCAGTAAGTGTGAAGCCAACTGGGCTTCTTATGGTGACATGGAGTTATTTCCCTCCCCCTTGCCTTGTAATTTACGAAAAAGAGTTTCTGTGTGGGAACTTTGGTTGTGTTCCCATGACTGAAAGTTTGAGGTGATGCAGCAGGGAATGTGCTGCTCATGTAGTTGCTAATGAGTTAGTTCACCATTTCACAAGAGTATGGTCATGGCTCTGTACATTCTTTGACTCTGGGCTGTGCAGAAATGTGATGGACAGGTAAGTCAGCAACCCCAACCTGCTTAAAACAAAAATGTATGGCCCTGTTACTATAAAGATAGGTCTGAAAGAATGTAGGCAGTGCTTAGAGACAGTGCTTGGTGAGCCAAGGAGGATTTCCAGATGGTTGCCAAGAGGCAGGTCTCCAGTGTTCCAATAGCTCCTTGAGTGGTGGAGAAAACTTTTGCTGAATGAACAAATGCATACATTTTCCTTTTAGAGCAAGGTTCAGATTATACCTTGGGCAATAAAATAAAAAGCTGGAATTATGTGGGGTAGGTGGAAATCATATGGTCACTGCCTTAAGAGGCAGATTGTAATTTTTTCTTCCTCCTTTTCCAGGATTCCTCAAACTAACTGACTGCATGTGAGCTAACATTTTTGGCCTTGGCTTCCTTCTGATGGACTTTTGCTGTGTTTAGGTGGTCATTGCACATGGCTGTGATCATTCATTTCTTCTTGCCATAGAGGCACAGCAGACATACAGCAGGGATGGGAATTGTGTTGGCTTCCAGGTGTTGTTGGACTACATCTCCAAGCAGCCTTAGCTGGCATAGTCAGTGGTGAAGAATGCCTGGAGCTGGAGTTCAGCAATGTCTGCCTTATGGGATGCTGCATGTTATCCATTCCACTGCTCTGCATGTGCCTCCTACCAGTGAAGAGGCAAATGAAGAGATGGGCTTCTCCTTTTTATTTTGTGCAGTGGCTTTAGTGTCAGGCTAGGATGGGAGAGGGCCAGGTTCAAATCCTGTCTGGCCCTTTCATGTACTGGCTGACCCTGGGCCAGTCGCAATGTTTCATCATTTCCTGCCTCACAGTGTTACTTTGAGGATAATAATGGGGTGAGAAAAACACTGCCCTGAACTCCTTGGAGGAAAGGCAGGTATAACGGCAGTAAATACTCAGCCTCTAGATTGTCCACTATAAATTACTCTAAAACTTAAATTATTATTCACTTGCTAGCCTATTAAGGTAATTTATATACAGACTATCTATCTTCTTGTGGATGTAACATTTTTGGATTTCCTACACATATCTAGTTGGCTGTCAGTTTTCGTTAGTGTTTCAAATGTCAGAGCTCCTGTACTTTTAAGCACATTGCTACTTGTTTTCCTTCATTGGCTTCTAAATAATTGAAAAGAGAACCTCTTTCTTTGATTTTTAAAAAGCTTTCCCATACCCAATTCTAAAACTTCCTTATATGATTTGTCATTTGCCTCCTGCATTTAGTTAATAGAGGAAGAAAGGAGGGGAAAAGGATATTGGTGCCTCCAAGGGAGTTAAGGTCTGTAGGCTCTCTCCCTGTTTCTTCTCTTCTGCTATAAACTTCAGCTTGATCACAGCTTCACAAACACAGCTATGTAGTTGCTGTCATGAGTTTTCCTCTAGGCAATTCATCTGAGTTCTGTTTGCACTGTGGGAATTATTGTCTGTCGAGATATACTATTTATTCTTAGTGTCCAAGTTACCTTACCATGATGTTTCTTTTTTCCCCACTTCTCCTTGTCCCTCCTGCCCTGTCAGCATATGGACATGAACAAGTGAAATTGGCACTTTTTCTATTCCTGGTAAGAATTTATTAAACCTCTTAGGATTTAATAAATGTGTTTGATGTAATAGCCCTATGTAGGATTGAAGGGGCTGGTGGAGGTTGTGATAGAAAAGGGGCAATAATATTGTAAGGACAAAGTAGGTTCTGGCAGTTGGTAACTGTGGACATTTGTGAAGCAGCTGTGAAAAAGGTCTTTGTGGTGAAACACAGCTGTGCCAAGGTCCTAGGCTGTTTGTTTGTTCCATGAGGTCAGTCCTATGGAAAGGGAATGCTGGATCTTGCACAAACTACAGGGGTTCTCCCATGAAAGAGAGAGCTGGTTTGCGTTGTTGGGTCATGTCGGTAGAAAAAGTGTTGGGGAAGGGGGGGCAGGAAAGATTGAGACTACAAACACACCAGAGGTTATCCTGGACAAAAGCTGAAGTAGGTCAGAACTTGGGACTGGGACTGGATGTTCCACGGTAACTGAAAAACACTAGGTGTGGCAACAGGTGCTCAAGTAGCTGAAGTGAGAAATTGCTTTCTCCTCCTCTCAAGTGTGCTGCAGCTGTGTGTCAGACCAGGGTGGTTGATGCTGGTGCTGTGGGTTGCCTTCTAAGAACACAGCATGTTGTAATGAATGAGAGGACAGATTCCCACCAGGTCCAAAATAGACACAGGGAAGCAACAGGGCAAAGAAAGAGAGTGGAGCTGAGGTGAACACGTGATAATTTCATTTGTGTGTACCTTTGCTTACTTAAAGGAGGATAAAGGGTCCAAGAAGAGGTAGTTCTTCTTAATCTCTGCTTCTTTGCTTTGAGCCAAGGCTTCTCTGGACATTGTTCTAGAACCCTTTTTGATGCCAGGGCCCAGTGGGTGCTGTGGAAGGGGAGGTCAGAATTTACCAGAGAGAGAACAGGATTCCTTCTTGCAGTGGCATGTTGAAGTCACTCTCTCCCCCTACGGATTAGTTCCTATGTTAAAAGGAAGAAGCTTTACGTCCTTGGTCAGAATCATCTACAGGTTTTGGGGTAGACTCAGATGTCATAATCTGGTTTGGAGTGAAAATAGGTGCTTGGACCCAGTATGTTGACCCATTGCCTCTGTTTCTTCCTGCAGTTTTGTCAGCTGGGAAATTTCTCAATCCACATTGCTCTGCGAAACCTGCGCCCTGCTGGTGAGTAGAGAAGAGGAGGGTTATGGGAAATGGGGCTCTGGGTTGCAGAAGAAGTGCCGTCTCCATATCTTTTGATGGGACTAGAGAGGCTGCAGATAATACAATCACACAAATAAAATACAGACACACACTATGAAGATCTTTTTATGATGCTGATATTCTTCAGCTTTCTAGATTCTGTGTGTAGGTGATATTGTATATATCTTTATGGACACCTGAAGGGCTGCTAGAAGTCATCTAGTCCAACTGTGTTTTGGAAGAGAAATTATACCCCAGACACCTAACATGTCCTGTAAATGATCCTCTTTCTCTAAATGTCTCCAGATTTTTCAAGTACAAGTTTCCATAAGCAGTCAGAATGTCATATTGGAAGAAGGTGCCAAAGCAGGTTTAATTGAATAATTAAGCAGTTTTTCACTGATGAGCTGTGTAGCAGCCCAGTGCCCATGAACCACATTTGTTTCAGATGAAATATCTAACTGAACTGTGGGAGGGGTGTATGAAGGTAATAGCAGTTTCTCTTGGAGCATCCTGTGAGGAAAAAATATAACAACTTCTTTGCTGAGCATGCCAGTCTGACCCAAGAGCTCCCTAATTATACTAGAAGTGCTGTGCCTACTGTAGAGAAAACTTAAAAGTTTATGAAAGACATGTAACTAGACTGGTAATGCTAAACTGTGAGTGAATGCTTTGTGCCAAGGCACAAGCTGGAATGATTGAGTGAAACTTTGGCTCCCACACTCCCTCTCTCCTCATCTTGTCTGACTGGGAGACTGACATTTACAGCAGATTCCATCTACAGAATTGCTGAGAAAACAGTATTCATGTTCTCAAACAAACTCTGCTTAGTTTTGAACAAGCCAACTTCAGATTTTGATTAAGTAGCTTGGTAATTAAGCTGTGGCTTGTGATGAGAAGAGGGGAGTGCAGAATGTGCAAGCTTTGCTACACACAGGCCAGACATGTAGAACCAGACTGTGGCTTAATGCCACTTTTAATTTGAATATTGTCTTCATGAAATGAAATTCTTCTTAATGCCTTGCAGGTTCCAAAACCAGGAAGATCCCATATCCTACCAAGAACCCTTTTACATGGCTTTTCTTGTTGGTCTCGTGCCCCAATTATACCTATGAGGTGAGAATCGAAGCCTTATCTAAAGCTTGAACATGAAAGGGCCTTGCCCTGGTGTATCTTGTTCTGTGTTCTTTTTCATATGAAGTGTTTCACTAGAGCACAAGTACAGGCAGATATTTGAAGGATGAGCCAGGCTGGGGTTCTCATCTCCTTTGTAACTGTGAAGTATCCCAGGAGGCTTGTGTAGCTGGATTCTTCCTGACACACAGCTAACAAACATACAGCTTTGCTGTATGATTGTCCTATCTGTCCTGCCTGCCACAGTGCTCAGCTGATATGTTTCCCTTCTCTTTCAGGTGGGATCCTGGATTGGCTTTGCCATCATGACTCAGTGCCTTCCAGGTAAGCCCTAGCTTGGAAGATACCTTCCTTAGTAACTTGCAGGGTATAATTGCAAGCTATGTTATCACTTCTCTTTTTCCTCCTCCTGTCATACTCTCTTCCTTTGTTGGGAAGCCAGACTTTGTGCCTTCAAGTTGACTCTTGACTGGTAACCTGATCAGAGGTTTTGTTGGCCAGGATGAATTCCGAGGAGGGTTGCCAGAGATCTGTACCAGGGGCTGTTGTAGGACACTCTTAATTTTACTGCCACTCATGCAGCTGCCTGAGGCTGTTCAGTCAGGGGTGGCTGCGGAAGGAGAGGCAGTGCTGTACCACTGCTCCAGGAGAGTCCCCTTTCAGTTCAGAGCAGTTGCTGAAAACATGGCGGTAAAATTATATGGATTCACTGCCGCTGTTGCAGGAGATCCCACTAGACTCTTGCAGAAGGCTTTCAAAATTCAGCCAAGGGCCACAGATTTCCCACTCCATTCTAACTAATGCTGCTGTTTCAAAATGTAGAAGTTGTTGGGTGGCTTGATTGAAAGACCAGAAGGATTTGTCTGAAGTTTTCTATAATCTTGTAGAGTTAATTTCCTGCAATCCCTTCATTGTTTTGGGGGAAGGAAGTAGAAAGTACATTTCTAGATGTCTAATGCCATATATTCCTCTCATCTTTGCTTAACAGTGGCTCTGTTCTCCCTGGTTGGATTCATCCAAATGACCATCTGGGCAAAGGGGAAACACCGAAGTTACCTGAAAGAGTTTCGGGATTATCCACCACTGCGTTCACCCATCATCCCCTTCCTGCTCTGAGCTGGAGGCAGCTGCCTCTACATCTGGGCTGGCTGTTTTGTTTTGTTTTTTTAACCTTGTGAGCAGCTGTATTGGAGTCTAAAAGTAGGATTGTCTCCTGTTGTGTGCAGTATGATCAGAGGGAACTGTAGAGATTCCTAGCTTCTGTAGGTTACTGCCTTGCTTCCCACCCTCCCCCCAATATCTTTCTCCATATCCCATTCCAGAGCCTTTCTGAGCTTGGAATCTCTTTTCCCTATAAAACACCACAAAGCCAAATGTTGCAGCAGAGAAGAGGGAACAATCTAATTGTACCAAGAGTGAGCACCACTAAAGCAGCTGCTGGGCATTACATCAGCACGAGCAGGTGCCAAAAATGGAATCTAAGGAGCTAGAGCCTCCCCTAAAGACAAGGGCTGTTTTCCTACTCTAGCTGCTTAGGAAAACAGAGGCTAGCTCTGCTATTCAAATTCTACAGGGACTATGTGCCACCTTGTCCTCCTTGACTAGGTATGCCCTCTAGTGACAAGTACTGGTTCACATAAACCTACTGTATTACTTCTCTTTCTGGAATGCTTCCCCATACTAAAAAAAAATTGTTAAGACACATTCTGGGAAGAGTAGGAACTGATGACTTCTTGAAATTGTTGTCTTCATATCTTATACAGCATGGCCTTGTGCACCCTTTGGCCCCTGCTCAGCAAATAGGCATTTGTGCTTGAGAGCTGAATTTTGAAACCAGTGGTGTGAGCAATCCTGCCAGTGTGTTCTTCCAAGGCAGACAATGTGATTGTAGCCACCTACTGTGATCAGTGGTGTTTACACTTGTGGGGAGGGTATGTGTGTTAACAAGACACACCATCATAGAAGCAAAGAGGACAATGCTGGTGTCATGTGAACAGCTGGGGCCTTCTGTAGGTGCCTCCACATAATCTTAAGCACAAATGCCCCCCCTTCCCGTTTCCCTACTGAATTGTGTCTTAGTAACACTGAACAGCCTTCTTTCTTCTTCCCGTGTCCCATGCTTTCAGCAGAAAGCTATTCTCCAAGTTTACTCTGCTGTGGGAGATGGCAAGTAGGTTGTCTTTAGCTGGGAAGAGAGGTCATTGCAGGGAGCTTTCTGCAAAGCTTGCTCTCTACTCCATTGTCAATCACTTCAAGCATTTTGGTCTTGCTCACTTAGGTGTTTGCTACGGTACCAACAGTATCAGGACTATTATTAAAAGCTATATCTGTAGCTGCACTGAGAAACTCTTGGAAAAAAGACTGCTTTGAAACAAGCCTTTTAGCCATTTCCTGTTACTAATGAAGAAAGGAAAGGCCTGCGTTCTCACCACAGGGAAAATTCAGTGTTATGGAAATGAAGCATCTGTGTTTGACAGTGTCCCTGTGAGGACTTTCTTCTCTTTTCCTGTTTGTCTTAATGTTATTAAGGTTATTCACACGCTTGGTTGGGAGTTAGCACCATTTACCTCAGTGGGACTTATTTCTAAGCAAAACGCCTAGGATCAAGTTGAAAGTAGTCTTAGTCCATGCTACATGTGAGCAGTAAGATACTGGAAACCTGCTAGGCTCCATGGCAGCTGTCTAAGACGAGCCACTTGACTAGCTATGGTTTGTTTCATGTGGAACTGTCTTCTTGAAACTACACCAATAAAAAGAATCCAGCCAGTGGACAGTGTCAGACTACTACTATTTAGAGCAGAGCAGAACTACATGCAGGACTTGAATGTATGGAAGCACATAACTCCTGTTAATTGGATTATATCATCAAACAGAAAGGCAAATGCTAAAAACAAGAAACCCAGAAAATGGCAACTGTACAACCCTGAGAGCTTCACTCCTCACATTTAATCAGATGAGTAGGGGGTGTGCTTGGGGCTAGAGAGTCTGCCCCAGGAGTGTAGGCTTCCCATGTGCATTTACTAGTCTGCATGATCCAGGTTCTAAATCATGTGGAAAACCTACACAGGCTCAGAAGTGATTAAACAAAATATAGATTGACGGGAGAACAACTGAGTATGGTCCTGATCTCCTCACATTACTTGTAAACAAATAAGGTCCACAAGTTGACTTACTGTACAATTTCTGCAGTTCATACATTCCAAAAGTTAAACTGTAAAATCATGTGAATAGCTAGGCCTTGTCAGATGAACATTACTTTATAGCAGTGTTAAAGTGTAATTGCCTTGCTAAGTTGCATCAGGTTCAGCTGTCACTGAGGTCTGTGGGACACCTCTGGAAGACTAAAACATTCTTAATAGGGACAGTCATCAACACTGATTTGTCAATATTAGTTAAGGAATACTGTTAGTACAGATGTTTCACTTAGTACCATGGGATAGGTTTACAGAAGACTTAAGTGTTTCTTTTTTAAAAAAAAGCTACTGAAGATGGAATTTTACCCCATCATCATCTACGGATTTTGTATATTATTTATCTAGCAGTGGGGAAATCTTTATTGAAGTACTACTGAAGATTAAGGTGCAAAAGTTCAAGTACTATCCAAAATCAGAGCAAAGCACACACAAGAGCACTCGAGACATGGGATCTTAAGGAACAAACAAGGTCAAACTCCACATTCTCAGTTTCTGGGCCAGCTGATGATAGTGCCTGCATGTTCCAAAAGCTCTCTTTCAACTGAGAATATCTTCAGCAAAAGGCTGATAACTTGTTGACAATTCCATGTCCTAGATCCATAGTAAGATATCCAACTGTGATGCAGTTTCACCTTTCTACCCTTTCCAGCCAGGAAAGATAGTTATCATTTTAGGTCAGTGGTGGGTGGGGCATCTTTTGCTTCCAAGGGCCCTCATGCAATCCCACTCTCTTTCACATTGAGGAATGAATGGCATGATGGAGAGAAGGAGTAGCTCCCCTTTCTTCATTCCAAATGAATTCTGGCAAGCCAGCCAAAAAGCTGATTGGCAGGATGGAGGTTGCACCCCCATATTCCCTTGTTATGAAAACTTTACACATACTCTTACCCCATGAAACAGGAATGAGCATGCTTCTACTGGGAAGAATTCAGTACAGGAGGAGGGTTAGAAATATGGCAGATTCGGGCATCTAAACAGGACACATTGAAGGCTAGTGAAGATCACGCATGGAACTGTCTTCTTGAAACTGTACCAATAAAAACCAATCTCAACGGGTTCTGCCTTCAGAAGGCATTCAACTAAGATATATCAAAGGCAAGGTTTAACTCAAGACCTCACAGTAAAAGTTTTATATAGTACAGTTGCCATAAAGTCTGCCTTCTCCAGACTGGGCCTTGGACCTGCCCCACATCACTGGTATAGGAGGCTTCACACTCCATCCCAAGAATACTGTCTCCTTTTGATTCTCGCCGACGTAACAGTCTAACCACATGGGATAGTGTAACAGTTCCCTGCTATGTAGAACAAAGCACATACTTCAGACTCAGGAGCAGCTGCCACTAGCAGCTAAAATAAGACTGATTCAGATCAATCATAGAGACTACTAACTGCATTAAAAGAAGAACTGCCAGACAACCCAAAAGCACTACATTCTTTCCTCTGCCACTTTCAAACTGGTCATGCTTCTAGCAGCCCACAAAGGGAACGGTCATCCCCATTACAGGGGTGAGGAACCTATGGCCCTCCAGCTGCTGGACTACAGCTCCTATCCCTCCCGACCATTGGCCATCCTGGCAAAGATTGATGGGAATCCAATTTGTGGAAAGCCACAGGTGCCCCAGCCTTGCTGTTACAATGATGGCTATATAATGATAGGCACTCTTGTCTGAACAAAGCAATTGTACCCATTTCCTTCCCAGAGCTGGAAATAAAACTTAGGGCTCTTGAGAACTCAGATGCATACACTTAGTTCTACTGGCCAAGTCCTAGCCTTGTCTCTTCATCATATGAACGGCAGTGACTGTCTTATGACTGGGCCTGAACGAATGTCTTTATTATGACTGGCATTACAAACTACAAGATTCCACAAGCTTCTTACAAAAGGAGCCTGGAGGCCCACTGAACCCACTTAAGATGCTGCTGCTGCTGCTTCTGCTCTTCTCTTCTCTTCAATGCGCTTCTTCCTAGCCAACAAACGCCGTTCACGTTCAAATTCCTTCATGCGCATAACATAGCTGTGGGAAAGGACACAAGTGTAGGTCAGTTCAGAGCAACCAACCTTCATCAGACTATCACATTTTCCTATAACATGCCACAATTCCAAGGGAAGAAGAATCTACTAGTTTAAGTTTACACTTCTTGTATTTATACCTGGAATCAAGGCATAATTTTAGAACACATGTGGATATCCACCTTTTGTTCTTATTCACAAATCTGTCATCATCTGCTAATTCAGGCTCCAGAAAGCATCCTTACTTTTTCCTTTTCTTCTCTATGAATGTGAGGAAAGAGGACCATTTCAAACATTTGTCTCTTTAGGATTCATTTGCCTGTGCAAAATTCATTGCTGGGCTGAAGTTACATCCTTTCCCCAACAGAAGAAAGATGCTCCAAAATCAAATCAAAGCTCACACAGGAATTAAGGAACCAAAACTACAGACCACCCTATGAGATTTCCTTCCTATCCACACAGTGGCAGTTATGACACAATCGCCTTCACCCGACCCACGCCACTTTCATCAAGTCTTCTAGAAATTTATTGGTGGGAGATGGAATACATTTTGCTAACTATTACACAAGTGTATGCTGCAAGCACTAGCTGCACACAGGTTGGGCAGTGGTCATACTGACCACTGAAATCCAACAGATTTGGAACACACAAGGTTGGGTCAAGCCATTTTACGCCACCTCCAACTCCACTGTGAGAGCTTTTCTGAGCTACAGCTAACTGACAAGAGTGAGGAAAAAAGTGTAAAGATAGGAATAAAGAAGAAGTGTGGCCCTGCCCTAACTTACTCTTGATGCTCACAGTAATCCCAGTCATGACGTTCATGTTTGCATCCAAAGATATTAGGAAACTTGTCACGTTTGCATTTCATCAGTTTAATAAGATAATGGGCACAATAATCTCGCTGCTCCAGAGGAAGCTGAGCATCGTTCATCTGCTGCTGCGTTGCAATCATCACTATGTGGGGAAAATGGAAGGAATGGAGAGAAGGGAGATTAACATCAAGGTTAAAGTTCCTCACCAACATCAGTCATTTTGAAAACCTCTACTGTACTGGTGCTAGAAATAAATTAGCAAACTTTGACCTAGGAGCTGGTTAAGCTGATCCATTCTACTGAAAAAAAAAACAGTTGAAGTGAAAATCAGAGGTGCTGAAGATCAATCCATGCCCTCCCAAGATATGAATGCAGAGTACAGTTACAAGGAAGAGTACACTGCTGATGCTATTTCTCTGTGGGAAGACTATGTCTCAGGATTTATATTCTTTCCTGCTTTTTGTGTTGGTGAATTTGGAATTTAGGATATGTGCTATGATTGTGGTGCTCAGTCCCAGGCTCAGCTATAGAAGAAAACTATTGAGAGGGGGCAGCAATCCAACAGCAAATTCCAAGGATCATGTGACTTTTTAACAGAAGTGTTTGTGTAATTTTTTTTCAACAACTTTTGGATTATAGATTGTTTTAGTATACTTGTGCAAATCTATGCTATAAGCTGCCTTGGGTTTCAAACTGGGGAAAAACGGAATACAAATAAAATAAACACTAATGTTAATAAACTATGCTAGTTTAAAATGTTTAAAAGTATTCCAATCTCACCATGCTAGCAGTTATCACTACTGTTCAATATTTGCTTTATCTGAAAACGTGTCTTTAACTAGAGACTCCACTCTTATATTAGTTGACACTGCGATTTTACAATACTGGAAGCTAGCTTGAGCAGTGTATAGAAACTAGAAGGGCAGAACTACACATACACACACACACAAATAAAAAATAAAGATACAAACACAGAGTTCTTGTGCTGTGTCTTGGGACTATGTGTTGTTGTGTGCCTTCAAGTTGTTTCCGACTTATGGTGACACTAAGGCAAACCTCTCAATGGTTTTTCTGGGGCTGAGAGTATGTGAGGCGCCCAAGGTCACTGTAAGTCAGAAACAACTTGAAGGCACATAACAACAACACACAGTCCCAAGGCACACCACAAGAAGTTTTTATCTTTGTTTTATGTATTTTTAACATAAGCCTTATTTCAACATATTTCAGAGAAGTGAATCACTGTCCTTTTTTCTAGACACAAGACACAATACTCTGCCAATTCAATAGGTTGTCAGGGAGAACTAAAAAATCCTAAGAGAAATCTTTAAGTTATTTCCTCCCCTTGTTAGTAATACTCTATGTTTAACAAGGTATTTCCATCCTGCTAGATGGGTTTTATAAGCATTATGTGTTTTATAATATATGTGCATACATAACACTAACTACCTAATTTCACAGATTTTAACAATTCAATATTTTTATGTAAATTCTGTTATCTGATCTTAACCTGCTAAGGCAAAAAACATTCAAAAAATAATAATAGACACAATATAAGGTTTCTTTGGACACTTTTTATGTCATGGTTCCATTACTAAGAAAATACTGGAACATATCTATGCATTTGGAGTAGGGGACAGCCACACAAAACTTAAAAAGACATAGCTTCAAAACCAATCAGTTTCTGCAAATGGCACTGCAGGAATACACCCCAGAATAGCTTGAAACAGCACTAACTGTGGAAAGCCTGCTGTATTGCTATGCAACCTCTGGACCCTCTTTGTCAACTCTGTGGACCAGTTCAGACTAGTGACTTGCACCTAGATATTGAGAGGTGTGACCTGTGGGAGAGTGTTCGCATCCAGTCCTGGCAGGATTAGAACCGAGGAGAGAAGGAAGAAACCACTTGCTAGATGTTCCTGAGACTCTTGTGTTACACAGTAGATTTATACATGGCGCCCACGACTGAAATTTCTTTTCAACTCATGTATTACTTCTTCCACTCTTCCTCCTAGGGGGTTAAGGAAGCACACATTCCCCACCCCACCAAGATTTGCCCTCACAATCACCCTGCAAGCCAAATCAGCTAATACATCCTAACATACTTCAGGATCGCGTGGGGATTTGAAGCCAGGCTACCCTAAAGTCTAATCCAACCCAAGGGCTGGAAACGCGGCCCTGCAGATTTTGCAGGAACCCGTCTCCCGTCAGCTTTAGCCAGCACAGCCGATGAGGGAGGCTGGAAGCTGCAGCTCAGCATCATCCGAGGAGCGACGCGCTCCCCGCTCTCCCTGCCGCTCGAATCATTACACCGCGGTCCCTCTTCGCGAAGGCTGCCACGTCCATTTGCCAGCGTCCCACAGAGAGCGCCAAGGGGCAGCCCGGGGTTCGCCGCAGGAGCTGGGGGCGGCAGCTCTCCCAGGGCTGCACGAGGACGGCGCGCGGGAGAAGGGGAAGGCCCGGGCGCGCGGGGAGGAGCGGAGCCAAGGGCGAGTGACCTTCTCCTCCCCCCCTCCCCTCCCCTCCCCTCCCGCCTCCGCTCACCGCGTTCCTTGCGCTCGGGGAAGCCGTAGAGCGGGTCAAAGGAGGGCATCTTGAGCGGGTCGGGCTCCACTTCCGCGTCCCACAGGTAGCGGCGGGCCAGGTGAGCCCCCATGGCAGCAGCCCCTGCTCCTGCTCCTGCTCGCCCCCGTCCCTCTCTTCCTCCCGGAACCGGAAGGAGCCCCTTTGGAATGATAGAGTAGAGCAGTCGCCTCCGTTCTTATTTTCACCATTATAGAGATACTCGGTTAGAGGCAGCGTGAGGTGGTGGTTTGAAGAGACCGGGGTTCGAATGCCTGTTCAGCCATGGAAATCCGCTGAACGATCTCGGTCACGTCACACTCTCTCAGCCTCGGAGAAAAGCAACAGCAAACCCCTCTGAACAAATCTCGCCAAGGAGACCAGAAGTCGGAAACTGAAGGCACACAACGACAACGGAGGGATATAAGAATAGGGTTTCAAGAGTAAAAACGGGAAAGGGTACCTTAATTTTTAATGGTTGTGTTAATGAGTGCATTTCAGCAGGTGCCGCTACTGTTGTATGGTAGTGTTGTGTGCCTTCAGGTCATTTCCAGCTTACCCAAAAGCGAACCTATGAAGGGGTTTTCTGGGGCTGAGAGTGTGTGACGCATCCAGGGTCATCCAGCGGGTGTCCATGGCTGAGTGGGGAATCGAACCCCGGTCTCTAGGGTCGCCCAATGCTCAGACCACTACACCAAGCTGGCTTTCGTTGCTGGTCTAACAACCACTACATTTGTGCAACCATTAAAGCTAGAGAGGCCCTCTTGTTTTCAGTCTGGCAGGTTTTGTAGGCTATATTTCAGGAAAAGGAACTGGCAAAAGCACCTCTTGAGTATTCACTGAAAACTATGGCCATTTCTGTTCGACGGGGCTGTGCCGTTTCTGGGACAGGATGGCAGCAGGTGGCAGGTTGTGCTTCCACATGACATTGTTGTGAGCCTGCTGCCATCCTGTCCCCAGGCGTTGCGCTCGCGCAGTTTTCTCAAAATGGAAAAAATCCATTTCGCGCCTGCGATCCCATGGCACTCCTATCTCTCCTGGCTGTGCAGAAGCCACGGAAGTGCAATGGCAGTGCTTCCTTCCGTAGTGCAGCAATGGAAAGTGCCTGGCTGTGCCGTGGAAGGAAGAGGCGGCACCACTGCACTCCCTTCCGCATGGAGCAAGCAGGTGCAGAGGGGAGTGCTGCTGATGCGCTCCCTTTCAGACCCAGGATTGCAGTGCAACAATGCAGAAGAGCATTGGTGTGCAGAAATGGCCTATAAAATTCTCAAGTGGACAGTTGACTTGAAGGCACACACACATAAGAGCAAATAATGATCCCCTTGGCCTGATTCTCAATAGAAAGCTACTTTTGAAAAAAATTCTCTGGAATGAAAACCTGGCTTTCCCCATACAAAGTGATAAATGCAGGCACCAGAAAAGAGGAGTTTCTAGTATTTACTCAGCTGTTTAGCACCAAATAGTTTTTCAGTATTAAAATCGTTTTCCCAATGCTAATTAAATTCTAGTCCCATATTCCTATATTGCAGGTCAGAGAGGTCTGACTGGGAAGGAGTGGCATGCTACTTAACAACCACCTTGTTATGTTTTTTTTCTGTGACACTTGCAATTAAGGGTGTTCCTTGCAATGTAGTCCAGTGATCCATGTCCCTTTTGTAGGCCATGGGTTTGGTTGCAGCTCACAACAACCTGAGCTCAGCACCATTTTCTGCTGCAGTTTGGTGGTCAGGCTGAGAGTGTAATGTATTTGATGGTTTTTGTGGATGCTTCTCACTTCCATCATAAGAACAAAAATAAAAATAAATAAATAAATAAAAATAAAAAGGTGAGGGAGGAAAATGTGAGAGCACCTTTAAGACTAATGGGGTTTTATTTTAGCATAAGCTTTCATGGATACATACCCACTTCTTCACCTGCAGTATCAAGTGATATTAAGGCCTCAGATACATAGAGCATATTTATAAAGTTGTGGGAGTGGGATAGGTGTAATAGGATCCAGAAAGATGCAAGTCATGTCCCTTGCCCTAAATGTTCAAAGGGCTGGGTGCGGTGATAGAGGTCTTTGAGATCTTTACAGTAGACAGTTAGTGTTGATGCATGAAAGCAACGAATCTACTTACCAAAAGACAGGTTCCCTGGGTTCAAAACTCTCTTTGAAAAGATTCTTTTTGTCATATGTGCACTAGCAAGGACTCTTATCCTTGTAGTGTGCCATGAAGCCAATGTCTTTGTTCATTCCTCCGCTAGTGGACTGGAATTTGTGAATACAATTCAATCCAACTGTTTCTTTTTCTAGTTTTCCTTTGTAATTTCCTTGTTTAAAGACCATGACCTGTAAATCTCTTACTGTATGTCCAGGAAAGTTGAAATGTTCTGCAACTGGTCTGGAGTATTGCCATTTCTAATGTCAGATTTGTGTCATTAATCCTCTTGCACAGGAACTCTCCTGTTTGTCCAATGTAAAATATAGAGTGGCATTGCTGGCATAGGATAGTGTATATCACACTGGAGGAAGAGCAAGTAAATTCACTTCTGATGTGGGTGATGTTCTTGGCCCCTGTAATATTGCTCCTGGAGTAGAAGTGGGGACAGAGTTGGCATCTGGGTTTGTGGCATGGTACCATGTTATGTATCCTGTTGTAAACTACTCCGAAAGGTGCTGCCACATTTCTGTTTTTTTTCTCCCTCTCCAATCCTCCTTTTTATGCTGCAATAGACTAACACAGCTAGTTTTTGGAAAATAAAAATATCCATTGAAACTAGAAATCCAGAGGATGTTATTCATAGTATTTTTATATCCCAGGCAGACACAATGGCTTTTCCTGTTTCCAAAATATATAAAATGGACTTAATGAAAAAAAGCAACTAGGATGTGTGTGGGTGTCACTCTAAATTCCTATCTCTATGGCCATTATGTCTCTACAGTACTGCACAGTATAAGTAGAGAGGATGTTGCTCAGTTCCTGCATCTCTGTGGTAAAAGCCCTGTTTCCTTTGATTATTTGGCTGTAGCTGCTTCAGAAGGTTGCCCTCCACTGGAAGATATTTATGATGACTTTTGATAATAACAAATCCATAGCAAAAATGATGGAGAGAGAGGGCCAAAAAGAATGTCCTCATTCATAACCATTTTACGTGTGTACATATTGTGTTACAAGGAGGGTACCTTGGGCAGCAATAGCGTGTATGGTTTTTTTTTTAATTGTTCAGTTTACTATGCTGCGTTATCATTAACTCTGCACCTTCTGCTTCTGAAATTTTACCAGGTATTGTTAATATCTTATCAATATTTTTTTTTTCCAAATAATGGCTAGAAACTTGCTTTGGATGGCAGGGATTTTCACAAAGATAAATCCTTAAAAGTTTCCCCAGTACCAAATTCATATCCTCCAGCTGTCCCAGTCTGGCAGGGAAAGCCCTAGTTAATCCTCTCCTGTTGCACTTTCTCAGCTGACTTGACTTCAGTTGCTGCAAACTCAGCGCAAAGTTCAGAAGTGCAGCCCACATCTGTGGGCAGTCGCGTAGGGATGGGGTGGTGGTGAAGTGGTTCGCCCCTGGAGGCAAATGTTTTTGGGGCGTCCGGGCTTGTAGCCACGCCCCCACGCACTGCGGCCACACCCCCAAGCACCACGGCCACGCCCCTTCCGACCCCCCTACACGCACTCCAAGCTCCGCTGCTGTTTGTGGGTTTGATTTTCACGGATCTGATTATTTGTGAGTTTCTCCAACCCCTGCCGCCCCCATCAAGCGCTTCTTTTTGGGGGGAACCTTCCTTCTTGGTGGCTCCAATCAGGCCACACAGCCCTTTAAAAACCTGCTTCCTCTTCCTCCTCCACCAGCCACTGCCTGTACAGCTAAGGATAGCTCGGCATCACAAACCTCCCAGTGTCCCCCACACATCCAAGGAAGGAGTTAGGCAACAGCGAGGAAGTGGTTTGGACCCTGAGTTCCCACTCTCCTTGCCACGGCTTGTCTCCCTTTCCACAGACGAGCATGCACACACACGCACACACATGCACACACACATTGATATTTATGGGTTTTCCACTTTTGTGGCCGTCCTTTGCCCAGCCTTAGCAAATGTGGGTGGCCAACTGTAGTTTGCTCTCAGTTAATTCAGCATGAAGGAGAGGAGAGGAGTGCAGTTTTGTCTTTCCTAAACTCAGTACAAAAATTCTGGGGTTTCTCAGCTTAAAACTGTAGTTTTGCATACTATTTCTCATTAACAACTTTTTGCCTCTTGTTGCCCGGCTACACTCTTGACCACGCTCTGATGTGACTCAGCTACACATGTCACAGTTTTTAATCTGTGTAATGTTGGATGGTATGCAAATGTTAGAGCGGCATAAGATACAAACAGCCGTGAATGTGCTGCCTTTTGGGTAAGAAGAAAGAGAAAAATGTTTGTATTACATATGTTCTAATGTGTGTGTGTGTGTGTGCATGTCTTCAGGTTGCTTGTCAACTTATGGCAACCCCATGGATTTCATAGGGTTTCTTAGTGCTATATTTTAGTAGGTAGTTTTAACAGTGATTCAGAAACATACACTGGGTATACTGATTTTTAATTTAACGTTAAAATGTGAACATAGCACTGTAAAGGAGAAGTGAGGCATTCCTGGGCATAGAGAATATAGACAATTTTTGACAAAGATTTAAAAACAACAATATTTTGGTATTTGAAAATAACCAAGTTGATAAATACAGTGACTGCTTTACACATGGTTGAATGACGGTGATTTTAAAAATCATCACAAAGTGATAGAAGAAAACTGCCCTAAAAATTTTGTACTTTTGTTGACAAAGGTTTAGGATAACTGGATTTTCAGGAGGCTGTCTGTACAGGACAGGAAGAACAGTCTCAAGGCAGGTGCCTTCTTGGTTGTTGACTGGGAAGAGTGCGCCAGTGGAGCTTTGCAAGTGGTGTCACTACTTTTAGGAAGGAAAATCTTTAGTATCTCAGTGAAGTTTAGAGATGGCATACACTGAATGGAATTTGTGAGCTACAAAACAAAGGATGGGTTTAGAATCCAGTGACTTTGCTCACTGAAAGAGTGGACTAAAATCAGAAGAAAAATCAAAGGCCCAGGAGTAAATGGGAAGCTTTGTCTTTTCAGGAACTGGTCTTTGGGAAATAGTATGCAGGTTTGAAACCAATAACAAAGAATTCTGTATATCAAGCTATATGTTAGGAAATGTGGCAGTTGCCACTAAGTCCATCTATCCTGCTGTGTTCGTATGCCAACAAGATGGTGAATATTATCTGAAAAGGTGAGATGAGAAAGTTATAAAGGAGAAGTAGATTAATTTGGGAAAAGCATAACAGCTGGCTAGCTGAAGATGTGTAGCTGCTTTCATGGGGAACACTAGTCAAGGATTCAATGTATCTGTACCATGCCTGGAGTTGATAATAGAGATGTCACTAATACTGTTCTTGAACATGCCAAATCTGCAGCTGTTTAAGGAATATCAAATCAGACGTGGAGAAAGGAACTATGTGGCATAAGCGTCAAGGGTCTCGTATAGGGAGACTCATTGCTTCCTTTCTTCATGGAGGACACAACCTCCCCTCTCACACACAAAGTGGACTTTTGTATCACAGGGTATGTCATTCCAGTTTCCCTCTTTGCGTAGGACAGCACAGTCTTCTCCATTACCGGAATTATTGGGTTCACCGTGCTTCCAGTATCTGATAAAGAAATGAAGCATAGATCACAGAATGATGAAGTCCCACCATGAGGAACCTGCTGAATGCAGTTATCACATTCTGCATTGATAGATTCATAGGAAATAAGAATTGTGGACTGTTACCAAATCATTATCCAAACTATAATGTACCCCAGAGAGGACACATTCAGCAAAATTAGTCAAAAAGTTCTGAAAAAAATATGAAGAAGATAGGAAAAGCCTCAGACTGGCAGCCCAAGTAATGATTCACTAATACATGTAGATTGCTCAGCAATTTACTGGACTGTTGATACCTCTGGATAAACTTGAAAGAAAGTGTGAGAATGGTGACTGCAAGAAGCTAATTAGGCAGCAGCTCATCTCTTAGCCCCTTACAGGCCACAACTACTACATAAGCACACAAATGGGACAGTTGCTAACATCTTCTTCCTTCCCCTTAGTGACACCCATGGGCTTATACTGCAGTGGCAATGACTCTTCATTGGGTCTTGGGCTAAGCAGACATCAGTAACCTTATCCATGAACGTATTCAATACTCTTTCAAAGCCACCTGAAAGTAATTAACTACATTCTGTGGCATCCTATTTCATTATTTTACTATATTCTATGTGAAGAATGACTTTTCTGGTCTGATACCATTCAGCTTAAGCTGATGATGCTCTTATAAAAGAGCAGGGGGGTGAAAAAAAACCCTCTGTGCCCATTTTATCCAGACCATACATAGTTACAGGTGCCTCTCTCATATTCTCCATAAAATATCTTTGTTCCAAGCTAAGACCCAGAGTTTATGACCTTTTATCATAGGAGATCTAGTCATTTAGGTGGTCACTTTCCAGAAGATGTAGTCACCAGAACTGTACACCCAATATAATTGCAAGTAGCGTTTGCTGGAAAAGACATTTCAGTTGGGTGGACATTTGCCCTAATTTGTATTTTGCTGTTACAGAGCGTTGGAAGGTATTTTGAGTAAATTTCTGTTTTTATCTGCTCCAGCTTATTAATTGCTTGTTGTATATCTCTTGTTTTGATATTTACTGTACCGTCTATTGCTTGTTATTTCTGATTGTTATTAGCTGGCATAAATTGTGCAAAGTGATACGTAAACATTTTCTTCTCTGCCTCAAAAAGGCTGAGCCATAAAGTCACACAGTTCCACATAGCTCACCTGGTAAGGTTCTTCTAGCCCCTAACCTTTGGGGGCCAAAGAGGCCCCCACAGTGTGCCCCCTTCTCCTTTTCTCCCTCATAAAATGCCTCAAGAAGAAAAGAAAGGAACTGTTCGTATACCTACGTTTGTCCTACTGGTGATCCATCAACCCAGCGCCAGGTTTTCTCCACCTCTCTATCATTCAGGCCAAGCCAGACAGTTTCCTGCTTTATTTTTGGAACCACAAAATCCTAGGGGGAAAAAGCAATGTGCCTTCTCAGATGCCAAGCACATGAAAACAGAAACCTACCTGGCTCTAACTTCTCACTGTATTGACAGTAGTTTAAAGCTGAGGCAGGCATCCTGGGGTCTTATGACTGATTTCATGTACAGCCCAGGCCTAGATTCAAAAGCTGTCTGAAAGCAATCAGTAGAGACCTCAATCAAGACAGACCTGTCCCATTTGCAGCAGGCTGGCTGGTTGAAAATGGAGGGTGAAAAAAAGGTAGGCGGGCAAAGGAGGTGGCTAGCGTGCAGGCTTGGCAGATAAGCTTCGTCCCTTCTGCTTTAATGAAGATGGAGTAAAAACAGTTTGATAAATGAAATAAATAATATAATTTAACATCAGATACAATAAGTAATACAAATTTAACAAACCCATGCATGCTACTCAGAAATAAATTAAGTGGGATGCACCCCCAGGTACGTCTAGATAGGATTGCAGGCTAATAAAATGGACGTATGAAGAAATGAGGAGCTGCCTAACCAGAGCAACAATGCTTGGGTTTCTCTTCTTATACTTCTGCATAGGCAGGCAGATGGAAGAACAGGGAGTTGAAATTCTTTCAAAAATCTGCCCAGGATGTAATGGAAGTAGGGCTAAGGAGAAACAAAAGACAGCTGCATAAAGAGTGAGCAGCATGGTCTTTACACCAGGAAACACCATTTACCTGCTCCATCCTGCTGTTAATAACGAGCAGATGGGAGTTGGCAACAGCACATACTTTTCTGGCAATTTCCCACTCTTCTTCAATATCTGAGAAATAGTAGTAGCTGCCTTCCAATTCATGCCAGTGCCAAAAGTCATGCCTGCTGCAGACATCTAAAAGAGGGTAAAATAGCACACTGGGTCTCAGGCATTCATATCAAAGTTTCTCAGGCCATGTGATATTGGGGACCAGCACCATATTTGTGCTCATTGAATATCATTGTTTCTTTCTTCCCTGGAAACTTTCCAGGGACCAGCAGTCAAAATGCGTCAGGGACCACCATTTTGAATAGCACTGATTTTGTATGCTACATTCCACCAATTCCTGTGTTAAAGAACTGGCGTCCTACCATAACAGAAACAAAGGAATTCTGTTATTATAGAGGCATGCCTCAGTTAATGAAGTAAATATGTTTCTGGGTATTATGTCTTTAACTGAAAATTTGGTACCAGAGGCAGAAACAACATGGAAAGAATAGGTCTAAGCTGAACTAGGCATCATGTGGACTGATGAAAACAGGCTGGAATCCTGTATTGCAGTTACAAATTTAAAACTGTTCTGTATTGAGTAATACTACACATTCACAACCATGGCACTACTGTCATGATCATAAATGTTTCCCTGTCTATCTCAACAGCCCAGCACGCGCACCAAACAATGGAAGTCTATTCAACAGGTGATCAGGGCACAGGAAGATGACATTTTCAGTTCCCTTCTACTGTAGTGAACAAGGCTGTGGCCATCAGAAGCAGAAACCTCATTGCAGTTTCTCATCACAGGCTCACAGGCAGGATGGGACTCAAAACATCCTGATCACCTTCTGGTAGGTTTGTGGAGGCAGGCTAGGAGATGTTACCTAGTTATGCATTCATAACTAAGTGGCCAATATAGGCTATTGGGAATCATCTTTAGCCTTTTCTTTCTTTGCTCTTTCCTTGCTATAACCTCCCCTTCTTGAGACTGCTATAATTTTCTAGAGAGATGACAGGGAGACACACGGAGCAATAAATTCCAGATGTGAATTTCCATAATCCTATCTTAAATATAGGCATTCTCCCTCAAATAGGGGTGTGAGAATCTCTCAAGTTTCATTTTCATTGTGTTTCACAGAATTTGAACAGGGAAATGCTTCAAGTAAAAGGATATTATTATCTGGCAGCATAAAAGAGACTACAGAGAGTGGAATTTAAACCAACTTCATTACAAAAATCTAGTTTTTGCCATATATCTTAACAAATAGTTTTAATGTTTTGTCCATTATCCTGATGTTTATAACATTTTATCAGTTTTGGGTACCAGAAAGCTAAGATAAATCTTTGGATGTTCTTGTGATGATCTATGATAACATAAACAACTACAGTCAGCCTACCACATTTGCGAGTTTCACTTTTGCAGATTTGATTATTCACGGATTATTTGCTGTCACTTCTGCTGCCTCCCTATGCCATTTTTAATAGGGACTGCAACCCTCGTGAGACTGAGAAACTACAAACAAGGCTGGTAAGTCCCTGTTAAAAATGATGTGGGGCAGCAGTGGAGGTGGCAGTAAGCCCCACCAGCCAGCCACTTCCGCCTTGTGAGGGAACCCTGATGCCTCAAAGGAATCCACGGTGGGTTGAATATGGTGATCATACTTTTTGTGTGTGTTCAATATGGTTTGAGACGGCCTAGAGTTATTCACGGTTTTTCCACTTTTACTGAGGTCCTGTGCCTCTAACCCCAGTGAATGTGGAGGGATGCTGTAATTAAAAATTATGAATTTTGGATCCTACAAAGGTTACCAAGAGTCTGTGTTCCTAAGGCAATTCTTTTATAATAAGCATGTTTCCACTGCTTCTCAATCCATCCATTCTACCAACAGATACCATTTCAGATTTAGTAGGAGATGGGGAGATATTTTAGCAGAAGCATCACTGTGAAGGGAAGGTAGACAACAAGGTTCTTAAAAGGCCTGCTCTCAGATACATTGAACTGCAAACACAGTTTGAGGGCATCTTTTAGGCTTATTTTCTATTTATTTCATATTAGTGGGATTCACTCAAACAATATTAACACTTTTTTGTCTCTCTCTCTCTCTCCCTCACACAGATACACACTCACAAACACACTTTTTTAAACAAAAGAATTAGTGCTTTTGGCATGCATGCCTGGCACAGATATAACTGGATTTGGTCTCTTAATTCCATGCTCCTAATAATGTTTCTTCCTTTTCTATCTGTTGCTGGCTTGTTTTTTTCTCATACTCACCTTCTACTGCACTCAGTTTTTTCTCTAGTCTGAATATTTCTTTCTCAACCTTTATATCACTTGCTTCACGCATCTGATCAGTATAATTTTCTAAAGTTCTGAGCCCTTCTAGAAGTGCGCTCTTTAATTCTTTGGTAATTAGAAAGGCTGTTGAAACTTCACAGGTTTCTTTTGTGGAGCTGGAATTCAGCTTCCTGAGCTCTGAAATCATGACAGCATCTGGAAATGAAAGAGGTGTTGTTTTATGAGCATACCATCCTCACCCTGGGTCTCCAACCTGTTGACCCTACTTCTTATAGAACAATTTCATAGGGAGAAATTTTGAGGTATAGGGGAGGGAATCGTTACTGCACAAACTGGAGTTAAGCAGAGCAAACATGGTAGGTTTAAAATTAATATAATATAATACAAGCAGTTTGAGGTATGGACCTGATGCTTCCCGGTTTATCCCACTATTCAGTCAGGTATGCAGTATGTGAAGCAAGCGCACTGGCCTTGTGTTTACCAGAAGCACCGTTTTGACCAATAGGGACTATGACATCATCTACCACTCCCCCAAACTTCTCTTTCTGCTCTGGCTTTCACTGTAATCCTTATGGTAGCTGGAGGGAAAATAGATTGCCCCAGCAACAATGACGTGTTAAAATTATCCCTGTCATAGTCCAAAGTAGTGGACTATGTAGTTTGGAGTGATTTAACTGTGAGTGAACAAGACCCATTAGCTTTTCAAAAGATTGCTTCTGGTACAGATGAAAATTTACAGAAAATAGATTTTTTAAAAAAATGCCACCTGCATTTTTGGAATATTAGTGTAGTGGTTTGAGCATTGGACTATGATACAAATTCCTGCTGAGTCATGGAAACCCACTGGGTGACCTTGGGTGAGTTACATTTTCTCAGCCTTGAGGAAGGCAAAGGCAAACCCTCTCTGGACAAATCTTGCCAAGGAAACCTTGTTTGCCTTAGTGTCACCATATGTAAGAAATGACTTCAGCACATACAACAGCAACAACAACAACAAAGTCGCTAACGGAATTGTCATGCTGAGAGCCTGCACATAAAAATCTACTACTACTCTACTGCTTAACATAGTTCTGTCAAAGGGTCAGTCCCCTTTCCAGTGTAATTTTTGACATCTGGGGATGAATAAACTACCTAACAGTGAGAAGACAGTTTAAACACCAAGCTCATTTGTTCACTCTTTCCTGGGCTTGCTTGCTTGTTCTCTTCTCATAATTCTTCCTGTGAAAGTATGGTTCATTCCTCTCTTGTTCCAGTCCCCACTCCTACTGCTTCCCTTACTTGGTTATAGAATCTACTGTTAGGCTGCTTGACTCTGTTGCCTATACCCACGTTGTGAGAGGAGAATGATATCAATTACGAGACAGCCGACAATGAGAACCAAGAGCACAGGTATGCTGTTCCTCCTCCAAGAGCCTTTCCAGATAGCTGGAGTGTGAGCTGACTCAGCTGCAAGGAGACAGAATAATATTTGAATCAGTCATGGCCTAAATACTCTAAAGGCACCAGATCCCATCTGATCTTGGAAGCTAAGCAGAGTCAGTACTTGGATGAGAGACTGACAAGAAATACCAGGTGCTGTAGGCTATATTTTAGAGGAAGGAAGTGGCAAAACCAACTCTGAGTATTTTTTACCTAAGAAAACCCTATAAAATTCATGGAGTTGCCATAAGTCAACAGGTGACTTGAAGACACAAGTGTGTGTGTACACACACATATGTGGTTGGATGGCAACTCTTGGGAAAAGAACTTGTATGGGGCAGTCTACATGTAATACAGATGGTGATGGGAATACAGATGGGGATATATGGCCTTTCAGATGTTGGACTGCAACTTCTATTATCCCCCAGACATTGACTATACTGGTTAAAGCTCTTGGGAGCAGCAGTCCAACAAGCTCTGGAGGGCCATACATTGTGGGCCTTCCGTATGCAGAACAGTCAGCAGAGGGCAGCAGTGCTCAAGAAACCAAATATCCAAGCTTCATACCTGTTACAGAGTTGATATCAGGGCTTGATTGTTTCGCTTGAGCATTTGGTTCCTCCCTTTTGGAAGGCAGTGGGATCCTCTCATAACTGCTTTTCTCACTGATGCTTTCATATTCATCTGGATAGGGGAAGGGAATGAGTTAATGTTGGGAATGCACAGACATGCGTATAAGCAGGAATTGGTATGGTCTTGTCTAGTAAGGTCCACTGCTGCACTCCACTCCCCAAACCAACTGAAGGGTAAGCTCTCAGTGCCCTTGAACTGCCCCAATTTGGCAGAGCCAGTCCCAATTAATCTTCTACTGGCTCATTTTTTCAGTTCTTTTTAAAATGTCCCAGTTTCTCTCCTCCTTCCACTTTCCCTCTTTCACCGCAGCTGACTTCAGTAGCTATAACCTGAGTTCAAAGTGCAAAAGTAGTTGGCACGCAATTAACTTGTGGGGGCGAGAGAGGAGGGGCCTGAATCTTGTCTTTCTCAGTAGCGTCAGGCAAAAGCAAACTGCTGCCGTTTCTCTTAGCTTGTGTATTCTTCCTCATTCATAATTTCTACCATCTTGACGGCATTCTGATGTTGTTCAGTCACATGCGTCCCAGTTTTCATCAGTGAAATGCTGGCGGGTATGCTCTCAACTCCCCTGCATCTTTGATGCTTGAATAATATACATGTTCTGACTCTGGACCCAGTGCTGACTTCCTCTTTGCCCTTCTCATCATGCTTCAGGCTAGCTGTCTCCATCCCATTGAAAGCTCATTTGCTTACTTGTTATTTTTTTTTCCTGTCCAAGGCCATTTCCGCCCTACCCTGTTATAGGGCTATTATTCCACTTTCAACGTCCTCTGGAATGCTGGGGTTTGCAGTTTAGGGAGGGGCCTTTAGAATTCTCAGCCAGAGAGCTCTTTGGCCTTAGGAAACTACAAACTCCAGGATTACACAGGATGTTGAAAGTGGAATAATAGCACTATAAATGTGTAGGGTGAAAATGGTCTTATTTTTAGGGAGGAAGTTCAGTCATCAGATTGTCTGTAACCAGGAAAAAAAAGCTGTCTGGGAAGAAGTGGTTGGGATGGGTTCATGATCTTTCAATGGTTAGCCAATCCGTCCAAGGCACAGCCAGCTTCTGCACCAGACTAAGAGCCGAGCTTTCTCCTGAACACAGATCTTGCAGGGAAGATTGTGTATCTCATTGAAATGGGCTTAGAGCAATTCCATAGCTGCTTTACTATTCTAATTATTTTCAGTCACATGAGACTGTTTTGGAATAGCATCTATAGCTATTTGCTTGCTTCCTAATTGTCCAGATCTTTCTACACTTTTATTAGTTCTGTAGCATAGAATAAAAGGACTACAGCAAACTGAAACAGCCTTTTACTTGTAAAACAATCAGTGTCCAATCACCTGTTGTAATAGAAAGGACACCAGCAGTTGAAAAGACAGGAGGGAAAGAGTTAGCCTAGTCTTCCTGGGAAGGAAGTTCAAAAATCTGAGAGCAGCCATAGAGAAGGCCCTCTGCTGCATTCCCACCAAATGTGCCTGTGAAGGAGGTAGTGGTGGGTTCTTGTGAAGGCAGTGTCCCACCAGCTGTAGTTCCTTCCTCTGCACAACAGTAAATGGTACAGGAGCCCTATCCTCTTTTGCATTTGGCCATCCACATAGACTGTGGTCTCCTCCTAAAGACAGGAAGACAAACCTGGAACCCACCTAGCTCTCCGTCCTCTACTAGCAACTGACAATCAGGTCCCTCAGCCACAGACTGCAGCTTCTAATCCTGCAATAGTTGCACCTTCTCTGTAGACAGCAGTATACAAACATACCAAACATACCATACTACACTACATGCATTATAGGCCCTTTCCACACAGGGCAATTGAAACTGTGCAGAGTGACCTCCGACGGAGGTCTTCTGCACCGTAGAGTGGTCTGGGGCGGACTACTTTTTGTAGTTCCGCACCTCAGTCCGCTCCGAAGCAACCAGAACTGGTCGCGCAGCATGCTTTTTAAAAACCTCTTTTTAGAGGTTTTTAAAAAGCACGGAGCGCGCGACTCTGTGTCGCTCCGTCGCTGCGCTCCGGTGCAGATTTGCAGTCGCGCACTAGTGCATGCCTGCAGATCCGCCGGGGGCGGGCTTTAGGCTGGCGAGCTTCTCCGCTTGGTGGAGAGCCTCCACCAACCGGAAGCTGCCATTTTGGATGCCAGAGCAGTGCGGAGCGACGAGCTCGCACTGCTCCTCGTCCCAACGGACTTGCCCGGACGCTGAAGAAGTCCGGTGAGTAGCGTTTTCGCGCGGCTCCCCCCACACATCTGGAAAGGGCCATGGTCTTCAACATATCACACCTGGATCATTCTGCCATACATCAAAGCCCACCCTCCCAATACTGTTTTTTGTTTTTAAAAAATTACCTTCCACATTTTTGTTCTTCTCTGTGGGCTTAGCAGGGAGTGGACGCCAACTCCCATATGGGAGAACTTCTCCCCTGCTTGATGCTTCAGTGTCATCATACATGGCTGCACACTCGAGAAAGGGAGCTGCTCTGGATGGATTAAAGTAGAGGCTTCCTCCCAACCTGCTACTGCATTTAGGTTTCTTTCATTTCTTTAATGCTTCTTATATATTCTGTTTTCGTATGTTTCTGTTCCTTTTTTGAGAGGAACAAATTCCATATCCTGGCAGATACTACAACACCTGCAAGTTGGGTTGTCATTGGTACCTCTAATGGCTGTGTAGAAGAGGGAGTCTCAGCAGCCGTTGCTTATTACCTTGTGCGACAAGCAACAACTGCTGAAATTACCTCTTCTACACAACTGGTAGAGGTACAGAATCCATCTCCAGTTTTCAGTCTAGCAATCTTGTCTGTAAGTGAAATGTTCAGGAGTGGAATTGCTCTCCTCATGTTCTAAAAAATCTTAATAGCCAAGCCAGGAAACAACGGCCAAGTGTAGCTACCCACAGAGGCCTCACAGCAGCTGAATGTTTTGGGCAGATGTGTCCTCACTGACTCACAGATTGTGAGGCATCTTCTACTTCCTCATCTGGTGACATTTGAAGGAGTATTATCAGATTCTATGGAAGGAGAGCTAGTGTGTTGTAATGGTCTGAGTGCTGGACTACGACCCTGGAGACCAGGGTTGGATTCCCCACTTGGCCATGGAAACCCACTGGGTGACACATTGTCAGCCTCAGAGGAAGGCAAAGGCAAACCCCCTATGAACAAAGAAACCAAGAATACTTCATGATAGGGCCACCTTAGGGTCACCAAAAGTTGGAAATGTCTTGAAGGTACACAACAATAACCATGGAAGGAGACACCACTGGGAACTTTGGTGCTTGCAGATGGCTGGGCCCTAGGAAGATCAGATTGTGCAGCTCCACCATCTTTTCCTTTGTCATCATATTTTCTGTGGTAAGAAAAAAGAAGGAAGAAATGACAGAAAAACACAGGTGGGTTAGAAGATGAGATTTTCCTGGGCCCCTGTCTTTGAGATAAGGCAACTGCACAATTAAATCTCATCTGGATGCACCTTTAACTTTGTTCATCTGTTAATTGCTGTGTTCACAAATATATAAGCCAAACTCGAATGGAAGCAAAGAGGCTCTCTTGTACAAGGCTTCTCACAGCATCAGGTTAAGCTCCTGAGAGAAAGAGAGAGAAGATAACCTGATCCTAAAGACTTTTTTCTCAAGCCAGTTCACAGCTTTGTCTCCACTTCTCCGCGCTTCCAGATATAAGAGTTCTTGGCACTGCAGAGCAACGCTCTTCTCTTGCAACCTGCAAGCAGAACTGCAGTGGAGTCCACCCTCCCCATTTGAGGAAGTGGTGCTTTTTCTTACTATGCTTTGTTCATACAGAGAGCACAAAATGTCCATGCGAGCAGCATTATCTCCTCTTCTTTTCCATCCCTCATGATGATCAACCCTTTGTCCAGTCCTGACATGCTGAAACAGCTCTTTATGAGGCAAATTGCGCTGGATGTCTATATGTGGGCAAGCCCTGGTTGATGGAAGTAAATTAGCTGATATCTTCCACAGCTGCAGTACACTCCAGGATGACTAGTATGTGTGTTGGGGCTAGGTTCTTGGTGGCTTGGGGCAATTAATGGCTCTGAAAGCGAAACCATTTCCTATAAAAAATGTCAATAAAATATCTTGCAAGGTGGTGGGTGAGTGAAACTCAGAGAAACAAAAAAATTATCCTAAATCAAGGGTGAGAATGCAGTGTCTTCAGCTGCATTGTTTTCAGATCAGTAGCAGGAGACCATGGGGAGCAATGCATCTCAAGGCAGCCAGCACCCAAGACAGCTTTGGGGAGTAACTTCTCCAGCAAGGTCTGGTGCTTATTCATGGCAGCGTCTGTAACAGTGGCACCCTCCTCCTCCTCCTTTTTTGGCTACACTGCAGTTCTGGTCAGTATTTGAATGGGAGACAGTCAGCAAATATCAGGTGCTGTAGGCTGTATTTCAGAGGAAGGAACTGGCAAAACCACCTCTGAGGATTCCTTGGCTAAGAAAACCCTATTGCATTGCCATAAGTCAGCAGGCATGTTGAAGGCACATGAGCACTCGCCCTCCCTCAAGGCTCCACCCACACTTTCCGACAAAGTAGAAAACCTTAAAGGGACAGGTATTTGCCTTATGTCTTCTTACGTTACTCTTATGTCTTCCTAGACTCTTTACTGGTGTCGAGGCACTGGCACACAGGATGGTGGCACTCTGTAAGAAGGTATAAGGCACTGTGCTGTCCCAGTGCTGGAGGGGGGATAAAAGGCTGCCCGTGATGATCCAGGCTTGGAAGTTGCAAGCCTTTTAAGGGCCTGGGGGTCTCTAGTACCTTGGACGCTGAGAGTTCTGGTTTTCCAAGGGCATGTAAGGCTGGCATCTTGTTTCTTGGTGTCAGTGTCCAGATACATGGTGGGATTCTGCAGCCTCAGGTCTGCATTGTGATCCCAAGGTTATTTTCACAGCCCTTTGGTCCCTTCAAGATCCTCATGCTATCTATACTATATTTATTTGTCCATCCATCCATCCTTCCACATATACATATATACATACATGCTCTGGAAACCTCCAGAAGCAGCACTTCCTCTCTAGAGCAAGGTCCACACCTTGCTCCCAGGTTTGTTTTTGAAGTAAGGTCTAGGTTCCCGTTGAATGGCTCGTGGGGATAGAGGGACCCTAAAGTTCTTGCCTCCAAGTCATTTCTCACCGTGACCCTAAGGCAAACCAGTTAGGGGGTTTTCTTAGCAAGATTTGTTCAGAGGCGAATTTGCTTTGTTTTCCTCCGAGGTTGAGAGAATGTGACTTGCCCAAGATCACACAGTGAGCTTCCATGGCTGAGCAGGGATTCAAACCCTGCTCTCCCAGTGTCCTAGTCCAACACTTAAATCACTACTTGACACTGGCTCACCTGCTCTAGTATAATGTAGTCCATAAGTACCACCTCAGTTATGACTAGTTTTTATGCCTTCTTTTGGATCATCTATCTGAAAACAGTGTTGAAAAGAACCATCCCACACAGTATCAGAGCTGAACCTTCTCTCTTATTCAGATACCTAAAATATTATCCACCTTCATCCCAGGAAACAGAGTTCTCATGCAAAGGACAGAGTAAATGGAAGCATTCATTTCCTGATCAAGATGGCACCTAGTGTGCTGCTCTGAAGGGCTCAGTGCATAGATTTTAAGGAAAACAGCACTTGGGCAGGGGAGATTTATTTTATTTCATTTTGAGTTTCCACACTGCCATTCTACATCACAAAATCCAAGATGGTTGATAGTCAGCCAACCAAGCCAAAAGTACAATTACAATTAAATAATAATTACAATTAAATAATATAGAGCACAATCATGACTAGCATGAAAAATTGGTGTACAGAAGCAAATTTTAAAAGCGTGGATTTTGTTTTATGGCACTTTGCCTTACACACGCGCACACATACACACGAGAGATTGAGAGAGAGAGAGAGAGAGAATGAATGAATGTTTTGGGAAACCCTCCCTAGGGAGAGCTTTCCAAAGCTGAGATGGCATGACTGAGGAGACATTATTTCAATTTACCTCACTTCAGAAGGTGGGAATACCCAGATGAGACACTGGTAAGGTCAGTAAGTAATTTTGAATGGAAAAGTAGTGAGTGTATGGGCTTAACTTTCTCCCCACCAGCTATTGACTAAGTCAAGTTTTGGTTCCACAAATAGTGGCTTTTATTTTGTATTAGTTCCAGATGCAATACACATTTGGAAGTTTCCAGAAGAGAAAGCCATTGAGAGAATTAATTAGTTTGGAGGCTGTGTTACAATGCCACATTTGCTTTACATATTACATATTACGTATTATGACTTAGCACTTCTCTTGCCTAATGACAGGAATCAAAGAAAGCAGCTAGAATTCTTGTGTCAGTTCTTTCAGTCTCAGGAATTAAAATCTCTTTTGTTGAGACATTACCAAAGAACAGACTGGACTCATTGGTTTCACAACCTCTTTTTCCTGAAAAGTCCCCTGAACAGCCCTGATGAGTCACATCTTGATGGCACATGTGTAGCACACCAGAGGCCATCAACCTTGGAAGGACCATGAAAGATAGAGAAACTGTGAAAGGGGATCGATCAATCAGCTAGGTCCAGATAATCTGCTAATTTTTCACTGATAAGGTTCCAATACAATTTACAACTCCAAAACCATCAGTTTTCAGTTTCTATTTTATGTTGTTTTTATTATTATTTTAACGAAGAGTATTAAAAAACCCATAATGTACAAAGAGTGAATGTGCAAACATATATAAAGCAACAAATAAAACTGTGTTTGACTGTTCTAAGCTACCGTTGATCCCATGCTGGGAGAAATGTGGGAGATTAAATTAAATAAAATTTTAAAAATGACACAAAATTTTGAACAATAAAAGAGTCAGAGAGTTAATATGAAATTTATCAGTCCTCCAAACTGGCCAAGAGCCTCAGGATTTGGCAGGAATTGCAGCTGTACTTGTTGGTTTTTAAAAAGATTATCCACATGATGTTACTCCTATCCCAATCGTTTCTTTTGTTTTTGTTTTACTTGTGAATTTCCAGTACTAGCTGCAACTTTTTAAACCCATGACAGGGTGTGGGTTTTTTTCCCTCCTGTCTCAGGAGTTGCTGATACAGGCCAGAATAAATGTCTGCATCCGTTGTCTCAGTGCTTCCCGCTGTATTTTTGGGTAGACCAACTGATGACATTGTGAATGGGGTTATTGTTCCCTCATTACATTGCTGGTTACCAGACTGAATGTTTCTCCTATATTTCTTCTTTCTACAGTCATAACGCTGGTAGTATAGCATTCTATCACTTCAGCATTATAACAGTTTTAAAAAAAAATGTGTGAGACAGGGAATGTAGATACTGAGGAGGAACAGGGGGTAGGTGCTTAGTGCTCAGTTTAAGAATGGGATGACAAGGGGATGGAGGAAAAACACGCCCACACCTCTTAACCACACCTCAGGTGGGAGTACACTGGAAAAGAAACATGCAGATTAGAAGTAGCACTAAAATCTGCTACAACTGGCAACGAACCAGAGCTAACCTCCCAGCGCAGGAGGATGTGGCAGTGGAAGCAACTGTGACAAGACATTGCAACTTTTACTGGAACTATTAGACAGTCCAGAAGAGCCCTCATAGGCTGCTGATTTACGATCATATGATAAGCTTTTGTGAAAAAACCTGACAGTCTGTAAAGTGCAGCAGATTAAAACAGCTACCAATGTAATTTTTTACAAATTTTTAACAGGTGAATTAACAAAAAGGCTTGAGCAAATCAGAAGGTGCATTTTTCACCTACCTAGTGACTAATGTTTAACCATGAAGATGCTAGATAGATCCATCTGAAATGGGCCTTCTATAAATGAAGCACCATTAACTAAAGTGCTCTCTTTCCAGCTGTAACCCACCACATCTATTTATTTACATCTTTTCAGTACTTCCCCATAACTGAAACCTCTCTGGGCAGTTTTGCAAGAAACCACAATTCTCTGGAAAAGGAAATACGATATTCTTCTGGAGAACAGATTTCAGACGAACGCATTCACACGTTCACAGCACAGACAATGTGAGCTACAATGGCTAGCCCCCGTGGCCTCTGAGTGTGCATTTGGTGAGTATGAAAAGGGGTCCTATGCAGGTACCACCAGTGGTTGCTGAGTGGTCTTATGTCAGTGGGAGAGTGAAGCTCTTCTGGATTTTAGTGCAGCCTTGAAAGGAGCTATTCCAGTTGCCAGACTTATCCTGGGGATAGTGTTCAGCACCTTTGGATAGCTTTCTTGAAGCTCAGACTCAAATCCAAAGCAGAGTCAGTGAGCCATGGGCACTGGAGTAGGTGCATAGGTGTACATAGGTGACTCTACTCCCCATCCCCACGCACCAGGACTATATAACATTTGTTACTGCATGGGCTTGGTGTCACTGTAACTTGGGAACTCTACACTTCCTGAAGGAGATTCTACGTCAGGGTTGTTGTTGTTGTTGTTGCTGTGTACCTTCAAATAATTTCTGACTTATGGCAACCAGAAAATGATCCTGTCATGGGGTTTTCTGGGACTAAGAATGTGTGATGTGCTCAAAGACACTCAGTAGGTTTCCATGGCTGAGTGGGGAATTGAACCCAGTGTCCAGTGCTCAAACCACCCCATTGCATAGCATAAATCTCCCCATGCAGAGTTGCACATTGGGTGAACTATGTGATGTTTGCATTGAATGACAATGTTGTACAATCACATGCACAGTCCCATAAGCATCTGCATATGCAATGATAATGGATGCGTAACTCTGCTTTCACAAATCTTGAACTGAATGTGGATGTTCTCGATCAGATAAAAATGTTCAACTGCTGCTGCTTACACATGTGTAAGGCACCAACAGGAATCTAATTGATATCAAGCAACCACATTATGTGCCCAAAAATTACAGCCCACATAAGTTATCTTTTGGATGACAACTTGGATGGAGTCTATGCAGTCTTGTGGTGGTGGTGGATTCTGGAGTTGTAATCCAACTGAGTAACTTTCCCAAGCTCTAAAAAAAGATGTTGATACTACTAAGTATTTCCCCTTCCCCATATTGATTTCTGCTACTGTCAGCATAGAGTTTCCTGCTGTCAACAGGTGGCAGTTGGTATCCAGGTCAGCATGTTAGCTCCACACAGTAGCACTCTTCTTCAGCATTATTAGCTGGGGCATTCTGATACACAGGAAGGAATCCCTATTTCTTTGGAATAAGCTTTCTTGCGCTACACACTATTTCAATAATTGCCCTTGGAAATTAAATCAATATAATATAATGACAACCAATAGAAAAACAAACAAATTCAAAATAATCAAGCAAAATATAGATAAAACACTCATAAAATCTAAAATTCAGGAGGCATTCAAGAGAATGCTGAATGTCACTTACAGGTGGGCTTACCACTCAATACATTTCTCAAGATGTCCTGTGAATCAGTGTGTTAAGTTCATACATAAAGATTTCCAAGAACATTAAAATGGAAGTGACAGCCATGTGCTCTGAACACAAAAGAGGAAGTCTGGCTGCATGTGCAGTTTCCTTCTGGTTAAAAGGACCCAGGAGCTGGAGATGGTATCAACACAATCTTGAGGAGGAGCTGACTGAGACTGGCAAGAATGGCACCAGGCGGAATCTACAGAAAGTATGAGGAATCTGAGCATACTGAGATCAACGATTCCATGATACAAAGGAAGGCAGGTAAATGCCCACACCAGGCAGGATGCTGGAAAGATCACCTCAACAAAAAAGGCCCTGGATCCTGAAAAAGGGGCTTGATTTGTCCTCTCTGACTGCCCCTTCAAAGCCAAATGCAGGGCTGGTTGTGAGGCTAAGGCTTTAGGATAGGTTGCTCTTGCACATGAGATTCTACAGCAAAAGATAATTTTGGTGAGAGGTACAGTCTCATGTAACTCTGGGCATGTGCTGTAGTGATGAGAAGGTTAATGGAGCACAGGAGGACTTAACTTTTAAGTTGGCATCCATTGGATTGGCACTGTAAGTAGCAAAAGTGGCTTCTTGCAGCTTCTTGAGCTAGATGAGACACTAGCAGGCATCCAAGGAAGAATGAGGATTCTTCAGCTAACTATATGAAGTATTTTACAACTCTTATTCTATCCTTTTGTCAGCTTAATCTTCACCATGTGTTTGTCCTGTGCCTCTCAAAATTGCAGTTGAGGCTTGCATAACTGAATTCTCCATTACAGAAAAACAAACAAAGTCATAATTACATACCTCCAAAGAGCTAGAGGTCAATGAGGCAGACTTATAGCGTCCTGCCTGGCACACTGGCTTTTATAAACAAAAATAGAGAACCATTGCATCACCTGAGCCTCTGCAACTCAGCAGTATGGTACATGCTTCATGGTCTCTGGCATCTCTAGGTAGAAATGGCAAAACACCCTGTCTGGAGAACCAATAACAGTCCACCCTGCCAAAACCTGTCACTTTCCAGATAAACTTGAACTAGACATTACAATCACGATAAATTATTATGGATGATGAAACTATAGTCCAAAACTTACAAAGGGCACCAGAATAGAGAGGGATCATGCAGATATCATAGAGCCTGATGAACCGAGTGTTTGATCTGACAGGTTCCTGTGTTCCCAGTCTGCAGCTGAAGTGGTAAAATCAGACACATGCTTACTAGTCGTAGGTCAGCTAGGACTCTAGCTCTGTTTGATAGGCTAGGGAGCAATAAAGAGCTAGAAAGTGGGTGATGGTGCTCTCTAGGGGTTTCCAATTTATAAACTGTTTGCCTTTTTATCAACTCTTATATTTGTACTTTTTATTGATGTTTTTGTTTACTTTTAATTTGAATTGTTCGCAACATGTTGTAAGTTGTCTTGGGTTCCTTCATTGGGGAAAAAGAGGAATATAGATGATGGTGATGATGATGATAAAAACGCCAACTCTCTGCTTATCTTTTGGATGTCTGCTGCATCTACTCTGTGCTTTATTATACCCTTCCATCCCTCTTCATCATTGTCCATTGTGATATTCTGAAGTTTGCATGAAAATGCATGCATGGTGGGCCCCCCTTACCCATAGTCACCAGATGTGAAAGTCTGAGCAAGTGCTACTGTGCTATGTCCCATGCCTAAAATGGCAGTGATGTGCACATTGATGTTTCAGTGTGTTTGCATGCATGTCACTGCTATTGAATATAATGGTAGGCAAGCATTCATGTTTTTCAGTATTCATGGGGGTTCTTGGAATGGAATATATGGAAGATCCACTGTACATTACTTGACAGTTCACAGAATGACTCACCTAGCTGATTCACTAGAGCTGAATTTCTGAATGGTTTACAGTGGAAAATGTTAAGTGTTAATGTTAAGTATGAATGACTTGTCAGAATCCTGTTGGAGAGCTACAAGTGTGTAGCCACTGGAACTATGGAGCTCTGCAGTGACTCCTGGCCCAAGTCCCTTCAAACCCCCTTACCAGCCAGTAGCACTGCAGCTGATGGGGGTCTATTTCCAAGTCCATTGGCAAGCAGTTGACTGATGCTCCCACCTTCTCCTATGAGTGATCTCTAGTGTGGCAGCCAGAAACACATCCTTGTCACAGTTCTTCCCCATGCTAGAGATTGCTTGTGTGAGGGGTAGTGGTGGAAGCATCAGTCTTCTGCTTCCTGACAGACAGGGGAACAGACTCTTGTTGATTGCAGCAGCTGCTCCCTGGTAACTGGGGATTGGGGACTTTCATGGTCACTAGGTACCTCTTAAACTAGGGAATATGTAGGGACTGAGAGTTCCAGTCATGCCAACGTTAGTTCCAGCTGATATATTTTTAGTCTTTTAAAATTGTTGTTATTTTTGTTCTAAACTGATTTTATTGTATGTGGCCCTGAGATCCTTGGATATAGGGCAGGATATAAATATTTTAATAAACATATAAATAAAATAAGGCAATCTTCCCTAACTTTATAGCTTCCAGACGTATTGGACTCCAATGCCCATCCTCCTTAGCCATCATATCAATGGGGAGTTACCCAGTTAGTTGAGGATGGAATAAAAGAACGGAAGGAAGGGAAGAATTAATTGGTGGGAATCCATCCCAGATTCTGCATCTAAACATGAAACTAAGAAATGAGACTGTACTTTTTGCCTAAAGTACTCTGCTTCTGTCCATTATAGTCAAAGATGACTCAAGATATTTTGAAGTCTGAGAAAAAAAATCCAGATGGCCTCAGTGATGGAATAGATATCATGAGAAGAAGAAACAAAGACCATTTGGTGCCCTTGAATATCTAATATCTGTCCAGATGGGCCATCTAGGACAGACTGCTTCACACTGCCCCATCCGGGGGACAACCCTGTGCACAGGAAATGGGAAAAGGCTGCACAGGAAGTTCTCCTGGATTTTGCTCCTACGTGCCATCTCTAACCTGTTCTCTTAATTCTCTCTGACTCTGAATATGTAACATGAGGCTGAGACACATTTTTAAAAAATTCTCCAAAATAGTTATGCATGCCCCGATCTGGACTGGACCCACAGGCCATTTCCGCACAGGGTGAGGGAACTGCCCCATGCCGGTACTTACCGGACTTCTTGGCTCCCCGGTCCGGTCCACGGTGCTCTGGAGCAGTGCGTGCTCGTTGCTCCGCACTGCTCCGGGGATGAAAATGGCGGCTTCCGGTTGGTTGAGAGTCTTGAATCAGCTGCTGAAGCTTGCCAGCCTAAAGCCCGCCCCCGGCAGATCGCAGGCTCGCACTGGTGCGAGCCTGCAAATCTGCACCGGAGAGCGGGAACGGAGTGGTGCGCCCCGTGCTTTTGAAAGACCTGTTTTAAGCAGTCTTTCAAAAGCACGCTGGACGACCACTTCGGGTCGTTCGGGAGCGGGCTGAGGTGCGAAACTACAGTAAGTAGGTCCGACCCAGTCCGCTCCCAGGTGCAGACGTCCTCCCTGGAGGACACTCTGCACCGTTTCTTTAAGCTGCTGTGGAAATGGCCACAGTTTGTGGAAAGGAAGGAAGTATAATTTCTCCCCAGCCATTTCCCCCTTAAATTCAATCCCATCCCAACTGGTAATTTAAAAAGACAGAAAAAACCCACCCCATGGGTACCACTAGAGAGTCTTTTGGCACCTATATGGATGGACAAATTTAAGCAAAATAGCTGCAGAAGGAAGGCTGAGGCCTCCACTACTCATGAGCAAAGACGACTCTGTTAGACTGAACCCACACATGCTTCCTTTGGGGTAAAAAAGAAATTGAAGTTAAGCTATGCACTGTATGAAATGCACACAGAGCCCAGGGGCCCTCTCACATTACACTGTCATAGCACTGTGATTCCACTTAAATTGCCATGGCTCTGTCCTATGGAATCCTGAGATTGGCAGTAGAGGGAGGGGCCTTCAGAATGCTCAGCCAGGGACCTCCTCTGGGACCTCAGACTACATACCCCAGGATTCCAGAGGTTGCAGCCATGGCAATTAAAGTGGAAGCATAGTGCTATAATTATGCAGTATGAAGGGGTCTCTAGTTTTACCTCTCTGATTTGCATCATCACAATCACAAGGTGACTGCTGGGGCTTTCTAGGAGTTTTGAACTTGGAAGAATTGGAGATGGAAATACAGACCTAAACCTGTAAACATATGGACAGCTCAAAGGCATGGCATATTTGTGCCACTAATCTGCTTGTTCTTCCTTGGTCTCTTTCACATTGCACAGTTATAGTCCTATGATCCCACTTTAACTGTCATGGCAACATCTTATGGAATCCTGAGCTTTGTAGTTTGGTCAGAGGCACCAGAGGAGCTCCCTGGCTCAGGATTCTAAAGCCCTCTCCCCAAACTGCCTGTCCCGGGATTTCATAGGATGTTGCCATGGCAGCTAAAGGGGAATCGTAGCACTATAAATGTGGAGTGTGAAAAAGATCCTTGATTAATTTTCTGTGGTAAGAAGAAGGGTGGATGAAGAAGTGATGGTGGTGACCACCCACATGGGGCCAGCAAATCCACTCTTGATTTTACCATTGTTCTTCCTGCAGCTGTTCTGAACTGAAAGGGAGTTCTGTGGGTGCTGAACCTGCCAAGGGATTAACTTAATCCAGCTTCGGCTCATCTTGTAACATTGGGAGAAGCATCTCTAAACTTAGCAATGGGACAGTATAGAAAAGTTACAAATGGCAATGACATCTGGGCTCTCTGCACAAATATTGTGAATGGGGCAGGGTGACTGTACAGCCAGAGTCTTGTTTGGAAGAAATACCCACAGTTTGATGCCAGTTTGTGTTCTTGTGTCCACTGCAGCATATTGTAACTGATGTCAGAAGTCCTTTGTTGTTACTTAATGAGTCAGGGAGCAACAAGTTACCTTCCATGGCACAAGCCATTCGCTGGATTAACAGCTGACTTTGTAGTCTTCCCTTCCCTTTGTAGAGAAGGTCATCTCAGGGACACACTCCATGATCCGGGCTTTCATCAGCCTGGGTCTTGAGTGCCAGAGGATTGCAAGCTCGTTCGATGGCCTCAGCAAGATTCAGAATCCCCAGTGCTGAACGTGACACATACTGTGCATTGGGAGGGAGAGAAGGCTAGGAATGGGTAATTTAGACTAACATGAATGGGTTCCCCAAATGAATCCTGGGATAGCTTGTCATGGGAAGAATACTAAAAATGACCAGTTGGGCTGTTATTAGGCAAACACTTGCTCTTACCTATCTTTGAGAACTGAATTAGAAGTGCCCTGCATTTTACTTGTCTGGAACCAACTGGAACCATTTTCTTTGCAAACACTCAGCTATTGGATAGAAAGAGAACCAGTGCTTAAGAGAGCTAAAGCCAGAGGGGGAATTACTCGCAGCCACCTCTGTCACTACCAGTTGTATGGCATGGGGGGGTGGCTAGGCACATGGGAAGGACAGTATGTGGTCACAACACAGGAAGTGCTTCCAACAACAACAACAACAATAATAATAAAATTTATTTTTATCCCACCTCTCCACCTGGATCGAGGCGGCGAACAACATTAAATACATTAATACATTAAAAACATTAAAAAACATACCCAATCCTCCCCACCCACCAATCCACCTAAGACCAACCCCCTAAAACACACTGCAATCAATCAACTATTAAAAGAACAGCACAGCACAACTCCAATTAAAGGTATTAAATTAAATTAATTAATTAAATTAATTAAATTGAATTAAGGAGTTAAAGCATGGAGAAGTAAGAAAATGAGATGTCACTATGAAAGAAAACACACTATTAAAATGGATGAACTAGCACTTCTTATCAGAAATCTAAGTGCATTCAAGGCCAGAAAAGAGTCAGTAAATAGTGGATGGATGCCTCTTACCATACAAATGTTCAGAACCACCTGCTGTTAGGGTGTTTTTTTATATCTTCATTCCTTCTCTGCATATCTCCTCACCATTTGCTCCAATTTCTGAGAAGGAGACCCATCTGCTAGTTGTGAAAGCTCAGGTCACAGTAAAGCATCTGGTCTTTATGGTGCTGTAGCATTATTGCTGCTACAGATCAACACTCACAGAAAAGGTCTTCCAGAAAGAAAGATGTTCTAGCTAATGTGTAGTATTATGTGGCTAACTTGTTCTCTCTTGATTACTATAGTGTTACATCGTTGTTAATTTACATTTTGAAGAGTACTGTTTCCCTAGCTCCTTGGATTCTCACTTCCCACTGTGCCTGATAAGTCACATGATGTGTTTTTGTTGCCCACAGGTGGCTTCCTCTTGCAATACTGCCCGTGTGGTTCAGAGAGAACATCCCTGCCCGTTATCTATGTTGTGAATGCTGTGTCATTCCTACTGTGGATCATACTCTTTGCTGTTATGATTTCAAAATGTAAGGATTCTGATACGTCTATTCTAAGAGAGCAGACATAGAGGGTGGGGGCGGAGGGTAGAGCAGTGAAGAGTGGAGGGGGAACAAATTGGAACTTGCAATCTTTTTAGTACTATTGGATCATTTCTTTTCAAGTTTCTCAAAAATTGTTTGGGTTCAGTTTTAAAATCACATACTCACCTATATATTTAACTTTTTCCAGACCCAAACATGGGCTTCTAAGTAAATGAAACCCAAACATGATATTCTGATAATGTTTTTATTTGTTAGAATCCAAATCAGATTTTTAATCATACATTTTCCAAGAAATTATCAAAGTTTTTAAAAGTCTATTTTTAAATATACTGGAAAAAACTCAGTCAAGTTCATGTGAGCCAAATCCCTTTCTTCTCTGATGACATATCTAAAAGCCTTCTGAGTCTGCTTAGGTGAGAATGTTCTTCAGAGGTCCGATAGAAATTCATAGAAGGTGAAGTGTTGTCTCCCTGCTCATCCTATACAGTTTCCTATACAGTTTATACTATAACAACACAGGGATGAAACATACGTGTGCCTTCTAACGTTGTTTCACTCCCATCATTCCTGACTGAAGCCCATGCTGTGTGGGGTTGCAGAGGCTGGAATCTGGCAACATTTGAAATAATGGAGATTTCCTATCCCTGATATGATGTAACCAGGGTATGATGACTCTGTGTCTCTCTAGGATTTTTTTTTCATCTCTTGATGCCTGTGATCCAATAGGCAATATGGTGGCCATATGGTGGAATCAGTGTCCCAGTACAGGTGTCTGGGACACTTTCACTCCAGTAAGTAATACTGTCCTGAAAGTACAGCTGTCCTTAGGTAGTGTGGTGCTGTAGAGTGAGTCTTCTCACTTCATCTTGTAACTTATTGTCTTGGAGACCATATATTTTCACACCTCTCTGTTGTCTCCAGGGACAGTCAAAACTCTTTCACACTCAGAGCTGCATTAGCCAGCTACTCACTACTAGATATGTTGTCGCCTAAGGCAGAGCAGCTATGGTGCTCCCCTTGCAACACAAGGTGGTTTGATACCCACAGCCACTCTGGCTCCTACTTCTACTTGTGGGCAATGCCTTGCTCTTCCTTACTCTTTCCCAAAATATATAGCATTTCCCCAAATATCTGGCATTTCCTTTTCCTTTATCTTTTGCTGTTCCTGAATTGTAGAAATACTTTTCTTTATAATTATTTTTCACTACCACATCCTTTGTATGGGACAGTAGAATAAGATTACACAAAACTGAAAAAGACAGTGAGCTGACTCTGCAATACATACAATACACTCTTATTTCTTGGCAGAGCTTGAAAATTTAAATTTAAGAATAGTTAATATAATGATGACATGCTGAAGACATCTATAACTGAGCAGCGGTATAAAGCTCTGGAACCCAGAGCTTCATTCTACTACCAGTGAGCTATCAATGACTTCAGGATGACATTACATTATCTTAAAAGTAATGTTTTAGTCTGTTTCCAAACACCTCTCCTCCTTGCTGTCCTTAAGAAGCATCCATCTCACATTGCCCAGTGGTAAAAGGGTGACTAAATGTCAAAGTGAAAATCAAGGCTGCAATTTTTGTAAGCAAATCAAGTTGAACAGTGCTCAGACTTTGTGTTCTTTCAGATTCTGAGATGGCCAAGAAATTTGACCACCTGCATGACAATCAAATTGTGCTGATATCAAATGGTAAGAGCTAAGCTTTGGCATTTCCTACTTCTCTCTTGTTTCTGTCCCTGGGTATGAATCTCTTTTTCACAGGTGCAATAACTCTCCATTAGGAGACCAATGTTAACAACAAACTTAGCTTATAAGCTGGTCTAATAAAATATATGCAGGGTGGGAATGGCTGCAGGGGTAGAAGAAACAGTAAAGACTTTTAAATATATATATAATTATTTCAGTTTCTCTATGGTCTTTTTCTGTATACACAATTACAGGATTGCTATGTCCTCTGCAAAACAGCCATCCCAGGGAAAATGCAAGAGGCAGAGCTTTTGAATCATTGTATTATTTGATTTCAAACACTGTGCTGAGGCGTCACAATTAACAAGCTGGTAGCTTTAAGCCTAATATTATCTGCATTAGAAATGTGGCTCAGTTCCAGGAAAGGATTAGATAGTTAGCATATTCAGTTGCAGCAAATCATTGAGCAAGGTACATGCATGTGTGTATCAGGCAGAATATCTACAGATTAAAACCACTGGTTTAGAACTTTCATTCTGATTTTTGTTCTTCTGATATAGTGGAGTTTTACCCTAGAGTTAAAGCACTTCAGTTTGGGTAGAGATGTCCATATGGACTTATTTTAGTACCTGAACATAGGCTGAAGTAAATGTTGCACTCAAATATAAAAAAAAGACCTCTCAAGCACCTCTGAAGTGAAGAAGCAGTGGGGAGAAACAGGGCCAGATAAAGACATGTTATGGCTGAGGAACAGCCATCCCGATATACTTCCCAATCCATGTACAGAAGCTGAATGGACTTGTATTTGAATATTATTTCAATAGCAATAGCAAAACAATGTTTGCTACCACACACAATGGCAGCAGTCCAGATCAGGGAAGTGTACGATGGTCTGTGTGGCATACACAGCTTTGTGCTTTTAACATCATGCCACCTCAAGTCTCTGCTTAATGGTTTGATCGAGCCTGGAGGCAGAGATGCTGAGTCCTTCCCCTGCTTGTTGGTTTTTGCTGCAGCTTCTCCTTTCCCAGTCACTTTCCTCACCCCTCCAGGTTTCTAGGCACAACATGAACACAACATGTGTTTTCTTGGACACAACATACCCTCTTTCGATAGCACATTCTTGGGGTAGAGGTAGGAAGGATTAGAATGCAGGGGCTGAGGCACATGCTTCAAGTCTGTGACTCCTCGTAGAAGGAAGACTATAGCGATTTCTGCACTAGACTTTTAGCGCTATGATTCCACTTTCAAGATCCTATGGAATCCTGGGGTTTGCAGTTTCGGGAGGGGCCGGCCAGAACTGCAAACCCCAGGATTCCATAGGATGTTGAAAGTGGAATCATAGCACTATAACAGTCTAGTGCGGAAATGGCCTGTATTGTACATGACTGCTCTTGGTATTTCATAACTTCTTCTTATGCAGAACAATGCTTATGTGAAGGCCTCTCAATTTTGAAGTGTTTATTTCAGGAAGACATTTTAAAAACTAAACTATAGATTATTATACAACATGGACTTGAATCATAGACCACTTAGCTTGTAACACCCACTTGAAATTACTGTGAAATGTGTTGGCTCCACACCCATAGACAGTCCAGTGTTACATTTGGAGGCTTTTCCCCCCCAAATGTAGGTTTACCTGAAACAACCCCCAGAAAAAGAAACTTTTTAAAAAAAAGTTTAAAAAAAAGCTGTATTTCATATGAGGTGACAAGGGTAATCCTTGTCATAAGATACAGAACAACCAATTTTACCATAGGTCATACAGAGCAGAGGGAGTTTATAGAGTGTGCATTTGGGGCAGTCATCCTGTTAAATATTAATAATTGATAAAGTGTGGTATAGTGGCAACAGTATTGGCCTGGGATTCAGGAAGTCTCTGTTTTAATCCCCACCTAGCCATGAAACTCTCTGGGCCAATCACTATTTTCAGCCTAGACTAGCTTGTAGAATTGCTTGGAGGTTAAAGTGAGCAGGAGCAGAGCTATGTGTGATATGTCTTCACTGCTTTGGAGGATAAACAAAGGTGTAAATTCCTAAAGGAGACAAGCTGTTCTGCCTACCCTGTCTGGGCTGGACCTCCACAATTAGGCTTAAAATTGCACTAATTCCAAGTCAGTTTAAATTGAGTGGAGACGACTACTGGAGATGTTGAAGCATGGATGCCCCTGAGAGAGTTCTGCTGTCAGGAATGGCTCCAGTAGCAATTGCCAGCTGGAAGGAGGATGATTTGGAAAAGATGGAAGATGATGGAAGAAGATTTGCAACAGCAGCTTTGGTGGAAAACAAATTCAGAGAAGGAAAATGTGCAAGTAGCCACAAGCCCTTGGAGAGTGGAACAGAAGAAGTGGATTAGATGTCAGAAAAGGACTTGGGGGAATTTCTTGAGATTAAAAGAGTTAGCACTAAAGTAAAGAGTGATTTTGTAAATGAACTGTGTAGAACAGAAGGTCTTTATATGACAGAAGAGATGGAGTCTTTCCATTTGAAAGTGATGAATGGTGTTGAATGGGGGTGGTTGGCCCAGGAGGCTGATATGGAATAGAATAGAATATCTAAAACTGAGAGAAATGTTGTTTGTGAGGGAGGTAGTTTTTAATCCAGATGCTTATTATCCAGTCACATTTGAAAAGAAACTGCACGTGAAATATAAGTATAGATACATTTCTAAAGGATGGTTCTATTTGGTTTTTGAGAAGATGGATGATTTGTTACTATTGGAAATTAGATATTAAATGCAACAAAAATAAATTATCTGGTAATCAGTTTAAGTGGAGAGAGAGTAAAGTGTGAGAAGTTGGATACAGGTATTTGGAAGTTGAATAATAAGTTTTACAGGGAAGGAGGGTTGATATGTACTGGTAGTAGTGGAAAATTTGAAATGTTTAAAGTAGCAAGAAGATTATTTTATGGAAAATTATTTGTCTAGATATGTCATTGAATGATTGAATTTCCTGACTAATTTTTTTGGGAAAATATGATAAAATTGTCTACATTGATTAAAGAAAAACATTAATAATGTTTTTGAAAGATGGGAACCCCAATTGACTTTTTGAAAAAAAATGAATGGGATTGGAGGATTGATGATTTTATCAATCAATGGGAGTTAAATGTATAGATGAAGAATAATATTGTATACAAATAACATAGAAACAGGTAGATCTTCGGGGTTTAATAAGAACTGCAGAAATGGTATATTTGGAAGTCATCTTTTTGTCTATTGTGTTAGTTGTAGCTTTTGATACATAATTAGGTAGTTTGGATTTGTGTGTAGGAATATATGTTTTCCATCTAGTTTTTATAGTTTGTCATTTAGTTTTTTGTTATATGTGTTATCCAATTTTTATTGTATGCAGATTATATGCAATAAAAATGGTTTAAAAATATAAATTGATTTGAATGGACTTGGATATTAGCATACTTCTAAGCCCAATTGTGGAATCCTTTGTGTGTCTTAAGGACTATTAGAATTTGAAGCTGCTCCTATTACATGGTCATTATCTGAATGTGTGTGCCTTCAAGTTGCCTGCTGACTTAGGTGACCCCATTAATTTCACAGGGTTCTCCTAGGCAAGGAATATTCAGAGGTGGTTTTGCCAGTTTGTTCCTCTGAAATATAGCCTGTAGCACCTGGTGCTCATTGGCGGTCTCCCCTCCAAGTATTAACCTGGGGCTGACCCAAGATCAGAAGGGATCTAGTGCCTTTCGGGTTTTTAGGCACTTGTTATCTGAATATGTCCCTATATATGTTTATATACTGTATCACTGTAATGCTTATATGCTTCTATTATTTTCTATTTCCTTATTTTTTTATCATAGTATTAACACATTGTTTAATAATTTGCTGATAAATTGGAGGTTTTTTTTCTCTCTGTGTTTACCTTTGCTCCTCTTTTGGGGTTTTTGCACATGCGGAGATCCTCCTTTGTTTCTTGTTGCTTGGGTTGGATCTGCTTTAGAACTCTGTCAGGTGTCAATCAAGATCTCCTTAGAAGGTATTAACCTGTCAGAGTAGTAGTCCTTGAGGTGCCAACCTCTCCTAACAGGATGAAGCCACTCTTGTTGTTTTATACAGACTGTATGCTCCTGGCACCTTAGAAGAACAACCTGCAGGGAAAACATTTACAAAAAACATTCACTGTACTTTTCAACAAAGATATTTTGAACCAGATATGCCAGGCTAACTGAATTCTGTCATTTCTAGGGTCCAGGATGGAGAAGCAATTGGAGGGGCTCAGTTCCAATCAGTCCACCTACGGTATGTGATGACTTTGCCACAGTTCTAATATCCTCAACTGTTGTTCGTATTTGGACTCCAAGCCCTCATTAAGAACTGCTGTAGCTATTGGATGAGTATCTTGGTTAAGCTGGTTGTGTTCTGTAATAGTCAGAGATGATTGGTGTAAAATGGTAGTCTGCTGAAAGGCAAGATATGCGTTCCTAAAATAAGCGCATTAATACGACACCTTGAGTCCCAGTTTGGAAAAAAGCAGTATATAAACAGAAGTTAATAATAAATAAAAAAGGTAATAAATAAATAAGACATTTGCTCAGAGATAGTGAATATTACCTCAAGTCATGCTTTTCCTAAGTGGAAAATGGAATTGTGTTTTGAGGGGAGGGTGAGTGTGATACCAATGCTCTGCAAGCGTGCGTGTGAACAGAAGGTAGGCAGCTGGCAGTTCTGAGCTTGGGATCCATGTTGTTCCTTTGTGGAGCCTGAAGCAGGATCAGTGTGGTTGTGCTGCCTGCTGTAGGAGTCTATTTGTTTCCACTACTCTCTGTTCTTATAATTGCAAGTAGTATCAATGTGCTGGATATGCACTGAGTCATACTTAGGGCAGACCCATTGATGTCAATGGGACTTGTGGTAAACACGACTATGTTACATCCTATTAATCTCAGTGGGTCTTCTCTGAGTATGACTAGGGCCATTTCCACACTACACTGTTACAGTGCTATTATTCCACTTTCAACATCTTGTGGAATTCTGGGATTTGCAGTTTCAGGAGAGACCTTTAGAATTCTCAGCCACAGAGCTCTTTAGCTTCAGTAAACTACAAACCACAGAATTCCACAGGAAGTTGAAAGTGGAATAATAGCACTGTAACTGTGTCGTGCGGAAATGGCCTAAGTCAGCATCCAGGATTATTATTAGAAGGTCTCCATAATTTCTCAGTGTTTCTTCATAGAAAGAATGCTAACCAAATAGCACCACCTTTGGACCACTTCCGGCTCAGGAAAGTGTAGAGAACTCACCCATATTTTTTACCTATAAGAAGTGATTGTAGAGTAGCTATGATCTGTGGTTTCCTTCCAGGATCAAAGGTAACTGAAAAGCTGAATAAGCTGGAGAGTCAGCAGAATACAATGATGAAGGATGGTAAGTGGGGTTTTGTTTTGTTTTTGGTAGGCAATTGCTGGGCCAGTTTATTATGAAGGTAGAGCTGCCTGCAGTGCACCTCAAGACCCAATTAAAATTATGGTGACCCTATGGATGACAGCCTTCCAAGAGTCCTGGCCATCAAGATCTCTGCTCAGGTGTTGCAAACTCAGGGCTGTGGCTTTCTTGATTGAACCTCCAACTTGAATAATGGGTGATAAACTGCTGCAAAACTGCACCAAAATGTGTTGGTTTGGGCCATTTTACCCTCCACAGTCCCTCAGACAACAGCGAGCCCTTGTTATCCACTAGGGTTTCATTCCAGGACCCCCTGTAGATTCCTACATTCATGGATGCTCAAGTCCCATTATGTACAATGGCGTGGTAAAGTGGTGTCCCTTGTATAAAATGGCAAAATCAAAGTTTGCTTTATGGATTTTTAAAAAATATTTTTGAGCTGTGGTTGGTAGAATCCATGGGTACAGAATTTGCTGATATGGAGGGCCAACTGTATTCCTATAAAAAAAGGCTGAAACTGGCTGAAAACTTGGTTCCTTTTTCACTACACAACTCTAGCCCAATGATTCTACTTTAACTTCCAGGGCAACATCCTATGGAACCCAGGACCTACTCTCAGCCAGGGAACCTAGTGTCTCTGAGCAAACTGCAAACCCCAGGATTCCATATGAGTTGCTGTAGAAGTTCAAGGAGAAACATAGTACTATAATTGTATGGTGTGAAATGGCCAGTGGTCACTTCCAGGTCACTGCAAACATATTGGTATGAAGAACTGGCCCTTACCTTAGGCTCAGTTGCTCACCTGTGTTGCAAAGTGTTGGGGCAGAATTGCTAAGTTTTATTCACCCCCCCCCCCCAATTGGCCATCTTTTTGCAGGATTGCTTAGGCAGCTTCTCCTTTCATAAAGTTCTCCTCCCTTTCCTAAGTGATCTGGCAGTTTTCCTTTTGCTCAGATCTCCGAATGTATGTGAATGATTGCTTTTACCAAAGATGAGGGCTTAGCTTCTAGAACTGATTTACTCGGGTACCTTCACCAAGATGAGTGTTTAAATTGATTTTATATTTTTATAGGAAAAAGGGGTCAAGTGGTATGTATTTGAGAGAACAGGATGAACTTGCTAACTACAGTGCTCCCTCCACATTTATGAGGGTTTGGGGCATAGCGTGAAAAAATTGCGAATAACTTCCTCATCTGTTCCTGCTTCCATTCCCTGCCAGGGCTCCCTCCATTCCCAATTCCCATGCAAAATGGAAGGGAATGGGTGTTAGCAGGGGAAGGATCCCAAGAGCCTTCCTTTCCTTCTCCAGAATGCCCCCTCCTCCTTCCCATGCATTTTGCCACAGTGCAGAGAAAATGGACGGGGAGGGGAAGAAGGAAACTCCACAGGAGGGAAGGAAGACTTTTGGGAGCCTTTTACCCACCCACCCCCCATTCCCTTCCATTTTGCTTCAGCACAAGACCTCCATGCTGGGGCAAAATGCATGGGAAGGGGAGGGGGGAACTCTAGAGGAGGAAAGGAAGGCTCTTTGGAGCCTTTGCTCCCACCCCACTCCCTTCCGTTTTGCCTCAGCACGAGTACTAAATAAAAGCTACCATTCACTGTTTAAAGCAATGGTCCTCTTTGCAAGATTGTTTTGAAACTACTAGAATCTTTAATGGTTGCTGAAGCACTTCTAACCTGAAGAAAGAAAGAAACTAAAGAGGCCCGTACTATGCCTTGGCAAAGAAGATACAAAAATACATCACCAAAAAGAGGACAAAAAAGACACTCAGAATTCCATTAAATCTGCATGTGTTAATTTTAGATTAACATCAGTAGTTACTGTAATGACTGAAATACAGTTGCAACATATCCTGCTACAGTTGGTAAGACAATGTGTTCTGTACATCTGACTGCTCAGTCAGCTGTCCGGTGCTGACTGTGGATGAGCCCCTTCAGACCTCCCCCCGCCCCAAATTGCCTTCAGGGTCTTTATCTTGCAAAGAGTCTGGGGTCAGACATCGTAGCCCTTTAAACAGAGCACTTTATCTAACAGCCTTTCAAATAAAAGGCTGTCCTCATGGCCAGCAGAAGAAGGAGAAATGTTGAGTCTTGATCAAAGCTTGGTTTGGAATTGCTGCAAATTCTCTTAAGTTAGAAACAGTGATTGGAGAAGTTGCTTTGTTAGAAAACAGCTCCTGGGATCTTCCCGGCAGCCACACTGAATAGATTATTCTGGAATTCTAATCCAAAAAAAAGGAACTTTTCAAATGTAAGAATGATGAAGAGGAAGAACATGTATGGTACAGTTCTAAACATTAATACATATATTTAGCATATTTTTTTCCAAAATCTTACTGCATATATAAAATATATAAAGGTATACCCTTAGATAATAGCTTGACCAATTAAAATCATATTCAGTAATTCACTTTAATCCCAATGAAAAAATTAAAGCTACAATGAACACATGGGAATCTTACTTTCATACAGATGATAAATGTGTTCTGTCTGTATAGTTACATGCTCCAGGTAGCTGTTTGAAAGAAGGAAGGCTTGTACACCAAACATTCCACTCACATCAAAATTTGGATTTCTTGATGGATTTTTAGCCTAGTATTCTCCCCAATATCCCCTTGTATACAGGGTTTTTATTTTTGGTATGGAGAACTATCACATTCTGTGAGGTTCCATCTAAGCCCTAAAGTGATATATCCCAGCCACAGATGTATCACCTTAGTGAGGGAATTCACTTTTAGTAAGTCAGTCTACCAATTGAAGTTGAGGATTTTTCAAATGCGTCAGTCAATTTTTAATCCTGACTAGAGTCAATTTTTAATCCTGACTAGAGTCAACCAATTGATTTACGGGAAGTTATGTAAGTATTGAATTACAAAGTCACTATTGGTTCAATGGCTCGACTCAAGTTAGCACCAATAACTGGATCTGGGTGTTAGATATTACTAAGATTCAACTTTGCTTCATTTACTGAATTCATCAGATCAAGTTCACATTTCATTAAACTTTTTCCCTTAATGTTTCATTACTAGTGAACAAACGTCTGGCTGATTTAGAAACCGCAGAAGTAAAGATCCAGGCAGATACCTTTAAGCTGCAGGAAGCACTATATAAGATAAATGGTAAGATGTGAGACTATACTGGCAGTAATCCTTTTTCTCCTCTGCATTAAACTCATAGGATGATATTACAGAGCCCTCATACCTATCCTAATTACAGCTGCACTTCAGAAAGCCAGTATGAAGTAATAATAAGTAATATCTATGGGCAAACCGACCTTGTTGTGATTCGGAATCAGGCAAGTAATTTGAAAGTCCAGTGAAATGAACTTTGTCAAGAGGTCTTCTGTGTTCCATGTTTGCATTATAACCAAATTTTGCTACATGCATGTTCCCAAAACCCATCTTGGGAATATAACATACTTGATGCAACATTTGTTTCCAACCACTGTGTGTTACACTGGCATAGGTCACAGTATAGCCTTCTCTGACTGGTGGCAGGCGGGGGGGGGGGTACAAATTAACTAGGGTAGTGGAGCCAGGGTGGTGTAATAGTTCAAGCATTGGACTACAACTCTGGAGACCATGGTTCAAATCTCCACTCAGCCATGGAAACCCACTGGATCATCTTGGGCAAAGTCACCCCCTTGTTACCCTGATTTCTGGGGTCCCTTGGGGGACACCTCAATGTGCTCCATGTGATGGGGAATGGAAACTAGCCAGAGCATGAGGAATAGCAATGCGAGAGACAGGGTAACCTAGCGGGGTCTTTTTACCCAGTTTTTATGGGGTTAGGCCAAGCCAAAAACCAAACGAAGATGTCCAATAAATGATTTTATTGAATAAAAGTCTCACGCACCAATGCACTCACTCTCACACTCACTCAAGACCTATTAAGCAGCAAAAGAGAGGAAACTGGATAGGGGAATATTGAAGGAGTTGTAGCTGGGGTAATACTGCACCTTTTCCTGATGTCCTTGGTCTGGGAAAAACAGCAAAGAAGTGGAGCTCAGCACGGAGAGGGCTGAGGGGATTACTCAACAGACGGAGAAACGGTCAGCTGGGATGACCGGGAGTGATCCAAAGAACTGCTCAAAAACTGGGACTATTTGTAGGGGGAAAAGTACCTGGAGAGCTAATCCTTTCCCAGGGAGAACAATGGGTGTTGCAATGAGAAAGAAGCTCCACAATGGTACCTTCCTTTGCATGATGAGATTACAAGGTGTTGCCAAAGTCTCAGGATCTTCGGCTGCATTGGGTTGTGGTGTGACTTCATGTAAATGGTCCTTGCCTGATAGGATTTTGCTCAACTTGGGGCAAACACGCTAATCCCCTCAAGTCGGCTTCTCAGGGGCTGAGGACCCTTTGTCTTCTGTGGGTTTGCACAACTTGAGGTCTCCTGGGGCTACGCGACGGGGGATTTTATTGGCTTGACCTGGTTTTCGATCGTTCAACCATTGCTGCCTATGTGCTCATCCGGGCAACCTCTCAGGCACATGTTTTAATATCAAAATTGTAGACCCCGGGATAGGGTTTTCCAGTGAGGTAACACCCTCTCAGGCTCAAAGGGAGGCAAAGGCAAATCCTCTCTCAACAAATCTGTACAGGTGCTGAAAAGGTAGTGTGACTCATGTGAAATCTTGGTTATAATTGCAAACATATTCCCTTTTCAGTGAATCAGGTCAGGACTTGTTACAGATACTGGAAACGCAAACAGCATAAATATGGATTATGAACTGAATCCTTGCCAATTTGGCCTGCATTCTTGTTAATGACCACTAACAGCTCTCTGTGACTGTCTGATTGCCTTAAATTTTCTGCAATTACTTTGTAGACTCAGCCTGCCAAGTTTGTCCAGAGGGCTGGCTGCTAAACAGAGGACACTGCTACCATTTCCAAGATGTGCAAAAACACTGGTCTTTTGCCCAAAACTCATGTAAGGATCAAAAAAGCAGCTTGGTTGTCATCAATGATAATGAAGAGCAGGTAAGGAAAGACTCCCTTGCAATGATCTGCTTTCCATTTATCACATATAGCCCACAACATCTTCCTTCAAGGTGGCACTTCCATGGCAGAACATTACTCTTGAGTACTCAGAAGTACACATGGTATTTGAGGAACACTCTCAGATAGTGTTGTGGCTGTTGTACAGAAAATGATGGGGCAAGTGGTGGATATTGCTGATGGTGACACACTGTTATTCAGCCGTCTTTTTTTGTGTATGAGCAAATACTCATAGGCTAAACTCACCAAACTCACGTTGGCTCAGTGATTGTAGTACTGCAAAGGACCATGCCAGCTACCTCTTAGACTATGTTGACGGAATATTAGGAAAGGGTAGGATGGGCAAGTGTGTGTGTGTGTGTGTGTGTTGCATGTGCAGCTGTTCAGGGTCTCACTTTGCCAGTTACACCTTCTTCTGAGATAAACTGCCAGGAGCTCAAGGAAGCTTGTTTGATCTCTCTCTTTCAGTCAAAAATTCAGTAAACTGGAGGCTTAAGTACTTTACTTGGAGCGCTGGGGAAGACAAACGTTTAGAGGTTCAGCTCATATGCCAATCCATTCCCACTCTCTTCTCTTAGCCTACGTGCCAGTTGTTACCCTGTGAACTGGGGGTCCCGGGAGGGACACCAAAATGTGCTCAACTAAAGTTGGGGAAAATTAGCTCAGAGCACTGCTTAGCGTCACGAGAGGCAGGGTAACGTAGCGAGATCTTGAACCCTATGTCTACGGGGTCGGGTCGAGTCAAGTAGCACACAAAAGTTGAAATAATAGATGATGTTTATTAAATACAAGCAAAACAGTGTATGCGACACACTCATGCAAGATAACTAAAGAAAATAAAGGTTGAAGTGGTATAGAGGGATTTGTAGAGGGATTGCTGGTTTGGGTGATACTTCACCTGTCCTGGAGCCCGGAAAAATAGAGAGCGAGGCTGGGGTGCGATGTAGCTCAGCACGTGGAGCTGAGGGGAGGCTCGCCAAGCAAAGCGGCAGCAAGGCGGGATGAAACTCGGGAGCGATCCGAGGAAGGTCTCGGAATCAAGGGTTTTTATAAGGAGAGATGTGACTGCGGGCTATGCTGTACTTGGGGGAAAACAATAAGTTTGGAGTTGGAGACAAAGCCTCCGAAAGGTCAGAATCTGAATGATTGAGTTATCGTAGCGGTTCTCAATAGAGTAGCCAGTATGCAGACGCAGAGTACTTGGGTATTGCATAGGTTACCCATCAAGCTGCCATCGCGGGGCAGAGGCTCTTTTGTAAGTGGCATGCATACTTACTTAGAGTACTTGCCTGGAGGTCTCCTAAAGCAGTGAGTCAGCTATTTCTGGCCTGCCTGTACTGTAGTTTGAATATTACGGCTATTAACGGCCGAGCTTGTTTACGTGCTTGTCCGGTGGCCTCGCAAGCACGTGGAGAGGAATAGAGAAGGGAAGCCAAATTATGATATCGAGGGATATCTTTAATATCCCCAAAGCTCGGACTAGCCAGGGCAGTAACACAGTCCTCCCCCCCGCTCCATTTTCTTAGTTCATAAACTGAGGAAAAACTGAGAGAGCCATGCTTTCTAAAAGCATCTAATATTGATATGTAATTATCAATGACAAATGACTTCTCTCTATTCCGGCTGCCATTGCTGTGGCCTCTGAGGGGAAGAAGAGCAGCCAGGCTCTGCTGCTCTTAATCTCTTCCCCAACTGCCCCCGCCCCCACTTTTCTTGTATGTCGTTTCTTATTTAGATCCTAAGCCTTAATAGCAGAGAACTGTCAAATTAATGATTTGTAAGCTGCCCTGGAAGCTTTATTGACAGAAGGGTGGGTATAAATACTCTAAATAAACAAATAAATGTGTACTGTCTCTGAACGTGAAAGGCCCATTTTTATCTAATAGCCGTTGGCGAACTTATCCTCCATAATTTTGTCTATTATATGGACTGGAACTGTTTTTTTCCAAGCCATGGCTTAGATCCACCTAGCCCAATACTTTCTGACAAGCAGTCATTTTCCAAGAACTAAAGCAGAGATTGCTCCAAGCATTCTTACACCAGATATTTAAATTCTTTTAATGAGAGATGCCAAGGACTGTAAACATGCATTTCACCTGGAGGGACAGCACTTACGAGTCTGGCACTGCATCTAAGATGACATAATAGGTTATTGGGTTACCTGCTCCACCTCAGCTCAAATAATCAAACATGGTTTCTGTTTCAGATGTTCCTCACATCACACTCAAACAGGAAGAAATACTGGATTGGCCTCAGTGACATACATTCAGAGAACACATTTGTCTGGGAGGACGGTAGTTCTGTATCATTCACGTAAGTCTAGTTACATGCAGTAAATGCTTCTGTACCTTTTTAAGAAAAATACTCTCAAACTAAAAATGAAATCCTCAAAAGCAGAACCCATCTGGTTGCATTATGGAGAATACTTAAATTTCACAATCAAGATATAACCAGAAGTCACTTCTGGTTTAGGAAAAAGCTCTCTCTTAGGCCATTTCCGCATTATCCTGTAATAGAGCTATTATTCCACTTTCAGCATCCTATGGAATCCTGGGCTTTGCAGTTTAGGGAGGGGCATTTAGAATTCCCAGCCAGAGAGTTCTTTGGCCTCAGGAAACTACAAACCCCAAAATTCCACAGGATGTTGAAAGTGGAATAATAGCACTACAACAGTGTAGTGCGGAAATGGCCTTCGTATAACATAGTTCTGCGCCCCCTCCAGTGGTGAAATTGGCTCTCACAGTCCCTAGAGGGTATGGGAGGGGTTCAAGAAGAAAAGGGGGCAGTTGTGGGATTGCACACAACCTGTAGGCTGCATTTTTCTCATCCCTGATTAAACACAAATGATGTATTAACTGAACAGTGAAACACACTTTTCACAGATGAGATCAATGCTACACCATTTTCAGTTGGTCTACAGTTTAGATTCATCATGAGTTATAGTACGAGATTTAACCATTTAATCACCTCCAATTTTCTGGAGACCATATGAATTAGTTTAAGATGACAGCGGTTAGCAGTTTGGCAGTCTGAGGCCAAATTTGGGAATACACCTAAGAATATGAAATAATCTGGATGCTCTTTATCTTTTTTTCTTGAATTGGGCTACCTTAATATCATGGAACTTCACTGTGGATATGCTTCAACCTGCTTGAGAGATGTTGGCTGTAGTGTTAAGGCTAAGATGCAAAAGGAGCTGTGTGTGCACACAATGTGTGTGTTTTTCATCATTTATGCAAATTATAAATGCAATATTTTTCAAGAAAAAAAAAGCAAATCTTGTCATCTTGTGGTAGAGCTTTTCCTCCAGTTGTTGTCATGAAGAATATGAGGATTAATCTAATCCATATACACAATGGAGTCTTGCTTGTCCCCTCATTTTTTTAAAAAAACTAGTTATCTTCACATTGTTGTAACATACATTCAATTTAGAGTCATGTTAGTCTGGAATTCTTTAAATAAAAATGAAAAGCATTTGTCTTTGAAGCATCTTAAATACACATGCACACACAACTTCTTTAACTGTCTCATTGCTAAACTAATTGTTGATTTGGGAACACACATAGATTTCCCAGCAGGGAGGCACATCAGCATTGATTTTCCATAATTTTCCCAATTTAAAACTGATAAAAAAGCAACTGGGACCAGTGAGGGCTAGTCTAAAGCTGTGGTGTACAATGTGATATGTTTCTGATATCATTGAACTCACAAGTCTTTGGCCATTTCTGTACTAGATTGTTATAGTGCTATTATTCCACTTTCAACAACCTATGGAATCCCGGGGTTTGCAGTTTTGGGAGGGGCCAGGCAGCCCCTCCCGAAACTGCAAACCCCAGGATTCCATAGGATGTTGAAAGTGGAATAATCACACTAGAACAGGCTAGTGTGGAAATGGCCTTTGTCATTTACAGCTTGGCACAAAGGAGCATTCACTATGGTCTCCCTCAGGGGTGTGCAGCTGTCAGGGCTTGGAGTTCACGCTGTTTTTCTCTGAAACATTAGATGGCATCATTTCTCACCTTGATAGGCTGCTCCCGGGTGAATTTATTTAACCTTTAAAAAATTTAAAACTCAAAATGCCCCTCCTATCCTTTATTTCTGGTTTAGTTACTAGTTTGAAGAAGCCCTCTCCTGGACCTAAAACAGTTAAGGGAGATGCCAAAAAATGCGGCAAATTGCCTCCTATGCCACTTCAGAGTTGTGAGGAAATTTGTGAGGTGCAGTGGTGTAGTGGTCTCAAAAATGCCCTTTGCAGGCCCTATGCAGCCCAGAGGCCACATTTTTCTACTTCTAGTCTACTACGTAAGCAAAACTTACCCTTATTGTTGTGTGCCTTCAAGTCATTTCCAACTCATGGTGACCCAAAGGTCAACCTATCATGGGATTTTCCTGGCATTATTGGTTCAGAAGGGGTTTGCCACTGCCTTCTTCTCAGTCTGAGAGAATGTGACTTGCCCAAGGTCACCTGGTGGGTTTTCATGGCAAGCAGGGATTTGAACCCTGGTGTCCAGAGTCATAGTCCAACACTCAAACCCACTACATCACGCTGGCTCTCCCATGTATTTATTTGCTAAATTTCCTTCTGCAGCTATTGGAATCCACGGGAACCCAACAATGCTGGCCGAGGGCAAGACTGTGTTGTGATGACTGATACAGGCCGGTGGGATGATACTGAATGTGGAGGCAATGCTGATGGCTGGATCTGTGAAAAGGCCTGGAAATGCTAACTGTGTGATCAAAAGAACAGAACTGAAAATGACTAGCTCTGCTTGGTTCCTTGTTGTCACAGACTGTCAGCAGTGCAAATATTGGCTTCCTTCTGGGTGACAGGTTTGACCATTGCATTGAAATCTCAGCTGAACCAATGAAGCCTCAATGAGTCAACATAAAGCAAAGATTCCAGACAAAATGTCTAGCACTCTTCCACAGTCTACTAGACATCACTCCATTCCCTGAGCCAGGGGTAAAAGTCAAAGACTCAGCTTCTATCCCCAGATGCTCCCTCTTTTTGGTTTACAACCTAACCCCAAAGCCAATTATTAACCTCATATGTTAGGCTCATTTTTTCACAGGATATGGAATGCAGAGGATGTGCTTGTGGTCCTATGAGTTGTTCTCAGGGAAAGGGCCTTCTTGGCAGTAGTACCTTGTGTAGAATGCTGTTCTCACTAAGCTTCACTTGGCACATGCACTCTACTTGTTAAAATAACCAGTGTCTCTTTTCTCAGGCTCCCTCATCAAACCAAACTTGTTTCACCTCCATATGATTCCTACATCCCCAGATTTCAGATTCTCCTGTTTTTAGCCTATAGGTTTTTTTAAAAAAATGTTTCACTTGTTTTTATTATACTTTTGAGTTTTGTGCTGTAAACTATGTGTGGAAATTTTTTTGTCGGGCAAGATGTAATTCCCAGGGATGTATTTAAGTCTTTTACTCCAAGTCTCAAGTCAAGTCTCAAGTCCTTGCAAGATACTTTCAAGTCAAGTGTCGAGTCAAGTCTCAAGTCTGGGAGCCAACTTTATACCCCAGCCTGTATTCCAGAATTTCTGGGCAATGTCATGTCCTGCCTTGGAGACCATGGCAGCAAGGAGGATTCTGACTCCAAGGCAGAGGCTTCCCCAGAGGCTGACGTGTCCCCAGAAGCTGGTCCAGAGGGAGATAATACACAACAACAACAAGGGCCTGAGCCAGGGGAACAAATAGAGGAAGACATAGCTGACACACCCACCTTGCAACAGACACCGTGAAAGGGAGGGCTTGTGTCACTTGGCCCGTTTAAGTAGTAAGCAAGCCTAATGAGGGAACACCTGTGGCGACAGCATCCATAGATAAAAGAGGGCTCCAGCTGGCCTTTCCTTCCAGGGTCAGCAACTGGTCTCTTTGGCCCTGAAACCCTGTGTGGTGCTCTTGGATCTGGTCATCTTGGAACTCTGCCTGTTTGGACTACTGTTTGGATTTGCCCCTTCAGATTTGTTTGTTTTAGGCTTTCTTTCTGTTTGGACATTCTTTGACTCTTGCCTTGTATGTAGGAGCTGTGCTGCTTGTGATTTACTGCCTGCTTTGCCGCAGACACAACAGAGAGAGGAATAAAGTCAGTTTTAACAATTTTAGTAGAGTTGGTCCTCCACTTTTGTGATTTTGCCACTGCAGCTTTGGAAGTGGGGAATAGGATCTTCTCACTTCCCATTTGCAAGGCTTGCCTTCTGCTCTTAGCAATAGCATGTCTATTTCTATACTGCTTATCAGCTAAGTGCTCTCTAAGCGGTTTACAACGTGTTAGCTAATTGCCCCCAATAAGCTAGGTACTCATTTTACCGACCTGCAGAAGGATGGAAAGCTGAGCCAACCTAGAGCCCAACAGGATCAAACTCACAATCTTGTGGCTGCAGTACCAACATTTAACCACTCTTAGGAAAAGTTTTAGAAAGCTCCTCCTATATGAAGCAGGGACAGGCTGCTGAGCAGATCTTAACCCCACCTCAACCTCATTTGCTGTTCCCTCTGAGAACTGTGTCCACATTTTGGGCTTGAGACAGATTGTCATGTGACCAGTAAGTGGTAAGGTTTCTAGATGAATGTGTTATGTTAGTGAACCAAGGGCAGCAAGTCAGTCACTAAAAATATGCAAGTCTCAAGTCGAGTGGAGTCAGTGTGTAATTTTTGCCAAGTCAAGTCACTGAAGTGACTTAAGTCTGACTTGAGTCCGAGTCAATTGACTCGAGTCTACATCACTGGTAATTCCGAGTTTAATGGAATTGTTCCATAATATGTGGCCTTTGGCTTCACCTAGCTTCCAAAACTCCCTTCTATAGGGAGACCCTCCTATTCACTTTATTTCAAACAACTTTCAGGTCACTGGTGTGAGACCTCTATTTTAGGAAGACCTTATGTGAATAATTTCTATTTTAGTCTCTGCTCTTTAACCTTTGAAACAGTTTTGATTGCGTTGTTGTGTTGCTTTATTTTCCCGCTGCTTTTTGCATGTTGTGCTTTATGCGAGGGAGGGATGTTCTGTTAAATATTTGTCGTGTGCTAGGTGCTCTTATACAGTAGAGCATAAGCATATCTTATACAAATCAGTGAGTAAATCTATTCCTCCTCAGTAGTCTTATCAAAGTTCCTAATGGAAACCTGGCATAAGTGAGCTGAATGGCACTTCACTGACTCTTCTACACTTACTCAGCTTTCCCCTTCTTGGTGTTTCCTTTCCTATGGATCCATGTTTCCTAGTCCATCACTCCCGCTACATATGTATCTCTTTTTTGTTTTGCCACTTGAATACCTCTTGTTCCAAATCCTACCCCTGGCCCTCACTCAGGTCTCTTGCACCTAAATTATGCTTTCAATCAGGGATGCGGCGGCATGTGGCACCCAAGCTGTTGCTGAATTGTGGCACCCAAGCTGAATTGCATCTGTCATCAGTTTGCCAGCACAGCGCATCTTGATGGGAATTCTAGTCAAAGAGCATCTACAGGGCTATAAATCCCCCCTCCTTGTTTTTTCATAGAAGACTTTGAGGGGTGAAGTCAGAGAAGATGAAAACTCTCTCACGTGCTTCCCTACACCTGAAGGCATCAAAATCTCTTTAACAACATGGTTCGCTTGCTGGTTGTCACAGATCTGCGTGAATCCATATGTATCTACCTATGATGTCCTTGACGAGTAATTGTGAACAAAAACTGTGTATACTTAGAGACTGTGACTATTACACTCATTCATTCAAATTTACATATTTATATAGCAGCCTTTATCAAAAGATGTGGTGGTGAACAATAGATAGGTAATAAAAACAATAAAATACAACAATAAAACAATACAACACAGGATAAAACAATAGATTGAGCTGCTTAAAATGCCCAGGCAAACAGAAACATTTCGACCTAGATAGCTGTTATTTTTAAATAGGAGAAAGTTCACACAAGAAATTAACAGTTGAAGGGGACAAATAATGGTAGTAATTATGTAGGATGATTTGATTGATTAAATATAGTCACCAGGATCTTCTTGGGTCATTATGGTAGTGTAAAAATAGTTCAGCACAACTTCAGTTTTCTCAGAGGATTTGTGAGTGCTGTTCTCAGTTCAACTAATAATTTCAGAAACACACACAGCTTTCTCTGTTTCATTGTTGACGTAGTGGGTGGGGAGCTAAGTGTTGTGCAACGGAAGAGGCCAAGGGTATAGTGTCTGTTGTACAACAGGTTGTGCAACTGTGGGATCCAGCATAATGACACCAGCCAGGCTAACATGGTACAAGAACCTTGTCAGTTCTGTCCATATATGTCTGAGTGATCACTGGTGTTGGTAACAAGTCACCAATAATATACCTGTACTATTGTTTTCTCAACTATGTCTCACAGTTCTTTTTCCACCATCACTGAACTGCCCACATGCTACAGATCTATAAGTTGCAAGCAAGACAGAAGTGAGGCAAAACAAGAGTGATGCAAAAAAAAAAAATGTTCAGGGTTTCAACTTCACACATCAGCTTGCCTGCCACAGGAATATTATACATTGCAGAGGGCTCAGGTTCATCTTTTGGGAATAAAACTCAGGTAAGGAGCTGGCCAAGACTTGGGCTGCTCTTCCACTTGAGTGTGAGTTGAAAGTGCACCCTGATATTTACTGAATACTCTACTCCAGCTGTGCATTGTAGGAGAAAGAGTTTGATTAGTGGCTTTCAAAAAGTGATTTGTTGCAGCCTTTCAGACCCTGAAAGTAGTCTGTTGCTACACTTTTTTAAAAAAAGTAGTGCTGGAATCCTATTTGACCTGTTTTGTAACATTATGTAAACCTAGCTATGTAGTAAAGATACTAAGAAACCTCTTTATTGAATTGTGAAGATGTATGACAAGATACTGGCACGAGTGCCCGATGCACATTGAACCTCCTTGCCAGGGACCTGTAGCACATCAGGGCCCATAGTGCATTGGTCCGAATTTGCTTCAGTCCCAATATACCTTGGTCAGTTTGCCAGCTCTGCTGCACAGTTACATATCAGCAGCCCCTTACTGGACACGGATTGTTATATAACTGCCCAGTTCTAATTCCTACACACTTAAGTCCCCAACAGGATCCCAGCATAACTCTTTACCTGTACATTTCTCAAAAGTAACTGAAAGTTACTTTTGCGTTAGTTGCTTTTTCTTTTTTAAACAATCTGAATGCTAAAAGTTACCAGTTCGTGGCAGAAATCACACTTTTCTCCTATTCATTTCAACACCCACAAGAGAGTGTGAGGCAGTAGCAGAAGGTACAGCACAAGGCAAGACTTAAACCATGTGACACTCCTCCTCTACCCTTTAGTGAAATGAATCCCTGTAACTCCAAAAGTAACCAGACATTGCAGTTACATCATGAAAGCAGTGACATTATCATTTGTTAAGGTGCTGTCATGATGTAATGCAGTTCTGGTTTAGTATGGCAAGAAGGAATTGGCCACAAGTAACTAGTTTTTGTAATTACTTACTGCCAAGACCTGCTAGGTCAATACTGGTAACGGCAGGCAAGCTGGGAAAATGTGTCAGCTTGTCTGCCATTGCCTTTGCTGATTTTTTCATTCTGAGGAAATCCTGAGGAAGTTTTGGAAGTCATATTAGGATTTCCCTAGAACACAACTTGAAATAATTCTAGCAGAGAACATGGTCCATATCTAGTGGTGGACTAAAAGGGGGTTCGGGTGCATTCTGTCCCTAGCGCAAAACGTAAGAGGGCACAGTGGTGATTCATCACTCCTTCCTCCATCCCTAAGGTGTCACAAAAAGGAAGAAAGACTCAGCTGTGAGTAATGGCAAACTGAGCAGCAGATACTCATAATCTGCCTGAAGGCAAGCTGATCTCTTCCTCTTCCTCTCCTTCTGCTTGGAATTAAATTGATTTGTCAGAAAAGAAGTCACCTGTCAAATTATGGGGACTCCATGAATTTCATAGCATTCTCTCTCGGCAAGGAATACCCAGAAGTGGTTTTGACAGTTCCTTCCTCTGAAATATAGCCTACAGCACCTCATATTCATTGGCAGTATCCTCTCCAAATACTTGCCAGGGCTGACCCTGCTTAGCTTTCAAGATAAGATGAGATCTGGTGTCTAGGATGTTTAGGCACTGGAGTTTTAATTCTCCTTATTCAGCATCTTTTCTTTCATGCAGAATAGTGAGTACAATGGAGATTTCAAGGATTGGAAGGGAGGTATTATTCAAGGCTCATATTGTAGGGCTCTGTTACCCTGATTTCTGGGGTCCCTTGGGGGACACCTCAATATGCTCCACGTGATGGGGAATGGAAACTAGCCAGAGCACAGGCAATAGCAATACGAGAGGCAGGGTAACCTAGCGGGGTCCTTTTACCCAGTGTTTACAGGGTCAGGCCAAGCCAAAAACCAAGTGAAATTATCTAATAAATGATTTTATTAAAAATAAAGGCTTGCACACGTACACACTTACGCACTCACTCACTCAAGACCTAACGAGAAATAAAAGGAGAGGAAATTGGATAGGGGGCTTTTGAGGTTTATCGCTGGGGAATACTGCACCTGGTCCTGAAGTCCGGAGGTCCGAGACAGCAGCGGACAGAGAGATGAGACTCAGCACGTGGAGGGCTGAGGGGACAGCTCAACGGACAGAGCGACGGTCTGCTGGGAAGCTGGGAGTGATTCAAAGAGCCGCTCAAAAACTGGGTCTATTTATGGGGGAAAAGGTACCCGGAGGGCTAATCCTTCCCGGGGAGAACAATAGGTGGAGGAGCTAAAACAAAGCTCCAAAATGTCAACGCTTTGCACGATTGGATTTTGCCAGGGTTGTCAAAGCCTCAGCTGTATGTAATTCGTCCTTGCTTGATGGGCTGTGTGTCAGATGCATTAATCCCTTCAAGCTGGCTCCTCAGGGCTGAGGACCCTTTTTGTATTTTAAGTTTTACATGTCTGGAGGTCTCCTGGGGCTACGTGACTATGGATTTACTGGCCTGACCAGGTTTTTCCTGTTTCCGGCCATTCGACCGTGCCTGCCTACGTGCTCGTTCAGGGGACCTCTCAAGCATGTGGAGATAATTTTAATATTAAATTGTAGACCCCGGGATAGGGTTATCTACCACAGTAACAGCTCCTATAGAACCAAATAGGCCAGATTAAATCCAGATTGTTGGCATTCTACCTAGCACCCATTTGAGCCATTAGCTAGTCCAGATTTTAAGATTTCATTAAAAAGAATAAGGAAAATATAACCATAATCCAGGATTATGCCCTGCCTACAGAGGCAGAAGAAAGAGAAATGGAAAGATTCTATACTGAAGTCCAAGGGCAAAGATTGTTGGAGAATTTGGCCTAGGACTGAGGAAAGAAGCAGAAGAGCAACTGATTGAATTTTTTGAGGTCAATAGTTTGTTCACTGCAATCTCATTTTTCAGGCAACCAAAGAAACAACTGTATCGGCCTTCTGATGGCCAATGTAGGAATCAAAAAAGGTAATCAGAAGAAGAAGACAGAGAAGCTGCATTCTTTCTGTCAAAACAAGACCAGGAGCAGCTGCAGCATCAACAATGAACTGCTAATATCAAAAAACAGAGTAAACCTAAAGAAGAACAATAAATCAAACATCTGGTTCCAAAGAGCAACAAAACAGCCATTTCTCTGCTCCAGAGAGCAGCACAGGCTTTCCTGGTGAGTTGCATTGTTGCTTTTCGCACAATCTCCTGAGGCTGACAATGTACTCTGCCTAATAGAATGGCCAGTCCTAGGGTCTCAGGTATCCCCTTTCATACAGGAAGTCCCATAATGGGTCTATATGGGACATACCAAATCATATACTTTTGAAGTGGAGAGAGCAGGTGCTATCCATATTCCAGACAGACCAAACCCTGAGCAATTGGTATGCAGCGATCAGGCCAAAAGCTGGAGGTTTACTTGCTGGGATCATAGCTGGCATGGCACTGCTTTTCCTTCTGTTCAGACCCTGGCAGATTAGTTATCGGATCTTGTGGGAGCCTGGAACTCTTGCAAGAGGCTGTTCCCTTTCAAGACATGAGTTGTATAGGTCTGCCTCATATGTACTGGCTAGTCTTGAGCTGTCATAGCAATAGAGAGGTGGTGACTTATATTGAGCTTCAGAAAACCTGGCAAGTCGAGCCATACCTGAATAAAATTTAAGAATTCCTGGACAACAGGAGGGCTGCACTGAGACTAATGGAAAGTGACAAAACATAGTTTATGAGTCATGTTCATGTTCATGTAGAGTAACTCTGGATGCAGAACTCTAAAGAATGTAAACATTTACTGTAGAAATTGCATTATGACCCTATCAGAGAGTGGAGAGGACAATTCTTACAGTGTTTAACAGGAATTTCTTAACCTGCATGGGGACTGTGGAGTTATTTGAAAAATAAGTCCATGGATAATTCAGTCAGGAAGTTACAAACAAAACACCAAGAAAATTATGCTTCTTCTTGGGTCATCTGCTTGTTATAGAGTCTCTTGAGTGTAAAAATAGTATACAAAAGGCTTCATTAATATTGAAGCTAAACACAGCTTCCCAGCAGTGAAAATCCCATAGTTCTTTGTATTGGCCCAGTTAGCTCACTGAGCATTGGCAAGGCATAAAACATTGCAATGCAATGCAGAGGCCCTATATCACAGAATTGTGCAGGCCTTCAGATGTTTTCGGGATGGAACTCCCAGCATTCTGTATCATTGGCTATGCTGCTTAGGGCTGCTGGGAGCTGCATTCCACCCACATCAGGAAGCCTATACGATTCCTGCCCCTGCCTACTAACAGTCTCAAACCAAAGAGAAATTCCTACATGTCACTACAAGTCCCCATTCACCAAACACAATCCTTTACGCATCACAAAAAGATCAGCTTGTTCCGGTTGGGTTCAACAGATTCCTTTTGTAGTGTTCAGTTCAGGATCAATCTAGTGAGGCATTTACGTCTGCATGCATTTCACACATTCACACATGCAATTAAAAAAATCTTTGCAGATTTGGAAGTAACTTGCAGGCATAGTTGCCTCTTGAGAGAAATAAAATACATTTTAGCTTCTGCACTGGGTATACAGTATTAATAACATGTATTAGAAGCATATATATTAGTTTATATGTATAACACATATTTTAGACACATTTACACATATATTTCAGTATATTTTATATTTGAGTTTCTGTAATACACTAAGTCTAAGAAAACAGCTTTCTAAAATTGGCAGCTGAACAAAAGAGGGCCTCAAAGACCTTGGTTTTTAGGGTGACTGGTGTGTTTCAGACCTTGTTGATAACAACTTACCAGACAGGACAAGGCTGTCTGTAAGGAGTAAACTGATTGATAGGGACATACCAGAACACAAAGGGGTGCTTTGAAACTGCTAATGAGACACCTTGATTGTAACATGAGAAATAAAGATACACAAGGGGAAGACATGGGCAGCTCATGATCATTCCTTTTAAGGAAAACTGTAAATGAGAGTAGTGGACACTACAGAGTGGGGAGGGGGAAATGTAAACTGAGGCAGGACTTCTTAGGCAAACCTGATAGGCTGTAAACTATGGAGTCCTATCTAGTGGGATCCCAGGGGAGGGAAAACCTGTGACGGGGACAGGTAATGAAACATGAGGTATTCAATACTGGGATGTGTTGTTTTCTCTGGGGAGCACCCGCTTCTGCAGAAACGTACTTTTAATAAACGTTAATGCTTCAGCCGATCCTGTGCTAAATTGTTTCATTAGTCTTTTCAGCTGTTTCTCACACCTTTCTTGAAGAACGAAAGGCTGACAGGTTTAAGACAATAAAATTGTGGGGGGTTTTGTGCAAAAAACAACCTTTACAATTGGGAGGAACAGTTATAATAAAAAAGGGTGCCCTTATCCTCTTAGGTTCATTGCAGATCAAGGGTAGGCAACTGTGAGGGGGCCAGGGATCAATCCCCCCATCCTTTCCCTTGGGCTGCACTCTAGCATGCCAAAGTACCTCTGTTTTTCCTCAGAGTTCTTCTCAAAATGATGACTGGCAGAGATATATCACTTCCTGTCACCATTTTCAGAAGGCTTTAAACAAAAAACAGGTGTATTTGGGACTGTGGGAGAGGTTCTGGGTGTGTGTGGGCATTTTTTATGCATTTTCAAATGCTGTGTAATTTTTGGCAAAAATACACCTTATCCATGGAGGGAGCAATGTGGACTGGTGGGGTCCAGGGCCTGCATGGGCCTGCAGGCTGCACTTTTCCCACACTTGTGTTAGACTATTGTTCTGAAAATGACAGAAAGCATAGAAGGGGCCTTAAGCGTGAGACCTGCAGCTAATGACAAACACTTTAATGTATTTTCAAAGAAGAGTATTTTTACACTACACTGTTATAGTGCTATTATTCCACTTTCAACATCCTATGGACTCCTGGGGCCTGCAGTTTAGGGAGGGGCATTTAGAATTCTCAACCAGAGAGCTCTTTGGCCTCAGTAAACTACAAACCCCAGAATTCCACAGGATGTTGAAAGTGGAATAATAGCACTATAACAGTGTGGTGTGGAAACGACCCAAGAGATCTCTGTCTCAAGAACAGCCTAAACATGACCATTGCCATGTCTTTTACCTTTACACAGCTGATTTACAATAAATAACAGGCAGAAGGAGGAAACCAAACTATAGCAGTAGTAGTTCCTAATTGGAACTGAACACTCCTCCCACTTTTGTTTCCCACTCCTCTCTTTCTTCTTGGCCACCAGCTCTGATACACTTCTAGTTGTTCCTTGCAGCAGCTCATCTCTTAAAGGAGACTAATCTGCACGTGTGTCGATTTACAGAAGGTCTTTCTTTCCTCTCTTCAATCAGACCTGGCTTTTAAACACATCAACCACCATCCACTAGGAGTGGGGTTCTTTGCCGCTTGGTTATAATAAAACACCTAACTTTGGGAGTGGTGCTTTCTTGTAGCTTTTGCCCTGCAAAAAAATTTCTCTTCTTCTTTCCCTCCTCCCAAGTAGTAAGGCGTTAGGGGTGGTGCATGTAACTGACTCTTCTATGTGGCTTTTTAGATAGAAACTGATAATGATGCTAGAGAAGGCATCAGTATCCAGTTTCTAGGGAGCAGCTGCTCTGAAAATTATTGTTGACGCAACTCTACCTTTCCATGGGTGATGGCTACGAGAATGAAGACTACCAGAGCAACAAAATTTTGGAGGAATTGTCTCACACCTCAGAAGCATGCTCAGAACTGGGAAAAGCAGGTAAAGATAAAATAGAGGGTGAGAGGAGAGGGAAGGAAAGGGGGCTGCCTACAGGGCTGCGTTAGTCTACAGATGAGAAATTGGGTCTCCTGGGCAGAGTGTAGATGTCCTACTTGGTATTAACTTCCTTCTCCTAACTGCAGCCTTATGCCTCCCCCTCTAAACTATGCTGTGGGTGTCATTTGTTGAAATTACATTTTTATCAGTGTTGTTTCTCGAGCTAATGGGTATCTCAATGGATGATCTTTACCCAAGTGCCCTGAAAATCTTTCTCATAGGACTCATGACAGACGAGTGGTAGAGCAGAGTGATGGAAGGTTTCCGTCCCCCCTGTTCATAAGGCTAGCCTTATCTTTTAGGTGGCCCCTCTAGGTTGATCTTGAAAGAGTTGATTCCTTTACCCCGGCCCTAGGCAGCATGGCAGCCTCTCAATCTTGATGGAGGAACCCTTCTCAGGTCAAGCTTTAAATCCAATTTGGCAAGGATGCTATGGGCTGCATCCGAGCAGTGGGCAGAACTAGAAGTGTGGTGCACGGAAAAATTAAAGCAAGTGGGACCAGATCTAAATCTGATCAGTTTCTTCTAGCATAACAACTTTTAGGAATGCAAAACTTTCTGTCTGCACATTGGACCTAATTATGCGCTGTGCAAAATATTCCCAGGCTGGAAAGAAGAATGCAAATTTTTGAAGGAGCACAAAGCACATCTCATTTTCCTGCAAGATGTCCCCCATTTTGAACAGTCTATTAGCTCTTATCCTTGGCAGTGGATAAGCACAGAAGAAGTCTTGGATATGTGCGTGGATGCGGAACTCCCATGGGCTGGATTAGGCCCATGGGCCAGGGCTGTCCCCTCCCCTTGCACAAAGAGTGTCCATTACTCCATCTTTCTTTAAAACCAGATACTACACTTGCTTCCTACCAGATTCCCAGCTCTGTCATCCTTTGAGAAAACATCTGTGGCATGGAACTGTATCTTGCAAACTGATACTTGAAACATGTGTAGATCATGATCTGGGATAACTGCACACACCAAATACATGCATGTGAAGTGGGTAGGAGAAGAACAGAAGTGGCATGTCAATTTCAGGTTTTGTCTGGCTTTAAAGAAGCTCTCCAAGGTTCTGAAGCCTGGATTAAAACCTGGAATGGCTTGGCTGCTCCACTGATATGGAAACCACCAGCCATCACTGGGAAATGTTAGAATCTCAGTGTGTCAGTATGTAGTTAGAATTTGTACATGGTTTTTCCTGCATGGAAGTTGTTTTCATGGCAGGTGTTTCCCAGAGAATATAGGCCATGATCACTGAGAGAACAATGTTCTTCCATAAGTGTTAGAAGAAAGGAAATGCGCAGCTGAGAACATAGAGCAAGATCACCCAACCAGAGGGTCCTGGCAGATTCTTTAGTACCAAAGTACCTGAGCAATGCCTCTCCTGTCCCTAGGATCATTGCCTATTAGTGGTGAAGAGTCTCAGGAGGACTATAAGTACACCCCAGATCCTGACATGCTGATGCGGAAGTTACCCAAGAAAGGACCCAAAATAGAGCAAGGTGAGAGATCAAGGACGACTATGTTGAAACATGTGGGAATATGCATAATATGTAATTCTGTATATTTAGAATGATATTTCCACAAAAAACAGGCTGAGTTCAAAGGCTGAGAATTGCCCAAGCACTCCAATTATCACCCCATCTGCTTCCTGCTGCTGTTGCTGCCCCCACCTTCATCACCGCTCTGCCACTCACCTACCCCCCAGTCTCATGTGCAGAAGGGTTCTGTGGATCGCAGCACTGAGACCACCTGGTTCTGAAGGATCATCAGAGTCCAAACTTGGGAAAACAATCAGCTCTGAAAAGCTATATAAAGCAGCAGCTGCTCTGCAGAGTGGCAAGGCAGCAGGCAGAGAGAACAGCAAATCCGTTGATCCCAAAAGCGTGCTGCAGCCACTGCATGTTGCCTGAAGGAACGACTGTACCCCCTGTTCACACACCGTTCCTAATTTTTGCTTGCTGTAGTTAGGATTAGAAGGATCACACATGCTTTTGGACAGCTAGATACCAAGCGGAGGACAATATACCACAAGGACCCAACTGCAAGGCTTTTAGCAAACTCTTTGAGGAGCTCTGCTGCACAACCCAATCTGTTTTTCTTTTATTTCCTTCTGGTTCAAAACATATGGGATAGATAAATGAGTGGGTTGTCATGGGGCAGATTTGGGGTCTTAGAGAACACTTTCAAAATCCATATTCCAATTAAAGAATTTCATTAAGATTTAAGGCATGAGTAAGGAACTACTCATCGGAGGGGCTAGGCCAGGTGATCATCCGTGGGTGTAGCCATGTTTGGTGAAATTGCTTTTGGACCCAACTTTGCTTATTCTCCCACTTTCCCTGCACAGGAAGGAGGGAGGGTAAACAACATTCTCTCAATGCTGGCAGGTGGTGGCTGAGCCCTGAATTCAGCACTCAGATGGCACTTGCAAATGCCAACCCAGCCAGAACATCCTCACTTTGGTCCCTTCTGCCTTCCCTGCACAGGGAACTGACAAGAGAAGAAAAAAACTCCCGGACAGCAGTTCCAGATGCTGCCAGTTGCAGCAGTGCCTGGAAACCTGCGAATGTCTCAACGTGCCAGCTGGGTATGGAAAAGGAATCCCCTGCTATCTTGGATCAGTGATTGGAAACAGTATGGACACCTTTTCTTTTGTCTGTATGAGGAGATGGTTCTGGTTGCTCCATGGCCTAGATTAGACGGTATATCAAAATAAACAGGAAACACTCTCAATAATCTGACACTTAGGCTATCCTAAAGAGAGGTTTTCATGCACCAGCTGAATGGCTCAGCCAAGGTTCACCTGAGGAAGAAGGCAATAAAATGGGTTTCCCATGGCCTCCTTTCATCCCTTCTATTAGCCTATATGAGTCAGATAGGAGGTATGATGGGGAAGAGTTGTCTTCTTGGTTCCCGGCAGAGAAAGTTTGTTTGTGGGATGTGGGTGGGGAGGCCCTCCATCCTGTGTATAGGAGTGGTTGGGTGTGTAACAAGAGGGAAACCATGTGATGATGATTTTAGGTCACTAGTGCCAGAGAATAGTGGATTGTGGTTGTTCTTTTAAACACAGCCACTGTAGTTTTAGCGTGTCCTCACAGGGGTCAATGCTTTTATAGTTAGAGCTTGGGAAATTAGGTCTTTTGGACTAAAACTCCCAGAATTCCTACACAACAACATGGAGCTTCTGAGATTTTCTCTGCTCCTCCTTCACTTCAGAGCCCAGGGCAAATAACCAGGTTCCTTACCCCTATGGGTGTAGCAATTCTGCAACAACTAAAATACCTCTTCTTTTTCTACAACGAGGCCATTTCCACACTAGAGGCCATTAGTGCAATATACTGTTGCAATGCAGCATTGCCATTTGTGTGATATTGTCGGGTTAGGGATGGTGTTTTTGGCATGCTTCTGACATCAGTGGATGACTAGCGGTATTGCCAATGGTGTTCCTTCTGCAGCACAGCATCCTTGGCCACTCCCTGTACCCACCTTCCCCTCGCCCCACCTCCCGTGATTGGTTGGGTTTTTTTTCCCCTTTGGAAGCTGTACTAAACCCTGTAGTACGCTATTGTATTTTCATGCTACAATGCCTAATAATATATTAAAAAAATTAAAAGTGTTAACTCAAAGGAGGACTTTCAAATAAACACAGAGAGGTGATAGACACTGAGAGAGGGACAAGCTGGGCACACCCACAGCTCGCCCAGTGCTGGATCTGCCATGGCTGGAAACACTATCAAGCGCCATAACAGTTCTGCACTGAGCTGGCTGAGGGGATTTAAGTGCTAAGGGAGGCTCTTAATGGATTTTTTTTCTGGAAATAGAATAGTGCACTTTGGCAACATTTGGGGACAGAATAGCAGCTGGATAGCGACATTGTGTGGAAATGGCCCAAGACTGTATGCTCTTCTTTACTTGCAGATCTATTTGAATCTGGTATCGACAACTGGAAAGAATGGTGGAGATCCCCCAGTATCTTCGCCTATGGACTGGCCCTTCTCTCTCTGATCATGGCAATTACTTCCCTCATCTTAGCCTCTTTCAGATGTAAGTTTAGCTTTAAAGCTGACCCCTACCTCAGGCTTCTTTCCTGCATAGAGTATTGCCCCAAAAAACCAAACCCAACCTTCTACTTCTCAGCACAGTGCTAACTCAGTCCTAATATGCATGCTTGATTTCATTGAAAAGGTCTGGGGGCAGACTTGGGGCAAAACAGAATTTGGGGCAGAACAGAAGAAGACAAAATCTTGATCTTTTCAGCACTTGGAACCCCCTCTCTTAAGGTATTATAGGGAGTATGAAATCTAGGAATCTTCAGTCTTGCAAAAGTGCACAGGCTTGTTCCTGTACCCTCCATGTAGTGTCCATACATGTGTGGGCCCCTTTGCCCCTCCAGACCTATGCCCATGGCAAGGCCCAGCAGCAGCACTAGTAGCTGGGTCCTTACTCCAAACACCCAGCTCTTTGCTCTTGCTCACTCTGAAATGAGGATAGCTTGGGCAAGGTATTTTTTGGACTATTCTTTCTAGAATTCTCCAGCCAGCATGGTCATTGGGTTTCAGGGAACTGTCATTCAAAAAAGTAATGTTCCCAAGCTGTGGCTGTAGAGGCCCAGCTGTGCTCCTCTTCCTCCCCATAGTGTGGCCGAAGTTGCAGAACTGTTGGTAGCCTGGAGTTGGCTGATCAGACAGCCGGCTTCCTCATTGGCTGAACTGCAGATGCTGCTTACTTTGCCCCTTTCAGTCTGTTACCTGATGCAAGTGGCTCATCTGGTCCTGTGAGATCAGGCTGGCTATAAGTACCATCTATTTTATTCATGCCTGAAATCCTATATTGCCCTATGAGGAGGAAGTTGTTGTTGTTGTGTGCTTTTAAGTCATTTCTGACTTATGACAACCCTAAGGCAAACCTACAATGTTGTTTTCTTGGCACGATTTGTTCAGAAGGGGGATGCTTTTGCTTTCCTCTGAAGCTGGGAGAGTGTGACTTGCCCAAGATCATCCAATGGGTTTCCATGGCTATGTGAGGATTCAAACCCTGAGTCTCCAGTGCTCAAACCACTATATCATGCTGGCTTTCTGCTGTATGGGGTGGTGCCTTCAAGTCATTTCTGACATATGGCAACCCTAAGGCAAATCTATCACAGAGTTTTCTGGGGCTGAGAGTGTGTGATGTGCCCAAGGTCACCCAGCAGGTTTCCATGGTCAAATGGGGAATTCAACCCTGGTCTTCAGGGCCATATGCTCAGACCACTACACCAGGCTGGCTCTTATCATGTAAGGTAGAGGATCCTAGCAGCAAGAGAAGCCTGTCTCCTTGTGGTGACCCGTAGAGATGGGAAATGTTACCTCTCTGGACTACAGTTCTCAGAATCCATCACCCAGCATGGCTGTTGAAATTTGTAGCCCTAAATAATAGCTTTCCCAAGCTCCTTGTATAGCGCAATATGAATTTGCCAGAAGACTGTGTATGTTCATTTGCTGAGTGGCCATCGCTACCTGTTAAAGATGGAACATTTAAGATGCATCACTTGTCCTATGTTGGATTCTTTCAAGGCTCTGTGTCTTGCAGGCTTCCCATCATGTCCCTTGGAGTGGAACATGTTTCAGGAGAAATGCTACTACTATGCCCTAGAAAAATCCAATTGGACAACTGCCAGGCATACCTGCCAATACCTGAATGCAGATCTGATAGTGATTGGCAGTGAAGAGGTACAGGTGAGCTTTCCCTGTGTGTCTCCTGTAGCAAACAGAACAAATACAAGAGGACAAGTATGTTCTCTTGTGTTTGCCAATTGTTAGAATTTGTTGTGCATCAGTGCGTTTCAAAGAACTCAACTTGTTCCTGCTTCCGGAGCTTGTTAGCAGATATCAGGGGAAACACATTTCTGCTATTTGGTCTTTCTCATGGCACTGGATAGACCAGAAGTATTTTTGCAATCTGGCTCATTAGTTTTATGGAAATTTAAAGTGTAAGATCCTTCTTGCCTTTCATTTGGCAAGTTTACTGTGTAAGGGTTTATGTTTTTGTGTTGTTCATGCAGAATAGAGGAACATTTTAATCTCCCACTGTTCTTTGTGATTTTTTTCCAGCAGACAGTGTCAACTTCCAGAAGTCCCGGCCAGCATGGCCGATGAGGGGCAGAATGCGAGACTAATGCATTGGGAGGACCAAAGATTCTCCAGCTGTGTCAATGTTTTGTTTTCTCTAAGCTTAACCTAATGGTTTTAAAATGATTTCAGCTAAATGCAATTGCATGGAACAATCTGATTAAGAAGTTATTTCACAGGGTCTAGAATGATAACTGTACAGATGGGTTTCTGGCCAGGAGCAACACAGACGTTATTGTGCAAAGACTGGAAGTTACAAACCTTAATCCAATTTCTAAAATAGATCCATTAATTTAGTTACTTAATTGCTGGCCTATCTTTCAGCGGTTGATTTAGTGGGTCCCCCCTAGGCAGCAATTGTAGATTGGATTTAAACCACTGTTGGATTACATTTTCTTCCTCCTCCTCCTTCTTCAGAAGTTTCTCAAATATTCTAAGAACAAAAAACCCCACAACTATAAAGGAAAAAAGCAGAAACAACAAAAAACAGCAAAAAACAAAACGGAACGTAGATACATTGAAAAAGATGACATTTACAAAACAATTTTAAAAACACAAGACTGACTTCCTACCCAACCAGTGTCAAGTGTTTCCTAACGATTTTCTTATCATGGAATATGGGTAGGCTAAACAAAATCTCTACAGTGAAATAAAACTTTTCGCACATCTTCTTGCACATCTACATCTTTCCTCACTTCTGGGCCATTGGGCATAATAGCTATGATTTCTAGGATTTACAGTCCAGCAACATCTGGAAGTGAACACATTTCCCATCCCTGTTCTAAAATGAAACAGTGGCCTCAGTCCAATTGCTAGTGGTGGCTACAGTGATCCACTGAAACAATGGTATATAGGTAAGTGTGGAGTTGCCACACTTATTCCAACTGGGATTAGCAATTAGGTTTAGTTCTTCATTTTTTCTAGAGTCTTTTTGACTCAGGCTAACTGAATTAGACATGCATGAGAAATGGCGGCCAAGGGGACCAGGGAAATTCCTGGAATTTGTAATCCATTCTTTTTTAAAAAAGGCAGGATGTTGGGTACATAAATCATCCTGAGCAGCCACATAGTCCTTTTCTAAAATTTTTAGAGTTGCAAAGCTGCTGAAGAACAGGAATTGAGCCATTCATCTACATGACCCAATCCACCCAAAAAGCATCCTGCTTAATAACCCTCTCAGACTTAGCAGTGGCACATTTACCTGGGCAACTTTTTCTTATGCTATTCTGTCCTCCAACCTTTCTGCAAGGCACAGCCTCAGCACTACATCTGCAGAAGGTCCACTCACATTGTGTACTGCTGAAAACTTTGGGATGTCATCATGGGTCCTTAACCCAATTACTTCACAGACTATGAACATGTAGCAGCAGGCAAGTAGAAATCCTCTTCTTCTGTCTTCCTTTCCTAGGATTTTCTTGTTTATAGTATCACAGTGGAAGGCTTGTATTGGATTGGCCATGATGTCATCGAACCCCAAAATACCTGGAAGTGGGTGGATGGATCTGATTCTTCTTATACGTGAGTGATATTTTTGAATAAGCTTCCCTCTGATCTGTCACAGTGTAGTTCACCAGGTTAATGTACAGTTTTCAGTTGATAAGTAATTTAGTATTTTGATATATACTTTCCTATTCCAGCATGCTTTTAGGAACTGACTGCAACTGGCTTTTAATAGCATGTTGTTTTGTTGTTTTTATATCCTCTCTTTTAATCCATTTTTAAATGGTTTTATTTCCAATGATTGTTTCATTGCTTTTAAAAAATAACCTTTGTATATTATTACTCGGGGTTTTGTATATTTTTAAATCTGTCCTCATTGTAATCTGTTCTGGTTTTAAAATTCGGAAAGCCCCCCTGAGTTGAGAGAAAAGGAAAAAGGTGGGATATGAATGAATAATATATTTACCCCTCCAACAAATTATAAAAACATAGCCAGTCAAACAACCCCTACATTTTACATCATACATCCAATAGGGTAAGAAATTAATAAGACACTGTTCAACTAAAATCTGTTTCTTTTTTTTTAAATCATTTTATTCAAAATTCTCATTATAAAAAACATACATATTCATATTCAATTGTCAGCTTCATTAGAAATATATCTAATCTTCCACATCGATCTAGATTCCATTTTCCAGATTTCTACAAACTTAAGGTACTGTACAACATTATACTGTTAGTTTATCTGATAGTTCTTACATTTCATTCTTCGTATTTCCGCTTCATGATATATACCTGTCGCCCACACGTAATATAACTTTAATCATGAATTACGTATTTCCAGCTGTTAAAACCCAGCAATTACCCGTTACAATTTGCCATTCTTTCTGTATCTCATCGTCTGATTTCCCCTTTAATCTCTGGGAGACCATGTCCGCATTTTTATTTTCAATAAATGTAGCCCACCATTGTTCTATTGTAGGTATTTGCTGAGTTTTCCATAACTTTGCATATTCAATACGAGCTGTTGTTATCATGTACAGTAATATTCTCCAATGCTTCTTTATACCAGCACCCTCTATTATATCAGTCATATTTAGCAAATACAATTCAGGTGTCTTAGCAAACTGACCTTTCACTAATGTACAAATCACATTATGTACTCCATTCCAACATTTCTTAGCTTTTAAGCATGTCCACCACATATGATATATCGTACCGACCTCCTTCTGACATTTCCAGCACTGTCCGGTACCTGTATATAAATCCTTCTCAGTTTATCTGGTGTCATATACCATCTGTGAAATAGTTTGTAATAGTTCTCTCTCAAATTCTGGGCTACTGTAAATTTCTGCGTTTTTTTCCAACTCTGCTCCCAAGACTCTAATTGAATTGAATGACCAATATTTTGAGCCCATAAAATCATTGTTTCTGTTATTGTTTCTTCTTGTCTCTCCTGCTGTAATATCTCTTGATGGATTTGAGCAAGAAGATAAGGCGGATTTTCAAAAAGCCATTTAACTACTCCAACTTTCTCTTTTAGTTCAATTCTGTAAGTTTTTATGTCCATATGAAACCTTTCGGTTAATTGTCTATAAGGGAACCAACTCAGTCTTATTCCCTCTTGTTCTAGTTTGTCCCTTGTTTTCATCTTAAAATTATTAGATGCTGATCTCACAAGTATATCATCATACCGCAACCTAAAATTTGTTTCTTTAGTATGTGCGTATGGGCAGGGCCAGCTGACACCGATACCTACCTTCCACGCTGCTCCCGTACCTCATTGTGTGGTGCCTCCCTCTCCTTTCCATACACACTGCACTACTCCCACTGCTTGCCTGCCTACTTCCTTTGAGTGCCCACTCCATAAGGCAGCGCTGGTCACACAAAGTGGCCAGAGTGTCTTGACAGAGAGGTGCCATCCAAAGCTGTCGTTTCTTTACAAGGCCAGGAGAAGCAGGAGTTGAGGTTCTCATATTCCAGGGTAGGCAGGGTCAAGTGGTAAGGTCTACACAGCTTCCCTCCAAGGCCTCATCAGGGCCTGTATCACAAACAGAAAAGGTGAGCAAGAAGAATGCAAAAGCAAAGTCAAAATATATCCAAGATCAAACAGAGCCCTATGGGGAGTAATAATAATGTGAATATCAGGTCATTTCCGCACGCGGCGAGGGAATTGCTCCCTGCCGCTACTCACCGGATCTTCTGTGAGTCCAGTCCGGTCCGGGGTGAGGAGGAGCAGTGCGTGATCGTAGATCCGCACTGCTCCGGTGTCCAAAATGGCGGCTTCCAGTTGGCTGTGGGTCTCGACCAACCGCTGAAGCTCCCCAGCCTAAAGCCCGCCCTCCGCAGATCGAGGCTCACATTGGTGTGAGCCTGCGAATCTGCATCGGAGAACAGGCACGCAATGGCACGCACCGGCATTTTGAAAGACCTGAAAAATCAGGTCTTTCAAAAACACGATGGAGGACCACTTGGGGTCGTTCCGGAGCGGACTGAGGCGCAGACTTACAGTAAGTAGTCCGGACCTAGTCTGCTCCAAGGTGCAGACGTCCTCCGTGGAGGACGCACTGCACCGTTTTATTTACCCCATGTGGAAATGGCCTCAGTGTGAATATTGGGACATAATATGAACCAGCTTCATGCTCCTAGCATTTTACAAATGAAAGCTGAGAAACAGGTGGCCAAGAAACAACAGAATGTGGCGAAGATGGCAAGGGTTATTAATAAGGCAGAACAGACAAGCCAGGACATACTACTGCAGTTTGCTTTGGCCTGAGCCTATTGGGAAGGGCAAGACTCTGCCTGCTCCTCTCCTCTCCTTCTGCTGAGTTAAGTGAATGCAAACAAATTTTGCACTTTGAACTCAGTTCAGTAACTGTAGTAAGTTTAATGGTAATGGAAGAAGTTCACTTTTTAAAGTGTGCTAATTTAAACACCTCTCCTGGGAGTAGCTGAGTATACTGTTTGGCCAAAGCCATACATGGTCTGCAATTGCTTGGGTCCACTTTCCCATTCTGGGCCATTTCTGCACTACATTCTTACAGCGCGATGATTCCGCTTTCAACATCCTATGGAATCCTGGGATTTGCAGTTTAGGGAGGGGCCAGCCGGCCCCTCCCTAAACTGCAAATCCCAGGATTCCATAGGATGTTGAAAGTGGAATCATCACGTTATAAGAGTGTAGTGCAGAAATGGCCCTGGTTTCAGTCCTGCCTGACAGCAATGCTTTCTAAAAAGTCAAAATAATTCATAGTCCACACTTTATTTTTCATTATGTCAGCATGTTGCTGCTTCTTTTGCCATAATGAGGTCTTCCTTAGGAGAAGCATCCATCTTGTGGTTTCTCCTAGGGCTTGTACAAATGGGCCAAAAAAGCCTTAGGATTAGGTAGGAGCTGCACCTGTACTTAATGGGACTTTTATAATGTCCTTGTCTATTTCTTGTGATTTTCCATGACTAGCCATGACTTTTTAAACCCAGGGCGGGGGATGTTATCCTTTTTTTTCTGTCCCAGGAGTTCTGAAACAGGCAGTGGTAAATTCCTACATAAGTATCTTGTCTCTGTTCCTCCTGCTGTATTTTTGGGCAGCCTCTCTGATGACTTGTTGAATGAGGGTGTGCACTCTCTCATTTACATTTTTGGTTACCAAACTGGATGTTTCTTCTCCCCTCCCATCTTTCCTTTACAGTTTAATGCTGAAGTGGTATTGCACTTTAGCACCATGACTACAAAAACTTTTTGTTAAAAAAAAATTAAAACAAAAAAAGGGTGCTGGAGGATAAAGTTTCCACCTCTCCTTCATTTCGGGGTGCATCTTATATGCCAGTACATCTCATACACTCACAAATAGTATTTGCCAGTGTATAAATGAGGTATGTCTTATATGCTGACATGTCTTATACACCAGCAAATATGGTAATTGTGATGAGGTTCTGCTTCTGATTGCTGTATCCTTGCTCAGTGGTGTGACAGAGGTGAAAACATCCTCCTGCACCATGGTTGTCACCTGAAGAGGCCTCCATCTGATCATCATCACAACAATAGTACCACAATCATAACCTCATAATTTAAGTGAATATGAAACAATTATGTAACTCTAGGCCCTTTCTGCAACTTACCTGCATCCGGCGCGGTCGCACGGGGATCACGTGAGCAGCCTCTTCCATGAGGCTCTCGTGTCCGCGCTGCTTCTGCTTTGCAGGAGCTGCCTGCTGGCTGGCAGGCAGCATGAGGGCTCTGCCTCTTCCTTCCGCAGCACAGCCGGGTATTTTCCCAGGCTGCACTGGGGAAGGAAGCACAAGGGCCGTGGCTCCGGAGGCTCCGCACACAAGGTAAGTGCGTGTGGGGCCCAGAGCGATGTGCGATCACACACCATTTTTGGCTAAAAGCCAAAAATGATATAGTGCGCAATCGGTGCCTGCTGGCCCTGGCAGCATGGCGTGATTGTCAGGACGTCGTCTGAAACGCTCCTTGCAATCGCGTGGTTCTCTGGAGGCCCTTTCTCATGACAAATGCCATGCAAAAAGGGCCTAGGTTACAAATCCATAGCTGCAAATATAGAATGCCGGCTTTTGTATTTTAATTGAAAGTGGGGATTTTTTATTACTGTAATTCCTAAAAATTAAAACTCGGATGACATAACTTCATATCAGCAGATGTCCTTGCTTTGTTTCGAATTAGTGTTTAAACACATAATTGTTGATTTTTAAAGATATATTTTGATTCCTCATGTATCTTGAAAATTAGATAGACTAGTCAACAGAGGGTGAGATCCTGCATCAGGAGAAGTAGCTATGACTACTTGTCATAGCTATATCTTCTCACCGAAATCCACCTTAAACGCCATGCAACACCACCAGTGTAGGGATTTCTGAGGTCCTGGGGAGTGGGGCAGTGAGTGAAGAAGCATTTCTCTCTCTCCCAGCAGCAAGGCACTTTCTGACAGGCAGCTGCAGAGACCCCTGCAAGGTTCTCTTCCAACTGTTCATTGCAAAGCGGTATAAATAGTATACGACGGAATCTTGTACGGTAATTATGAACACATAACCTGGAGTTATGCACTTGTGACTGCTACTTATTCATGGTCTGTATCTAGCAATTAGTTTTTGGGCTATATAGGGGCCATGAAAATCCCTCAGTCTGCTCTTATTGGGCAACAACCACTGTGATCAATGGGAGTCTGTTCTCCTTTTGCTCGAGAAACAGCTGGCTGCCATTTCTGTCCCCCTTGCATGAGCAATCTCTGGCATGAGGGGGAATAGAGACAAGGATGCTGTTTCTGCTTGTCACAATGGTAATCACCCATGGGAAGGATGGAAACAGTAGCCAGCTGCTTCCTGAATGACAGGGAAATTGATCTCCATCAATTGCAGCAGCTGCTGCCTAGTAAGTGGGAAATGGGAGGAGTGTAGCTGGAATTCATTGCATAACATCATAACTATGGTGCTTACACATATGTAAAAACCATACAGGATTCTGACCACGATCTTTATACTATTTTCTGGGTTTATTAAGAATAAAATCTTGGCGTCAGCATATAAATGGATTTTATACTCTGTGGATCCATTTTTTATTCCTTTTAATCTCAGCTGTAGACCTAATAGCTTCAGTAAGTGGTTTTATTCCTATGGCAAATAGTAGTGGAGATGAAAGATAATTTTGCCTTGTGCCACATCCCAGAGAAAATGGCTGCAAGTCACAATGATTGATAACTGAGTACTGATCATGAACTTTCATGCAATTTCTTAATTATGTTAATAAATTGATTCTCCATATTTATCATTCTAAGTATGTCAGATATATACCCCTGTTCTACATAACCAAAGGCTTTTAAGGCATCTAAATACTTCATTATCTGTAGCAGTTTAATGACTTTTCCATAATGTATAATATTTAACACTTGCCTTGCTACATCAGCTAATAAACTTCTTTTCATAAGGCCTGTTTGATTCATACTGATCTATGATGTAATAAATTGGTTTAATCCTTTGGCAAAAAATGTTCGAAGCATTTTTTTTTATTCTGATTAAGTAATGTTATAGGCCTCTAATCTGCCATCTGAGTGTTAGTACAATTTGGTTTCAGGATGGGTATAGTTTGTACCAATTTCAACTTTTTAGTGTTTCTCCCTCTTTTAAAATGTTGACAAAAACCTATTCTAAATGCAAATTAATCAATTTAATAATATTTTATACAATTCCACAGTATAGCTGTCACTACTTGGGAATTTATTTGCTTTCATATTGAATATTATGTTTCAAGTTCTTTCTCAGAAATCATTGCATTTAGTAACTTTCTGTGTTCCTCTGAAATATTTTTATTTTCAAATAATCTATGTATCTTTGAATGTTTATTTTTGTCATCTCCAGTTGCTCATATTTGTGATTCCCCATAAAATCTTTTGAATGCCTCTAAAATACCACTCACAGAAATCATCAAACTGTCATCCTTATTTTAATGGCTTCCACAAAATATTTATTGTGCCTTTTTTTTATGGCTCTTGATAATGGCTCTTGATCTTGGATTTTTAAAATTATAATATTCATAATAGATTCTTTTTAGGTAAATAAGTTTAGTTTATAAAGAATCAGTATCAAAAATATCTCACTCATTCTTGCTTTTTAATAGCTCTGCATTTTTTTAAATATTAGTCTGTTTAGTAATATTAGGCTGTTAATACTAGTTTGTCTGTTTCTAGGATCAGTTCTTTTTAGATTTTTTAAAGTGAAGCCCCTTCTTTGATCAAATACTCTCCCCCTGTCCCCATACCCGCCCCCCATGCTACAAAGACAAAGCTGTTCTTTCATTCTTTTGTAGCCTCCTGTCTTTCCCATTGCCCTTGTATAGTACAAGGTCAAAGCACTTTATAAGGGCAATGAATGGGAGAAGTCGGTGGCCTCAATCCAACATCCCCTTAGCACAGCGCAAATACTCATGTGTGGACATATGTTACGGCAGCACTATAGAACCCCCAAACAGAATAGCAACATTGCACAACACATGTCAGTGACTGGGTGCCATTCCGAAATGCACAATATATAATGCATAACCACAATGTACAACTTGCAAAGACAAGGTGCAGATGTCTGTGCAACCCTGCTTCCATGGCTGTTAACAGAATATGTCTATCATGTAATGCTGACATTTGGCCCTGTGTGTGTAGCATGACTTGTACATCTATATGTCACTAAGTGAATTCCAGCCAGAGTCTGGGAAGGGCAAGTGAGAAGTGGCTTTTCTTCAAGTAAAGAGGGACCTAGTGCTAGTGGCCTAGCACCAGCAGAGTGTGTGATGTTTGGGCAATCTGTCTGACACTACTGACAGTACCGCCTTCCATTCTATTGCTTCTCAGGACAAATGTTATTTATTTATTTATTTTTTACAGATATTGGGCTGATGGAGGTCAAGAAAATTGTGCTGCCTTAGCAACAGAGGACACCTACCGTTGGAAAAAAATTGCATGCAGTAATGCAAACGTTCGGTTCATTTGTGAAAAGCGCGTGCAACGTGCCTGTGTCTGGCACCACCTTCATAGTTCCTTCAATTGAAATAGTGAGTTTAATAAAAAGTTCTCAAGGCAACCAAAAAACCAGCAGAAAGATAAATAATACAATAAAAATGCAAAATGCCTTGAAATTCCACCCCCAATAACTTCTATAAAGAAAACAATACAAGATGGCCATCATGTATGCGGAGGTTCTGTTTCACAAATCCCTATGTAAAATGAGAAACGTGAAGCATCATGTCCCATTACAGTCAGTGGATGCAACATGTGTGTCCCTACTGTGTCCATTGACTGTAATGGGACACCACACCTCCTACATCCTGGCATTTGTGTGTACAGAGATCGTGCCAGAGGAGGGCCTGCTGTATGGCAAATGTTCATGTCTGGAAGTGCATATGTCACCATCCTGAGTGTGAATCGGTGGACAAATGCAGGAGATGCATGATGCTTGGCATATTTTTACTTCGGCTATATGTTTTTCTATGTCTAGCTAGCCTAAAAAGTTTCTCCACAATTTGTGGGTTTGTGGTACTGTAGTTATGTGCTCCAAGCTACTTTGACTTACAGGAGGCTTATGAATGAGAAACCTACAAGATACCCTGCCATTGATAGGCCTTCTCAGGCCTTCCAGTTTCAGGGCTGTGGCTTCCCTCTCTAATGCGGCCTTTGTCTCTTTCTACTGCCTTTCACTCTGTTGAGCATTATCATCTTTTCTAGTGAGTTATGTCTCCTCACAATGTGTCCAAAGTAAGTGTTTTGTTCTGGAACTGGGTGTCTTTATCTGGTACCAAATACTGTCAAATGTTACCGTGATAAGATAAGCTTTATTGGTGGTAAATTATAAGCAGATGGCATATAGCAGAAAAGCATGCCAATCCTTTTGCTGATGGAATCCAGCATCCCCTCACAGCCAATGGTAGAACTGGGCCCATAATCCACACATTCTACTCAGACTATCCCTTGGCCACTATCCAGTCCTCTGTGACTGGAGCCCTTGGGATGGGGCACACTCTTCCAGGGTGAGACTGATGGAAAATGGACTCTCAAGGGTTATATAGCGCAGAAGTGAACACAGAAATGTGAACCATGTAAGTGTGACCCATCCCTCCATAGCTGTGGGCCAAGGGGTAAAAAAAAAATAGAGCCAAGGTATAGAAAATCTTTAATAATTTTGATGTCTTTATTATTCCATTTAAAAATTTCTAAATCTTCTACAGTCATTATTTTAGTTAATTATTTATTTAATTTTTCTCTTGTTTTTCTTCTTGTAATCCTGCTTTTGCATTTTCTTCTTTAATTTTCATCAGTAATCAGTAATCTTTGCTATTTTCTGCAAGTAATATGAGGTCATCTGCTTATTTTAAATAGTTGATGTTTCCTCCTCCAATTTTCACACCTCCTTCTTCTGAGTCTAATCCTGCTTTCCATATTATATGTTCTGCCTATAAATTAAAGAGATGGGATGATTTAAAATGCAGCTTTGTTTAGATCTCCTTGTCAAATGAAAACTATTCTTCCACTGAAATGAACTATTCTGTTTCTCCATTTTCTGACCCAACAGTATCCTCTTATAGGTTTCCCATTAGGACAGCAAAATGTTGTGGCACATCCATTTCTTTAAGAGTGATCCATTGTTTCATGATCTACACAATCAAAGCTTTGCTACATAGGCTGATTTCCCTCTGAAGTTCTTTGGTACGTTCCAGAAGCCTACATATATTTTAGATTTCACTGTGGCTTCTCCCACCCTGCATTTTCTACAGATGTTCACTTGCAAGGCAAAATGCATAGAAAAGGGAGGAGGAGGTCTAGGGGGCAAAAGGAGCATTCACGCAACCAGATATCTCTTATCACACTGGCTGGGTCAAGATGACCTGCAAGTTACCATGACCAAGAGAGCAGCAGAGGAACAAGAGTCAAACTTTAACCCTTTAGGCAGAGGACCAGAAGGCCTAATACTTAACAGAGTCTACTAATAATAAATCATGGAAGAAACAGTTGTAGGGAACAGGATCTGGATCAGGTTAGGGGAAGCTTTAGAGATCCCTCTGTTTTCACAAATCATGCTCCCTCTCTGAAGCATCATTCCAGGCTCAGAAATAAGAGGTAGTTCTGCGGTTCCTGCCCCTGCTTGATCTGGTTTGATCTGCTTGATCTGGTGAAAATGCAAAACAGCAAGCAGGAGAAGGGGGAGACGAAAGAGAGAGAGAGCAGTGAGTGAGTTCTCACTGCAGTTATAGCTACCGTGGGATTGTTTTTCCAAACATCCCTTAGGTTTCTCACAGGAACTGAGAGACAAACCAGATATTCCCGCCCCTGCTTGATTTCTGCAAGGGCAAAACAAAACAAATCTTCCTAAAATTAACTCATTGGAGCTCATTCCAGTTTGTTGAAGGGGATATAATAGCAAATGAATGTTTTTTATATATGCTGGGGATGTAAGATTGTAAAGCATTTCCCCACCAATGTGTTTTGAAAATCTATCACAATCCCAAAGCAATTTCCATATTTGCCGGTGTGTACGATGCACTTTTCCCCCAGAAAATAACCCTTGAGAATAGGTGCATCTTATACACTTGTATGCAGAGGCAAAATGAGAGGGAAGGGGGGTGGGGGAAGACTTGTGTGAGACCTCCCCCCATTCTCCTCCTCCATTCTCCTCCTCCTCCTCCTCCCATTCATTTTGCCCCAGCACATAGAACTTGCACTGAGGCAAAACTGAAGAGAAGTGAGGGTGAAATCCTCCTTCCTGTCTCCCGTGAGCCTAGCAGTCGGCCAATGCAACCTGCCTCCTCAGCTCCTGGTCCCTTGAGAGTTAAATCTGAGCCAAAGCCAGAGCCAGCACAGGAGGAGGGGGCTGCGGGGGGGTGAAGCAGTTCAGAGCATGGAGGAGAGAGAAAAAACTCTGAAAAGGGCTCACAGTTCAGATGATGAGGCAAGTGAGGGAGATCAGCCTACACAAATTCCCAGGAGGTCAGAGAGAAAAACGAAGGGGAAGCCTCTGCAGCGTTACACTCCCACCTCACACACTGTGCGTGTTTGTTTAGCAAACTGTGAGCCAACTAGTATAAGTACCTCTTATTTTAGGCTGCCCAGTGCAGTCTCTCGTCATTCTGAATGACACTCTGTCCATCTGATTCCCAAATGAGAACTGCCCTTAAGTGCTTACCTAAGCCACAGCACTACTTCTCTTCACTACTCTCTGGACCGGTAAATATCACCCAAATTCCTCAACGTCCTCTATCCCATTTTCATCCCTTTCCTTCAGTTAGTCCTTGTGCAATTGTGTGAGTGTTTGATCTTTTGCATGTGTGTGTGTATCTTGTCAATAAAACACATTTTTAGTTTACATTTTTACTCTCTATTGGTTCTTCTCTGCACGATCACATAAACATGGGTAGAAAAAATACCCCCCTCTCACCAGCCTTCTTTTTTTGAGCTAATTATTCCCCATTTTTGAATGGGGGTACCGGCATCGTTGGTTGGCCCTTGTGGCACTTATGTTTTGGGGTAACACAAGTTACTACAAAAGTCTTCCTAAGTGTTTGTATATATTCTCTAACAGGGTAGGGAGTGGGGGTGGGAGGAATGGCAGGTGACTTTTCTGTTAGAAAATCTACTTCCTTCTTACAGAAGGACGCAGGAAAAGAAATACGAATGCCTACACACACAGATGATCTCAGATAAGATGAGTTCAGAACTAGCCATACAACAGAATGTTCCTGTTTTAAAAGTAATATTTCATCAGACAAACATGCACCGACATTGGATCTACACTGTGTGCCCCCTGTTCTATTCATGTTTTTCTTGATCCTGCTTTAGATGTTGGACTAATCAAAGAGTAGTCCTATCTAGAGGATAGCCACTGAAATTAAGGTAGTTAGGCCCAAACGCTTTAAATTCCATTGACTTCAATGGGCCAACTTTAATACTGAACTGAGCTTATGGTTTTTAATATAGGCAGTCTATCACTGTTTATTTTATTGCATGCAATAACCTCTGTTATTCATTATGACATTAGAAATACTCAACGATAATATAAGAGAAGATGTGACAATAAGAGGAGTCCAGATAAAGAAATATAAATATAAACTCAAAGCCTTTGCAGATGACTCGGTACTTTTTCTTGATGATCCTCTCAAGAGTGTTCAAAGATTGATGGAAATTATTCAAGAGTATGGCGATTACTCTGGTTTCAAGATTAATAAGGAAAAAACAGTGTACATAACAAAAAATATGAGGGAGAAAGAAGAGGCTGAATTCAAACAAACAACAGGATTTAATAAAGGACAGAAAGCCAAATATTTAGGAGTTTGGATTACAAAAAGAAACAATGAATTGTATCACAACAACTATGATAAAAAATGGAAGGAGATAACTCAAGATTTGGCAAAATGAACTCAACTTAAAATATCCCTGTTGGGACGAATATCAGTGATAAAAATGAATGTTCTTCCAAAAATGAACTATCTTTTGCAAAACATACCTATCATTACAAATATTAAACCTTTTGTTCAATGAAAGAGAGACATAACCAAATTTATATGGCAAGGCAAGAAACCAAAAATTAAATGGAGAATTATGACGGACCTAACAGTGAGAGGAGGTCTAGGCCTGCCGGACTTACAGGTATATTACAAGGCAGCGGCATTGACTTGGATAAAAGATTGGATGAATCTTCAACATATGAGAATGCTGGCATTAGAGGGAGCTGATCTAAGAATGGGATGGCACACCTATATGTTCTATGAAAAAGCAGTAATAGATAAAGATTTTACGCATCATTTCGTAAGGAAATCGTTACTTAAAATATGGAGCAAATACAAGAAGAAGAACATAAGGCAGCTACCCAACTTGGTGTCTCCGCAAGAAGCCTTTTTTGGAAGATGGACAGATACAGACAAATGGCTACGATATGAAGAGTTACTAGAAATGACAGAAGATTGCGGTATGAAGATGAAATCAAGAGAGAAATTGGAAATTGAAGGAATAAAATTAAGCTGGTTTCCCTACAGACAGCTAAAGGAAAGATTTCAAATGGACGTACAAACTTATGGAATACAACAAAAGGAGCAAATCCAATTACTGCGATTGTTAAGAGAAAATCCACCACACTTATTAGCACATTTATATCAAGAAATTTTACATCATGAATGCGAGGAGGAGACAGTTAAAGCAGCGGTGATACAATGGGCACAAAATGTCAGACATCCAATACAGTTAGAATGGTGGGAATAGAGTTGGCAATGAACACAGAAATTTACCGCTGCTCAAAATTTAAAAGAAAATTATTATAAACTATTTCATAGATGGTACATGACACCAGAAAAATTAAAGACAATTTATAAGACAAGTACAGGGCAATGTTGGAAATGTCAAGAGAGTTCGGGTACACTATTTCATATGTGGTGGTCATGTCCCAAAGCAGAAAAATACTGGAAAGAAATATATTTTTGAAGATTCAATTTGGGATGATACCTGAACTTTACTTGTTAAACATGACACATATATTAGATGGAATGTCAGTGAAGAAATATTGGAGAATTATACTATACATGGTGACGACGGCCCGTATCGAGTATGCACGACTTTGGAAAAATGAAACTATACCTACTATTGAACAGTGGTGGATAACTTTTATGGAAAATAGAAATGCAGACATTCTTACACAAAGATTAAAAGGGAAATCAGACGAAGACATTAATAAAGAGTGGAAGATTGTTACGGATTTGGGTTGGGTGTGGACAGAAAGCAATGCATAATTCATGATATCAATTACTATACAGGGTAATAATCATAGAAATATCATGTAACAAGTAAAGTAGACAAATATAGCAGGAACTAATGAATTAAGTTTGACTACTAACATTTTATTGTGATATGCGGTATAACAAATAGAGGAAATATTAATAATTGTAATCCAGAAAGGAAAGGAAGAAGAAGTAACATCGCATGTAAACATTGCAGAGATAATTGTTTGTTTTATTTGCTGAAACTTTAATAAAACTATAAAAAAACAAAACAAATTGTAGTCCAAATCGTAATCCAAAGTTTATATAGGTTCTTCCATCCATTAAACCATGAAATAGTCAATAAGATAATCCAGTAAACAACTGAAGAAATAGAGTCTGATACACAATGAAAAAAAAAAGTCACTCAGTCACTAAAAGTCTTGAGTTCATTTCCATTACTGTCAATTTTTAATCAGTTCCCAGTGCCAGTTTTAAACAGTCATATCCAGTCACAACTGCAGCAAAAGACTAAGCGTTGATTCCAATCCGCTTTAAATCCCCAAAATCAGCCTCAAATATCAATTTAAATATCAATTTTAAAAACACGAAAACCCAAAAAGCAATCCTTCAGCCCGAATGAAATATTTAAAAAAGAGCAGGAATAAAACAGCTGCAATCATTCCATTTTTATGTCTCCATACACAAATTTAAAAGTTTGTCAGCTCCACAAATCAGTCTCTTTATAAAGAAAAAAGGAGAGATACCTTCTTCAACTTCTTGTCTTTAAAAACAAAGTCCTGCCCAGATTCCAATGTCCATAACAAAACCTCAAATTTAATCTGTGATATTATCCTCCAAAGAAAAGGAAATTGAAGCCAGTACACTCACCAACTTGACTGTCTCTTCAAGAAATGCACCATCATTCTCCAGCTTATAGTCCTCGGGGTCTTTTCAAGCTGCTTGCTATCTTTGAAGCAGGTACGTTACTCTTACGATCTTACGTGTTTGTAATCCAGATCGGGCTTTTCTTGTTGTCTCTTATTGAATTCTTAATTTAAAAGTTGACGGCGGCACTTGTGCCGCTATCATGGCGATCCTGGAGGTCCCGTTGCGGTCCTTCGATCCTACGCACCCCCGCTCTTTCTCCTTTTGAAGAAGGCTCGGTGACAAATTACGGATCCCCTGCAGACCTCTTCCACATCCCCCTTACTGAGGGGATAGCTAGCTGGAGTTAGATGGTCTTGATCCAGCTGGGTACCTTCAGGTGGGAGTTCGGAGCTGTGCGACACTATTCCGGACACCCTCTCACGCCCGCCATGTGGTCGGAAAATTAGGGTTCAATATTTTAAAAAATATTTCTGCTTCTGGAGGACAGTGTATCTCAAAACTTTTGCTGTGTGTGCAATTAGGAATCCATTTCTCTCCTGAATTATGAAGACACAAGACTGAAGGGTGGGGTGGGAAATTAGAAAACCGTATCAACTGGTTATGCCTGCACTGCATGATGCACTATTTGGGACAGCAGTTCTTGGTTATGCTGTTGTAATACAAATGAAGAGAAATATCTTCAGAAACAAATTAAAAAGAGGGAAGCAATGCTTCAGAGTAAACTGAGGTAGTTGAAAGATGTCACGCCTGATTACATAGGGATGCAGCCAATTTAAGTGTGTACAACTGGATTTCCCTGCTTCCTCTTCACCTTAGGAGCCCTTCTAGCACTCCTGAAAATACCACACAAAGAGTGAGAGGATGCTACTGAGATGACAAGAGATGTTGTGTGGGGGAAGTCCCCGAAATTGGGCACAGGTACCTTCCATGAATAAGGAACTTCCAGCCGAAGAAGGTAGGTCCTAGATCCACCCCACAGAATTTGTAACAACATTACAAATTCAAGCTATCTATCCAATGTCAGTCAGAACAGTCAGCCAACAAGCAGCTGATAAGGGCCAGCAGCAAGCAATAGTTCCACAATGCAATTCCTTATTTTAATCTAGTAGGAAAACAGACTCGAAACAAATACGAGGCATAACAACAGGCCAAGCAATATTCATAAATCAAAGCACAGTCAATACAATCCTAAGTCAGAGGTCAGAGACACGGCAGGAGAAACGGTCAGTTAATCATTGACAAGTTCTGAAAGGGAATGGCTGGGCTTTTATAAGTTCACAGATCAGCGCAGCTGGTGCCTAATTAACTCATATCTGTTATAAATTTGTTGAGATCTGTGTACACTTTCCTTTTGGTGTCTATGCTTGGCAAATGCAGGTATAGGTGAGTTATCTTCTGTGTCAGAAGGAGCAGGGCTCTCTGCTGGAGTTGGCACTGCCCCCGTTCTGTCTCTGGGGTGGGTGGCCCTGTTTCCACTGTTTCAGTCTCTACGTCAGAGTCTATGTCTAAGTCCTGAAAGCAAGGCATGGCACTATTTCTGGAAACACAGAAGTTATGTTTCTTCATTCAGTTGAAAGATGTTATCTTTCAAGTGGGACATTTACTTAACCATTGATATCTAACTACTTTAGGGAACTGCATCCACACTAGTGGTAACAATTCTTGCCCTATCAACATGTTCTCCCAAATGCACAATAGCTAAAACTGGGCCCAGGGAAGTGCGCACTCTGCCCCCACCTCAACATCAATAACCTATTTTGCAGAAATAGACCAAACAAGAAAGGAAGAGGAGTATCCTTATATGTCAAGGATGTTTTTACCTGTGAAGAGATCCATGACTTAAATCCAGGAAGCCAGGTCAAGAGCATATGGGTAAGAATTAAGGGAGCGAGAAACAATAGGGATGTGATTGTGGGGGTTTGCTACAGGCTCCCAGGCCAGCCTGAGGACCTGGATGATACCTTCCTGGAGCATGTGTGGTCATCTACACATTCAAAAAGAGAGATGCAGTAGTAAAGAGAGATTTCAACTATCCTATGTTGGCAGTCAAATTCTACCAAGACCGCAATGTCCAACAGGTTCCTCACTTGCCTTTCCAACAATTTCCATGGTGCAGAAGGTGGAAGAGGCGACAAGGAGATCAACCATTTTAGATCTGATCCTGACCAACCGGGATGACCTTGTTGATGGGGTGGTGGGATCCTTAGTGGGGAGTGACCATACAATTTTGGAATTTGTCATTCAGTGGGAAGGAGAAGCCAAGTGTAGCCAGACATGCATTCTGGACTTTAAAAAAGCTGATTTCTGTAAGCTCAGGGAGTTACTTGCTGAAATTCTGTGGTCAAGAATACTGAAAGAGAAAGGAGTTCATGATGGATGGGAGTTTCTTAACAGTGAGATACTGAAGTCACAATTTAAAACTGTGCCAATGAGGAGGAAAAATGGCAGGTGTCTAAAGACACCAGAATGGTTGATAAAAGAACTCTCAGCTGTGCTAAGTGTTAAAAGAAACATGTACAGGAAATGAAAGAATGGTGAAACCACTAAAGACAAATTCAAGCAAATAGCCAGGAGATGTAGGGAGAAGGTCAGAAAAGCTAAAGTGTAGAATGAACTCAGGCTTGCCAGAGACATTAAAAACAATAAAAAGGGCTTTTTTAGATATGTCCGCAGCAAAAGGAAAAACAAGGGAATGATATGGACGCTGTGTGGAAAACATGTCCAATTACTAACAGGGGGAATACAGAAAGCAGAACTACTCAACACCTTCTTTGCTTCAGTTTTCTCCCAAAAGGATAGAAGGACTAAACCTGGGGGGGGGGGGAGCAGGTGAGGAAGTGGAGGGGGGGGATGCAGCACAGAATAAGTAGAGAAGTAGTGCAGGATTACCTGGCTAAATATCATGAATTCAAGTCTCCAGGGCCAGATGAATTACATCCAAGGATATTAAAAGAACTGGCAGAAGTCGTTTCAAAACCACTCACAATAATCTTTGAGAACTCTTGGAGAACAGGAGAAGTCCCAGAAGACTGGAGGAGGGCAAATGTCATCCCCATCCTCAAGAAGGGAAAAAAAGAGGACCCAATTAATTATCGACCGGTCAGCCTGACATCAATATCAGGAAAGATCCTAGAGCAGATCATTAAACAGTCAGTTTGTAATTACTTAGAAAGCAATGCCGTAATCACTAAAAGTCAAAATGGATTTCTCAGAAATAAGTCATGCCAGACTAATCTCATCTCTTTTTACAATAGAGTTACAAGCCTGATACATGAAGGGAATGCTGTGGACATGGCATATCTTGATTTCAGTAAGGCCTTTGACAAAGTTCCCCATGACATACTTGCAAAGAAGCTAGTAAAGTGTGGGCTGGACAGGGCTACTGTTAGGTGGATTTGTAATTGGTTGACCGGCTGAACCCAAAGGGTGCTCACCAATTGCTGCTTTTTGTCATGGAGAGAAGTGAGTAGTGGGATGCCACAGGGTTCTGTCTTGGGCCCAGTGCTATTCAATATCTTCATCAATGACTTGGATGAAGGAATAGAGGGCATGCTGATTAAATTTGCAGATGACACCAAATTGGGTGGGGTTGCTAATATGCCAGAGGACAGGATCAAAATTCAAAAAGACCTTGACAGATTGGAGAGCTGGGCCAAAGCTAAGAAAATGAATTTCAACAGAAAGAAAGGTAAGGTTCTACATTTAGGCAGAAAAAAATGGAATGCACAAATATAGGATGGGGGACATGTGGCTGGATAGCAGTACATGTGAAAGGGATCTAGGAGTCTTGGTAGATCACAAGCTGAACATGAGTCAGCAGTGTGATGCGGCAGCCAAGAAAGCCAATGCGATTCTCGGCTGCATCAATAGGAGTATGGTGTCTAGATCGAGGGAGGTAATGGTACCACTCTATTCTGCATTGGTTAGGTCTCATTTGGAATACTGTGTCCAGTTCTGGGCACCTCAATTCAAGAAGGATATTGACAAGCTGGAACGTGTCCAGAGGAGGGCAACCAAAATGCTGAAGAGTCTGGAAGCCATGCCCTATGAGAAGCGGCTTAGGGAGCTGGGTATGTTTAGTCTGCAGAAGAGAAGGTTAAGAGGGGACACGATAGCCATGTTTAAATATTTGAAGGGATGTCATGTTGAGGAGGCAACGGGCTTGTTTTCCACTGCTCCAGAGACTAGGACAAGGAGCGATGGATTCAAATTACAGGAAAGGAGATTCCACCTGAACCTCAGTAAGAACTTCCTGATGGTCAGAGCTGTCCGGCAGTGGAATATGCTGTCTTGCAGTGTGGTGGAGTCTCCTTCTTTGGAGGTTTTTAAGTAGAGGCTGGATGGTCATCTGTTGGGAATGGTTTGATGGGTGTTCCTGCATAGGAGGGGGTTGGACTGGATGGCCCCTGGGGTCTCTTTCAACTCTATGACTCTATGATTCTATCCCTCTGTGTGCTGCTCTGATCTCAGATCCTCAACATTGCCACTGCCCGGGCCATTTTCCTGCTCCAGAGATCAACCAGGGTTTGGACAGCATTGCCTATCAAAGTGACAGTGAAGTGGGACATCATGAGCATCACTGAAGTCCAAGAAGGAGCTGAGTTGCGGGAGCACTGACTCCCTGCTTTCCCAGGAACTACAGGAGCTCTTCCAGTGCTCCTGACACTTGAACCATCCTCATGGATTGCAGTAGCAGTATAATATTCTTCTCCTTTCACCAGACCCTCCTCAGTCTCCACTACCAACCTTCCTTCTGGTCTCTGAGAGGTATTGCTATATAATGGAGACACAGAAAATATGTGGAACTACCAGATTATGTTGGATTGCAATGCCTCCTGTCTTTCACCACTGGCAGTATTGGCTAGGTTTGATGTGAGCTGTAATCCAACAATATTGAGACAGCCCAAATTGACCTCATGCCTGTCATAAAATTTTGGAATGATTTTCAGTTACATGAAAATTAGCTTAACTATAGTAGTTCATACTCTTGTGGCTAAGGACAGCTCAATGTTCCTCTCTGGAGCAGTCCCTGCTTTCTGCTCTTCATAGATTCAGCCATGATTATACCCGTCCTACCAATATGCAAAACCAGCCACTACAGTGTATACTCTGTGTGCAGCTGATTTCAAAGAATGTTTAATATTCTAGTTGTAAACACTAGAATGTTGTTGTAAACACATTTCTTGTATTTCTTGTTGTAAACACAGCAAAGAACATCCAAAGAGGAATCTGACAGGATTGACGTTTCTTTTTCAAAATTTACCTATATTAACAAATGAAAAGCCGTTTAAAATCTGGGAGTAAGAATTAAGTAAATTCATTTGGAATGGGAAAAAACCAAGAATCAAAATGAAGTATCTAAAAGAGACAAAAGAAAAAGGAGGACTGAATCTACCAGATCTAAAACTTTATTATGAAGCTTCCTCCTTAATATGGCTCACGGAGTGGATTACTTTATCTAATTCAAAACTATTGAATCTGGAAGGATTTGATTTTTATTATGGATGGCATGCATAACTATGGTATGGAAAACATAAGATCAATAAAGAATTTATGGATTGTTACGTTAGAAGAGCAATTCTTAAGATCTGGTTAAAAGTCAGAAATAAGTTATATTGACAGTTTCCCTACTGGGTTTCTCCTCATGAAGCGTTTTTTAAATTAGAAAAAATACAAATGAAAGACTGGGTTACATATAAAGATATACTTAAAAAAGAGGGAAATAATATAAAATTTAAAAATAGAGAAGAGTTGGTTACATATGGTTACACAACACATTGGCTTTTATATAGACAACTAGTAGAAAAATACAAAATGGATAATAAAAACATGAGAATATCACTAGAAGAAACTGAATTTGATAAAATAATGAAGCCAGGAACAAAATGCCCATTAAGTAAAATCTATAAAAAAAGTAAATTTGGAATTGGAAAAAAGAAACAGCAAAGGATAATATGATAAAATGCACTCAAGATGTAGGATACTCAATTACATTAGAACAATGGGAAAATGCCTGGAAAATACATCAAAAATTTACTAAAAGCTACAATCTGAAGGAAAATTTTATTAAGATGTTCTATAGACAGTACTTAACCCCAGTACAAATTTCAAAAATAAGTAAAAATAACAAACTCGCTAAATGGTGGAAATGCCAAGAAATTGGGTCGTTCTTTCACAGCTGGTGGCGATGTAAAAAAGCGAGAAAATTTTGGGTACAAATTCATGAGCATATTGTGAAGCTTTTAAATATTAAGTTTCCAATGTCACCAGAGGTATATTTATTGAATATATTTGATAATTTAGATGCGACATTAAGGAAAAAATATTCAAGAATATTATGTTATATGATATATGTGGCCAGAATTATATTCGCTAAAAATTGGAAAGAGACAAATATGCCACCAATGGAAGACTGGATGTTGAAACTATATGACTTGGCTGAAATGGATAAACTGACACTAATGTTAGAAAATAAATATAAGAGTACTTTTAAACAAGAATGGGAAATTTTAACTCCCTTGTGGAAGGAAAAGTAGGAAGAGTACGCTGTAGTAGGTTTTTATGAATAAACCTCGTAAGATCGGACACACGAGACTGTTAAGACTTATAATGTAAGTTTATAAAACCGGTTAATAAATCAAATAAATTGATGGAGAATACAGAAACTGTATTTTTTAAAGAAGCTGTTGATTAGACCTGAGTTCATGACGTGCAATAAAGAATATGGGAAAACACATTTATAAGTCAGGATTAAAATATACATATGATTAAATCACCTGATGGAGAAGAGAAAGGAAGTCATTATTTGTTTGTCCTAGTAATAAGTAGTCAAGATGTTGTAATGTAGTAGATTTCAAGTCGGATATAGAAAGGGGAAGGGAAGTATGGTAAGGAATTCCCCTTCACTCTCTGATGTATCGATGTATTTTTTGTTTTTTGATCTTTTCTTTTTTATCTTTTTCTTTAGTATTGTTAGTTATGCTTTATATTTTATTCCACATATGAAATATGAGAGTTTGATCATATCTGTATGTATGTATAATATATGTATAATATATATTATCTTTCATATTTCATTCTTCAAACTTACTGATTCACTCACTTAGATACTCAAGGTATGTTTAATTGTTTGTAAATTATAATTAAAAAACAAAAACAAAGAGGAATCTGACAGAAGGAGCACATAACTGCATTATTGACTTCACTCGCTCCTTACTGATTCTTAGGCCCAGGTCTAAGTTCTGGGCTTGACATCCTGGCAGAAGGATCTCTGAATGGAGTTCCTGAATTTGTTTGTATAAACACCTGCAAGTAAATAGCACATCCTCCCACCAGAAGCTCACAGCCTCTGCTAAGGAATTTAAAGTCAGACTTAGTGTTTATGGGAAGTTGGTTGAACAGGGAGAGGGGCACTTAATCATTTTGAAGTGAGACATCTGCACAGTTCAGGTCACGGGCTGCTGCAGCCTTCTCCGTAAATGAAGTCTGATTTTTAGTTCCTTATTAAAAACTCTCCTCTGAGTCTCCCTGGCTTCAGAGAATAGGTGGTTGGGTACACTGGATTAAGACTTCCTTGTCATTGCAGTGTGACTGGGTGCAATTCAAAATTCTGGTCATAAACTGTAAGGCCTTATACAGCTGAGATCCAGGCTGACATACTGTTTGCTGGAATCCTGTTGTTTAGCATGGGCTAGAGTAGACCCATTCAATTAGATGTTGAACAGCGAATCAACACACTGGTAAATCCAGTTGATTCAATGACTCTGCTCTAGTTAGGAATGACAATAGGATTTAGGCCCATTTCCATGTATATGAGTCTGCCTTTGTTCTAAAATCTCCTGGGAAGTTTTTCTCTGTATCCCATGGTACTCAGAGATACACCTGGTGAGAATACAGAAGAATGCCTTTCTTGGTGACAGCTCCCACGATCTGGAACTCCTTTCCTAGAGAGGCTAGACTAGCGGTCTCCTTGCTATTTTTTCATAGGCAGGTGAAGACTTTTTTGTTTCAGCAGGCCTTTTGAGGACTTACTGCTCTGGAAAAAAGGGCCTTTATGAAATTAACAAGGAGGAAGGGGAGAGAGATGAATCTAGTAGCACCTGTAGCTTAATTTAATTTAGTGGGCTGGAATCCTCTATGCACTACATTGTTATGTAACAACATAGTGACTCACAGCCCCCCTCCCCACTTAGTTCCAGCCCCCCTCCCCACTTATCAGGTAGCAGCAGCAGTAGCAGTAATTGATGGGGTCTGTCCTGTTCCCCTTTTGCTCAGGAAGTGGCCAAATAATGTTCCCGTCCGCTCCCACAAGCAATCTCCAGTGAGACAGGCAGAAACAAGGTCCTTATTGCAATTCCTCCTCGTGCCAGATATTGTTCACAGAAGGAGATGGATGGGGAAGTCAGCCAGTTGCTTCTTGAACGACAGTGGAATAGAGCACCCATATATATCACAGCAAGTGCTGACCGCTAAGTTGGAACTAGAGAACTTGCACGGCCCCTATGTATCTTCTAAATGAGGAGAAAATAAGCGGAATCAGGAATGTGAAGCAGTCATGAATGTATAACTCCTGGTTACATATTTGTAACAATCCAACATGATTCTGGTCATGAATATTAATGATGCTATGGTCCCACCTCCACTCTCTGCTCCTTTGACTGGTTTTATATTTTTTTATTTAAAATTCTGCCACCATTCTTAGTTATTCTGTTGTTTAAAATTGTTTGATGTTTTCATACTATCATTTGTCTCAGGTATCTGATATCCTGATACTAAAGGTGGAGGCTGTCTTCAACAAACTTCACTGATAGCCATGGACATGAACATTTTTAACCTGGTAGAATGGGAATGTATGTTTTTAGCTGTAGCTTTATATGAGTTCTTTCGGTGAATATAGGGATAGAATACATTATATTTATAAAGATGGTGAAATATGAAATGTGCTTCCTTATTATGCATTAAGGCTATATCACACCAGCCTGTTGCCCTGCAGCAATACCATTTCTTAAGGAAACAAGAACATACTGGTAGAGAAACAGTCATTATCACACCTCTTGGCAATAATACTATGCGTCGGTTTGGTGATGCACATTGCTGCAATCAGTCTTCCACACCACTCCAATGGCCCTGCCTCCCTTCCCCTGTCCATGCTACTTAGTTCATGTGGTATATCTTTTCTTTTCCTTTTTTCTTTGTACAATTTCAGCAAGTCATGAGACTTCTCCCCCGTCCTTTTAGCACTGTGTTTTCCTGTTGTGTCACCATTTTGGCACTTCAGTCTTCCAGAGTCCAGGTTGGCTGTTTTACCGTCATGGTGTAATTGCTGTGTGCAATTACACCAAAAGTAAAAAAATTAAGTACGGGGAACAGAGTAAAAGCAATGTTGTTCACCTGCACCATGATATCCTCTTTATCCAGGCGCTGGAAGTTCAGTGACCTCACCCTGCTTGGGGATAGGGAGCAGGGAAAGGGGACAACAACACCCACTGATACCACATGACTGCCACAATATCAGAACTGCAGCAGAATGATATAATTGCACCAATACACAATAGTGGAAAAGCAGTGTTATTGGAGCCATCCATGGGTACTTCTTGTGAATGAAAAGAGACGACCTAATCATGATGGGAATGCAATTCAACAACAGGGGAGTAATGTCATCATGCGATACAGAGAGATCAAAACCTGAACTAAGCCAATGCAATTGTGCAACAAACCAGTGTGTGATAAAGCTCGTAGAATAGAGAGGTAAGAAAGAGTGTCTGAATATACTTAGACACGTTATGGCACAATACACTCTGAAAAAAAAAATACGCTAAGACTCTGCACCAAAAAAATTTAAACCGTTGTGAGACTTTTTTTTTGCCCTTGTGTGCGAGCAGAACATATGAGTACTTTTTCTACATCAGCAGTAATAACAAAAAAAATGGATTTTGCCCAAAAATATATTTTGTGCAAAACATTATTTTTTGCATAAAAAAACATATTTTCACAGAAGTCCCAAAATGCTTCTTTTTTTTTGGCAAAAGTATTCAAAATATTGCCCAGCCAGAAGAAATTTCTCACATGTCAGAATGAAATAAGCAAAGATTTAAATATGATTGAATTGAGATGAAATTGACATAGGCGATAAGGGCATAGATGGGCCACGAATATTCATTCATTGCCCCTCCTCCAAAAAAGTGTTCTGGGTCCCCCCAAACAAGTTTCCCAGATGGATCTCCTATTCCTAACAGGGGGTGTGTATTTAATTTTAGGCTGTTCAATTCCTCTGTTGTTTAGAAAGCATTTCTAACTTAGAAGAAATAATCTATTCAAGCCAAAATAACCTCATATAAATAGCAGTGAAACACAATCAAAGTGGTGTGGTACACAAAGTAATTGGGGATGGAATAAAAAGAAATCTAGAGAACTTCATCCATTTCTTACTCTCTCCATTCCAACCTATGTTGTCCAAATATGACAGTCAGTTTCTAACCATATGCACACAGGCAAAATGTGGGCTCTTCCTGAAAATATGAAGTGGGTGTGATGCAGAACCATAAAAACTTGTTTGTCTTGTAAGTTCTGGACATCTGTGGTTATGTGTTGCAACTCAGCACCATATCTCTGGTTTCTTTCTGTTTCTCCTTTGCTAGCAGATGGACAGGGTTCAGCATAGCAGAAACTGATCTTGATAATACATAATACATGTAATAAACACAAAATGTTTCCTCTCATTTGAAAACTTATCTTTCTGATCACCACATGCAGAGTTTTCAGTCACATAAACCCATAACCCTCAGGCTCTTGATGGTCCTGTGAATTATGAGGGTCACACAGTTAGGAAAACTATGTAAACTTTCCGACCAGAAAGAAGGCAAATTGTTGCTGAGATAATAAGAACTATTTGGGCGGTTCAGCTTTTCCAGCTTCAATGAATAGCCCCATCCCTCTGTTGCCCACAAGAGATTTCTCAAGCCAGTTATTATGGCAGCAACAGGTCCACAGAGATGAGAATAGGAAATATTCAGATGATGTCTTCTAGGAGTTTATCCTTATGCAGCATCTTCCAACGTGCATCAGTTCTGCCAAAGGGTAAACCATAGCTACTCAGCTGAGAATCGCAAACATCCAATTAAAAAGTATGCTATATCAGATACAATTGCTATCTGGAACTAGAGGGCTTAAGTTCTGTTGCATACTTCAGGTTGCAAAAGGGAAGATTTTTCAGATCCAAATATATAATTAAACAACAGTAGACTCCCCATTTGAAGTCCTTCTAGAAGTGGAACTTGCCAAATCCTTAACCTAACTTGATACTTAGATAATTTGACACTCAGTTAATATCATTATATATCCATAGCAAGTCTTTCCAATTACCAATTTTTTTCCAAAACCAACATATGGGTGATTGTTCTGTCTTAACATTCTATGTACTAAGGCTATCACTGATTTTTTGAAGGTCATTCTTGTAACGGATGTGGCTGTCGTGTCCTGCCACTCTATGTCTCTCAAAAAAACTCATGTCCACTCTCCATGATGTTTATTGGAACATAAGAGGCTAGTTAACAACTGTGGCTGGAGTCAATAATCTGCATCACCCATCTGTGTTGTTAAAACACAACAATTCATTACCATCCGTGCCCAATGCCCAATGGTAGCTCCTCCAGGTTCATGCCCCCCTAACTTCTAGCTTGTTTTCCTTTCTTGGAATAGCCTCTCTCTATTAGTTATTTTGATCCTTTGAATTTCCTGCCTGTCCTTTGATATTCTAACTACATTCCTTACCCTAGTAACCTGCAGGTTAATCCTAGTAAATCACCTGTTGCTTGCTATCACTCGAACACAAGCAAATGTTACCTAGCTAGGCTGGTTAAATGCTATTTAACGCCCCAGCCGTTAAACAATGCTGACCATTTGGAAACACCTTGAGTCTCTGAGAACTTTCTGTTATGTTCTCATTTATCCCTGTCATACCCAGCACATCCTTTGTACATACACATTTCCCACATCCCATATACAATAACATGGCATGGAGAGAGCATGACATGACAGTGGCCTAGGGCTGCCAGTTCAAGATTTGCCTAGGGCCTGAGGTTTCTGGGCCCAAACTTGAGACATAGGGACCGCACCTGGTGATGTCCTTAAGCGTTATGCATTAAGTATCAATCCTAATTGTTCATAGTTGCCATTCAGTCACACTCCATGCATTTCCCTGTTTGAGAATTAAGACAGAAATTTTAAGTAATGGGGCTGTTCCCAGATCAAGCTGAAAGGATGGGATTATTCCTTCTTTTCTCACATAGGCCCTTTTCACATGTGGGGGGGAAACGGGCGAAAACATGCTAAAACGGAGCTTACCCGCAGCCGGCTAAGTCCGTCGCCACGCGGAGCAGCGCAAGCTCGCTGCTCCACACTCCTCCGGCGTCCCAGATGGCAGCTTCCTGTTGGTGGAGGCTCTCCACCAACCGGAGAAGCTCGCCAGCCGGAAGCCCGCCCCCGGCAGATCTGCAGGCACGCAATTGCACACGCCTGCAAATCCACTTTAGAGCCGGGCGACGGAGCTGCACGGGGCTGCGCGCTCCGTGCTTTTCAAAAACCTCTAAAAAGAGGTTTTTAAAAAACACGCAGCGCGGCTAGTTCCGGCCGCTCCTGAGTGGATTCTGGTGTGGAACTACGAAAAGTAGTCCACGCCAGTCCACTCTACGGTGTAGAAGACCTCCGTGAGAGGTCGCTCTACACCGTTTCAGAAGCCCGGTATGGAAATGGCCTTAGGTAGATAAGAAACATTTAACCTACCCTACTCGAGCCACCAGGGTGTAATGGTTTGAGTGCTGGACTATGACTCTGGAGACCGGAGATCAAATTCCCACCCAGCCATGGAAACCCACTAGGTGAGCCTCGGCAACTTGCTTGTGGTCAGAAGGTGCATGAAAAGCAAAGTGGAGCATAAGCCTTGTACTACTGGGATAGAAGGAAGAAACTAAACAAATGCATAGGCCCTCCGGAGTCTTTGCAATTCCGGAGTCTTTGCAGTTTGTAACAACTGATCAATTGATCCTTGCAAATTGTAGCAAGCTGCTCCTCTAATAAGTGATTTAGGGTTTTGCACACAGCCCTTTCTTCTTGCCCCTTGCTGAGCCCATAAAAAGCTGGAAAATAGGACTCTTGCCTCCTGCTTGGAGATAACCCATGAAAACTGGAGAATCAGGCCCAGGCCCTGAGATCTGGCAACCACAGTGTGGCTGTAAATAACTCACAGGAACTCAACTTTATGTATTGAACTGAGAGTCAAATAGGAAACAGGAAACAAAACTGCAAACTAAGGTAAATTTTAAAGGAACAGCCGGTTGCATTTCAAGGCCCAAAACACACCAGCAATTTTTCAATTGCATCTGTGGATGAAGCTGCAGGAAGCTAGGGGAACAAATTCTACCCCAAACAGTTCTTATTTTCTCTAACCTCCCCCCCTCCCCAAAAGCTGGTAAAATATATCCGTCCCAACACATCTGCTTGTCTTGGCTGATGGCTGGAAGAGAGAACTCAGAAAACATGGCTGAAAGTTACTTGCTTCTAGACCGTTATACATATCCCTGTCCTGGGCTCACTTCTGCTGCTCGTGTCCTCCTCTACCACTTGCAGATGGTGGAAATGCAGGTTTTGATTGCTAAAATGACAAAGTCAGGTACCGGAACAATTTGTGTCTACTGCATGCAGATAAGGGCCTCAAAGCTTAAGTAGATAATCAAGTATGTAAAACAGAAACAAGAGATGGTAATTCAGTATAGAAATACCCAAATTCTGTTGACCTTGTTTACAGAGAGAAAGAGACAGAATGATAGACAAAATGATTGACATCTTCAGATTATATATGCCTGGGGTAAACTCTACATGAAATAACAACAGTCTCTAGAACAGGTTCCCTTCGTTTACTGTTAACTTAGCTATTTCTGTATTTGCTAATTTACATGAAAGGTGCCTTGCCCAGTTTGTAAATGATAAAAGAAACTGGAGAGCTGAGCTGAGCTTGCAGTAGGTCAAGTACAGAGCTTCTATATCTGCACTGCTCCCTGTCCTATGTAGTTTCATGTTGTTGTTGTGTGCCTTCAAGGCATTTCTGACTTATGGCCCTAAGGCGAACTTATCATAGGATTTTCTGGGGATGTAGTTTCATAATGCTTCCCCAGATTTTATGGTAAGGATATTATCTGAGAGAGAGAGAGAGAGAGAGATTGAGATTTGAATGCACATGGAAAGACTTGTACAATATCTGAAAGAACTAATGTTTTCGGTTTTCTGGCTAACAAGATAACAACATTAACATTTGCCTTATCATTATATGCTGATGTGCACAGAGAGCAGTTCTGAGAAAGTTTATTTCCTTCCTTCCCATTAATCACGCTATAGTTTGGGATGAAGTAGGGGAGAGAACTGTAAACAGTACCCCAGAATGTGTGTTTTCAGAAACAACAGGTTCTTCCAGACTGGCAGTTTGCTGCAAAATGTCCCATACCGTTCTGTGTTGCTTCCTGTGACTTTTGCTCACTCCCCATCCGAAAATGCTTCTCTCTCTAATTATTTCCACCCCCAAATGGAGACAGTCTGAATTACTTGTGTCAGTTTTTTAAAAAAAATAAATAACTGAGGTCAAAGTTGAAGGGTTAGAAAAGAAAGACACAAAATGCACAGAAAACACTGAACAGAACGGACCTCTTTTTGTTTAGACAGAAAGTTCAAGATAGAAACATCTTGTCTTCTTGTCTTTAATTTGAACTAAGGACTGTTAATTACTTTGGGTGATCCTGCTTACACAGGGGTTATGAGAAATGGCTGAAAAGACTCATAAAACAATTTAGCACAGGATCGGTTGAAGCACTAATGTTTATTAAAAGTATGTTTCTGCAGGAATGGGTGTTCCCCAGAAAGGACACACCCCAGAGTTGAATACAAATTGTTTTTATTGCCTGTCCCCATCACAGGTTTTCCCTCCCCTGGGATCCCATTGGATAGGACCCCAAGGGTCACAGCCTATCAGGTTCATCTAAGAAGTCCTGCCTCAGTTTGCATTTCCCCCTCCCCACTATTTAGTGTCCACTACTCTCATTTACAGTTTTCCTTAAAAGGAATGATCACAAGCTGCCCATGCATTCCCCTCGTGTATCTTTATTTCTCATGTTATATTCAAGGTGTCTCATTAGCAGTTTCAAAGCACCCCTTTGTGTTCTAGTATGTCTTTATCAATCAGTTTACTCCTTACAGCCTTGTCCTGTCTGGTATGTTGCTATCAGCAAGGTTTGAGACACACCAGTCACCCTGAAGATCCAAGGTCTTTGAGGCCCTCTTTTGCTCTGTTACAATTTCTGGAAAGCAGTTTACTTAGACATAGGCCCTTTCTGCATGAGGTCGCTGTCTCGTTTCTGCCACAGGATGGCAGCGGTCAGCAGGTCGCACTTCCACATGACATCGTTGCCGTCCCACTGCCATCCTGTCATGGAGCATCGTGCTTGTGCAGTTTTCGCAAAATGGAAAAAATCTGTTTCGTGTCTGTGATCGTGCAGTGCTCCCGTCACTTCTGGCCATGCAGAAGCTGCGGAAACGCATTGGCGACACTTCCTTATGTAGCGCAGCAACGGAAAAAGCCTGGCTGCGCTGCGGAAGGAAGATGTGGTGCCATTGCATTCTCTTCTGCATAGACCGAGTGGGTGCAGATGGGAGCATTGCTGACGTGCTCCCTTCTGGCCCTGGGACTGCAGCGAGATGACGCGGAAGAGTGTTGTCGTGCAGAATTGGCCATAGTGTATTGCAGAGGCCAAAATACAAAATATTCTGGAATATATGTATACATATATCTAAAATATGTGTTATACAAATAAGCTAAAATATATGCTACTAATACATGCTATTAATACTGTATACGAAGTGCAGAAGGTAAAATATATGTTATTTCTCTCAGAAGTTTACTGCTTCAAAGCTTAAAATGTAGTCTGTGTAGAATACCTGGCTATGCAGTGAAACAAATCTTCTCATTGCTCAACAGAGCACTGTATGAACAAAAATATCATTAGTCACGAGATACAACTGCCTTGTCTTTGTCCTGCAGCACAGAGAATACATCCTGCCTATCCCTGAGCTATTTGCACTGTGGCAAATTCCCGTGGTTTGTTTGGAATCTCAACACATTCCAGCCAGGGTTTGTTTTGTTACAGAAGGGTGACCAAGTTGTTCTGTAATCACTAGAGGGCCAATGAGGTATGGTGGTTAGAAACTTGGGCCCTTTCTGCATGGCATTTGCCATGCAAAAGGGCGCCTGGAGCATCGCGCAATTGTGAGGAGCGATCTGCACAACGCACTCACAATCGCACGACGATCCAGGGGCCGGCAGGGGCCGATCATGGACCTTTTCATTTTCAGCTGGAAGCCAAAAATGGTGCACGATTGTGCATTGCTCCCGGGCCCTGCGCACACTTACCTGGCATGCCGAGCCTCCGGAGCCTCGTGGTCACGCTTCCTGCCCCAGCGCAGCCTGGGGAACTCCCAGGCTGCACCGCGGAAGGAAGAGGCGGGGCTCTTGCATGAGCAAGCAGCTCGTGCGGAGCTGAAGCAGCAGGGACGTGAGAGCCTCTTGACAGAGGCTGCTCGCGTGATCCCCGCACCCCAGCGCTGGAAAAAGGTAAGGTGCAGAAAGGGCCTAGGTGTAGAAATACAGTCATCCCTCCACATTTGCTAGGGTTAGGTGTACAGGACCCTTGTGAAAGTGGAAAAACTGTGAATAACTCCAGGCTGTCCCGAACCATATTTAAGACACACAAAAAAGTATGATCCGTATATTCAACCCACCATGGATTGCTTTGAGGCATCAAGGTTCCTTCACAAGGCAGAATTGAGTGGCTGGTAGGGCATACTGCCACCTCCACTGCTGTCCCACGCCATTTTTAATAAGGACTTACAAGCCTCGTTTGCAGTTTCGCAGTCGCACAAGGCTTGCAGTCCCTATTAAAAATGGCATAGGGAGGCAGCAGAGGTGACAGCAAATAATCAAATCCGCAAAAGTGAAACCTGCAAATGTAGAGGGATGACTATATATGATATCTATATTGTTACAGTAGCCCTGCTGCAGAATGCAGGAGGGCTAGTGCAACTTGAAGTTCTGGTTAAAACAGGAAAAGGGACTTTGCATACTTTTGTAAGGTAAAAGAAGAACTTATGTTTACGCTCTCAGGAAGTTCACACACCCCAGATCCCAATGTGCTCCTAATCAAAGTCCTTTCCCCAAGGCAGCAAAATGTCTCACCTAAATGGTAGTAAACCAGGGCATCTTGGGCATGTGCATTTCTGCAACTCGACCAAGCCTTTGCCAGACTGCAGACACTGCAAGGAGACATAAAGAAGTAGGTTATCATTAAGTTCACTTATCGCTTGGTCCAACAGCAGAGGATTCTTTCTTTTTGCTGCTATGCAGACATCTCTGAGCAGCTGGGATCTCCTCTCATTTTCACGGAAGCTGGCATATACGCCGCCCCTCAAAGGAGGCTGGTGGTTCCAATATCTGTGGAGTGATTAATCTGTTCCTGGTTTTATTCTGAATTTTATTTTCACTATAGGGTTCAGGAATGTGGATAGCAATTTTAAAATTCAGACTGAAACCTAGAGGAGATTCACTGCACTACTAAAATTGGATTGCTGGAAGTTGCAGTCCAGTAACAACACCTCAAGGGCTGCACACTTCCTTCACCTGTGTTAAGGAGAAAGTGGATGGTTTAGAAAGATAAGGAGAGCTTCAAGCATCATAAAGGGTCCTAGGCCCAGATTCAGATACCTGTGGAGGAAATTGCTGTGTTGATCTGGTCATCTATAGATCTATCAACAGTACATCTGATAACCTGCACACATTGCGGGAATCACCACAGCAAAGAATAGACTTTGATTGTTTATTCCTGCATGGCAGGGGTTGGACTGGATGGCTCTTGTGGTCTCTTCAAACTCTATGATTCTATGAACACAATAAGTTTCATCACTTTAGCAGCCCAGAGCTTCTTACAGAATACAGTCATTAATTTGCAATTAATGGGTGGCAAAGAGAGCATCTAGACGTAGAGCTGCTTCTGCTACTTAAGCCAGTACATTTTACAACTATTCTAATTTCCAGAATGGACCTTCTGTGATAAGAAAAAGAAACCATTATGGGAAAACCCTGGATGATTCCAAACAGAAGATTTTACCATCTGGAATTCCCCACCCTATTCCATTAATAATGCAGGACGGTTGGGAACACTGTAGAGTGGAGATGAAAGGTATACATTTACCAAACGCATAGAAAAATACTGTTACCTGCTGAGTCACATAAGTGAAGAAACTCCTTGGCAGAGATAGAAAAGTTAGTAGAAAAGGATTAGTGCATTTAGTTAATCATTAATAAGATTTTTAAAAATATAATTGAGCTGTATTTATGTTAAAGAGGAAGAAACTTAAGTGTTTAATTTATACAATGGCCCTTGGTATCCACTAGGGTTTGGTTCCAGGACCCCCTGTGGATACCAAAATTCATGAATGCTCAAGCCCCATTATGTACACTGGTGTAATAAAATAGCATCTCTTATGTAAAATGCCAAAATCAAAGTTTGCTTTTTGGATTTTTTTTTAATACTTTCAAGTTGTTGGTTGAATCCATGGATACAGAATCCACTGATATGGAGGGCTGGCTATTTTAAACTGTCATTTTAAATAATTTAAATGCCTTAGTAAAAGCCTTACCAGAATAGAGCAGAAAATGAAGCTGAAAAATGCAATCCATGCTTTTACTCTCTCTCCCCAGATTGTCCATTTTGAGTTTAGGAGAGTAGGAAACAGTGGCATCAACTCCATCAAGACCCCTTGTCTTTCTTTCCCTATCTCCATCTCTTTTAAATCTCGTCTCCTTAGTTTGCTGACTCCCATGGTTAACGTTGGCAAAATTTCCAAAATTAAGAGCTTCAAAAATCAAGGGCAGATGAGGCACTGCTTATATGGTATCTGGTATAGAGTCTATCTGGAGACAGAGGAGACCACTCCATTCCTAATTGCCCTTACTACTTGTTGGTGTAAAATCTCTTAACCTCAGAATTAAGTAAAATACCATATTTTAATTGCCAGCTAAAATAAGTAGAGTAGTCTGGATATTAATCTGAATCTAAACATACCAGTACTTTGAACCCAGGAGTTGTGTTGCCAAGACCATCCAGATTGTTTGAGTTGGGGGACATTTTAGGGACAACTAGCACCCTATTCCTCCCCCATTGATTAAAGTGTAATTGTCTCCCCTTTCTGTATGCCCTGTACAGTCATAATGGGCATCTCCCCTCCTCTTTTCAGAACCTCTCCTTCCTACCATAGATTGCCTATACACTAGCAAGTGACAATGATGTAATGGTAAAGTGCCAGTTAACAGACCTCCTCTCTTCTTTCCAACAGCATGACAGTCCCTTGTCCTTGTTGTGCCCTCTCATGACTCTAAGCCAGTCCCAGCTCTCCACTGCAGGAATGGAGAACATGGGTGGCTTTTCAGACATTGTTGGACTACAGTCCCCATCAGCCCTAGTCAGCATGGCCACAGGTGAAGGCTCACTGGAGGTGAATCCAGTCACATGTGGAGGGCCACACAGGTATGAATGAGAAAGAGGCATCCTAATTGGTACATCCATCTCTTTTTTGTTATACCTCTGAGTATTCCCTCATGACAATATCATATTTATCTCTTTTAAATTATGTGTTATATTTGCTTTAAATTGTTTTAACTATTTAAAAAAATACAATCATTTGTTTACTTTTTAAAAAAACTTTTTTTTTTGAGAGCCAGCATGGTGTAGTGACCTGAGTGTGATCTGAGTGTTGGACTAGGGTTAAATCCCAGCTTGACCGCAGAAATCCACTTGCTGACCTTAGGCAGGTCATATTCTCTCATCCTCAAAAGATGGCAATGGCAAAGCTCATCTGATTAAATCTTGCCAAGCAACCCCATGATAGGTTCACCTTAGGGTCACCATAAGTCAGAAACTACTTGAAGGCACAAAACAGCAACAAAAACAACATAGGATTTTAGCTGAATTTTGTTTTAAATTGTTGTAAGCTGCTTTGAGTCCTGTGCCAGGAGAAAGGTAGGATATTAATTAATAATTATTCATTAATATAAATATATTTAAAGAGAGAAAGAGAGCCTTTTATTGAACAACATTTGTGGTAGAGCAAATTACAACACCACACAATGGCCATTTCTGCACAGGGCGAGGGAATCACCCCGTGCCGGTACTTACCGGACTTCTTGACTCCATGCTTGGGTCCAGGCTGGTCCGGAGCACTGCGTGGCTGCTGCTCCACACTGCTCCGGGGACTAAAATGACGGCTTCCGGTTGGTCGAGGCTCTCCACCAACCGCTGAAGCTCGCCAGCCTAAAGCCCGCCCCTGGCAGATCGCAGGCTCGCACTGGTGCAAGCCTGCAAATCTGCACCAGAGTTCGGGAATGGAGTGGCGCGCTCTGTGCTTTCGAAAGACCTGTTTCAAGCGGTCTTTCAAAGTACGCTGGACAACCACTTCAGGTCGTTCGGGAGCAGGCTGAGGTGCGGAACTACAGTAAGTAGGTCCGACCCAGTCTGCTCCGAGGTGCAGACGTCCTCCCTGGAGGACGCTCTGCACCGTTTCTTTAAACCAGTGTGGAAATGGCCAATACTTATAGTTGTTAATATTTGTTGTCCTCTGGGACCCATGTCCTTGAGAAAGGCGCTTAGCAGGAAGAGGTACAATGGAAATCACTGTCTCCATTGCTACATCTCCACACTGAGCTCAGCAGTTCAGGAGTAGTAGCCCTATGGAAGCCTTCCTTGGTGTCCTTCAGAAGTGTTGACTATAACTCCTTTTAGCTACATTGACCGACATAGCCAGTAATCAGGGATAAAGGCAATCTGGTCCATAACATCTGGGGGGTACTATAAAAAGAAGGCTGGCCTATGGGTTTTGTGGAGAGAAAACTGGTATCTAGAAATTTATCTAGCTTTTAAATAGCTTTCACTATAACCAAACAGACATTGCACACAGGCAACAGTTTTATCTCTGCTTCAGCTAGCAAGAGAAACCGTTAGAGTCACAGGATGTGGGCAAGTTGTGGCAGGGCCATTTCTTGGATGAAGACTACTTAGCAAAAAGCAAATTACACAGGGTGGGCCTATTCTATAAAATAAAATAATATAATCCATACTATAGATTTTTCCCCTATTTATAGCTGGAAAGAAGTAAAGAATACATGATAATTGAATGCTATGCTGTGTCCTTTTTTGGTAATGTATTTGCTTAGTCTTATCCTACTGTAACTGAATATAAAGACTGATACTCTACCTATAAGAAGCAGGGAGCTATTTCTTTTCTTTTTTAAAACCTTATTAGTTCTGTATAAGGAGGGAAGAACTCATCTTTACCTGTTCTATTTATTTATTTAGACATCTGAATTTTTCCACGACAGTTTCCTCCAGGAACTACCAGCAGTTTATGGGAACCATGATAAAACGTAGATCTTTGTTCCTTAATGCAGGTTTGCAAGCAGTAATAAAACAATGCCATGCTGAGCGACAAAGTCTGTGGATACATATTTCACCTTATATCTCCTTGTCAATGGGAAGGTGCAAAGTAGAGTGTTGTGTTTTTTTTTTAAGTGTTCATGTAGACATTGTACAAACAGGAGGAGGGGCATATACACGACACAGTGACAAACCTTGCCTGAGACATTTTGTTCTCTGACTTAGAATAGCAAATACCAACCCTTCTCACCCAGGTCAAGGTGTATAGCATCAAAATGATCCAAGTTATTTTGGGAGAAGAGGTGGAAAATCCCACAAGCATCTCTCCTCACCCCTTCCAGTAGAAATAGAAAAACAATTTAAATAACGTGCAATTTGCTGCTCTTTCATGGTGTTCAGAATCTGCAACCAGAGGCAGATGCTTCACTTTGCCTAATAGCAGGACTGGCCCTGCATGTTGGTTGTAGAAGGCCAAGTGGCTAAGGGAATAGGCAAACATGTTCATATTGCGCGGCTTCTTCTTCATGCTCCCAACAACCACAGTGTACTGCTGTTGAGATCAATACTACAGAAGATTAAAGAATTTTCTGTTAACATATATGGGAGAAGACCAAACAGGCTTCCTCCCAGACCAGCAGATGAAAGATAATGTAAGGTTCACGTTGGACACCTTGGAATATTTGGACTATCACAATGAAAAGAAAGGTGCTCTAATGTTCTTAGATGCAGAAAAAGCTTTTGACAACATGAGATGGGGTTTCCTTCTTAAAGTGCTGGAAAAGATGAAGTTTGGTACAGTGTTTATATCCTGGATTAAAGCAATTTACTCGGATCAACAAGCACATTTGATCATAAATGCAGGAAGATCAAAAAGTTTCCCAACAGAAAAGGGCACAAGACAGGGCTGCCCTCTTTTGCCACTGTTGTTCATTCTGATCCTTGAGGTTTTGCTCAGAAAAATTCAGCAGAGTTCCATCCCTGGCATAAAAATTGGCAAGGAATGTTACAAATAACAGAGCATTTGCAGACGACATGGTTATCTCCCTGGAAGATCCCCTGCCGCACATGACAAAGTTAAATGAAATTCTGAATAGATTTGGGTCATTGGCAGGATTCAAGGTCAATAAATCCAAAACAAAGATTTTGACCAAAAATTTGAGCAAAGCAGAACAAGAAAAGTTAGAATTAATATCGGGAATAAAATGTGTTGATAAAGTAAAATATTTAGGGATTTCGATAACCAATAAGAACAACCAACTGTTCAGTAATAATTATGTCCCTGTTAGGAAACAGATTCATCAAAAGATAAGCATTGGAAGAAACTGAACCTATCACTGATGGGAAGATTGTCTATAATTAAAATGAGTATTCTTCCAAAACTGCTTTTTCTGTTCCAAATGATCCCAATTGTAGTCCCTCCAAAGTGGTTTAACGATTGTACTAAAGATCTGTCAGATTTTTTGTGGTTGGGTAAAAAACCAAGGATTAAACTAAAACCCATGACAGATCTTAGAAATAGAGGGGGGGTTTCCATGCCAAATATGAAAATCTACTATGCTGCATCCTGCTTAGTTTGGATAAAACCATGGATGTGTTTAAATGACCCGAGGCTATTAGCCTTAGAAGGTCATGAACTTTTTTTGGATGGCACTCTTATCTGTGGTATCAGGAAGTTAAAGTTCAAAAAGTGTTCAACAATCATGCAATCCGACAATCCCTGTATAATCATAGAATCATAGAAATGTAGAGTTGGAAGAGACCACACGGGCCATCCAGTCCAACTCCCTGCCATGCAGGAACACCCTCAAAGCACTCCCAACAGATGGCCATCCAGCCTCTGCTTAAAAACCTCCAAGGAAGGAGACTCCACTACACTCCGAGGCAGCATATTCCACTGCCGGACAGCCCTGAGTGTCAGGAAGTTCTTCCAGAGGTTCAGGTGGAATCTCCTTTCCTGCATAAGATATGGATGAAATACAAAAGGTACCTATATCCAAAAGTCCCATCTTGTCTTTCTCTCACCAAAGCCCTCTTGATTAAAGGTCTTAGAGGCGACATACACTGGATCACATATAAAGAACTAACATACCTAACAGGTAGAGTACTGCAATTAAAAAGTCGCCAGAGATTACAACAGGAAGGAATGACAGTACATTGGTTTCCATATCTTCAGATTCAAGAAAGATTTAAAAAAGATTTGAAAGAAGGAGGAATTGACACGAATCTAACCGAATTTGAATTAGAGTTAAAGAAATGAAACCAAAAGTTGTTATCAAGAATATACCAAATGTTGCTTAGATTCGATTTGGAAGACAAAACAATTAAAGAATACATGGTAAAATGGGCAATGGACATAGGACACAATATTGGACTTACAGAATGGGAAAAAGCATGGAAAATAATCAGTAGGACTACAAGATCATATCGCTTACAAGAGAACACCCTGAAGGTTATGTTCAGATGGTATCTCCCCCCTGCAAGGATAGCTAAGATGTTCAAAAATACAAATGATAAATGTTGGAGATGTCATAAAGAAAAAGGTACCTTTTTTCACCAAAGGTGGGGTAGTAATAGAACACAGAAATTCTGTTTTATGGTCCAAGCAGTCATCCAAAAGGTATTAGAGATAAAGCTCGATTTAGACCCTAAATTGTTCTTATTAGGTATAACTGATCTAAAAAAGGAAGGGGAAGATTGCGAAGAGAGGCTTCTATGGCATATGGTCACAACAGCCAGAATGGTATTTGCTAGATACTGGCGAAAGGAATCAATACCATCTAAAGGGGAATGGTTGGAGAAACTCCTAGAGGTGATAGAAATGGACAAGCTAATGTACATGCAGGAAAATAGATCTGATCATAAATTTTTCCAAACATGGCAACCACTTACAAATTATTTGCAGAGGGAATTATAAAATAATGTGTAGGTTCCAAGTCTGTATAATCGTGTAAAACACGCGCTTTAAGAAAAGGGGGGGGGATATATTACAATAATGAGGAAAAGTTATCATTGGAGATAAGGAATAGAAAGGGTGAAACTAGAAGTAACCGTGGAAATGGAATTTTCTTAAATACGTGACTATTATAATAGGTAATTGATTAGAAAATGAATCAATTAACTGAGGGTTAATACATAATTGGTCTGATGGGATAGAGGGAAGATTCTGAATAATTATTGAAGATTAGCAATCAAGGATGGATTGACGAATAATTAACCCTAGAGTGTTCCAAAACTAAATTGATATGAAAACCAAATAGAACTTTGAAGGGTTTAGAATAAGATTTGAATTTGACCCAATCTGTGGCAATGACAACATGAGAAGTCTAAATGTATATTTTTTTACGTTGTGACCTTTTACTGTTGCTTTTTTTTTCTGCTGTCTTTTTTATATGATATTGTGATGTAAACAGCGATCAATTGTCCCTATTTTTTCCAATGGATATTTCTGTTTTATATCTTATGATGTAAAATTGTAGAATGTGCTAGAACCATGATTTTGACCTATACAATTACATTCGTCAACTTTCGTCAACTTTATTACAATTCAATGAAAGTAATAAATATAAATTTGAAAAAAGAAGAGAGATCAGTACTACAGAATGAACAATCTAGTGCTAAAGATGCAGGGTATACATTTACCAAATTCATAAACAAATAAATATCAGAATATTTTAGGCACTATATTTTGTTCACATATATTCCTGCATTATCACATTCTTTAAAAGAGGGAGAAGACGGCATCTCTTCAGATTACTTTCCACACCACTGGCCACACAATGAGGATCCCCCCAGGAGAAACTTCTTCAACAAGTTTTGGCTCCCCAGTACTCCTGAATCTTTTACAATTACAGTCACCAGGCTACAGGGATCCCTGAAAGGTCACATAGACTAATTATAGATCTCATAACAACATTTATATCTTGCAGAAGACACTGCTACAACACAATGAGCAATGTGATGCTGTGCAGCTCTGACGCAGTTTCCCCTAACTATGCAGAGTGAGAAGGTGCTTTGTGCATGTTTTGGAATGTTTTGTTCACGTTTTGAAGGAGGAATGACTGTTGTACAGCAATCCTGTTTGCAGGTATGGTCTTCCTGATCCTCTTCTTCCTTTCCTTTCAGTGGTATATGCACTCCTTACAACACTGTTTCTACTAGGTTGAAAATCCTACTTTAGGTTGCTATTTGGAGTTCTGAGGAAACACTCATATAGGATAGGATTGGAGACATCTGTGCTCCTCCCATTGTTGCTAGGTTTTACTTCCCATCAGCTCCAGCCACTATGGCCCATAATGAAGTGATGAGAATAGTCATCCATCCATCTTATTTATCTGTGAAAAGTGATCCATTTCTATTCCTGTTCAGCAGTGTCTGCACTTGTGACTCCTGTTCTAGAAGCATGATGTATAGGTCTCCCACACCACACTTCTTGATATATATAGACCTCCTCATGCAGAGCACCAGAGGTGACAGAAGGAGCAACAACAATACAGAAACATTGTGCCAAGAAAGAGCTGGACACCTGTGTTGAAGCAAAACAGGCCACAGCTTTTATTAATGACAATGTCAACCAATATCAGCCCATACAATATGGCTGGTCCAGCTTCTCTCATGTAATTTAAATTCATACTGGCTCAGCCTGATTGGTTGAATGGGAAGGGGGCACCCCAGAAGAGACGTCCCCCCAGTTGGCAAAAAAATGGAAGGTGGCCTACAGTGACCCCCACCCCTTTCCTAAGCCCATAATCCTGCTCATTTTATTTTACTGGTCTCCTCTCACTCATCTTAATATCTGCCAATTGTGATTTAAACAGGATATCCATGACATGAACACGTAATTGCAGGTAAGTACATATACATCAACTTTTCCAATATCAGACCAGCCCAATATCAGAAGAAGTCCTCTGGAAAGCAAAAATGCCATGATGCCACAATGACATGGAAGAAAAATCTTTCCTGGCCCCTTGAAATGACCCATGAAAGCCTGAGGATACAGAGGAGATAGCCCCCTGCTTTCATGCTTCTCAAAGGGATTACCTGATCCCTTGTAGACTTGGGGTAGAGGGATGCTGAGGAAGACATGCCATAGGCTAAGAGGAAGAGAAATATGATTCACTCCCCTTTTGATGCTTTATAGATTTAACCAAGTTCCTACTTCCTTTACTTCACTTCTGGCTGGCCTGATCTTGGAAAAGACTGGCAAATAAGGTGGAAGTTCGCCAGATCCTGCAAGTTTTTCTGTTCACTGCCCATCAGTCACAATAATTGTGACTGATTCTGCTGGACAATGGACAAAATTTCATAGCGGCTGAAATGGAGACTGCAGGACACAGTCAACATGCCTGTTCTTTTCACAGATGGGTGATGGAATGTTTCTTCTGCAGTAATATTTGATCCACTGATAGTTGTGTTCATGCTCTGCAATAACACATTCTGCGTTAAATTCCTGCTGCTCCTTTCGTGGTGCTCCTGCTTGCCAATTTCTGGGGGGAAAAAAAGAAGTTGATGTCAGTGGAAAACTAATAGGGAATCCGGCATACTGGATTCCTGTTGAGGAAGGAGCACTTATTTACCTTAGATTTGAAACAATAGGAATGATTGATTGCTTGTCTTAGGCCCTTTTCACATGTGGGGGGGGGGAGGGGCAAAAATGCCCAAAAACAGAGCTTACCTCCAGCCGGGTAAGTCTGTGGCCGCGTGGAGCAGCGCGAGCTCGCTGCTCCACACTCCTCCGGCGTCGCAGATGGCAGCTTCCGGTTGGCGGAGGCTCTCCACCAACCGGAGAAGCTCGCCGGCCGGAAGCCTGCCCCCGGCAGATCCGCAGGCACGCACTTGCGCGCGCCTGCAGATCCACTTTAGGGCCGGGCGACGGAGCGGCACGGGGCTGCGCACTCCGTGCTTTTTAAAAACTTCGAAAAAGAGGTTTTTTAAAAAACACGCAGCCCGGCTAGTTCCGGCCGCTCCTGAGTGGATTCTGGTGTGAAACTGCGAAAAGTAGTCCACGCCAGTCCACTCTACGGTGTAGACGACCTCCGTGAGAGGTCGCTCTACACCGTTCCCCCCCCCCCACATGTGAAAAGGGCCTTAGATTCAGAACAATAGGAATGATATTAGGTGAAACAAAGAACCAAGCTCTCGTTTACAAAGAACACTCTTGCTACAGAATCAGACTGACAATGAAAGATTATACTGCAATCCGTACAACACAAGAAGGCTTTTGTGATCATTCACTTTTCTATTCCAGTTGGTTATGCTGGCAGCTGTGCATGTGCAACTGGATAACAAACTGCTACTAATAATTTTTAAAAATTATTAAATTATTTTAAAATGTAAAATTATTGAATTATTAAATAAAATTATTAACTGCCACTACTGTGGCCTCAAGAGGGAGAGAAGAGGCAGGCACAGAATGGATGAACGCATAGTCTCTGCTAGACTTAATCTCCTGCCATTCCTTTTTCCTTGTGTGTCCTGTCTTATTTAGACTGTAAACCTGAAGGCAGGGAACTGTCAAACCGACAATTTGTAAGCTGCTCTGGCAGCCTTTTTGGCTAAAGGGCAGAGTGAAAATACTCTAAATAAATAAACGAAGGCTATATTAATACATTTGGATGAAGATCTGAACTCTCTTATTATATTTTGATAGCAGTGAAAGTACAATGAAGCAGGATGAATACTTAAGAATTATTCATTTTCATTTTTCTTCAGTGGTGACATTCATGCATTCATACATATGTATTTCTTCCTAAACACAGCAGAAATTAGGCATTTTTTTTCAATTAATAAGTTCTAGCTGAGTACTTAAGGTGGTTGATATTTCCTTGATCAGGCGGCTGGCCAAGAGCTCCTTCTGGCCACAAACCCCTGTTGGCATGAGATGAAACTATGAAAAAGAAGTGACTGATCTAGTGGCAAAACTGTCTGAAGCTGTTGGGGTGGCATTACTAATGTGAGACAGGCTAGACTGAAAGGAGAAAATAGTAAAGAGATGTGATAACACTGAGCTGTCCCAGGAGAGAACAGATTTTCTGTTGCAGATGCTGTGAGGCATTCAAAAGCTGGTGGGAAATGGCTGAGCTCTTGAGCCACGTGGCTCATTGTTACTGGTCGTGGTAATGACTCCTCAAGCTCTGACTGAACTCAGAGGTAGCTTATTACAAGTAATGTTGCCACTAACTTTGATTACTTTTCTGAGATTATGCGATGGAATGGTTTTTCTACCTTGGTGCAACAAGGAGTATTAACAGTCAAGAGAGGTAGGTGTGGCTGCTGTAGACCTTTCCCCCCACAGGTATGAACTATCAGAGCACTGAATGCCTCCTTCATTGGTACTGGCCAGGCAAGTGTACACAGACAGGTGTTTTGGAAATTCCTTCACTTCATTATGTTGATGTTGTTTAAGTTGTGTGCCATATCTAAACACAATTGTGAATGTGAAAAAGATATAATAAATCTTAAAATACAGTGCTGTTAAAGTCGATTCGGTCTAATCACTGTGTTCTTTTGTACAGATTACAAGGGTTCTCTCAACTCCAAAGTTTGAGGAGAAGAGCCCTCAAGCCAGGGAACCCCCATTTGTGCTCTCGCACACACAGCCTGTGAAACAAATCACATTATTAACTTTCCCCTTTCGGTAGGGGCATTTTGAAGTTCTGTGCATTTTTCAGCACAACAATTGCTATTGTTTTTCCAGAGTGCCCAAAACCCTTGGTAGATCTAACACAGAAGAAGAAGTGTGTCTGTAATGTCTGGGAGAAGTGATTTATCAAGGCCACGGTTTTTCTGGGTACTGTTATTGATAAATGAGCTAGTTACTTCTCTTTAGGACAATATTAGCACTACCTGTCCTGCCCGGCTACCCCTGGATTACATCCCATCAGCGAACAATCTTCCTTTTTTGAGAAAAGAAAATACAAACTGTGGCTCAAAAAGCCTCCTACATACTCTCTCACATTTCACAGACGAAAACCAGGACACGTGGCCAAGCATCATCAGCAACAGCAAAAAGATATTAATGAGGAAGAATGCACAACCTAGGACAGGCTGCAGCAGTTTGTTTTTGCTTCAGCCTACAAGGAAGGACAAGATTCCCTTCATTTGTTGCACCAAGATAGGAAAACCATTCCTTCTCATAACCTCAGAAAAATAATTCAAAGTTAGTGACAACATTACTAGTAACAAGCTACCTCTGAGTTTAGTCAGAGCTTGAGGAATCGTTACCAGGACCAATGACAATGAGCCATGTGGTCAAGCTGCACATCAGAAGGAATGCTGGACATGCCCCTTCAACCACCACTGGCTGCTCAGTGCAACTGCTGCCAGCATCATTGCTGCCCACCCACCCCCCATTACCTCCTTTGCCCACCAGTAAACCAGAAGTGTGGCACCTCTGCTGCTGTTTCTGTTACAAACTTTTCTTTAAAAAAAATATTTTTATTAAACACAAAATTTAAATACATAAAACAACATACAAGAGAATAAGAAAACACAAATAACAACACTAAACGCAAGACACATAACAACTACTTAAACTATACAGCAGAAATGAAAATTAATCTAACCTAAAAAAAGAAAAAAAGGCAAAAAAAACTAAACTAAAATGGTGCTGGAAAAATAGGTATATGGCTTTTAGCCTCTCAGCAGACGGTCACAAGATAAAATACAAAGTCTATTTATTAAAGTTTATATGACTAGGATCTACTTCTACATATTGGCAAAGACCACTAATCATCAACACCCAAAAATGAAATTCTTTCCCAATACTCTCTCAAATATGCAATAATTATATCCCAATCTTTCTTAAAATTACTCAGTGATTCCTCTTTGATCAAAATAGTTAATTTATCCATTTCTGCCAAGTCATAAAACTTCATTAACCAATTTTCTTGAGTTGAGATAACTGAGTCTTTCCATCTCTGAGCATAATTCAGTCTGGCCCCATGTTACTGAACTGTTTTTAAGGCTCAGCAGTGTTCGCAGCTGCAAAGAAACAGCCACCAGATCTCTGCTGAAGAGACTCTTACATTTTCAACAGTTTTTGCCACCACTGCAGCAAAGAAGCAGCACCTCAGGCACTCCACGGCCACCTTACTCACAGTGCCTTGCCCTGCAGAAGGACCTTTTCTTCAGAGCTCAGCACTGAGTGGTAAGATGAACACTCAGGGCCACTGCTATAAATGATGATGATGATGATGACGACGACGATGATGATGATTTACTATTAGTACTACTATTAAATGTGAAGGCAAAAGCTGGACAATTTCTGTACCATCCGCTAGATGAGGATTCCAAAATTCAGGTGGGCTGTGTTGACCCAGCACAAAATTCAGGTGTGGTGTGTTGATCAGCACAGATTCTGAAGCAATTTCTAGCAGCTTTCATCGTACCCAGGAACAAGGCTTTACTGAAGCCTCCCTTGAATTCTCTGGATTACAACAGGGAGAGCTCATAAGACTCGATTGTTGCTGAGAAAATCCATTTTCCCTCCAGCAGTCCAGGGACTGCAACTTGTCATAGTCCCTGCTAATCAAAAAGTGTTAGGGTTTCTGTACTGTGAGCCCTGGTTTCACTGTACCACTGAAAATAAGGGCAAATAAACTGAAGTATGAGCCAAATAAGATGGAAATTCTGTGGGTCCATTTGACCAAAGAAGTGGTATTCATCCCAATCAGGATAGGTTACAGTTGATCAAAACATACATTTGCCACTTGGGGATTCTGGTTTAAATGAAGAACATAGAGGTGTATTTCAGCATACTGAAAATTTTTTTAAAAAAAATTGCTTGAAATTAACAGTTGAACTTGAAATAATTTGCTGAAGTATGTCATCACAGTGAAGTTTGGTGAAGCAGTTCCATGTAAACTCCAAGAACAAACTGAACCAAGAAATACTAAATTAAACAAAGGAATGGAAGCTAATGCAAACATTTATAAAGGATATTTCAAAAACAAATTGGAAAGCAGTATTTCAAATATAATTCTAAAATACAGAAAAGAAATTCCATAGTTTTTCTGAATTGGGGAGAGAGCATCTTGGAGCAAAAGTTGAGGGATGATATAATATTTTAAAAATAGAGCCAGTGTTGGAATACAACTCACAGCTCAAACAGGTTTTAACATGTCTACAAAATTAAGGTTGTCACAACCCTTTCTACATATAGCTGGATATAACCTCCATCAAATACTGGCTGACTTCTGGTTGGACAAGGTTAAGACTAGAGTGCAAACCATGGCAAAATTTAAACTACTTTTCTGACTATGAGGATTAGAGGCCATAAGTGAGACCTGCCACAAAATGTTGCAAGGTATGAAGTGTTCAGGGTTCCAGTTAGCCAGCCAGGGCTTCCTCCTATTCTGACTCTAGAAGCCCCGTACTATTTCCTCTCTCTAGTTATTTTGGAGGTCTTCCCAGCAGAAACTCGGCATTCTGTGGCCTCTTAGTACTTCACAGTCCTCACTGAGTTTTTTGGGGTGAAGTAGTTCTCCTCATACTAAAGGTTTTTCCTTTGAATACTTCTTTTAAATTACTTGCAAATCTTGTCCTTTCCCTATGTGCACTAGACCCTTGTTACCCTGTGAACTGGGGGTCCCGGGAGGGACACCAAAACGTGCTCAGCTAAAGGTGGGGAAAATTAGCTCAGAGCACTGCTTAGCGTTACGAGAGGCAGGGTAACGTAGCGAGATCTTGAACCCTATGTCTACAGGGTCGGGTCGAGTCAAGGAGCACACAGAAGTTGAAGCAATAAATGATGTTGTATTAAAAACACAAGCAAAACAGTGTATGCGACACACTCACACAAGATAACTAAAGAAAATAAAGGTTTGAGTGGTATAGAGGGATTTTTAGAGGAGTTGCTGGTTTGGGTGATACTTCAACTATCCTGGAGCCCGGAAAAATGGAGAGCGAAGCTGGGGTGCGATGTAGCTCAGCAGGTGGAGCTGAGGGGAGGCTCGCCAAGCAAAGCGGCAGCAAGGCGGGATGAAACTCGGGAGCGATCCGAGGAGGGTCTCGGAATCAAGGGTTTTTATAAGGAGCATTGTGACTGCAGGCTATGCCGTACTTGGGGGAAAACAATAGGTTTGGAGTTGGAGACAAAGCCTCCGAAAGGTCAGAATCTGAATGATGGAGTTATCGTAGAGGTTCTCAATAGAGTAGCCAGTATGCAAACGCAGAGTACTTGGGTATTGTATAGGTTACCCATCAAGCTGCCAGCATGGGGCAGAGGCTCTTTTGTAAGTTGCGTGCATACCTAATTAGAGTACTTGCCTGGAGGTCTCCTAAAGCAGCGAGTCAGCTATTCCTGGCCTGCCTGTATTGTTGTTTGAATATTACGGTGATTAACAGCCGAGCTTGTTTGCGTGCTTGTCTGGTGGCCTCGCAAGCATGTGGAGGGGAATAGAGAAGTGAAGCCGAATTGTGATATCAACAGGATATCTTTTAATATCCCCAAAGCTCGGACTAGCCAGGGCAGTAACACTCTGCCTGTAGATACCACCAGAGGTAGTGTCATTTGAACTAATAAGGGTAAGCACTCTGAACAAGCGCACCAATTCAGCTTACTTGGTGACTGTGGACTTCCTAGTTTTATTTCCAGCTTCACAACCAGATTATGTGTTTGTGTGCATTCTTGTCTTTATTTCTCTGTTCTATACAGCTTGTAAGATCAAAAGCGTCCAGACTGATTAAAAGGACCGAAAGTCACAGATTTTGTCCCTGTTCCTTCTAATTTTCTTACAGCCCTAGCTGTGAAATGGCACTGAAGCATGCTACTCACTGGTAGGAAAGATTTTTCCCATTTATCCACCTCCACACATTTTCAGACGCCTCATATTTCAAGCCAATCCAAACATTTCTTTTGTCTTTCATTTTTTTAACCAAAAAGTCCTAGAATAAAAGGAAAACAACATGGCTTAACCCAATGGTCCCTAAGAAGTAGAAAGCAGCTGTTGCCAGCTGTGCATCCCACTAGGTTCCATCATAGCTAGATTAATAGCAACAATTAGAGTAATAAGAAAGCTGATAGTCTTTTATTAGATGCAGAAAAACTCTTTGATAAAATAAAATTCATTGATATCAGTATAATTCATTGTTGTCATATTGTCTAAATGTTGTCCTTATAACTTTTTGAAGTGTGTTAGAATTCTTTGTTTCTTCCAAGATAAAAATACTGACGGTATTTTTTTTCTGTGCCATTTACCCATATAAGTCTGGAAACTTTAGCCTGTGCCAAAGTAATATCTATGCCATAGAGCATGATTCTTTAGAAAAGAGTGGACCCTATAAGGGATTGGGGGCCACCCTGGCACCCCAGGAGATTTTGGAAATTCTCACCTATCACTGCAACCTCCTGTCAAAAATTGCCCACCAATGCCCCTGGGGTCATAGGAGGCACTTTCACCAAGTTTTTGGTTCTAACAGGGCCATTTAGACCCAGGAGAGGCCTTTTTTCAACATAAAGTGATTCAGAATTTAAATTTCAGGTCACCTCTGGGGAATGTGGGAGCAAAAAGTAGAGAAATTCCTCCACATCCTTTAGAGTAGCACTTTTGAGGCTATATGAAGTTCAAGACCAGCAATCATGTTTTTCTAATGTGTCAGGGACCAGCACCATGTTTCTGCTTATTGGCTACAATTTTTTCTTGCTTTTTGGGAACTCTTTAGGGACTGGTAGCCACTGGTTTGTGGACTGGCACTGGTCCAGAGCCCTTTACTTTGAATAGCACTGCTCAAGGGGGTGCTTGCGGGTGCAAAGAAATGGAATGAAGTGAGAGTTTTGGGAGTCACAAAATAACTTTGTGAGGCTGCCTGTGGGCTATGAGTTATACTTTCCTCACTTCAGCTTTGGAACCCAGAATTACTTTTGACACCAATGATCTTTTTTTTATATAATAAAAATCTCCATCATCTCCTGTGCTGGTATCATGATGGCAATCCTTATTTATTACCTGCATGTCATATATGTATGTGTGTGTATATATATATATATAGGGGTGTGTGTGTATGTGTGTGTATGTAAATATAGTCTGCCCTTCACTGTGACATCAAGAGACAGAGAAAGGCAGAACTACTCAACACATTTTTATTTTTTTTTATTACTTCATATACCATTATACATACATATTATACAGAAAACACTTATGAACAATCATACGAAATTGTATCAGGTCAAACACACTTGTAGCAAATTATGCTTAACAAATTGTACATAAGAACAAGAGATCCTTTACATCCTATGTGTTTTGAAGGGAAGAAAGTGGAATATATAACTGTATATCTTCACTGAAAAATTAAAAATGCTAGCATATATTACTCTTTCAAACCAATAACTGATGATTCCTCCCTTTCTCTCTAGATAGTACTCAAACATTCCCAGTCCTTTCTAAATCTATTTAAAGATTTATCTTTTAATAACAGTGTCAGTTTATCAATTTTCATCAAATCATATATCTCAAATAGCCAAACATCAATTTTGGGCACATTTTTTCCCCAATCCCTAGAATATATTATCCTTGCCTTTGTTATCATATAAAATAGGATTTTTTTAAATGTTGTTTCCCAACATATTCCTCAACAGTGTCAACTATATTTTGGAGATAGAATTCCAGTTGTATAGAGAAGCTTTTCTTTATAATTTTAGTAATTTGAATATGAATGTTCTTCCAAAAAATGTTGGCCTTCGTACATTGCCACCAGCAATGAAAAACTGTTCCCTTTTCTGTTTTGCACTTCCGGCATTTGTCATTGTCTCCTTTTTATAGTTCTGCCAGTTTTGCTGGAGTTAAGTGCCATCTATAGAACATTTTGTAGTAGTTTTCCTTAAGCATTTGGCTGCTCGCAGAGTTCAGATTTTTCCACATTTCTTCCCAATGATGTAACGGTATTGAATGTCCAATGTTTTGTGCCCATTTAACCATACAATTGTTAACTGTTTCTTGCTCTGTATCCCATTTTAATAAAAGTTTGTAAAACTTAGCTGTGTTATATCTGTTTCCTGTCTCTAGAATATTATCTAATTCTGTACTCAAATTATTTAACGTCTGCTCTTTGCTGTTCTGTTTGAATCTTGAGTGAAGTTGTCTGTATTGAAGCCAAGAACACTCTAACCCCTCCACCAATAATTCTTCTCTATCTTTGAAAATGGCTCTGTTATCTTGAAATTTAAGAAGCTCTTTGTAAGTCCACCATTTTTGGGGTGGACAAGTTTCAGCACTATAAAAGGCTTCTTGGGGGAGATCTTTAAGGGCAATTTTGGACATAGTTGCTGTTTATATTTTATCCAAATTGTAAATAGCAATTTTCTTAAAGGATGTTCAAGAAATTCCTTTTCAATTTGTCTCTTGGCATACCATAAATATGAATGCCATCCTTGTCTCAGGTCTGCTCCTTCAATAAGCAGTATTCTTTTATTTTCTAGTCTTAGCCAATCCATAATCCATGTGAAAGTATTAGGATAGGCATACAGTTTAAGATCTGGCTACTTGACACATTGTTCGCTTCAGTCTCAGAACTACTGGCAATAATCTTTGAGAATTCCTGGAGAATGGGAGAAGTCCCGGAAGACTGGAGGAGGGCAAATATTGTCCCCATCCTCAAAAAGGGAAAAAAAGAGGACCTAAACAATTACTGCCCAGTCAGCGTGACATCAATACTGGGAAAAATTCTAGAGCAGATCATTAAACAGACAGTCTGTAAACACTTAGAAAGGAATACCATGATCACTAAAAGTCAACATGGGTTTCTCAGAAACAAGTCATGCCAGGCTAATCTTATCTCTCTCTCTCTTTTTTTTTTTTTACAGAGTTACTAGCTTGATAGGTGAAGGGAATGCTGTGAATATAGCATATCTTGACTTCAGTAATGCATTTGACAAGGTCCACCATGATATTCTTGCAAACAAGCAAGTAAAATCTGGGCTAGACAATGCTACTGTTAGGTGGATTTGTAACTGGTTGACTGACTGAACCCAGAGGGTGCTCACCAATGGTTCCTCTTCATCCTGGAGAGACTAGTGGGGTGCCAAAAGGTTCTGTCCTGGGCATTAACATCTTTATCAATTATTTGAATGGGGCATAGAGGGTATTCTTATCATATTCGCAGATGACATCAAATTAGGAAAGGTAGCTAATACCCCAGGATCAGAATTCAAAATGACAATAGATTGGAGATCTGCTTCAAAACTAACAAAAGGAATGTCAATAGGGAGAAATATAAGGTGCTACGCTTAGGCAGAAAAAATGAAATGCATAGGATGGGTGACACCTCGCATGTGAAAGAGATCTAGAAGTCTTAGTAGACCATAAGCTAAGCGTGAGTGTAACACCACATTCTTCAAGGTAGCAGCACCTTCCCCTCACATAGCGAGATATTTACTTCTTCTTAGATGCACCAAATCAATCCACCTCTGCTAGATTTTATCAGCCAACAGGGAAAGGTGTCAAGCTTACATGTGGTGGGATGGAGTAATTCAAGCATCTTGTTCATGTCAACAAACCACAGTAAATGAACATGATCAAATGGAACACTAGAAGCTCCCTCAGACTCTGAGATAACTGTGGTGCCCAGTTCTGAGCAAATATGAGCTACTTTTCCTCAAAGTGACTGGCAAACTCATCACAGCAGGCAAATGAGGACTCTACTGCTGGTCTCTCTGAACCAGTCCTTTTGGAGATATGGACTGTTACTCAATTAACTTGTCAAAATCAGAGCAGTTGCCAAGAGGAGACAATACCTCATGGAGTGTATTTGCTGTTTGGCAGTTCTGGTGATGACCAGCTATTATTGCATACTTTGGAATATTAATTCCTAGTGATGTCTCCCATATGATTAGCTAAATTTTAACTAATTTATTATGACATGTCCTTGGATTTGAATAGATTAGTATCTATAAATTTGACCCATTGGAAGAAGGTCAATACACTTAAAAAGATTTTTACACCTCAGCTAGTTTATGTTCTTTTCTAAAACATAATTTATGTTTCAGATATTTATTTGAAGTTCTTCACTTCCTTTAGTTTCTTTGAATAGAATGCAAGAGACTTTTAGTGCGTCATCAAACTACAAATCTCAACATTCCACAGGATGTTGCCATGACAATTAAAGCAGAATCATAATGCAATAATTGTGTGGTGTAAGAACCCCAAAACTTTCTTAAAATGTTTTTCAGAGAATTCAGAAAGACATGGGGGAGTGTGGAGACAGTAGAAGAACATATTTAAAATACAGGAGAAAAGGAGCAAATGAAGCAATGATTCCATGAAATGAATGGTAGAGATAACAAAAGGAAATGTGAAACAGACAGAGAAGAGGAGAAACACCACTGAGCAGTTGCCCCCCCCCCCAAAAAAAACATGTGCAATGGCTCATAGTTAAAGGTCTTTCAAAATTAAACTTGGCATCAAATCACATAGAGCTTTAATGGAAGATAGATGTTTTCTGAGCACTCAGAGTTGAGGGTGTCTGTAAGAATAGTGGTCTAGCAATGAATGAATGAATGAATGAATGAATGAATGAATGAATGAATGAATGACTTTAATATCCTGCCATTCTCCAAATATGGGAAGAGATGTCCTCTTGTATTACACTTGCAACTTTTTCATTTTCTATACGACAGGAAACACCCACCTGTTTCTTTGCATGATCAATCACCATGAGATCAGCGCCTTTGCTTTGGCAGATATTTCTGCTTTTCTCCTGTATGTTTCCTTTTTCTGAGGTGTAGTAGCATTTCTCCTGGAATTCATCCCAGCCATCTGGGCAAACAGGAGAGCCTGCAAAATATGAAGATTTGAAAGAATGCTTTCCTAAAGGATTCACTGATGTTTTGCACTTGGAGTCAAATAGTAGCACAGTTGGACATCCAGCCCACAGACACTCACAATCCAGAGGTTCTCTTGCCTTACCCAGTGTTTGTGCAGTGTTGCAACCCAAGAGTTTCCCTGTCACTAGCCTAGCAAATAGACCCGGTCGCGTAGGAATGGGGGGGGGGGATTTGCCCAGGGCAGCAATGTTTCTGGGGTGTCTCAGCCCGTAGCCACACCCCTGCGCATCACACTCACATCCTCCACACAGTGGCCATGCCCCTTGCTCCATAGCCCCACCCTCTCTCGTCCCCCCTCCACACACTCCAAGCTCCACCACTGAATAGACCACTGTAGGTCCTTCACTTTTCATCACTCACATATATGAGTCACAATATGTTTTAAGAATTCTTTTCAATAAAAATATTTCAAAGGAAGCTTACTAGTAGAACCACAAAATATGTAAGATTTGTTTGTTTATTGGATTTATACACCATCTTTGTACATAATTAATAAGATCAAAGGATACATGGAAAAGAGGAACATAAATGGAACAGAACTGGTGTCCAGAAAAAGGGTTGTGCTTCAGATGTGCACTTACATTTAAGGCATGCCATCACAAGAGCAGCTGTTGTCATTGTCAGAGAAGAAAACAGCACAATGCAGAATATGATGAAGGTTTTCCTTGGAAAGAATCTCCATGTGTCATCCTCAAATATATACAGTACTTCAGAAAGCAAAAAAGAGTAAGAAAATAACAAAACCAGTGAGTTTGGAATTTACAGAATTGTCATGGTGGGGCTCCATTTAAAGACCCATCTCTCTATTAAAGTTTCATTGCTTCTGTCATGAACCATGGAAAGAGAAATCTTAGGCCCTTTTCATATGTTGGGGGGGAAACGGGCAAAAACGCCCAAAAACGGAGCTTACCTCCAGCCGGGTAAGTCCGTCGCCGCGTGGAGCAGCGCGAGCTCGCTGCTCCACACCCCTCCGGCGTCGCAGATGGCAGCTTCCGGTTGGCGGAGGCTCTCCACCAACCGGAGAAGCTCGCCAGCCGGAAGCCCGCCCCCGGCAGATCTGCAGGCACGCACTTGCGCGCGCCTGCAGATCCACTTTAGAGCCGGGCGACGGAGCAGCACGGGGCTGCGCCCTCCGTGCTTTTTGAAAACCTCTAAAAAGAAGTTTTTAAAAAACACGCAGCCCGGCTAGTTCCGGCCGCTCCTGAGTGGATTCTGGTGTGAAACTACTAAAAGTAGTCCACGCCAGTCCACTCTACGGTGTAGACGACCTCCGTGAGAGGTCGCTCTACACCGTTCCCCCCCACACACATGTGAAAAGGGCCTTAGCTAGCCAAAGTGGAAAGACACATAATGATATTCTTCTGGATTCTGGAATCTTCCATGGTGACACAATTAACGGCTGATATGTATGTCAATAGCCAGTAGAGAACAAAGTAAGGAATCTTTAAAAGGTCAAGTTATATTCCCTCTATCTGCCCAAAATGGAATTCAGTAGCTAGGTGAAAGAGAAGTACTACATAGAGGGTTTTACAATAGCACTGTCATGAGATAACCAGAGCATGAACTACAGTGCAGCATTGTCCCTCTGTAGGAATGGGCAGAGATGGTACACAAGTGCAAATGGAAGTGACCATTCTGAGCCACTGAGATCTCCAGTGACAGATGGATCCCGAAGCACCTCCAAGTAGGAGCCTATTCCTTCAGCATGAGGACAGGTAAGGATCTCAGTCGCTGGACCTGAGAGCCACCCACTCATGGAATCTCTATCTTATCATGATTCAGCTTCATCCAAGAAGGCCTGCAGCTGAAAGACAACCACTGTCTCAAGGGCTTTGCCCAGAAAGCGGGTATTTTGATTGGATAATAGTTATTGTAAATATCAGAGCCACTGGAGGTTTTTCTTTTCTCCCAGATCAGTCACACCACCAGTTCTTCTGAGGCTGTGGAAATCATACCATCACACACGATGATACATTTGTGATTTCTGTAAACCACCTGGTCAATCTCCTGTGGCAAGCTTGAAGAAGCCATTTTGGGAAAGGACCGAGGGCCTTTCCGCACTACACTGTTATAGTGCTATCATTCCACTTTCGGCATCCTATAGAATCCTGGGGCTTGCAGTTTAGAGATGAGCCTTTAGAATTCTCAGCCAGAGAGCTCTTTGGCCTCAGTAAATTACAAACCCCAGAATTCCACAGGATGTTGGGAGTGGAATAATAGCACTCTAACAGCGTAGGGTAGAAAGGCCTTGAGAGAGCATAAAGGGCATAGCACAGATAGAAATGTCTCACCTGCATCCTCAGGCTTCAGAAATTTAAAATGGATCTCCTCAAACAGGACAGTGCACTGGACACCTCAATAATTTGGTATCAATAGCAGCATTCAAATCAGCAAGAAGGTGAGGGATTTTTGGCAAACTTTTTGCAGTAAGGCTTAAGGATGTAAAGAATATTCATTCTCAGTGAGAAATGGTATCCTTATATCCTATCGAAGTTTTTTTAAAAAAGTCAAATGCCACAAGATTGTTCACATTTGAGAATTTTTTTGCAATAGAAAAAGGCAGTGTTTTCAAAATAGTAGTTTTGTACAAAATTACATACTTTGTAATTATCACAAAAAAAGTGGTCAAATGCAGTAATCATAATCATAATCATAATCATAATCATAATCACTATTTTCATCTCATCCAGAAGGGAGAAAACCTTTGAAATGCTTTGTTCTTGCAAGTAAGGGCAAAACAGCCAAGGTTTAGTTCCCTAAGAAGGTCCCTATACTGAGTTCACTGGAGCTGAGGAAAGTAGTCTTCTGGGGTGGAGACCTTTAACTTTTAATAGAAAGTTAAAACATCTGGAGGTCTGTCATATCTCAGGAAAATATTAAACCCCTGGTCTCCTTGGTTTTAGGGGAAAGACAGTGCAAAAGAGAAGTAAAATTGCATGTAGCTAGAACATAAAAAATTACAAACGTTCCATTCAAAACTTAAGATTAAAATAGCATTAAACTGTTCATAGAATTAAAGCTATTTAAAACAGTAAAAAAAAATCAAAAAGGGCAGAAACACAAGTCTCTTCATTGCAGTATTTTCACTGATGGTGAGAGATATACTCTATTTTCATTTGAATTACAGCAATTATTTCTAAATTTGCACCTATAATATAATGTAGCATGTGCAAATATAAAATAAATTTCTGTCCTCTATTTTTATGCTTCTTTGAGAGATTGAGTTCCTCTTTTGGGATGAAGTGCAAATGAAATGACCACTGGGGAAAGGGTACTCCTAAGTATGTCTGTACTTCTACAAAGCACACGGTTTTCTCCATATTTGCTGGTATCTTCTCTTTGGGCATAGATGATACATTCTGAACCACACAGATTTTGATGCATGTTGCTGCTGCTGCTGCTGTCGTGTGCCTTCAAGTCATTTCTGACTTATGGCAACTTTAAGGTGACTCTATAACAGCGTTTTCTCAGCAGAATTTGTTCAGAGGGGGTTTGCTCTTGCCTTCCTTTGAGGCTGAGAGAATGCTACTTGCCCAAAGTCATCCAGTGTGTTTCCCTGGCTGAGCAGGCATTCAAACGTTGGGAATAGAGGCAATGATGGTAATGATACTGTAGATCACACATTTACTCAAAATAACCTTGAAGCCAGAATATTAACTGTGTAATGGTTGGAACAACTTGCATTACATGGCAATAAGTAGGAAGGAAAAATGAGGTAAAAAGTGGTGCCTGAACTCTACACAAAAACTTTAGATAGGGTTGACCCTTCTTAGCAAATGGGTGCTATTTATTTTCTGTCTCAGGCAACATATTGGCTTGGCCTGGCAAGGTTAGAGATCCAAAAGATTTCCTAATAAAATTTGTGGAGTTGCACCGAATCTTTCACCTGGATTTGGTTCCTCTTCTGGTTGTGTCCTCATCCACATGCCTGAAAATGGGATATATTCATATTCCTGTTCAACAGCATTCTCACAGCCCTGGTCCAAGGTCACTGGTTCTAGAAACAGAAAAAGCATTCCTAAGCGACTGTCAGTTCACATGGGATGCCAGCTTGTGACCCTCAAGACTGAGTGGTTCTTCTGAACACAGGAAACGTACATTTTCAGCTCTCTTACTTTCTGAAAATAAGACAAGCCAAATGGAGGTAGAATTTGTTATTCAAAGAGATTAAAAAAAAAGATCAAAGCAGACAAACAAGTTGGCAGTGCTTGTGGCAGTATCTAATATTTTTAAAGAAAGGAAATTATTTCTTATTATGACCATGCTGAAACTATTCCATCTTCTAGTGTTTCAGGAAATCTACAAAAAATACAAAATAACTAAAGTATTTCTTTGGCTGGAAAATTGAAACCATGTGAGGTGGTCAAATTCAGTTACAAAGGGGAAGCCTTGAAAAGCCTATTTCTCCCCTCTGGTGTGAACCTAATGTGCAGCACCAGAACTGAAGCAGCTCTTTGAAACTTTCTTCTCATTCTTTCTCCCACACCTCCCATTACCTTTTTCCTGTTGTTCTGAGGTGGAGTGCACTTCCCAAGTATGAGACGATATCTCTGATGCAGTGTCGTTCTGGTATTCATCACTGTGATAGCCTTCATTCTGGTAGTCCTCATTCTGGTAATTGTCATCCATAGCTGGGTGAGGCCGAGTGACATAATCAGCCTTGGGGCAGCTACCACCAGGGTCCAGATGCTTCTGCTCTCTTTTTATCATGATCAGTTTCCCTTCTATCTAACCAGCCACGGAAGAACTAGGCACGTGCATCTTCTCTGAGGTCTAACTGTGAGGAGAGGGGGGAGAATCTGAGATAAAAACCACTGGAAAGCATTGCTCTCAATGGAACTGTCCCACTGTGGGAATTGCTCAGAATACCAATTTCATCTTCTGAATGAAGTTTTCATCAGGAGAAGGAAAGCATCACACATCTTCTCTCTGTCTGCTGTGATTACAATAATTATGAAAATGCCTCTCAGCATGATGTCTGTTCAAGAAAAAAAAACCTCTGACAGCTTCCAGGCACAAATTAGCATCCCCTCAACTCATCAAGAGATGGATCCCCAGCACTGACATTGGAATTCAGTGTGATATCCATAACAACAACAACAACAACAACAACAACAACAACAAAACCTCTTTAGAACATGAAGTTCCACTTCAAAACAAGGTATTTCGGGAACACATTTCCTATTTTGAAGCCATTTAGAGACTTCTGGACAGGCTAGTCAAATTGAAAAAACAAGGTTCAAGCTCCTCACATACCTTCTTTTAAAGAAGACACTTTAAATATGGTTTTGCCACTGCAGTAAAAGTAAAAACAGTTCCTTCTCTGTCTGTGTTGCCAAAGTCTAGTAATATGACAAGGTGCCAAAAAAAATAGTCAACGGGCACCCCCTGGGCACTGGAAGTTGAAATGAAAATGTAGTTCCCCACAATATTTATTATAGAGTGAGATTGTCTAACAATCTTCATCCACAAAATCAAAGCCCTCTGGAAAGATATCTTGAGAAAGGCCAAAGGGTCTGTCAGACCCTGTCTCTGTGAACAAGGCCAGTCCTTTGCTGGTCTGGAGCCCAAGCAATTCTCAGACAGTAAGTCCTGGAGGATGTTGATAGGACGGCCTCACCAGCTCATATTTCCTTGTAACTGGCTGGCTGAGATACTTTGTATAGTAGCCAGAGTGGTACCATGGTGGCAGCGGGCAGGATGGGGTCAACTGAGCTTTCTCAGTTCTTCCTCCCATATCTGCCATCCACCTAAGCAGCACTTTGAACTGTACCTGGAAATGGACTAGTGGTTGGTGAATCACATGTTCCCTATAACCACCCCGGTCAATATCCTGGCTTCTGCATTTAGAATTACGTGAAGTTTCTAAACATTTGTTAAAGGCATGTGTTGTGCGCTACAGGGCTCATCCAGGCTGCCCAGATATATTGAGAGATCATGGTTTTATCCTTGTAATTATTCCTTCTGTTTGGCAGCAACAGTAGTCTGATCAGATGGATAAAGCTTTATTGAAATGTCAGTATTTTTTATACAGCTACCAAAGAGAGAGAAAATGCTCATGAGACAGTTTATGCTCAACATAATGCTACTGCCCTGGCTAGTCCGAGCTTTGGGGATATGAAAAGATATCCTTTTGATATCATAATTCGGCTTCACTTATCTGTTCCCTTCTACGTGCTTGCGAGGCCACTGGACAAGCACGCAACCAAGCTCGGCCGTTAATTGCCGTAATATTCAACCAACAATACAGGCAGACCAGGAATAGCTGACTCGCTGCTTTAGGAGACCTCCAGGCAAGTACTCTAATTAGGTATGCACACAACTTACAAAAGATCCTCTGCCCTGCGCTGGGAGCTTGATGGGTAACCTATACAATACCCAAGTACTCTGCATTTGCATACTGGCTACTCTATTGAGAACCTCTGCGATAACTCAATCATTCAGATTCTGACCTTTCGGAGGCTTTGTCTCCAACTCCAAATCTATTGTTTTCCCCCAGGTACGGCATAGCCTGCAGTCACAATGCTCCTTATAAAAACCCTTGATTCCGAGACCTTCCTCGGATCGCTCCCGAGTTTCATCCCGCCTAGCTGCCGCTTTGCTTGGCGAGCCTCCCCTCAGCTCCACGTGCTGAGCTACATCGCACCCCAGCCTCGCTCTCTATTTTTCTGGGCTTCAGGACAGGTGAAGTATCACCCAAACCAGCAACTCCTCTAAAAATCCCTCTATACCACTCACACCTTTATTTCTTTAGTTATCTTGTGTGAGTGTGCCGCATACACTGTTTTGCTTGTTTTTAATAAAACATCATTTATTGCTTCAACTTCTGTGTGCTCCTTGACTCGGCCTGACCCCGTAGACATAGAGCTCAAGATCTCGCTACGTTACCCTGCCTCTTGTAATGCTAAGCAGTGCTCTGAGCTGATTTTCCCCACCTTTAGCTGAGCACATTTTGGTGTCCCTCCCGGGACCCTCAGTACACAGGTTAACAATAAATTGTGAGACAGAGGAACAGAGAACAGATCATTCTAACATTCTAGAATAGGCATTATTTTTTCTGTGAATGTACTCAGTCAACAGTGGCTGAGAAGATGTTCCCTCCTGGCCAAGAGTAATTGAATGTGTGTGCATGACTCCTTCCCAACCTGATTCAGGGCCTAATTTCACTCTATGATTCTACCTAGGAAACAAGAGCGGACTGGTATTTCATTCACGCCCAACACTAGCAAAATCCCTATTCAGTCATATATGCTTGCCTTCAGAGGAGCCAGTGAAGAATGCAACTAAGGGCCTTTCCTCACTACATTGTTAAAGTGCTATTATTCCACTTACAACATCCTGTGGAATTCTGGGGTTTGTATGGATGAATCTGAGGCCAAAGAGCTCTCTGGCTAAGAATTTAAAATGCCCCTCTCTAAACTGCAAACTCCAGGATGTTGAAAGTGGAATAATAGCACAGTGTAGTGAGGTAAGGCCCTTACTGGTAAGATATGTTTATCCCATCAACCCACTTCCACTGTTTTTGCCCAGTATTACACAAGCTAAACCAGAAGATGTCTTCTTTTGAATGTATTTTTGAATTCAGGAAGTCCTAGGGAAAAATGAAAATGCACGTGTAAACCAAGTACCAGAACAATTTGATGCTTTACACAGAATAAAATGATAGTTGACACTAGAGACTCACCTGTTCCTTTTCCTCTTCAACCACTATCTGATCTCTCAAACTTTGGCCGATACATCTGCCCTCTTCCCATTTCATTGCTTCTGTGGAGCTGAGGTAGCAACTCTTTTGGACTTTCAGACACCCAGATAGTGAAAAGCCTGTAATGCATGCAACCTTGAAAGAAAGCAGGCCAGAGTGAGTGCATCCTAAGTGTCCCAGTGGCCCTGCCTCTAAAGGACTCTTAGCCAGCAATGGCTAAACAATGAACATGACCCTTTGGGCTTACTTATATCATATTATGCAAGAGCTTCGTGTAAGAGCTTCCCCATTGCTAGTGGGGTGAATGGGTTAATATTAGATAAGCATCCAAAGTTATTTTCACTATCCAAGTCTGTTTCAGAGCACACTCACATAATTGTTTGGGCATGTGAGAACAGACTTGAATACCTGCTTCCTTTTTGGAAGTCCAGTAGGTGGATTACCATGTTAAACGAAAAGTGACAGAGGACATTTTCATAGTTCCAATCAGTTAATTCCCACATCTGACTTCACTCAGCACACAGTACAGTGTGAGGGGACATCCTATGGAGTGAAAAGCATTGTTTGTCTCCCTGTCCAAAATGGAGCATGAGAAGCCACTGGGAAAACTAAAGACAGACCAGGTATTCAACTGCCTTCTGCCTACCCCTCTGTCTTCCATTCTGTTTTCAATAGGGTTCAAAGGAAAAGAGCATGCTTTTTCTTTCTTTCTCTCTTTCATTCTTATGCTCTTTCTCTTTGCTCTTTCATTCATAGTCTGTAAAGTGATTGAACCGAGGGCAGCTCATTGACAGCCACTGTACAGGCATGTGATTTATGTTATTTTGTCCTACAGTTTCTGCAAAATTTGCCCATTTACTTAATTACAGAAATCTCAGTGCAAAATAGACATTGCATCAGTTGTAAAAGAAGAGGGGAGAAAGAAAGTGAGAGTATGTGTTACCACCCCTTACACATCCCATTCTGCGGGATAGCAAAATTGAAATGAAATATCACTTTCATATAAAAACTAGACTCTTGTGATTGTAAAAGCATGAGGACGCAAGACACTGGCTGTAAGCATTGGGTGGGAAAGCTTGGCATTAATAAGCTTCCAATAATCCTTTCATTAGCAGAGGCAACTAAGATAACAGTAAAGAAAACTGCCCAGGTAGGGCAGGCAAGCACCCCTGCTGTGCATATTTCCTACAGAGATCTTCCCCATTCACCTTACACATCCAAGACATTAAGAGGCTGTCAGGACTCCCATTGATGTTTTGTCACCCAAACTAAGACAATCAGCCTGTTCCAGACCCCCTTTATTTACTTTGCCAGAGAGCCATTAACACTTTTTCTTCAGGGTAGGAAAAAGGATAGTTAAACCCTAGTTCCACCTCTGGCAATTTGTAGTATGTTGGGCATTACTCTGCACATTGGTCTCCAGATTCCCACGCGCTGTGCTACCCTTGGACTGTGATCTGAGCCATTCTGCTTTGACCTTCTTCTGGACCAATAAATATCACCCTCTAACTCTCCAAAATCTCCCTCTATCCAACCTTCCTCCCTTTGCTAGTCTTCTATGATTTGTGAAACAGCTTGATTTCTTGTGTGTGTGTCTGCTGATTTCAATTAAAAAAATCCTGTTTAAACCTTTAACTGGAGTCCTACAGTTAGTACTGGTATACACTGGTATACCAGTACAGTTAGTACTGGTATACTGGTGAAAACATGCTGCTGTTACCCTCCTCTTGCAGGCCTCCTTTGAACTACTAATTCCCCCAGTTCTAAGGAGACACTGGCACTGCTAGGGCACTGCAAAGTCCCCTACCTTTTAGGTTAACAAGAAGGACAGGGAGAAAGATATAGATGCACCTCCTGCTTTTCAAGTACACAGAAATGGTGTCCATGGAAAGGTCTGAGCTTGAGAACTGGGCATCCCAGGAGTGCCATCACAAGGGCTGTTGTCACCATTATCAGGGAGCAGAATAAGCCAACACAGAAGATCATGAAATGTTTCTTTCTAAGGGCTCTCCCCTCCTTTTCATTCGGGAATACAATTGGTGCTGCAAACAACAATCATTCGGGAAGTCATAGGAAGGCCTAGGATTTACGAAGCAGGTTTACTGACAATTTTAGAAGACTAACAAGTTACCCATTTATCTGTATGAGAAAGAGAGGTAAACTCCAGCCTAGATGAGGTTTAAAACAAGGCACTAGCTGGGAGAGGAACACAGTGGCAGGTTCCACAACTGCTGAGCCCAACTAACCCCAATGGATGGTCTTGCTAACTGAGAGGCTAACAGAATTTAATTAGGAGCCAGGGAAGATGTCGGTGGTGCAACCAGGGCTGAACCTTATGACCAAAGTCTAGGTCTCACTGCCCAGAAGGCCCCCACAGCAGCCAGACAGAAATAGAAAACCCCCTTTTAAGCCTGCCATCCTTTGAAATTGTATCTTCTCCTTGGCTGCTGAGTTGACAAACTGTCTTCTGTTTGTGTTTTGCTCTAACAGATCAAGAGTGAAATAGTAGTTTTAAGGCAGTGGGGCAGTTGGGGACCAGAAAAAAATTTGTTGCATGCTTTGCAACAGAAGTAGCATACACAGCTAAAAAAGGAAGGGGAAGCATAAATCCGGGGTCTGAAGTTCCATAGGTGCAGCAACACTGGTTGATTTCCTTCCTGTTGTCAAACCACGTCAGCCAAAGCACAAATGTTCTGGCCATCACATCTGTTGTGCACAACCCCACAAAGCAAACAAAAATACTTGGGGCACCCATTTGCCTTGATTCAGGGATTTCGAAAGTCATACTATTCATACCATTCTATTGTAAGGCCAAAATCCTGCACATTTTTAACATACTATAAGTATATGCCAGCATACTTATACTAGAACTCACAGGTAGACAGTAGGTTATGCAATGGATGCCCAGGCCTTGAGCTCCTCCCTTGTGCAGCAGTCAATGAGCTCCTCACCCACCAAACCAAAGACAGAGGGCTAGTGGAATGCTTGTGGAAGGACTGGCTGTGCTAGGGACTGTGCTGACACAGCTTCTGAAAAAGTCCCTATACATCTATTTTTTAACTAGCATAGGATATTAATAGTTTCTGGCAGTTTTGTTTTTTAAAAAAAATATTTTATTTTTAATTACAAACACAAAAACAGAACAAAAGAAAACAGATAAAAAGGGAAAGCATATATATAGGAAAACAAAATAAAAATTCACAAAACAAAATACTACATAATAATAAAACTAAATAACATTGCTAACAAAAAACAAAGCTACAAATTTCAAACTATCTAACAAATATCTAAACTAGCAAACAAGCTGTACAAAACTAAAAACTGGTTCCCGCTGTGACAAATCGTGGGAGGGTGCTTAGCAATGGAGTACCCTAGCAACCCCAGGAATTTAAATTGCTTAGCTGTTAGAATTGGAAGCCAGGCTAGCCAGAGGGAGAGGCTAAATGGAGGATGTGAGTAACTGAAACAGAGTTGGAGGCTCTAGTCAGAGAGTGCTTGGAGTTGAGAGAGAGTGCAAGATATACACATACACATGTTGTGCTGGTTGCTACCATATTTGCTGGCATATAAGATGCATTTTTTCTTAAAAATACCCTTTGAAAATGGAATGCGTCTTATATACCAGCAAATACGGTGATGCTAAAAACAGAGAGATTGAACCGGGAGCCAAAGCTCCTCTTGCCCAAGCAAACAGGAAGAGAAGGGGTAGTGGAATCCAGGTGAAGCACTCCTTACCTTCTCCTCCTCTCCTGTGCATTTTGACTCTCCTAGGGCCCAAGAAAAAAGTGATGTAGCATTCTTTTCATTCTCCTCCTCTCCTGGTGCAGCATTCTTTTTATTTCCTTCCTCTCCTGGTGCAGCATTCTTTTCATTCCCCTCACCAGTGAACTGAAAAGATGTTTTCCTGAAAAATACCCCTTGAAAGTGGGGTGCGTCTTATATACCAGTGCGTCTAATACGTCAGCAAATACGGTAATCCTTAAGTTATCAACTACCTTTTACCCTGACAGTTTGTTAAATAAATTGTTTATATTTTTGTAAAAGCTGTATCAATAGAGTGTTTTGCTCTGAACTGGGTTACACACGCTACCACCAGTGACACAGTCATTGGGTAAATAAATCCATGCTTTGCCCTATCTCTGAAAGGGTGCAGGTTTAGGGAAAGCAGTAGAGGGAGATAAACTGGGAGAGAAAACCAGTGGGGGACAGAAGTGTAGAAAGGTGCTGCATTCTCTAAGAAGGTGGAGCTATAGCAGACCTTGAGTGTCAGAGCCCTGACTTGGTCCAGAGATCTCCCTAGCTGTTAAGACCTGGACATATAGAAGTGTCAGGCTGGGCGGACCCTGGTTCTGGGTTTTCGCACCTGCACCTGTGACATACTTTTAAAATTATATTCACATGCTTTCCAAATCCTTTTGAATCTATGAAGATTATCTGTAGAGGTGCACTGAATCTTTCACCTGGCTTGCTTTTCACTTTCTTTTCCTTCTTCCTCAGCTGCATCTCTGAATATGAGAGGACTCATATTTTTTAAGCGGAGGCTGGGCAGCCATCTGTTGGGAATGCTTTGATGGGTGTTCCTGCATGGCAGGGGGTTGGACGGGATGGCCCCTGGGGTCTCTTCCAACTCTATGATTCTAGGATTCTATATTCCAGGTCAGCAGCATTCTCACATCCCTGATCCAGAGCCACCAGTTCTAGAGATAGAAAAGGCATTCCTAAGGGATTGTCGGCTCATCTGGAATGTTAATTTGTGACCCTCATATTACAGTGGTCCTTCTGAACACTGGAAACATGCATGTCTTACTCTCTTTGAATAATACAATCCAAATGAAGACAAAATAGGTTATTCAAAGGGAAAAAAGAGCAAATTAGACACACATTTTAGCAACGAATGTGCCAATAACTTCAGTGGTGGAGCTTGTGGTGCATGGATGGGGGGCAGGAGAGGGAGGGGCTACAGTGTGGGAGCGGGGCTATGGCGAGTGGGATCGTGGCTGTAGCACATGGGGGAATGGGGTCACGGCATGTGGGGGCGGGGCTACGGCACGTGGAGGCGTGGCTATGAGCCCGGACACCCCAAAAAAATTGCCACCAGGGTGAACCACCCTCATCATCCCCCACCATCCCTACATGACTGAATAACTTGTGTCTGTAGGAAAGGAAATGATATCTTTATCTGAGCTCACTTTAACTGTGGTTTTCCCCCTTCCTTTTCTTGAAATGTTGCCAAATATCTTTGAAGTACTTCTTATTTCACTGGAAAATTGTGACTACATGACCTAATGGGTGGGGTGGTGAATCTCAGTTAGGAAGAGGAAGCCTTCTGGAGAAATCTTTTTCTCCCCTCTAGTGTGAACCTAATGTTCTGCACCAGAACTAGACCAGCACTTTTACACTTTCTTCTCATTCCCTCTCCCATGCCTCCCATTACCTTTTTGCAAATATTCCAAATGGGGAGTGCACTTCCCAGACATGAGATGATTTCTTTAAGACCGTTTCCGCACGAGGCGAGGGAATCGCTCCGTGCCGGTACTTACCAGATCTTCTGGGCACGGACCAACGCAGACTGTCCCTTCAGCCCTTCCACAGGGCTCCTCGTCTCGTCCAGGGTGAAGCAGAGCAGCGCGAGGTCTTAGATCCGCACTGCTCCAGCTTCCAAAATGGCAGCTTCTGGTTGTTTGTGGGTCCCGACCAACCGTGAAGCTCGCCATGCCTAAAGCCTGCCCTCCGCAGATCGCAGGCTCGCATTGGTGCGAGCCTGCGAATCTGCACAAGGGAGCAGGTACGAAATGGTGAGCTCTGGAAAAATGAAAAACCTGTTTTTTCCGTTCTTTAAAAAGCACACTGGAGAACCAGTTGGGGGCGTTTCAGAGTGGACTGAGGTGTGGATCTCAGGTAAGTAGTCCAGACCTCGTCTGCTCCAAGGTGCGGACTACCTCCGTGAGAGGACGCACTGTGCCATTTTAATTCCCTTGTGCGGAAATGGACTAACACAGTGCCGTTCTGGTATTCATGACTGTGATAGCCTTCATTCTGGTAGTCCTCATTCTGGTAATAGTCATTCATAGTGGGGTGAGCCTAAGTGAATAATTACTATTGGATCAGCTGCTACTCTGGGACTGGATGTTTATGCTCTCTCTTTCTTTAGCACGATCAGTTTCTCTTCTGTCTAACGCACCACAGAAGAACCAGGGATGTGCATCGCTCCTGATGTCTAGCTGCTCAGTGGAAGAAAAAATATGCTTAAAAAAAGAAAAAAGGGAAAATGCCACTGGAACACATTGCTCCCAAAGGAGCTGGACCAGTGGCAGGGTGTGGGTCAGAATACCAATTTCATTTCTTGAGGATAGTTTTAGCAGGAGAATGAAAGGATTAAATATCTGCTCTTTATCCACTGTGATGGCAATAATTATAAGGATGCCTCTCTGTTGATGATATTTGCTCTAAAAATTCCCTACATGTTACACAGAGTGAACAGCTTCCAGGAAACAGGAAGGTTAAATTTATCCCCACAACCCACCAAGAGATGGAATTTGGTGACATATTAGTGGTAATAACAAAAACCTTTTTAGAACATGCAGTTCCACTTTAAAATAGGGTGGATTGGAAATATATTCCTTGTTTTGAAGCCAGTAAGAGGCTTCTAGACATGCTCGTCAAATTAAAAACAAGCAGCACGGTCCTTACACAGCTTCCTTTAAAGAAGATATTTTAAATAAGGTATGCTGCAGTGCTCTCACTCAGTGATAAAATTTAAGTAAAATCAGACTTTTCTTCTCTGTGCTGTAAAATTCTAGTGGTATGACAAGGGTATCTGAAAGAAGGGCAAAGTGTACATGCAGCCGGAAGGCTGATAATTACCCACTGCTGATTTAACATCACAGATAGTTGGCCAGGGGAATTTGGGGAATGTAACATGTTCTCTTATTCAAATCGCACATTAATGTTCTTCCTTTATTGATTTGCATTTTCCCATATCCGTGTAGCCAGAATTGCTCTGCCCAACTCCATGGGAACGGAAATGGAATGAAGTGAGCGAGCAGTACGGAGCAAAACCAGATGCTAAAATCTCATTTCTAGACAGTTCACACTGAAAAGCTATTTCAGTCTCTTTGGCGACAGGAGGTAGAGTTGTTTAAAGTATCAGTGAAGAAATCTAAGATTTTAATGTAGCTCAGAGTGAGCACCAGTTTTTCTTCCAGACACCCAGGAAAACAAGCAAACAAATTAACTGCAGTTGGGGGAAGAGTGGTCTGGAACTGTGAACAGAAGTACTCCACATATTTAACATTTTGCTGCCAATGTTGCTACAAACACCCCATTTGTTATCAGCTATGTGTTATGCCTCCATTTCAAATGGTCACCATTGAGCGCTGTTGAGCATTAATTCACCCAGACATTGAGCACACATCAATTCAGCCTAAGCTACTGGGATAAAGTCAGACTTGATCTGCTCTGGTCTTCTATCAATTTTGCACCTAAGCAATTACATAAGCACAGCAGCCTGGACTATGTCCTTGAGATTTGATTGGTTTAATTGTTTGGTGTATGTGTGTGTACATGTTGATGTGCATGCATGTGCATGTGCCAGAGTGTCTCTCCCAAGCAGCAAGATTGAAGACTGGGGTTGGGGCATGGTGATGCAGTTGCTGTGCCCCCTCATTCAGTAGGCCACACTTCTGGTTTGGTTTTCTGTGCTGGTGATGTAGGACACAGTCCAGGCTGGCATGCTTATCTAAATTCTGATTGTGAGTGTTTGTTATTTTTTCCATGCACTGAAGCACCTTTGGTCTAGAGAAAAGGCTAGACCTGTGAGTTAAGGGATTTCCCAGAATTGTAAACTACCTGCATGGGCTCACCATCCTTCCTCCCGCAATGACCCAAGCAGCCTGATCCCCACCACCGTATCTTGTTTTGCCTTCTAGGATTGACATGCCCACCCTTTCATTCCCTCCATGCTCTCCCAAAACACATCTCTGCCTCCTGTAGGGAATGGCCCTATAGCTGAAAGATCTAATATGTGAACACGAAAAAACAATTTAATAGCCAAACTCTGTTACGTCTGTTTATTTGTACACATCCACACCCACCCAAGGAAAGTAATTTCAGTACTGTGAAAGTGGAGACTGCAAGACACAGGTAACATGCTTGTCCTTTTCACAGATGTATGGATGCATCTTTGTGCAGTCAATAGGGTTCCACTTGTATGTATCACTTCGACCTTTGCTTGAAGTAATACAGAACGTGGCGTTGCTGTCTGTCGTTAGTGCTGATGTGTCCAGGATTCTGAAAAGGACAAGCAGCATTTCCTGTGAGTGGTTGACACTCTTGAAAACCTTTTCAGAATTTTTTGTATATTTTTTCTATCAATGGTTTTCTGCTACAGTGCAATAATGCTGCATTCCTGACTTGTTAACCACTGAAATTCATTATTCAAATGTCTTCACTGCATGGAGGTGTTTTCCAAAGATTTCTCCACTGCTTTCCTGTGGTACTACACACCACAGCATTGCCACAACAGCATTACTTTTTAAAAAACACTATTATTTGTTTTTTAAAAAGTTAATAGTGTAATTGTGCTATGACATCATGCCATAATAGTGTTATTACAGCTTAATGAGTACAGATGAAGTGGTTTTTGAGCAGGACAACCTGAAACAAATGACTAGCATGATAAACACTTTTGTTTTTCAAAAGGGAAAGATATCAAAAATGGCAGGGAATGGTGTGGTCCATTTCACTTCCTGTGACACCTTTCATAATGCTAGGTCTGGGCAGTGATGGGTACAGTGTGACAATGTCATGCTGTAACAATGTTGTTATGGCTTGATGAGTATGAATGAAGCAGCTTTGAATAGGACAGCCTGCAACAACAGACTAGCATTAATGTTAAAGAATTCAAAGGATGCAATCCTGCTTCATTAAGATGCTTATTGCACAATGCTGCTATACCACTGGAGCAGTGGATTAATTCTACCTTTGTCTCAGCCTTATAACACAACACTGTGGCTTTCCCAGAACTGGTGTGTTGCCAAGTTCTTTTTCTTTCCTTTTTTTTTTTTTTTTTTTTTTTTTTTTTTGTGCTGGAAATAATCTGTAAATGACCTCATCCCTCTATGGTTCAGTAACCAGTTAGAGTGTGAATGTCTCATTTCACTTCACTGCAAGAATGGTCCATTTGCCTTCGCCTTGGGGATTCCCAAGGAAATCTCCAGGAGGGACACCTTAGACCACTTCCAGTGCTTCGACAAGGTAGGACTAGACTTACAGCTCCATAACAATATGATTCTGACCTGTTAATCTTTGTAAATCACTATTCAGACACCTTTATTGCATGGGGCTGTTTCCCAAAGTATTCTCCTCTGCTTTCCTGTGGTGTCATGTGCCACCTATGAAGCCCACCATGGCTAAATATCAGAAGTTCTTCCAGACAGACAGCTCCTGTTATCTATACTCCAGACACTGAACTTCTCAAACAAGGATAGCGTTCATATGTTTGTCACTTTTTCAACTTAATAATATCGTCCGTTTTCTTGTTTATATTATGTTCGGTGCTCAAGCCTTTGCCTGAGTCTGTCTGTCTATCTGTCTCTTTCTCTCATATTCTTTCTTTCTTTCTTTCTTTCTTTCTTTCTTTCTTTCTTTCTTTCTTTCTTTCTTTCTTTCTCGCCCTCTCTGTCTCTGTCTCTATCTCTCTCCCTCTCTCATGTATTCAAGTGAAGGTAATAGAAGATCCACAAAATAATGCAACCTACTGGTATAATACGCTTTTCCCATTCAACCACTTCGTCATTTCCCCATTGATATAACGCAAGCCAATCCAGAACTCTTGTTGTTTAGAATGTATTTTATAATTCAGAAAATCCTAGGGAAAAATGGGAAAAATGTGTAAACTGACCACCAGAAATGTTTTACACATTATGCAGAGTAATTTGATAGTGCTGTCTACTGAAAACAGAAAACAGATCCATCAGGGAAAGATTTAGCATAAATTTCTCCTCTCATACACTAGTTCACTAGACAAAAGTATTGCCCCCCCCCCACCCCTACACACACACTTTCCACAAAGGGGTGATCAGAAATAAGACTGCTAACCATCAGTTATCTTCTTACCTCATTTTGCCTAATATAGCACAAAATATGGCAGAATGGTGCAATGGCAAAAGTCTTAGGATCAGATCTTTAAAAAGAAGATCCAAAAGAAGATCTAAGCCAGAAGTCTTCATGTTCAGAGTGCATTTTATAATTCAGGAAAATGAAAACAGGTGCCTGCTGCCCAGTGTTTCTAAATCCAAACCACAAAAGAGCTTCCACAAACTCTGCCACACACTACAGTCACCACTGTTACCATCTAGTACATCTCACCCTGCCTCCAGCATCCTACTTAGCTATATGTGTAAACCAAGCAACAGAGCCATTCTGCCCATTATGCAGAATGATAGGATATTGCAGTCAAGAGCTCTGGATCTCTGAAGAGGCCTTAAGCAAAGTGCCTTCTACTGATTCGGCTACTCTATGGAGGCTACCAGGCGCTGGCCCTACCTATAACAGTGGAAGATCAGACTGTGCCCTTCGTACTACAGATGGGGCTATGAAAATGAGAAGGTTATCATCACTCAGTCCTACATTACTTTGGACACACGCACGCAAAAAACTTCCCTTCATATAGAAAAACGGATGCTTCAGGGAAAGGTTCAGTATAACCTTTTCCTTTCATGAATTTGTTCACTCTTGTGATGGGGTGATCAGGAATAAGACTGCTAAGCAGCAGTCAGAAATGGTACTGGCCGGAATTTTTCCACCATAGCTTGCCGTTTCTCTGTTAAGAAGTTTCTTCCTGCCTCCTACCCTAGAGTAGGAAAGAGAGACCTCAGGTTTCTATTAGCTGTCACCACTGCACCTCAACAGCCATCGCAGCGACACTCTCAAAAGACAGTGGCAGGGGCGCTTGTCACTGAGCAGTTGCGTACCAGCCTCTGTCTTGAGAGACACCTTCCCCCTTCCTCCCATGGGAGAACAGAAATTCTTAGATACATGCACACCAAGCACAGGCTGCAAAAAGGTGGGAAAAGGGAGTTGTCTATGAAAACTTTATTCCAAGCAAGTTACTTTCCTGTCTTCAGGCATAGTGTGGAAAGTCTGCAAATTATTTAATTAAATCTTAAATCATCTTCATCCAAGGAAAAAAAGAAAGATAAGTCCTAACATGATACTGTTATGAACTCATGCTTTTGGGAATCCATAGCGTAGGGATTTGGGGGGTGAGGGGGGTCCACCCTGGGTGACACTTTTTGGGGGGGCACTGCAGCCCCTTGTCTGCCTCTGTTTGCTGTCGCCCATCCTCCCCGCACACCTTCGCCCCTCCCCCATGTGCCGTTGCCCCTCACCCACCCCTCTGCCCTCACCCACCCCTGCCCCTCCCCTACTTGCACCAAGCTATGCCACTGTGGGAATCTGGGTCCTCAGTTTTGTGGGGAATCTGAACCTCTTTGTCCAGCCTTTGACCATGCCTCTCAAGGGTCAGCAAGGTAAGTCACACTTTGCTTACCTTTGCCTCAGTCCCAACCAGGTCCCTCATGCCTTGTAGCTCTATGTTTTTACATCCTCTCCCCTTTGAAGGATTTGGAAGCATTCACACTTTCTCACACAGAGGTTGCTCCCATTGGATTAGTGTTGTCTCTTATGCTCTTTTCTAAGTCCTTTGTAATGTAATCCTGAAACTTGCCTGTCAACCCTTTGGTGACCTGGAATTTAGTCCACAACAGTACAGCTGTATTTGCTGCAGCTAATATCAGGGTGTCATTATTCCAACCTCATCCTGCTTAATGTGCAGAATGGCCCATCATCAAAGATCTTGGGATCAGATTGTAAAAGAGCTTTTATGGAAAGGTAGCTTGACATCTACCCAGATGCACTGAACACTCATTCTTGAGTTTGTCTGAAAGAACAGCAAGTAAAGGTGTCCTTCTATGTCCCACTCTCAGCTGCTCCATTTCTTATATAAGAGAGGCAGAATGCTAGAGACTCACCTGCTCCTTTTTGTCTTCAATCGCTATCAGATCTGCTTCCAACTCTTTGCATATATGTCTTCCTTCATGCCACTTCTTTGAGTCTGTGAAGGAGAGGTAGCAACTCTTTTTGACATCCAGCCACCCAGGTGGACACTCAGAAAAGCCTGTAATGAATGGAGCCTTGTAAGAATGCAGCCCAGAGGTAAGTGCATCCTAAACACCCCACTGGTCCCGGGACGTTTTCTCCCTGGCAACAGACACCACCACTGAAGAACACTCAGCTAAATGGAGAATATACATGACTCTTTGAGCTTATGGATATCACATTATGCAGTACTTTCATACAAGAGCTTCCCCGTTGCTACCCAGTACTAGATAGGCATCCAAAGCCATTCATATCATTCAGGCCCATTTCAGAGCAAATTCAAACAATGGTTTCGACATAGGACATCAGCCTTGGATACCTTTTTGGCAATCCAGAAGGTGGATCACCATGTAGGAAGGAAAGTCACAGAGGTCATTTTACACTTGCATTCAGTTAATTCTCAGACCAAACCTCACTCAGCACACAGAGTGATGAGAGGAGATATCCCAGGGCATCACAAGCATTCCTTGTCTTTCCATGGAAAACGGAGCATGAGAAGCTACTGGGGAAATAGAAGACAGACCAAGTATGCAACTGCCTCTCTACCTATCCCCAAGTCCCCTCTACCCTCCTTTTTGCTTTCCATAGGGTACAGAAGAAAGGAGTATGCCCGTTTCTTCTTCTCTCACTTTCTGTGAGTTGACTGAACTAAGAGCAGCTCATCAACAGCCATGTCAATGAATGCAAGCAATATTTTGTTGTCTAATTTTTGCACAATTTGCCCATTTTACTTAGTTACAGAAACTTCAGTGCGAAATAGACATTGCATGAGGTTTTTTGGGGGGGGGGAGGGGAAGGAGAAGAGAGAGAGGGAGGGAGGGGGAGAGAGAGAGAGAGACATTGCACCTCCTGCCTTTCAAATACACTGGTGGGGTACCCAGGGCTTGAGCTTGAGAAGCGGACTTACATTTCAGGCTTGCCATCACAAGGGCTGCTGTCACCATTATCAGGGAGCAGAACAGGACAACACAGAAGATGATGAAGTGTCTCTTGCCGAAGGCTCTCCTTTCCTTTTCATCCAGGAATATAAATGGTGCTGCAAACAACAATCATTCTAGAAGTCACCGGAAGGCTTGAGGATTTACAGAGCAGATTTACTTAGAATTTTAGAAGATTAACAGAGTACCCACTTATCTGTATGAGAAAGAGAGGAAACTCTCTTGGTTGGTTATGGATAACTGGGGCAGTAGAGTTCAAGGCACTAACATATGGATATTAGGCTAACAACAAACAGGATAATTAATGGTCACTAAGTATGCCACTTACCAACAGATTAATTCCTGTGTTTGTAGACATGCAGCTGGAATATTTTTAAAAAAAGGTCTATCAGTATAGGAATATTGGAAAGACAGAACCTGACATCCTGAGTTTTCTACATCCTTAGGGCAAAACATTTGTCATTATAGAGGAAACTTTGGGTCTGTTTTTTTATTTTTTATTTTTTTTAAAGGTTTTGGTGCTGCCTAGAGCTAAGCAGAACCTCTAGCAGTCAGGGCTGGAGCTTCTAGCCTATACTGCTCACTGTGCTGTGGTTGCCCATCTTCAAGTGTGGCTCCAATAATGGATTTTTATGGGGAAATACAAAGAGATATTAGACGGAGAAGCCCTGTTCAGGCTTCTCAAGATAATATCAAAATTTTGCATATTATTATATACGAAGAAATTGCTGTTTTGAGTATGTTTTTTCCCCCTCCATTCTCAATTTTCTCCATCAGTGTCTCATTTTGGAAGGAGACAGGGCCTACAAATTAGATCCCAGAATGTCTAACATTTGTACTCCTGTGGTTTCAAAATCTGCATCTGCCCATCTTTCAGCCTCCATTGGTCCACCTCAGATTCTTTCTCCATCCATGCAGGACTCCGCTTCTGGATTCCCTGGTTGTTTTTGCCAAGTTCTAGAACTGAAGGCAGAACCAATGGTTCTTATGGGGAGCAGGACCGTCAAATACTAGGTAGATTGCAGGCTGAGCGCCTCCCAAAGGGACTTTTGTTTCAGGTTAGGAAGAAGATACTAGGTGGGAGAGAGACATAGCAGCAAGTTCCCCAATTACTGTGACCAATTAGCTCCACCAAATGGGCTTTCTAACAGAGAGGCCATTGCAGCTCTGCACACCCCCAACGTTGATAATGGTTTAATTGGCAAATGTTATTTGATTGGCACTGCATTAATTGGCATTGATATAAAATGGAACCTGAGGTTACTGGAAGGTCAAGCTGGAAAATTATTGATGGTAACCATGAGATTGCATGGCAAGTCAGCCATGCCCCCTCCTAGGCAAAACCAAAGTCATTGTCAAGCAGATTGCAAGGCAACTCGAGACAAACTTATGCTAAAGCTGTACATCTCTGTGCAGAAAGGGGAAGTTCCCACCAAACTGTGATTGTTTTAAACCTGTTCCCTCATGCCTGGATGTTTCCCTGCTTTGTCTTCCAGCCTCTCCACAATACAGAGCTATTACAACAGCCATTATGGTACCTAGGCGTATCTAGATTGGGGTAAGTAGGGTAAGCGCCCCAGGCACCAATGCTGGGGGGGCACCAAAGAGCCATCCATGTAGAGATGGAGGTGGGGGTAGGGGTAAGAATGTAGGGGTACAACTTTCATACTTGCCCTTGATGCTGTTTATGCTAGATACACCACTGCCATTAGCCCTTTGTCACCTAAACAATGAGACCATTAGCACCATCCAGACCTCATTGTTTGTGTTGCAACTCCCATTGTCCACTTGTCTGGGAGAGCAATTCACACCCATACCTGCAGGATAGTTTTGGGGTATAAAAAAATCTCAGTTTTCAGCAGTCTCTGGTAGCCTCTATCCTTGCTGAATGCCATACTGTCACTTTGATTCCTGAACAAGAACTGTCCTTAGGTGCTTAATTAAGCCACATCGTTGCTTTTCCTCCCTTGTCTTCAGACTGGTAATTATCACCTGAAGCCTAAAATTCCTCTATCCACAACTTTCTTCCCTTTACCTTTGATTAGTCCTTGTGTGAGTGCATGAGTGTTTAGATCTTTTGTGTGCATGTGTAAATCTTTCAGTAAAAGCACATTTTTAGTTTACATTTTGGATTGCCTGGCTAATTCTTTTCCTGCAAGACCCTATAAACATTGGTAGAAAGATCCTGCTAAGTTACCCTCCTCTTACAGGCTTCCTAACTTGAACTAATTAATTCCCCTCTGTCACATGGAGGTACTGGCATTGTGGGTGGGCCCCTGAATCACCCATGTTTTGAGGTAATAAGGCTAACAGAAATTTAATTATGAGCAAAGGAAGATGTTAGTGATGTAACTAGGACTGAACCGTAGGACCAGAGGCCAGATCCCCCTGTCCAGAAGGATGCCACAAGTTGCCTCCCAGAGAGCAGTGAACAGGTCATGTAGCAGCAGCGCCTGGCCCAACCTGGGAACAGCAGGACCTACTGGGATTGATGTTATTTACTGCAGTATCCTTTCTTTCTTGTTTCTTTCTATATATAGCTCTATCAGTGTCCAGGCACCTATATCCTAAGAGATCCTTGTGTTATTTTAGAAATTGCCTTTTTCTACAACAAAATTGTTTTATTTCCATGCAAATGCGTAGAGCCAGAACTCACAGGTGCACAATGGATTCCGCCGCAGCCTTGACCTCATCCATTGGGCACCAGTCACTTTGCTCCTCACTCACCAAGTCAAAGAGAGAGGGCTGTGTAAGAGCTGATAAAATTATTGGCTGCATCAGGGACCCTGCTCACACACCTCTAAGAAAGCACCCCTGACTGCACAACTATTTTTAAGCTAGCATAGTGCCCCAATATGATTCTGGCCTTAATATTTTCATTTATTTGTTTGTCTGAACTTTCCTAGTGATTTATAAGAAATCTTGAATGTTATAAATAATGGCTGGTTTTAAGCAATGTACATCGTATGACCATTCTGTACTATGAGTGGTTCTTGTTCTCCTGAGCACAGCCCAGATTCTATCTATTCAGTTTATAAGGTGGTGATTGCTGACAGAGGACATGCACTAAAGATTCCCATTGTCTGCAGGAAACCATAATACATGACTACCAAATAATCCACATGATTCCCTGAATAATTTCCATGATTTATTATTGGAATGCCTCACAATGCTTGTTTCTCATATGACATACTCTTTTAGTTATATTCACATACTTTCTGGAGGATTCTGGACAATGCAAATGTAATTTGCAGAGGTGGACTGAGTTTTTCACCTGGCTCAGTTTTTGCTCCGTCTTGCATCAGCTGCCTCATCCGCAGACCTGAAAATGGGATGGCCTCGTATTCCAGTTCAACAGCATTCTCGTAGCCCTGGTCTGAAGTCACCAAATCTGGGGACAGAAAAAAGCATTCGTAAGGGATTGCCTGTTCACTTGGGATGCCAACTGGTGACCTTCCAGCTGGAGTGCCTTGCCCACAACAATCCAGATGAAGATTAATCTACTCCTCAGGACTTCAGAACTGGTTTCTCCCGCCACAGGCCAAAAGAATATCTCTTCACATATTATGCTGCTTCTTCACGTAATAAAAACATTAAATCTGCATATAGAGGATGTGTGACATACACATGCACAGGAATATTTTCTCATAATAATCTACCTAAAAACTTTCAAATTCTTTTCCGTTTAAGAATTTTCCATTAATGAAACAACGCAGCCTGTGAAGCAATCCCCAGAAACCGATTCTGATTGTGCCATATGTTCATTTTCAAGAAGCTGGAAAATTATTGACATGGTAGTAGACAGATACTGGTTGGCAGATTCCTAAGATGCACCCAACAGTCTGCCGATGATTCGTTGGCTATCTACAGTGCCTTGTGTGATAGAGATCCTTAGGCCTAAATTCAATAAAATAAAAAATAAAAAAATACATAAATAAATAATAATAAATTTTAATAGAAAGGCAACTAAAGTAAGAATCATTTAATGGTTCGTCTGTATTAAGCCAATATAAGTTATGCATAGTTTTCCCCTTGTTTGTTAAGTCTCACTCCCAGCCTGGACGCTGGAATCATATACATTTGAAAGACCAATGTCTGCAAGTGAGGATCAAGGGAGAATATAAGAAAAAAGTATGAAGCTATATTACTCTTACACTTAGCCATATAGAGCGGGGGGAAAGTTATCAGTCACTAATGGATAGATGTGAGTCTTTAAAAGTTGTGTGCTTTCAAATCACTTCGGACTTATCCTGATCCAAAGGTGACCCTATAGCAGGGTTTTCTTGGCAAGATTTGTTCAGAACAGGTTTGTCTTTGCCTTCCTCTGAGGCTGAGAGAGTATGACTTCCCCAAGATCACTCAGTGGGTTTCCATGGCCAAGCAGGGATTTGATTCAGCGTCGTAATCCAGTGCTGAAACCACTACCCTGTGCTGGCCTGGCTTTGAGTCTTTGAAAGTGCTGTTGCCTGTTTCCAAGCTCTTCCAGGCCAGACTACCCCTGATTTCTCATATTCTACAGTGCTTTAATATCCTAAAGGCACCAGATCCCCTCTGATCTTGGAAGCTAAGCAAGATCAACCCTGGTTAGTACTTGGATGGGAGACCACCAATGAATACCAGGTGCTGTAGGCTTTATTTCAGTGGAAGGAATTGGCCAAACCACCTCTGAGTATTCCTTGCCTAAGAAAACCCTATGAAACTCATGGGGTCACCATAAGTCAACAGGCGACTTGAAGGCACGTACACACAAACAGTGCTTAAATTAGAAGCTATACTGCTGCCAGGCCAGCCAAAGAAAACATAGGCTGGTGAGCTGTTCCTTTCCTGTATTTGACTACCAACCCACATTTAAATACAGTTGAATAATAAAGTGTTCTATAGGCAGCATATTGCATACAACAAAAAGTTAGAAAATTAAGAAGCTGTCAAGATATCAATTTCCTTCTGAGCTCTTTGTTTTCCCATCACCATTATTTAGTAGCCATACGTGTGTGTGTGTGTGTGTGTGTGTGCGCGTGTGTGCGTGCGTGCGTGCATGAAAAACTATGTTAAGTGTCATGCTTTTTTATTTATTTCTCCTCCCTTTCCCATTTTTAGTTTACCACCTCAAAGCCCGGCTGTTTTTCAAAGCAGAAACATGTCACACCATTTCCATAACAATAAACATATTACACAGCTGTGAGACCGGTTGTGCCCTTTTGTCCAGACTGAACAGTTCTTCTTTCCCAATCATACTCACTATACACCTTAAACCCTCTGTTCTTTCAAGAAAATTTTACCCTTAAGACACAGCAACATTGTCCATTAACAATTAAGGAATGCATGCTTTTAAAATATGCAATAGCTGATACTTTTTAAAAAGACATATTTATTAAGAAAGTTTGTGTTTGCAAAAAGGCAGCTGACATTTGCTAAACTACACTGAGATTCTTTAAGGAAAAAACCCCTACCTTTTCTTTCTTTCTTTTTTTTTTTTTTTCATGCAGCAGGTTTGGGAAAACCTTGGTCTGCCAGACATTTTAAATTTCAACTCCTAGAAGCCCCAACTGCCATAGACAATTGTAAGGACTCTGGGACTTGTACCTATAACATCTGGAGAGTCAAAGGTTCTTCACTCTTGCCATACAGATTTAAAATAATCTTTGAATTCTGTGCCAAGGTGTTTCATTGCCCTTTGAGAACTGTGGCTGCACAATTTTGCCAGCAGAGTTAGGAATAAGACTTCCTGCCTGACTGGAACGCTTACCTAGGTAAGTTCTGTTTTTGCCTGTGGAGTCAACATGCCTAGAACTAGAGCGACCCTTTGAGAATCTCTTCTAATCCTCCCCATCACCTGTACTTTCACGTTCTGGTCCTGAATGCACTTCTTGAGTACGAGACAATTTCTCTGAAACACTGTCGTTCTGGCACTCTTCATTGTAGTAGTCTTCATTCTGGTAGGCATCATCCATGGCAGTGTGAGGCTATATCAGTAGCAGCAGTTCTTGGGAGAGATGCTTGTGTTTCCTATCAAAATCAGCTTCCTTTCTATCTGATAAGCAGCAGAAGAGTTAGTTCTGTTTGCTATCTAAAAGTGTCGTTAGAGAGTGCAGCCCTGAAGATACAATATTAGGATGTTCCTATTGTAAGTGCTAACCACTTAATTTGGGTGGCAAAAGAAGGCACGAACATTTTAGATTTTTCAACCTCATCTTTATTTTCTCTTGGCTATTTCCCATGTGCAGCTTGATCTTAACTGCAGTTATCCAGAAGTCCGGTGGAACTTGCAGTTGCGCTGAAAGGAAGGCTGGCCTGTGCCATCCCAAATTCAGAGAATGCTGCCATCTTGCAGTTTACTGCTACCATCCTGAGAGGAACTCCACGAGTTGCCAGTTGGTTTACAACCAGGTCAGAGGCAACTAACAGCACCGTCCTCAGCCCAACCACCTCTGAGCAAGCTCAGCTGGTTATATCTTTACCTGTACCTGTCCTCTCAAAATGCTGTTGAGCATGCAGAAGAAATATACACGGGATATGAATTCCAGGGTCCAAACAAGTTTAGGAATTAGGAATGGAGGAAGCTTAGATCGGGAATGGAGACATAAGGCGTTGGAGAGAAAACAGTCAGCAAAGCAGGGAAGAGAACAGTGTGTTTTCTGATTAATCTACACTAAACAGTCTCAAACATGAATCTCAAACTTACTTATGAGAGACAAATTTAACTGATTCAGCAGATGACAGCTGTCTGCTTGAACCTTAGCTGTCTCAAGGACTGTAGTTTCCCATATAAATACATCTGAGCAATGGTATCTTCTGTGGAGACCCCTATCTCAGCCCCACCACCCTCACAGACGTGGCTGGGCCTTCCGAGTGGCCACTCAGGCTCTGGGAGTCCCTCCTTTGGGAGGTTCGCTCAGCTTCTTCCTTGCTCTCCTTGCCTCGGCTGTCGAAAACTTCTCTATTCCAACAGTCTTTGGAGAACTTACTGCACCCATTTTTAATCGTGCTCATTTTAACTGATTTTATTATTTTTAATGAATATGTTTTCAATGGCTTTAATGCTATAGTCGAATTACATTTTAACATTTTGAATGTTTTTTTACCCACATGCCTTTTTCTGTATCTGTTTTAACTCTTCCTACGCTGCTTTGAGTTCTGGTTCTGGAGAAACGGTAAGATCATCATCATCACATAAGAATAAAACACTTGCCTCTTTTTATTTTAATCCTGTAAAAATAGAAGAGATTTATGGAGACACAAGTATCTTTGCATCATGTATGGCCACATGGACATACCTCTAAGGCAGATATTTGACACTTGGACCATAGGTGCCTTTGAACAGTTCAAGGTGAATGTAATACAAGGCCTGAGATGGGAAGTTTCCAAACTCTTCTGGTAATAAAGACTAATTCCATCCAGAGTACTTGGAGGATGCTAGAGATATGGCAAATCATCTGTCATGGGAAGCTAATCCATTGTACCAGGTTTACAGGATGCTACATTGAAGAGAAGCTTCTTTAAAGTGGCTTAAAGTTTGTTACAATCTGTTGTGGGGAACATTTCAGCATGTCTCTTACTGCAGCTTCTTTCTGCTGTCTGCCAACATGGCATGCACTTTAAGGTGTTAGCAAGGGCCTTTCTGCACTACACTCTTATAGTGCTCTCATTCCACTTCCAACCTCCTATGGAATCCTGGGGTTTGCAGTTTAGGGAGGGGCATTTAGAATTCTCAGCCAGAGAGCTCTTTGGCCTCAGAAAACTACAAACCCCAGAATTCCACAGGATGTTGAAAGTGGAATTATAGCCCCGTAACAGTGTAGTGCAGAAAGGCCCCAAGAGCAATATTCAAAGCATGTAGAATATGCACGTCCTCAGTTGTATGTATTCTCACATAATGGCCACGGCGGGGGGCGGCGGGTGGGCACAAGTTATACCAGTCATTTAATAGACGTTATGGTGGAAACAGCCATTCACAAAATACCCATTTGGAAGAAGGGAGAACAAAAGTAAACTTGGCCAAATAAATAAAATGCAACTTGCCCAAGAATCTAAGTACACAGTGAAGGAGGGGTTGGGTACCAAAAGATAAAATCAATGTTTTACCATCACCCCCTTTTCTTTGGCTCCAGCTTCCTTTTGACAGAAGACAAACTGATGAGGCTCAGAGACATGTAACCTGATGAAGAAACTAAGCAGAGGTAGACATAGGACTTAGACTCAAAACCCAAATCTACTTTTAGCTTCCTGAAGCACAACAAAATGGCTATTTTACAGAAAGCAGTGTGTGCACATGTATGTGTGCTTTTAACTAATGTCAACTAATGGCATATAGCAGAAACATACTCAAAACTACCAAGCAATTAGCCCCATCCACAGGCAAGAGAGAAACAGTACAAGCATACAAGCAAAACACTCTGCGCTTGCCCTTCTAGCCTTCCTGCCATATCATCTTGCCTTTTTTCTTTTGTCTGGGAACACTCCATAAAAATGGTTGGCTGAAGCCAAGTGTTATCTTCTGAGAAAAGTTCTGAAATCTAGAAACATCCTTGGAAATAAATATGGTATGAAAGGATGTCACACCAGACTTCCAGTCAGTAAGTAAATCTTCAAATCTGTGAAATAGGTTTTAAAATTCGTAGGGGCAAGTAACAAGGGAGTTATCCACAGGAACAGTGGTGACCATGGCAACCAAACAGGAAAACCTGATTTTATTATGTGCAATCCTCAGTCTAAAGAGCAGGCACAGTTCTTCGCTGACCAAGGCTTCCTTGACAAGGGTTCCCTGAAAAAATCCTATGAGAAGTTGCTAGGAGTTCTGCATGAGGTTGTCATTGTGTGTACACACACGCACCTGCAGATAAGAGTTCTGAGACCTAAAATTTTTTTCTAGGGTTCCTCCAGAATAAAATGGTTAAGAAAGGCTGCTCTAGACTATCAAATACTAGAGTTGATTCTGTCACGCAAGACTACAAAAGTGACCATGCTTTCCATTAGTATCAAATCTGTGACACACCCCTTGCATTTTAAAAGACAGATGAAACACCACCTTCCCAAGGCAACAGCTCTTTCAAATTTATTCAATTGTTGTTTTAATATGGCGTAGTCAGTATGGCTGTGCAGATTCTTCAGGAATTGAGGCCCATAATATGGCTGAATAGATGGTAAATTGCCAGCCAGTAGGTGCAAGGAAGGAAAGCCACATTGAGAATTAAGACTCCAGGGTAATTTCAATGACTTCTGAACAGTGCTGTACCGCTAAACTCATTGCTCCATCCACTGTCACTGTTACAATGTTTGAGCATATGCTATACTTCCTCACTATACATGGTTACTACGGTACAGATCCATGAAAACATACTCATCTCTGACAATGTGACTCGCAGGAATTTACCTGTAAAGTACATAAAAATGTAGAAAGGAGACTATGAAAACCAGATCTTGCATGACAATAGTGCAAAACTTCTGTCATCTATTTCCAGCAAGTCCCAGTCTTCTTGGCAGCAGTAGATGAACAAGGATGTTAATATTTTGAAACCTGGGAGTTAGGAATACAGACCCCACTACTGCATAGCTGTAATGTGTAGAGTTCTCGAGTCAGATCTTTGATGTTCCGAAGTTTATATGCAAACACAGAAAAAAAGCTGCAATCAGAAAAGCATATATTTTCCCAGTAATGATAAATGTTTAAATACTTCATATATTTAAAAGAAGAATGTATGTACTCTTGTATTTTTCATTTTAGAAGGTATATGCAAGAACTGCACTCTACTATCTATTTTTAAGTACCAAGGATCTCCTCAAAAGCAGCTCCTGGTCTATGGTGGGTGTTTAATTAAAGAATGCCTACTGGAAAATTTTCTAAACAATTAAAGTTCTTTTCTTACACTTTAGTTGGTGGATTCTATCTCCAACCTTCTAGTGTCAAAGAGAGTCATCTCCTTGTCAGTTCTATTATTACTCCTACTTGGCATCTGTTACCATGTAATTACAGGAAAAACTAAGGTTTGTTTTATGGTAAGAAAGCTTCCAGCTGTTATTAGTAAACAAAGCCATTATATGCAACACCGTATCAAGAAGTCTGAAGAAACAAAACATATGTAAACAAAAGTCTGTAATTCTATGTACAGCTCAACTCCAAAATAACTGTGCACAGAAAGGACAGATTTCATCACTTGTAGTCTTATGACAGTTCCATGACAGTAAGGAAGCTATCACTTCCACAGAAAGTTAAGTAATACTTAGGGCTGATTCACATGGATATTCACAAATCTGATATTTACCGAAAGCTTCTGGGGGAAAACTCATGTTAGTTTTAATCTTTTAATCAAGATGCTAAATCAACTTTATACCTTTCCTAGGGAGGGAAAAGCCTAGGGAGGAAATGGAAATATCGGGGGGAGGGGTCCTTTTCCCTGGATTTGGGATGGAAACAAGAGAAGCGCCCCTTTCCAATACTTTCACATCTAACTTTTCCTGATGTCTAGTACCTCATTTGGAAAGTCTGAATTGCTGAGAGCCAATTACTGGCCATTTGGGAAGAAGGTCCATGGTAGAACTCACAAAAAGTAAGGAAACCACAGAACTTCAACCAGACACAGAAGTTTAGTGGGACATTTTCCACTAAACCATGTAGAACTTAGTAAGCAATGTAATTTAATGATTCTGGAATGAACTCTCCTGTATGGGTGAATGAACACTAAACCTCTCTCTATCAATGAGCTATACTTTGAGAACAGGAAAGGTTCATTTTCAAAGAACACAGATAATACATTGCTAAACATGTAACAAGTACATTTTCATCCCTACAATAAACTCACAGACATAAATCAAATGATTCAGTACAACATTCTGTCACAGTGCCCTTCAGAGTCACACGTAAGATGTTGTGTATAGCGCAGGAATTACATTAGTTAATTTTACCAAAAAGACACATTCAGAGAGGAAGACATTAAAAAGATCACTAAAGAAACAGTTTACAGCACTTTTACTTGGTAAACCAATTTTTCAAAACATTTATAGCCTTTAGTTAGGATAACTTCAAACTGGTTTAAAAAGTGCTACAAAATAATTTCCAACAAAAAAGGAAGGTTTGTACATCATACCAAAACACAGCTGAGCTCTGTTTTTCCCAATCTACGTCCCTTCAGATGTTTTGTTCTGAAACTCCTATGAAACTTAACCTTGTCTGCGTTTCCTGGGAACTGCAAGCCAGTCATCTGGAGTAACCCAGGTTGGGGAAGGCCAATTTGTTGCTATTTGCATGAGCAGGTAAAAGCCTGTGCAAAACTTCAGGGACTTACCCCTCAACCCTTTCTCCCACACAGCTTGGAGAAGCAGTAAGTTGATTTATACTGAGATCACATATCTGATTCCTGGGCTGTCACAATGTGTTCAAATTGGGTATTATAATTTTAATAGCTCCTGAATCACTAAACAAACCAATTACAACATCAAGATTGTTTCTCTAGCTGGTCTAAAAGACCGGCTTATGCCACGTTTTCAGGTCTGCATATAAGAGACTAGGAATCGAGTGAAGCAAACTAAAACCCAGTTTATTCCTGCTTCCAGCCAATAACCCCAGTAGCATTTGCAGACTTTTCACTCATGCATATAGAGCTGAGGTATGGTTCAGCATTTCTTATAGTAGAGACAATACCTTTTCCTGTCCCACATACCCTCACAGAGGACAAGAATATCCTGTGGTGAGAGAGACAGCACTTTTCTCTCTTTTCATAATATAACAGGAAATGAGTATGCACTGCTCTGACTAGTCTAATGGGAAAGTTGTTCCCTGTTAGGAACAACTCACAAAGAAGCCTTTACTTGACAGTTCCCAGGCCTAGCACTTACAGGCACGGAAGCAAAAAACAAATTTAGGTATCTGTTGTCTTTTGGTCTATAGCAGAAACAACATGGGCAGCAAAACATACTTTTCATAGAGACAGACAAGAGTAGTTAGTCCTTCTGATGTTTTACCCCTGCTCTTAAATACTTTATTTGAAGTAGTTGGCCACCACGCCTCTGCCATTCTAAAAGAAACTACCAATTTAATCTCTGAGTTGCATTTGTTTTGCCATGCCATTTTCAGCTCATTCCTGCAGGCAAGAGAGCAGTAAGTAGGAAAGGGTGAGTTATAATTGACAAAGACTAAGATGCAGCAGAATGAGGAGTGGCTTCATAGTTCATTCCAAAGTGGATAGCCCAGCAACATATACTCTTAGAAAAGTTTCTCTAGTGATGAATTCAGTGGGATAACAATATGTGCAAGGGCATCAGCACAGAGGAAAGCCCTACATCAATTCCTACATAGCTTAGCCCTCATTAGCAGATGATGTATCACTTGGCAAGGGAAACAATCAGTTCCCTTCCCTGTTCAATCCCCAGTCTCTAAGAAGAGTGAAGAAATATGTTTGGTGGAAAAAAGAAATGGTCCTAGATAAACATTATAAACATTCACTGTCAGCACTGGTGTATCGGACACAATGCCTCACTCTGGACTTTGCTGCCCCTTAATTTACATCATCCAAACATAGTTAGAGAAATTATTTTAGAATATTAAGTACACATGTACAACAACTCAGATCATTTCACAACAAATGAAGTTAACGGCCATCCAGAGCTTTGTCTCGGGCTATAACTGATTCATCAAATTTGATCATAAGAGTGGTGCCTTTGTGCCAGTGGGCTGTGACTTTGGCCGGGAAGCCACTGCAAGTCAGCATGGCCTCCACAATGCCAGCTGTGAAGGAGGCACAGTTCAGTGTGCTGTTCTCCTTGGGAACTGAAATATAAGTGTTGATGAGAGGCTCCTTCTCAATGATGTAGTACGTCTTGTCATCATCATTGGCTTGTTCTAGCTTGTCAGCCTCCTTCCCAAAGAGAGCCTTCCACACCGTCACCTTGATGAAGAGCAGTATGTTGATGACCTTGGTTTCTCGCTTACCATTCTTCTCTCGCATTACCAGCACATCCAAGATACGGGCTCCCACTTGCTGGCCTAGTTCAGAAAGTTTGTTTTGAAGCTCTGAAACTGAATAGACCCTGTTCTGGCAGTACTGCACAATCTCAGAAAACAGCAGCGAAAAGGCACTGAGGCTGATGTCTGTCTTGGGCCGAGTTAGTGACCGCTCAAGGATAGCAGACTTCCCACGAGTGAAACGTGCATCCATGGTGCTACTGAGAATTTGAAAAAAAAAAAGGTGTCGGTATGATTAGGACTTGGCTGAATCAATGTAACTGCATTTCTAACAGGTATTATCTTGTGCAGCAATTCATAGATGTTATTTATACAGAAGCCAGATGAACAAACTAATGTGAGGTAGTGGATGACTGCTAAACCACATAAGGCCATCCTGGGTCCTAATCTCCACTACAGAACCAGGTAACTTTGTGCTAGTCATCATCTCTCAGCCTTGCCTCACCGCACAAACTTGAGACATTCTACTATATATTATTCTGACCCTCCTGGAGAAAGCACTAGGTACATACAAATTACATTTTCCAACTTCTGCAGATTAGCAAAAGACAGGCAATTAAAATGGTCAACTGGCTGTAGACATCAAGGGCATTATATGATGCATTTTGTGTTCCCAGAATAACAATGGGACTTTTAGCTTGTAAAGCAGGGGTGAAGAATGTTTGACCCCCAGGGCCATTTTTGTAGCCTTCAGGCCCCCCAGGATCCATTTTCATCACATCACCCCCCTCCCCGCAAGCCATTTTGGGCCCAGGAAAACCTTTTCCAAAACCAGAAGTAAATTGTGTTGAAAAAAATCTCTCCTGGGCTTGAAATAGCCCATGGGGGAGTTTTAAAACATGGTGAAAATGCCCCCCATAGGTCCTATAGGGCATTGGGGGCCATTCTGGGACAAAAAGATTTTTTTTGTGGTGGAGAATGCCGTGCGGGATGTGACCCCCTAAGTTCTCTAAGACTCTAATGTGGCCCCCAGCCTCCCAGGATATAACTATTGCATTAAAAAAAAATACTCTCCAAATGTGTTGGGTTTTTTCCTGGAAAAAAACCCCTTTTCCCCCTGTTTCAAAATGTTTTACATCTCTAAGTGAGAAAACACAGGATTACAAATGAACAGTGACTGGACCAGGTATAAAATTTAAAAAATTATTTAAAAAATACCAAAAGCATCATCTAGACATAACCCTTGTATATAAAAACTTACAAGTATGACAGTTTAATGGAACCGACAGAGGTAATGACAATATACCTCTCAGGACCATTTGCTTGAGAGCAGCAAGAGGAAGGTAGTGCTTTTATGCCCTGCTCCCTAGGCTTTTCAGAGGTATCCAACTGGTTGCTATGGGATCAACTTGGTTATCTTCCTAAGTTGCTTTGGCCTAAATGCTGCTGCTGTTAATTTGATAGATGCAGTGGCATGGGCTTGCATAGGCACCAAACTTTCGATTCCAAGTTCCTCTACGGTGCAAAAACATGTAAATTTCAGGCTTGTTTTATCCTCTGAGAGCTACACAATTTTGAGGAAGTGTTACGGTGATTTCCAACTATTTCCAGGCAGTCAACCAAAGTTGCAATAAACCAGGTCTATTTAGGGAGAAGCCATGTCCGCGTAGAGTCAATATGAAACTTGCTGGGTTATATACCACGGATATATTAGATACAATATCCTTCCATGGGAAGCGGGGGCAGGTACGATATGGCAAATTCTCTTAAAAGGGAGATCTTCTCCTTCCCACTGCATTCGAATTGTTCTTCCCCTGAAGTCACTCTGCAAAACCGAGCAGGGCCACATATATATACACACACACAAAATGCATAGCGAAGGAGGAAAAGATATGCCCATATCATGCTTCTCCCCAGCCAGTCACAAGGAGCCCCCCCCCCCCATCTCTCTCACCCAAGCTGCGACGTTAAGGCTCTCCCACCGGTACTTCCGCCTGCGCCAGACGCTTTACGGCCGCTGTAAAAGAGGTCGTGGTGGAAGGGAGGCGCCCGACGGTAATAGAAGGAGCGTTGTTGTGGGAAACGAGGCGGCTCTTTTGTTGGGTGGCGCGTTTTGCGGCAGGATGCTTAGAACCAGTAACGATCGCCCGGAGCTGCAGGCGAGCCAGAGAAACGGTGTCAAGCAGGAAGCGACCCACGCGGCTCTTACAACACCGCGGAAGAGAAGACGGTCAAATGACGTGGCCGGAATCTAGCGGAACTGGTGGACGTGATGGGACGTTGGAACGTCGCTATAGCAACCACAGGACCAGCGCTCTGGTTTTCAAGCGGAGGGGGGCGCCGAAGCGGACGTCCGGCTTCGTCGGAATACGCATGCGTGCCGTTCTCAGCGCCCCTCCCCCCTCCCCGTGCGTTAAGATGCGTTACGTCGCTCGGATGAGATTCAAAGACGGGTTGGGGGAGAGCGGGGAAAGTTAACGTATCAGCCGAATAAACGTTAGGGCCCTGTTGGCCATGTGGCGAAATACAACGAAATCACAAAGCTACAAGACGATACCCGTATTGGGCCAGCTGAAAAGCTCAAAATTATGCAAGCTTTCGAAACTTCACTAGCTTCTTCGTCAGGCGAGCGCAGTACAAATCATACAGGAGAAGAAAAGTGATGCTCAAGTCGTCTACGTTTTGTCCCAGATGTTATTTTGGTTGCCTCTTAAGATGTTCCAGAGGGATGTCAGGGGAGGCAGAGGCCGCCCCCCCCCCTTGGCCAGTTGGGGGCTGAGGACAAAGGGCAGTAAAGGGCAGGTGATACAATTTCAGCTTCAGTTAGCAGCAGCAAAGTAACTTCCCTTGAGATCCAGGCAAGGGAAGTTACTTCTCTGCTGCTGACGGAGTTGGATTGCTTTATCTTTTGCTGCCCTTTTGTCCCCACGTGGCCAAGAGCGGGGAGTGGACTTTGTCTCCGGACCATCTTAAGAGGCGACAAGAATAACCTCTGAGACAAAACGCAGGTGGCTTGAACAGCATCAATGGATTCAAGCTGCAGGAAAGGAGATTCCACCTGGACCTCAGGAAGAACTTCCTGACGGTCGGGGCTGTCCGGCAGTGGAATAGGCTGCCTCGGAGTGTGGTGGAGTCTCCTTCTTTGGAGGTTTTTAAGCAGAGGCTGGATGGCCATCTGTCGGGAGTGCTTTGAGGGTGTTCCTGCATGGCAGGGGGTTGGACTGGATGGCCGCTGGGGTCTCCTCCAGCTCTGTGATTCTATCACTTTTCTTCACCTGTATGATTTTTGACATCTTTGTCTGATAAAGAAGCTGGTGAAGTTTTGAAAGATTCATAGTGTATGTTATGCTTTTTAGTGCACCCCATAGTGGGATTGGTTTGTGTGGACGGCTGAAGAAAGAAAAGGTAGAGGCACACCGGGTACTTTGGTTCCCTCTAGTGACCGATGTCTAATCATGACATTTCATGCTAGCTTTTCCATATGAAGTTACCATTGGTGAACAATAAGCATCTCCAAACTGTTCAAACAAACATTCAGAGAGCTTTAAGTGGCTGAGATGTTCAAGTGCATACAGTGACTCACATCCAAATAAAGCACTAGACATAGAAGTGATCGTGTCCAACCTTTTAGATGACACTCCTGCTGTCATTATATAATCTGGGATGACCCAAAGCTTAGTTTTGAATGTACAGTCTAAGTTTCTTGTTTGTAATTGTTACTCAGGCTCATTGTGTAATAAAGAATGTTACATAAAAACATAAATAAATGGGCCCAAGAACAAATTAAACCTGAGGTATCTGTGGAAGCCAAGATGACTAAACTGAGACTGTGGTACTTTGGACACACCATGAAAAAACAGGACTCAAATGACACCAGCAAGCTTGGTAAGATAGAAAACAGTAGGAAAAGAGGAAGATAGCATTACAAGTGGATAGACCCAGTCAAGGAAGACATGGCCCTGAGTTTGCAAACCTGAGACGGTGGTTGATAGTGGAGATTGTTTATTCATAGGGTCGATATAAGTCAAAATCAACTTTACTGCATTTAGCAAAAATAATATAAAAAGAACTACTTTGACTGGAGGTAGCAAGTTATCCAGTTAGGAAGATGTATAATCTGGGGTATGCTAGAAAATATCGGGGGGCACAGAAGCATAAAGTTCTATTAGTTACTTAGGCTGTTCATTCAACTCTGTTTTAAGCTTTTGATGTTTTTATGGGAATAAGGAACCAGTGACCAACTTCTGCTTTATCCACAGACAGGTGTGTTTTTTTAAAGGAGGCTTGCGGCAGCTACAACTTCTGTTTTCTAATCTAAAAGTGCTGCTTTCTGTTTGAAGTCCTGTGTTTTCTAATATGCCGTAGTCAAACCATTCCATAAATAATTCTTTTTTAAAATGTCATTTTTTATTCAGGTTTTAAGTACATTTGCAAACAAAAATATACACAATGCACACATTAGTTAATACAATTAGCTATCATAGCCTAATTCATCTTCCACTTAGCATGTTTACATCAAATCTGGCCACAACTCCTCAGTCTCCTTTCTGATTGGGAATCGTTGTGTCAAAATACTATTCTAGAACTGCAGTTGACGGTCCATGTGCTGAAGTCATATCCATATTGTAGAGGAGAAATGGTGACCAGATTACTGTGAAGCCATCTCCTTTTATCTCTCCTCTGGCCAGTCATAAATTATCCACGTATATATGCCACCCATTGTCTGTCTGTCTGTCTGTCTGTCTGTCTTTGACTTACATCTCACCTTTCTCTCAGCTGAAACACAATTAAAATCATATTATTAAAACAGTGGTTTTTTAAAAATGCACGTGGACTTGAAAAGCTCAGCACCAGTCAGTCAAAAGCCCCATTTTTGACCACCTGCAAATGTCTAGAAGCCTTCCCGAATAACAATATCTTTGCCTGCCAATGGAAAGATGTGGGTGGGAACAACCTAGCCTCCCTTGACACAGTTCTGCAGCCTGGGAACAGCCCCTGAGATGGCCTTTCTCATGTACCCACCAGATGTACTTGTAAGGCTGGCGTGACCAAGAGGAAGACCTACTCTGCATATCTCTGCCCAGGCAAGCTCATGGGAATCTGATGCACCAAACAGATCATAGTTAAGAATTGTGCGATCTTGAGATAATGATGGACTGCAATGGTGAGAGATGCTAGGAGATGCAATTCAACAATAAATGGAAGACGACGCAGTTCCCACTCCTAAGGCAAACAGTGGTAGTGTAAGAAGTGTTGAATTGGTAGATGTGGTAGTGGACAGTAGCAATTGGTAGATGTGGCAGCGGACAGGATGAGGGCCAATATACTGAAACCCAGTTCTACAAGAGGGAGGTTTTGAGAATCAGAAATTCATTTGGTTGGGGAGATGGTGCTTAGACTGATTTGGAGAGGGCTGTGCTCTTCATAAAATATGCATATGACCACACTTGTTGGTGTTAAGGTGTTCCACTCTGCCTGAGTTATTTCTAAGCACAATTCAGAGTGCCAGTGCTCAACTGTAAAGCCTAATACCATTCAGGACCCAGGTAGCTGAAGTTACCCTGATTATACATCAGCCTGTACTGAGGTCATCTCTGGGTGGAACCACCATATTCTAACTGCTATTTTAACAATCTTTTTGTGGTCTTCATGTATTTTGTTGGAATTCAATTATTTTATTTCTTGTGTATCTTATTATTCAAATAAGAATACATTTGAAAGGTGTTGGAGAAATCTGCTGAATAAATCAAGTGGGGAGCCAGGAAATGTGATACCAAGCCCTCTGAACAAAAAAATAAAATCGACTTTAAAATTCTCTGCTTTATGGCTACATGCGTAGATGTCAGGAAGGCAGAATACTGCACTGTATATAGAAAGGGAATGGAGAAGTTTCCATTTTCTGCTGTAGTCCGCAATTCTGTGCAGTTCTGTGGACTACAACACAAATGAAGGTGGGGTTTCCAAGAATCAAGAATACAAGCAGCTTTGTTCATTTCATTTGTTCAAAAGAAGGAGACTTTGGAGGTCTTTTCTCTATCTGTTAGCCTTGGAAACAGCTTGAATAAACTGAGACTGAATTCTGGCAAGATGGAGGACCTGTGGACAGGGATGGATAGGAACTCGCCATTTCTGAGAATCTGGGTTCTCCAACATTAAACATTTTACTGCCATATGCAATAAATGCAGTAAAAGTACTCCAAAATAATAGCCTGCCTCTGGAGACCCAGTCTCTTGTCTAGTCTTGTCTAGCCTAGACGTTGGTGAACTGAGCTAAGAAAAAAGAAAGGGGGAGAGGTGACATGCCTGTTACGTTCACAGCAGGAGGGAAGCTGTATCATGAGCTAAATGCACATAGACTGTAAGCCGCTGGTCAGACCTTGGGAGCTTCTTCACCATCCGTACTGACTTTTTATGATTATTATGATTACCAACTTTATTTATATGCTGCCCTCTTGCTAGAACCAGGATTCAAGGCAGCTCACAAATTAAAATGCAATGTAGCTCAAAACATACAAAAGATCAACATTAAAATGGAATTAAACTGCCAACAATATTTAAAAACAATTATAGAATCATAGAATCATAGAAATGTAGAGTTGGAAGAGACCACACGGGCCATCCAGTCCAACCCCCTGCCATGCAGGAACACCCTCAAAGCACTACCGACAGATGGCCATCCAGCCTCTGCTTAAAAACTTCCAAAGAAGGAGACTCCACCACACTCCGAGGCAGCATATTCCACTGCCGGACAGCCCTGACTGTCAGGAAGTTCTTCCTGAGGTTCAGGTGGAATCTCCTTTCCTGCAGCTTGAATCCATTGTTCCTTGTCCTGGTCTCTGGAGCGGCAGAAAACAAGCCCTCTCCCTCCTCTACATGGCATCCCTTCAAATATTTAAACATGGCTATCATGTCCCCTCTTAACCTTCTCATCTGCAGACTGAACATACCCAGCTCTCTAAGTCTATCCTCATAGGGCTTGGCTTCCAGGCCCTTCACCATTTTGGTCGCCCTCCTCTGGACCTGCTCCAGCTTGACCATGTCCTTCTTGAATTGGGGTGCCCAGAACTGGACACAGTATTCAAGATGAGGTCTAACCAAAGCAGAGTAGAGTGGTACCAGTACCTCCCTCGATCTAGACACCATACTCCTATGGATGCAGCCGAGAATTGCATTGGCTTTCTTGGCTGCCGCATCACACTGCTGACTCATGTTCAGCTTGTGGTCTATTAGGACTCCTAGATTCCTTTCACACGTACTGCCATCCAGCCACGTGTCCCCCATCCTATATTTCTGCATTCCATTTTTTCTACCTAAGTGTAGGACCTTACTCTTCTCTCTGTTGAATTTCATTTTGTTAGCCTTGGCCCAGCTCTCCAACCTATCCAGGTCATTTTGAATTTTGATCCTGTCCTCTGGCGTATCAGCAACCCCTCCCAATTTGGTGTCATCTGCAAATTCGATGAGCATGCCCTCTATTCCTTCATCCAAGTCATTGATGAAAATATTGAACAGCACTGGGCCCAGGACAGAACCCTGTGGCACCCTGCTAGTCACTTCTCTCCAGGATGAAAAGCAGCCATTGGTGAGCACCCTTTGGGAACGGTCAGTCAACCAGTTACAGATCCACCTGACAGTAGCCCTGTCCAGCCCGCACTTTACTAGCTTCTTTGCAAGAATGTCATGGGGAACTTTGTCAAAGGCCTTACTGAAATCGAGATATGCTACATCCACAGCATTCCCTTCATCTATCAAGCTAGTAACTCTATCATAAAAAGAGATAAGATTAGTCTGGCATGACTTATTTTTGAGAAATCCATGTTGACTTCTCGTGATTACCGCGTTGCTTTCTAAGTGATCAGAAACTGACTGCTTAATGATCTGCTCCAGAATCTTTCCGGGTACCGATGTCAGGCTGACTGGGCGATAATTATTTGGGTCCTCTTTTTTTCCCTTCTTGAAGATGGGGACAACATTTGCCCTCTTCCAGTCTGCTGGAACTTCTCCTGTCCTCCAAGATTTCTCAAAGATTATAGCAAGCGGTTCCGAAATGACCTCTGCCAGTTCTTTTAATATCCTAGGATGCAATTCATCTGGCCCTGGAGACTTGAATTCATCCAGTGTGGCCAGGTATTCCTGTACCACCTCTCTACCTATTATGTGCCTCATTTCCCCTGCTTCCTCCCCTGCTCCCCAACCGCCAGGTTGAGTGCTTGTATCCTTCTGGGAAAAAACTGAGGCAAAGAAGGTGTTAAGTAGTTCTGCCTTTTCTCTTCCCCCTGTTAGTAATTCACCATCTTCTCTGCACAGCAACCCTATTGTCTCCTTCTTTTTCCTTTTGCTGCGGACATATTTAAAAAAGCCCTTTTTATTGTTTTTAATGTCTCTGGCCAGCCTAAGTTCGTTCTGTGCTTTAGCCTTTCTGACCTTCTCCCTACATCTCCTGGCTACTTGCTTAAATTCTTCTTTGGTGGTTTCCCCCTTCTTCCATTTCCTGTACACGTTTCTCTTAACGCTTAGCTCAGCTGAGAGTTCTTTAGTCAACCATTCTGGTTTCTTCAGATACCTTCCATTTTTCCTCCTTATTGGCACAGTTTCAGACTGTGCCTTCAGTATCTCCCTTTTAAGGAACTCCCATGCCTCCTGAACTCCTGTCTCTTTCACTATTCTTGACCATGGAATTTCAGCCAGCAGCTCCTTAAGTTTACAGAAGTCCGCTTTTTTAAAATCTAAGACGAGTGTCTGGCTACACTTATTTTCTCCTTCCCACTGAATGCCAAATTCCAATAGGGCATGGTCACTCCCCCCCCTAAAGATCCAACCACTTCTACCTCATTAACAAGGTCATCCCTATTGGTCAGGATCAGATCTAGAATATTTGATCCCCTTGTGGCCTCTTCCACCTTCTGGACCATGAAATTGTCTGCAAGACAAGCAAGAAACTTGCTGGACCTTGGTGTCTTGGCAGAGTTTGACTGCCAACATATATCCGGGTAATTGAAATCTCCTATTATTACTGTATCTCTCCTTTTTGAATGCGCGGTCATTTGGTTGAGGAAGGCGTCGTCAAGGTCCTCAGTCTGGGTTGGAGGTCTGTAGTAAACCCCCACCAGAATATCCCTATTGTTTCTCACTCCCTTAATTCTTACCCAGATGCTCTCGACCTGGCTTTCTGGGTTTAAGTCATGGATCTCTTCACAGGTGAAAACATCCTTGACATACAAGGCTACTCCTCCTCCTTTCTTGTTTGGTCTATTTCTACAAAATAGGCTACACCCCTCTATTCCTACATTTTTAATGTCTCTGGCCAGCCTAAGTTCGTTCTGTGCTTTAGCCTTTCTGACCTTCTCCCTACATCTCCTGGCTACTTGCTTAAATTCTTCTTTGGTGGTTTCCCCACCAAATTGAAAGTGTGGTTTCCCCACCCAATTGAAAGTGTTCAGTTAAAAATGATAGAAAGCAGTTTTTAAAAGTGCCATTAAAACAATACAGCACCCTCTTAAAAGTCTTTTCTTTTAAAACCTTCAGTTCTCAAATCCCTGTCAGAATTTAAAACAACAACAACAAACCTTTGCCTGCTGCTGGAAGAACTCTAACCTGTCTAGGAGGGAGGTTCCACAGCCTAAGAGCAGCCACTGAGAAGGCCCTCTCTTGTGTTCCCACTAGCTGTACTTAAACAAGTTTGTGCCAGAAGAAAATTAGACAATCTTGAGAGTTTTTACAATATATAGCCTAGGTTCATCAGCAACATTACCTATCCTCGATCCAGTGCCCTTCAGACATGCAGGACTACAACCCAAGCTCCTGACCAAGGATAGAGGGAGTTGTACCCTCTTCTGGGATCATTGCTTCTGGAAAGAATAGAGCCATTGTGAAACAGTAAGTCTCACCACAGCAAGGCAGTCCAAAGGGATACCATGTTTGATAAAATAAAAAGCTGCCAAGAGATCCAGCAGAACCAATATGAACACATTCCCCCATCCAGTTCCTGCCAAAGGTGGTCTACCAAGGTGATTAAAGCTGTCTCTGATCTCTGGAACAGAGTTAGACCTGAAACTAGATTGAAATAGATCCAAAAACAGAACTGGAGGTGGGAGCCCACCACACATTCTATGCCTTGCTCCCCTCTCCAAATGGGATTTTGGATGGTAACCAATAATCATCCACAACAGAGAGGTCCAAGGAAGACTTTCTCAACATAGAGGGTTTACTGTGCATTGGATATGGGAGACAATTTGGGAGCGACCAGCACCCTGTTGCACTCCCATCTCACTTGATAACGTAACTGTCTCCTCCCTCCAGATCTCCCTCTACAACTCTACAGAAGTGTCTTTCTGTATAAATGAAGGGCAACTGCTTCTCTGGCCCAATGTATTTATCTATTGCTCTTTTTCTAACAACTTATTATCTTGCTTTTGTCCAACTGAAAATGGACTCAAGGTGGCTCACAACATTTAAACCAAGTGAAACATCAGAACTGGAGAAAATATCATTAAAATCCTCGAGTTCATATCCTGTATTGTCCCTTGTTTCTGCATAGACAGAATTTAAAATGAGAATCACAAGGGTTCACGAAAGCAGCCAGTTTGCATTTAAAATAAAATAGTCCATACAGTGTCACAGATACATTAGCAAACTCATACTTTACAATCCTGCTTATCCTTTTCTCTTCCTTGCCCTTACTGACCTTTACTGACGGGATATATAATCTGAAGGAGCACAAGAATCATGATTTGGGAACTACGTTGTCTGTGGTTTCTCAGCTACAGGAAAAGCTTGTGGGAGTTTTGCAAGAAACAGCAACCGTTGAGATCCACTCTGTTACGATTGGGTTACTGTCTTTGCGGAAATAGCCACCCAGCTCACTTGAGAAGGAATGTTCAATGACCCAGCTGTCCTGCAACACTGGAGCTTCATTACACTGGGGGAGAAGACCAAATGGAGTACCAGAGGCCAGGTAAGAACTAGGCTTGGAGGGAGTGGGGGCCAAATAACCATGAAAGAGGTCTTTATAATATTCTGATTTCATCACACTTGGTTCTGATGGATTATGCTATTTACTCCAATCACTGAAGGAGCTTTTACAAAGAGAGATTAAAACCTGATGAGAGGCAGAATGGCTTGGCTAACGTTCACAATTTTGGCCATTTTCACACTACACTATTATAGTACCGTTATTCCACTTTCAACATCCTATGGAATCCTGGGTTTTGCAGTTTAAGGAGGGGCATTTAAACTTCTCAGCCAGGGAGCTCTTTGGCCTCGGTAAACTACAAGCCCCAGGATTCCACAGGATGTTGAAAGTGGAATAATAGCACTGTAACTGTGTAGTGTGGAAATGTCCATAGATACGTCCTATGCAAGATAGAACAGAAGCTGTTTGCCCTTCCAAGTCCAAATAAATCTGAAGGGGTTGGAGGGTAACCTAAAACTGTCTGAAATTTTCAGTAGCCAGACAATCTGACTGTAGGGGAGAATGATGGTCTGGACTGGAAGGAGGACAGCATCTAATCCTAGATGAGGTTTCTCACTAGTTTTCCTGACTGACCTGCTTTAAATGTTAGCTTCCTCTGTTAGGGAAGCAGTGCTTCATCCTGGTTTAAATTGTTGTTGTCGTTGTGTGCCCATAAGTCATTTCCGGCTTATGGCCACCTCAAGGCAAACCTATCATGAGGTTTTCTTGGCAAGGTTTAATCAGAGAGGGATTGCTTTTGCCTTCCTCTGAGGCTGAAAGAACATGACTTACCCAAGGCCACCCAGTGGGTTTCCATGGCTGAGCAGGGATTCAGACTCTGGTCTCCAGAATCTTAGGCCATTTCTGCACTAGTCTGTTATAGCGCTATTATTCCACTTGCAACATCCTATGGAATCCTGGGGTTTATAGTTCCGAAACTGCAAACCCCAGGATTCCATAGGATGTTGCAAGTGGAATAATAGCGCTATAACAGACTAGTGCAGAAATGGCCTATGTCCAGTATTCAAACCACTATACCATGCCAGTTCAACCTAATCTATTCTTAGTTCTCTTTTGACTTCTTCCTGAGTGCCTTTTCTAGAAGAATTACACAGTTCATGCACAGATCACCATAGTTCACAGGAGTTGAGAATTGCAGTTCAGCAACTCATGGGATAGATCACACATTCTATCACATGGCCCATCCAGTCACGTCTCACTTCCTTTCTGACATTCATTGTGGACACTGCATCACTCTGTGTCTTCTGGCCCTGGGTAGAAAAGGAAGGACCTTTGATGCCATTCAAATTATGCTTTGTAATTGTTGGCCCAATTTTATGTGTGTGTGTGTGTGTGTGTGTGTTTTTGTGTAAATAAATAAAGAATCAAAGTAGTATAGTGGGCGGCAGGCTAGATTTCATCTAGATTCAGATCGCTAGTTTGCTATGGAATCCTGTGTCATCATGAGCCGCACTCTCTCAGCCCAATCTATCTCATGCAGTGAATGTGAGGATACAATGAGATAATCTCATAGAGAGGGAAGATAATGAGATAACCTTATATACATTTCCCTGTACTTTACAGAAAGAGTGAGGTACCAATGTGACCAATTTATTTAAAAAAAAAATTCCGCATAATGTGTGAGACAATCCCCTGTGGTCATTTCATATAGTGTATGAAACAGCCACTGTGCCCCTGAAGTTTTTGTTGGACTGGAACATCCCATTTCAGCAGCTTTAGACAGCATAGCCAATGGTAAGAGATCATGGGAACTCTGGTCCAACAATGTCTGGACAGCCAGGGGTTTCCCATTCCCATGCTAAATAAACACTGTTTAGGCCAAAGCCAATATCAAAATAGCCAATATCAAAGAACGTTGGCTTCACAGGAATCACAGTGATTTAATGTATTTCTGTCTGGACTTACTTTATTTATTTGTGCTTGGCTTGCCAGACAAGAAAACATGTAATAAGGAATGCTATAAAAGTAGTAATGCAAAAGCAACAGGATGATGCAGGGTATAATGTACCAGTATTTATTTTTAAACTTGATGTTGAGCACCTTATATTAAACCTGTCCATTTTAACCTGGGTAATTCCAGACCCCCACCAATGGCACTACCTTTCTGTGGTGGTGGGATTGCATGCTCTTGTGAGGCAAGTGGCTATGCTGATGGCAGCAGCACTGCTGGTAGGATCTCCCATGTCAGGCATGCTTTTGCTGAGGAGCGGGACTAAACATGCCAAACAGCTACTGGGCAGCAACAATAGTGAGGGGTGATTCTGGCAGAGGATCTCTCTGTCAGGAATCTCTCCCTGCCGAGCCGCAGCCAGCAAGGGAGGAGGGAGGTCAGGAATACTTTCAGGGAGAGTCCAAATATACCAAACACAAGGAAAACGCAAGCCAAGCCAGGTCAAGGTCTAGTCCAAAGGTTCAGGAGGCCGAGATCCATCTGGGAAGCAGGGAGACACAAAGGTTGTGAGGGCTTGCTAGTAATTTGCTGCAAGCAAAGAGCAACCACGCCGGCAGACTTAAATAGCCACTGTGAGCAGGTGCTGCTTGTTATTGTTTCCTCAACCTAGTCCAGGCAGCCTCCCTCTGAGCAGCCTGTTTCAGCATTCTTCATGATTGAGGGCTGATGGGCATAGGTGGCTGTCACTCCTCTACACCACTGATGGTTCTCTCTCCGTCCTGAGCTGGCTGGGGCAACTCTGTCTCTGTTTGACCTTCCAGTGCAGGGGATGTTTGCAAGTTGACTTGCTCACTCACTGGCCCAGTCCTTGGCAGAGTCAGTTGCTCCTCGATCTCAGAGGCATCATCTGTCCCACTCACTGGCTAACTCCCATGCATAATCAGTTGCTCTTCAATCACAGCAGCAGCATCTATCATACTCTCAGAGACAATGACAGTGGCACCATAGCTAACACTTGTTAGTGTCATGCAGAAGGAAGCACGGTAAACCCCTTTTGAATTTTTTTTTTTTTACCATGAACAATCTATGATGAGACAATCCAAAATGAAACAAGAGATAGTGCCAGAAGATGAGACTTCCAGGTTGGATGGGGTTTAAAGAACTACTGTTTAAGAGCAGCTGTTGACATGCTCAAAGGTGAAAGGAAAGTCCAAAGCTGCACAATATGTTATAGGAATATGGAATGTAAGAACTAGAGGTGGGCCAACCGAATCCTCGAATCTTTGGCAGGGATTTGAGATTTGGGAATCCGAATCCCTGTGCCAAAATAGGCAAACGGAATCTTTCGAATCCGCCATTCAAACAGTTTGTTGGAGACCCAGACGCCTGAAAACCTGGGAGACCGGGATGCCTGAAAACCTGGGACCAGGATGGGATCCCGCTCCTCACGTGTTTCCCCACCCAGCGTGGGCACGGGTGATTGGCCGGCAGACCGGCAGAAAGCCTTACATGCAGTGGAGGCCACCATTCCTCCCTCCTGCTGCCTGTGCACCTAGTGCTGCCTCTCCCTGCTGCTGCCTCCCTCTGCAAGGTAATTTTGGGATAGAGATTGTGAGGTGAGGGACAGAGGAGCAAAACTGAGTTTATGTGGGGGTCTAGGAGCTTGTGGCAATGTCCCAGGGGATTCCAAAGACTGCAAAAAGGGGTTCAGGGGTTCCATGCAAGCCATGCCAGCCATACTTTCCCCTTCACCAGCTTTCTTTGGTCAGTTCTGGGACTAAGATTGCCATGATGTCAATTCCTCTCTTAGTTTCTGTGTCTTGAATACATGAATACTTCAGTTAATCCATTTTGAAGCTCCCTTTTAGAAAGTCTTTTTACGCTTCTCAACCTCTTTTCTTCTTTTTCCTCTGTCTAGCTGCAAATTTATAAGCAGCATTGCCATTGGAAAGGTTGCAAAGGAGAGCTGGAGAAACGCAGACTTTTGGTCTTGTGTTGCAGAAGAAACAATGAATGCCAAAAAACCTGAGCTGGGAAAGAATGGGATTCTACTCTAGCTGATTCTATAGGAGGAGTGTGTATTGCCTACAACAAACAAGATGAACAGTAGCTGCCTCCAGAATCATTTATTGAGCATGCATTAATCTGTATTATTTTTTGATTTAAGACTGGAGGGTAGGGATTGGGAATTGTTGAGACAGGCCTAGAGATTTTATTTGAGTGTCCCTTGCAGGACTTGAGGGTAGAGAATTGACTGGACTAGAGGCTTGTTTGTGTGTATGTGTGTGTGTGTGTTTAAGTGCTTTCTGTCAAGGTTGTTGCCAGGCAGGCAAGGTTTCCTCTGAGTGGACAGCAGAGGGAGGAGGCGATGTGGCCAGACAGCCAGGTGCAAGACCAGCAGGAATGTTATGGCTTTGTCTTGTGTATTAGAAAAGGCGACACGCCAGAGCACTGATTGGGTCACCCCACTTGTTTCAGGGTGACAAGGTAGCATAAAAAGGCTGGTGTTTGCCTTGACCAGCTGCCAGTTAGATACCCTAGCTGGACCTGCCATGCTATTGGCAGTATACTGTTTGTAAGGGGAGATGCTGCCCGATTTTTCTCTGTTATCTTCTGTTATTTCTATTTGTGTAATTGCTGGAATGCTGGTATGTTTTTGCTAAGCCTTATCTTAGAGTGCGGCAATAAATTCAGCCTCTAAGTCCTACTTAATGAGCCTCTGGAATTTTTTCTGCTTCACTGGGACCCTCTGCTGTGGCAAAGCCTTGCTTCACAGATTGCACTCTGCTCATGCTCAGAGGAGCCAAATCCTGCCAACCCTGACAGGTTATGGGCCCAGCCTCATGCTCCTGATGCACCAGAGGGTCAAGTGGACTGAGTGAAGCACCAGTTCCAGTCTGCAGCCGCCTGCTGAGAGCCTGCTCAAGGACAGTCTCTGGTAAGTGAGAGTCCTGGCACAGGAGGGGCCTGGAAGGCAAGAGAGGCTGCAGGGATGGCATCCATGGGGAGTGCGAGTCTGCCCCTGGACAGATTGAATGAGAGGAACTATCTCACTTGGGCAGAGGAGCCAAATCCTGCCAACTCTGACACTTTCTTTGTTGCAGGACTTGAGACTTGACTCTTGAGACTGCAGGGTGCAGAATTGAGATTGGACTAGAGGCTGTTTTTTTGTTTGTGTGTTTTAAGTGCCTTGCTTGTTGCAGGACTTGAGACTTGACTAGGAGGTACAGTCTTCTTGAGATTTCAAGGACAGCTAAACATTTCTTTGCATCGCTCCCTTGCAAAGCTCTTTCAGACACAATTCTGGGGTTTGGAGTTTTACAAGGTGTCACAGCCTTCTCTGCCAAAGTGTGCTGGTGCATCGTCAAACTACAAACTCCAAGATGGCAGAAGGAGCTATGCAAAGAAAAGCTAGTTTTGTCCTGGATTATCTCTGCACTCTAGTATGTGGCCCTATTTAGACAGGCAGGAAAATGTGGGATTAATCTACATTTTCCTGCCTGTGTAGAAAGGGCCTTCATGTCATTTTCAATCTGGGGAGATCCTGAGGCAAAACTATGACAATTGTCCTGGCCAGATTTCTTCAGAGGGAGGTTTGCCTTTGCCTAGGCTTTTGTTAAGGCTGAGAGAATGTGTCTTACCCAAGATTATCCTTCTTTCCCTTGCTTTTTAAACTCTTTTTTAAAAAAAAGGATTCGAAAGATTCGAGTTTCATGAGATTTGTGGATTCCCAGAACCTTCCAGGGATTCGAATCTGGATTCGGAAAATTCTGGATTCATCCCATCCCTAGTGAGAACCATGAATCGGAGAAGCTAGACATAGTAAAACAAGAAATGGAATGTACGAACACTGCAATGCTTGGGGTGAGCAAGCTACAGTGGATAGGAATGGGGCATTTTGAGTCAGATCATTATAGTATTTTACTCAGGAAATGAAAATCTAAGAAAAAATGGGTGCCATTTATGGTGAGGAGAGATATAGCTTTTTTAAATTTTTTTATTTTTGAAACATTGATATATATTCAAAAAGAATTTTTTCCAATAATTGTTACAAAACAATCAGTGCCCCACTCACAACCAGCAAATTAATTTTCCCAATAAGTATAATACTGCTTTAAACCTTCCCTCCTCCTCCCTACCCCTGAGGGAACAATTTGTATTTAAACCCCATTTCCTTTAATGTGGACAATCATATTAATTGTATCTTTTATAATTTTGTGCCCCTTCCTTTCTTTTCTTTCTTCTTCCTTAACCAATCACCTTCATTCAACTGACCCATATACCCCATACTTCTTTCTATTATAAAATCAAACATTATATAGTCTGCAATATAATATTGCTAGCTTTCCATTTTCCATTTTGCTTTGTCTTTCCAACTGTAATCAATAACCACCTGAGCTGCCTTCAATATTTGTTTCAGCAAATATTCTTCATTTCTATCAAAACCCAAATCCTTTGCATTTAGCCACACATTTTAATTTATTTAATTCCAACTTTTCCACTGTTATTCCCTTTATTTCATTAATTATTTCCTGCCAAAATATCTGCACCTTACAACGCTCTCGTTGCATATGTATATATGTGCCTTTACTTCCACTTCCACATCTATGTCAACAATTGCATGGCATAATTTTTATTACATATGATAACTGCTGTGGTGTTCTGTACCATCTTCCAATTAATTTAAACTGTTGCTCCCTTATTTTTGTATTTTTAATCCTGATGACTTCATTTTGCCACTCTTGAATTTGTTTACTACTTAATTTAATATCTCTGTCCGATAATTCTAATAAACCCTTTTAGCAAAGGCAGTCAAAGGATACAATGCAAAGTCTGACTGAACATGTCAATAAAACCTCAAGGAAAGCCCATCAACATAAACTTAATGCAAGTTTATGCTCAAAACAGAGAGGCAGAAAAAAAGAAAAAACTGAAAGATTCTGTGCAGGAGTCCAGAAAGAAACTGATCACACATCAAAGCAGGACTTCTTGTTAATCATAGGTCATTGGAATGCAAAAATAGGAAACAGAGCAGAATCAAAGACTGTAGGAAAATTTGGACCAAGATCAAAAAATGAAGCAGGAGACCAACTGACTGAATTTTGTGAGGCCAACAGTTTGTTCATCACAAACACATTCTTAAGCAACCCAAGAAGTGACTATATATATGGACATCACCTGATGGCCAATATAGAAGTCAAATAGACTACATAATTGGAAGCAGAGGATGGAGAAGCTCCACATTCTCTGCTAAGACAAGACCAGGAGCAGATTGTGGCACAGACCATGAACTAATTGCAAACTTAGAGTAAAGCTAAAGACGAGTGCTAAACCAACCATCATGCTGAAATATAAACTGAAGAACATGCCTGAAGAATTTAAAGATAATGTGAAAAATAAATTTGCAGGGATATACTGGAAAAGGAAGGAGATGGTTGGACTATTAAAGATTTACAGAATTTGGAGAGGGAAGGATATAAAATTCAATGGGTAACATATTATCAATTGAAAGAGAGATTTAAGGAGGACAATAAAATATATGGCTTTGAGGATACAATAAATGAATTTGAAAAATTATTAGGTGCGGAGGAATCTCATTTAATCTCCAAATATATGTTATTATTAAAATTGAATACAGAGGACAAACAGATAAAAGAGAGTATGGTATATTGGGCTCAACGTTTAGAACACAATATAAAATTAGAACAATTGGAAGAGGTATGGGGAGAAGGTTTGAAATTCACTAGATGTAATGATCATAAAGAAAATGTTTATAAAATAATGTATAAGTGGTATTTAGCTACCAGTAAATTGGCCAAGATGTGTAAAGGCACGAATAAACAATGTTGGAAATGTAAACATGAAGGCACTTTTTACCATATGTGGTGGCAATGCCAGAGAGCAAAAAAAAATTGGCTAAAGATTTGCAAGTATATGCAAGGGATTTTAAAGATTAATATAGTATTCTGACCAGAATTTTTTATTTTAAATATGATAGATAGGATGGATAATATGGAATGGATATATAAGAATTTGATTAGATATATGGTAACGGCAGCAAGGATTATTTATGCGAGATATTAGAAAAATAACAAGACTCCAAAACTGAGTGATTGGTTGAATAAACTAATGGATTTTGCAGAGATGGATAAACTTACAGTTTTATTGAAAGAAAATTCTATAGAATCATATTTAAAAAGATGGAGACCTTTCATAGACTACACAAGGAATAAGAAGGGGGACTTAATGGTCATCAGTTTTGATATATAAAAGATAAGATTGATTTAAGGTAATAGGGAGAATGGTTACTACTGATTTATTTAAATTGTGATAAAGGGTTAAGATTAGAATGCAGAAACAAAACCAACAGACAGAGGATTCGGGAAGTATCCTAATAGTTTTTTGTTAGTATTTATGTAAGTCAAGATCTGTTTGGGCACTTGGTTAATAAAGGTGGGGGTGTTGTATTTTTTGTTTTTAATCCTTTTCTTTCTTTCTTTCTTTAATGTTCTCTTCACTTCTTTTTTCTTATCTTTCCCTTTTTTCTTTTCCTTTCTTTAGCTATTAGAGACTTTAATTGTAAATGTTAGATGTTACATTGTGTTGGTATGTTTTATATTATATCGGTGTGTTTTATAGTGTATTTATATCTGTTTTCTAATATGCATTATATTAATAAAGACTATATGTAAATAAATAAATAAATAAATAAATAAATTTGCACAATTAAGCCTAATTGACTGGGAACCAGAAGCCACTGTCAGGGAAGAATGCAAAAGGACACTATCTGTAGCCAAAAAGAAAGTGAAGTCTCAATGGATGATAAATGAAACTCTTCAAGTTGTGAAGAACAAATGAGAAGCAAAAGTAAAGGATGACAGAAATAGAGCCAGAATCCTGAATTCAACTGTTCAATGACATGCATGCAGGGACAAGAACTATTATGATAATCAATGCAGAGAAATAGAAGATGACAACAAAATATGAAGAACAAGAGATCTCTTCTGCAAGATCCAAGAACTCAAAGAGAAATTTAAACCAAGCATGGGGATGCTCTACAGCCAGCAGAGGAATATATTACATGACCAGGTAAAAATAAAAGACAATGGAAACAATACAGAGAAGAACTTGATAAAAGAGATGAAGGGTTGACAGATTCATTCAAGAAAGAACCATATGAAGATGAACTTCCAGTTTTAGAAAGTGAAGTGAAAGCTGCACTCGGAGCACTTGAGAGAAACAGATCATGAGGAACAGATGGAACACCAATGTTGGTGGTGGTAGTGTGTGCCTCCAGTGTTCTAGTCCAGTGCTCAAATCGCTACACCACACTAGCTCCCTCTAATGGTGTAAGAAATATACACCATTCCAGTACCAAGACCAAATATTTTTACCCTTCTGTTTGGATAAATCAGTGCTGAAAATCCAAGTGTTCATTTTGGTTTATTTTTTAAAAAAAGACTTCCTCCATAGAGCTGGGACTACAAAACTGCTCTGAATGTGGGATTTGGACTGGACTCTCTGGTACTGGTTTGGCAGGCATTAGAATCAGTTTGCACATATCCACAGTTCTTCCATGTGATCCTCAACATGTCATAGGTGGAAGCATCTGTGTTATCAGTTGGTGGACAGGTAGTGGTTTCAGAAATTGTTATTTTTCCAGCTAATGTGTTTACAGGAGTTGTAATAGCTTTTGATGCATACTGTTGGATGCTGTGATTCACCTAAGTACTCCTCTACATGACAATTTTGTCTGCATTACACTTTTGAAAACCAGCATTTACCAACCGTTCCTTTCTCTAGGATCTGAGATCAGTCTTGCAAATTCAGAAAGGGATTACGAGAATGTTATACCTTCACATTTGCTAAGATGGCAACAACGAGGCCCAGATCAAACCATGACACCCAGACCAGGTAAGAGATATTTAATAGCACAAAAATTCTTAGGCATCAAACCCGTAAGTTATATTTTTCTAACCTGGAGATCAAAAGAGTTTTAGTAGACAATGTGCAAAATCTGCACAGTTCTCATCCCCAACATAGATTCCACTAGAAGCTCTTAAAGTAATTACTGTATCACAAACCATCTAATTAAAGTGTTGGTTGATGAACTCCATGAGATGAGTGAGCATACTATGTTGATATCATTCTGGACATCCTCAGTTCTCGTAATCCATAGCTTGTTATGTTTCATGAGAAGAAATTATTTGTACAAGCTGATCGGTCAGCTTTGAGAGGAAGGGTAAGATAAATGTATCCTGAGTAACAGTGAGCTGTTCTCAGTACCATTATCTGCTCAGGCCTACCTACTAGGCCCATTTTTCTCCAGAAGCTAAGAACGCAAGCCAAAGGTAAGGCTCTTAGGGCCTTTCTGCACTACATTGTTATAGTGCTATTATTCCACTTTCAACCTCTTATGGAATCCTGGGGTTTGCCATTTAGGGACTGCATTTAGAATTCTCAGCCAGAGAGCTCTTTGACCTCAGTGAACTATAAGCCCCAGAATTCCACTGGATATTGCAAGTGGAATAATAGCACTGTAACAGTGTGGTGTGGAAAGGCCCTTATTCTTCATCTTAAACCACACCCCACATACTCCAGAATATAATCCAGGACTTGATTCTTATCCTTCTACTTAGTCCGTGGGTATCCTCTGCTTTCTCAGAGGTACTAGGATTAGAAGATGCAAAGTTGATAGTCTGATGTACGATACCGCAAGGCATCATGGACTTCCAGCCATCCCAGATCACCACATCTTCATTTTTGACCTCAGCTCCTACAGTGTTTCCCAACTTCTGCAGGGTACTGGGGTCACATTTGTTCTTGTTTATGACTATTTTTAATAAGCCATACCATTTCTATATGTGTTGGTCGTGTGTGTCCTGCTCCCTGCTGTCACATATCCTATACTATAAAAATCACTTTGTTCAATGTCGATTATTTACAGATGTCCCCAAATCTGCCACATATACTGACGATACAAGATGCTGTTCTCGGAAAGTATCCATTGGCCTCCTTTACTTCTTGGTGTGTGCTTCCCTGTTAATAGCAATAACTGCTTTTGTCCTGGCCTTGTTGAAATGTAAGTTCAGCAGTTGGTCTTCATGACATCATCACAAAATGCCATCATTAATATTTAAGCTACTTCTGTCATTCCTAAATTATATACCTCATTGCAAATCTATCACATCAATAAACTAACCAAATAACGAAAAACTCATGTGTATCCAAAGTACCAGCCAATGAAGCAGGCTGTCGTCTGCGCTGTTTTTTGCCTCCTTCCAATCAACCACCAATGGGGATGAGTCATGCTGTTGCATCTCTTGCATTTCCTGTGATGAAATCATTCAGCCACTCAGGGAGCAGAGAGATGGAGGAGAATTGAATTCTCTCTCTTGGCCCAAAATAGTGACTTATACAGAAACACAATGGGCGGCCTCCTCTTGAGAAAAGGAAGTCCTTACTCTGCACACTCTAAAATAAGAGGGCTTTTCAGATGCAGGAGTGAAGCATGTCTTTGTTATTACCTGCCTCCAAGTTGACTCTGACCTATGGCACTCCAGTTACAGGGTTTTCTTTGCAAGATTTCTACAGAGGAAGTTCGCAATTGCCTTTGTTTTATGAAAACCAGGGGGTAGGGATTCAAATCATGTTGGCTCTATTTTGTCTTCCACTTTAATCCCCAACCCCCTTCCAAAAAAAATGTGGTTTGACCTCTAAAGTTTGGGAAATGTACTAAATAATTACGGTAGTCCAAATCCAGGGTAGTTCAAAGAGCTGGGCTGAATGGAAGTGTTGAGAACAGTCTTAAGAATGATGATGGCAGAAAACTAGATGTTGTGCAAGATCATCTGGGTTATATCATTCACAAAACATGTTTGATTGTCTGCCCTGGAAGATAAGATCTTGTTGAGGTTCACAGCTTCAGATGTTTTAGGGAGGAACGTGCTCAGATTGGATTCTTTCTGAGGGCCAAATTAGATGTGACTTTAATTGCACGGCTACAGTGAAACCTTCTAATTTTAAAGAATTAAAAATGTGGAGGAGGGACAACCAGGATGGGAACCACAGTGCAAGGAAGGAGGTCAGGATTCCCCGCTCCCCACACAGCAATGCCAATGAAAATCTCCCCAGCAGTTCCTCACACCAGGAATAGCCCCTGTGATGGCACTGGGGATGAGGAATACCCTCCACAGAGAAGCCCAAATTGCAACTTCTTTTCTAATGTTTGTTTGTATATAACATTGTGTTGGGCTATTCCACCAACCTTGGACAGCAACATTTCAAATAACTGCAACAAATCATTTTTTAAAATGCATGATTTTTTTTATGGTAACCGAAACTAAGTGAAAACAGAAGGCAATAAACAGCAAATAAGCCATGGATAAAAACATCCCTGGTTTAGAAGGCTGAGGAAAGTGTGCCTGTTCCATCAGCTTTTGGTGACATTTAGATTGCTGCTATCTTTTTATTCTTTGTTTCTTTACAATATTGTTCAGATTTTTACAGTTGTTATGGTAGCTTTCTATGACTACACTACTTTTATATGCTTTGCTTGCAACTCACATTCAGTCACTTGTGTAAAACAAGTACTTGGAAAACGCTAAATTGAACAGAATAACAAAAATAGTTAGAAAGTGGAGAAGACTCAGCTCATTCTGAAATAACGTAATCAGAGTTTGTACTCTACTTGTGTTGTAAAACATACATCTTCATCTCCTCCATATACAGAATCGAAGCCTGTCGTTAGCTAGTCAAGTCACTCTTGGTTATTTGGGCAGAATGAAGACTAGGCTCAGTGTTGTACTGATATCGGTTACGGGATGTGTTTGACCTAATTCTGTATGTGTGAAGATAAATCTGGGCCAGCTGCCGAAATACTCAAATACAGGTTTATTTTTCATGCATAAAGAGAATACTTGTCTCTGTTTTCTGTGGATGTGAGAAACATGTGCCTGTGGCATATACCCAGAGGAACAGTAGTCAGACTGGTAGTAGAGATGATGATGCTCAGAGCTATATAGCCAAAAGAAAAGAGGCAGAACAAGCTTTAGTTGTGTAGGATACAGCCTGGTGTGATGATCCATAATGGTGATTAGAGATAACATGTCTGTACTCTGTCTGAGGTTAAATAGATAAATATAGAACTGAACCTACATAATGGAGAGTCCTGCAGGAACTGAACTAGTGTGAAGAGCTGGTTATAGTAGCAGTTGAGGCTGGTGGTGCCTGTTCATTCTGGGAAGACAGAATCCTTTCAATGCCATGTTATCTTATCCAGGGCTCTGTACATTGCAGTTATTCCTCAGTGCCCAGATGGCTGGAAAAAGTACCAGACAAAATGTTTCCACTTCTCTGGTCGTCAGCATACCTGGGAAGAGGCGCAGAGTGTCTGCTTTAGCCTTGGTGCACACCTGGTGGTGGTTCGTGACAATGCAACTGGAAAGGTGAGCCATTCATCACTTTCCTATAATCAAGTGGCTGGGAACTGGCCAAAGAATGGAATTTGAAACAAGGAGTGGGCAAAATGTGATCCAAGGGCTGCATGCAGCTGCCAAGCCTGATTTTAAAATCTTTGATCCCTCCGATTACCTGGACCTGAGTTTTTATCTAACCAAAAAAAAAAAAAGGAAAAAGAAAAAGAAAAGGAAAACAACAACAACAGAAATGCATTCCCTGTCTTGGAATCTCCCATGACCTGCTCCACCCACACTGTCTTCCAGCATGTTTGCCTATCTCCTGCAGTGCATCTATGCTGCACAATTATAGCAGTTTGATACTACTTAACTACTGTGGCTGCATCCTATGGAATCCTGAGATGTGTAGCTTGATAAGGACCCTCAAATTCTTTCCCTTGCACTGCAGAATTATTACTGTCTGGCTCTACAAATCCCAGAATTCCTCAGAATAGTGGCAGAGGGCAGTTAAAGTGGTATCAAAGTGCTATAATTGTGTGGTGTGGATACACCCCAGGACCCATCCCAGCTGCCTAATCCTGACATAATCTATACAGGTCTACAAATTCACCTTATTCCTAATTCTCACATGGCACATGACATTTGCTCCCTCTTGGAACAGTCCTAGTGTCCTATCTCAGTCCCAGCACAGCTGATAAAGCAAACAAAACAAACTGAATAACTCCCAGCTTGTTACTTACTTCCAAGCAGTAAGCATAGAGTCATAAATAAAGTCCAACATAACATAACGTAAATAGAGTCCAACAGGGTTCCATGGCAAAGGAGTGTCTAAGATCAGTCCATGTATTCATCAAGGTATCCAGCAGGGCAGAAGGTCAGATAAGCTCTGAGAACTTCTAGAAGGGAAGGATGTCAGCTATATAGGTCTGAAGCCTAGCGCAGCTGTGGCTTGATTAATTACTGCCGGTTATAAATTCTGAGAGAGCGATGCCCGGTCTCTCTTTGCTGTCTGCGCTCTGCAAAGCTGGGTACAGGTGAGGGTTCTGTCCTGGGCCCAGTGTTATTCAACATCTTCATCAATGACTTGGATGAAGGGCATGCTGATCAAATTTGCAGATGACACCAAATTGGTAGAGATTGCTAATACCCCAGAGGACAGGACCAAATTTCAAAATGACCTTGACAGATTGGAGAGCTGGGCCAAAGCTAACAAAGCTAACATTTTCTCAACAGAGAGAAATGTAAGGTCCTACACTCAGGCAGAAAAAATGGAATGCACAAATATAGGATGGGGGATGCGTGGCTGGATAGCAGTACGTGTGAAAGGGATCTAGGAGTCTTGGTAGATCACAAGCTGAACATGAGTCAGCAGTGTGATGCGGCAGCCATGAAAGCCAATGCGATTCTTGGTTGCATCAATAGGAGTATGGTGCCTAGATCGAGGGAGGTAATGATACCACTCTATTCTGCATTGGTTAGGCCTCATTTGGAATACTATGTCCAGTTCTGGGCACCTCAATTCAAGAACGATATGGACAAGCTGGAGTATGTCCAGAAGAGGGTGACCAAAATGATGAAGGGTCTAGAAGGGCTTAGGAACGGCTTAGAGAGCTGGGTATGTTCAGTCTGCAGAAGAGAAGGTTAAGAGGGGACATGATAGCCATGTTTAAATATTTGAAGGGATGCCATGTAGAGGAGGGAGAGGGCTTGTTTTCTGCTGCTCCAGAGACCAGGACAAGGAGCAATGGATTCAAGCTGCAGGAAAGGAGATTCCACCTGAACCTCAGGAAGAACTTCCTGACAGTCAGAGCTGTCCAGCAGTGAAATATGATGCCTCAGAGTGTAGTGGAGTCTCCTTCTTCAGAGGTTTTTAAGCAAAGGCTGGATGGCCATCTGCTGGAAATGCTTTGATGGGTGTTCCTGCATAGCAGGGGGTTGGACTGGATGGCCCCTGGGGTCTCTTCCAACTCTATGATTCTATGATTCTAAGTGCTCTTCTATATCTGAAGGGGCAAGACTCTCTGCTGTAGCTGGCACCACCCCCTGTTCTGTTTGTGGCACTGTAACCTCTCTCTGTACAGCAGGTCCTGGCATGCCCCCTGTCTCAGCCTCTAGCATGCCCTCTGTTTCAGACTCTGACTCAGAGTCCATGCTCTGGAAGTGAGACATGACACCTAGATCTTTCAATTGCCCAGATTAAAAAGTCCTAATTTTAATCCAAGCTTTTAAAGATAACACAAGGTTTCATTACCTTTTTTTATTATTATTATTCTGTTGCCTGGGTTAGACTCAGGATTGGCCAAGTGGGAGGCACTGATGATAATGACACATTTTTTTATTTTCCATGCTGTTTAGCTGTGAACTGTGACATGTCTGTATAGTTCCCACCCTATTCTCACACGTTTCACATGTGGGGGGTGTCCTGCAGGGGGTTTCCTGCAGGAAAATTGTTATCTAAGCAGAAAGCAGTTTTTTATGCAGAATACTTCCTCCATAACACTTCAGAATGTTGAAATACTGGGAGAAAAATGCACAAGATTGCTCACATTATTCTTCCTGATGGAGTTTTCTGACTGTTGGGTAACCTTTTTTTTTTTTTAACCTGGGTACAAATAATAACAAATATTCTTTCCATCCCTAATTCTGGAAGGTGAATCTCTTCCCCAATCTCCTGGTAGTCTGAAGTAGGTTTTACTCTAGAATTGCCCTATAAGTGGCTCCATCCATTTTGTCCTCAATTCTGACCACTTTTCCAGCACCTGCCTAGGAAAACCATCCCCACAACATAATGTTACTACCATCATGCTTCACTGTATGGATGAGTATTGTTGGGTTTGCACCACACAAAGCATTTCGCAACAAGACCAAAAAGTCCCATTTTCATCTCATTAGACAGAAAACCTTTCTTCACATGTTTGCTGTGACTCCTATGTGTCTTTTTGCAAACTCCGAACAAACATTGATACAGGCTTGTTACAGTAGTGACTTTCTTTTTGCCACTCTTCCATAATGTCCAGCTTGGTGGAACAACCAAGTGACAGTTGTTCCACGGACAATTTTCCCCATCTTCGCTGCAGATCTGCCCACCTCCTTCAGAGCTCTGTGTGTGTGTATGCTTCAAGTTGCCTATCAACTCATGGTATCGCCATAAACTTCATACAGTTTCTTAGGCAAGGAATAGTTAGAAGTGGTTTGTCTTTGCCTTCCACTGAAATTTTGCCTGTAGCATCTGGTATTCTTGGGTCGTCTCCCGTGCAAGTATTAAGCAGGGCTGACGCTGCTTAGCTTCCAGATCAGATGAGATCTGGTGCTTTCAGGGTATTTAGGCTCCCTTCAGAGTTACCACTGGCCTTTTGTATGCTCCTCTGACTAATTTTCTCCTTTCCTTGTCACTGTATTTTGGTAGATAGACTTCTCTAGGGATACTTAACAGCTGAACCCAGTTATTCTCATTTTGTAATAATGGAGTTAACAGTGCTCCAAGGGATGTCCATAGTTTAGGATACTTTTCAATAATCCAATCTTGACGGTGTTTCTGCAAAACTTTATTCAACACTTGTTTCTGTAGCTCCGTGGCCTTCATGAATCTGTTTGTGTAGATCTGTTCTCTAACAAACTGTAGGACCTTCTTCATCTCTCAGTTGCAACTGATACTCTGTGAGGGAAAGGGATTTCTTTAGGACAGGTGGGCAACTGCCTCTTTGTTCAGCCTCCAAAGTACAAAAAGGTACATAAAAAATAAACTAATTAATAGACTAACAAACTCCTGGAAGCCTCCATGGGGTGTGATTTATCTTTAAATTGCACCACACCCTTCCCAGCACCCTTTTTTTCTGGGGGTGGGAGAATTGAAACTAGAAGTGGACTTCTGGTGTCTTCCCATTTCACTGGGAGAGAGTAGCATGAATCATTGTGGGCGCCAAGGGCCCAGGAGCTCCACTCATTGTCCTCCTTTACATAATTCAAGAGATGGAGGCTAGCAAGGGAGTCAGATTCCTGTGGATAAGGAAGGATAGTCCCTATGCATATGGCAGAGCTGGACAACGTGTGGCTCTCTTTGGACTACCTCATCATCATCACCACCATTGAGCTGAGCTAGCTAGGGCTTAGGGGAATGCAGTTCAACAGCATCCGAAGGCCATTTGCTTTCCAACTCTAGAATAGGGGGAAGTCTTGCATATTCCTTCAGATCAGATTTGAATAGCAGTGGGAAAGAGACCAGTTTTTTAAAAACTTCAAGTGGATTTTTTGAACACTGGCTATTTATAGCCAGGCTCAGGTGAACTTCACCAAGATCTCTAACTGAAGGAAACTTGAGCCGTGGTACCAGACATTAATCAGACCTTTTATGTTTTCATTTCTTCCTGGAAGTTTTTAGATCATCAACAACAGTCTAGCTACTGGCTTGGTCTGAGGAAGTATGATAATGGAGGTTGGCTTTGGGTGGATGACACACCTCTACAAAACAGGTAAGTAGCATTCACTTATGATTACTTCTTTTCTTCTTGCAGGCTTTTTTTTTAATGAGCGAGAAAATGGAACAAGCTTCAGAGAAGATTACCAAAGACACAAGGTGGAGAAAGGCTCCATCATTACCAGTGACACTGGGAGGGAAATAAGTACATCCTTTGCAGTATCTCTTCCATGAAAAATAAACCAAAACCTAAGAGGTACACTCCTAATGTGGGATAATTCCAGGAGAAGATACACATAATATGGCAACAAAAGTGAGCAATTTGTGGTCTTGCAGATATTGTTAGACTGTAGCTTCCATCATCTGTCATCATTGGCTATGCTAGGGTTACGGTGCTGGGAGCTGCAGTATAATATCTGGAGAGCCAAAAGATGCCCATCCCACTGCAGATAATATAAAATTACTCTGGGGGTTATTAGTGCTGTTTCAGTTCAGGATCCTTCAGCTGCTAGGTGGCCTATGGATCTGAGTGACAAAGGACTGACACAGGCAAAGATGATAAGTATTTTCACAGCTGTCTGTGGTTGGCAGGTCTGGTAGCGGTGATCAAGGGGAAAGCTGGTACAAATTATCAGAGCTCAGCAGTCCAGAAGAGGCCTAGGGCCTGACTATGTTGCATGTGTTCACCTTGAGGACAGAGCGTCCTATTACTGCCCTGGCTAGCCCAAGCTTTGGGAATATAAAAAGATATCCTTTGATATCTCGAACTCGGCTTCACATATCCCTTCCACGTGCTTGCGAGGCCCCCGGACAAGCACGCATACAGGCTCAGCCGATTATCGCTGTAATATTCCTTGACAATACAGGCATGCCAGAAAATAGCTGACTCGCCGCTTTAGGAGACCTCAAAGCAAGTACTCCATTAGGTATGCACGCAACCTACAAAGGATTCTCTGCCCCGCGCTGGCAACTTGATGATCGAGCTATATAACGCTCAAGTATTCCGCGTTTGCATACCAGCTACTCTATTGATAAATTCGGCTCTAATTCAAACATTCAAATTCTGACCTTTCGGAGGCTTTGTCTCCAACTCCAAATCTATTGTTTTCCCAAAGTCCAACCTAGCCTGCGGTCACAACTCTCCTTATAAAAACCCTTGATTCCGAGACCTTCCTCGGATCGCTCCCGAGTTCCAGACCGCCTTGCTGCCGCTTTGCTTGGCGAGCTTCCCCTCAGCTCCACGTGCTGAGATACATCGAACCCCAGCTTCGCTCTCCATTTGCTTCTGGACTTCAGGACAGATTTCGTATCACCCGAACCAACTATCCCTCTAAAAATCCCGCTTTCTTACTCACACCTTTATCTTCCTTAGTTATCTGTGTGTTTGTGTTGCATACATTGTGTGCCTGTATTTAATAAAGACTATTCATTATTTTCCAACCGGTTTGCTTCTTGACTTGGCCTGACCCCGTAGACACTGGGTTGCAAGATCCTGCTGAGTTACCCTGCCTCTTGTTTTGCCAACTTGTGCTCTGAAGTAATTTCCCCAACTTCTATAATTTTGATAGCAATTTGGTGTCCCTCCCGGGACCCTCAGAAAACAGGGTAACAATCCTCAAATTCCACATTTTTTTAATCCAGTGAGAGGAGGAAGAGTGTGCAATAATCTTTGGTTACATGAGTGCATCTACTTTAGTCAATATTGCAAAATGATATATCCTCTCCCTTCTCATGCAATCCCTCTACCCACTAGCACAAGCACAGCTTGAAGGTGCCTAGATGTCCCCTCCACCAGCAATTAATGGCTTACTGGACAGGAAAGACAGTGCCAAGCACCACCCGGCTGCAGTTGGACAGTGGGGGAACAGGGAGAACCATGTCAGGATATTCAAGGTGAATGCAGGCACTGTTTTCTAAGTGGATGGCAGAAGTGGAGTGATGTGGCCTTGGGCACAGGTGCTAGGTTGTTATGACTAGCCAGACCCAGAAGGTCTTTTGCCTCATCACCAAGTAAAGGTTGCCAAGGGGGAAAGTGATTGGATCACCCCATAAGGTCCGGGGTGGTAGCAAGCCCTCAAAAGGCTGGAGTTTCCTCAATGTTTCCCCTTTTAGGCTTTTTCCTAACTGGCCATGGAATCTCGTTGAGAGATTTATGCTTTGCTGCCTGGCATGCTGCCATTTTTCTTGCTGATATCCTTGCTGATTTACTGCTGTACTGCTGTACTAATTATGCTTTGGTATGCAGCTGGCCGCATTATCTGACCCTCAGTGTGCTAAAATAAACTAACAAGCCCTGAGCCTAAAAAATGAGCTTCCGGAACTGTTTTTTGCCCCACTGAAGTTGGCTGGTCACAGCAAGACGACACTTCCCTGTCTCTGTGTAAGCTCTGAGGAGCTGTTTCACACCAACCCTGACAAACCGTTGCCCTGCCAGACCCATAGCGTTATGTTGTTTGCATTATGTCTCCAGGTCCAAGACAGCAAGAGCTGTCCCTTTTCCGTAGTTGCCCAAATGCAGCTTTCCCATTTCCTTGGGCAAGAATTGACTAGGAGGGTGCACCCTAGCACTTTCAAGCTGCATTATGAAGCCACAGAACGGAGAAGCATAGTCACAATGGTGGAGTTTTACACTCACCATTTTACTGTTGCATCTTGGTCATGTTCCTTAACTGATACTTTAGAAATGGGTCATTGTTTCTTAACAGCTAACATACCTATCACTTTTTCCTTACAGATCTGACATCAAAGGAACTAGTGAGACACCTGAAAAATCATGCATGTACGTCAACCGCACAAAGGATACAAGCAAGAGAATAGAGTCTTCTTGCATACGTGCTTTCGATTACATCTGTGAAAAACAAGCATAAGAACCATTAAATTTTGTTCTATTTTGTAATTTTTATACTTTCATTTGTGAAAAATTATGTGATTTGCCTGTGATTTGTTAACCTCCTTCCTGGCTTCTTTTGAAATTACAGTTTCCCAGATATTGCAATAGTGAATATCAAGTATACCATTGAAGAGCTGCTATTATACAGAAAGCATGATGTGGGTTATAGAAACTGAAGTCTTCTCATTTGAAGGTCCTTTTTTCCAACCTTGGATTTGCTCTGAGTGGCACGGGAGAATTGTCCACTGGAGAATACAAGTATGTATGCAGGAAGGTTCATTCCAGACCATTAGCCTTCTAGCATTTCTGTGCCTCCCACAAAGAGAACGTCTCAGTGGATCAACCTTGAACTACATGGCAACAATATTGTGATTTACACCAATCATGCCAAACAAGCCATCTTTAATGTTGGCCCTTAATCCTTCCCCAAAGATACATACATCCTGAACTATTGTCTCTTCTTGACAGTTTTAAAATTTCATTGTTTTCCACATTTGAATCAAAAGGCTTTTATGAAACAAAATGTGTGAGAGGAGTCAGCACTATTGCCTCCCGATATATGATGGGAAACAGCTGAGGCTCCAGACATGATTTTATTGGTTTTATTGTTTGCAGCATTATTTTTATGGTGCTGATTTCATCTTTATATTTTATACTTTTCATTGTCCTTTCAAATGGCTCAGAAAACTTTGGTTATTGGGCAACATCGAACTGTAAAAAACAACAACAACAACCATAGAGACATACATATAAGTAAACTGATGTGGAATTATACACTTTATATTGTAAATCCATTTTGGGAAGTCTACAGTCTTGAAAGGCAGTTAAGACATGCATTAAATAAATGAAAATATAGATCTGATTCTAATGGTCCTTCTTTAAGTATGAATCCTCATGAAGTAACTTATAACTCCTTGAAGGTGTCGTTTTTTTGGAATTAAGATGCATCTTGCTGGAACAGCTAATCAGTATAAAACAAATAGGCTGCAATTCAGAGAGGCAGATTTTCCTCTAGCTCTCCAGTAGCTAGCTGTGGCAGATGAATAAGCTGTGCGTTAATTATGTCTGTCTGTCTGTCTGCAGTTACCATAAGAGGAAATCCCATGTGTGTATACACAGCTTTTGATGTTCATGGCCAGAAAAGCCTGTCTAGAATACAATTAAAATGTATTTCAGTTTTATAAGGCTTCAGAAAGAACTGAGAGTCATCTGTAAACCCACTTTTTGTCAACAGGAGTTAATTGAAAAAGAGAAGGTGGCAGCCAGCCTGGCAGAAATAATTCACAATTCTGAGAATAAAGAAGGGTGTAAATAAGAAAGCGAAAACAACAAATTTGAAATGCTAGGTTTCAAACTGAGAGAGCTGTTTAAGGTAAGGATTTATTGACAGGTTAACTAAAAGGTACATAGGCAGAAGGCAAAGCCACAAAATTAGTAACCAGATAGCAAAATATTTTGATGTTAGGGATCTTTCTGAGCTGTGCATAATGGACTAAGTCCAACATCTGTCCTACTTATTGAAAAATGTTCAATAAAACTAATATCTAGTTTAATTCCCATAGATTTCAGTGTCTCTACTCTAGATTGCACTAATACTGGATTTATTCCAATATCTGCACAGCTACTATTTAGTTGTTGTGCAAAATCTGGATATCCTACTTAAAGGCAGCTCAACATGTATGCAGACTGATTAAAAACACCAGAAATTCCCAGATTTTGTTCTTCTTCTTTCTCATTTTATTTTGGAGGTCCACAGACATTTTGTTTACCCCAGAATATTTTCTGTCAGTTCTGGATACAATCAAAGACTTTTTATACCAGCTCCCCAGGTCAGTTTATTTTAACCCAGTATAAAACTGGAAAGAACAGGAACAAAATCTGAGACATTTCAATTAATCTGGATACTATTCGTATTTATAGGTGTTGCTGGGAAATCCTATTTTGCCTCCTCTCATTATTATGCTATTTGGGGCAAAGAAAATAGAGTTAATCCCTCCTTTCCTCAATTCATTTATCAGTTGTGATAAAGTGGTACAGGAAGTGTGTTTTTATGAGCATCCAGGCCATTTCCTGGAACTGTCTCTAATGTCACAGGTAATGAGTAACGTCTTTGTGTGGGATTGCAGTTCCGTGGCAGAAGATACCTAAGCTTCAGTCCCTGGAATGTGCAGTTGCAAGGCTCAGTTAGCAAATAACTAGCAGTCTTCTCTTTGACACCCTGGAAATTTGCTGCCAGTCTGAGCAGACGAGACAAACAATCTCACCTGGGCCTGATCAACACTGGTGTTTTTATCCATTACTGTAACATCTGACTCATTCCATGCAACAGATGACGTACTTGTCATCCTTTTGTCTTCATGCTAACTTCTGGCTTTATATCCCAGAATTTTTCAAACCACATTTGTGATTGTTTTCAAAAACCTGTTGTGGTTTCTGACATTGATATGTATTGATTTAGATATGTGCTGACTAATGGTATTATGACTAATGCTGGTAGGAGTATCTTCAGTGCTACAGAACTGTTACCCTAAAACATGGGTGACTCAGGGGGTCCACCTGTGATGCCAGTACCTCTGTTCAGTGGTGGGAAATGATTAGCTCAATTAGGAGGTCTGCAAGAAGAGGGTAACTTCATGAGATCTTTGACACCAATGTTTATGAGGTCCCACACAGGGAAGAACCAGTCAGAGATTCAAAAAGTAAATTAAAATGGGTTTTATTGAGGGAACTTCAATCACTCACACACAAAATCCAGACAGTCAAGCATTCATGCAAGGCTAACCAAAGGTAAAGGGAGGAAAAATTGATAGAGAGAGACTTCAGGTAGTGGGCAATATTTACCAATCCAGAAGAGCAATGGGGAAGCAGTGATGTGGCTTAGCCTTGAGTGTAAGGACAATACACAAACAGGAATCAGAGTGACAACCAGTAACCAGTGTACTGCAAGATAGCTGATCAAAACTGGGGGGTTTTATACATGATTTCTACCTGGAGAGCACAGGTGCAAATGGCTGTCTGGCCAAGTAAACAAAGGAGTTCACAGAGTACACAATGAGGTCCAAAATGAGCTGATGGTTTTTGCATTAGGTCACAAAGGGGCTAATTGTTATCTGATAGCTCAGTGTTTATGGACGGGTTTGAGGATAATGGGATAGATTGCAGGGTGAAGTGAAAAGGACTTGAGACAATAAGAAGTCTGATGGCAGTCTCCCAGTCACTGTTGTCTAAGGCCCTTTTCACATGCGGGGGGGGGGGAGAAACGGGTGAAAACGCCCAAAAACGGCGCTTACCTGAAACCGGGTAAGTCCGTCACCACGTGGAACAGCGCGAGCTCGCTGCTCCGCAGTCCTCCGGCATCCCAAATGGCGGCTTCCGGTGGTGGAGGCTCTCCACCAACCGGAGAAGCTTGCCAGCTGGAAGCCCGCCCCCGGCAGATCTGCAGGCACGCACTTGCACGCGCCTGCAAATCCACTTTGGAGCAGGGCGACGGAGTGGTGTGGGGCTGTGCACTCCATGCTTTTTAAAAACCTCGAAAAAGAGGTTTTTAAAAAACACGCAGCGCGACTAGTTCCGGTCGCTCCTGAGTGGATTTTGGTGTGGAACTACAAAAAGTAGTCCACGCCAGTCCACTCTAGGGTGTAGAAGACCTCCGTCAGAGGTTGCTCTGCACCATTTCAGAAGCCCGGTATAGAAATGGCCTAAGACAGCAGAGTTCTTAAAGCTAACAGCAGCCTCTTATCTTCAGAGTTTCCTGGTGATTTCCTGACTATGACCTCACATACCTAGCAGGTGTTTTCTGGCCTAATTCACAGCACCCATGTTTGACCAGTCTTTTCCTCTTGGCCAGCCTGGCTATAAAGCCATAGCAGGGTGCATTTTATATCAAAGCGAATTAATGTATTTTGCCTATTAAATCATATTTCACCAATTAAACCCTGTCAAGCCATGAGTGTGTGGGCCCAGTGACAGACCGGGTTTGACAACATTTCTTCCTCACTTGCCTCTTTGACCTGCAGCAGAAGGAAAGCATCTGCAGGCAAGAAATGCTTGCGTGTCCTTTATTTTCTTTCATTCAGTGATGGAAGTAGTCAGTCATTAGCATACCCTCCAACTGTCCTGATTTGGCAGAGACAGTCCCATTGAATCCTCTGTTGCCCCACTTCTTTACTTGCTTTTAAAACACCTCAATTTCTCTCTCCTCCTCACACTTTCGTTCTTTGTCCTCAGTTTACTTCAGCTGGTGCAAACAGAGTTCAAAAGCAGCTTGCATTCAACTCATCAGGGCGAAGAAGAGAGGAAGGGGTAGAATCTTGCCCTTCCCAGTGGGCCCAGGGAAAAGCAGACTGCTGCAGCTTTTCCTAGCCCATGTGTTCATCTTTATTAATAACTTTTGACATCTTGACCACACTCTGATGTTGCTTGGCTACACACGTCCCAATTTTCCTCTGTGAAATGTTGGATGATATGCATTAAAGGGCGAAGACATAACATAATAATGTCAGTGGCAGATCAAAGCTATTGCATACTTCTTTAAGGAATAAGACATGAGAATATGATCTTGTCATGTCGCATGGAAAGCAGGAAGTATATATGCCTATCTGCATGTGAGTCTAGGTCTGTTGATATTTATGCCAAGCTGCAGTGCTAGGCTAAGTGTTCCTATGACTTTCCATCCCACAAGGAATGGCCCAAGCAGGTGGGTCAGATTGCAGTGACAATAGTACCAACAAACCAGCTATGACATTGATGACTGCTCACAACATATTTACTAACCCAACCTACCTTTTCTGTTCAGATTCCAGAGTTTGGAAACAACAAACAGCTGGGAGTGTTTGTTTTTCACAACTTTACATTCTTCCTGGCGTTTGGGTTCTGCCTGCTCGTGCATTTATTTGGATTCTTGTCCTCTGGACTGGGTTAAGTTTTGCATTTCTTTGTCTTTTCCTTACCACTCTGGTTATCATGAGTACTGGCTTCTCTTGAAAGGTTTTGGAATGGCTGAGATCTTGCTACTGCACTTTTCGTCAGCCTTGGTGAACCCTCAGAACTACTCATGTATGATCTGGACCGGATTGACTCGCTTGTAACTGTTTCCCCCTATTACAGCTGGCCACTTTACGCACTTCCTGCCTGCTGGTACAAGACAGGGGCAGAAAGAGGTTGTTTCTTAATCATCTTTTTAAAAGGAAAACAATCAATAATAGCTGTTTCAACCAAGTAAGATGCTAAAAAAACAAGACCAGAAAATTAAAAGGCAAATATATATTAAAAAACATAAAAGGGAGAGAGATACAATTAAGATGTTATAAATAGCAGAAGCATATAACAGGAGAATGAGAACAAAAAGATAATCCTGAAACTGAATTTCAGATAGAAAAGGGTGTTAAAAAGAGTAACAGATCATCAGTAATAAGAGAAAGATGAGAACAAATAGCCTCATGGCTCCAGTAGCAAGGTAAAATATTAATGGAAGATAAAGTAGAGGGGTAAATTGTTCAATTTTGTCTTTGATTCAGTCATCCCAAATTGCACAATGTAACTGAATCATTCCCAAAATCCATTTTTTCAAAAGAAGGAAATGTGACCTATATTCCCCAAGGTACGGATGAAGCAATGCAAATAATATTTGAAAATGCTCAAGGAACAGAAAACAGGTAGAATGATCAGCAACCAGAGTAAAGCACTGTTCCAGATACAGCCAGCAGTTTAATCCAACATTTAATTATTAGGACTTAGCATGTTTTTGAGGGACCAGTGATAGAGTATTACCTCTCTGTGAGATCAATGAAAGTCAGATGAAGGGATAATTTTCTATAATTTTCTATAAGACTATAGGCCTACTGCTACTAATCCAGGAACAAAGTGTAGTCTTTCAGATGGGTTTGGACTGCAGTTCCTAACATTCCCCATTATTGGTCAGGGCTACTTGGATTTCTAATCTAAAACACCTGCAGAGCTACATTTTGCCCAACTGTGTTGTAACCAAACATGGACTGATTAGTATATCCTCCTTTCAGCACCATATCGCAACAGTTTTGGTAATGTAAGGACTGGCACATTGAAAACTGAGATCAAAATGACTATATATGGTGATTAATATGGATATGTAATCTGAATAAGTGTATAAACATACATCCTGATCATAACATCTTGAAATACACAGAATGAAAAGTCTGCCATGAAAGAAAGAAGAGAACTATTCCCCATTGTAACTGAGTAGTAGAAGAAAATGGATTTAAATTGCAGGAAGTAAGTAAAAACAATCATATTCAAAAATCTTTCTAGGTATATGAACACTTTGAGAGAGCACACAAAACAAATGTACACTGGAGAGTCAATGTTTATGTCCTTGCAATAAATCACCCAAATAAAAAGAAGGCAGCAAGTAACCAGAACATCTTTCCTTGATTTCAGAGAGATTCTGCCTGTAGTTTTTCACCTCTGTGGTTAATATGACCTATGGGTGTACTGTGAGTGGGCTGGCAGGGGGAGTTTAACGACGTCAGGGGTAGCAATCTTGTGGTCTTCCAGATATTGTTAGACTGATGCTCCCAACATTCCCCATCTCTAACTATGCTCACTAGGGCTGCTGAGACTTGTAGTCCAACAGTATTTGGAGAGCCATATGATTCCCATCACTGATTTAAATCAAGAAGCTACTGTGGAGGCAGCCGTTCTTCCTGTATGCTAAACTCTCAGGCCCTTTTCACATGTGGGGGGGGAAACGGTGTAGAGCGACCTCTCACGGAGGTCGTCTACACCATAGAGTGGACTGGCGTGGACTACTTTTCGTAGTTTCACACCAGAATCCACTCAGGAGCGGCCGGAACCAGCCGGGCTGCGTGTTTTTTAAAAACCTCTTTTTAGAGGTTTTTAAAAAGCACGGAGCGCGCTGCCCCGTGCCGCTCCGTCGCCCGGCTCTAAAGTGGATCTGCAGGCGCGCGCAAGTGCGTGCCTGCAGATCTGCCGGGGGTGGGCTTCCGGCTGGCAAGCTTCTCCGGTTGGTGGAGAGCCTCCACCAACCGGAAGCTGCCATCTGCGACGCCGGAGGAGTGTGGAGCAGCGAGCTCACGCTGCTCCACGTGGCGACGGACTTACCCGGCTGAAGGTAAGCTCCGGTTTTGGGTGTTTTCGCCCGTCCCCCCCCCACACATGTGAAAAGGGCCTCAGTCAAAACTGTTTCACCCCCCCTTTTTTTTTAATAGAAAAAAGTAAACTGTGAGCAGCCCTATGTTTAGAACTCTCACATCTATCCAGTTTGACCTTCTGCCTTTAGGATGAGCCAACTTTCTAATGAAAACATTCTTGACCATCATAAATTGGAAAGTATTTCAAATTCATAAGGTAACTGCAATAGTGATTAGATTAGAAGCACTTCACACTTCACTGAGAATATCTTCAATTTTCCTTTAGTAATTATCTTGCCATGAGAACTGATGACTCCATTAGGGGTACCTGAAATATTTTTTAAGACGTAAGCCTGTCCTAAGTGTTGTGTAAGAGGAGAATGAAAATCAGCAGTGGATTTGGACTAGATGCACATATCACCAGAGGAATGGAGGTGGAATGAGACAGAACTACAGCAGAAAAAAAAATATTCCTATAAATAGGAGTATCTGTATGCCCCCCAAGGAAACAAAGGAATTGTTAAATCAGATGTGTGAGGTTCAGAAGAGAAAGAGCTACCTGACTTCCTTTCTGCATCTGTTGCTTGTTGATAGTATGTTTGTTTATGTCATGCCCCTGCCCCAGAATGCAGACAGGACTCTTCCCAACAGCCACACCCTAAAGACATGAGAGGAAGGCTCTTTCCACACTACACTGTTATAGTGTTATTATTCCACTTTCTACATCCTGTGGAATTCTGGGATTTGTAGTTTACTGAGGCTAAAGAGCTTTCTGACTAAGAATTCTAAATGCCCCTTACTACACTGCAAACCCCAGGATTCCATAGAATGTTGAAACTGGAATAACAGCACTATGACAGTGTAGTGTGGAAATGGCTGGACACTACTTACAGCAGCCAGTGCAGGTAGAATAGGGAAAGTCCAGGCTTCTGGCAGTGTTTATATAGGAAGAGTTTGTTAATTAGGTCACAGCTGGCCAGGACACTGAGGCTATATAACCAGAGGTCAGGATGGCAAAAAGCTGCTGAAACCTACTGACTCCATTAGTACTGACAGCCTTGTTTAAGCCTGCATTCTTTCCTCATGTTCTTTGGACCTTTGCCTAGACTATAGATTCTGCTTTTGGACACTCCCTCTCTGGACTCTTGGTAAATTTGAACTTGGTTGTTCTAAGCTTCCTACAAACTTGGACTACCTTAACAAACTGTTTGCTAGTTGCTGCTATCTGCCTGATTAGACAGCTGGGAAACCTTGGCAGGCTGACAGCACAGGACAGTTTGCCTTCAAAGATATCTGCTTGCTTCACTCCCTCTTTAGTAAACTCAGTTGTTAAACAGCAATATGATACTAGCCCCAATGGGGCCACTGAAAAATAAGAGGGAAGTACCAGCATGAATGATGGAACCTGAAGTTGAAGTTTAAGAAATACAAAAAATGTTAAGAGAAAAGTATAAAAGGACAAAACAAACAAACGAATAAAAAACACCAGGCTCATACGAATGAGGACTGAGTATGCTCAGTTGCCAAAGAATACCATAACTGTCTCTTGTGAGGGAGAGCGGAAAGAAAAACAAGGTGCGTATGTGGTGGAATGGAATGTCCCGTATTAAGGGTTAGATATTTGAAACCCTGAACAAGAGTACTATTTCCAATATGAAAAAAAAAACCCAGCTGTTTAAGACATTGCAGGTTTCAAATGATCACTTTTCAAAGGGAGCTAAACATTGTAACACTACCCCCATAATGACCCTTTCTTCAGGAAGCAGTGTCACAGACTCACGTTTAAAAAACACACTTGGCATGCATGAGAACAAAACCTGCTCAGTATGAATGGACAAAGGAAATAAAAAATGCAGAAAATTAACAATCAACAAGTCAAAGGAGTTAAAAGAAAACCCCTCAAAAAAAGATATTCAAACAATATCTTAAATATATATATAAAGATATTCAAAGGGAGATAACAGCATTACAGAAGCAATTAGATATGGACCTGATGGCAGAGATCAGTAAAAAACTGTTATATCTAAAGCAAAATCACTTTGAATGGGCAAACAAACCTGGAAAATGGCTAGAAAATGGCTGCTGGAGCAGGTCCAGAGGAGGGCAACCAAAATGGTGAGGGGCCTGGAAGCCAAGCCCTATGAGGATAGACTTAGAGAGCTGGGTATGTTCAGTCTGCAGAAGAGAAGGTTAAGAGGGGACATGATAGCCATGTTTAAATATTTGAAGGGATGCCATGTAGAGGAGGGAGAGGGCTTGTTTTCTGCCGCTCCAGAGACCAGGACAAGGAGCAATGGATTCAAGCTGCAGGAAAGGAGATTCCACCTGAACCTCAGGAAGAACTTCCTGACGGTCAGGGCTGTCCGGCAGTGGAATATGCTGCCTCGGAGTGTGGTGGAGTCTCCTTCTTTGGAGGTTTTTAAGCAGAGGCTGGATGGCCATCTGTCGGTAGTGCTTTGAGGGTGTTCCTGCATGGCAGGGGGTTGGACTGGATGGCCCCTGTGGCCTCTTCCAACTCTACATTTCTATGATTCTATGATTCTAGCTCTAAAATTAAGGGGAAAAAGAGAAGGAACTCTCATTACGAAAATCAAAAGTAGTGAAGTCATCTACACAGATTCTGAAAAAATGAAAAAAAAATCTTCACAAAATATTATTCAGACTTTATAGAAATAAGAAAATCAATAATGATACTACTCAGGACTTCATAAAGGATCTGAAAATAAAGGAATTAACTGAAGAGCAAAGAAATAAGCTAAACCACTCAATTACCATTGCAGAAATAGGGAAGGCTGTTCGTAGTAGTGAAAAAGGGAAATCACCAGGTCCAGATAGCTTACTAGTGTCATACCACAAAAATCTAAAGAACAGCTTATCATTTCTCTCCAATCAACAGATCCTGGGGAGAACTGGATATTATTTGAATCCAGAAGGAAGGCTGTGATCATTTACTAACGAAAAATTGTAGACCGTTCTCACTTCTGAATTCAGATTATAAAATCTCCTTAATATTAGTCAACAAACTGAAAAAGTTTCTCAAAGACTTAATTCAGAAAGACCAGGTTGATTTCTTACCCAGCAGACAGCTTAAAGACAATTTGAGAAATATTTTAAATATTATGGAACATTTTGAGAGGCACCCTGGGGAAAAATTGTTCCTCCTTTTCTTAGATATTGAAAAGCTTTTGATAGGTTAAGTTGGAATTTTATGATGGAAACACTATCTAAGGCCCTTTTCACATGTGGGGGGGGAAACGGGCAAAAACGCCCAAAAATGGAGTTTACCTCCAGCCGGGTAAGTCCGTTGCCACATGGAGCAGCACGAGCTCGCTGCTCCACACTCCTCCGGCATTGCAGATGGCAGCTTCCTGTTGGTGGAGGCTCTCCACCAACCGGAGAAGCTCGCCAGCCGGAAGCCCGCCCCCAGCAGATCTGCAGGCACGCACTTGCGCGTGCCTGCAGATCCGCTTTAGAGCCGGGCGACGGAGCGGCACGGGGCTGCGCGCTCCGTGCTTTTTAAAAACCTCTAAAAAGAGGTTTTTAAAAAACACGCAGCCCGGCTAGTTCCGGCCGCTCCTGAGTGGATTCTGGTGTGAAACTACGAAAAGTAGTCCACGCCAGTCCACTCTACGGTGTAGACGACCTCCGTGAGAGGTCGCTCTACACCGTTCCCCCCCACACACACATGTGAAAAGGGCCTAAGATGAATATAGGAGGCCAATTTAGGAATGGAATAAAAACTATTTATGAAAAACCAGATGGCTCAAATTATTATAAATGAAAAAATGAAAAAAAAATAGTCATAGAAAGTGGGACAAGACAGGGACGCCTATTATCTCCTCTTTTATTGTTTACAACAATTGAATTATTGATTACAAATATAAAATATAACAAAACCAAAGGCCAAGAATTCAAAATACAAGCATTTTCAGACAATATTGCATATCCTTAGAAGACTCAATAGAAAGTACTAAGGAACTGAAAAGTGTCTTACCAAAATTTGGGAAGATCTCTGGCCTTAAGGTTAATGGGGAGAAGGCTAGTATTCTAACAAAAAAACATGAGCAAAGAAGAGGTGAAAACATTAATGTGCCAATCTGGATTTACCATTAACCTCAAGGTAAAATATTTAAGAGTTTATCTAACTAAGGCCCTTTCTGCACGGTGTCGTAGCTGCGACGGCTTGAGGAGACATGCATCTGCACAACGTCATCACTGTTAAGTTGATATGAAGTTGCCGGTGTGCCTTCGTGCGTCGCTAAAGCACCGTATTTGAACACCAAAACAGAAAAGTGTTTTTACATCCCCAAAACACTTCTACTCTGTTTTTACAACTTCATGAGGAACTGTTGATGTGCTTTAATGCAGACATGAGCAGGTTGAGGGTGTGCCTGGCTTGTCCCTCCGTCACTTCCTGCCCAGTTTGTCCCTGCTCACCAAAGCAGAGGTCGTCGCCATTTTTCTTCCATGTGAGAAATGACGGAGGAGAAGAAAAGCAGGGGGAAAATGGCCGGTAAGTTTCTTCTAATAAATCAATCCTTGTGGAACTTAGGAACCCTCTTCCCACTGGGCTAATTTTTAGGGGGTGGAGTGGGCTGGAGGAAAGTTGCTTCAGGCCTTCTGGCCGTTCACACGGATGTTGGGAGTTTCAGCCCTTCCCCCAAGTAAACATTTCCAAGCCTCATGGGAGCTGCGGTCACTCAGACCCCCCCCCCCAAACACTCTGCTAACTTCCCCTCACCCATCCATACCTCCCTGGAAACTGCCAAACATGCCCTGCTGCAAAAAAGGACCACCCTGCAATGTGCTCTGCCAGCCTCATGGGACCTGCAGTCACTCAACTCCCTCCCCCTGAAAACATCAACTAATCTCCCCTCACCCACACATTTCCCTACTGGAAACTGCCCATCTTGCCCTGCTGCACAAAGCCCCCCCCCCCACTATGCGCTCTGCAAGCCTCATGAGACATGAAGTCACTTCAACCCCCCTCAAAACCTCCACTAACCTCCCCTCACCCACCCCTCTCCCCCTTACTGACTGGCCAAGATGCCCCTCTGCACAAAGGCCCTCTCTGCTACGCACTCTACAAGACTCGTGGGACCTGCAGTTGCTCCAAAACGCAACTTCTTTGCGTCTTCTCCATTTGGCTGCACCTCCTTCTGCCTGACTGGGGACTTCATGGATTCTACAGTGTCCTCTGAAGGCATTCCCCCGCCAACAACAGACAGCATCAGGGATACTGCAGTCGGGCGGGCAGGCCACCCACCACAGCCACAGGCCTTCCTACCTCAGGAAACACTCTACAAGCCTAATGGGGCCTACAGTCATTCCAGCAGTTGCTGGGCAGAACTGAAAACTGTTCAGTTTGACTTCAGACCATATCTACTCAGGATGTTAATGGTCCAAATTTAAAAATTTAAAGCCATCATGAGAGTTGGCTAATATGCGTAATACTTAGGGTTATTTGTGTTCCCCTTTTATATACTTTGCCAGTAAATGTTGTTGTTTGTTGTTTCCCAATAAAAGCTGATCTTTACCCTCTCCCTGTGGCTTCTTCTCCCTTTCAGTAGAGGGGGTGGGCCAGCTGACAGGAGCACTTATTGTGTAGCAGCAAAGGTACCACACAAGCACAGTTACTGTGAAAAAACAACATCGTTCTTAGCTGTTAACAACATGCTGGCAACAGTAGCCATGCCATGGGCAGACATCCTCCCACTGCCCAGCCACCCACAGACTGCCCTCCCACGTGGCTCTGAGATGCCCCCGAGTGGGGGGGGCAGCCAGCTCAGGTCCTCAGAAGGCACTGTAGGGGCACTGGAGATCCCATCCTGATGCCCAGGAAGTGTTTTACAAGGCCAAGGGCAAGCACTGTAGAGCCCATGGTGCTGGCAACAGTAGCCATGCCACATCCTCCCACTCCCTAGCACCCACAGACCACAAAATGCCACCCTGCTGTCACGTTTCAAGTGGGGCTGGAAGTTCCATAACGTCGTTTCTACACAGAGACGTTCCCACGCAGAAACGTTGTCTGGTAAAGGTAAAAAAAAATTGAAGCATTCAATCAAAGGGGCAGGGGCAGGGTAAAGTTGGAGCAGGGAAGTGGTCATGGACACTGTAGTGCGGAAGGAGAAAGCGGTCTTCTCCGCATCAAGTGGAGGAGGGTGCAGAACGCACTGTTGCAGAAACTCAGTCATAAACTACGCTTTTGCAATGCCAGAAGGCGTTTCTCCCATCTCGTGCAGAAAGGGCCTAAGAAAAACTCCAACTTGTTTAAAAACAACTACAAAAAAGCCTGGAAGGAAATTAGAAAGTATCTACAGACTTGGAGAGATTAGAAGCTGTCACTATTAGGTAGAATTTCAACAATTAAAATGTGCATCCTACCAGAATTACTTTTCTTGTTTCAAGGTATCCCAGTTATAGATAATGAGTCTGTTTTTAAAAACTGGCAATGTGATATCTCATGTTATATATCGAAAGGGGAAAAACCTAGGGGAAAGTAAAAAAATCTTCACAACATTAAAGAAAGAGGCGGACTAGGACTTTCCAATTTAAAATCATATTACCGCTCGAGTTGCATTGTCTGGCTCAAAGAATGGGTAAATTTAGCCAATGACAGATTACTGACACTTAAAGGAGAAGATCTAGCCTTTGGTTGGCATGCTTACCTTAGGTACAACAAAATTCATAAGCATTTCATCAACCATTTTATAAGGAGATCGTTATTAAAGATCTGGACAATCTATAAAGAAAGACTCTATCCTCAAATACCATTATGGCTATCACCTTGCAAAACATTCTACAGAAAAGAAAATATCATCCATGGTAGTCGGATAATCTTTAAAGATCTGACAAAAATTCAAGAAGGAAATCTAGCTATAAAGTCTCAAGAGGAACTGAGAGAAGAGGATATGGCATGCCACTATAGAGGCAACTCAGAGAGAAATGAAAAATAGAAATAAAATTAAATGGCCTTCAAAAAGAGGAAACAGAGTTCAACCCTATACTACGTAACAAAAGTCTCAAATCTATTCCTAAAATTTATAAGATTCTCTTGAAATAGGAAACTGAGGTAGAAATTATTAAAGAATCAATGGTAAAATGGGCCCAAAATATAGGCTATCCAATAGTTTATGAACGATTGGAAAAAACATGGACCAAAAGATTAAAGTACATGGCAAACCAAAATATAAAAGAGAACATACACAAAATGCACTTTAGATGTCACCTCTCCCCAGAGAGATTATCAAAAACATATAAAAACCACAATAATAGATGTTGGAAATGTGATTTGGAAGAGGGTACACTATCTCATATGTGGTGGTCCTGCCATAAGTCCAGAAAGTACTGAAAAACGATTCACTTACTGCTAGAAAAATTGTGGGTAGTCAGTTCCAGGTGAATCCAGAAATGTACTTGGCAGAGATGGTGGATGATAATTTGGAGAGAAAGCATGGAAAGATTCTGTTTTATAACCGTAAAAGGACAAAACAAACAAAAAACACCGGAATCATACCAACGAGGACTGAGTATGCTCAGTTGCCACAGAATACTGATTGTCTCTTGCGGAGGAGAGGGGGGAGAAAAACAAGGCATATGGGTGATGGAATGGAATGCCCTGTATTAAGGCTTGGCTATATGGAATCCTGAACAAGAATACCATTTCCTATGTGTAAATAAAGCCAGCTGTTAAAGACATTGCAAGTTTCACATGCTCACTTTTCAAAGGGAACTAAACCTTGCAGCACTGCCCCCTTCATGTCCCCCTCTTCGGGAAGCAGTGTCACAGACTCACATGAAAAAACACACTTAGCACACATGAGAACAAAAACTTTTCAGTATGTGTGGCAAAGGTTCCCCACCACCACTTGTGTTGTATAATCCATATTGAGGAACTGAGAACTGTGGCGGGTTTAATTTGCTATGTTACTCATTCGTGTTTTACTTCAGCAGAATTTTTCCTGGCCTTTACGTTCGCCCAGATAAAGCTAAGGATGGCTGTCTTTTCTGAAGACTCTGCTCACTTTTTAAGCCACTAGCACTTCTCACACTCAAGCACTCTGTGTTGGCACCCCAGAGTTCCTGGGAGAATTTACCTGTCATTAGAAGAGATTGGCATTGTTCTTGAATGTTGTCCACATTTTGTTGCCTTGGAAACTGTAGAAGCCAGCAGTCGTAAGTTGCTAATGGAAGCTCGTCTGTCCTGTGAGTGGTAACTGGCAGACAGTATAACTAAATGCATACTGTTAAATCACCAAGGGTGCCATTTGAGGAGTTCATTGTACGTGACGGGTGAAACTTCAGTAAAAGGGCCAAGATTTGCAAGAAGTTTGAAACATACTCTTAAATATACAGAGGTGGAGAGAGAAGAAATATATTTCTAGAGTATGTGTTATAGCTTACTTTAATAAATAAATAAATAAATAAATAAATAATAAAGAGCATGTATATAGCTGCCCCTGACAAATAATCAAAGGTAAACAAGAAAGGTAAATTCTGTCTCCTCCTTACTCTAGCGACATCATGACCTTAGAAACAGCACCATGCTATAGTCCTGGTTTCTGAATTGGAACTCTGATCAAAGCGTACAAAACAAACAAACAAACAATTGCTATATGAACAGATAACATGGCAGGCAAAAAAAAAAGGGGGGGCGAGGAGGGAATTGGATGAAGTTTGAAAATGTCTGAGAATCAGCGTAGTACAGCGGTTAGAATTTCTGACACAGCAAGACTTAGGTTCCGATGCCCACTCAGGAGTGACCCTGACTACATTTTGTTGTGCAGATAAAATGTAGGGGAGAACCACATATACTGGCCTCAGCTCTTTGAACTAAAGCTGGTTGATAAATACACAAATAAAAATAAAACAGAAAATTGTGCTTGTGATATACATGTTGATGCATTTGGTCACTATGAGGTGAGTATGATCCCACCTCTGGATCAAACTGAGCATTAAGAGGAGTACATCTTTTCTCTAATTGAACTGTTTTCCCCTCCCAGAATAAAATTATTTCAGAGCTGTGCGCCTAAACAACCAGACTTACAAATTAAGCCTATGTTTAGCTTCCAAAAACTAATCACAAAACAAAGCTCAATAAATGGAAGATACATAGCTGAGGAAAATCTTGTGTATAACAACCAGAAAACACTTGAAAGAGCAGCTTTTCTGAAAATAACTGATCCATTTTGACATTCAGATGTCAATTTTTTATGCTATTCAAGGCAAATTATCTGTTTTTAAGGCGTTGCATTTATAAATATGCAGCATTTGAAAGCAGTTTAAAAGGATCTTTTTTGTACAGCTCAAGAGCGCTGTATGTTAATGATGCATGCAGTGCTATGCATGTTTGTTTACTCTGAAGTCCCATAATGTTCCTACAGAAGTATGCATAGGATTACAGCCTAAAACATCAACCAATAGGTGGCCCTTGAGAACACAGAATGAAATAAAGTATGATCTGGACCAACAGGAGTAGTCATAGCTTCAGAAAATGTAGTTCTTTGGAACTTTGTGTGGTAGAATTGTGCCTGCTACTCTCACCTCAGTCTGCCTATGGTCCCTCACAAGAGTGGCAAAAGACCACCACTGCATGTTTTTCTGCCTTCTGTTTTTCTCTTGCTCACAACTAACAGAAAAATTACACATCTACCGAAATTAACAGCTTGATACCTATATCCAACAGTGCAGAGGAGCTTGTCCCTGGATAACATTTCCTAGGAATCATGGGCAGGAAGGTGCTATTGTTACCCTGATTTCTGGGGTCCCCTGGGGGACACCTCAATGTGCTCCAAATAATGGGGAATGGGAATTAGCCAGAGCACAAGCTGTAGCACTACAAGAGGCAGGGTAACCTAGTGAGATCTTTAAACCCAAATTTTACGGGGTCAGGCCAAGCCAAAAACCAAGCAAAATTGTCTAATAAAAAAGATTTTATTGAGGGGAATTCACTCATGCATGCACACAAGATACACACAATCGCACATTCGCACAAGAGCTAGCTGAAAGAGAAAGGGAGGAAAAATTATAGAGAGGCTGAGGGATTTGGGGGGATTTATAATTACCAGTCCAGAAGAGTAGTGAAGAGTAGAAATGTATTTTGGCTTGGGTAGGACCTAAAGACAGTTGTCATTCAGGAGCCAGATGGACAGAGTGACAGGTAGATCTTCAAGAGACTGCCCTGGGCGTCCTGAAATCAGAGGTATTTGTACCCTGAAAATGGCTTGTGGCTGTGAAGGTTCCAGATGCAAGACAAAGGGAACCTGTTGTGGACAATGGGTCTTTTGCCTATTAGTGGGCTTAGTGCTTTGATTGACAAAGACATGATGAATGTTGTAATAGCTGTCTATTGTGGGTGCTGTGAGGACAGACGAAAGAATCCAGGTGTACAAGGGATGGATATCTGTCATCAGTGTCCTGGTGGGCTCCTCACAGTTGGGATTCCTTGGAAAAGTCCAGCCTCTATTTAAGCCTATTATCCACAGGAATGATGTGTATTTGCCTGACAAATGACTCAGTCTTACCTGGAGGAATTTTGGAGTTGACCTATGCTTCTCACATTTACAGTCAAATTCTTTCCCTCGCTCGGTTTGACCTCTCTGTCACCTTTCAGGCTTGAATTTGATATCAGAGCCAATAAAATGTGTTGCCAATTGCATATGATGCCAATTAGATATGGTGCCCATCCAAACCATACTGATATTGGGGACCCCCAAAGCAGGGCCTTACACTATTGTGCCCATTCCTTGTTTGTTTGTTTCCCATAAGTCATCTGGCTGGTCACACCAAGGGAACCAATGTACAGACACATGCTTCTTTGGGTGATGAATGCTCTTTAAAAAAAAAAAAAAAACCTGTACTAATCTGATTCATGTTAAACTGTTATTTCAATTCATCTTAATTATCAAAAATGGTCCCCTTGCTTCCACAGCACATAGCCTCTAATCTTCTACATTCTCTTGCAGTTGTTTCAGTTCTCTCAAACTGGGAATGCAGAGGGGAAATGAATATGATCCTGTAGGTGTGCCACTATAAACATCACCTCCCCCTCCAATCATTATGATGGCCAAACTGTATGATGCCTTACTATAGCACCTCCTTAAGAAACACACCACCTCTCTTGTCTGAGCATGAATGCCCACAAACACACACTTGCTTTTGGTTCATGCAGCCTTCCCGGTGTCATGGGTTTCCAGGACTTGGACTCAGACTCAGAATCTGAGACAGCAGAATCTACTCTGAGCCCTGGCACAGAGACTGTTACAGCAGCACCTGCAGAGCAGACACCCACCTCAGAGACAGAGCAGGGGGCTACGCCAGCCCCAGCAGGGAGCCCTGCTCATTCTGACATGGAAAGTGACCTATCCATACCTATCTTTGCCCAGCGTAGACAACAAAAGTGTCTCCTGCATCGTTCCCAGTGAATTTATGCCAAGCAACAATTAATCAAGCACCACCTGCACTGATCTTGGAACCTATAAGAATGGAGCCTTTCCCCCTCTAGCTTTTGTCAGTACTTAACTGACTCCTTCTCCTGTGCTCCTGTTCGCTGCCCTTGCTTGTGTTTCTGCCTAGACTTGTGTTTGTTTTGCCGGTGTCATGCCCTGCTTCCAGAGCATAGACTCTGAGTTAGAAACAGAAGACATGCTGAAACAGAAGACATGCCAGGACCTGCTGCACAGCAAGAGGTTACAATGCCAGAAACAGAACAGGGGATGGTGCCAGCTCCAACCGATAGTCCTGCTTCTTCAGATACAGAGAAACACTTACCTAGACCCAGTTTCACAAAGAACAGGCAGCAAAGAAAGACTCAGAGTCGCTTTCTCAGAATTTATAACTGGCAACGATCAATCAAGGCACAGCTGCACTAGGCTTTGGGTCTATTTAGCTGGCGTCCTTCCCTTCCAGGAGCTGTCAGAGCTTATCTGACCTGTTACCTTGCTGGATGTCTTGACAAATGCTTGGATTGACCTTGAACACTCCCTTGCCATGAAACTCTGCTGGACTTTGTTTATGTTGGACTTTATTTATGACTCTTTGCTTACTGTCTGGAAGTAAGTAACAAGCTGGGAGATATTCAGTTTGTTTGATTTATCAGCTGTGCAGGACTGAGATAGGACAGCCTGCCTGTGATTTATGGACATTGTTGGGACCATTATTGCTTCTCATTTGCAAAGCTGTTTCCTTGCTTAAGTAAACTAACCACTTAAGTTACTGCTGAGTTTCTGACCTGTGTTTGTTATCAACTTCTTCTGGCTGCCAGCCCAGCCCAAGCTTGGACACCTGTCCTCCATAGATAGCTGGGGGAACAGTCCCCAACTGGCCAAACAGTCACATTCATAGCTGCTCAGCTTTCTGATTCACAAGAGGCAAAGCTCCATCTTGCCAGGTTTGGGAATGTCCATGGAGAAGATAGTGGGGAAGCAAAGAGAGAAGGAGGATGTTATCATGGGAAGAACCAGCAGGTATTGGTGCTGTGCTTGGCATGATGGCTCACATAGTGTGGAAAATTTGACATTCACTCAATCCCCAAAAATGGCCAGAACATCACCAGTATGGAAGGAGAACAAAAGGAGCAAGCAATCACACAAAGAAGCAACAATTTAAATGGCTGCTTTTGTTGTGCAAAGGAAAAGTTGCTGGTGATGACTTGAGACCACGAGAATGGTCTCATGTTTGGGTGATTCTGTGCATCATGTGAGAAGAAAATGGGAAACCAGTATGCTTTCCAGCACAGCCTAGCTTTAATTCCATTTGGATTTCCCCTGTGTCAACAGAATGCTGGACTAGTTACAATTTATGCCTTGTCACCATCTGAAAAGCCAGAGGATTATGCACTTCATTGAAAATTAGCTGCAGTTGTATGCTTTAAAAAAATTATTTAATAAGTTAAATGGATGCAGACGATACTCTTTTCTGAAAACAGACATGAAGATTTTTGTTCAGAAGGAACATTTTAAAAGAAACTGTTCAGAATTAATTGTGAGAGAAATAAAATACATTTCAGTTTCTGCAGTATTATTAACATGAATTACTAACATATATGTGTTAGCTTATAAGTATAACACATTTTAGACATATTTACACATATATTTTAGTATATTTTGTATTTGAGCTCCAGTAATAAAATAACTCTAATAAGGAAGATTTTTAGAGATGGTAGCGCCTCCCAAAGACCTTGAAGGGTAGCTGTTATTTTTTAGATAACACAGGAGGACAAGGCAAGGCCTATGGAAGGAGTAGACTGATTTATAGAGACATGGCCGAGCACAAAGGGGTACTTTGAAACTGCTGATAAGACACCTGGGATGTAACATGATGCACGAGGGAGATGCATGATTAAAGTGTGATCAACATGGGGATGAGAAATATAACTTCTTAGGTGATCCTGATAAGCCATACCTTTGCGGTCCTATCCAATGGAATCTCAGGGGAGGGAAAACTTGCGTCGGGATAGGGAATAAAACATGAGATAAAGTTAAGCTGGTTTCCCTACAGACAATTATCAGAAAGATTTCAGATGGACATGAAAATTCAAGGAATAGTACAGAAAGAACAAGAGCTTTTGAAGCTTTTACGAGAAAATCCACCTCATTTACTTTCACATTTATATCAAGAGATATTACAACAACAATGTGAGGAGGAGACAATTAAAACAGCAATGATACAATGAGCACAGATCATTGGACATCCAATTCAGTTGGAATGGTGGGAACAAAGTTGGCAATGAACAAAGAGGTTCACGGTAGCTCAGAACCTTAAAGAAAACTACTATAAATTATTTCATAGATGGTACATGACACCCGAAAAATTAAAGATAATTTATAAGACGGGTACAGGTCAATGTTGGAAGTGTCAAAAGACTGCAGGCACACTATTTGATATGTGGTGGACATGTTCTAAAGCAAAAATGTATTGGAATGAAATTCATAAGATAATATGTGGTGTACTGCAGGTTCAAATTGACAAGACTCCTGAAAGGTACTTATTAAATATGACACATATGTTAGAGGGAACTGCGGTAAAGAAATATTGGAGAATAATACTGTATATGATCTCGACTGCCTGTATTGAATTTGCAAGGCTTTGGAAAAGTGATATAATACCAACGACAGAACAATGGTGGGCAACTTTTATTGAAAATAGAAATGCAGACATTGTTTCACAGAGATTAAAAGGGAAATCAGATGATGATATCTATAAAGAATGGCAGATGATTTCGGAAGCGAGAGGGGTCTTGACAGGGAATAATACATAGTTCATGGTATTAAAGGTTCTTACAAGATAAAATTCAGAGAAATATCATGGAACAAGTAAAGTGGAGTAGAAAAACAGGAACTAACGAATTAAGTAGATAATACTAACAATTTATTGTGATGCATTGATAACAGCTCAATGGAATGATAAAGATTGTAATCCAGAGAGGAAGGAAGACAGTTGTAATACGACAATTAAGAATACAATGATAATTGTTTGTTTTATATGTTGGAACTTTAATAAAATTACTTAAAAAAAAAATGAGGTATTCAACATTGGGGGTGTCCTCTTTATGGGCACCCTCTTCTGCAGAATGAGCATTTAAAATAAATGTGATTCATTTGATCCTCTGCCTAATTTCTTTGTGAGTTTTCTTTTTTTCTCAAAGTTATTTATTACAGCTGTAGGATATAACTATATTTGTTAAATATAATGAAAGGAATCAAAGCCTCTTATCAGGGAAAATATGGTAGAATCTTGATATATTTTGTAATAGCTGCAAGAATATTATATGCCAAGAACTGGAAAGAAAAAAGTCAATCCAGTTATCGAAGATTGGATCTTAAAAATATTTGACATGTTTCAAATGGATAAGCTAACCTGTATGTTAAATAACCAAAATATGACAAAAGTAAATCAGGAATGGGGGTGCATTAAAAAAATATGGAGAGAAAAATGGGAGAGCCTGATAGTAATAGATATATAGACACAGATTTTTTTTCTTTTTTTCTCTCTTCTCTCTTTCTGTTCCCCTGTTTTTTATCCTTTCTTTCTTTATATAGATGTTTATGGGTATAGGGTTAATAATTTAATAGAATTTGGAGGTGTTTGTAACTTTAATACATTGTGTGAATTTTTGTTAGATAAGGAATTAATTACTTACTTACTTAATTAATTAATTACTCTTTTTTCTTCTTTTTCTCTATTTAATACATTTACATATAGAATTGTAGAGACAGCCGGAACTATGTTTTGGAATATAAATGTATCTTTCAAATAAAATTTAAAATTTTTTTAAAAAAGAATTAGCTGTAGGATACTCAGGAAGCAGAAATTTTTTCATATGTATATTGGATCTATAAATTCTACTGGAAGCACCAACTTGCACTGCTTTTGGGATTAATGCCCCTACCATGGTGCTATTTCACTCCCACCACCTTTTCCCTTGTGCATTCTGCCCATGCACAAGGCAATCTGGGGCTGGTAGTTCTTAAGAAAACATGTAACACAAGGAAATTCAAATCTCTCACTCGTCTCAAACTTCAGGTATTAGTTTAACTAATACATACAATCTGTATACACAATCTGTTTTAGAGAAGGCCTGGCTGTTAGCAGCTCACTCCTCAGAATATTGCTTGTCTGCTCTAAAATTAAGTCTTGTAAGATTTATGGGATCTAATCTGGACAATAGTTACATAGATCTAGGACAGGGTTAGGAATCATGCAGCCTTCCAGGTGTTTCTGAACTGCAACTTCCAATAGTTCTACCCAGCATAGCCAACGGTGAAGGATGCTGGGAGCTGCAGCCCAACAACATCTGGTGGACCACAATTCCCAGTTTTGATAAAGAGAAACAAAATTTCTACAAAGATCCTCAAAGTATGATCTACAATTCAGATTCATTTTTCCCCCTCAGAATAATAGAGTTGCTATCTGGGTTGCCCTCCACTCCATTTTACTGAGTCCCAGTAAAATGTTCACCTTGCTTGAGCCTTAATGGCAGTAACAGATGAATCAATGTGTATTTTACATGCCCCATGATCACGATGAATAACATGATAGCAGATAAAAAACATAATTTTTGTCTTTTGAATTATCCTGCTATTTTGTTCCTTCAAGTCGTTTCTAACTTATGGCAACCCTAAGCTGAACATATCATGGGGTCTTCTTGGCAAGATTTGTGCTGAAGGGGGTCTAAAGCTGAGAGAATGTGACTTTCCCAAAGTCACCAGTTGGTTTCCATGACTGAATAGGGGTACAAACCCTTGGTGTCTCGAGTCACAGTCCAACATTCAAACCATTATACCACTCTGGCTCTCAAATTATCTTAACCTGCTAATAATAATTTTTAATTAAAAAAAAATCACTTCTAAGACTGAAGGTATATATGCATCATGGAAAAATTCCAGTTGCAAAACTTTATTCTTACAGTACTTTTTCAAGTCCAAAGAATAGTAAATCCAAGATGGACTGCTCTACACAGAACTGATACACTGAGGAAGGTAGTGGACTGTCAACTCAGTCCACAGCACAAAAGGATAGGCTGGCCTCTCTCATCCTTGAGACTCAGCACTTTGGTTCAGTCTTCTGGGGATTTTAAGTTAAAATTAAAGTCAGCAGTAATGGGGCCTGCAGACACTATCACTCAATACATCTGCAGTGGAGCCTTCGTGTTCTGGTCACAGTAAGCCGTATAGATACAACCGTACAACCACTCTCTGTGAGTCTCTCTCTTTGGTGGCTTTGCAGCCATTTTGATTTTTCACATTACTCTCAGCATTCTTGGGCAACTGATACCAGCAAGAATTTTTCATCATGCAGTGCATTAAGTCTCTTCAGTGACAAATTTCATTTCTGCATTGTGGGAGCCTGAGTGCCTGCCATTGTCCTGCACACGTTGGCGGAACAGGAATGGGAAGGCTTTCTTGAAAGACTTGCGGAAACTATCTCCCATGAAAGCATAGACAATGGGGTTGAGGGAAGAGTTGGCATATGACATGCAATTGGCCCATGTCTTGATCTTATAGGTCTCATAGTTGGCCTCGAAATGCAGATAGAAACCCTGAAAGAGCAAGTAGAACTGGATAGGACCCCAGCAAATGGTGAACAGCAGCACAATCACCACCACCATCTTGGAAATCTTGGTTCTCATGGCAGCTGAGCGCTCAGACAGATGTTGTACCTGCTGGGGTTAAAGAGAAAAAGAACAGGCAGGCCATCCAGACTTAAGGAGGTTGTGTTTATACAGCAGCAGAATCCAACTCCTTTTTTAGATAAAGAAATGGATCTGCAGACAAGAGGAATGATTTCAGGTACATTGAGAAGATAATTGTAATTGCTAAGCAATAACCAAATTTGAGTGTGGAAGGAAGGAAGGAAGGAAGGAAGGAAGGAAGGAAGGAAGGAGTCAAGAAGTCATACTGTTACTCTTTGTTAGCTTTTTGCACGTTTCTAGGGAGAAAGAGACAGAGGTGGAGAGAGGAGAATGTGAATGCTTTCTTTCAGAAGAAAACTCTTTTCTGAGAGTAGATAAGAATGCAAATTAAGTTTTTTCCAAAGTGTTTATTGTGCAGAATTTCTGTACATTTTGGGGAAAATTTTGAAAAATAGGTTTTCTATGGAAAGCCCAGGAAGTCTATTCACTGGTGATTGGTGTCAGCTAAAGTACTGAACAAGGCCAAATGAAAATTGTAATTCATAATAAACTTTGGTGCTATATGTTAAGTCCTAATTGCTCAGATTCTTCTGGAAATTTCCAAGTAAGTCTTCAGAAATGGGAGAATAATAATTTATTATTAATTTATTTCTTTATAGCCTGTCTTTTCCCAGCTCTGAGGCTCAAGGCAACTTATACAAGTTAAAACAGATATTACTGTGGTTGTTGTTGTTACCATCAGCATCAGCATCACCCTTTCTTTTCCCAATTTGAGACTAAAGGCAGTTTATAACAGATTAAAAAAAATAGTTAAAATTCGGAAAATACGAAAGTTACAAAGTGGTTAAACTATCAAAAAATTAAAATGAGTTAAAAATATAAACCATGGCAAAAGAGCACAATACATATAAAGAATAGATAATCCAGCACATATAGATGCAGATAAAAGATATGTGCTTTCCCTAATCATGGTACGCTGCCCCTACGAATCTTCTGAAATATGCAACATTGACTAAAAATAAGAGACAAGAAAAGTTAAGGAAATAATCTATCAAATGTGATTAAAAATAACAATTTATTTGTAACAATAATGAAACTACCAAATACTAATATATGACTTGTATTACATAAAGTAAAAATAATTCAACTTTGTTTCTTCAGACAAACAACAAATAACTTTGTTGTGTGCCTTCAAGTCATTTCCAACTAACTTATGGCGACCCTAAGGCAAACCTATTGTGGGGTTTTCTGCAGCTGAGAGTGTGTGACACATGGAAGGTCACCCAGTGGGTTTCCATGGCCAAGCAGGGAATCGAACCTTGATCGCCAGGATCATAGTCCAGTGCTCAAACCACTACACCGGGCTGGCTCTTTCTTCAGATATATCACTGTATGGTTAATAGTAGCATTCATTATTTCTTACTATACGACAACTCACAATGGCACTTAGATTGCCACAGATCGTGACTTTTAATGCAGAAGCTTCTATTTCTCCACATATTGTCAACTGAGTGCCAACTATGCTATGTAATGCGTAGGTAATATTTGGGAAAAACAGATATTTAGTACTGCGTGTTTTAAGGATGTGGTATAAATTTCCTAGATACTCTTTCAAGAGTATCTGAATTGAAAGTTTGCCAAAGAGCAGGGGGAGGAGGAAGGAGTTGTTGTTGTTGGCACTGCCAAAGCACAGCAATACGAGAAACAGAGTCACCCTTCCATTTTTGTCCACCACCTTACCTGGTAATCGTGGTCCATGGGTTCCACCACAGGTCGTCCAATGCGCTTGAGCATGATGGAGTAGCAGAGGCAAATGGTAAGCAGGGGCAACAGATAGACAGCCAGGAAAGTGTACAGAATGAAACAGCGTTCTTGGCTCTTGCTGGCGAAGGCTTCAATGCAGTAGGTGCGCAAGCCATACCAGTAGCCAACCTCAGTCCGATGGTATACAGCCATTGGTAATGAGAGAATGAAGGAACCTGGGAGCCAGAGAGAACATTATTAGAGCCCAGAGAGGTTATTTTATTAATTGCAGTCATAGATATGGTAGGTTATTCTTCTAATCTAGCTGACCTCTATTACTCTGCTCTATTAACATAGTGTTTGCAAAACAGATTGGACTTCACCAACATTAAAACAACTTCTTTTTCAAATTCCATTCCTACTACATCCACAAACATGCAAACTGGAAGGTCACCTGTGCCATTTTTCTTCCTACATGGAATTGTTTGTGATTCTGGAAGAAGAAACAAGGAGATCAGCAATCTTGGACTCAATCCTAACCAACAGGAAGGAGTTGGTCACCGTAGTCAAAGCAGTTGGTATTTTAGAGAGGAGAGACCATGTAATGCTAGAATTCATGAATGTGGGACAGACCCAAAAAAAGTATATTCAAACACAAAGCTTGGATTTCAGGAGAGCTAATTTTATCAAGCTCAGGGAAATACTGGGCTAGAGACGCTAAAGGAAAAAGACACCCAGTATGGGTGGGATATTATGAAGGAGGAACTGGTAAAAGCACCTATTTTGCTTCAGTTTTTTTGCCAAAAAGATGACACTGTGGTTCTATGCATTAGCAGAGACCTTGGCAAGGAATCCAGGTTGCAAATTAAGATTGATAAGGAGTTAGTCAGAAATCACTTAGTTAACCTAAAGGAATTCAAATCTGGAGGACCAGATGAACTGCATCCCAGGGTATTGAAGGAACTTGTTGACATACTCACAGAATCACTTGCCATTATTTTTGAGAAATGTTGGAAACCAGTGAGGTGCCAGAGGACTGGAGACATGCAAACTTTGTCCTTCTCTTCAAAAGAGACAAAAAGAAGATCTAGAAAACTATAGGCCTCAATACCAATAAAAATATTAGAGCGGATTATGAAGATTATAAGGAATCTGTTTGCAGGTATCTTGATAATGCAATGATTAGTAGGAGCTAGCAAGGGTTTGTCAAGAACAAATCCTGTCAAACTGGCCTTACATCTTTTTTTGATCAGATCACTTAGTTTAGTAGATGGTGGGAATGCTGTGGATGTCATTTATCTGGATTTCAGCAAAGAATTTGATAAGGTTCCCCATGCTATTTTGATTACAAAATGACTAAGGATGGAATAGATGGAAACACCATCAGAGGGATCCATAATTGGTTGGAAACCATTCTCAAAGAGTGGCCATCAGTGGCTGTGCTTCAAATTTGAAGGAGGTCCCAAGTGGAGTGCAGGGTTCTGTCCTAGGGCTGATGCTCTTTAATATTTTTATCAATGATTTAGATGAGGAGTTGGAAGTAATTCTTATCAGATTTGCAGATGATGCAAAACTGGGAGGGGTAGTTAACACATTGGAAGATAGGTCCAAAATTCAAAAGGGCCTTGATAAACTACATAATTGGGCTGAAATTAATAAAATGAAGTTCAACAGAAACAAATGGAAAATTCTACATTTAGGACACAAAAATAAAATGCACAGGTATAGGATGGAGTGTACTTGGCTCAGCAGTATTACAGGTAGAAAGGACCTTGAGATTATTGTTGATCGTAAGATGAACATGAACCAACAGTGTGATGCTGCAGCAAAGAAGACAAAGGTTGTCTTATTGTTGTGTGCGATCAAGCTGTTTCTGGTTCATAGCAATCCTAATGTGAACCTATCACAGGGTTTTCTGGGGCTGAGAGTGTGTGACATGCCCAAGGTCATCCGGTGGTTTCCATGGCAAAGTGGGAAATCAAACTTTGGTCTCCAGGCTTGTAGTCCAATGTTCAACCCACTACACCACACTGGCTCTCAAATGCTATCTTAGCCTGCATTGATAGAAGCGTAGTTTTCAAGTCAAGGGAAGTAAGACTCCCACTATATTCTGCACTGGTCAGGCCTCATCTGGAGCACTGTATTCAATTCTGCATGCATCATTTTAAGAAGGATATAGACAAGCTGAAGTGAAATCAGAGAAGAGCAATGAGGATGATAAGAGGTATAGAGAATAAAACATACTAGGAAAGGTTGAAGGAGCTAGACATGTTCAGCTTGGTGAAGAGAAGATTGAGGGGTGATATGATTGTATTCTATATACCTCAAGGGCTGCCACAAAGAAGAAAGTACAGACTTGTTCTCTACTGCCTCAGAGGGTAGAGCTGGGTCTAATGGTTTTCAGTTCCAGAAGAGGAGATTTCAACTGGCATTAGAAGGATCTTCTTGGCAGGGAGGGAGGTTTAGCGATGGAGCCAATTGCCTAGAGAGGTGGTAGGATCTCCTTCTCTGAATGTTTTCAAAAAAAGGCTGGACAGCTAGCTGCTAGAGATGCTCTAGCTGCAGATCCTGCAGGGATGCTCTAGCTGCAGATCAGCTGCACTGAGCAGGGGGTTGGACCTGATGATTCTATTAATCTGTTTTCATTGGTTTGCTAACTGAGATGCTCCATGCCAGAGGTCTCCTCAGATAAGAATGAGTGCCAGCCCCTCCCCCTCTGTCAGTGGATGGTGAGGAACCGGTTGCTGCTACGGACTCACGATCCTTGGGGGTACAGGAGGCTGCATTCCTGGACTTAGCATGGGCCTGAGATCAGACAAGGGAACTGGACCCCTTCTGATCCTAACAACGGATGCTAAATGAAGACATGGGCTTGCCTCAAGACTGCAAAGAAAAGTGACTGAATCCAAGGGAGGTCTCCTTGAGAAAAGGGATCTCTGCAGAAAGATGTGGTCTCCCCAAATGATAGACCCTTCTCCCAAGGTGAATTAATGCTGGGGTGCCAGCATCTGAGCTCTGACAGGCACTCAAGTACAGTCGGTCCTCCACATTTGCGGGTTTGACTTTCACGGATTTGATTATTTGCGAGTTTCTCCAATCCCTGCCCCTCCCCCGCCCAGTTACTTCTGTCTTGGGGCATAACCTTCCCTCTCGGCTGCTCTGATCAGGCTAGGTAACCCTTTAAAAACCCACGTCTGGTCTTCCTCCTTCTCCACCAGCCACTGTCTAGCCAACTAAGGATTGTTCACAGCCCAATTTCTTAGCATCACAAACCCTCTCCCAATGCCTCCATGCGCCCAAAGAAGGAGATGGGCGAGAGAGAAGAAGTATAGGGCCACCATGCAGACCCATCTCCCTTCCCTCTCCTTTCCCGAACCCCGTTTGGACCCTGGGATCCCACTCTCCCCCACATGCCTCAGCCCCCTTCCCATCAACACACACACATTTTGATATTTGTGAATTTTCCACTTTTGTGAAGGTCCTGTGTCCTTAACCCTAACAAATGTGGAGGACCAACTGCAGTTCAAATACTTGTCTATGCTACAGTAAAAGGAAGTAGATGAGTGAAGAGGGCTAAAATTGAGATTTTTGATATCATCTGAGGAAAATAGGAGTGGATATTGGATTATAATCAAGACCCAGCAATGACACTGAAAGATCAGTGCCCTGAGCTAAAGGAATGGATTTTTATCCTGCAATAGATGTTAGTTTATCCATATCATGGTGTTTCTGCTGGTATACCGGTTTAGCAATGGTCACTCTGCTTATTGTGCAATTTGCTTACTGTGCATTTAATTTTAACATAATTTTTACAGACTATTTTTTTCTATTCACTCTAAGCTGACTTTCTCCACTTCTCTCTGTCTACACCCACATGTTTATTTCACATACAGGGCAGCACTTCATGCATTTGTTGGAGGTAAACTGTAAGCTGTCAAAGCTTGTGCCATAAAAATATTGTTAGCTTGTTGTTTTATTGCTTCAGCAGATTCCTCCGGAAGTTGGAAAATGAGGTATAAAGAAGTACAGTAAATAAACAAACCAAAGAGTGTGTTTTAAAAAAGTTAATATTTAATTAGATGAGTTATGAGATCAGCTCAAGGGAGATCAGAATGGATGAAATGCTAGGATTCAGCTGGCTCCTACATAGGAAGCAACTGTCAGCCCCATTCTTTTTGGCAGAATTTGCTGCCCACTCACCAATCCAAATAGCAATACTGACAGCCATGGCAACCTGAGGAGTTCGATAACGCAATGATTGCAGTGGGTACAGTGTAGCATAGCAGCGGTCCACACTCATAGCCATTAGAGTGATGCACGTAGCCTGTACAGTCACCTGATAAGAAGACAGAGTGGTGAAGTAGTTTGAATTGATATGCAGCAATAAGCTGTTCATGTAGACCCCAGAACTTACTCCCCCAGCCTTTATCTTTAAGGCAAGAACAATGTTTATCTACAGCTGTGTATGTTTGTTTAGCATATATATATATATGTATATATATACACCTAATGCATATCCATCACACCCATAACATCACATTTCCTTCCTGACACACTAAAATATTGCCCACAGTTTCTTTCACTACCCGTCTCACCTGCTGCAAATAGTTGACAAATTTGCACATGAAGTCCCCAAACACCCAGCTGGGCAGAGGGTAGAGTGTGGCAGTGAAGGGCACACAGCATACCAAGAATATGATGTCAGTAGTAGCCAGGTTTGCTGCAAAAGACACAAAGGTAAAGTCAGTATAGGTGATCTAGTCTAGCTTTGATTGACACTGCCTATGCTCCATGATTCAAGATTCTCCTGTTGAATGTGATTGGTGCTGATCTCCCTAGCAGGAGCAGACAAAGATTTCAATAGTGATCATGTATATAGGTGCAGTCAGAATCAGTACAGAATGAGATGAGAAGTCCCTCTTGTTGATTTCACTCTTCATTGTCCTCCATATTGCTCACTGGATGCTGCAGTCCAGTTTTTGGAATGACCACAATTCTGATAAAAGAGTCCCTTGAAAACTCTGAAGGGATGTCCTGACCTGTGCTCTTGCTGCAGTTCCCTTCAGTTCAGCTTTGTCTCTGCACCTTTTGTAACAATAATCTTTGCATGTTTCGTGGCATATGTGGGCCTCCATCACTGCAAGTTCAGACTTATTTCAAGCTTTACTCTCATTCTTTTCTTTAAAAAAGTAATTTGGTAGTTTTACTTGTTAATATATATTTAAAGGATTACACAGAATTTATTTATCATATTTGATAAAGAGATATGAGTTAGTCATTTTAGTTTGACTGAAGAGGGTTTAAAATTATTGGTAAAATTATTGCTAAAAAGCTGTCACTTTGTCAGAGGAGGAAGTCGATTTCGTTGTATACATAGTCAGTATTGTATAAATAGTCAATGTCATATATGTTATTTATGTTGTCTATGTTATAGGTAGGACTGCTTATATATTATTCATGTTATTAGTGTATTTTGTTCTGTAGTTTTTTAATGGAAAATTCATATATATATATATATATATATATATATATATATATATATATAGTGTGTGTGTGTGTAGTGCATTACTAGCATGCTGTTTTTTAGATTTTAAAAAGGTTGTTTTCAGAATACATTTAAAAACACAGCAATGGTCAAAATCCCTCCAACTAATGTTTTAAGAGTAATAAGACAGGGTAGTTTCTAACTTCACTCATTAAGCTAAAAAAGTAACACTGTTCCACGTTGTCATATTATTTTTTCTAAATAATTACATTATGCCCTTACTACCTCCCACAGCATCATGTTACAGACATCTCTATTGCTTCCAATATGCTCTTCCGAGGGTCTCTTTTGCTCCTTTGTATGTATTGTGTGTCTTCAAGTCATTATTGACTTTAAGAGGTCCTAAGGAAGGGTTTTCTTGGCAAGATTTGTTAAGAGAGGGTTTGTCTTTGCCTTCCTCTGAGGCTGAGAAAGTACGACTTGCCCAAGGTCACTCAGTGGGTTTCCATGGCTGAATGGGGGTTTGAACTCTGGTCTCCAGAGTCATAGCCCAATGATCAAACCACTACAGTATTTAGACTCTCTGTTTCTTCAAAATAACATCAAAGTAGCACAGCTCTGCAGATGGATTCCTAAAACTGCATGCCAGTATATTTAATATGATGTGGCAAAACAAAATAAAGCTAGGAGACTGAAAGAGTTTCCAGTCAAATGAATTGGGGTGGGGGAGAGATTGGAGAAAATCTTCAACAAAGGATAGTACACAATTTCTGAACAGAGAAGAGGTTGCTAAAAATAGGTCCCTGAATGTTGTTGGAATTCAGCTTCCAGACATGGCAGACATCATGGCCATTATGGAAGTTGTCTTCCAACATTGTCTGGGGACTCAGGTTTGACACCCAGTGTTCTAGATCAGTCTCAAACACCTTCTTCAGGGAGTACAAACTTTTCCATGAACTACAGCATGTTTAACAATTATAGATTTTTGGATGCAGTGGAAATGATGCCATTGTCTCTGGCTGATACAGATAACAGACCACATGAAATACTGATCATGTACACATAACCTGGAAAAAGGAGAAAATGACAAAGTGTCAAAGACTGGGAATGTTTTCTCCCAGTTAGCTTCTTCCAAACAAGTTATGGATGACGATGACAGCTTCAGACATGCTGGCTGGCTCTGTTCGCCAGCTCAGGGGAACTGAACATGTAGGGAACCATGTAGAGTTTTTCTGATAATTGCCTGGTAATTCAGATTTTTATCTCTGAATTCCATCTAGGTGTCTATCATGCATTGTCAGCCATTAGGAAAGCAGAGCAGGGTGCTGAATTCAAGTTCTCTCTTTGAAGTGAAATCATAGCAGGGCTATATGAGAGATAAACAATATGTTTCAGTTTTCAGAGAGATAGCTGTATTAGCCTGGGGCATCCTAAAGACTAGCAAATTTACTTCAGCATAAGCTTTCATGGGCTTATGTGGCTGGTAATACATGATGCGTTAGGGTGTAGTACATGAACAATTATGTAGATATAAGTTGGTTAGTCTTTAAGGCCTCACAACATTCTGGTTTTTATACAGTATGTTTCTGTGGCCAAGGCTCATTTTACTCTCCTTTGAAGGAAGTGAACAGGAGAGATTCTTCTGGCTTTCCAAAGGGGAAAGAAAATATGATTGTATTCTCATATTATAAACCTATATATAATCTTATAATCCTATTATAATATAATATGAATGCAGATATGTTCTCATCGTGTACCTTTTGCAGCTGGGTGCTATCAGTTACTGGAACTTTACCTTCCACCAATACCTATCTGATGGATAAAAATCTTTGTTTACAGAGCAATTCTATATGTATTCACTAAGCCACTGAATCTACTGGGACTTACTCTTCCATACATGAGTGTAGGATTTTAGCCTACCCACTAACCTCTGTACAAAGGATTTCCACATAACCAGTAAACTCAGTGAGACTCCTTTCTATGTAGTCATGTGTGATGTTAATGTGGTCTCAAATCTAATCATACATGCAGAATTTTGACATCCTAAGTATTGTTAGTAGTGGGGGCTATGTAATGAATACACTAAGCAAAGTACAAAATTGTTTCTTCTTGTAGGGAAGGTGATATTATAACCAGCTGTTTATGAAATCATTAAAGTACATCTTGGAGATGAAGTCATACCTTGGAGAATATTTAAACAAACACACACATGTTGTTCTAAATCCAGTTGTTTGTTCAATCAGTGTAGACCCCTTATAGTCAATGGGAATTTGGTAAGTCAGCACTTAGATAAGTTTTATTAATTCAGTGGAATAGCTCAAGCTGAACTAACAATTGGCTTTAGGTCTTTACTTACTACACTGCATGGAGAAAGTTGCTGCAATTGATACAACAGCCTCAGTCTGTGTGCAGAACCACACCATATGCCACTAACAGAGCCAGCCAGAACATCTCAAGCTAACGCACATGGTCATCCATGGCTGGCTGGAAGAAGATAACTGGAGGAAAACACAACCCATGTGCAGATGTTAATAAATGTCAGCTTAGTTTCCAAAGTCTTTGTTTCCACCTTTAGGTTACAAACCACAAGTAATAACAGTTGGGAAAAGCATGGATAGTTGAGGATATTAAACAGTCATTTAACAACCCTGATGGGCACAGTCTGTTCCAGTGAGACTAGGACAGTAATCAAAACTAGGGAATTAGATTAAGCCGGGGCAGCAAAGGAACACCAGACAGCAGTGCTGGAAGGCGTCTGACTCTTTCTGCACAGAGATACAGGCGTGGAAGTGATAACGGTGGCCACGGAGCAAGCTTAGATACAGGAGGCGGGGTGGCCGGTGGCTCCGTGTCAGTGCTATGGACAATCTGTTCCAGGTCTTATCATGAGTACTAAAGAGCTATCTATTATGCTGAAAGTTATCCCCGAAATACGTGCAGCACCCTGGACAGCTCCCTGAAAACCGGGAACAGATTGACAACCCCGCTGCCAGTCAACGGGCAGGCTCGGGGTGCGTGGACGGGGCGGGGGGGGGTGCCTGGCGTTCACTCACCAATGTAGAAGTTGGTGGCCGTCCGCATTTGGCGGTGCTTGCTGATGACATAGATGACCAGCGAGTTCCCCACCAGCCCGAGCAGCATGATGAGGGCGTAAAAGACGGGCACAAGCCAGGCGTCGGTCAGAAACGGGGGCGACGTCTCCTCTTGGCCGCCACCGCCGCTGCCATTCAGGACCCAGGGCGGCCGCCCAGCCGGGAGCGCGTCCGAGCCGGGTCTGGCGCTGCCCGGGTCACTCGGCCAGGGCACGGTGGGCTGCTCGGGCCAGGCTTCTGTAGGAGAAGGCACAGCATCCATTCTTGGAGGTGACACGAAGTAATTCGCCGAGGCTTTGGGGAGCGGGCAGAGCTCGCCGCTGGACTGTCCCTGCTTCCCTCGAAGCCCCGACGGGGCTGGGAAAAACTCCGCGCCCGCTCGAAGACTCGCGAGCGAAAGAGGCGGAAAAGGGGCCACCAACACTCGCCCCGGCCCCCCGCTGCCGCCTCACCCCCGGGATGGTCACTCTGTCCTTGTCCAAGGCGAGGGCGTGAGAGGCAGCGTCCTGGCAGAAAAGGAGCTCGCGGCCAATTTTAGAGGAAACGCGCGCTCGCCTCCCTTCTCCCTCGCCCTTCGGTCGTGGGCACCGCGCCCGCGCCACGGCTCAGCAGGCCGCTTCCGCGGGAGTCCTGGTCCCGTTCGGGCGGCAAGTTTCGCCCTTCGCGCGACCGCGGCGGCGGCGGGAGCTCCCGCGCAGAGATCGAGGAGCTGCTCGCTGGACGGGAGGAGCGGGGCGCTCGCACCAGCGTGGCTTTCTCGGAGTAGAGCCCCCCTTCCTCCGGTTGGAAGCTTCTCCCTCTCGCCCGCCCCCCCGGTTTCTCGGGACCCCCTCCCCGCGCCAGAGCAGAGCCCCCTCCGCACCTGGCCCCCCGGGCGCTGCTCACCGCTCTCGCCCGCCCCTCGTCCCGCCGCCTCTCCCTCCTGGTCTGACTGCAGTGAGGGCAACTGACGGGATACTCGGCCAAGTCCTTCTTTTTCTCCCGCCGTGGGGGTGCTGGCGGTGCCTCAGCCGCCGTGATATTAGCAGCAGCAGAAGCAGCAACGCCGCCGCGGCTGCCCCCAGGGACTTCGCCCAGAGCGGTGGCCAAGCTGGGCGGGCAGGGCGAGAGGCTCCGCTAGGCGCCAAACCGAACTCAATGAAGAGGAGGGGCGGAAGAAAGGGCAGTCCGGATTGGCTCCGGAGGATGCTGCCGGCAACTGGGCGGGGGTCGGGGGGTCGGTGATGCTCAGCCCAAGAAGAACGAAAAGAGGGCAAGCAGGTCCACGGTCTTCGCCATGAGTCTCTAGGGTGTTCACACGTGACATTTACACGTTTTACTACCGCCCGCAAGCTTATTTAGATCTTTGTGATCGTCTCTCTCTTCTGCCTAGTCCACCTCTCACGTGATATGCGTGTTCCCATTGCTTGCCCACTTATTTAGATGCTTGGAAGAATCTTACCTGTGTTTGGCTGCAAACCAGTTCCTGCCAGTTCTGATAGGACTGCAGCTTTTCCAACCCCAAATATGAACAAGAAGGGGAGTAGGGTACCTCTGGCGGAGGGCAGGAGGAGATGATGATGATGATGATGATGATGGTGATGATGATGATGATGATGATGATGATGATGATGATGATGATGGCGATGGCTTGAAAACTGATGCTTTGTGCACTTGCTCACTCCAGCCAGGAATAAGTTTCATGGCAGCCACGGCATTTAAAGATACTAGGAAAGCACCTGTGGACAGGAAGAATCAGAATTACCTTGACAAGTTGTAATGTGAGGATGCTAGAGAATGTCTGTGCAAATCTGATAAGAGGTGCCAAGGAGAAGAACTTTAAAGTGAAAGGACCTGTTTGCATGCCCACCACGACTCTGCAAATCAATACAAGGAAAACACCATGTGGTGAAGGTTCCAAAACCTGGGATCATTTCCAGATGCATATTCACAAGCGTCTCACTGATTTGCATGGTCCTTCTATCAGTATTGAGCCTGGTGTAGAAGGTGAAGTTACTATTGCTGATGCTTAAATGACTCTCATCTGCTTCAGTAAAAACTGAGAACAACTTTTTTTAAAAAAAAGAAAACTGATGCAGAATTTGTTAAAGGTTTCACAGACAATGTTGTAGTGAACCCATGGTTTTCAGGGTCTTCTGTTCCAGAACTGGGTGTAATTCTAGGCCTCTGCAAGAGGGATGAACAGCCATGCATTACTGCCAGACCATAAGCTTTATTGGTGGTAAATGATGCAACCAATGGTACACAGCCAAGAAGCATTTCAGTGCCATTGATGGTAGAACTAGACCCACAAACGAATTATACTCAGATTGCCCTAAGGCCAGCAATCAAATTCCCCATTGCTGGATATATAGGGAGTCTGGGGGACTTTTTTATTAGCATAGACTGTGTCTTGCCACCACCCCTCATACTTCCTTGTTTCCTTTCAATTTAGCTGATTTCACCGCAGTAATTGGAAGGGAAAGGGATTGTCCCAACAGTGTTATTAGCTGGTGTAATCCAAAAACATCTTCACATTGCTTAGATCTGAGCAGTTATAGAATCACAGAGTTGGAAGGGGCCCTATCTCCAGCTAGAGTATCTCCAGTAGGTAGCTCTCCAGCCTCTTTTTGAAGACATGCAGAGGAAAACCCACCATCTGTCTCAGCAATTGGTTCCATCGCCAAACTGCTCTCACCATCAAGAAGTTCCTTCTAATGTTCAATCAAAATCTACCATCCTGTACCTGAAAACCATTTGACATAGTTGTACCTTCTGAAGCAACAGAGAACAAGCCTGCATCTTCCTGTTTGTGGCAGCCCTTGAGATATTTAAAGAGATCAAATATGTCACCCCTTCGTCTTCTCTTCACCAAGGTGAACATGCCCAGCTCCTCCTATGTTTTGCTCTCCATACCTCTTATCATCCTTATTTCTCTTCTCCGAATTCACTTCAACTTATCTATAGAGGTATTCTTCTTAAAATGAGGCACCCAGAACTGAACTTAGTACTCCAGATGACATCTGACCAGTGCAGAATATAATGGGACTATTACTTCCCTCGACTTGGAAACTGTGTTTCTATTAATGCAGGCTAAGATAGCATTTACCTTCTTTGCAGCAGCATCACACTGCTGGCTCATGTTCAATTTATGGTCCACAATAATCCCAAGGTCCTTTTCACATGTAGTACTGCTGAGCCAAGTATCCCTTATCCTATACCTGTGTGTTTGTCTTCTACGGCATAAATGTAGCATTTTAAATTTGTCTCTGTTAAATTTCATTTTATTGAGTGGCCAGGGGCGACAGCCTCCTCGCAAAGAAAACACAACAGCCTTCAATTGGAGAAAGAAAGGCCACAACTTTATTGGCTACAAGGATGAACAAGGTTGGCGTAAGCATGGGCATGGATCCGGGCATCGATCAACCCGCTTGTTAACCGATGAACCCAACTGTCCAGCCCATAACCGGATAGCACGTTGCCGACCATGATCCTACTGCCACCAGGGAGTGCCCACTGCGTGCCCACCTGAGCTGGGCAGCTCACCACACCCTCGACCCCAACGGGGACCTGACTGTCCCCTAGCATGTTGCAAAGGTACCCACTATCCCAGATCCACCGACCATGTGGCCACCAAAAAGGCAGGCAGGCCACCCTGCCTGCCTTCCACCAACCCTATCTCTGCCACCAATAAAGCCAGGATACCAATGACCTCCCCTGCCACAATGGGGATGGGAGTGCCTGTCCACATTCACTGCCCAGCTGTCTCCTGTCTGCAGCGCGTGGGCCCAACGAGCCCCAGTTCAGGTCAGATGTAGCCCGCATATGCTCCTGATTTCCACCTCCCAATCCTCTTTATGACCATGGTGGGGAGACCACAGGCGGCCACGTCTGTGGCCACTCCAATGCGGAAGGAATTGCTCCCAAACTCAGAGGATGGGAGCCCTGCACGACGTAGAGCCACCCGCAGAACTGCAACGAACTGAAACCTGGACAGCAAGGAGCAATCCTGGTGAATGAGCAGGGCCTGGTGTCAGCAGGCCGCTTCTTGAGGAACATCCGTATCACCCAGACAGGGCAAAGGGCCTCCCCGTGTAGAGGGTGCAGGTAGATGAGGGCACCCTTGGCTTGCTGGTCCGACTTGGACCGCCTGACCCGTAATATCACCTCGTCTCCCATAAAGGAGATGTCATCCACCCACAACACCCTGTCGGATGTGTCCCTTCTGGATCCAGCCACCAGTTCCCCAGTGTGCAAGGCCCTGAAGAAGGCTACCACAGAGGCCGTCTTGAATAGTCTGGCCTTGAACTGCAAAAGACAGATGGCTGGAAGTTGCTGGGTTACCCTCTTTAGTAGATGGAAGGACAAAGGCCTCCTGCCATCCTTCACCTGTGGCTGCATCCGCCTCCAAACCTCGACTGTCTTCCTAACGATGAAGCCAGCACACGGGTCAGGAAGTCTGTTGGCCTTGCTGAAGAAGGAAATCCCCGCCAACTGGACTATCACAGAGCATGGTGCCATGCCGCTATCCTTCAGATGAGCCAGGAAATGCAGCACCTGTATCTCAGGAACCAGCCATTCATCAGCGTAGCTTGCCAAGGCCCGGAAGCTCTGAAACCTATGAAATGCCCTGAGGTAGGCCCTGTGCATTGCCGGAGCTATGGAATGCATAACTCCTTGAATTATGGAGTGTTCCCAAGCTGCCACAGATCCTCCGGGAACAGCTCTGGCATGGGATCTGCTGCTGGCAACAGCATTCGAAACCTGTCCTGGAAGCGAGACAGAGAGTCTACAATCCCGTTATCTAAGCCTGGAACATAACGAGCTGAGAAGGATATGTTAGCAGCTTAACACTCTAGTACAAAATGTCTGACCAGACCCATGACCTGGCTAGACTTGGAAGACTGCCTGTTGATGACTGCCACCACCGCCTTGTTGCCACACCAGAAACAAACTCTCTTGTTGCAAAAACAGTCTGCCCAAATGCAAACAGCAACCAGGATAGGGAAAAATTCCAAGAAGGTAAGATCCCTGAGTATCCCTTCCTGCTCGCAGTGGGATGGCCACTTTGCGGTACACCAATGGCCCTGAAAATAGACCCCAAAACCCAAGCTCCCTGCTGCATCAGACTGGACCTGAAGCCCAGCACCCGGCTCCATAGCCTCCTGCCACACTGATACGCCATTAAAGTTGTCTAAAAGCTAAGCCGCACCTTCAGGTCCTCCTTAATGCCCTGCGTGATGTGAATGCGGTGATGAGGGGCCCAGACCCCCGCCGTAATCCTAGCTAAGCGCGCACAAAAAGCCCTACCTGGTGCCACCACCTTGCACATGAAGTTGAGGTGCCCCAGCAAGGATTGCACGTCCTTGAGGGTGGCCTTCTTGCAACCCACCATCCTGCCTAACTGCTGCCGCAGGGCCTGGAGCTTGTCCTGGGACAAACAGGATCCCCCCCCCAGCGGTGTCGAGCAGAATACCAAGGTAAACCAGTGAAGTGGTAGGCCCTTCAGTCTTCTCCTGTGCCAATGGGATGCCCAGTTCAGCTGCTACTGCCTGAAACATACCCAACAGCCTGGTGCAATCATCCCCACAAGCCCTACCTATCATTAGGAAATCATCGAGGTAGTGAGTAATGAAGGGGGACCTGGACGTGGAACGGACTACCCAATCGATAAATATGCTGAAAGCCTCGAAGGCTGCAGAGCTGACTGAGCATCCCATTGGCATGGCTTAGTCGTAATACCATGCGCCAGCAAAATTGAATCCCAGTAAGCACTGGTCCTCCGGATGAACCGGGAGGAGCCGAAAGGCCAACTGGAACTCACACTTTGCCAGAAGAACCCCGGGACCGCATGCCCTGATCAGCCGGACTGCTTGATCAAAAGAAGCATACTGCACCGAAGAGAACTCTGGCAGAATGGCATCGTTGACCGACGCCCCTTTTGGGTAGGACAAGTGGTGGATGAGTCGAAACTCACCAGGTGCCTTCTTGGGGACCACTCCTGGGGGGAGACCCTGAGGTTGGGAAAAGGGGGTTCGGGAAAGGGCCGAGCTAACCTCCCAGCCCAGCACTCCTTCTCAATTTTGGCTGCGACCACATGCGGGAGCTCCCGGGCCGACTTAAGGTTGCCGGTATCAAACGCTAAGAGTGGACCAGATGCTGGGATCCTGAAGCCATGGGAGAAGCCCTCTCGTAGGAACTTGGCAGCCTACCGGTTGGGGTACACGTCCAGTAGTGGAAGGAGCACCACGATACGCACAGGGGTGTGGCCCATGGATCCCCTACTGCTTAGGGGGTCTGGAGCCCCCAGCATTGCCCCTATCTCGCTTGCCCCCAGAAGGCAAGGGAGTACGGCCAGGCCGGGGACCTGGCTGGCCTCTCCCGGCCAGGGGCAAGAGGACCTGGGGTGTGGTCCAAGGCAGGATTTGCAGAGGTGGTCATACCTGCAGCAAACCCTGTTGCACTTCCCTTGATTGAATTCCCAACAGACCAGCTTTCAGGCATCCTTTTTCCTGGACCAACAAAAAAGCTTGGGGCCCTCAGCTCTGCCTTTGATGTGAGGACCTACAATGACCAACCAGAGTTTGTCATTGATAAGGTCCCACTGAGCATGTTCGTTCTGGAAGGCCCTTTTTCTGAAGGCAGCATCGTATTCGATAGCGGTAGAGTCGCCTGCGAGAGTGCGCGCCTTCAGGACATTTCCCAGGTGACTGATGAAGTGCCAACCTTGGACAGGATAAACTGCCCAGACCACCCCCATAAAAACCGTGTAGCCCACCAGCCAGTTGTCAAAAGACCTCTCAACCAAGGCCAAGTTGTCCTCCCTACTGCAATGTCTGTGAGACTTGGGAGTGCGTCCTTCCTCGCACTCTGGCTTAAGAAGCAAGAAGACATCAACAAAATAACTATCAAGGATGCGCTCCCTGGTCTTTTTGCTCAAATGGATCCCCGGGGGTCCTCGTGGTCCCCAAAAGTGGCCTGAGCCGGCAACCCCCCCGCTGTCCTGAGCCTGCCCATGCAGAACTGGGGCCGAGGGGGCCAGCCCCGTCCTTTTGACACCTGCGAATGCCCACCCAGGAAGCCCAGGACAGAGGCCGCGGCATTCCAGTAATCTTTGGGATGAGCTGCTCCCCTTCCTGATTTACCCCGGGATATCACACTGTCAGCGTCGCTCTTGCTGCGCCTCCTGTGTCTTTTGTTCTTGCCCTTACGGCTTCTACGCCTGCTGAGGCTTGCCGCGCTGGCATCCAAACTGGTAGCACTGTCTGTGCTGCTGCTGGGAGAAGAAGAAGATCACCTCCTCCTAACCCTGGGGCCACCCTCCTGTTGCTGCTGGGGAGGCTCAGATACCGGCTCCATGAGATCTACCGCCGGTCTGGTTTCCAGTCACTCCATTTTTTCAGCCAGCTTCTCCAGAGACTGGGCGATGCCTTCCAGGACTGAATTGCCAGGAGACAAGGCTGGCTGGAGAGAAGGGGCCCTCCCTGCACTGCAGGTTGCCTTGTGGCTGCCCACAGACACCAACTCAACCCAGGATGTCCGGGCACGGCCTGCCTGGCCCCAGGTTCTAGGGAGGGAAGTTGGGTTTGGTGCAGCAGCTTTTTTGGGGAGCATAGCGCCAGCAGGGAAAAAGGCAGTGTTACCACAGTTTCTAGCCCGAGCTTGTAGTATATTAGATATCATTTGATATCAATAATTTGGCGTTCTCTACCCATTCCTCTCCACGTGCTTGCGAGGCCCCCGGACAAGCACGCATACAGGCACGGCCGATAATAGCCGAAACATTCCAAACAAATCCAGGCAAGCCAGAAATAGCCAGACTGCTGCTTTAGGAGACCTCAAGGCAAGTACCTTTTAAGATCACATTATGTATGCACGCTGTTTACAAAAGATCCCTTGCCCCGAGCAGGCAGCTTGATGAGCGGACTATACAACTCTCAAGCACTCCGCGTTTGCATACTGGCTACGGTATTGACAACGCTGTCATAATTCAATCATCTAAAGTACTGACCTTTCGGAGGCTTTGTCTCCAGCCCGAAACTCATTGTTATCCCCAAGAACAGACTAGCCTGCAGCCACATTTTCCCCTATAAGAACCTCTGACTTTGAGCGTCTTGTTGGATCGCTCTTGGCTTCCATCCCACCTTGCTGTTGCTTCATCCAGTGAGCCTTCCCCTCAACTCCTCGTGCTGAGAATCCTTACTTCCACGGACTTCGTCTTCAGACTACCCGAGCTTCAGGACAGGTGTAGTACTTCCCATACAAAACCTCCTCCTAAAATCCCTCTATCCAACTCGTACCTTTATTTCAATAGTTCTTCATGTGAGTGTGTTGCATACACGTGTTTGACTGTACATCAATACAGTCTTCTAAACAACTATTATTATTTACTTCTGTTTGCTCATTGACTCGGCCTGACCCCGTAGACATTGGGTTCAAGATCTCGCTACGTTGCCCTGCCTCTCACATTGCTAACTAGTGCTCTAAGCTAATTCCCATTCCCCATTATTTTGAGCACATTGAGGTGTCCCTCTCGCGACCCCCAGAAATCAGGGTAACAGCAGCCCAACAAGGGGAGACTGGAGGCGAGAGGCCTGCAGCCCCAGATCCAGAAAGGTGGCCCAGGAAGGGCCGTAGCGTGATTTCAGCAAAACAGACCTGGCCCTGCCGACCACGTGGTGCGCCTCGCCTCTCTGCCTCCCAGCTGCTGCCCCCGCTGCCACCTCTCAGCTGCCGCTGCTTAATCCTTATTTGGTTGTCGTCATCGCCACTGCTTCTGCGTTGTTCCCATAGCTCATCGCCGCCGCCGCCGCCGCCAAACACCAACTACTGATAGTCTGGAGACCCACCAGGTAAGTACCCTGTGAATGGACCTGAGTGAAGCCAGGATGCCCTCACACAGGCCCGCTCTCCCAGCCAATAAGCTCAAAGCAGGCCACTTTGAACTCATTGACCATTGGAGCAAACGTTCATGCACACGCAATTGCACATGCGCGAACATGGCTGCCACCATCTCCGGGCATCCTGGGAGGAACGCCGAAGTGGAAGACGCCGCGCCCCAGCCCTCAAAGGAACCAAACAGTGAGTTGTTCGTTGCTATTATTTTCAGTCCAGTTTTCAGTTTATCAAGGCCCTTTTGAATTCTGTTTCTATCTTCCAACAGGTTAGCTACCCCTCTCAATTTTATATTTGTATTCACAAATTCGATAATGATTTCATCCCCACCCATAATCTTTTATGGCTATTAAGAGTATCTGATTTCTCATGCTTTTGAAAATTCAAATAAAGTACTTTATTTAATTTTGACTGGAGTCCTCTCTACAGCTAGTACTGGTATACATAGATGAAAAAATCCTGCTTTGACCCTCCTCTTGCAGGCCTCCTTTCAGCTGTAATTCCCTCAGATTCTAAGGAGATGCTGGCATTGCAGTTGGACCCCAACATCCCCCCCCTTTTAGAGTAACATTATCTCTGGCCCTTTTCACATGTGGGGGGGGAACGGTGTAGAGCAACCTCTCACTGAGGTCATCTACACCGTAGAGTGGACTGGCATGGACTACTTTTCGTAGTTTCACACCAGAATCCACTCAGGAGCGGCCGGAACTAGCCGGGCTGCGTGTTTTTTAAAAACCTCTTTTTAGAGGTTTTTAAAAAGCACGGAGCGCGCAGCCCCGTGCCGCTCCGTCGCCCGGCTCTAAAGTGGATCTGCAGGCGCGCGCAAGTGCGTGCCTGCAGATCTGCCAAGGGCGGGCTTCCGGCTGGCGAGCTTTTCCGGTTGATGGAGAGCCTCCACCAACCGGAAGCTGCCATCTGCAATGCCGGAGGAGTGTGGAGCAGTGAGCTCGCGCTGCTCCACGCGGCGACGGACTTACCCCGCTGGAGGTAAGCTCCGTTTTTGGGCGTTTTCGCCCGTTTCCCCCCTGACATGTGAAAAGGGCCTCTGAGAGATCTTCTGCCAGTGCCCCCCCACACACACACACACACTATTTTTGCTGCCCTGTAGCTATTTGGCACATTTAGTGTGGCTTCTCAGCAAAATGTGTGTGATATGGAAAACCCTACGAGCAACAGTGGTACCAGCCTCATAGCCTCTTGCCTCACATCAGCACACAATCCCACCACCATGGAAAGGCAGTGCCACGGCAGGTTTCATAATCTACCATTGGGAAACTATGAAATTTCATCTTAATTTCTATCATATATGAGAAAAGTAAGAGACTTATCATGGCTGGTTTGTAAGTGTTCAAAATACTCCCTATGGCACAAACGTTTCTGACATTTATTGGTAATCTAAAGGTCAACCTGTGATCTGGTAAGCAGTCAGGTCACATCCTCATTTCAAGTTACTGACAACCAAATATCACCTTGTGATTCAGTTATTTATGACATTTACTGCTACCTCTCCATAAACACTATGTCTTGAAAAACATTGATGGTGGAGACACAGGAAGGAGTGTTCTACAGAGCTCTAGCAGTTTTCTCTATTAATGATGCTTTACAAGGTTTCCTAAACGTCTATTTTGTCTAGTTAATTTGGCTTGATAATATCTGTTGCTCTGTGAAACTGTTAGGAAATTGCTAAAAGTATATTTAACAAACAGAATCACTTATCTTGCTCTTGTCTTTATTGGAAGCGTTTCAAGTTTTGCCATCCACCAGCTTCTTGTGTAGCTATCAGCTCTGTTGGTATCTGAACAACATAACTGTTCTTGGGAAGTGAGAGCAATTTAGAAACTTAGGAGAAGCAAAAGATATACTAGAAGAGCAGAAGATCAGAAAGAACAAAATAAGCAAGCCAAACCAAATGTTACTATCAACTCAATTGAATGTATGGTGTTCTGAATAACTAAAGGGACAGTTGCTCCTTGCTTTAACTCCTAACTGCCTAATGACTATTACTACTAAGTCCAACATTAAGAGAATTAGAAACCAACCTACTTTTCTTCTATAACCTTTTGACAAAATCTTGAAGATATACTTTAGACAAACATCTTTGGAATAAGAAAAGTAGGCACCACTGGGAAGTAGCAAACAAAGCAAATTTATGAACACAATATATAGAAGAAGAGCTGAGGTATAAGAGGACAGGCCTTCCACTGTGAACTGTGATGATTCTTACCAGATAAGGTCATAAAAAATTGGGCTTGTCACCTAATTTTTAGGGATCCTCTTCCCAATAAAAAGAACCAAACAAAACAATGGAACAAACAAAACACTCGAGCCAAGCAAAAATTTCTACACATCTTTCTCCAGTGATAAACAGCCCAGGATCTGAATTGCCCCCTGATATGGTGTTAGATTGGACTTTAGATCATAGACAAATCTTGTTTGACCCATATAATGTGAGTGATATAAATGTAGCAGATGAAATTCCTCTGGCTATGAATAATGACAATGATATAACTTCAGAAGATCAGAGAAATGAAATCATTTTGGAATCTCTGAATGAAAGTGCTAGTATACCAGTGAGCACTACATCTTACAGTAGAACAAATTGGGACAGGAAGATGTCCAAGACCCTAGCAGATCTGGAGAAATATGCCAATGACATGAATGAGGATATTCAGTCAGACTTATCTTGCTGAACGTAACGGTTTGCTCACATCACTGAAGCTCTAGTAAGGCTGGAATCCAAAGGTGAGATAAAGACATAAATTCCCAAGGATCATTATATTCTCTTAACTGAAGAAAGAAGTCTAAGGAATCTAACAGGAACATATCCAACCAGAAATGAAGGCCCCTACAAAAGACAATTAATATGACAAAGAAGAGCAAGAACATCAAAAGGCCAGTGAAAGAGGGCAAGTCAATGTGGACTCATGAAAGGATGAATGTCCAAAAATTGTATAATCTGCTGAAGAAGAACCCAAAAACATCAAAGAACCAAAAGAAACCTACCAAACTACAGAAAAACCAATGAAACAGCAATGAGTCCTGAACCAAAGAACCTAAATACCTGGACTGGCAATTATACTGACTCCCAGCAGCCTTTATATATTTGTAGCAGCAGTGGAGAACTGGACAAACAAGATCCCTGGAAAAAACCTCTTAGGAAAAGTTTACATCATAATAAAAAGAAAGCCTTTCAATTTGAGTTCTTCCAACCATTAATTTCCTAGCGTAATATAGAAAACAAGACCTGGAGTCTAACCTTAGTTAAACAAAAACTGGTTATTAGTAATTACCCAGAACCCTGGGGAATATTATCTCAATTTGAGACAAAGAAACATCTTTTGCACATTCTAGAAGGGGTAGCAAATGAGATTTTTACACCGGCAGAAACTGAGCACGTAAAGTGTCTGTTTTTATAACTACACTCCAGCTCAAGCTGTCATAACTTTTTTGAGTGTTCAACCAAAAATGTGTATTTCTTAAGGGCAAACTTTTAAATAGGAGTATCATTGTCTCCCATTTCTTTGAAAATAACACATCTCCAATCCTGCTAATTAAATATTCCTCCTTCATGAGATAAATCATAGTGAGCCAACTAACCTTATTGACCTAGCAGAGCTTGGGATGTGTACAGCTCAGACTTCTCAAGAGAAACAAACAATGATAGACCTTCCTGTTAAGATACTCTCATCTAATGAGTTCAAAGAATCAATCACTGATGATGAGAAGTCACTTTTGAAAACATTACAACCCTTGCAGACATTGACACAAATTGAGATTATAAATAGGTTAACTCTTCTGAGAGATACTTTACTCAGTCTTCAAGGTAGCAGAAAAATAGGAAAGGTAAAATCTACTGATCTGGAGTCAAATCCTATAATACCTGAGAAGGAGAATGATAGAAAAATGGACTGGTTTCCCCAGGACCAAACAATCATGCATCATATTGATGACCCAGTTGTAGTAAATTATAGTAGAGATCTATTAGTACTTCCTGTAAAAATTATACAGGTATAACCAGCAACTCTGCAACTGAAAAACAGTTATTGAGATTGGGGCATCTTCTGAATAATGGCTCTAAATTCTGTGATGGAAACAAAATTCTGACACAGAAATAATAGATTGACAATCAGAGAATAGGATGGAGATTTCCAAATCCACTAAAATATTTTATTCTTACTGTCCATCCCCTTACTTCCCAAAATACAAATCCATCTCTGTCAGAAAAATCTCAGGTAAACTCTAGGATAAACTGTATATCTTGGAACACAGCTGGATGGAACACTAAATCTGAAGATGTTGAGCTTACTAACTTTTTACAAGACAATATAATATCCCTTCAAGAGATATGGCACTCAGCAAATCTAGACTTTAATGGTTATGTCACTATGATCCTTCTTGCTGTAGTACCAAAAGGCAAAAGGAGATCTAAAGCAGGACTGGCTGTTCTGATTTCTACTTTTCTCAAAGCCCATAGCAAATGTTTACTGTACAGCAGAAGGGTGGCCATGGCCTCTTTAACTGACCTCAGTTTTACATCCTTATTGTTGGTCAATGTATATGTCCCTCCAATGGCCACAAAGGAGGAAATCAATCAGGACTGGGAGATCTTAGAATATTACATAGTTAATATAGAGACACAATTCCCTAAAGCACATTTAGTTGTAATGGGAAGTTTTAATGCCAGAACTGGTCTCAATAATGACACACTCTTTTTATCTTGTGACTGGCATCTCAGTGAACTGGTGGATTATGTATTTATCTATCTATAAATATGATTCAAGACTAAAACATAGTCAATTGTACTACTGCCTGTCATGTATTTGATTGTAACAGACATTCTAAAGATGCTAAGATTAATTATGCCAGCATATGTTTTGCTCAGATGCAGGATGTCTTGCCTTTAAAATAAGAAATGGGGACCCATGATTCATAACACATGATGAACATATGGGAAGTTGTTATTTTATATGACTGCTGTGGGAAAGATAGTTATTTTTATACAGTTTTGAACCATTTGGTGGTTCTTGTACACAGAATGCTAACTTGAATACCACCTTTCTAGATTTCAGATTGGCTTTTGAGTCAATATCCAGAAATAGACTCTGGGCCAAACTCCTTACTTCCTCAATTGATAAAAGATTGCTTTGGCTAATTACGAATTTATATAGAAATACTACGATACAAGTGAGACCTGGATTACAAGGTAATCTCACTAAAACTACCCTACTGAAAGGGGTGTGCATCAAGGATGCATTCTAGTGCTCATGCTATTTAACTTATATCTGAATAATCTTGCTGCACACATTTCATCAGAAGCCCTCCATCCCCCAAAACTGGTCTCAGTCAACATCCCCCTACTATTGTATACAGATGATGTGGTCCTCCTTTCCTTCAACAAAGTTGGATTGAAATGACTGATAAGATCTTTTTTGAACTACTGTTATGAAATTCAGTTAAACATTAATTATAATAAATCCAAAATTATTATCTTTCCTAAAAATCGATCCATGACAAACTGGGTAACAGAGGGCAAGAACATAGAGCAAGTTAAATGTTTTAAGTATTTAGGCATTGCCTTCCAAGCATTTGGAGCTCAGAAACTACATCAGACTGTGGTTATTCAGTCTGCAATTAATAGCAGTAAAGTAATAATCTGCTTTTTCTATACTAAAGGAGGTCAATTTATACCTGCTGCATGAAGGGTATATCAGGCTAATTGTTGTTTGGCATACCATTGTGAATTTGGGGTTTCTCTTCACTACTGGAATGTGTTTTATCAACTTTTCTTAAGAAATTGTTTGGAGTACCAAACTGTGTTCCATCAGTAGCACTATTTATGGAAGATGATTGCTCATCACTAGAGTGTACTGCATGGAGATAGGCACTAGGGTATTAGTTAAGACTCCTTTTTGCAGATCCACGGTTTGGTTATATCAGCCTTATACAGAGAGACACAAATAAAAGGAAATTGTCCAAAGCGGTTAACGAAAAATTTCAGAGACTTGGCTTCTTAGCTTCCTTCTTACACTTAATTTGTCCACAGCAAAGTCAATCCTTGCACAGTGAATTAGAGATATTGATGTTCAATACACCTTATCCGCTCCACATACTACTTGCTCTGCTATTAATCTAGGTTTGTCATTTAATCTGAATGTGGGTGCAACTATTTAGAAAACTTAACTATCCCAAAATATCGCGGCATGTTTAGCAAAGCTGGATTTAATGTAATTCCATTTGCTATATTAGACAGTCAGTTCTAACAAACTGAACATGTGTGCCCTTGCAGAGCAGGATTGGTAGAATCCCTATCACACGTTCTTTTCACATGTATTTCTTATAAGGATGACAGGGCAAGGCAACATAAGCTTCAGGGAAAACCTCTGGATTCGTACTTGAGGTACCTGCTAAGAGAGAATGAAAAAACGGTAACAGAAGAGGTTGCAAAGTTCATCTTCTCTGCTATCAAAATTCGTATGGCTATATTACAAATGACAATATGACTGGGAGTAGATAAGGACCAACAGTGTAAGATCTCCAAATAAGAGTCTTTGGAGGAGGGGAAGAATAAATGTAAGACATTATGTTTTGATATCAAAATGATACTAATCATTTTAATATAATTTATTCTACTATATATAAAAGTCAAAGTTTGTGAGTGATCTCATCTGTCTGTCTGCTTCAGGCAGGTAAAGACCTCCTACAATTGGCTGTGTGAGGCGAGAAGACCTCATATGATTGGCTGGCTGTGAAGATTCTATGGAATCCTGGGGTTGGCAGTTCAGGGAGGGGCCTTTAGAACACTCAGCTGGAGAGCCCTTGGGCTTCAGGCCGGTTGCTATTGAGACAAGGCTCAGCAGCAAGAAGAAGGGCAGTATTCCCTCATAAACCAAACCTCTGTTATGTTAACCACTCTGAATACAGACTGGATTGGGGAATATGGGGATAAATTACAAGTACTAGAATAGGCCAGTTGCTATGGAGATGAGGCCTAACAGCAAGGAGGAGGACAATGTATTTCCTCAGGAACCCAACCTATGTATGTTAACAACTCTGAAAACAAATTGGATTGGAGACCATGGGGAAAAGTTACAGATACTGGACAAGGCAGTTTGGGGAATTACTGGCACAGGATATCAAATCTGTGTATTTCAACCACATCTAATTCCTAAGGTACCATAAGGTATTTCTAACAAGTGTTACCTATAAGAAAATAAAATCTCGGGCAATGCTGGGTAAATACACTAGTATAATTATAATTTTAATACATTTTAATAACTATATACTGTTTATTTGTATATTTACAGTGTAAGCTCATTATATATTTATAGTTTAGTATCCTTGTGATCTATTTTTTTATTGCCTCATGGTCTTTTAACTGTAATAAAAGCATTGGATTGGATTGGCTATGTCTTGAAATAAATGATATTTATATTTACTTCCATTTCTGCCATGACAGAGCGGAAAAGATCCCAAAAGGTGAAAAAATGGGTTAATAAAACTGGAAGTGATACTGAAATCATAGTTGAGCCCCATGCTCAGTGCAGGATGCAGCTACCACATCCATGGTTGGTGGCTATTTAGTCTCTGCTTAAACCATCCAGCAAAAGAGAAATTTCTTCTTCCCAAAGCAGTCTGGTCCACTGCTGAACATTGATAGGTCAGTTGTTTCTTTGCAATTTCCACCCATTGGTTTTAGTCCTATCCTTCATAGGTAGAGCTGTGAATGCAGAAAAGAATGAAATTATTACTTCTTGTGAGTAAGACACTGTTCTTCTGTCAATACAGCTCAAGACTGTATTAGCCTTTTAAGCAGCTTTATCACAGTGCTGGCTCATTCAGTTTGTGATCCACTATGAACCCATGTTCTGCTTGTGTCTGATTTCTTTTTCATGTAAATCAAGACTTTATTGATGAATATTGTTCGTTTCAATCCAGCATTCCAGCCTTATTCAGATCTTGTTTCATCTTGATCCTGTTTTTTGTGCTATTGGATATCCCTCCTAGCTTTGAATCATCTGTAGATTTGATCAGACAAAACCTCTGAATCCTCATTCAGTCATTTGTAAAAAAAAAAAAAAGTCCTTAACAACACTAAGCTTAGAACAGGTTGTCCACTCGAGACTTCCATCCAGAAGGATGCTAAGCCATTAATTAGCTTTTGTTGAATATGCTGTAAAGTCCAACCAACACTTTACCATCTAGTCAAATGAGATATCTTGGGAAACTTCTTCAAAGGCCTTGACAAAATCATGATATGCTATATTGACAGAATTCCCATTATTTTCAATCTACTGAGAGAGATACGGGGGTGTGTGTGTGTATGTGACAATTGTCCCTTAACAATTGTCCCTTAAAAGTCCCTTGCGGGCTTTTTTCTTGTGGGATTGTCAGGTGTCCCCTAATTATAAGAGATTTTATTTTTTTAAAAGATGGAAAGCTTTGCTTATAGATTATATAAGCTTATATAATATATTATACTATATATTAATATAAGCGCTCTCTCTCTCTCTCTCTCTCTCTCTCTCTCTATATATATATATATATAATGATAATGATATAATATATATATATAGATAATGATATTTTATATATATATATATATATATATATATATATATAAAAATAATGATAATGATAATGATAATGAAAATGATATAATATAAATAATATAATATAATATAATATATATATTATATAAGCTCATATATTATATAAACTTATATAAGCTTTGCTTATAAATTAGGGATAGGCCAACCGAATCCTCGAATCCTTGAATTCTTGAATCTTCGAATCCTTGAATCCTGGGTGAGGGTTCGACATTCCCAAATCCTAATTCCTGTGTCAAAATAGGCAAACCGAATCTTTTGACTCCGCCAACTAAATAGATTGTTGGAGACCAGCACGCCTGAAAACCTGGGAGACCAGGATGGCTGAAAACTTGGGAGACCATACATACAAGGGAAAATAGTAAGTAGATGAGGTTTTCCCTTGGAGTAATAATGGCCTTTGCTAACAATTTCACAAATTACATCGGGGGTTGTATTCTAAGATATTTAAATTGAACATTTCATATCTCAATTCAGTACTTGACTGGAAGCTACAGGTTTGAGATTTCAAGGACAGCTGAAACATTCCTTTGCATAGCTCCCTTGCAAACCTCTTTCAGACACAGTTCTGGGGTTTGGAGTTTTAGAAGATGTCACAACCCTGTCTGCCAAAGTGTGCTGGTGCATCATCAAACTACAAACTCCAGGATGCCATAAGGAGCTATGCAAAGAAAATCCAGTTTTGATCTGGATTATCTCTGTACTCTAGTATGTGGCCCTGTTTACATAGGCAGGAAAATGTGGGATTAATCCACATTTTCCTGCCTGTGTAGAAAGGGCCTTCATGTCATTTTCAATCTGGGGAGATCCTGAGGCAAAACTATGACAATTGTCTCAGCCAGATTTCTTCAGAGGGAGGTTTGCGTTTGCCTAGGCTTTTGTTAAGGCTGCGAGAGTGTGTCTTGCCCAAGATTATCCTTCTTTCCCTTGCTTTTTAAACTCTTTTTTAAAAGAGGATTCAAAAGATTCGAGATTTGTGATATTCGTGGATTCCCAGAACTTTCCAGGGATTCAGATCCAGATTCAGATTCGGAAAATTCTGGATTTGTCCCATCCCTATTATAGATATTTCACAAAGTATTTAAAAATATTTTGGGATGTGGGGCCTTCATAAAGACAAAAATGGGTGCATCATGTAATTGATGAATTTGGACAATATGTTAAATTTACAGAGAAACGCATGGCTAAATTAACTGAAACCAATGCTTCCATTTGGTACTTAGAACATGAGTTTGTTAATGTTGCTTCCTGATTGATAACCCTGCATGTTATGAATTTTGACTATTGTTTATTGCTGTTTTAAAAACCTGGGAACACAAACAGAGAGAGAGAGAGGGAGAGAGACAGAGAGAGACAGAAAGAGAGAGAGAGAAGGCTAGTCTATCTATGAGACTACCAATGACTACTTGTAATTATGTGTATGTAGTTCTTTCACTACTAGAGTATGCTTCAGAACATCAGCAGTTAGAGAACATTGGCCTTATGCCATGGCTGCCCCAAGACACTCTGCCCTGAGACACATTCAGAGAAACATTCAGAAGTTGACTGGCCTGTCAGTTGACTATTGTCAATGGAATAGCATCCTCTACCACATCCTGAGAGCAGCAGGCTAGTTTATGATATCAGAAGTGTGCATGTGGTGCACATATCTATATGTGTCACGGTCAAAGACCTGGGCGGTGAGCCACCCCAGAGAAAAGAGTGTGAGAGCCAGCAAAGTCCAGCCAGGAGGAGACAAGCAAGCACTTTTCCCAAGGGAGTTCGTTTACCAGAGCATCAAGCGAAAGCCGTAGTCAGAGTTCCAAAAGCCAAGGGTCAAGAGTCCAGAAATCAATTCAAGGTAGCAGGAACCGGGTGCTGGGAGCAAGGAATGGGCAAGAGGAGGGCTTGAAAGAAGTTTGCCACAAGCTTCTTGAACTTAATCAAGGAAGCCTCCCTTTGCTCAGCTCTCTTGAATCTCCGCCTTGTTTGTGGGCTGATTGGCACAGGCTCTAAACCATCTTTAGAATCGGATCCTGTTGCCCTAAAGGAGCAGGCAGAGGAACGTCCGCGCCTGCTTGGTCCATGGCAGCAGGGGGAGCTCTTGAGCTGCAGGACTCATCTCCAGCCAGAGCCACAGAGACCAACAGCTGCTGCTCGTCATCTCCACCCTGGGCAACAGGGACCAACAGCTGCTGCTCGTATCAGCAGCTCTGACAAGGGCTTCAATTATCATAATATGTTCCAACAGCACACAGCTCTATCCTCCTCCAGGGAACCCAGAAAGAACAGCCAAGGGACTGCACCTGCTGCCTAAAATGGCTGCCTCTGTCTCAGTCCCAGCAGCACAGCTGATAATTCAAACAAAACAAAGCCCCAGCTCATCACTTACTTTTATTCAGCAAGCACAAGGTTAAAAATAAAGTCCAACAGAATTCAAAGGCAAGCAAGTCCAGAGTTAGGCACAGAGTTCAGCTAGGCAAACAGAGGTCAGATAAGCTCTGACAACTCCTGGAGTGGAAGGGCGACAGCTATATAAGTCAGCCACCTAATGCAGCTGTTGCCTAGGTAATTGTTGCCAGTTATATATTCTCTGGGATCAGCATAGGCTCTCTCTTTGTTGTTTGTGCTCAGCAAAGGCAAGTACTGGTAAGTTATCTTCTGTGTCTGAAGGGGCTGGAGCTGTCACTGTTCTGTTTGTGGCACCGTAACCTCCTTCTGTACAGCAGATCCCGGCATGTCCCCTGTTTCAGACTCTGCATCAGATTCCATGTTCTGGAAGCAGGATATGGCTAATGGGAGGGCCAGCCCTGCTTCATTCCAACTAGTGGGCTTGCCATAGGGCAACTAGTTTGCTCTGATCTTGTGGGCTCTTCTTAATTTCTTATGAACTTTCATCTGGCAAAACATTTCTTTAAAGCATTTCCATGCTCTTGTTATTTCATAACACTAAAAGAATATTCTGTTGTCTTTATGGATAATACATTCCAAATATAAAACAATTTTGATCGTAAATATTATTTGATTTTGGTCTGCTCTTATTCCACCTCCATCTCTGTGCACACATAATTAACCCTCTCAGCTTTTACTCATCCTTCCATCCTCCTCATGTGCTCTGCTCCAACACTAGTTAAGCTTCATGACTGCCAAAGCAACTGGCCATTAGTAGAGAAGGACACTAGTCTTCCACTAAAATCATTTCTCCAAACGTCTTTCTGTGTCAAATTCACAGGCAGCGTTATATTTGAGATAGAGCAAATTGTGACTAATTGCTCAGAGCCCTGTTCACCAGTAGACCCTATGCTGAATATGCAGAGGTACTCATGTCCAATTCCTGGAATTCCCTGTTTCAAAGGATCTCATAAAGCAAGAGATGAGGGGAAACTCTTCTTCCCCAGACCATGGAGAGCTACAGCCAGTCAAAGCAACACACAGGTAGGTGAAGAAATGAAGAGCTTGGGAAACTTTACTTTTATGAAAGACTGCTTCTAGAATCCCCCAACCAGCTCTGAAAGATACGTGTGTATTTTCTTGATCATTTTCTTGCTGGCTGGCTGGCAAGATATCTCCACTGGGTCATCCAATGAAGCTTAATGATGAAAAATTCAGAAATGATGGGGATACTGTGATGAAAGTAGCTCTTCATATTACTCATAAACAATTGCATTTGCTACCACAAGATATAGTGATAGCCATGTTACCCCAAAATGTAGGTGCCACAAGGTCCACCCTACAATGCCAAATACCTCCTTGAAAAAGTGGGGAATTAATCAGCTCAAAATCAGGAAGCTGCGAGAGGGGGGCAACTTAGCAAGATCTTTTCTACCAGTGTTTACGGGCACACGCAGGAAAAGAACCAGCCAAAGATTCAAAAGTAAGCAAAAAAATGTGTTTGATTGAGGGGGATTCACTCATGTATGCACACAAGATACACACAATCACACATTCACACAAGCTAACTGAAAGAGAAAGGGAGGAAAAATCATAGAGAGGCTGAGGAATTTGGGGGGATTTATAATTACCAGTCCAGAAGAGTAGTGAAGAGCAGAAATGTATTTTGGCTTAGGTAGAACCTAAGCACAGTTCTAATTCAGGAGCCAGACAGACAGAGTGATGGATAGACCTTCAAGAGACTGCACTGAGCATCCTGAAATCAGGGGTATTTGTACCCTGAAAATGGCTTGCGGCTGTGAAGGTTCCAGATGCAAGACAAAGGGAACCTGTTGTGGACAATGGGTCTTTCGCCTGTTGATGGGCTTAGTGCTTTGATTCACAAAGACATGATGGGTGTTGTAATAGCTGTCTATTGTGGGTGCTGTGAGGGAAGAGGAAGGAATCCAGATGTACAAGGGATGGATATCTGTCAATCAGTGTCCTGGTGGGCTCTTCACAGTTGGATTCCCTGGAAATTCCAGCTTCTATTTAAGCCTATTATCCACAGGAATGGTGTGTATTTGCCTGACAAATGACTCAGTCTTACTTGGAGGAAATCTCGAGTTGACCTATCTTTCTCACATTTACAGTCAAATTCTTTCCTTCGCTCAGTTTGACCTCTCTGTCACCTCTCAGGCTTGAATTTGATATCAGAGCCAATAAAATGTGTTGCCAATTACATATGATGCCAATTAGGTATGGTGCCCATCCAAACCATACTGATATTGGGGACCCCCGAAGCGGGGCCTTACAGCCACCTGCTTGGGTGGCTTTAAATAGGTGGATTTGACAAATTCATGAAGAATTTCATGAAGAACATCAGTATTAACTAATTCTAGTGGATAGCTATTACTTCCAGTATCAGGGAACGCGATACTTCTCTGAATACAGTTGTTAGTTGGGGAACATGAGTGGGAGGCTAATGTTGTCCTCATATTCTGTGCTCCCCATAGACTTCTGATTGGCCCTTGTGTAAACAGAATGTTGAACTAGATGGGTCTTTGCTTGGGTCCATCAGGAATCTCCCCAGGTTCACCATCCCCGGTGCTTTTTGATAATGAAGTATCTAACAGCCTTTCCACACCACCCTGTTATAGTGCTACTATTCCACTTTCAACATCCTGTGGAATTCTGGGATTTGTAGTTTACTGAGCCAAAGAGCTCTGGCTAAGACCTCTAAATGCCCCTTCCTAAACTACACATCTCAGGATTCCCTAGGATGTTGAAAGTGGAAAATAGTACTATAACAGTATAGTGCAGAAAGGTCCTGAGATTCACATGCACCTGTTTGCTCTCAGATTACATCCAACAACCCAATATGAAGGGAGGGGAGCACAGTCTTTTTTATGGCCAGTGAATAAATGACAAATGATATCTCTATGCTAGAATCACTGCAGACCTGCTCTTCAAAAATGATACTCAATACCTATCACAAACTTTAGCATTACCTATTACATTTGCTGCTCCACTTATTTTAAGAACTGGTGGCTCAACCTCTCCCCAAAAGAACTTGTTTTGTGCTTTTTTTTTTAAAAGAAAAAATGGTTTTGTCGTTCACTGCTCACTTCTCAGGCATCTGCTTTCTCAGGCCTCTTAATTAAGTAATGGAAGAGCATTACTCTTTCCCCATATCTCCAGTTTTATGAATGGGGAATGAATTTATAACCACCCAGTAATTGTTTCCTGGAAGAAGTATCTCTTCTCTCATTAACACTTCTGAAGGGCACAAATGGCTGGACTTCCTGATATAAAAATGTCCAAGTGTTCTTTTATTCACTTTTCATCATAAGCCAATTTATCAGAAAACTGAGTGTCTCATCTCTTTTGAGGTCTGGTCGATATCATCTCCATCTTCACTTGCTAATAGGCACTGCATTCTCCTCGTCCCCATGATCTATTTGGAAGAGCTTTTCATAGGTCCCTTAGTAGCAATACCACGCTGACGCGCTCTAGCATAAGGACCCCAATGAGAGAGGTGCCATAGATAGAAAAATACTCAGTGAGAAAAAGCCATGCTTACAATGAAACATGAAGATGGATAAGAGGGTGTTTGTGTGGGGAAGAGGAGGGGAAAGAACACAATTGAAGTGGGCAGAGAGAAAATGCTATTGTCCCCTTCCTACTACCCATTCTCTTTCTCTCTTTCTAAAGTATCTTTATATTTCTTCTCTTACCCTCTTCTCCACAAAATTAATTGACCTCCACAGTTTCTAAGTACAAGATGACAATCAAAGCTACTTTCATTGTTTAGTGCTCCATTAATTACGACTAATAGATTGGTCCCTTCCTGTCTGTTTTCAGATGTTAAGCACCATTTCAAGTGAGGGTAGGCAACAGGTAGCCTGTGGGACCCACATTGCTCCCGCTCACCAATTATTGAGCAGGTCTGACAAAAGCATTTCGTTTTTAGAATAATGTGTTATATAATAAGAGAGCCAGCATGGCTGGAATCTGACCCAGGAGACCAAGGTTCAATTCGTAGCTTGGCCATGGAAATCCACTGTGTGACCCTGGGCATACCACACTGTCTCAATCCCAGAAAACCCCATGATAGGTTCACCTTCGTGTCGCATAGGTCGGAAATGACCTGAAGGCACACAATAACAATTATATAATATTATATTTATTGTTAATCATGCTGTGCATAATACCCAAAATATTGTACCTATTGATTCGAGTTTTTCCTTTTATTTCAGGTTTTTCTAAACTCATCATATAAACCCTAGAGCTTCGCAGCTTGAAACAGCAGTTGTGTGTGTTCTTCCTCACCAGCAGCTATTGTCCTCTTGTTGCCTGATCACACCTTCTTGATCATGCTCTGATGTTGCTCGGCCACACATATCTCAGTTTTCATCTGTGAAATGTTGACATGATGATCTATCAACATGAGGAGGAGGAGGAGGAGGAGGATCCTGCTCTTCCTTGTCATCAGGGTGACATACATGACTTACCTCCCTTTATCAGTATGAGCCCAAGAGATTTTACCACTTGAGATAAAGAACAAGATAACCTCTCTTCCTGTCCCAAGTACAAAAGCTGATTGGACTGGCAGCTGAATCTTTCTTCAGCCCTAGTGACAGAACAATACCCTCCACCTCATCTGAGCTCAGGCAAGCTTAGGGCAGGCTGCCTGGTATGTTGCCCTCTCCTGGCTGCTGCCTTTCACTGTGTGCCAGCTGAGGCAACCAGCACTGCAGTCTGCCTAATGATAGGGCTGGCCCTGCTTTTCCTTCTCAAAATGACCCTCTGGGACAGATTAGGCCAAGAGATAATGACTGACTGGTTTATCCAGTAAACTTAGTGGAAAGTTGTGAGAATTTGAACCTAAGTCTTCCTGTGAGGGTTAGCCCAAAACCATTTGCCGCCCAAGAGAAGGACAAGTTTGTGTCTTCCTTCCATGCACAGAAGTTGATCCATTTGACAGCCAAAATGTAGGGCCCTTCCACACTACATTTTATAGCACTATTATTCCACTTTCAACATCCTGTGGAATTCTGGGGTTTGTAGTTTCCTGAGGCCAAAGAGCTCTCTGGCTGAGAATTCTAAAGGCTCCTCCCTAAACTGCAGATCCAAGGATCCCATAGGAAAGCCCCCTAATTAAACACTGGGGAAAGGGAAATATCCTCCACCACATTGGAAGACAGCTGACTAGCTAAAGGGCACAAGCAGATCATGTGGAACACAGAGGCCTGTTCCCCAACTTCTCCCACCCCTCCAAACTTCACTGGGGAATCAGAATCCTAGCCAGCTGCCTCATTCTGTTTAATGAGATAGTTGACCTTCCCCACTGACACTGTTCAGCACACTTAATGACCACAGCAAAATAAAACACTACATGTCCAACCTCTCTGTTTGTCTGATGCCAGCTTCTCTAGAGAATAAATGAACTCTCAGACCTGAAATATATGGACCATTCTTCTTGCTGATCATCTCAGTTTAACCTTTTTTACCATTGGTGTGCTGTCTCTGCATGTTTGATATACAGCACCTGCTGATCACACTTCGCATAGTAGTATCTGTTACAATACTGTTCCTCTCACATCCTGGAGTGAAACACTCAACAAGCTGACCTTTGCCAAAGGGCTTGGGCAAATGAATTCTCACTCTGCCTAGGAGCAAAGTGCTCCCATCTCTTATTGTGGTGTCTAATGATATGACATTGTGGAAGTTCCTCACAAGAGGATGAAGAATAATAATAAGAGGTCAATAGTATAGGTTTTTGAGATACTTCCATGGTTACAGCTTAAAGGTCATTGATACTTATGAAGAACAAACAGTCCAAACTAAGAAGATCTGGTAAGTTTTTTTTCCCCCCTAATCAGTACAGCTCTGCTGGTAGAAAGGATAAATCGTATATATGTATGTATGTATGTTATGTGTTTGTTTACATGGAACCTGTGATGTGCAAAACCATTTACAGATTAGGAATCTTGAAATATGCCATCTAATTTGACTTTGAAAAGTCAACAATACAAGGCAGGGAAGTGGAAGCATGGCAAGTTTTTTTTTCCAATTACATGTAGTTAAGGCCAGAGGAGACAAGACAATGCCTTTGGCCCTTGCATGTATCATTTTTGAATGAATAAATAAATAAATAGCCAGCAGAGTGGAAGGGAGAATGTGAGGAAACTGGATTAAGACTATAGTATAGGTTTGGTCTTTGTCTTGTTTAGTGTGAAATGCCTCAGGAAATGAAATTTCCCAAAAGAAAAGTAGAACACCACTGGAAAGATCTGGCTTTATTTCTACTGATGCTGAAGGTTTTCACACAGAGCATTCAAAAATATGCCCATGTCCATGCTGCCTGGAGGATTCTGGGACATTTATCCAAAAAAAATTTTTTTTTGAAGTTTTGTACTGTTCATGTTGCTACTTCAGGATTTTACTATTTGATTACTTCCTGATTCTGTTACTCTGTTAGCAGGTGACTGTTATGCTAAATCACCTATAATGCTCAGATCACCATTAGTGCTCTGTGAAGTACACCCACAATGATCATCACCAGTTGAGGGAAAGGAACACTTCCTTTCTTTCTTAATGTTATTTTTATTACACATTTGTAACACATTTTTAATATTAAAGATGAAAAGATCAACATAAGAAACATTTAATAAAATTCTTTCTTATGGCTTCATCACATCAGGCTCTTCTCACAGTGAAATAGTATTGTTCTAAAAATGCTATTGAATTGGAATAGGTCTCTTTTGTTTCAAACCTTCAGAACCATGCTAAGATTACAGCATTCATTTGTGCTGAAAGTGTATCACACACCACATTTGTGATTGCCCACCCATTACCTGGTCCAAGAAATTATCCCTGTCCCTTTTCCTAATTTGTCAGAGAAGTAGAGACAGACCGCATGTCCAAATATAAATGAAAATAGTCTTGTGTTTTAAAAGTCTTTTATTCTTGGAGGAAGGGGTGTTCCTGAATGGATAGACTAGAGTTCTAGCTTCAGACTTAACCAATCGCTGGCAGATGAAAGCCAGCAGTTACTGATCCATCTGTTTCATCAACGGTGGCCTTCATCTGCAAGTAATTAGTTATGTCTGGAGCTAGAAGAAAGCAAAAATTAATGAATTAATGAAATAAATGCTTTTTTAAACTGTAAGACTCTTTTCCACATATATTCTCAGACATGTGGGGAGGGCTGTTAGAGAGAGAGGGAGAGAGAAGGGGGGGGAGATAATGAAAGAGAGAGTGAGAGATATCAGGAACAGGGCTGGAAAAGAAGGTCAAGGGTCCATGAGCAAAATTTTGGCTTCCCTGATAAGCCCCAGTTGTGGGGGAGTGGTCCTTTGGCAATGTATTTTTTTTCCTATAGAGAAAAAAAAGTGTAAAAGTTTTTCAGTTACTTTGCCAGTTGAAAGGAAATCAAATTGAAATTTACACCCTTTCTCCTTTTTGTGTGATCACCGAAGGTGGAGTGACATCTCCCCACCCTCAGCACGCCCACTGAATACCCACTCACCAAACCCAAAATTGCCATAAAATTGCAATCGAACATTTGCACAGGAAATCATAGTGCAACAGATGCTGAAAAGGAGATCATGAATGGATTTTTTGTGTTAATAAAAAGAAACACTTTCCAAACAGTCTCCCATGGGAGAACAACAGAACCACAATGACGTAATGTGATAAATCTCATCCAAAGATGCTATTATCCAGCTGTGATTTACCTGCCTCACCTAATAAAGCCCTCAATTTAAGAGAAAAAGCAGAGTAATTATGCAGAAAATCTTCACAGACACCCACAAAGACAGCTTTACACTGGACACAGATTTCAGGAAGACTGTGAGGAGGAGAATATATCTCTTTCTGTGGTCCTACTCCAAATTCAACAGCCTTTTAGGGTCTGCCTTTTAAATCTGTGGTGCAAATACTAATCGAATTTTATCAAGGAAGTCATAGAATAAGTAACAGACCCAGCAAATACTATTTTTGGCTAACAGCCCATCTGAAGTCCTCTTGTGAGGTTTACAAAAGCACTCCAGTGAATGGCTGAGGTCTCATTCATGTCCCTGTGAAGATAGGACAATGTTCTAATAAGTCAAACAATTGTATCCCTATTTGTCAGGGATGCAGTCCAAGAGAACAGCATTTACTATAGTTAATGCCTAAGGGGCTGCTATTGATTAATTTATCTGAAGATTAATTATCAGTGATACAACTTCATGGGCATTCACAGTGGCAGGTTTTTACACAGTTTTTTTTTCTTTTAATCATGAAGTCTAACAGAAGAAATATGACAACCCGTTTTGCAAGTGCAATTTTCACAGACTATTCTGCAGTAGTTTGAGGAAATGATGATAAGAAGAAACCATTCACATTTAGTGACTCAGCATCTGTATTATATACTGGTTTCAGGACTCCCAATACAAGGCCGGCCTGACATCCCTACCTATGTTACGGTGCATGGTAGCAATTTAATTTGGCATAGGAGACAGAAATTCCCCCAAGCACCTCTTTCCATCCCTGGCAGTAAAATAACAAATAAAATAATGAACAATCTGTTGTATTTTCATGACGTTCAGAACTCTGCTGCCTGAGTCAGCTGCCTCATTTTTCCACCTGGTAGGGCTGGCTGTGTAGCGGCACAGTGCAATGAAAGCAAGTCATCTTATTCTATAGCATTGTGCTTTGAAGGAGCCTACTGTTTAGCAAACTGAGGTAGCCAAGTCAAGGAACAAATATTGTGAGGTTGTAGCTGCCCTCATCCCAAGCAACGGAAAGAAAGCCAGTGAAGCAATGCCTTCCTCAAGAAAGTCCACCTGACCCCAAGTTCAATTTCCTTCTGTTTTCTTTTCAAAATAGAACTGTTTGGAAAGTTTCAGGGGTGGTGCGTGCGTGTATATACCACCCCAAAGTTTTCCAAACAATTCTCTCTATGTATACTTCTCCACCGTTTTCCTCTGCTGAACTTTGCTGTTGACTATTTTAACTTCTGTTGTTTGTTTTACATGGCTTTCTGTTAGCATTTTATTTATTAGATGTTCTTTGGTAATGCATTTTAACAGTATTGGTATTTTTTTTTATTAGCAACTTTGAGTTTTTAAAAAAGCTAACATGAGGTGTAAGATGCTGTGAAATAAACCAACAAATCATGCCTCCTCTGTCTCTGAAATCATCATCTTACAAAAATCCATGCACATATGCAGCATTCCACTTTTACATATATTTGTTGTGAAAAGGGAATGAGAGTCCTGTGCACATTCCATCATAGGGAACAATGCTCATGTGCCTTCTTTCCCATCTGCTCATCTCACAATTCAACCCACATTTATGGATTTATGGCATACCCATTATGCTCAAGGATCAGCATGAACTCTACCCAACTGCCATCCATACTGGGAAATAGTTTATATATTATACAAAAGCAGAAGGGTTGCAGTTATTGGAAGCAAAGCATTTGGGACTTCAGGTACAGACAATATGCACTGTGCTCCCTCATATTTTAAGAAAATATCTGCTTGCAGCTTTCAGGAAGGATCCTTTCCTCCTCCTACTGGAGATTTCTGGTATTCTCCCATCCAAGAACTAACTGAGCCCAACTTGTCTTAGCTTCTGAAGTCAGTTGAGAGTGAATGTGCTCATATGATGGTAGAAAGCTGGTATTTCAGGGAACAGACTAGGCTACAATCCTGCCCCTGATGTGTTAGTTTTACATTGTTGTGGTGGTGTGACTTCAAGTTTTTTTCTGACATGTGGCGACCCTTAGGAGGACCCATCACAGGGTTTTCTAAGGCTGAGAATGTGTGATGCACCCAAGGTCACCCACTGGGTTTCTGTGGCCAAGTGAGGAATCAAACCTTGGTCTCCAGAGTCATAGTTCAGCATTCAAACCACTACCTAACTCTTGAGTTTCCTAGTTTTATGTACCCAATGAGATTTTGATACAAGGAAATATTCATATATGCCAGGAGTGGGAAACAATTCTGAATGTTGTTGGACAGCAACTCCCATAAACCCCGGGCAGCATAGCAATGGACCATTAAAACTCCAGTTCAATAACATCCAGACATCTATATAGTCGCCATCCCTGACATACGCAACACCTTACTTACTATTGGAATTTCTTCTAGGAATCAATGCTATGTGATTTATTCCATCTGAATGTATAGATTTGCCCTGACCCATTTCCTGGGTAATTTGAAAACGTCTAAACAAGCAGAAGCTACACCTTGCATATGGAAAGTTGCAATACATAAAAAGTTCAAGATGTAAGGAAGCAGGTCTTCCACCATATGCAAAACAATTTTAGTCTTAAACCTTCAAGTCTCCAAGCTATTTGGTAAATGTGAGCTAAATTGCAAGCTGTTTGTCACACAGACAGTTCAACAAGCTGGAACATGTCCAGGGGAGGGCTACAAACATTAGGAGGAGCCTGGAGATCTAATGCTGTGAATAAAGGCTGAAGGAGAGGATATGTTTAGACCAGTGATTCCCAACCCGGGCGGGGTGGCTGGACTGACACCTTGCCTTTCCTTCTGTGGGTGTGGGGATGTCTCCTCAGAGCTCACAGAAGCTTTCTGATGGGGCTTTCTTCCCCCTCATGGCATGGCAGTGGAAGGGGGTGTAATTTATGGAAAGGGCTGCAAAAGGGTATGGAAGCAAAAAATGGTTAGGAAGCACAGTTTAGACTGAAGAAGAGACAATTCAGAGGTAATAGGGCAGCCATCTTGAATATTTGCAGAGCAGTCACAAGGATGGTAGATCAGTTTTGTTTTCTGTAGCTTTGCAAGGCAAGAACCAAACCAGTGGGTTTCAATTTAAAGACAAGAAATTCAAATTAAACATCTGAAAGAACTTTGACAGTGGAGCAGATCGCACTGGAAATGGTGAACATGTCTATGTTAGACTATTTCTGCACTAGACTGTTATAGTGGTATTATTCCACTTTCAACATCCTATAGAATCCTGGAGTTTGCAGTTTAGGGAAGGGCCTCAAGGCCCAGGATTCCATAGGATGTTGAAAGTGGAATAATAACACTATAACAGTCTAGTGCAGAAATGGCCTTGGAAAGCAAAGGCTTTTAAGGTAATCCACTGGAGAGTATTTGAAGTGGATTTCCTGTACTGGCAAACAATTCAAGACCAAGACGTACGGAGGCAGGTCGTCTATGAACAATACAACTGCTCCTGTATTGGCAAACAACACAGGTGCAGTTGGTGAACATGAACTTTTGGATCCCTTGCATTGCTATAATTCTATGGTTTTTATGTTGAACTTTAAAATTACCCATCCAGCTAACATAAACAGAAAACGCTTGACTGGTGTGAGAACTTGGCCTAGATATGAACTAGAAGGCTGTTTCTGGGACCTCACAGATGTTTTGTAAAGCAGTTTGGATTCTGAAGTGAAAATTGTTAAGTATAATTCTCAACAGCATAAGCTATCTGTCTCCTAAGAGAACAGCAGACATCTGAGTCAGAACTAATCAGCAATAAACACATTGCCAACCTAGCAGATTAGATAATTAGAAAATCAGCAGTCTTAACTCTAGGCAGGTTGGCAAACAACATATCAGCTGTTATAACTGCCCCTCTAGAAAGACTTGACTAGACACCTCTAATATGTTAGAGAGAATTCACAAGAAGCCTTTGCAACCTCCAGCAGGCACAATATTTTGCCTTCTCTGGATGACCCATCAAAAGAAGTGGCAGAATATCTGTCAAATCATGTTAAAGATAACAAAAAATGTTTTGCTTTTTTAAAAGTTGCCAACCAAATATCTCTGGCTATTACATATAATTTTTCCTTAAGACCTCTAAGCTCATACATCTCCCATCCTCTCCTCTCCTCTCCTCTTGTACTTAGGGACAAGTAGTGTAAGAATCCTAGTAATGAACGGCTGCACGAGATGAAATATCTTTGGAGGAATGAGAAAAATGCCGAGGGGGAGGCAAAGAGCTGAATCTCTTCCTACTACTCCACCACCCAGAAGTCCACAAGGCAAAGCTATCTATCAGTTTTATTTATTTAAAGCTATCTCACATTTCAAAATCCAAGAGAATCCCAGACTGGCTTAAAAAAATAAGCAGCATTACAATCTCTGGCCACACAGTTACAATGTGAATGTAAGACACAACACACAAGGAATAAAAGATAGGGGGGAAAGGAGGGAAGAAGCGCAGTCTAGGGCACAGTTTTATGATGATCAGCTGGGTGGAACAGTTCAAGCAATTTGCTAGAAGGCCTGCTGCTAGGTGAACTGTTGAGGGTGGAGTGAAGACAGCTGGGGCTCATTCACACTACAGAATTATAGCGTTGCTATTCCACTTTTAACTGCCATTGTTGCATCGTACGGAATCCTGAGATTGTTTGTTTAGCGAGGGGACTTCAGAATTCTCAGCCAGAATGCTCCTGTGCCTCATCAAACTACCAGTCCCAGGACACCATAGTATGGAGACATGGCAGTTGAAGCAGAATAACACTGCTATACAGTAATTCTGTAGTGTGAATGGGCTCCTAATCACTCAGGATGGGTGACAGTATAGCCCTGTTTGCTGTTTGCCCTGCAGCCTGCTGGAATAGCAGATATATACCATTGTGTACCATGTTTTTGAGAGCCAAGCGCAGGAGGCCTTCACGCAGGCAGGCATTGTGGGAGGAACAGAAGAGAGTGCTTTCCATTTTAGACAGAAGCTACAAGACACAGTATATGCTCAGGCTGCTGATGAAAGGCAAAGGGGTAAAACAAAAAAGGGGCAGCACCAAGTGCAGTTCCAAGTGGCACCATGTTCAAGGAAGCCTGGAATGCAACTGAGGCCTTTTACACTTCTGGCCATGACAACATCCCGCAAGTTCCACAAAAACAGGAAACTTCAGAGCAACAGTAAGGAAAGTAGGGCTTGTGGGCCATGTGTGTTAAATGGAGCCCAATTTTTTTACCCTCTCAGGTTCTTCAGAAGACCCTAAAGATCTTTTTCTTTTTTTGGTCTGATTTGTGATACCAAAATGTGCCCCACACAAAATGTGATAGTTAAAGCCCTTTTGCCCCCTACTACTCCTCTCCGCAAAAGCAGGCAAAAATCCATTAATTTTCCAGCCAAAAATTAATGTTTTTATGTTACTGTTACACTGCAACACTGCAGCTCAGATGAGTGAAGAGGAGTGAAGAAATGGCCCCTGCCTCTTTCTTTGTTGCCTGCCCTGGCTTAAAGGGAGCTTCTTCTTGACCTAAATCCTAGCACTGCAGGAATTCCTGCTGGGCATACTATTGGCACTGGCCCTCCAGCTGCTCAGGTTACAGGACTCCTGCTGGAATGCAAGCTATCCCGGTGCTAAAGCCAGGCTCAGCAGCTGCCACTGCCGCCTTGGGCACAGAAGTCCAAGGCTTGGGGTGACGGGCCAGCTGAGGGGTGGGGCTTGGCTCAGCCAGTGTTTCTTCTAATTGCCACTGCTTGATTCCTGTCTCATGGCAAGCAGTCGGGGCCTACACTGCTACCTCAAAGAGAAAAGATATTCCCAAGCCTATTCAGTTACCTTTTATTAAGTAATCAAGGCTGGGTAGCAATAGCTTTATTGGGCCACTAAAATATCATTCAAAGATGAGCTTTCATGTCTTTCAGAAATCTTCATTAGGCTGAACATCAAAGAGCTGGGGACTGGGGGCAGAAGGAGGTGGGAATGGTATAATAAATAAATAAATAAAAACAGGCCAGGTGTTCAAGCTATAGGGCCTGCAGTTAGACTCACATCTCAAAGTAGAGAGGGTAGGTTTGAAGAAGCAACTTGAGATGTGATGGTGTCAAGTTATAGCTGAAAGATAAATCCATGCGAGACCCCCCCCCCAAAAAAAATTACTGTTGGCCAATCTCTTTATTATGGCCAAGCAAAATTACAGAGGAGAGTGCAAGCTTTCAAGTTATCCAGAACTCTTTGTCAAGCTAAATAGTGAGAAAAGCAGAAAAGGAGGGAAGAAAGTGAAAAAATCCATTTAGGCTAGAAGTTATAATCATGAAGTCTACAATTTAGATCCAGTTTCAGAAGACTGAATAAATGATCAGTAGGGATTGTAAATATCGCATTACACCTAGCAATACATTTTGCAATAGTGAAAGAATGGCTGGTCCCCATTACCAGAAACATAAAAGCCAACTGCAACTCAAATCAGTCTTGGCTGAAGCAACAGGCTTCTGAGTAGCTGTAAAGCAGATGTAAATAGAAATATGATAGTCCTTGTATTGTATTAGCAATGAAAAAGATTAATTTTTAGTGGTGTCTAGATAAAAGAGTCCACTGAAGCTGTATGTGACAAAGGTTGAGATTTATAGGAACTGCTTAGTATTACTTGTCTGTTGCTGAACTCTGTGTGAAATTCAACTGAAGCAATGTAAGTAGATGTACATGATTGTACTGTGGCTGCAGTAAGTGCCTTGCCAAGCCTCTGCTCATTTTGCCTCAACAGAGCGGAGGGTAGCTGAAATACTGATAGCTGTGCAGTCCGTTACATAGATACACCTGCCACAGTTCGGCATTCCTTTATATATCTGCACGTGACATCCCCACTGACAATCAGCACTCCCATGCTCCATCCTGCTGCAAGACAGGACTTGAATGCCTAGTGAATACATCCCAGATCAACTTAGGAAAGGCAGTGGAGACTCTGGGGTCCATTTGAAGCTGACTGTTGCTAGAGTTTTTCTTATGAGAAGGTTCTTATAAATTCCTACATAATAAGAGATAGGAGCTTATCTTCATGCATGCAAGCCTAGAAAACACAATTACCAAGTCACATTATGGAATAAAATAGGCAAATGTCTCTGCTCACAGTTGACGTAGCCGTGCGTCAGCTGGTGAATGGAACAGAAGGTTGTGTGCCTGAGAGATAATGAATCCCTTGGCGCCATTTGGTTCCTATAGGAGACTGATCTATCATCCCCACTACTCTAATGGGCAAAAGCTGGGTTTTATTCTCAGGCAGTGAGCACTTCTTTATAAAAGTTTATCCCTTAGGATGATCTCCTGTGGCATTGTAGGGAAGGAACGGGACCAAAAAGAGAGAAAGAACACTGATGAAAACTAAAATCAAGATGGACAAATAATTGATGGATGGACAGGAAGGCCATCATTCAGCAGTAGAGTTTGTGTTTCATATTCTGAGCATCCCAGGTTCAACTGCTGACATTTTCAGGTGGGTCTAGCCTGAACCCCCTGGGGAGCTGCTTCCAGTCTTTATGGACTCAAAATGGGCTCTGTAATCCTATCATCCACTGTGAGCTACACCCTCTGCCCTTTGCACTGAAGTTGTAACTGAGTTACTAGCTTGATAGATGAAGGGAATGCTGTGGATGTAGCATATCTCGATTTCAGTAAGGCCTTTGACAAAGTTCCCCATGACATTCTTGCAAAGAAGCTAGTAAAATGCGGGCTGGACAGGGCTACTGTCAGGTGGATCTCTAACTGGTTGACTGACCGTTCCCAAAGGGTGCTCACCAATGGCTGCTTTTCATCCTGGAGAGAAGTGACTAGCGGGATGCCACAGGGTTCTGTCCTGGGCCCAGTGCTGTTCAATATTTTCATCAATGACTTGGATGAAGGAATAGAGGGCATGCTCATCGAATTTGCAGATGACACCAAATTGGGAGGGGTTGCTAATACGCCAGAGGACAGGATCAAAATTCAAAATGACCTGGATAGATTGGAGAGCTGGGCCAAGGCTAACAAAATGAAATTCAACAGAGAGAAGTGTAAGGTCCTACACTTAGGTAGAAAAAATGGAATGCAGAAATATAGGATGGGGGACATGTGGCTGAATGGCAGTACGTGTGAAAGGGATCTAGGAGTCCTAATAGACCACAAGCTGAACATGAGTCAGCAGTGTGATGCGGCAGCCAAGAAAGCCAATGCAATTCTCGGCTGCATCAATAGGAGTATGGTGTCTAGATCGAGGGAGGTACTGGTACCACTCTACTCTGCTTTGGTTAGACCTCATCTTGAATACTCTGTCCAGTTCTGGGCACCCCAATTCAAGAAGGACATGGTCAAGCTGGAGCAGGTCCAGAGGAGGGCAACCAAAATGGTGAAGGGCCTGGAAGCCATGCCCTATGAGGGTAGACTTAGAGAGCTGGGTATGTTTAGTCTGCAGAAGAGAAGGTTAAGAGGGGACATGATAGCCATATTTAAATATTTGAAGGGATGCCATGTAGAGGAGGGAGAGGGCTTGTTTTCTGCCGCTCCAGAGACCGGGACAAGGAGCAATGGATTCAAGCTGCAGGAAAGGAGATTCCACCTGAACCTCAGGAAGAACTTCCTGACAGTCAGGGCTGTCCGGCAGTGGAATAGGCTGCCTCGGAGTGTGGTGGAGTCTCCTTCTTTGGAAGTTTTTAAGCAGAGGCTGGATGGCCATCTGTCGGGAGTGCTTTGAGGGTGTTCCTGCATGGCAGGGGGTTGGACTGGATGGCCCGTGTGGTCTCTTCCAACTCTACATTTCTATGATTCTATGATTTCTATGATTCTATGAAAGTGTGAAAACCCAAATTTCAGTAAATCTATCTGTCACTATCACTAAGACACTGATTTCAGTAACAAGCCTTGCAAACAAGGGCAAGACCACAGATGTGGCTCACAGGCTGTATTTTGCCCACATCTGCCCTCAACATCAAGTGGGAGAAGGAATCTACTGGGATGTTATGCTAAGTGAATCATCATCTTATTCTCAACCCATATATATGTATAAATAAAGTTTGCATCACAAAAATGCTGTACGTTTCCAGAGATCTGTTTCTAAGGAAAATGAATCCTAAGTGCTTCCATCCTGTCAAAATTTTCACAATTTGAAAGTGAAGCCTACAACTGTATTAATATAGTCACTATTTGCAGGAACAGAAGTCAGCTCCTCTGTGCCTGTCTTAAAAATTGTTTTGAAAAAATTAATTACAGGTAGATCTGCAGCCACTGTCTGAATACCACAGCTGAGGCATACATACCTTCCTCTGACACTTATTTGAAACTGATCCATTCTCTTGTTCGGCTTCACACCACTCTTTGCCTGCATCTTTTGATTTGTCTCTCAAAACAGCTAGTTCATTTGCAGGTTCTTGCCCTACATCATTCTCAGTAAAGACAGATGCTAGGTGCTATCTTCTGGTAATTAAGTTCATATATTAATTCTGCATTTTGGGATGCACTATTACATAATATGTGTCCTGCAAATCAAAATTACTGACTAGTATCTTCAAGTTCTGTTTTAATAGAATTGGAACACTTCAAAAGATAAGGATATTAGGTTTTATAAATCTTGAAAATAAGCAAAACGGCAAAACACTATTTTTTAACTAACAATATTTGGTTTTAATTCCTTTTATGATTTTTAGTGAGCAATGTCGTAATAAAGAAAGCCACTACACAACAATAGCAGTAGAAAGTGAATGAACATGAGGTTTAAAAACAATAATGCATAAATAACTGATTCTTCCCTCTTCAATTATACTAATACATTTTACATTTGGTTTTGTTTCACTCATTTAATTTGGATGCTGTTTGAAAGATAATAGACTTATTTGTTTCCTCTGAAGACTAAAATGAACAAACCTAAATGATGTGGCAAATATGAAGATGAATAATTCCAAGTATTTTGTTTTGCTCATGTTCATTTGCAAATGCATAAGACTTTTAAAAATAAAAAGGTCATTGACTCTTGGGTGTTCAACCTACGTAAGATTTCCACCATCGTATATACCTTTGTTGACTCTGCAGCTTTGAGGAAAATATCACCCCACTCAAGTCAGAGCCACTCTTAAGTTCTGAGATTCTCCAATAACTGTTGAAGCCTGGAGTAGGGACATTAAGTGCAAGGTCTGGAGCAAAACTCAACCCTAATGGGGAATAATTTCCAAACAACTGCCACTCTTACTCCACCAAGTGACACAAAGGCCATTTCCAAACCGGGCTTCTGAAATGGTGCAGAGCGACCTCTCATGGAGGTCTTCTACACCCTAGAGTAGACTGGCGTGGACTACTTTTTGTAGTTCCACACCAGAATCCACTCAGGAGCCGCTGGAACTAGCCGCGCTGCGTTTTTTAAAAACCTCTTTTTCGAGGTTTTTAAAAAGCACGGAGCGCGCAACCCCGCACCGCTCCGTCGCCCGACTCCAAAGTGGATTTGCAGGCACGCGCAAGTGCTTGCCTGCAGATCTGCCGGGGGCGGGCTTCCAGCTGGCGAGCTTCTCCGGTTGGTGGAGAGCCTCCACCAACCGGAAGCCGCCATTTGGGACACCGGAGGACTGCGGAGCAGCGAGCTCGTGCTGCTCCACGTGGCGACGGACTTACCCGGTTTCAAGTAAGCTCCATTTTTGGGCGTTTTCACCCGTCCCCCCCCCCCCACATGTGAAAAGGGCCAAAGATGTCAGGGGCTGCAATCAGTCAGCATTATCACAGTTCACTCCACAGATACTTGACAAGACATGTCAGATAATACTGCTTAATTTGTGAGAGGAAAACAGAGTGTTTTCCTTCTACATCCCATGTTTAACATTTTTACCCATCAGAAAGAGCTATTTCAGATATTTTTTAAAAATGAGGTAGAATTCCAGGCTATACAATCTCTGAATGACTTTTTTTAATTATTCCATCTCTCCTCAATCAAGTGAAAAGCTCCCTTCTTTCAGAGAAGTAAATCATTAGGGAGTCTCTCTTATATACTAATAGCGTATCTATCCAGCATTGCCTGGGATTTTATTTTCTCATAGGTAATACTTGTTACAAAGATTTGAGTTCTTGTGTCTCTAATTTCCCAAACTGCCTTGTCCAGTGCCTGTAACTTTTCCTCATATTCCCCAATCCAATCTGTATTCAGAGTTATTAACATACAGAGGTTTGGTTCCTGAGGGAATAAACTGCCCTCCTCCTTGCTGCTAGGCCTCATCTCCATAGCAACCGGCCTGAGCTCTCTGGCTGAGAATTCTGAAGGCCCCTCCTTGAACTGCCAACTCCAGGATTCCATAGAATCTTCACAGTCAGCCAATCATATGAGGTCTTCTCCTCACACAGCCAATCATGAGGTCTTTGCCTACCTGACACAGACAAACTCACTCACAAACTTTGACTTTTATATAGTAGATAACTGGTATATTACAGGCAGGGATGAAAGACTGAAAATGTTACAGACAGTGTTCCCCACTGCAGTCTGGAGCAGTACAGTCCAGAATTCTATGACACTGGTATTCCATATTTTAAAAGTTGACAAAGTAGAATTGAGTCAATCTACAGTGCAAGGAGCATGCCACTGCAGTATCTGGAGGATGCTACCCCCTGTGTGTGTCTGCCTATCTCTTGAGATCTTCTAGAGAAGCCCTTCTCTCTGTCCTAGTGTCCCCAAAGGTATATTTGGTGGGAACACAAGAGAGGGCCTTCTTGGTGACTGCTCCTAGGCTCTGGAACTCCCTTTCTAGAGAAGTTAAACTGGTGCCTTTTTGCTGTTCTTCTGTGGGCAGGTGTTTTGTTTTGGCAGGCCTTTAAAGGCTGACTGCTCAGGGGGAAACTGCTCACATGCTGGGTTGTTTATATTTGTTGTTATTTTTTATTTGTTTTATCAGCTTTTAATTTTATTAATAATTTGATTATATTTTAAACTTTTGCATGATGTAAATATTTTAGCTGTATCTGTCTTAACTTTTGTAAGCTGCCCTGTGTCCCAGACTGGGAAAAAAATATTATTATTACCACCATTTTGCAGTGGCAGCAAGGACTACATTAGTTCAGCAACTAGTGGCCCCAGCTTCACATCGCTGGACAGCTGCTGCCACTTAAGCTGGATACACTGAAATGACTCAAACACTGAAAATTTAGAACTTTTTAGATGCATTTTTATTGAGTTTAGAAGCTGGAGCCCAGTAGCCAGCAGGAAGCGAGGGAGCCATCAACCAACAATAACCTTTCTGCAGCACCGAGCAGAAGTCCAGTCAATGTTGGCACACTGGCAGTGACAGACGGAATCACCACGGATATCCCAGGAACCACAGGCCATTCCACAGGCACATCCAGTGGCTATGTAACCTGTGGGTATAAAAGAGATGACAGAGGAACAGATATCCTAGCATCTGAATCATTGTGATGTGGTTGATGCCCACAACTCGCACAGTGGCAATTGAAATACTAACTTCCAGAAAGGATCTGTCAATTATCAAGGTAAGTAATCAACCAGACTCATGCAGTGTATCTTAGCCTGCATATTTATACCATTTATACAAAAACCAAGCAGACATCCATGGAAATGTGCATGTCTACAGAACGCATCCTCTTCTTACCCTCCTCCCCACACACCTCCCACAACTGTTGACTTCCTCACATCAGAGTTTGTCCCCCAACACAACAGAATGTCTCACCAGAAGGACAGGTAACATCAGCACCACGGGCTAACACACTTGTGCAAGTTAGTTGGGCCTTTGCCAAAGCTTCAGACACTGTTAAGGTGAGACAAGGATTTATTATTAATCATATGCTGTTCTTGCTCCAAAAAGACGTAGATGCTTTCTTTATGCCACCATACAACAGACCAATGGGAATATACTCTCATTCTCAAGGAAGCATGGATGTGCTCTGGACACATTCACCCACAAAAGAGAAATCTGTTTCAAAGATCTCTGGTTCATGCTTATCCTATTATAGTATCCCATGATCGTGTTTCTTTATTGCACATTGCCCGCCTGAGTTTCTTTGGCCTTTTCTATCCTAGCTGTAGCACTAGATGGTCATATATTCCAGGTGCTTATGCCTTCTGAAATGTTTTTATGCAACTCATACATCCTAGCAAAGACACACAATAAGCTCATAGGGATCCCAAGCACAGCCACAAGAGTAGGTAACTGTGGTCCTCCAGATGTTTTTGAGATCCAACTCTCATCAGTTCTTGTTAGCATAACTAATAGAGAGGGATTATAAGAGCAGCACTCCAGAACCATCTGGAATCACAAACTTTTATTCCTGTTGAAATGCACAGACTGATCTAAGTTTTGTTCAACTGTACTGTTCTCATGCTAACACAGAATATAACAACTTGGGTAAGCAAATGTGTGGCATTGAGACTGACAGCAGTGTCTGTGTGGTGTAATGGTTAGAGCAAAGAATGGTGACCATTTGGGGATACGGATCACATAGATCACAGAATAACACTTTGGAGAACACACAAGTGGATACGGCTGATGAGTTCAGGACACACTCTCAAATGCATTCAGTCATACACACATATATTCAAAATCAGAGTCATAGGGATAGGCTTTCACACATACCCACGGCACCCAAATCAACATCAGCAAGAGACAAAAAGCTCTCATTTCCCACAATATAGCTTATGGCTGATCAGCTAGACTGTAGAGAATCGTAGGCAGGGATGTAGGCCAGCCACACAAACAGCAGCCAAGGGTTGTGGGTTGTCTTTTAGTGAATCACAGTGTTAAACTAACAGTGCTGGAAAGATCCAGATTCAAATCTCTGCTCAGCCAGTGACCTTCGGCCAGTTCCCATCTCTCAGTTTCACCTACCTCACAAGGATATTGTGAGGATAAAATAGGTGGAGGAAAACATTGAGTTTCTTGGTGGGAAGAATGGGATAACAATATAACAAATAAAATAAAGGGTAACAAAAATGTTGTAACACTGTGAGCAGAAATTAGGGTCTGTCTAGCGGATCTGGCCATCCTATGAAGAAATGAGCAGAATTTTCCAACTGAGTCACCAGAAACAAGATTAAAGGGTAGGTTTTCCTGCTTTATCTTCTACCCACCTGCAGGCATCCTATGTCATTAACACCTAGAGGGCAGGCAGAAATCTAATTGTTCCTATTTTCACATCCCTACATTTCTAATTTGAGAAAGGTTGCATCTATTACATTGTCTTTGTGACATGACAGCTACTAAAGATGCATAGTCTCAGCCGGGAGAGTAGAGGTGAACACCGATTGAATATATGCTTACTGTAAAGTCTGTGACTCAATAATGATTCTACATAGATCCAGTAATTAATAATCATATATTTATAGCAAGCAGCATGCACAGAGACAATCGAATGTAGGATATAAAGTTGAATTCTATTCTTCCCCTCCTTTCATTAGAAGTTATTTACAGTGTCATTATTAAAATGTGTAGTATTGCAGTGTGTGATTTGACCTGAAATTCTCTGTACATTCTCAAATGTAAGTCCCATCTGAAATCAGTGGGCCTTATTCCCACTATTTCTGTCTTATGCTTAAATCCTACATGCAACTACCTGGGTGTCAGCCCCCCCTGAACACAGTACAGATAACCTTTGGATAAATATTCATATTATTGCTTTCCTGCAACAATCTTATGTGACAGAAACCATACTTCAAAGAACCTGGTTGTTAGCAGTGGGTTGAAGGAAGCAGCAGCCAACTAGCAGAAGTGTGCCAGCAGAGGGCAAGCACAAGAACCAGAAAGCAGAATTAGAATCTCTCCAATGAGTTATCAGAACTTGGGATCTGACAAGAAGAACTGTGAATCAGTGTGATGGGCTTTTCAGTTCAGAATGGATCCAAGATGAGACATACTTCAATAAATGCATTAACAAACAATAAACAATAAACAAATGAACTAGCAACAATAAACAAATAAACTAGCAACCATATTGCATCAACAATAATATTGCATCAAGGAAACAGCTCTTGTTTTCCAGTTTTCTGATCTGAGCTAGAAGTTGAGGTGGGATCAGGATATTATGGCTCATGCCCTTTTCACTTTATATTAAAGGTAGGAAATATGCTGTTCATGGGTATATGCAAGCCTGCTCCACATTTCTGCAATCCCCACAGCTCTCTATCACCAAATTTGCTTGGCATGAGAGTGGCAAAAAAACTGTTTTTCCCTTTTAAAATAAGGTGTGGGGGAAGAATGTATCTTGCTCTGAAAATTGATGATGCTCCCAGAAACCTCCCAGAACTAGTGAGTTTCAAAATAGGGCAGATGTTTTCCATACACTTTGCTTTAAATGAAGAAACTGGGTTGTTTGCCACAGCCATTGTATCACCAAGTTCTGCTGGCAAAGCAGCAATTACAGCAGTGAGCTGCAGTCCCTAGACAAGGTGGCTTCTGCATCACGGATGTTCCTCACTTCTTCTTTACTATGTGAAGATGTCAATCCAAAATGACAATTTTAGTGAGAAAGCTAAGATCCTTCCTCTTCCAAGAAGACATTCTATCATTAGAGGGAGACAGCCCCCCTAAGGAGAAAGTGGGGATTTTTAGAAGGCCAAAGTGACATTGAGTTTCAAGCATGAAAAGGGCCCACAGCCAGCCCCGGACACATATACCTCTGGCATCAACTGTTGCCTTGATCTTTGCATCAATAGCACTATCAACAGTGCAACATGTCTGAGCACTGGAATATTCTGCAGGAATCAGCACAGCAAAGAGCAGGAACAAAATGGCTTTTATCATCTTGGTGGTGCAGAACTCCCTGCAAAGGAAAAGGGGACAAAAACATCTGGATAACAGGAGAGGAGAAGTTGGGCTCTTCAGAAATGTACAGAAGAGTCACAGTATTTATTGAGACTAACTGAAGATCATAGAGATACAACAATGAGCTCACTTTCAAGTTTTACAGAACCCCTCCATGGGCTCAGACTTCTTTCCTCAGCTGGCAGAGGAATATCATCAAAGTGAAAGAAAAACTGAAACATGATGTAAGACTGACAAGAAGAAAAGCACATCAAAATACACCATTTTCCCCAATGATTGTTTCTCTAGTCAAAAATAGGGATGGGACAAATCCAGAATTTTCTGAATCCAAATCCAGACCAAAATCTATGGAAGGTTCTGGGAATCCATGAATATCACGAATCTCGAATCTTTTGAATCCTTTTTTAAAAAAGGAGTTTAAAAAGCAAGGGAAAGAAGGATAATCTTGGGCAAGACACACTCTCTCAGCCTTAGCAAAAGCCTAGGCAAAGGCAAACCTCCCTCTGAAGAAATCTGGCTGAGACAATTGTCATAGTTTTGTCTTAAGATCTCCCCAGACTGAAATGACATGAAGGCCCTTTCTGCACAGTCAGGAAAATGTGGATTAATCCCACATTTTCCTGCCTATGTAAACAGGGCCACATACTAGAGTACAGAGATAAACCAGATCAAAACTAGATTTTCTTTGCATAGCTCCTTATGGCCTCCTAGGGTTTGTAGTTTGATGATGCACCAGCACACTTTGGCAGAGAAGGCTGTGACACCTTGTAAAACCCCAGAATTGTGTCTGAAAGAGGTTTGCAAGAGAGCTATGCAAAGGAATGTTTCAGCTGTCCTTGAAATCTCAAGCCTGTAGTTTCCACTCAAGTGTTGAACTGAAATATGAAATGTTCAATTTAAATATCTTAGAATACAACCCCCGATGTAATTTGTGAAATTGTTAGCAAAGGCCATTATTACTCCAAGGGAAAAATTCACCTACTTGCCATCTCCCCTTGTGTGTCTAGTCTCCCAAGTTTTCAGGCATCCCGGTCTCCCAGGTTTTCAGGCATCCTGGTCTCTAACAAATTGTTTGGGTGGTGGATTTGAAAGATTCGGTTCGCCTATTTTGGCACAGGGACTCAGATTCACAAATCTCAAATCCCTGCCAAGGATTCGAGGATTCGGTTGTCCCATCCCTAGTCAAAAACTTCTCCCAGTCACTGTTTTCTCCCCAGATGTATTTTTATAAGTAAAAAACTAAGATCAGTCAGCTAAAAAGCTGACATCACAACGAGGTACTTTAAGATTAATAGCAACTTGTATTATACGTAGACTATTCTTCAGGGTTACTGCTTGTGCCTATGGAACATGTTATGTTCTAAGGGATTTGTGATTCCACTGGTCACCACAGCCAGTGTGCCACTGGTTGAACTACTGGCTAGACTGCAAAACACCACTGACTTCTGGCCTATTGCTTTCTGGTCTGCCTCAGCTCAGCTGCCTGCTCATTAGAGTGGGATGTGACAACAATAACCAAAGTTTGTCCTTCCTGTGCCTTTGATACTGCAGCAGTCTCAGCTGATTGTACCATACAGACCCATCACCTTTTGCAATGAGTAAAATCTCAGCTGGAACCAGCATGCTCTAATGGTTTGAGTACTGGACTACAACTCTGGAGACCTGGGTTTGATTCCCCCCACTCAGTCATGGAAACCCACTGGGTATCCTGAGACAGTCATATTCTCTCATCATCAGAGGAAGGCAAAGGCAAAGACAAACTGCCCTCTGAACAAATTTTGCCAAGAAAACTCTGTAACAGGTTCACTTTAGGGTCGCCATAAGGCACACAATGACTGGGAGGCACACAACAACCAGTCTCAGCTAATTAGACTGCAAAAGGACTTCTTGAATTATCACTGTAAAGCTATGACATCTTTTAGACAGGTCCTTGACTATACTTGCTGGGTCACACCTTTCCCCCACCCCAGGTAGGAATTAAGAGCTACAACAAAGAATAATTCTCGAATGAGACATACTAAAGTAAGTAACAGAACAGCCACTGAAATACATTTGGGTACAGGATTGGGTACAGGATTCAATTTTATTTCTGAAAGCATTAAACCCAATGTAATTAACTGCTTCACCAGTGGGGTTTGGGGACAGAAGACTGACCCAAACATTATTGCCCATTCAAATGGCAATGCAATGAATTGATTTGGATCATCTATCTGGAAACCTTAGGATAAAAACAATCTTCACAAGCCACTTTCTGAACAATCATTGGAATGCACTGGGATGGGGCACTAAATCCTCTGAGTAAAAAGGCTCTCGATCGCTGTCTTTGGGAATGGTTGTCAAAATGAATTGCGGTCCTTTGCATCTTGTACATCAACCTTCCAACTTCATTATAAAATTTTCAATGGCCATTCTATGTCATTTATTTTAGTATATTCCATCTTGGACTTATGCTCCTCTTTTTAGCATTCAGTTACTAATTTCCACTAAGAGATGTCAGTATATACCTTTTGTTGTTTAAAAAAAAAGAATTCATACTCACCTTCTGAAGCAAAGAATTTCTTTCAAAAAGTTTCACTCACTAAGCAAACGAGCTGCCTTTAAATACAGCAGAATTATAAAATGTCACATCTGATTGGTTTACTTTTTCAAAAGACTTAACCCTCCCCCCATTACATATACACATCCTGTTCACAAACAAAGTAACATACCTCAGGGAAACACCTTGCACAATGTTGTGAAGAAATGTCCCTGTTTGCTCAAAAATTATTTCCCAGAACAGGAAGGGGATCGAGCATACTTGAATTTTTGCAGAACTTTTACAGATGAAAATCTCTTGGAATGAAAGGTATTTATCATTTGTAAATATACCCTTAAGAATGGAAAAATCAAGAAGAAAGGGCTTCCTGGAAGAATGATTATTTTGTTTGAACCACAATAAAAATCAGATCCTTGTTCTTCATGCAGATTTTCAAGCAGTAACGCCAATGTTCTTTTAGTCAAGTATCTTCCGTATCCCTGGCAATTAGCAAAGAAAAGTGGCCAACAACAACAAAAAAAAGCCAGTGTTTGCACAGATTATTTCACAACATGGACATACGCAAGGAATATTTCTGAAAGACAAAGATGACTGGATTTGTGGCAAGTGTGTCAACTGGATGATGAATTGCCTGCTTGCTGTGAAGACTATAGATATTAGAAAGATATATAAGGGAGATGACAATAAAGGGCAATTTAAATAAAAGCTGTTGTGCCTCTTGAAATACAGGGACATTTACAACAGAGTTTTCACCCAGTGAAATGGACATGCAGAGATTTAAATGTACTGAGGAAGAAAAGTATTTTTCCCAGGACATGCCCAGCCTGTAAAAAAAAAAAACTCTTCCACTGGACACAAGTGAGTCAAAACTGACTAGAGGAACATCTAGCTTAAAGTATTTGAGAATGTCTCTGATGCAGTTGTTCCTGTTCATGGTTGAAAAAGTTAGACACTAAAGAAAGTTTGCAGGAACATAACCAATTCATTTGAAATGGGGTGCTGGAGGAAGGTTCTGTGGATACCACGGACTGCAAACAAAAAAACAAACGGGTTCAAGAACATATCAAGCGTGAACTCTCCTTAGAAGCCATGATTACTAAATTGAAGCTATCATGCTTTGACTCATTAGAATAATTAGAATAATGGCAAAACTCCTGCTTATAATTTGACATCTGTGATCCAGGGATACCTGGAACTGAATAGAACAAGTTCTGTATGTTGACCATGTGAGACACTACTAAGCAATGAACCGTCCAACTGCCATAGACATAATGCAGATCCCAACTAGATCATCTTTCAATCTTTGTTAGGTATAGGGTAATAAAAGTATATCATAGAGATGAGGGGGGAGACAGAAAAGTGAGCAAAACTGTACATCACCACGATTGATTCCAGAACAATCCCAAACACCTTTAGATAGTTCCATGAAAAGCTATACACTTCTCAGGTACTGAAGGAAGAAGACCATGAATGCTATGTGTGCTCTTTGTCACACATCAGCACTGAACATAGCGAATTGCTAAATAGCCCTGTTACCCCAGAAGAAGTCACTGTTGCAATAAAAAGACTGAAAAATTCTAAATCCCCAGGCCCTGATGGGTTTGGTGGTAAATTTTACAAGCTGTTTCAGGAAACTCTAAACCCCTGTTTAGCCATAGTATTTAATGAAGGCCTTAGAAGGAAGATGAATCTCTCATTCATGAGATTCAACACAATTGTCAGTTTTGAAACCTGGAAGTAACTTGCTCACAGTGTACTCTTACAGATCAATTTCCTTATTAAATATAGTTATAAACTATTTGCATCATTAATAGCAAAAAGACTTGTTTTATTGTGAAATACATTGCCACAGATCAAGATCACTCTGTTTTGTGTCAGGCAGATTGTGTGTGCTGTGTTTATAACATAATTAACCAGGAAAAGATTACTAATCACCAGCTGTCATTATTATCTCTATATGTCATGAGGGTATTCAATAGATTGGAACCAACCTTATTGCTGAGCCTACTACATCAACAAGAAGTTGGAGAAAAATTTGTTAACGTAATTCAAAATTTTATACTGAAGTGAGAGCAACTGTCCATATCAATAATTTAGACTTGCTTCCTTGCTTCCAATTTGCCTTTTTAGGGCCACCTGCCAGTGTTGCCCATTATCACCACTTTTATTTATAATTGCAACAGAACAATTTGCTGAGCTCATCAGAAACTGTCCATGTAGCAAAGGTTTCAAAGTTGGGGGAGGGGAAACACATTCGATTAACATGTATGCCAGGTGATAACATTACTGTTCATAAGAAACCCAGAAACTGTTCTGCCATTTTTGAAACAGATTCTTGATACCTATGAGCTATATGCTGGTTTCAGGGTTAACTACAGCAAGTCCAGATTACTCCCTGTTAATTTGTCTCTAGAAATACAGCATGAGGTACAAAGTCAGTCTAATTTATTCCCGCAATTTTCTTGTTTGAAATACCTTGGCATAATCATAACTAGAGTGGTTGCAATTGGCAATGAAAAATTATAAACTCCTTGATAGATGACTGAAGATAAAACTCACCCAGTGAAAGCACCTGAATTTATCTTTGCTAGCGAAGCTGGCTCTGATTAAAATATCCCCCCCCTGACATTTTTGTTTGTTTGTTTCAGATGCCTCCTTTGCCCCCGGATTAAAAAAACAAAACAAAATCCAAGGCAGATGCAAATTGAAAATTTCATAAGATATCAAAAGAAGTTAAGATTTATTAATTCAGTAAAATACACACAGGCCCTTACTGCATGAAGCTGTCATATTCCCAGAGCAACACATTGTTCCTGATCCAGGATCCGTGCTAGCGCACAATGTCATCACTAACCAGCCGCTTTCGTGTTCCCATGCATTGGAAATCCACCCATTTTCAATTCCTGAAAAAAGCCCTTTCCTGCCACAATCTCTGCCATTTCCAACCCAGAAGTCCTCTAAAATACTTACATCTTGAAAGGAAAAATGTTGGGTAGCAAATTAGTTGCGGTCAGCTGCACCTCTGTTACTCCTTGTTCATCCCTCTGGTGACTCTACCCTCCATCTTGCTAGTTCCCATGGACATCACCCACCATTGCCCTCACCATTTCTTGCCTAGAGTCCCGCAATTTTCTTTCTGGTCTTCCATTGCTTTCCTTCTGTGCCCCAAAACACTGCTGCTAAATTACCTGTTGTTATTACCATGTGACACTTTTTACATCTCAACAGTGCTACCTGTGCACAGCACCCCTGCACACTCCCACAACTGTTAAAGCAGCGGTACACTGACCTACTGCTGCAGCATTGCAGTGGCTTTATAGTACTGTAGCTTCTTCCACTGTGGTACTGCAGAATTTCACTTCTGGGAAGGACTTGCTGCTGACTTGTGGATAGGGCTGCATTGTTTAACCACAGACTGCCTCCGACCAAACACTGCGCCATTTCTGTGAACACCATCTAATTTTCAGTAATGCAAAGGAAAATAACACAAGAGAGGCACTCTGCACTTGAATGAGCCTTCTTGCCAAGATCAGTTCTATATTAGAATTATAAAATCACTGTATGATGTATGAAAATTCCCTCAGAGAAACATTGCACTTCAATCAGCCACAGGCAATTTAAAGCTTTTGTGCATGTAGTTTCCTGGCTTGCAGATACCAGCCCATTATATTGAGAGGCAATGGTCTTCTCCCATGGTGTTATTTTACTGACATGGCATGTGCATATTAAAAGGCCAACAAGATAGACGATGTTCCCCTATCTGTGGTGGAGAGCACTGCACAGAGAAAAAGCCTGTTGCGTATGGTAAGCACATAAACAAAACCACCCTTCTGTTCGAAAGGTGGAGCAAAAACTATACAAAGACATATTCCTAAGACCAGTTGTCTTCATTGCATTTGGTATCTTCCTGTACAGGCAGCAGGGATGCCACCCAGCACGAGGAAGTGCCAGGCCACGGCCTACTCAGATTTTGCGTTTCCTGAAAGAGCACCACATGCTATTTACTGCCTCATTTACCATGGTAACTCAGCCAGCTTTGTCTGGGCATTATAACTTGGGAGAGGGGCGCCATCTACCACTCCACCTCAGGCACCAACACGCTTCTGAGAGGCTTTCGAGAGTGGAAACCGAAGCCCGGCCTTCAGCGTCAATAGGCACCACTGATACTCTGGTGCCCAAACTTCTTTATATCAGCGAACATTTCGCTGCGTTAAGGAAAAACGGGCACCACGCGCAACAATAAACGTGTAGAAGGGAGCAGCGACTGCCCACCCCTCCACGGCACCTGGGCTCACCGCGTGCTTGAAGGGCGCACCAGCGCAGCGCCTACCCACCACCCTCGCAACGCACAGGCCGTGGCGGGAAGCTGCTGCTGCCGCTGCTCCCGAGTGCTTAAGCGTATGGCCCAGCCCTGTGCACTGAGCTCGACCAAGTTTCCTTCCAAGGAGGAACGAGAGGACTCAAGCCTGGGGGGGCGGACTCGCTGCTTCAAACTTTGCAAACCCCCCAGAGCCCGCCGCCGCCTCACACCACAAGCACCTCCGAGGAGGTCCCTCCGCGTAAAGGGTGTGTCGCCGCGGGCGGGCTAAGAAGGGGCGAGTCCCGACGCCGGCTCCGCCCGCCTCCAGACACGGAAGTGGCGGCTTTCGGGGCGGCAGGAGCTGAAGCGGGACTTCGGGGGCTATGGCGCCGGCGGGACTCAAGGCGGTCGTAGGCGAGAGTGAGTGCGGACGGGGGGCGGCGCCGGTGCCGCTTGAGGGCATAATACGCGCCAGTGGTCCCGGGTGGGAGTGGGGGAATCGAGGGCTTCATAGGAGACGTGGGAGAAGGAAGGACACTGCCCCGCTTCCCCGCAGCTTATCAAAGGGAACAACGCGCCTCACGCGGGAGGAACTGTATTTATCTTGGGGGAAATGCCAGCTGTTTCTCCCCCGTCCCGCAGCTCCACCCACGGCACTTTGCGTAGTGGTTTCCGGGGGAGGGGAGACAGCACGACAGGTTTCTGCGCTTCTCGAGCGCAGCCACAGGTGGCTCCCTGACGGGGCAGAGGGGGAGGGGCCGACGCGGTGCCCCTCCCCTCGTTTCCCGCCCCAGGTTCGGCTTTCTCGTGGAAATGTTTCGAAAACTGGCTGGTGTTGGGTGGGGATAAATGTGTCCGTGTGTGTGTATTTCAGCACTTTGCATTTTAAAGTTCTTCATAAATTTTTCTGCATGTTGCGTTTTTACAGGTGTCATCCCTTTATGCTGAATTAACTAAATAGGTGTTACTAATACAATCCCATAGCTGCAAATCAGAACTTGGGTGTTTTCATGATGCATTTTGTCCATTTTTGGTTGGCCCAATGAAGGTATCGCTGTTTTGTGGATTTTGGATGTAGTTGTAACTTATGGGTTAGAATCTCACGTATCCAAGTGATGCTTTGGGAAAAAAGGAATTTTAAGGAGAATTGACACAGTGTCATTGCCACATTTTTCTTGGGGTATCTGTAACCCCATCCTTAAACAGCAAAGTGTCTTAAAGACTTTTCTTTGTCTTTTTCTTTGCCTTTAATGTAAGGGTTCTTTCTTTTTGCCATTCTCTGCTGAACCGCCGTGTTTCTTCTTGATGATGATGTTTTAGAATTCAAACATCTCAAAATGTACCTCCTCTTCTTTTTTCAAGGCTTCATTTTCTTCATCATGTCATGCTGTATTATTTACTTTAACCTGCGTGATACCCGGAATTGTTTGGTTTAAACTTGCCAGCATTCTGCTTCAGCTGTAGCACTCAGAACTGAACAGTTTAATCCCCATCTTAGCACCATGGTTGTAGCTGTCGGTTTCCTGTCTTTGTGAAACAGATGGCATGCTAGAAAATTTAGCAAATTGTAAAAGGCAAAGCATCACAGAGCACGGGATAGAGACTGCTCAGGAATGCTGTTTATTTCCCATTCACATGACAGAGTTGGATTGCCTGCCCATGTACACCTGTGCTTACAACTGAAAGTTTGAACAGCTTTTCTGTTTAGGACTGAGGCCACATAGAGTAGCTCTAAGTTCTTGATTTCTTGCTTCATTTTTTTACTTGCCTTTGTCCCAAAGTTACACCAGGCTGGTGATATAAAACCAGTTAGTTTATCATGCTAATGCTATATAAACTATCCAGATTAAGGTGTGTCTAAAAGAAATGAATGTGAGTTTGTTCTGTGAAAGAAGGTGAAAAATCCAACTTGAACGTTCAGTTGGTACTATCCCTGTTGTGTTAAGTGACTAAGTTCTAGGGTGGGAGAGGGTATCTTGATTCCTAATCATAAAGCAGCATAAAGGAGCATGTTCAGGGATAGGACATAGGTGGAATTTTGGTCAACCTTGGAAACAGGGTCCTTGGCCTTGACTGGTGTAAGCAGAATAACAAGCAGTCTGCCAGGGAAAAAACAGCTTGTTTCTCCTTCTACCTTCTGCAGTGACCAGCACAACCAAGGAAGACTTTGGAAGAAGTAGCAGTTTCTCTACTTCGCACCTGTCTCCCTCACACCTTAATTTTATTCTAATTATCCAATTTATTCACATACGCATTATATTGGCTGATATCAGATCTACTATACAAAATTACAAGGACTTGTATTTTGTCTGTTGTCACTGTGTTCCGTATATAATATAACTGTTGGACATGGTTTAATGTAAATGTGATGTGCCTGATAGGGAAGTAATAATCTGCTCTTTGCTGCTGTTCCTGTTTTGGGATCCCTGCAGACCTTGGGGCAACTTCTTCAGGCCTGTATGTAACCAAATTGAATAAGGAAAAAAGAAGGAAAAAAAGGCCGACCAGTGAGTTGCTGTTTTATTGAAACAGGCTGATCTAATTAAAATCCTCTCTTGGGAAAAAGGAGGAAATGTCTCAGGTTAGGTCACCTGTTAGTACTGGCACTAGCAGTCCTCTTAATTGTTAATGTTTTACAACAATTTGTTGTGGTTGGTCTGATAACAGTGCTGTGAGATACCATGCTGTTATTACCCTTCTGCAAAACTGGGCTTGAGGCCAAGTGAGAGAAATTTACAGAAGGCTACACAGTGAGTCCGTAGCAAAGATGGGGCTTTACTTTGGGAACTCGAGCCCCTGAGAGTAAAATCCGGTATTCCAAGGGCAATGTGGGAAAAGAACTATTTTGGTTTGTTGTAATTCTTTTGAATGTGAGAGCAACTCCAGCTGGCTGTCCACATTCACTATGGTTAGGGGTGCAGGACCCATGCAAAAGTAGAAAAGTTACCAATATCAAAGTGCATGTGTGTGTCTGTGGAAGGGGGCACCAAACCAGGTCAGGGAAAGGGGTGGGTTGCCATGATGGCCCTATACTTCCTCTCTCTCTCAGCTATCTCCTTGGGTTGAGGGGCATTGGGAGAGAGTTTAGATTGCTGAGAAATTAGGTTGCAATCCATCGTTAGCTGCCCAGGCAGTGGCTGGTGGAGGAGGAGGTCCAGAGGGAGGTTTTCAAAAGGCTGCATGGCCTGATTGGAGCTGCCAAGAGGGAAGTTCCCCCAGAAAAGAAGCACGTGAAATCTGTGAAAGTCAGATCTGTGAATGTGGAAGGCCAATAGTACATGCATAATTCTTGCACCCTGCAAAAGTGGTAATAAGGTAATAATAGATGCAGGTGGTTTAAGTGAAGTCTTGTAAGGTTGTGTCTCTTCTTTCTGTTGGCAAAAATGCGAAAATCAGCCTGTAATGCTTTTGAGGGGAAAAATCTAATGACAGAACAGGATTTCACAGTGACAAAATTGGAAAGAAACAAATAATTAAAATAAGACTCTGAACTAAAGTGAAGTTGAATAATCACCAGCCTTTTAACCAACTGATGTTCTGAAATCATGTCTTTCGTTTACATGTAATGCTGCAGTATTCATGCTACTAGTTAACATACTTCCTGCATGAAGTGTGAATTGGCCATGATTTAAGAGCAAAGCACTTGGTGCCAGGAGCCAATACTATCTGGACTGCCTGCAGATTTCTTTTAAAGAAGTGATTTTAAAAGTCTCCCTTTTTCCCCTGCTGAAATTTTAAGTCAGAAATAGGAGGAGGCAAACAGACTCTAGTTTTGTCAGTTAAAGACATTATTTCCCTTTGCAAAAGAACAGCAGGAGTTCTATAAAGAGCCATCAATGTCATTTAATATTGTTTCCAGCAGTTTGACCTAAACTTTCTCCAGAAGCAGTAACCACTAAAACCTCAAGGATAACTCTTCCAAAAGACCTTGAGGATACATATTAGTCTTCAGCACTTCAAGAAAAGAAATTGTTGGTCTTCTGCTATGTATGGCCTTCCATTGAAAGATAATGGTACACTGATAAAGTTGTCAAGCAGAACAATGAATACAGACAGGGTTAGTTAACCCTCTTCATTCACGTTTCAGAAAAATCGTAGAATATGAAGGAACACAGAAAACAGAGAGTGTTTAGTGTAAAAAGTGACAATTTCAGAGAGATTTAAAAAATGTTCCACGGTGCATCATACAATCTTCGTATATGTAGCTGAGCAGTTATGGAATAGCTTCCTGACTTGCTTCCCATTATTTTTTATGCTGCTAACAGATGCAGCAATTTGTCAACCTTTTATCTGTGCTATTTTTATCCAGTGATCATCTTTTGCTTTTATTTTTTTCCCCCTAAAAACTCAGTGTAACAAATTTCAGAAGAATTACTGTTTTCAAACTACATCCTCAAGCACAGTCTGAACATAAGGAAGGATAGTGGGGTTGTACTCCCTCCTCCTATCCTGCATGTATTTGATTGAAAAGTCTGAGAGTGACCTGTGTAACTTTTAAAACTTTGTACGTAGGTTCTTCATGGTGTTGGGGACCCCAAGCTAATCCTACTCCCTGCTCCATGTGTTCTATTTAGAAGGTCTGAGAAAAGCTTATATCTTGAGCAGCAAGGATGCAAGACAGACTTGCAGTGTTCTAGAGTAGGGGAATCACATGGCCCTCCAGATGTTGTTGGACATTCAGTCTGGGCAGCCCAGCCAGCACAGCCAAGGCTGAGGGGTGCTAGGAATTGTAGTCTAATGACCTCTGGAGAGACACATGATTCCCACCCTTGTGCTAGAGACTTAAGTAGGTTATTGTTACATGTGGTTTCTGTAGGTGGTGGCCTACTATATCAGCAGACTCTGCACAAGGCAGGGAAAATACCTCCCCGTCACACTTTCCACTTATAGAAGTTGGCTGTACTGGCATTTAAATCTCCCTTTGACATAGATAATGTGACAGCAGTATCTTCCATCACACTTGGCAGCAGAAGGCTGACTGAGAGAGTGCAGGACAATCTACTTGGGACACATAGTTCTGTGTTCCAAGTATGGTTAGGGGGTTGTTGCTGCTCTCCCTTCCGCCAGTATTCTCCTTCCACACGCACCTCAGGATTTGCTACTTGAGGCAGTACCATTCTCTGCATACTGGTAGGGCTGGCCCTTTGTATCGGAAAGGTGGCGTATATAGATATATGCAGGAGTTGAAACACTGTGGTAGAGTTCCTCACTGTGTGTCCTGAAGCCACTCAAGACATCTTTACATGCCTTTGCCACAAGAAGACAAGTAATCATAAGGCACTGTGGCTTTATTGTATCTTTTCTATGAGTTAGGAAGGCCTCATTCCTTTTCTGGAAAAAGAATGCCAGAGGGCAGTAAGAGGGCATATGTTGCCCCTGCTTGTTTCTTTAGGACAGCCAAGCTCTGCACAGGTATCAAATCCTTCAGCAGGAAAGTAATGCAGAGGAAACTACAAGAAGAGTAGAACAACAAAAATGTGCTGGTTTCCAGTGATACCAACTGGAAAAAGCTGTGACTCACATTAAAAGGCTCTCATGTTAATCTGTGATTCAGCCATGTGATAGACTCGCTTGCATTATCTAATGCCCTAATGATTTCTGTCCTGTTTTTGCCCAATTTGTAGCCATTTCCAGCTGTGCTGTTTTGTAAAATAGCTTGTTTTGTTCCCGCTTCACCAGTTTATTTGTCCCTTTTCATAGAACATATGGTAAAGTACCCTAATTTATTTGTCCTTTTCATGGAAGACAAGTTTAAGTAGTGTAACAAATAATTATTTGGGTTGAGGGGTTTATCTTGTTTCTGCTCCTCCATTTCACTAAGGTGCCCTTCATCTTAACCCGTACCAAGTCTGGTCTCAGCTCCATCTTCAAATTTCTGCTACCGCTGGATTTTTTTCCAAGTCTGGGCCTAGAAGGTGCTTAAAGGTACATGGGGAGTCCCACTAGTGCTATGCTCATTTACCTTGAAAAAGCCTTTTAGTAGCTGCATGCTGAGCATACTCCTTGGCCATTTACAGGCAATTTTTGCTCACCACAAACAACCAGGTCAGTGTCCAATTACTAATTTGCTTTAAAAGGAAAATAATTTTCTCTTAACAAAAGAAGCGTTATGCTTGGTTTTGTTTCTGGATAATCCTCTTAGCAGTATTCAAAGATTGATGGATATTGTTCAAGAATATGGAGAATTTTCTGGATTCAAGATAAACAAGGAAAAAACAGTGCTTATAACAAAAAACATGAGGGAGACAGAAGAGAAGGAACTTGAGCATTTAACAGGTTTTAATAAAGGTCAAAAAGCAAAGTATCTGGGTGTTCGGATTACAAAAAGAAATAATGAACTATTTCAGAATAATTATGAAAAAAAATGGAAAGAGATAATCAAGGATTTGGAGAAATGGAGTAGAATGTGACTGTCTTTGATGGGAAGAGTGGCAGTCATAAAAATGAACATACTTCCAAAGATGAATTACCTTTTCCAAAATCTTCCTATTATTACAAATACTAAGCCTTTTATACAATGGAAGAGAGATTTAACTAAATTTATATGGCAAGGGAAAAAACCAAGAATAAAATGGAATATCATGACAGACTCAATAAGAAGAGGAGGGTTGGATCTACTGGATTTACAGATATATCTCAAGGCAGCGGCATTTACATGGATAAAGGACTGGATGAATCTTCAAAATACGAGAATGCTGACATTAGAGGGAGCTGATTTAAGGATGGGTTGGCATGCCTATATGTTCTATGGGAAAGCTGCGGTTGACAAAGACTTTGTTCATCATTTTGTAAGAAAATCACTACTTAAAATATGGACTGACTACAAGAATAAGAACATTAGGCAACTACCTACATGGGTCTCCCCTCAAGAAGCCTTCTTTGGAAGATGGTCTGATTCAGATAAGTGGCTGTGTTATGACGACATATTAGAAACGACAAATCTGAATCTTTTTAAGATGAAATCAAGAGAAAAATTGGAATCAGAAGGAATAAAGTTAAACTGGTTCCCTTACAGACAGTTAACTGAGAGATTCCAGATGGATGTGAAAACTTATGGAATAGAACAAAAAGAGCAAGGAAGAATGTTGAAGTTACTGCGGGAAAACCCGCCTCATTTACTATCACATGTATACCAGGAGATTTTAAACCAAGAAAAAGAAGATGAGACAGTCAAATCAGCAATGATATTGTGGGCTCAAAATCTCGGACATCCAATTCAATTAGAGCACTGGGAACAGAGCTAGCAACAGACACAAAAATTTACTGCAGCTCAGAACCTAAAAGAGAACTATTATAAGCTTTTTCATAGATGGTACATGACACCAGAAAAATTAAAGAAAATATATAATACGGGAACAGGTCAGTGTTGGAAGTGTCAGGAGAATGTTGGAACACTATTTCATACATGGTGGTCATGTCCTAAGGCTAAAAAATATTGGAATGATATACATAATATGATATGTAAAATATTGAGAGTTCAAACTGATAAGAAACCTGAACTGTACTTATTAAATATGACACGTGTTAGATGGAACTGTTGCAAAGAAATATTGGCGAATAATGCTGTATATGATTACGACAGCCCGTATTGAATATGCAAGGCTATGGAAAACTGAGCAGATGCCTACGATAGAGCAATGGTGGGCAACTTTTATTGAAAATTGGAATGCAGATATAGTCTCTCAGAGATTAAAAGGAAAATCAGATGATGACATTAACAAAGAATGGCAAATTGTTCTGGAAATGGGTAGGGTGTTGACAGGTAATAATTCTTAATTCATGGTAACATGAGTAGTTAGAAGTAAAAATCAGTGGAATATCATGGAACATGTAAAGTAGGGTCGAAGAGCAGGATCTATCTTGTATGTTAACAAATGCAATGCGATGCATAATGTTGATATGTCAATGAAATAACACTATTGAAATCCAGAGAGGAGTGGAAGATAGCGGTAATAGTTTGGTAAAATGTACAATGAGAAATGTTGTTTTATATGATGTAATCACAATAAAATTAATTGAAAAAAAAAAGAAACTTTATGCTTTCCTTTTCCATAGCTATATGCTTTTTAACATCCACTATAGGACTCGCCTGTGAAATGATTCAGTTGGAAAAATGAATAAGCAGCAGCTTCTAGCATTTATTAAACAAGGAAGCTGCAGCACATATGCTACCTTAGTACCACCATGCTGGTCAAAATTTACTGCGATCCTTGTTCTTTAATTTTGTTTGCACAAATACTGAAGTTTCAGTAATTTAGAAAGATCGCTGTTAGTTTAATACCTCTTGTCTGTTTTTTCTTCTACAGCTGTTTGATAGAAAGATCATAAACCGTAGGAAGGGTGGGATGTTAAACAAACAAGAGGCTGAAGAAAGTTTTCCACAGAAACCTCTGTTGGCTTTGTCACCTCCCACTCTCTAAACGGAACAGCTTTGGGCTAAGAAACAGACAAAGAGCCGAGTGTTTCTTGATAAGGATTCCCAGTTTATTAGCAGAATACAGACGTGTGTGCACACAGATGCCTTGAAGAGGGACAAGCTTCCTTTGTTTAGGGGAAATAGTTATAGAGTTGCAGGAACTTTCTTATCAGTACTTAAACCAATCGCTAGACAGATCCAGAATTTTTGAAATGCTTAGCCAGCCAAGGGAGGGGGATGTCCAGGGAGCATCCATTCTCTACATGACCTGTCCACTTTTGTGAAATGGCTGAAATTTGCCATTTTACAACTCTTGCTCTCAGTTTCCCCCCTCTGGATGCTCACCAAGATCCATCCTCCCTCTGAGTCAGTTCTTACTCCATGTACTAGCATCATAGTTTCTTTGCAGAGATCAGGCTTAAAGGAGTAACTTGGTGTAGTGGCATAACTACACCTACAACAATATAATAAACAACATGGTAAAAAGCAAGTGATTATAATTATTAAGGCAATAGCAATCGCAGTCATAAACAGGCTTTTGAGCCATCTGAAGTTAGGCAATCATCTCATCAACCAGTTCCATAAATTCCATGGACTAATCTCATACATGAACCACGACCCAGTCTCCTGTTTAGATGGAGTAGACAGGACCATCAAGGCTGAAAGGATGCTTCTGGTGAGCTAAGGAACAGAGAGAAGACAAACAGTGCAGCAGCAAGAATACATACTGTTTAAACACCTTGTTCCCAATCTTTATCTCCCCGCTCTGGGAACCTGTTTATGGCTGTGATTGCTATTGCCTTAATAGTTATAATCACTTGCTTTTTACTATATTGTTTGTTATATTGTTGTAGGTGTAAACCAAGGTGTCCAAGGGCAACCAAATACACGCTCAGAGGGGGATAACTTCAGGACACCGCAAGGTGTTACACGGATGATAATAGGGATCAAAGGAAGGACCTGTGTCCATTTTATCTGTACTCTTTTACTGTTAACCATTTCTCCAGTTGGAGCTAACGAACCCGTGCATGCAGTGGGTGAGTTCTGGTCCACCACCAAACCAATTTGTTTATTCAGATTTATCCTGTAGGCATCTTTCTATAAAGCATCAAGACAAAACTCAGATTGAGGTTTCCTCTCAGATGGTTGTAACCAGGAAGGATTGCACTTTGAAATGTAGACAGTAAAACAAGCTGGCTATAAGCAGGTCTCTTAATTTCTAAGATTTTCACATCTTTCTGTAATGCTATTCCTATACAAACGCTCACTGTTTTTCAGCGAGCTTTGGAATGTGACTTATCAGTATAATTGCAATTCAAGGAACTAATTGCAAAGTTCCCAGAATAGACAATAGAGCGGTCACTGTGGCTTTTAAGGAGTGAAAAAAACTATCAGGCTACATTTAGCATGGCTTTTGGTGCTGCAGAGCCCATCATGTTCACCAGCAAACTTCAACACGCTGCAGGCTTAACAGATGTCCCATCTCATTGTTCAGAGGGGGTTTCCCTTTTGCCTTCTTCTGAAGCTGAGAGAATGTGATTTGTCTGAGATCACCCAGTTGGTTTCATGGCTGAGCAAGGACTTGAATCCTGGTCCCCCAGTGTACCAGTCGAATGCTCAAACCACTACACCACGCTGGCTCTCTTTACTTTCCTTCACTTCACAGGGAAGTGAAAATAGTGTTCCTTTTTCTTTTTCTTTTTCTAGGGATTGCATGTTAAGCTGTCTTGGCAGTGTGCAAAATTCTCTAAATTGTGCACCTGGAGGCTAGGTATGCAATTATACAAATACCCTTCTATCCCCTGCACAATGCTTTGTAAGTTATCTTACCACACAGGCATTCTCTGGTTCATGGCAGTAATAAAATTGAGGACGCCTTTATTGATAAACCACTTGATCCCAACCCCGAGGATCACGTGCAGTGTTGTAGCTACACATGATCTAGGAGTGTATAGCATATATCCTGATTAGGGATAACATAGGCATTTAGATTAATTTAGAAAACCTTAGCTTTCTTATCTTTTAGTGCAATGTATCTCCACAACAGAAGATTTCTTAAGATTGCATGAGCATTGTAAAGCATGCACATGTGAAGAACTGTGTAGTGAAAAGAAAACCCATTAGCACTTTCTGTTACCCACTTGTCATTATCCACCTCAAACCAAATAGTGTGAGCACCTTCTGAGGGTGACGGACTACCCAAACATTGTCATTTACAAAACATAAAGAGTATAACATGTGTGGCCATCCCCATCTTGTGTTCAAGGAGCCCCAGTCTATACCATCCCATTTTTCAGTGTTTTGCCAGCTAAAGACATATCTGGTAACCTGCTTTCTTTTACCATTTACCATTCTGATACTCTTGACTTCATTTTGGTACCCCTGCTATCACTGCATGAGAACCCATTTAGTCTCCCAAGTACAAGAGTGACTACTTACACACCAGGGCAATGGGACTGAAACCAGGGCTACAATCATGTCAGTTCTTCAATCTTTGCAGCACTCACAGTTCCAATAGTCTTCTTGAAAGGATGTGACAATTCTGTTTCCTTGATGGGGATTGTGAACAAACAGATCAGGACCTGAATTTGGAAACCTGGCAGGCCCATGTTGTGTACCTTGTGGCTTGGCTCACCACTACCCGTCTTTAGAGAAATGAGTGAAATATTAGTACCAGTAATGAGTAGACTAAAATAAGTGTCCTACAGGCTAGGCTTATCTAGATTCTTCAGGTATCCTTAAACATTTTTTCTCCTGCTTCTGACTTATCTGATGTGAGAAGCATGCTCCCTCACCGTCATCTCGTCTACTTCTCATCTAGTCTGTATCTTTGCAGATCAGATAGGCCTTAGAGGCAAAGGTCATCCTCTTTAGGTGCAGCTTAAGCCCAGAAAATGTCTCCCTTCTCGGTTGGTCCTCCATGATAGATGAAGCTGGATTCAAGCACTGAAGTGTCTCCACCCTCTGTTGGTCTTCTGGGATAGAACTATAGATGGAATTGGACTCAGGCACTCTGCATTCTGGCACAGTGGACCCACATATCTCTTTCATCTTGATCCTAGGAGCAAACACATCTAGAAAAAAAAACTAAAATTGCATAGTGTGTTATTTAGCTGTTTCTGTAGTTTTAAAGTATATTTACTGAGTCTTGATTGCCTCATGTGGTCTCCTAAACTACTACTCATATGGAGACAAGCACAGTCTTCTTTCTTGGGGCAATGGAGTGCTGAGGTAAAGCACTAACCCAGTGTTTATTGCCAGTGGACAGAAAAATGCCAATGTTGGAGCTGGCCTCTTGTAAAAGTCTGGAGAAAAAGAAGCAGGAACAGAGTTTTTATAGGAAGGAGTTCTTTCAGCAGCAAACTCACTTCATCAGAAAGGCAGTTCAAAGTAGTCTTAAGGATTGCATAAAAGATCTCTTCTTATCAGGGGGCTTTCACATGAATTTGAAAAGAAAAAGGTACCTGGATTCACAAGGAGAAAAAGCATCCTATTTTTTTTTTTTACACAGTCACTATCAAGCGAACATTATATGTGGAAATCAGTCATAGCCTTTGTCCTGGGACGTTTGCATGCTTGTGGTACATGGTGATCAGGTGGGGCCCCCACAAGTTTGCTGTATATTATCCTGAAAAGAAAAACATCTCCATTTCCCATGTTTTACAGACGTTTTCTCTTCGAAGTGTACTGAACACAACCCTTCTTCAACATTCTTCGTAAAACTTGTTGTTCCATAAAACTGTATATTGCAATTTGGTCATTATCAACAATGCAAGCAACACTTTTTTTCTCAAAAGGCAAATCAGGCAATGGCCTTCTCCTAGCAGCTTTCAGCTTCTCTCCCCTCACACGTAAAAGGAATGAGCACATACACACACATTCACACTTTGGACGAAAAGAAAGAAAATGCTTTGTTACTTCAAAAGTCACACTGGAAAACGAATGGCTGCAGCCCGTACATACATATAGAGAAATGGACAGATAGACTTCCTTTCGCATTCCACTCTTTTTCTTCAGAGTTTACAGGAACAGAGACAAAGAGACAGAGTGAACAAACAAAGGAGCATTGTAGTGTTGTGCCAAAACTGATATACATTTTTTGTACTGAAAGGGACCTTCAAGCAGATTTTTTTCACTCCTCCTTTCTCCTGCAGAGACTTTACAGTTTATATTACAGTTCACATAGCAGCTGTCCCAAAGTATTTTGAAAATTTTTATCATGTTACTAAGACATAAACACCTTTTTTAACATTACACATTATAATTCAAAATTTAAGGTTAAGTTATAGCGCATTTCAGTTTGCACAGAGTCTAAACATCATTATATATCATTACACAAATGTTTCATTTTCTTTTGTTATGGAATCCCATTGCCCAGCTTTTACCCCAGTGGGCCAGGATTTCTGAAGGCCACTCTCCCTGGAACCCAAAGCATACCTCCCTATCAACTCAGGAGGCTTGACTCACGCATTCGCTTCATTCACCTCAGTTCCCATCATCCATTCTAGAGTAACCATTCTTCTACTGCAACATTTTGCAACTTCCATTCCTGCCTTCCTTTCTGATGACTCCAGAAGGGCCAATTCCCAAAGTCATGGATGCTCTCAATGAGTTAAGGCTTGGCAGGAATGTTGCATCGCGGGAGAGGCACACTCTCGAGCATCCCCAATCACTCCTTTCACCACATTCTCGACTTGCATACTCACAGTAATCAAGCAGGATACTGAAGGAGAGGAGACCTCCAGTGCTTCAACACTTCTCACTGCCGCTGGCAGCCACAAAGCATGAGGGTGGGAAAACTCTAGACTTCTTGCAAAGCTGGAAGGCTGATGAAGGACAGGCTTAGCAGTGAAAGCAGAAGGAGCAGAAGCAGGAGCAGAGACCAGCAGGGTGGTAGGAGTAGAGCTGCAAGAATTTCAGAGGGTTTAATTTCAGACTGGAATCCTGCAGTGGAGGCAACCCCCTTTACCAGAAGCAAAGTTGCTCTCCAGCAAGCTGCTGTCCTCCCGCCACAGGTCCAGGCAGTCCACTTGTTTCAGATTTGTGTTTTTGTACCACTTCTGCAATACACATTCCAGTGAGGTCAGGGGATCTCCTGTTCCCTGTCCCTGACTGTTTCCCATTTTACCAGGATGTCTCCTGGGTACAGGACACTCACCAAATCATGAAGTCGTGTCCAATCTGGCTGGCTGGGGTCCCTCATGGCACCTTAGAGTGGATCCTAAATCAATGTTTGACAGGCGACCTCCTTGGATTTAAAACTAATTTATTTCATCAAATTATAGTTACAGCTTCTCATCTTCACTTCACAGTTATGCTCAGGCAGGAGATGCATAGTTTATTGCTATATCTGAACAAGCTGAGAGTAGCTTATATTTTTAGACTAATGGAGAAGGATCATTGTCTTTGTCAAATTCACAAGCTTCTGGAGGATATTTGACCTTGGCAATTTGTTAGTGAAAAGTTTTATTTGTATTGGAAGAAAGGAATTATTTATTGCTTAGTCCAAAGAGTATTGTAGATTTAAGTACAAAACATCCAAACTTTCACATTTACAATTACAAAAATCACAATTAAAATTAACTGTATAACATTTATCTAAAGTTAAAATGAATCACTTGTATTATTAAACAAGTCACATTACAGTAACAAATGAAAGTATTAACCTTTCATAATGTGACAAGAACATTTTGTACTTCAGGATTCTATGACAATTAGTCTGAAATGGACTCCAGAATTTTTTCTCTGCTTCTGATAGCCTTCGCCACAAATGAAGCAACACTCTGAATCACATGTTGATTTTCTGATTGTAACAAAAAGCTAAGTTTCTCTTTTACACCCCAAAATTTTATTTTATCTAGGAGTGGCTCCAATAACTTTCTCTTACATCATTGTATATATGACACTCGAAGTATATAATGGGCCAAATCTTCTGACACTGGCTCTCCACAGATATTTATTTATAGTGGTGAATTGAGATGACCGTCACTGGGCCTCGGCCAGCAGAATGGAAACATGTTGCCCTAATGTTGAGGAAGAGTTTAACTTCTCTACATGGTGTCATGCATTTGTATCAGGATCCTCCATAAAGGACCAGTGTGTGCCAACATTGCTGTCATTCCAGCACCAAGTGACAGGCAGTTGTTTACTAAAGCCTCTGGGGCCTATTTAGTTTCACATGCGTATGGCTTTAAATAATTTTAAACTATTCTAATTTATTTTAATCAGTCTTCTTATAACTTATTACATTATTTATTTAGACTTTTAAAATTATTGTTTACATTGTTTTAAATTGATCAAGTCGATTTTGTTGCCCTGAGGTCTTTAGTAGGTGGTAGAGCAGAGCTTTCCAAATTGTGTGCCGTGACACATTAGTGTGTTGCTTGAAGTGTGTAGGTGTGTCACCTACAATCTTGGAAATCTGTGTCATTATTTATAAATCATATATTTTTAAAAATATATGAAGGGTTTTCATGGGGTATGTTGTATTCCCATACATTTCATTATTATCATGAAATGAAATAATGAAATAATAATATAATGAATAATATAATGAATAATATAATATAATGAAGTAATAATAATATAATATAATATATTGTTATTATAAGGGGTTAGTTTAACCTCCAGTTTGCTAGTAAAACTGAATTACTGTGTCATGAAATGATGCATGTCTAAAAAGTATGTCACCAACATGAAAAGTTTAGAAAGCTCTGTGGTACGGTCAAAGTATATGAAATAAAAGTGATCCAAGGAAGTGGAGCAGAAAGAGCCTGAAAGTAGTAATCCTCTGCTTTTAGCTAGGGACTGAATCCCTTAATAGGCTTAATAGCATTCCTTGAGAAGCATTTGTTTGTAGGAACTGACCCCAAGTTTTTTGGACGTTTTGTAATACAATCCGGAAGAAAAAAGAAAAAAACCTGCCACTGCTGAAAACCGGGGGTGGGGGGGGTAAAGATAGGGAAGAAAGTGATTCATCAGCAATTGTGATGAGAACACTTTGTGATGAGCCCAGTGTGTTTCATGTGTGAAACTCGTTAAATTCAAGGTTAACTTTTTATGTATTTCATAATAGTAACTCTGATGAAGGAACATCATAAAATGTTCTCCTAGAGCTTCCTGAGTATTCCTTCCTCCCTAAATTCGAGTCAAATTTCTTGTGACATCCTTCATGTGTCTGCATTTTAGAGACATGTATATTAAAAGGTGGGAAGATGAGCTGCAGCCTGGAGCTTGTAATCTTTTTCAAGTGTTCAAAGTAATAGAATTATAATCTGTTATATATTTAGGAGAAAAGTTTTTCAAAAAATGCTGTAGCCTGAATATACAGTCATTACTCTGCAGTCACAGAGGTTGTGGTGCAGGAACCCTGCCAAAGTGGAAAAACTGCAGATATCTACAGGCTTCTGTGGGGAGCATGCCATCTGTCCAGTTTTGCCTTCAAGGCAATGGGGTTACTTCACGAGGCAGAAGCAGGCAGCTGGCAGGGCTTGCCACTGCCTCCACTGCTGCCCTGTGCCATTTTTAATGGGGACTTAACAAGCCTTGCCTCACATTTGCAGTCTCTTGCGGTGTCTCTCAGGTTCCCGAGGCTTGACAGAGACTGCAGACTGGAGGTGAGACAAATTAATCCCTATTAAAAATGGTGTAGGGCAGCAGCAAAGACAGTGGTAAATAATATGTGAATAATCAAATCTGTGAACATTAAACCCACAGATGTGGAGGGCCAACAGTATTGTGCATGTTTGCCATTTAAAAAAAAATTGTTTCAGCTTTTTAATCATATTTGCATCGCATCTTTCCTTCAGGAAGCTTAGTGTGCCAAACATGCAGCTATCCAGTTTTGAACCTCCTAATAATATAATAATAAACCTTATAAATGTATAATAATTCAGTTAGTTTAACACAGTGGACCTTAAAGTGGTGGTCTTTGGGCTGATGCTGATGGACAAGCTGTCAGCTGCTGGTCCCTAGAGAGTTTCTAGGAAAGAAAGCAACAGTTACAGCCAGTGAGTGCAAGTATAGTGCCAGTTCCTGGCACACCTCAAGCAGGGGGAGAGGGAGTTGCCAGTGCTCCAAATCAAATAGCTTGAGAAGCACTAATTTTAAAGGTCATCTAGTAGCAATCAAGACTGCAGAAGACAGTTTGTCCCCATGTCTTCATTTGGTATCCCAATAGACAGGGAAGGAGAAGGTGCATCACAGAAGGAGAGAGAATATGTTTGTGTCTGTGTTGGAGAGATAGAAAAGGGTGGCAGACACTTTTGGCTCTGGTTCTGTCCTGTGTACTGCAGGCATGTGGCCCCCACCAGGTTATCCTGAGGGAACGTGGTTTGTGAAAGAGAAGAAATACCCCACCCTCCTGTGGATATTCTGAACTTTGATCTCACTAGACAAAACCCATCTTTCTACTTACTGTTGCCTGCTAGTTCTCAAAAAACAGATCTGAGGAGAGGAGACTTGTAGAGAATGCAGCTTGGCAGCTCACATTATCTGAGCATGCAAGCCACTGTGATGTGTGAATATACTGTGCAAGGAAAGTTTCCAGCAGCCATTCATTCTAGCACCACCCTCCCACCTACATCCCCCCCACAAATGACAACCACAAATGGAAAGTCTTTTGAACAGTGTGAAGAGAGGACAGTTATTCTTCTGTTGCAGCTGCACAGAGATGCTTCTGCAGAACCACGCATGATGTGTGCTTGCTCAAGAATAAAATACTGTTGGGAAGTAGATAATTATTCTCCGCAGGAATGTAGGTTCAGCATCTTGTTCCTAGCTCAGTGAAATGTCCATGTACACAAGGCTTTTATTTTTAAAACAGAACAGGTAAATACTAGTTGCCTGTTCTTATTAACTCAGCAGGAAGAATGGAAAACTGTAGTTAAGACACTGAGTGTCTAAACTGGGGATCCATCTTTTATACTGAGTTCTACCGATCACTGTAAAAATCGGGGCCATTCCCTGTTCTTACAAAAGAGTGAAGCATCAGCCAATTTTGCTGTCCTCAAAGGTCAGCAAGCTGTGGGCTATTAAAGGTATTACTGTATTTTTACTGCCAGGGAGAGAAAGAGGTGTCTGCGGGATTTTCTGCTTCCTATGCCAAAACAACTTTTTCGTTTGGGAGGGCTGTGTACTATGACTAGGGTGTGTAGAAGCATCATTTGCTGTTCTGCCTTAGGCAGCAAAATATCATGGATCAGCCTAGAGACTGAGTAATGCTCACAGCTAGCTACAAAATCATCCCTTTCTCTTATTAACCAAATATGTTTGAAGATTTCTGTGCCATGGCTTTTAATCATTATTCTTTCCAGACAAACTGTTCTAGTGGACAATGTCTGAAGGATCAGGCTTGTTTCAGAAACTGTATTTTCATGATTGACTTAGTTCAGGGAAGCACTGATTGAAATTCCCCAGGAAAATCTTGTGAATTGGCCATATTCCCTTTATCCCTTTTTGCTACTCCTTCAAAAAGTCGCAATTTGACCATTACATCATATTGATTACATGACTTTGTTTTGTTTGGGTTCCTACTGTTTTGCTCTTGATAGCATTGCATTTTACTGTATGTTTGTGCCTCTCCCATTTTCATTTAGTTCTACTTGCCTTCTTTCCTTGTATGTTTATAAATGCCAGTCATTGGTTGTGAAGAGATACAGTGTGAATATGAATGAAAATTGGAACAGTTGAATGGAAATTAGGCACAAGATGCTTTAAAATGAAGTGCAGCCAGTAAAGCCCTCTGATTAGAGCTGGATTTACATGAAATTTGCTTTATACTTAAAAAGTAACCTGCATCTGACTCTCAATGAGACTTGGTATAAATCCAGTGAAGTTAGTGTTGACATGTTCAGCTGTAGTCCCTATCTGGATGGGACAACGACTATACCCCTTAATGTCCATACAGTTTAATGAAAAAAATGATACAGATAATCATTCATCATGCTAACAGCCTGTGTGGTGTGTTGTGGTTTCAATGGTGGAAATGAGCTGTTGGAGACAAGAGTTCAAATCCCTGCTCAGCTGTGGAAACCTATTGGGAGACCCTAGGCTATTCATACTCTCTTAGCCTCAGAGGAAGGCAATGGTAAGTCTCCTTTGAGGAGATCTTGCCAAGAAAAGCTTAGGATAGCGCTGCCATAAGTCAGACTACTTGAAGGCTCATATCAACAGAAGATCACTCATTTAGCCAGAAAATATTTCTCTCCAGGCATGTAGCTTGACAGACCTGATGCCCAAGTAGTCTAGTAATACAATGGTAAGCAAGCTGGAAGCAAGCTGGTAATATGTTTGACAGATAAGGATTAGGAAATTTTCATGCCTATTTTTAAAACTACTTTGAAGCCTCTGTTAACTTGAGGCTGTGTCAGATCAGACTGCAGCAAACTCGACTTCATATGTCAGGTATAGCCATGAACTTCTTCCAACTGCGGCTGTGTTATTCTCAGAGAGAGTGAAGTGGCAGTTTTTACTGGACTTAGGCCATTTCCATGCTACACTGTTATGGTGCTCTTGTTCAATTTTCAACATCTTGTGGAATTCTGGGGTTTATAATTTACAGAGGACAAAGAGCTCTCTGGCCGAGAATTCTAAACATCCCTCCCTAAACTGCAAACCCCAGGATTCCAAAGGGTGTTGAAAGTGGAATAATAGCACTATAACACTGTAGTGCAGAAATGGCCTTAATCCATTCCCACACCACCATCCCCCTTCTGTGTGTGTCATGTCTTTAGATTGTAGGCCTGAAGGCAGCAGACTGTTTTTTTTGTAAAGCACTATCTACAGTTGTACGGTATATAAATTAGATGATGATGCTGGTGACGATGATGACAACAACAACTACTTTAGCACTGTGTTCATTCTTTTCCTTGTAGAACAATGACGGAGCCCAGTGAATGAAGGTTTCTTGGGTAAACACTGTGACCCTCATGGTACTAGAACCCACTTCAGGCATTTGAATCTCCCTGATTGATTAGAGATGTGATGGCACAGAGAATTAGAATGCCCAAATCAAGGTTAGTAGTATTGGAGTAGGGCAGCCTTCCAATTACCTAGATGGCTGGGGATGAGGGTAGTTGTAATCCTAACATATCTGGAGGATCCTAGGTTCGGGAAGATTGTAGTTTTTCTTGAGGGATAAGGAAAGTAGGTGTGAGGTGTAACAGCTGGACACCACTGGCCTTTACTCAAAGATGAGTCACTTGAAGCGAAAGAGAATTTTACTGCTGTGCTCTTGTACACCTGATATATGAAAGAAGGTTGGTGATTAAGGCAACTTTGACATGCTCCTGCTAGGTGGGTTTTCCTATGATTCTCAGTTCACTTGAGATCATCTGTGACGTGCTTTGAGTAACCCTTGGACTGATGATGTCATGGGCTTACCAAGGTATTGCCACATGTCTTCGGATGTTATCTGTAGTTAAGGACAGTGTGTGATGGTGCCTTTGCAGATTGCTCCTTCATTGCTCAAAGAGTACTTGTACCTAGGTGTTATCCTTTGCTTCAGAAAAGGCACATCTTGTTGAACTCTTGATTTTTGGAATAGATTCAGCTGATCTAGTGAAAACCCCAAATTTTAGGCAATTGTGCTCACTATTATGCATTGCTTTGGTTGTTCCTAATAAAGGTATTGCTCAACTGGGAACCTGAAACTCGCAGTAGATCTTACCCTTAGAACATTGTGGACGAATGCCTGCTCAACCTTTATTGAGAATGTATAAGGCAGGAGGTTGTACTGCTTCTGTCAAAAACTGCTTTTAGAATTCTCACTGATGTTAAACCTAGACTTAGCACCATCTTGCTGGAAAACAGCTCAATGGATATATGTGACAATTGTCCAGTGTCATATTTTGGATACTGATTTGAATTATTACTTGAGAAGCATTGAAACTAGACATCGGAGATTGCCCGCCAGCCCACTGTAATTAATCACCACTGAATGTAGTTGAACAACAAAGTCTTCAGTTTCCTCCTTTGCTAAACTTCTCCAACCTAATGTTTTCCATTTTCAATTGGACCTCAACTCCCATTAATCATGCTAGTTGGGGATGATGGCAGGTCTAGTCCAACATACCTGTTGGACAGTAGGGTGGGGAAAACGGTCCTGAACTTTAGAGTTTGTGAATCATGTGTTGAGCTGCCATGCTAATATTTGCCTCTCAAATAGATTAATAATTTAATCTAGCCTTTGGCACCAACTGATGTGGACAGGTGCAACAACAGGTTGTTTCCTGATAGATTACAGAGGGCTGGTGGCTGATCCTCTGGCAGTGTTTTCTGCCAAAGTGCTTACTGCATTATGAACTTCTCACATCAGTCCACAATGCGTATGTGGTGACGCTGATAGGATGATATTGACATATAATGATTCTCATAAGCCAGGCATTTTTACGATGCAATGCTACACATGCCTTCCTGGAAGTAAGTCCTATTGAATTCAGTGGGTTGTACTTCCCACTTCCCACTGAAGTACAAAGTAAGTGTAGATTGCAGCCTATTCTTCTTTTTTTGCATCTTTGCCTTCAGGCTATGCCTGCTTTCTCTCAGTGGGCATAAACCTAGGTTGCCTCTCAGAATTGTTTCTCAAGGTTTTATTTCACTATACACTTGAATGTTGCTTGTTTCTAGGAGATGGCTGCTCTATAGTGATGCTGTACAGATTTCACTTTAAGAGCAGTGTTCAAATCTTCTCAGAGAAACACTGTTCCTGCATGCATTAAGGATTCCTTTTTAATTGTGCTGAAGTGTAGAAAGACCATGTAGAGCTTCTCTTCTGAGCAGACCACATTCTGTCACAACATTACAGGGTTGGATCTTGAGTGAGAAAGATCTTCCTGTTACATATACTGGCTGTACTCCTTACTTTGGTATGTATTCTTATATAAGTAAGCACAGTTGCCAGTCTACCAGTTAGTTGTTTTTATTCTGTCTTCAGTTCTGATCCCCTGTGTGCTCATAAAAACAGTTAGTTGGCTTCAGTAGCTACTTCTGGTTATCTAATGCTTAGGGTCAAGAGTGTTCTGATCAAAGATAAAATAGCATAAGCTTGGAATCTGTTCACCTATGGTGAATAGAAGTGACCTCTAGGGAACTTGTTGATTCAGGCCATTTTTTATTTGAGTATGAGAACAAAGAAAGATGGCTCTTCTGACCTTTGACTCACTGATTCTCCAGTTTTTGTCTGGCTCCTTTTAAAGAACTTCTTTTGCTCTTTGCAGTTGTGCCCATCACTGCTCCATTTTTCACTGGTTCATGAGATTGTTGTTTGAGGGGTATATGGGTTTGTTAATTTTTCATCTACTTAATAATTGACCTTTGGCATCAACTTCCTAGAACTCTGTTACTGTTTCTCTGCTTTCTGATGGCACTGCCTGCTGAGGGACATCGTGTCACCTGAAAACATTTGCTGTTCAACAAACAAGGAACAGCTAATTAATGGATTCAGTGTAAATGGTCTAGCATATTTAACCTGCATTTAACCTAGAAAGAAAAAGTGCTTCCAAATGGAGCAGTCTTACTCTTATCCATGAAATAGATGTTTTGTAGGTATTTTTGTCTTCTCTCTTTAACAAATTTTCTATTGGGAATGAGCAGGGTAAAAAGAGGGAAGAAGGAACTGGAAAAATCAGGAGGGTTTTAAGTGGTGGTGGTGGTGGTGGTGGTGGTGGTGGTGATGATGATGATGATGATGATGATGATGATGATGATGATGATAGGGACCCGTACACTCACCCTGTAACGTTCTGTGAATGAGGATGTGATAAAATCTTCATCTGGAAGCACCTAAATCACAGTGAATTTGAGGGGGAAAAAATCTTCAATAAATATGTTTAAGATGGCACTGTTAGTGTAATACGAGTAAGTGCATCTAGCAAATAATTCACTGCTTTTCCGGTTTGGCCTGGTAGCAAGAACCTTCAGATAAATCAAAATAAGTCCAGAGACATTTCATTCCAGCATACCAGCTTCAGTGTTGCACTATCCCAAACATTCTTCAGAAAAATTTATGTGGTTTTCCCTCCCTGATTAGCTATGAGGAAAGTGTCTCCACTGTTGCACAAAATGTGTCGTTGTGAAAGCCCTATGTTGTAGTAATACTGAACTAGCCAGGGTTTGGGGCTATGATGATACTGTATTTATTTTCTTGTTATTTCATGCATTTATATTTCACCTTTCTTCTGTCATGATGGGATTTGTGGCCTTCTGGGAAGTCTCGTATCCAAGCATTTACTGGACTCAGATCTGCTTAACTTCAGGAAGGTAGCTGTACCTTGTGCACCCAAACCATGTCTTGGGATTAACAAGTGGTAATGATGGAAAGAATATTTGAAAGCTCAAGGAAAAAAACTGGGAAAACCAGGAGACATCTTCACAAGCTCCTTTCTCAGTTTCCCCCAAGGCTTCAAATTGATTCACTTCCCAGTGTCACACAGTGAGCTGGCCAAGAGAGCCAGATCCTTGGTTGGCTCTGCCCTTGCCTGATGATGTGGAAAGATGCAAGCAGAAGCCAGCTGAGGGTCCTAAACACTACAAGCTTCATGATCCTTGGCTGTCCTATCACCCACCCTCCTGAAGTTGCACTGGGGGCTGGGGTGATCACCTTGCATTCTGCACCCCACTGCTGGAGACTTTCTCCCCACACAAGACCACTTTGAAAACTTCATAGTTTTTAAAGATGTCTTGACAGCAGGGAGAAGATTGATTGAATGATTCATTCTCCCTTGCAGGAACAAATAATTTAATACAGCATATCATGAGCTGGTGGCTATTTGAAGGGCAAGTATCTGAAACTGATTATACAGGTGTGGGAACATTCCTACGTCTGCATGTGTTTCAGACCCAAGAAAGTCCAGTGTAGATAGTTCTCCAATGATCGTATCTTTGTGTCATCTTCAAGCTGCCAGATCCATAAACATCACAGCATTACCTATTGTGTGTTAGGAATTGGGTTGAGCAGCAGCCTCCATCTTTTTGCACAAAATAACTGCAGAGTGGAGCTCCCAGACAGCAGAACTGAGCAATACAAACTAGAATTGTGGGTTAAAAGAACTGAAACTCTTTAAGTCATAGCAACCTGCCAGTATTTTCTGTCATCTCACATAGTTAAGACAAGTCTTCTCAAGGACTTAGTTTGGAAATACATCATGTGTACTGTGCAAATGTGTATATGAAATTCCTTGTGGTTAAATTCCCTGAAGCATATTTGGTAAAACTCCACTTTAAACAGTTATTATTTGCCATAAAGTTAGCTTCAACTCATTGTAACCCTATGAATGCAAGACTTGCAAGAGTCCTAGTCATCAACAGTCCTGCCTTCTAAACTCAGCCAGTGGCTTCCTACGTTGCATCAATCCAGCTGTAATGTAGCCTTCTTCTTTCCCTACTGCCTTCCACTTTACTGGGCATTATCATCTTTTCCAGCAAGTCTTGTTGTTTCGTGATGTGTCCAAACGACAGTAGCCTCAGTTTAGTAATCTTGTCTCTAGTGAGAGTTCAGTCTTGAGTTGCCCTCAAACCCATTTGTCTTTTTAGCAGTCATAGTATTTTAAACAATAAAACGGAGGTTTGGGAAGGGTGATGCCACTTTTTTAAATCCAGCCCCTCATTAACCTCTTCCCTCTCCACACTACCAGTGAGACACCAATCACATCTTTATCTGTGCTTGGAAACACTGGAAAGGGAAATAGCTGGAGGTGATCAATTCAAGGGGGATAGCTGGTGAAGAAAAGATGAAGGATTCCATAACCATCCCACTTCTCCACTCACAATGTTTTCACCCTCAGCCTTATATGTAATGTAAGTCCTTACATGTAATGTACCATTTGTTCACTTGGACAGAAACTAGTTTCAGTCTTCAGTCAGGAATTGTTTCAGGGAGTTCCTCCAGGACATGTCCAGTTGAATTTTCACAGTAGTTCTATGCAGGCTCCCTAAGTCTTAAGATAACCACGAGTAAGGAGTAAAAATTGGGGCAGAGATGTAAGCTAAATCAGGAAAACAACAACCAAAATTCCCGGGGGGAATCTTTCTTCTGCATCTTGCCTATGCTGACTTTGATCAGCTTGTATTTTGATGGCAGAAGAGTTCTGTCAAGCGCCTGAGATTGCAGTAAGATGAACAGCACTTCAGAACCAAGCACTCCTATTTTATGCAGTTGGTTAGATCTCATAAGGTCATGCAAGAGACATCAGTATCTATAACAGGTCTCCATATTCTATGTTCTTCCAAATGGAGGTGACTCCTGCTTTAGATCCATAAATATGGGCTTGTGAACTGTAGCCCAAACTGAAGGACTCGGTAGCAGCATCCTAATGCTCTTTAAGATATCCATTCAGTTTTTATATAGCACCTTCAGGTTGTCTGAAACATTTTGAACGCTTTGGCTCAGGAAAACATGACCTCATCTCTGTACTCACATGACCTCATTCACTTTCTGGGTTTATTATATTATTTCATTTATGATTGAATTTATGTATCATTTCCTACCACAAAAAGCAACCTCAAAGCAACCTCCACAAATACAAACATCCATAATTGGTATATAACAGAGAAAATAAAATTGCTATAATAAATCATCAATAAAAATAAATAAAATGTATACCGTAAAAACATAAATCTAAAAATTATGTTATTCTGTGTTGTAGAAGGGCAGAGAGGCTGAAATTGTAGACTAGTATTGATTGGATTGTATAAGGCCTTCTTATGTGTTCATGGCTGAGGTGATATTTGAACAGTGCCTTATCTAATACACTAGAAGAGATGAAAAGTGTTGATTGATTGATTGCTAGTGCAGGACTGTGCAGTTTCATTCATCTCTACTTCAGACCCTCTTGCTTTGCAGTTTCTATGGTAATGTGCCAGGTGGTAGCCTGGTTGCTCTCAAGGGCCTGCCTGACTTTGCTTTCGTGTGATGTAGTTCTCCCTGCTGTCCTCAGGCAGAGCTCTGGTGTTGGCAGCAGCATTCCTCCAAAGACTCTTCACTTCATTGCAGCTGCTGGTTTTACAGCTTCTTTTACATTCTCTAGTTTATTGTTGTAACTCCTTAAACAAGTGTTACCTGTTTTTCTTTCTAAATTCCAATAGTCCGGTTATTACATGTACGTGTGTGTGTGTGTGTGGTTTGAGCTGGGCATTTCTGGGCATTTAAAATACCTTGAATTAAACCCTTTTCAAGTACAGAGGATTTAGCATTCATTAATTAATGTAGAACAACAGTTCATATACAACCAAGAAGTGATACTTCATCTATAGGCATCTTCAGCCTGAGGTATCCTACATTAAACTACTTCCGGATGGTTGTTATCAGTCCCCATCTTAGATTCAGGACCATAATTCAACTATTTTTTAAAAAATCCCAACTTTTCAGGAAAGGAGGACACCATATCTTTTTCCGAGCTACTAATTTAATTTAGTGTTTGGATTTAAAATGAGTCATCAGACATCTGGACAATATTATAGCCCAAGAAACTGATCCAAGCTAGTATTTACTACTACAGGAAGGGTTTTCAGTTAATCCACCAAAAATGTCTGCCACTTCCCAATTAGAGATCAGAGTGAGTATAGGAAATGAGACTCTTGGCTCTTGTCCCCATCCCAAGAAAAGATCAGTGTGAGGGAAATGAGGCTTGGAGCCAGAATTCCTAGTTTCTGTCCTAGGGCCCTTGCAGACTGCAAGCTAGTGGTAATTCTGCTTGAATTGCAATGGCTGCATCCTGTGGAATTCTGAGGTTTATAGTCTGGAGAAGCACTGGAGCTCTCTGGCTGAGAATTCTAACTACCCCTCCCTAAACTGCAAATCCCAGGATAACAGAGGATGGAACCTTAAATGGAATCACAGCACTATAATTTTGTAGTGCAAAAGACCCCCTTGACTCTGATTGTTTTGGAAGATTCTGTTCAAGGAATTGGGATACAAAACCTTATTCTCCCAGTAGAAAAAGCTACACTTAAATTGTTCTTTTCTATCATTTCATACAGTTTAGTCCTTCAGTTGTGTACATTCCTTTGAGTTCCTTGTTGACTTATGGTGACCCTATGAATTTCGTAGAGTTTTCTTAGGCAAGGAATGCTCAGAGGTGGTTTTGCCAGTTCTTTCCTCTGAAATATAGTCTACAGCACCCAATTTTCATTAGTGATCTCCCATCCAAATACTAATTGGATAGGATCTGGTGCTTTTAAGGTATTTAGGCCCTATAGTTCTCCACTTAGTGTCTCACTTTCTTACACAAAAATAAAATTTGCCCCCACCGTGTTGATTGATCTGTTTTGTCATGCAGAGGTTTTTAGAACACTCTGACCACTTTGTTTTCATATAAGTGTTGAGTCCTTAGCTTGTTGCTTCATTTTCTCTTGAGCAATGCACCACAGTCATGAACCACCAATGATCCCTTAGCAGGACGGAGCATATGAAAGACAGGAGATGCATTCTTTTTTTTTTTAATCTTTTTATATCCCCCCCCCCCCAAATGTGAACAGTAAAGATAGCCTTGCTGAGGTTGGAAATTAGCACAAATTAGCATGTTGTTCTAACTGCAGTAGAAGATACTTCCATGCTAACTTGGAGCTCTCCTCCTTCTCTTTTCAGAGATACTGAATGATGTAATACGCAGCATGAAGAAGGAAGGAGAATGGAAGGTAAGAAGTACTGCTCTGAGGGATGGGGTGAGTTGCATGTCATGAACATGTTTCATATAAGCTATGGAGTTGTACTTCAGAGCCTTCACATAAAAATCACCTGTATCACCACTGGATTCTCATGTTTGTTGCTCCGTTCAGGTAATCTCTGCTTTCATCTTCTCTGTGGAATAGCAAATGTGCAGTTGTTATGGGGAGAACATGTTTTTTTAGTCTTCTCCCTTCCTCAGTGTGGAGGTTAAAACTCCTACAGCTTCCCATAACTTGAGCTGACATAAGAGGTTATGTGTCAACTCAGCCATGAAATTACTGGCTGCAAGCAGACTAAAAAGGGTATTCCCATTAGTTTTGCTCCAGTGGTTCTACAAGGGCTTTACGGTGGTACCTGTAGTGCTGGCTTCCATGTCTTTTTTATTCTTCCTCCAAAGTGAAACGTGTTGCCATCTTATAGCCATTCTAAATGTTGTTGCCTTTATAGCGTGCTAGAGGGAGGGAGGGAGGGTTGGATATATTCCTTAGCTGTGGCTAATTATGCATAATACTAGCTGAAAAGGTGGGTTGCATTAGAAAGCTTCCCCCGCCGTGGAGCTGGATTATGAGAGTCATTACTGTTTGAATCAGTATGTCCTGTAGAGCTCCCTCTAGTGCAAGTGAGACAGTTTTTGGCTCCTTGAATATTATCTGTGGAACTCCATAACCCTAAAATTATAACACAGCATGTTAAACTATATAAAAAACATTTAAAATTCCTATCTCTGGAATATTATAAATTCTAACCATCCTAACCATTCTACAAGGAAAATTAATCTTCTGGGCATTCATACTGGATATTTTGGGGAAGGAGATCAGCATCTGAACATAAATAATTCCACATTAGGTACTCCTGGGGTCACTTTGAGCCTTGGAGTATAAAATAGACAGGTAACAGATGAAAACAGACATTGTTCTTCAGTTCTCTATGCTTGTTGGCCCTAGAAAAAAAGTGAATGATATATTGCAGAATTTAGGAGGATGACAGAACATTTTGGTTTATCATTTTAACATACAGAAGAAAGTGGGATGGAACAAAAGTGAACATGTTGATTCTTCCGTGCTGCCTTTTAGTGGTGCAACTATTTTAAAAAAAATCTGTTCTCAGTAAATAAAAATGGCTTCATTGTAGAGTATCCGCTCTTCTGTAATTATTATTATTGGTGGTAGTAGCAGCAGCCCTTATTGTTACATTTATATACCGGCTTTTCTCCAGTGTGCTCAAGGCAGTGTACATGGCTCTTCCTCCTCACTTTATGCTCAGAACAACAGTCCTATGAGTTAGGTCAGGTGAGGGACAATGTTGGCCCAGGGTCACCCAGTGAGTCTTTTGGTTCAGCAGGGACTTCAATCTCACTCTCCTAAGCCCCAGACCAACATTCTAACCACTGCGGCACTCTGGTCATCCTTTTGCCCACCATTCATTCTCCATCTCTCCAGGTCCTCATTATGGATCATTCCAGCACGCGCATTCTCTCATCCTGCTTTAAGATGTCAGATCTTCTGGCTGAAGGAATCACAAGTGAGTGATTTAAGATTGATGCTCTTGTACTCTGCTTAACCTTTGGAGCAGAGGTTTATACCACAACAGAAGAGGCTTCCCTTCACCCTGTAACACTAATTGTTCCCATGAATTTGTCAGTCCAAACTCAGTTGGATTCTCATGCTATCCTACTGTGGGCAAGCCCATGCCCTTCATTAGGCATCTTCATGCTCACTGCTTTTGCCTCCATTTAGTCCCACCCATTTTTCTCCCTCCCACTCTCCAAATGAAGTCCAGCATTATCCCTGGAAAGTGCCATGCTCCATTCTTTTTCAGTCCTACCCATCCCAAATACAGACCTCTGACATTTATTTATTTTCTTCAGTCATTGAAGATATTAACAAGCGTCGAGAACCCCTCCCCAGTCTGGAAGCCATCTATTTGATCAGTCCCATGGAGACGGTAAGTCCTTAACCACTGCATGCTCAGGTGACACTGACTTGAAGAGAACATTCAAATAGCACTTGACAATTGAGGGCAAAAAAAATCCTATAGTCATTTTCTGTTTACCCAGGCTGCCCTGCAAGTCATTTGAGATTCATGTCACAACCCTGGAGCAGCACTCTGTCATTTTCCTGAAAAAGAAGAAGTTGGTGGGAAAGATTATGGAGTGGTAGCCTGAATACCATTGGCTTGCATTTCCTGCCAACTTGGTGGCCTCCATAGAATTTCTGAAGCCCCAGTGGCTTCCATCTAATTCCCAGCTATGTTCCTCGCAGAGGTCTAGATGTTTAAAGACTCAAAACACGATTGTTTATGAGGGGAGGTAATGGCAAAAGTTCAGGTAGTAGCAAAAACAACAAAGAATCCTCTAGCAACTTCAAGACAGATTTGTTATATCATGAACTTTTGTGGTCTGTAGGCCATTTCACCAGATATGTGAAGTATTGCCCAGAATTTTGGATGTATTTATTGCTGAGGGTGGGATTGCAGATAGTAATGTCAGAGGGAAATTAAGTGCAGAAATTACTAACAGAAGCAATTACATTATTAACTACTTAATCCTAACATGAACTGTTCACCAAATTGTTGCTGGTAACACACATATCCTGACTCTAGGCAAATTAGTTAACATATCTAGTGTGGTAAGAATCTTTTAAACATGCTTCATTCAAACCTCTAGTGATAGACTGGATTTTCCTAATGAATTGTAACTTAGTGGTCGCTACTGAGATGGTGATGGTGAACTAGTGGCAGAAGCTCAGTTATATGTTTGTAAAAAGCTGCTGTTAACAGTATGTTTTCCCTTTACAGTCAGTACATGCTCTGATAAATGACTTCAAAGGCACCCCTACTTTTGCATACAAGGCTGCCCATGTCTTCTTCACTGACAGTAAGTTCACAGATGGCTTCTGTGCAAACAGAGCATAAAGTAAGAGCAGGAGATGGTGGCATGTAGGGTCTTTCTATAGTCCCACTGAGACTTGGGCACCATAGGTGCTTCCTGTCATGGAGTCAGATGCTTATCCAACCTAAAGGCCATCCTGCTGCCAACTAAAGGTTTTTGGCTGTGGGTCGAAGCACGTAGTACGATGTTATGCAGTTCCTTGAGATCTTAATAGCAGGGCTGTATGGATGTTGGCCCCAATAAGCAAATAAATCTTAGAAAATCCATCCTTGGGCATCCAGCCCAAACTGGGCTGGAGGAGACGCTGATGTTTCTGCTTGAAGATCAGCAGGCTTGACTACTCAGGGCCTCTCAGCATCGTCTTTGAGAGCTTCTTGGAACTGGTCAAGGATTATCTAGGTACAACTGGAAAGTGGTAAAAGAAAAACCTAAACACAAGCACTCAGTATAACCTTCAGTTCTGGGACAGCATGTGAAGTTGGACTCCCTTTGTTTCCCTTCTTGGTAGCTGTCAGTCTGAATCTCTTATAATAACAAACATTGCATAATAGGGTGGTGGAACCAGAAGTGAATGTGGCCTGTTTTGGGAATGGGGCAATGAAGTAATTCCTGTCTTCTCCTTGACTTCCAGCCTGCCCTGAAAATCTTTTTAATGAACTCAGCAAGTCCCGAATCACCAAAGCTATCAAAACTCTCAAGGAAATCAATGTTGCTTTTCTTCCATATGAATCGCAGGTGAGAAGAAGAGTGAAAGAGAAGGCAAAAGCTGTGAACAGGAGCCTTCTGTTTTCCTGTTCACCAGACTCTGCAGGTGACTGGATCAGGCAGGCTATCATAGCACAAATGTGTGTGAACGATATCACCATTCCTAAATACAGGCAGAGCCACTGTCCACCCCAGTAGAATTCTCTGTGGGAGGGGAGAGAACCCAAAAGCTTTCTGTAACAGCTCTCTGCATAGTTTGAGAAGGAAGCCAGTGCACATCTTGCAGATGATTACAGTAGTTCTCTATGGTGGAATGTGTCTAGTGGGAGAGATGTACAACACAGCCTTCCCTTAGGGTCTGATACTTGGTACAATTTCAGGAAGCAGTCAGTGACATTATAGGTTGGATTCATGGGGGTATGAGACAGCCCCGTGATGTTTGCACAACAGCTGGACTCTGAACAGGAGTAACTTGTACTGGCCTACGTAACAGGAGTCTAAGAAGGTGAACAGAGAGAACATAACACTGCCCTGTTAATACTAGCATATGCTACTCCACCAATATATATTTCCCAAATATTGCCTGCACCATTGTATTCCTTTATGCACTTGAAGGTCCACTTGAATATTTGGAAACTTATCCACCCTTCCCTCTGTTTATTGGAACCAGACACTGAATTACGCCATACATATGTGCAACAATCACACAAAGATTTCTGCCAGACCTGGGAAACCTGTTGCCCTGCAGATTTCTTGGATTATAGCAACTTTGGCTAGGTTTTATGGGAGTGTGGAGTTCCAACAATATCTGGAAACCTGCAGATTTTCTGCTCCTGACATATCAACATTTACTAAATTTGCACTGCATGTCTTTGCAACCTAATGCTCTTTCATGGTAGAATTTTTGTATACAGCTGAAACCATTGAGATTAGTAAACTATTTTAAATCAAAGGACAGGTTGCTGTTTGGATTTTTCTGTGTGACTGAACTCATGCTCTGACTTGCCCTTGACTGAACTGTAAGAATCTTAAGTTTGGCTACTGGGCAATTGCAAAATGGTGATGAAGTAGCTTTTGCATACCTCTGTGAGAATTTCTGCCATTATACAGATTAGCTCGAGGATTTGGGTATGAGTTGCTCTGCCCACTTATTGGGAATAGAGGCTTGTTGATACAGTTTCTTTTATATTTGAAAAGGAGCACAGCACTCAAAGCAGCACGGGGACCTACCACTTGCTGTCTGTATATTGTTAAGAATCAGAGTAGATTGCAGAAATGCAGGGATCTCACTGCTTCAGGAGGCAGTGCTGCCAACAGGGTCCTGTGCTGTTCTGAACAGCACGGGACCCTTGTTTTCAGGGAAAAGCCAGAGGAATAATCCTCCAGCCACCTCTAAAAGGCAAAATGAGTGCTAACAGTCTTCCTCATCTCACCCCCAAAATAAGTAACATAAAACAGTAATTTAACAGGCATTGAAACATGTTGGTTTGAGGCATCCACTGAAATGGTAACAAATGGCTTTTTGGGAGTTGTAATGAACAACTAAACAAATGCTTTCTGAAAGTACTTCTATTTGGCTGTAGGATTTTTAAAAATATTCTTTTAAATAGCTGGATCCAATTAACTTCTAGTCTCCAGGAAAAAAAGATGTAAAGGGAATCCAATGTTTATAAAGCAAATGTAATTGCAGCACAGTGTACAGTTTCCTCTTACCACCTTGTTCTTGGCAAAGCCCTCAATCAAATAGTCTTTTACCTGCTTAGGCTTTAATACAGTGTCCTTAATGCTTCAAGAAGGTAGCTAGATTTGTCTCTGTTGCGCAAGGTAGTTCCCATACAAGTGATGAATGATAACCCCAAAGGACCTGCAGTTATAATACTAATCAGAGATTTTCTTAGGGCTAGGATTAGCCACAGCACACAAGAGACAAATTATAGGCTTCTATGATTCAAGAAACTGGCAGCCTTTAATGCCTTTGAAGTGTTGCATATCCAGAATTCACAAATAACCATTAGCTCCAGTGATGATGATGTCACATCCCAAATGAAGAGGAGGCTGCTTTCAGATTGGCAGGGCTAAACTGTCAGGTTTGCACAGGTGGGTGTCTGTTGTAGGGGTAGTAGCTTGGAGGAAGCTTTCTTCAGAAGTGTGCCATTTGTTTTGTGATCATTGGTTATTTAAGCAGTGTGCCCCTCTGTGATCCTCTGACACACTGCCATCAAAGACCAACACTAGGGTGTTATGTGAGTTCAAGGTGTGTTCCTCCTATGCCATTAACATACCATTCTCCTTTCCCCATTCTCTAGGTGTATTCCCTGGATAACCCCCAGAGTTTCCACCATCTCTATAGTCCATACTGCAGGGAAGATAAGAACAAACACTTAGAGCAGATGGCGGAGCAGATTGCCACCTTGTGCGACACCTTGAAGGAGTACCCCTCAATTCGCTACAGGAAGTCAGTGCGGTGATCCTTCCATACATTAAGGGGAGACTTGGGGAGGAGCTTGTAACTAGCTGTAGGAAGAATATGTGGAGTGAATCAGGGCAGAACAAGTTATATGCTGGAGGGGTATAATTTGGGGCCACAAAAAGATATCATTTGTCTGTTCACTATGGCTTGAGGAAGTGCCTTGATACACTAATTGTCCTAATGGAGGGATTAGCCTGATCACTTACTTAGGATGGTGGTTCTCCATCAGATGCCACTGTTGGGTGAGGAGGAGAACTTTGGCGCTTATCTCTGAGTGAGAGAGCAGACCCTTCCCTTGCTGTGTCCAACCACTCATTTAGCCTTGTCCCAATATGCAAAACGTGGCAGTGGTGCTCCTAGATGGTTATACAGTATATTTCTTTGTCATAGTGGCTCTGAAGACTGCTTCCTGCTGGCCCATGCTGTGTTGGCGAAGCTGAATGCCTTCAAAGCAGACAACCCCACCATGGGAGAGGTGAGCGTGCCCAGAGATTTGCCAGGGCATGGTACATCAGGCCAGTGGGGGGAAGACTGCACCATGCAAGGCCAGCAGCTCTGATGTTGCCTCAGAAGGCTCCTTCTGTATATGTTTCACAAGCTGAGCATGAGTGTGATGACTGCATGCGAGGTGGGAGGAAACTCCCTCAGAATGCAGAAGAAGAATGCAGAAGTGAACCTCCTTCAGGCAAAGTCAACAAGTAATCTGCATGACTGAACTGGGAACAGGGCAGGGCACCCCAGATGAATGGTAAAAGGTACAAGTGGACAGTTGGGCAGGAGACTTGATCACTTCTGTTGCCTCAGCTCCAGAAGAGGAAGGGCCTTGCAAAATGCCTAGAAAAAATGTGTTTTCCAGTGTGTCTGCCACTGATAGCTGTCTTATTCTATTTTGGCTGGGTGTGGATATCTCCCTCTGAACACCCAGCAGGAATTTTGTCTTTGCAGAGGCTGTCCATGGGAGATGATCTCAGAGCAGCCCAGCATTCTCTGAATTGTGTGTTTGTGTGTGCATGCATACATGTGTGAGCACACCTTCAAGTTGCCTGTGAACTTATGGTGACTCCATGAATTCCATAGGCCTTTCTTAGGTAGGGAATACTCAGAGATGGTTTTGCCCATTTCTTCTTCTGGAATAGTCTATAGCACCTGGTATTTGTTGTCAGTCTTCCATCCAAGTACTAACCAGAGCTCTGACCCTGCTTAGCATTCAAGATCAGACAGGATCTGGTGCCTTTAGGGTATTCAGACCTTTAGGCTATTCAGGTGAAGGCAAACGAAGCAAAGGATAGCCTCCCACGGGCATGTTCTGTAAATTTTAAAAAACGAAATGCAGCAGTGCCAGCAGGGGGAGCTATGAACTTCATTGGAGTGATATGGGTGCTTTGAGCCATTTCCCACAGTCCTTTTTTTCTAATCAAAATGCCCTTCCCTAGCTGCTTTTGTCACTATCAGTGGACAAGGAGCTAGGGAAGCAGATGTTGACCAGTTTATTGGCCTGTGGCATAAGGGGAACCTTTGGCCCATTGGGCTAGTTATGTTACATAGCAGTTCATCTGTCCCACAAGCTTCTTATCTCCAGTCATGAGTCAGAGATAGTAGATAAAAGACTCTTTCAAGCCTGGGAAACCATTGTACAACACTGAGCTGTGCTTTGTAGGTAGGAAGCTGTTGCACTGAGTCCTGCTGCTCATGGGTACCTGTACGTGGGATTCAGCTGTGCTTCATATGCTCGATGGGAAAACCTGTACATCTGTAAAAATCATATCTGACCCTTCTTGCTCCTGTGGCTCCTCCTGGTTCTGGAATGTGGCCCTCAGTACCCTTCCCAAACTGGACTTGAACCCCCACACATCCAATAGAGCTCAGCACTTGTGAGGGTACTCTGCTGCACTGGTCATAGTCGTAGGCTCACACTGTTGCGTTTCAGTTTGTCACATGAAAACAAAACACTGGAAGGCAGTACCTGTGCCATCTGACTTGCAAGCAAAACATTAAATTTCACTGATTTTTGCTATCAAAGACCCACAGATTCATGTTAAGACCACTTCCAGACAAACACATTATATGCATACACGTGCGTGCACACACACACACACACACACACACACACACACATTTGCCTTGGCTTTCACTCAGGTAGGTCTCTTCCAGTTCTAGGCTTTCATAGCAGTCTTTCTCATCCATGTATAAAGGGACAGGACAGGACAGGGGAAAAGCTGGCCTTACCTCCCGGAAGAAACTGTTTTTCACAGAGATTTTCTCCTTGCAAAGACCAAAAAAAAAAGGAAAAGAAAAGACTGTCAAGGATCATGTGCTAAGGAGATTTTGAAAGTATGTGGAAAATCCTGAATATCAAGATGCTCCTGTGACTGCAGCTTGCAACAGGTCCTTTTTTTAAAAAAAAAAAACTATGGTCACATGTTGGGGAGAAGGAGGATGGATTCTGGTAATTCTAGTCCGAAAGAGATTTTTCTGCCCTTGATACTAGTAGAAGCACCTTCTCCACTGGAAAAGGTTATGTTATAGTAATGCTTCTTGCAGGAAGGATTTTTTTTTAATTACAGTGGGCCCTCCGATAAGCTACATTAGGAAAAATTATGACCGGAATCCTGTTGTGACACTATGCTGTGGTAAAAATTGTTATGCAAGCACAGGTACTTTCTCAGAGGTCACATAACTATAATCCCTAGTACAACCTGTTCTTCCTCAATTCAAACTACACAGTTTCCTCTGATACACACACACATATTTGACTTGGTGAGGAGCTATTTGACCATTGTGTGAGGCTTTGCACCACCTGCATAATCTGTTGGGCAACTGGGGAATCAGCATAACTATACTGATATATAGTTACACTCCGATAAAACATATAAGCCTGTGAGAACAGCATTGCTTTCAAAATCCAAGTATCTGTTTTACAGGTAGAAAGAATAGCAAATGGCTCTCCTCCTCAGGAACAGTTTGAGATGAGATCAGTAATTTGACGCAGGCCTGTTGAAGAAAATATAACTGTTATGAGAACATAACTGTAGCTACCGTGGCTACGTCAGCAATCAAATACACTATCTTTTCCCAACTCATCTCCCTCCAGATGTTTTGAACGACACTGGACATCATTCCTAACCATTAGCCATGGTGGCTGTGGCTACTGGGAGTTGTAAGTCAAAACATCTGGCAGAGTGATGTTGACTGCATGGTGTATGAAGAGTATTGTGTGCTTTCCATCCAAGTTGCCCTGAATTATTTTGTGTCTCTGCAGTGTACCTAGGTTTGCCCAAGAAGTGAACAGAAGTCATCTTTATTTCCATGAGACACTGCTCTGTGTTTGCCTGCATGTTTGCTCTGCCACCTGTTGGCGGAAGGATACACTGCATTATAATCTTGCATGAATGTGAGGGGATGCATTATTGTTGTTCTTGATCCAGCCAGCTTGAAATTGCTGAAAAATGAGGCTTAATGCTATGATTGGAAAGCTTCACTTACTGTGATGTCTGGAGCAATAATTTCTTCCACCTCCCACCTACTGTTGCTGCATTCATAGACCTAGAGCTCAAAGCGTTGCTTTGAAAAAGTATTTCTTGTTATTTTGTTCTATATTTAAAAAAAATCAGATCATTGATGTTAACACTTTATTTAAAGAATGGTGTATTAGTAATTGATTACAAATATATTACTTTTTAAATTATTATTCTTCTTTTTTTAAAAAAATGTAAAAATGGTTTTCAAAATCCCCCAAAATGGACCCCAAACATTTTAGGATCAATGAGAAAACCTTAGTCGTCTTTTAAATAACAATTAATTATTTGCATTATTTTTGAGAAACAGCGTTGTTATGCCCTTGTTACCCCCAAAGATAATGTGCTACGTGTCACATCACCACCTCTTATATGGTACAGCTGTTGGTACCTTTCTCTTAGTAGTGAAAATTGCATTCTCTTCCTCCACCCACTCACTCCCAGTTTTATCCTTTACTGTCATCAAGACATCGTAATTTTGATAAGCTGTGACTCCTCTTCATGGCTCTGTCTGAGCCTGTTGCTTAGCTGGTCTTCTAAGGCATTGAGAAGGGGACCCTCAAGGCAGGGTCTCCCTCACAGAGATTGTTCAGTGGTCTGTGTCCCACATGAGTGACTCTTTTTCTCTGCTGTTTACATGGTCCTACATTTTTTAGTTCCTGAATCATCTCTGCTAATAGGATTGTGTGCTGTCAATTGAGAAGGGATTTTGTGCATTTGAATAATTGCATTGCTGACCCCGCCCCCTGCTATTAGCATACAGGAAAGGTTGCATGCATCTGGTAGCTGGTATAGCAGGCCAGTTTAGAAGGGGGAAGCCGTGCACAAGAAACTTGAGCGTGCCACCCTTCCTCCATGTTGTTTTGTGCCTACGGTAGTAGCAGTGTTAAATGATTTCAAGTGCATTCCTATGCCCATCTACAAAGAAGTTCAGTCTCAGAGAGTTCAGTGGAACTTACTCCCAGAAAGATGTGTAGAGGATTTCAGTCTTAATCAGTGTTTCCAGAGGGTTTCTTGAGACTGCAGACCACGCGCTACAGATTGTACTCATAAGATGCCTATTGGCTGCTTTGCATGGGGAAGCGGCAGTGCAGTCAAGGCACCAAACTCACAGAATTAAGGAACTAGCTAATGTTTCCCCTCTTCTTGCTTTCTGTCTTCTGCTGCTCTCAGGGCCCTGACAAATCTCGTTCACAGCTTCTGATTGTCGACCGGAGCTATGATCTCGTGTCCCCGCTTCTGCATGAGCTCACCTTTCAGGCCATGGCCTATGACCTGCTCAACATCCAGAATGACACTTATCGGTGAGGATCATGTGGGTGTGCATGCATGTGTGAGACCACCAAGGGAGGATGTTGCCTTCCTACAGAGATGGCAAATCTACCTAGCTGTCTAACCACCCTTTTTCCCTTCCCTTCCCTTCCCTTCCCTTCCCTTCCCTTCCCTTCCCTTCCCTTCCCTTCCCTTCCCTTCCCTTCCCTTCCCTTCCCTTCCATCTCCTGCAGGTATGAATCCACCGGCATCAGTGACTCAAGGGAAAAAGTGGTGCTCTTGGATGAGGACGATGACTTGTGGGTGCACCTCCGCCACATGCACATTGCCGATGTTTCCAAGTGAGAACCTGTCCTTGGCTGTATATGAATGTGCATATGTACACTTCTCCCATTATTGCATGTGGCTCATTCCTGAAGTGTCTGAATGAGGCATTTTGGTAGCTTTTAGCCCCGTTTTTCTACCCAGTTTAAGTGGCCTGCCACATTCATCCATAGTTCGACGAAGGCAAAATAATACCCCCCTCCCATCCTCATTAGCATCCCTTCATCTACAGGGAGCCCTGACCTTTGCAGACTGCATGGACTACTGTTGTTTTGTAGGGGCTAGAAGTCACCTATGTGAGAGCTCATGCCTCCTTTTGTCTTGAGCTCTCCCGAGCAGGGCCTGAATGTGAATTCTTTCAACAGGAAAGTGACAGAGCTGCTGCGTACTTTCTGTGAGAGCAAGAGACTTACCACAGACAAGGTGAGAGTTTTCAGCCTGTGATCATCTCTCATCCTTTCATGATCCATTTGGCCTCTTGAGAGCTCAAGGAGGCTTCTGTATGGTTTCCAGCTACTGCCCCATTCTGCCATATACTGCAGAGCTTTCCAGACTGCATGTCGCAACACGTTAGTGTGTCAGCTGCAGTGTGTAGGTATGTCGCATGAACATAATGAGTGGAGGGGCTGGCTCCTGCTGCCACCTGGTACCAGACCCAGGTGAAGGGACTGCCTCTACCACCAGCCTAGGCCAAGGAAAACCCCAACAAGGGCAGTGGTGGCTAGGCCTGGGTGGAGGGACTGCTTCTCCTGCCATCGCCGCTGCCTTCCCAGTCCAAGGAAGACCCTGGCGAGGGTGATGGTGGCAGGCCAGGTTCAGGTGGAGGGGCTGCCTCCACTTACTGAATTACCTACTGAAATACTGTGTCATGAAATGATACATGTCTAAGAAGTGTGTCACCAACATGAAAAGTCTGTAAAGCTTTGATGTACTGGACCAAACCTGCTCAGCTCAAGCAGTGCAGCAGTGATATGTGCCTATAGACCAATCTTTGCCCTTTCTGGTCCTTCCTAAAGCAGCGCCTCTTTGTAATCAGAGTAAAGATACTGGAGGAGCCTGTCAGGGAAGAATGATTAAGAAAAAAGACCTGGTGTTAGAATGGGGACAGGAGAGGCATGGGGTTAGTACATTCTGAATTCAGGAGGACATGGATCCTCTACACCAAGAGTGTACTCTCCAGATGATGTTGGACTGAAACTTCTGTCATTTCTTTCCATTTGCTGTGCTGGCTAGCACCACCATTCCCTCAGTGAAAGCCTTTAATTAAAAGAGTTGGCCCAGTCAGAGCGAGCTTGGCCATGAAAATAAGAAGATGGATTTGTGTTTATCTTTGAAGCCAGTCTGCAAATATCACTGACTTGACATTCCAGGGTGCTGTTTTCATTACTTGATGCTTCTATGTTCAGTTCCATGAAACATCCTGAGCATTGCTGGTAGCTTAGAGAACATTTCTAAGTTTGGGATCTACCAGCCTGCAGATCTTTTAAGACAGCAGTGAGCAATTTTCTTTCCCCTGCATTATGTGGGGGACTGCAGAAAAAAGTCAGAAAACAAAACTGAAGTGGCTGAATGTCTTATTTCTGCTTTGTAAAGGAGTAATTTTTGTTTTTTAAGAGGACTTGTGACATCCTGCAATCTACTTAAAAGGTGAAATCACTTCTCCTGCTGGCTGTTAGGACAGGCAATGTCCTTTATTTGCCAGAGAAACAGTAGTCTAGAGAAGTTCGGGGAGGGGGAGTTAGGAACAGCAACAACAACCTTTGGGGGTCCCGTGAATCCCACGGGACACAGCATTGCTATTTTAGAATTAGAAGAATGGTCAAACAGTTGCAGTTTGTGATACCCTTCTCATCTTGATGATGTTGCATTCTGAATGAGGTTCTTTCACATAATGAAGACTTCATTCCCTTTCAAGGCCAACATTAAGGACCTGTCTCAGATCCTGAAGAAGATGCCCCAGTACCAGAAAGAACTTCACAAGGTAAAGGGTGATTGGCAACTATGTTGATGTTGTTCACATGTTTAAAAAATTGGTACCCTACACATTCTACCCAGTTTAGGTGGTTGTTAAGGAAGCTATAACTGCATTGGAAATTAAAATTAAAAGTTTTCAGAAATCCAAATATTCTTTAGCAGCTGTTAACTGAAATGTTAATTATCAAAAATAGCAGTAAATACTGCAATTGTTTTTTCACTACTTTTACTTGGCATCAGAAGGCTTGGGAGAAACAACTGGGGTTCTCAGAGCAGAAAATCCACAGTCTGGTAATCCCCACCACCATACCCTAGATGACAGAGAAGGATCTTCCCAAGAGACTGAATCAGGCACTTCTAGAAAAAAGGTGGTCCTTAAAATAATCCTGATTCTCTCTGTATTATGTATATATGTGAAGTGTGTATAATAGATTGAGATGGACAGGTGGAACAGTGATGGCTGTTTGTAGCTTTCTAGTATGGCTTTGGGAGCTGTTTAGCCTAAGATGAAAAATGAGAGTCTTCATAGACCTGTAAATGGGTAGCACAATCCTTACCCACAGCTTGACTTAGTGAACAGCATAGAAATGGAGTATATGCTGTTCTGAGCATAAAGTTCCTCTCTTTGTGCCAAGATTTGCTCTGCTGTGTGCCATGCAGCATACAAAAGCAAAAATACCAAAGCATCTTTTATGTGGGTCCCTAATTTGTCAACCTGACTATCCTGTTTAATCTTTTAGTAGCCACGCACTAGCTGCCTTTCTGGCCTTTCTCACTTTAAAGAGAGGCTTGCGAGGAGGTGGAGACCACCCCTAGGAAACAAAGAATGTCCAGTAGTGTTTTCAGAGATTGGGATTGCTGCCCTGCGAAACAGAAGGAGAAATCTCCAAAATAATCAGAGGGACAAATTTGTTTAATTTGTGTAACTTCAACTGATAGTGAAATATAACTCATTATTGCAAAATGTATCCTGAAGTGCATTTCTGTGCCTTCTGCAAACTCTCTTGTCCCTAAGTTGGCTGCTTGCCCATGGAGGTTGCGTTCTGGGGGAATGAGAAAAAAGAGCCCAAGGCTGGCTGATGAGCAAGTAATTGTTTCCTGCCCTCTTCCTTCCTCTTGCAGTATTCAACACATCTGCACCTGGCAGAGGACTGTATGAATAGCTTCAAGGGCACAGTGGAGAGGCTGTGCAGTGTGGAGCAGGTGAGCGCACAGAGAGCACACTGAGAGATGGGAAGAGCTGGAACAGCTCTGGGGCTTAGCTCTAGTGGGTGATTCTTCTGTTCATCTGTTTTGGAAGATGCTTCAGTGAAGGCAGCCAAACAGAAGGGAATTTCTGGGTTTTCTTGTTGTTATTTTTTCTTTCCCACTGCCCAGGACCTGGCCACAGGTTCAGATGTTGAAGGGGAAAAGGTTAAAAATGCAATGAAGACGATTGTGCCAATTGTCCTGGACACCAGCGTGACAGCGTTAGATAAGATCCGTATTATCCTGCTTTGCATCTTCCTCCAGAATGGTACTTCCTTTTGCTTTCATCAGCTCCAGGAGCTGTGATAAAGGTCTGCCTCAAGGAGGGAAGGATCTCTCCCATCCTTCTCTCAACCCTGATCCCAGACCCTCCCTTCATCCACGTGCTTTTCCCCAAGGTTATAACTCTGTTGTTGTCTGGAAAAAAATTGAAATTTGCTTGTCTTGAACTCATGAGACTAGTCTTTTTTTTTCTTCCGTTCATGTGAGCTTGTGTTTCCTTCTCTTTATCCAATGTGTAATGCTTTGCATGCCTGGCTGAATTGACTTGGGCAGCTATTCAGGGCTTGTGGTCCATTGACTTGTGGCCATGTATATGGAGTCCAGGAGTGGTGTTTCTCAGCTCTGTTCCCCACCCCTATAGGCATCAATGAAGAGAACCTGACCAAGCTCATCCAACATGCCAATGTACAGCAGGAGAGAGACATTCTCTACAACATGCACTGTCTGGGTGCTGCCATCATGCCAGAGGTACATCATCCCCATGCCTTGTCCCATCTGCTGTGCAGGTACCTTGTGCTAGGGCTGCTACGGACTACCTCAGATGGCATGTTTATCCCCTCTGGGTGCAGCTCATGGGCCATAACCATTTTTGGTGAGGTGTGAGGGGGTAGCATTTGAGTATACCTTTGCTGTGGAAGTAGTTCCCCTTGAGGGGAGGGTACAGCAGCCTCTCTCTCTCTTTCTCTCTCTTGCTCTCTCTCTAGATCTTTTTCTCACACAGAGCTTTTTGCTCTGTTTTCTTTCTCCCCCGCTTCTTGCCATATCTTTGGCCAGAACATCTGGAGCCAATTAGGTAAGCCAATCTATCTCACCTCAAACTTTTGATACTTCTGAACTTTTTACCTTTCTCCTGCCATTGCCCCCAACATGTTTTCCATCCGGTGTTATTGTCTGTCTCTCACTCCCTCTTTTTTTTTTAACTCACTCCTCTGCTCACAGGATGCTGGTGGACACATGAAACCTGTGAGGAAAGTGCAGTTGGAGCCCACCTACCAGCTCTCCCGGTGGATCCCCATTCTTAAGGATGTTATGGAGGTACACAGAAAAGGGTTCAGGGGAAGGCAGTCCAGAGGGAAAGGTTAGCAGAAGCCCTGAGTGGCTTACTACAAAGAGCATCTCCCTCTGTGAAGCAGATCAGTTGGGTAAGAAGGGTGCTGCCCCAGACATAAATGGGAATTGACAGAACCAACTGGGCATTGATGCCTTTCACATTTGAAATGCTTTCAGTTGGACTCCATAGCACACATCCAAGAGTGTGGGGTGCATCCTGAAAAAGAGACAGGTACAGACTGTGTTCCTGCTCACCAGTTGTGTAGGTGGATTCAACATCCCATGTTGTCCCTTTAAAATAGCAGTGAACTGCAGTGCACTAGAGTTTTCTGCTTATATCTTTGATGAGGTTCAGATGCACTGAAGTTTATATTCCTGATCCTCCACCTAAAAGTCCTCTGTAAGGCTGAAGCCTCCTGGACACCTTGGTTCTCCATGACCACCATGTCTAACAGAATGTAAGAAGCTACCTTGTATCAGGTCAGACCAAGATCACTCAAGACCATTGATTACACTGACTGGCAGTACCTTCCCAGGATTTTGGTCAGAATTCTTCTCTGGTTGTATCCAGAGATGCCAGTCTTTGAACCTATAGCCTTCTGCATGAGAACCATGTATTCCAGCACTGAATTAGTCCCTTCCCCTAGGGGAGTTTGCAGAGTGCTAGATACTTACCGTTCTCTTTCTCAGCCTTCCAAGTGCTGGCCTGAGATTGCATTGATTCTTGTGCTTTTCTTCTCACTGGGTGGGGGCTTTCAGTCTTTATACTTCTAGGTGTGATCTTGTTGAATGTATACTGTGTCCACTCTGCATTGCAGGCAGGATTTAAAAAAATAGGGAGGAGTGTTATGTTTGTATTCCTTTCCCTGGGCTGCTTGTGGCTGGCCTTGATGGTGTTGCTCAAACTGTTCAAATTGGTACTGCCCTCTTGAGGATTTTGGGGCAAACCGTTGACCCAGCTTCAGTTTCATAGTTAATCCAATCAAGAGAGCTGTTCAGCTATCTACCCATCTCCAACCAACTCCATGTAGCTACGTGAGATGGGCTGAACAAAACATTTTAAGCTCCCACTATAAAAAGTCAACCATGGCTTAATCCGGAAGTCCTTATCATGGAGCATTATTGTGTTGTCATATAGCGTAGTGTTATTGTTTAGCCAGCCTGTGTGCCACTGAGCTGCTAACTGTGCAGCAGTCTGTTTTGGAGGAGTGGTGCGTGCAGAGGGATTCTATTTGCACATCCATCCCAGAGGAGAGATTTTGGCATAGGAAATAAGTTTAATAATTCTCTGTGTCTGGAAATAGAGGATGAATCAACCATGAGTACTTCCTGATGAGGCATTTTCTGTGAAATTATCCTGCTTCATTCACAGAGGGGTGTCCAGACAACATTGTATTCTGCTTGTAGCCCTCCTGTGTTTTTCTGAGGCTCTGTCCATCATTTTTGTTCCTGTCACAAAACCTCTGTTAAAGGAGAGAAAGATGAATTAGCTGCACAAAGCCTTCTGACTGATAGTGCTGGGAGCATGTGATGATAGTTCCACATGTCTCTTTATCTCTCCCTTGTTCCTTTCTTTACTTTTAGGCCCATCATTCCATACTGTAGGAATAACTCAGTGAAATTCACAGTAGTGTTTTCCCCAGGTCTGCGAAATGGTTCATCTCTTATTTCTTAGCCTGTTTGTAGTTTCTGAAGAACCCCATTGGACTCTGAAAGGAACCGAGCAGCTTGTTTGTTTCTAGCAGAATGAGAAAAAGGATGGTGATGAAGTTTCTCCTGTTGCTCATATTCCCACAGGATGCCACGGAGGACAAGCTGGACAAGAAGTTGTGGCCCTATGTGTCTTGCCCTGCCCCAGGCCCTTCCTCACAAGCTGCTGTGAGGTGGGTAGAGGTGTCAGTATTTTATGAGTCCTCCCCGTTCTCTCTGCCTCGTTTCCCCCCACAGAGTCTAGGGCTTGCATGTATATTCCAGCTGTTTCCTGCAAAGCCTTCCTTTTGTGGAAAGGACAGAATGCGTGCAGAATAGAAGGATTTCTAGGAGATCAGTATTTTCTAATGTATAGGCAATTTGAAACCAAGGTTGGAGAATAACAGCTATGCCAAATGAGAAATAATCAGGAGGAAAACTATTCTTGTGTGAAGTCACTTGCTTCTCTTCCTAGGCCCCTGCAGAATATACAGTGGGGGTGACTCTGCTCAATGCATTGGGGGAAGAAGGAATGATGGTCTCTGGATATTGGGGGAAGGGGCAGGGTTCATGGAAGAGTAATAGGGGCTGGTAAAATCTGGGCGTGTGTGTGCGTGTGTGTGTGAGAGAGAGTTTAATTTTGTTTTGTTTTGTCCTTAGCTATCCCTTTTAAGGTTTCCTCTCCCCCTCCCCACATGCACAACCACAACCTGGGGCAGCTGTTGCCTCTTCCCAGGCCTGAGACTGTGCAGAAGCCAATCCTGTCCTTTCTCCAGAAGGCTTGTCCTCAACAGTCTCTTTGCAGCTGGTCCCATGTACTTCTTTCTCCCACAGTGCCCGCTTTGGTCATTGGCACAAGACCAAGACAGCAACTGAGTACCGAACAGGCCCCCGCCTCATCTTGTACGTGCTGGGTGGAGTTACCATGTCAGAGATGCGCTGTGCCTATGAAGTTACAGAAGCTACTGATGGGAAGTGGGAGGTGCTGATTGGTAAGTGTGCTGTTGAGGGTGCAGTCAAGGCAAGCTCAGATTGTTAAGCAAAAATCTCACGCGCATGTCAGTGATTCAGGAAATGTGTCTCAAGGAGGAAAGGGGGAAGTTGTTACACTTATCTGAGCCCAGATATTTCGACTGCAATTTCCATCAGGTAAACCCAGCACAAGGGATTGTGAGAGGTGTAGTCTAAAACATCTGGAGAACTAAATGTTCCCTATCCCTGGGTTGATGTTACATAAAATTTGAGGAAAGGGCTGATCACTCAAGTCAAGGGATTGGTGGTTTGTAATGAGTAAAAAGGCGCTTGCTTTGGACCTTGTGTTTTTTGTTTGTTTTGTTTTGTTTTGTTTGTGCTAACCTTTGCTGTCAACCTTTTTGGGCACAGCTTTGCTAGGCCCCTCTTTCTTCTCCTCCCTGCCATGCAACCTGAACCTCTTGTGCAAGAGTAGGCGTAGAATCTTCTTAGCTCTTGGGGTTGACTTGAGAAGGTTGCCTACTGTGTGTCTTTGATAAAGACTTGTCTGCCAGAACCAGTTGCCCTAAATGGATGCCATCTTTATTCTCCAAAAACCTATTGTACAGGAGATGGGTGTTGGAAGTGGGTGCAATGTCTTACCTGTATAGATGTCATTGTGCAGCCTAGGGTGATTTGCTGAAAAGCTTTTCTTTGTGGCTGCTGATGGGGTAGACAGTATGCATGCAAACACGGACCATGACGGGCTTCTGTGGCAGCTTGTGCCAACCTTTCTTCTTTCCTTTGCAGGTTCCTCTCACATCCTGACCCCTAAGCAGTTCCTGGAGGATGTTCGCAATCTGACAGAGCAGGCACCACTGAAGTCCTAAGCCAATCTCTGGCTCTCTAAAGAGACTTGCTGACAGCAGTTTTATTTATCTGCCCAGATGAAGTTTTTCTTCAGTGAGATGTCTTCTCTCACATACCTGTGTTTTGCTTCTGTCCTTCTAAGACTGGCCCTCAGCCTGGTCCTTCTTTCAGCCAGCTGTTTTGAATGAACCTGACACTGGGAAGACTATATACAAGTCAAGGATGAGGGTCCAGCCAGCTCTTATGAGTCCTTTATTTCTCACTGTGATGAGGTTTCTGGTTGCACTTTATTTTTCTCTTCCCTTCTTTACTCCAAGCCTTCGTCCCAAAATGAGGGAGAGAAGAAGAAGGTGTATATCTAATGAAGATCAGTATCTCCTTTTATCCTTCTGTCAGTGCAGTTATTTAGAGTTCAACTTCAGAGTTGTCTGGTCTCCACCAGTGCTCTGTTTCTTTCTTTATTTGCAAAGATAATTAATTAGCCAGGAGGGTTCTTTTTGTTACTGTTTTGACAAAGTGTTTTCAGGACCATTTACCCCCAGCAGGGAAACCTGAAACAGTTAAAGGAATAGCTGTCACTAGATGCCCAGCCTGGTGAGCCTAACAGCTGTACTGACAACTGGGATGAGACAAAGATGATCTGCTACTTTCAAAAGACATGGGAAAATGTATATAGGAAAGATGGCGTATGTTCATCACATTGCGAGAGTTGTATAACTCTGCTAAAGAATCCCAGAGTCTTCAAAATAAAAAGCAAAAATAGTCTGTCAAGATAAACTGTTCTCTTGCACTAGATTAAATTGTGATACTGGGACTCCAGCATGGTACGGAAGGGATACTTTCCCCCTGTAACTCTAGGAGAAATTAAAGTTAAAGGGGAAAGAATGCCCCCCCGCTTCAGTATGTTTCATTCGTTCTTTCTTGTGCATCACACATTCATGTGCATACCCTACTTTCAGTTAGAGCAAAGGTGGGCAAAATTCAGCCCTCCAGATATTGTAGAACTGCAGCTCTGAGCAGCCCTGGCCAGCACAGCCAATGGTGAGGTATGCTGGGAGCAGCTATCCAGAAAGATCTGGTGGGCTCCAGTTTGCCAACCCTGAGATTGAAGTAGTGTGTGTCACCCGTGGAAAGTTGCTATGTTAGCTAGAAGTATCACATGTTAACATTCTCCCGGATGTGGTCATGTTCATTTGAAAACTCCTATAATGTGAAACCTCATCTGTGTATCCTGCTGTGCTGTAGTCTCAGGAGAACTGTACCACATGACTTTTCTAAAATGTGTCATTCTACCTCTCGTGTTCTGCAGAGGTGTTTCAGTTGGAGGTATTTGACACCTGAGACTCTTTCATTCAAATGTCATAGATGGACTCCTTTGACAACAAATGGACCATTCACTCTCTTTATAGAAGTGATGCTCCAGATGGTGCCTTGTGTGCACAATCCCAGCACAAAAGGCAATTAAATCTCTCCAATACGAAAATCCTGAATTTGTTATGTGCGAGGTGTGAAGTGCTAGACACATTTAACTAAAAAGTAAGTTACATTGAATGACATCAATATTACTCCACAGTAGGTGTGTGTAAGATTGCAACCTTCCGTCACAACAGTCGTCACAGTATCTATCCCCTAGGCTCAAAGCAATTAAGATACAAAACCAGTAAGATAAGATGTAAGGTATGCTGTGGGAAAGTAAGTTAACAACAAAAGTTCATACGGTTCCTAAAACCACTACTTGCACTATTTCCCACCAGGGAAGTGTAAAACTCAGTATGTCCCAACTGCATATTAGATTACTGGAGATCAGTGTAATTGTTAAAAAAAATTCCCCAAATGTTCTCTTTCAATTGTTTGCAGTTTGTGCAAATTATGGAGACTAGTGCAAATTATGGAGAAGCTCGTTACTTACATTTGAAAATAGCTGTGTGTTGCATATTTCTGTTTCTTCTTCGTGGTCTCTGTGCCTCACACGCTAGGAGCTTTCGCACATGCGCAGTACCGTTCGGAAAATTCTAGAGCTTAGTAGCTTGGCGGGAACCCCTCCCCCTCTGCCTGCACTGAGCATGCTCAGCCCGCCGAGCAACGGTCTCTCCTCAGTTCTTTCTCGTCCGCCGTTCCGTACGGAGGTTCTGAGTTTAGTTCTCTCTTGGCTTGCTTCTTCGTGTTTCTTACTGGCTTTTTGGACTTGGATTTGGACTTTGGACTACCCCTTTCGGATTTCGGACTTGATTTGGTGATTTGGCTACCCGTTTTTGTGGGATTTTTCACCCCTTGCCCCCCCTCTTCTACGTCTTCATCTCCCTCTTCGTCGTCGTCGCCTCCGCCATCTTGCCTTCTCCAGCTCTTCTTCCCCGTCGTCTTCTCCGTTTTTCTGTCGGCTTTGTTCAAGCCCTGCAGAGCGTGTGGTCGTAAGGTCGCGCTGTCTGACGGTCACAGCGAGTGCCTTTTCTGTTTGGGTGAGGCCCATAACACCAGGGCCTGCCCAATCTGTAGAGACTTCACCTCCCAGACCTTGAGAAATTGCCTGGCTCGCCTGAAATCTCACTATTGGGAGCAGTCTCTACAGGCCCAGGAAGGACCGTCAGTTGCTTCAGCGATGTCCAAGTCATCGGCATCGGGGCGACCTTCGACCATGCCCTCGTCAGCGTCGACGACTGTCGACCCGACCTCGTCAGCGGTACCGGGCTCAGTACTGCCACCTCGGACGCCGATCTCTGCGTTACCGAGGATACCGAAGGTCTCGACATCGACCTCAGGAGAGTCTCCGGCCCAGGCTCCGAGACCGGCGAAGCCGTTAACCTTGGCCCAACGCAAGTGGCCTGCCCTTCCAGAAAAGGGGAAGAAGAAAGAGAAGAAAAAGAAGAGGAAGGAGAAGGAAAAGCGTGGCTCTCCAGCTAAGAGGCCTGCTGCTCCCATGCCTGCTCCGACCCAACCACAAGAACTTGAGGAAGAGCCGGAGCACCAGGAGATCCTGGAAGTCTCCGATGTGGAGGAGTCCGCTGGCGTTGCGGCGCCCCCTGGCCTGCTGCTCTTCACTGCCGCGGTGTCTCCGCCCGGACGCCCTGAAATGGCGGCCCACCCGGAGCATACTCTGGCCTCACCCCAGGCCTCGCTTCATCCGAGGGGATCCTCTGGAAGGAGTGCATCCCGGGCACCGGAGCGACGGATCAGGCAGCGCTCTCCACGCTGCAGAGAGGCCTACCCGGAGTGGTCTAGGCCATCTCTTGACTCTCCATACTCATCGGCGTCGCATATCACCAGATACGGCAGAGAGCACACCTGGAGAGAGTACCCGGGGTCTTACCGTTCGTACTCTCCGGCATATCGCAATCGGTACAACCCCGACGTAAGGCGCTGGTCGCCATACCGTCGGTCCCGCTCTCCATCCCGCGGGGCCTATCACTCTCGGTACCACAGATCGCCGCGCTCCAGCTCCAGGTCACCGGCTCCCCGTCGCTCACGCGACCGCTCACCGCAGTACCGCGCGGTCTCTCCTCCGCCGCGGGTCACCTCCACAGCGACCCGTCCGTTGTCGGAGACCGCCCAGGTGCCACCATCGTCGGCTGCTGTGACTGTGACTCAAGCCATCGAGCGCCCGCAACCTGCAGTGGTCCCGATCACCAGAGCTTCTCAGGCACCGGTGACCACTTCCTCCTCTGCGAGGCCTCTCACCACCTCAGCTCCGACTGTGACATTGGCCGTGCCATCCCACCAACCATCACGGGAGGGGTCGCCCGACAAGTCATCCTCCGGGTCCTCTCAAACCTACGAATCCGACTCAGATTCAAACGAGTCGACACCGGTGTCCCACGAATCCCCCCCCCTTGGCGTTTGGAGACCCTGCCCCGGAGTCGGCACCAGAGGACCTCAGGAGTTTCTCGGCTATCCTCCTTCGGATGTCTGCAGCTCTGGGTCTGAAGATTGCGGAACCGGCCCCGGCTGTGCAGGATCCTGTCTTTCAGTGTGTTGACACCCGTCCTCCATCGACGGCTCCACTGCCATTCCTGCCAGCCTTGATGGAGGCCCTGAAGCAGCCGTGGGCCCAGCTGGCTTCTGCCCAGCCTATTCCGCACAGGCTTGAACATCTCTACAGGACCCAGAAGGAGGACGCCGAGTTCCTCTTCAGCCATCCCCTGCTGAACTCCGTGGTGGTTGAGTCTGCCCAAACCAAGGGGGGCACGAGGGCGCACACCACCCCGCCAGACAGAGAGGGTCGGAGGCTTGACACGTTCAGGCGACGCTTCTATTCTTCCTCTTCGCTGATAGCGAGGGTGTCTAACACCCAGGCCTGCCTCACGGCCTACCTGAGGAACCTGCTGGATAGGTTCCATCCAGTCCTATCCAGCCTCCCGGAGGAGAACCGTGCGAGTGCTACTGACTTTTTCAACGAGGCGGTAGCACTCGCCAATCAGCAGATCATCTCCTCCAGGCACTCCATCGAGGTGGCAGCACGGGTGCTAGTGGGCTCGGTCGCACTCCGGTGGTATGCGTGGCTCCGCTCCTCCGGTCTCCAGGAGGACACCAGGAGGAGGATTGAAGACCTCCCGTTCGATGGCACGGGACTCTTCAGTGCCAATACAGAGGCGGCGATGGACCACATCGTGAAGGCTCGTCTAACAGCCAAGAAGATGGGGATCCACCAACCTCCGCAGCCACGCCGCAGCTTTGGCTCGCGACCCTCCTGGTGCAGGTCCTCCTCCTCCACCCTTCCATCGCGCTCTCCACGCTCCGTACCGTCACGTCCGTCGGCCTCGTCTTCTTCCCGAAGACCTCCTCGAAGACGCCAATCTTCTTCAAGGAAGTCTTCGTCGGGGACGAAGTCCCGCTTTTGGTGTGATGCACAGGTCGCCTCCACAGCCACTCTTCCACCTCCCAGCAGCCCTAGAAGATCATCCCGGGCTGGCCAGACACCTCACCGATTGGCGCTACATCACTTCAGACTCTTGGGTTCTCTCCATCGTCCGTCTTGGTTACGCCATCGAGTTTGCAAGTATTCCACCGTGAGGCGTCTACTATTCCACCCCGGCCAGGCCAGCCTTGCTGGAAGAGATCCAGTCCCTCCTGCAAAAAGGAGCGATCGAAAGGTTACTGCCCTCGGCCACTACCACCGGCTTCTTCTCCCGGTACTTCACGGTACCGAAGTCGGACGGTACCCTGCGGCCCATCTTGGACCTCAGAGGGGTGAACGAATACATCCGCCCCAGATGGTTCAAGATGGTCACCCTATCCTCGATCCTGCCTTTCCTTCGTCGAGGGGACTGGTTCGCCTCCATCGATCTTCGGGATGCGTATTTCCACATCGCCATTCGCCCGCAGCACAGACGGTACCTTCGATTCGCGATCGACAGCACCTGTTACCAATACAGGGTGCTGCCTTTCGGGCTGTCCACCGTTCCCAGGGTCTTCACCAAATGCATGGCCCCGGTGGTATCTCACGTGCGGATGAAGGGCGTCTCCATTTACCCTTACCTCGATGACTGGCTGTTGGTCGCGTCTTGCAAACACAAACTGTACAGGGACATCCACAGAACTCTGTCCCTCCTGACTCGTCTTGGCCTCCGGGTCAACCCAAAGAAGTCGCACCTCGAGCCGGCGAGAGTGCTCGATTTCATCGGGGCGACCCTGGACTCGGTCTCTGCCAGAACCTATCTGCCCCTGGAGCGTGCACGTACCCTTCGTCGGGCGGCATCCGCCACCTTCGACGCGCCGACGGTGTCAGCGAGGAGGATCCAGCAGCTCCTCGGGTACATGGCCTCCACAACGGCAGTTCCTTACCTCTCCCGACTTCACGCGCGTCCGCTCCAACACTGGTTCACCCGGGTTTTCAATCCGCTCCGAGATGACCAGAGACTTCACCTCCGGATCCCGATGCACGTGCGCCGCTCCCTGCTCTGGTGGCTTTCTTATCGCCACCTGCTCTCAGGGATACCGTTCCGGGAACCGACTCCTCGACTTACAGTAACAACCGATGCCTCCCTGTTCGGGTGGGGAGCGCACTGTCGCGGTCTCAGGGTACGGGGACGCTGGACCGACGACGAGACTGGTCTTCATATCAACGCTCTCGAGCTGCTTGCCGTCTTGAAGGCTCTGAAGGCGTTTCGCAACCTGGTCACGGGACACACTGTCTTGCTTCTAACGGACAACACGACGGCTGTCTGTTATGTCAACAGACAAGGAGGGACCCATTCCACCACACTCCTGTCCATCGCGCTCCAATTGTGGGACCGGTGTGTGTCGCTTCGGGTCCACCCGATAGCCGTACACCTGGCGGGCCAGGACAACACCACAGCGGATGCCCTCAGCAGGGACACTTCCTCCCACCACGAGTGGTCCCTCTCGAGAGAAGCGTTCCGGTTGATTCAAGACGGTTGGGGCGAACCCATGATCGACCTCTTCGCCACCGAGGCGAACGCAAAGTGCCGTCGGTACTGCTCGAGAGCCGGTCGGGGTCCGGGCTCTCTCGGCGACGCCTTCCAGTTCCAGTGGAGCGGCGGCCTTCTCTATGCGTTCCCTCCATTTCCCCTCCTGGGTCGAGTGGTCGCCAAGATCCTGGTGGACCGAGCGGACGTTGTCCTCGTGGCCCCGTACTGGCCGAGGCAACACTGGTTCGGCCCCCTGTTCGAGGCTGCTCGGGGCCGACTCCTCCGGTTCCGCTCGACTCCGGACCTTCTGTCACACTCAGGCAGTCTCGTTCTCCATCCCGACCTGCCGCTCCTGGCGCTCCACGCCTGGCGGATAACACCTTAGACGACCCGGTCATCCAGAACATCCTGACCGCGGCCAGGAAGGAGTCGACGCTCCGTAACTATGGCTATAAGTGGCAGAGGTTCGTCGCTTTTGCTGAGGCACGGGGTGAGCCGGTATCGCCTGTCGGCCAACGTACCATCCTCCACTTCCTACTCCACCTTTGGCAGCAGGGACTGGCGTTCTCATCCCTGAAGGTCTACCTTGCCGCTATCGTGGCACATCAACCTCGCGGTTCTCCATCGGCAGCGCTCTTCCGCGATGCTACCATGAAGCAGTTTATGAAGGGCCTACAGCATCTCTACCCGCCGGTATCGCCGCTGTTACCGCCCTGGTCGCTCTCCCTGGTGCTATCGCAGCTGACGCGACCACCATTCGAGCCCATGGCCACGGCGGATGACAGGCTCTTTGACGATCAAGACTGCTTTCCTGATTACTGTCACCTCAGCCAGGCGGGCCAGTGAGCTGACAGCGTTGCGAGCCGACGAGCCCTTCCTTGTTTTCCACAGGGACAAGGTAGTTCTCAGACCTGACATCTCTTTCCTGACATCTCTTTCTCACTTCCACCTCAACCAGGACATCATTTTGCCAACCTTCTATCCAAACCCGACTACACCTCTGGAGCGGTTCCTGCACTCCCTTGATGTTCGCCGGGCCTTGGCGTTCTACACTAACCGGACTGCGTCTTTTCGCCACACCCCGCACTTGTTCATGTGCTACGATCAGCGCCGCAGAGGCCACAAGGTATCCACCCAGCGCTTTTCTAAATGGGTGGCCCAGACGATCCTGCTGGCCTGTGAACTTGCAAAGCAGCCTCCGCCAGCCTTGCTCCGGCCTCATTCCACCAGAGCTGTGGCATCCTCTGCAGCCCTCCTGTGAGGTGTGGACCTGCAAGAACTGTGTCGAGTGGCGACCTGGTTCAGGCCATTGACCTTCGTGTGCCACTACCGACTAGACCGCCGGTCCTGTAGAGATGCCTGTTTCAGACGAGTGGTGCTGGCCTCCGTACTCTAGGACCTGACCCACCGTCCAGCTGGTAAGCTACAAAGTCTCCTAGTGTGTGAGGCACAGAGACCACAAAGAAGAAGAACAGGTTGCTTACCTGTAACTGTGGTTCTTCGAGTGGTCATCTGTGCCCTCACACACACCCGCCCAGCCGTCCCCTCTTTCTCAGGTCCCTTTTTTCGGCGGACTTTAGAACTGAGGAGAGACCGTTGCTCGGCGGGCTGAGCATGCTCAGTGCAGGCAGAGGGGGAGGGGTTCCCACCGAGCTACTAAGCTCTAGAATTTTCCGAACGGGACCGCGCATGAGCGAAAGCTCCTAGTGTGTGAGGGCACAGATGACCACTCGAAGAACCACAGTTACAGGTAAGCAACCTGTTCTTCACCCACTTCTGCTATAGTGAGCTAATCTAAAGCTCAGGCACTCTGTTGCTAACATTATGAGTGACTCTGTTTCTTTGGGGTTATACATGCATATCTTCTATTGGGATGACAATGAAGGAGGAGCAGCCCCTTTTATTTTGTAAGAATTGCTTGCGTCCCTCTATAGAGATGCTGGAACACTAGTTCATGAGGGCCTGCTCTCTTGGAATCATGTTCCTATCTCTTCTTCTCCTAAACAAGGCTGGCTTACACTAAGTCATGGTTTAATATTGCAAACATTCCTCCTTCCTCTCTTCCTCACTTCACTTGAAAAATGACAGCTTCCAGTGTTTCCTGTTGCATCTGAACATGGTAGATTCTGGATAGTTTAAAAAGTGATTAGTGAACAGCCCACAATCATAGTGACAGCTTGAGCCCTGCTAGTTTGAACAAACCATAGGTTCAATGAACAAGATTTCGTCATGTTTGAGTGTGAACAGGGAACATTGGTTTAAACGAAAGAATGTGTGCTTCTGCTATCTTTATACTGTAGTAGAGATGAAGAGGGTTTGGGCAGTATGCTTGTTCATGTGGTGCTAAACCACAGGCTAGCTTAGTGTCTAAAAAGATGCAATGTGGAGGCAACCAAATAGTCTCATTTTTGTCATATCTCCAAGTAAAGAGGTTCTCTGATATGAAATTGAGGTAGTGTTTCAAGGTAGCAAACCCAATTATGGTGTAAACAGCACTGCAACATATGTGTAAATATGCAGATCTGTTTTCTTTGTACCTAATGTGTTTGCATAATACTCTTCTACATGACGGAGTTGTTTTTGCTTCATAAAAGTATGGAGGAAGTTGGAAAACATGTACTGTGCTTACAACAGCAGCAGTGAGCTGGTATTGGCTATAGTATTCAGCAATGTGTGCAGCCATGGATAAAGCTGGTTTTGCTGCTGCTCTTGTATGAACTGCTCTTTGTTCAGGCCTGCTAGATTCTAGATCTTAGGCACAGGCTTCCTGTACATGATCTACCTAACTGTTTCTTATAACTGGGCTGGCTGCTGCCCACCTCTTGTGTGATGAAAAGGTGCAGAGACCTTGGTAAGCCTGGGGGAAGGCATGTTTACATGGTGTCCTGCGGCTGTATGTCAGCCTTGGACACCCTCAACCCAATCTGCTCTGTTTGGAGCTTTTAGTCCTGATCCCTGCTTGGGAATTATTATCTGCAATTAATATCCATTTGGATAATTGCTCTACAGCAGCTGCCATGTGGGTGGGTCATGGCTGGGGGGTGATGAATTAGTATTGCTATTTATTTGAGAGTACCTAGTGACTAGATGATTTTCAGTCTGATCCAGAGGAGGGTGCCATGGAAGCTAATTAAAAACTTGTAAACTAGGTGCTGGAATAGGAGTCAAGCAAGCACTTTGCCATCCTCCTCAAGTTCCTTGTGGGGCTAAAGGGTTTCTGGCTGAAATACATAAGCCCTTTCTGTGCAGGTCCAGAGTGGCTATTATAGCCCTTTGCTGCAGTGACCACACTGGCCAAGCAAAAGCTAGCCTATAATGGCTTGACTATGGGAATTTAACATGGACTCCAACAACAAGTTGTCTTTCATATCATGCTCACAGCACTCTGCATACAGTAATCTAAATAATCTGTACAACATGATTGTTGGGCAAAATATGCTTTATTATTATTGTCTGGATAAGCCATACACTGCAGATAGTTCTGGAGAAGAGACATTCTAGGAGGGAAACCAGCAGTAAAGCCACTATGGCCCTAGTAGTGAAGAAACAGCAATCCCATCCACCTAATTTTTCCAGTATTGGCTATTTGCAATTTCTCCCAGTCATACCTGGCACTTCCTGGCACTCCAGCATCTATCTCCAATGAAAATAGAAAACGTCAGAGCTATATAATCTCTGCTCGTGCTCTGTGTGCGTGTGTGTGTGTGTGTTTTTTAAAGGGATTCTCATCACCTCCCACACCCCAAGTGACCCATTCCCTCCAAAGGTGGGGATGGGGGTGGCTGCTTGCCACTTTTACAGTTATGCAACTAGCCCCTAATTCTGTTTAAAACCTTGCAAGCAACCATTCCCCAAAGCTGTTTAGATACTGACTTTAGAACTGCTCAGTTGCTTAAATTTAAACCTCATTTCCTAATTACTGGACAGGTTCCAGTAACACTTCCTGGACCCATCTGCTCTGTGCTGACTATGGGAAAACAGGGATAGTATTGATTTTACGATCTTTGCATTAACTTTTCTGAATCCCTAAGAAGGAAATCTCTTTAAGCCTGCTTCTGAATACATCTAAGGAGTCTGTCTAGTTTGTGAGATAGCCAGGTATTTTACCTCCTCATAGTCCCAGGAGTCTGGGTTTGAACTGTGTTGCCCTTTTCTACATTAGTACCATAGCTCCTTTAAGAGAAAAATGAATTATCATGAAGAGAGAAGAAGACTGGGAAACATATGCACTAATTTTTCAAAGGGTCACTTTATAGCCTATTTTTGGTTTGCAAAGCACTTTACAACAAGCAGTGGCAACTGCTCTCACAATAATTTTATAAAGCAGGATTGGAGAATGTTCCTCTTCCAGTGCTGTTGGACAGCAATCCCATCACCATTGTCTATATTGACCGGGCATGATGGGAATTGAATCCAACCAGATCTCCTGTAGGATAAGTCATTGTTATTTTCAATGCGCAGGTAGAGATCTGAGAGGCATTTCTTTTTCTTTATCTATGATGCTTCCTTTACAAAGCTCAAGGAAGAAAAAAAGAAAACAGCATTCCCAACACCCTCACCACCTCAGGGAAATCAAGCACCATAGAAACATACTTTAGATAAGAAGGCCAAATGCAATGACTGCTGATGCTAACAAGGCTCCAGGGGCCACAAAACTCCACAGCACCTTGTCTGATAGTGTGTAAATAAAAGGAGATCACACAACAGAGCTCTGAAAGAGAAAGAAAACAGAAGGGTCCTTCCACAGTCTGTAGTCGTGAGTAGCATCTCAGGTAAGATTTGGGGTCTTTCATTGAGGAAGAACAGTGCCGGTGTGCCTTTCTCTGCCCTTAAATACATAAAATGTCAACAGGAAAGGAAAAACTAGCTGTGGCAAAATGGTTACCCTTTGTAAGAAAGGGCCATTGCCCCATGGTGGAGTTTTCTGTGTGGAATGTCCCTGGTTCATTCTCAGAGCATCTCCAGTTGACAGGATTGGGTAGAAAGTGAGGGGGAGGCTTTTCCGACTAAGACCCTAGAGACACTCCTCATCAGAATAGACAATACAGGGCCCGATGGACAAAAATTCTGGTGGAAATAACCCTCTTCCTATATTCCTGAACAAGGAGGGAGTAATTTTTGCTTGAAATGCTGCGCAGCACCCACATGCTTGCTTTTTCCACACAATGTCTTAGTACAAGGGTGGGAGCAACTCAGGACCCTCTGGATATTGAACTACAACTCCCATCCATCCCAGCCAGCATAACCAATAGTGAGGGACAATGGGAGTTGCTGCCAAACATATCTCTATGACCACAAATTGCCATTTAGTATACTTTATTTATCTATCTAGTTGCTTGTTACCCTTTTCCATTGTGTTTTATTTCCATTTTTTTTAAAATCCACCTGTACATAAGAAAAGCAAATGGCTTAAAATGGGGGAAGAGCTTCTCCATAATGCTCCTCAAAACATCCCCCCACAAAAGAGGGTTCCTAGAAATCAGCATAAAGCCAGCCACCACCGATTGTTTGCACTCTCTGCATCCTCTTCACCACCTTCAAAGAAAGACAGAAGTAGAGGAGATTGCACGGGTAAGTCTCAAATGAGGAAGGAAAAAGATAGACCGCCTGCTCTGAATCTGGAAATAAGGATGTGTTTTTACTAACAGATAAGCTGAGGGAAATCACCCCGAAACCCTCACAAATGAGGAGGGGCCAGTGTATGTAACAAAGTGACTTCACAATATGGAACATATGTTCACAACACAGGTCTGTATTTACTGAACATGTTAATTCAGGTTATGTGATATGCATATACAAACATAGACATACATATGCACACATACATACATTACCTTCGCATCAGTCAACAGAGTTTCTGGAGCTTCAGAAAAACCCTCCAGCCTTGCTTGGTGGCCCCCTTCTCTGCTGTGTTCCCTCTCCCTCTGACACACACAGTTGGATGAAGATATTTTCCTCAGGCAGGAGATACTTGCCACGTACAAAAGCCAATTGGAGTGGCAGTAGAACCTCATCTCTGGTGATGGAATAGCGTTTTCCACTGAACCCAAGCGCACAAAGCTGGTTGTGGGGGGCCTAACCTAGGACAGGGCCATCTAGCACACCCAGCATCACCCCTCTGAGAGAAGAGAATGGCCAGGGACTCTGTCGGTATAACCAAGGGGCTGCTGCCATTCCCTTCTAGCATCTGCCGCCAGAGTTGGCTGCCTCACTCTGCCTCATGGTAGAGCCGGCCCTGCACACACTACCAACACTAGTGTATTGAATTATCAGGCTCAGATGAGATCATTTTTTTAAAAAAATTAAGTAAAAAAAACCAACACAAACCAAACATACAAAACAACTAAACATTAGGATAACTTACTATACAGTAAAAGGCAGGAAAAATAGTAAAATTAAAAAAAAATGAAAAGTGCAAGTAATTTTTACATTCAACTGTCTGACTAAAGGACGGTAGGAAGTTAAACGATATAATTCACTTAACAGACAGGGGAACACTAGATCAGGGTAAGTAATTAAAGATAAAATATGTAATTAACATTCGTTACTTCAATGTAGATTACGTATTTATTTCCCTTTTCCTCCTGGATTTTTCTCTGGAATCTGCAGTGACAAACTGTAATGTGATGTAATTTTACATTTTTGTTCTTGTTTTACGTATAGAAAGAAAAAGAAAAAACAAAAACAAAAAAATACCTCCATACAAACATCAACATTGAAACATAACTAAAATTGGTTCCTGTCCTTGTTGCAAACAGTTTATATTAAACATTTACACCTAGCTACTGTACATAATTACAGAATGGAGAAATGGGGGGACATTTCCAATAATCACTTTGAAGGCAAGGTAATATGTAACAAGGGATGCCCAAACCCAGAACAACAAGACCAGACACAAGACATTGGATAACCAGGGGCCACTTTATTTGGCCTGAAACTATTTACAACGCATTGGCCTGGAAAGGTAACAAGAGGGGCAAAGAGCAACCTGATGCAGGTCCAGCCAAAGCTAGGTCTCGTTCCCTCAGCTATTTCCTCAGCTTGCCCCTTGATGACACACCTGGGCCCCAAGAGCAATCCATATCTTTTGGGTTGCTACCAACTCTCTGTAGTTGGAAGGCAAACCCAGCCGCCTCCCACCAAAGTCCCAGGACCCTGCAGGTGAGAAACCTTAATCCTAAATTATCCTCAACGGCAGGGTCTCTGACTAGGTGTGCAGGGAACTGCAGATGTTTCTCTGGCTGCTGTAGATGGCTGTCCAGTAGTTGTAAGTGGATTTGTAAGTTTGGGGGACAGATTGTCGTCTTCTGGGTGTTAAATGGGATAATTTCTGCACTGTGGGGGACGCTATAAGAATTACATTATTGGCTGTTGAGGAAGGCTTTGCTACTCTTGAGGAATGTACGAGTGTTGAGTGTCTTGCAGTTATGTCCCGAACTAAATATGCTCACAGACTTGGTTAATGGCAGCCTTAATGGGGATGTTACAGTTTTGTTCAGCTTGTGAAGACAGTTCTCTTTTTCCAAATGTGAAATGTGATGCTGTAGACAATTCTTGTTCTCCTAGAGAAGACTGTTCATCAGTAGCGTGTTATCTTTGAGCTCCTGACTGAGAGGATTGTCTATTGGTCCTTGTTTCCTCAACCATTCTAGGTGAGATGAAAGCTGGGAAGCCAGGAGAGGAGCTGTGCAGTTGTGCAAGCTCTGGGTCATGATGCCCATTACCTTGCAGTGCCCATCACCTGGGTTATGATAGACAACAGGACTGCCAACAGGCACCTATAACAGAAGAAGAGAGAGACCACAAGAGTCAGATACAGAATAAGATAACACACATCTCTCCTGTCCTCCTAAGAAAGAATGTATAGGTATAATCAACTGGCCTAAATCAAACCCTGGGCAATCATATCCCATCAAAGACTTGGAAGCAGAGAAATGTCATCACTTGTTGCACAATAGATGATAATGTCAGGGCCAGGGGCAGGGACTTCATTGAGAAAAGCATTTTGTATTGAGAGAGGCATAACCACGGCCAGATTATCAATACCTGGTGAACTGCTCCAAGCCTGTCACTGACTAGGGGTGAGTGGTAGAAGAAAAGCTTCCTCTTCTTCCCTGGCCACTTCCTGAGTCTTCCAATGTTTCTCATCTTCTCCAAAGTTTGTCTGCTACTAAAATAATCAACAAAAAATACATGGGTTGTTAGTCTCCCACTGAAGTTGCAGGGCTGAAAATGAGTTCCTACATAAAAATGTTTGTGCCCCTGTCTATATCATGGGGGTTTTTTTATTATTATTCATTTTCTATGCAACCACTTCTAGAACGGCTCACACAGTTAAACAAAAGGGGACCCTATTTTTGGAATTGCTTCAGGGCTCCAATAACCTTAATCTAGTCTTGGGCACAACCAAAAAAGGTTCTCCCTCTTGTCATCACTCTCTGAGCCTCTCTCAGAAAAAGTCCTCAGATGCTGAATTGTGGGTATAGGCAGGTCTGTGACAAGAAAGTCATTCTGTCTAATTTTGGGATCCTAAGCCATTTAAGGCATTATGTTTCCTTCCATTTGCTATGATCACTTTTTCTTGAACATACTACTCTAGCTGCATTCACCAAACTGTCTTCAAAAGCAACTCCACTTATACAGTATTAAGTCATATATTTTATCCCATAAATACTAATTGTTGTTTATCACTTATCATTTTAATTATTTACTTATTGAATTTCTCAAGTTCACAATTAATTGTTAACTTATTCTAGATCCTAGAGTACATCCTGACATCCTATCATATGATATCCTGAGAATATGGTTGCACATGCCCTCAGTGTCTTGCCAGGGAACAGAAAACAGCAGCTTTGAGAGGCCCATTCCTGGCCACCTGTGTTGAGACAACCATGGAGGATCACATGAGAGAATGCAGATGGCGGAGGGGAAGTGTTGTGAGGAGTGAGGAGGAGAAACAATTGCTGAAGGGACAAGCAGAGGTAGGAGTGGGGGGGCATTTTCCCCTCAGTCATTCTCCAGTGTATCCTTTTATCTCTTATGTTGGGAGTTAGACTTACTATGAAATTCTGTGAAAGCTAAAGCTGTGAGGAATTAGCCTTCTTTTAGCAGAGTTGCAGAAAAAGCACTTCCCAATCTCTGTGTGGCTTCCCTGAACTGGAGGCTGACTTGAAAGCAAAACAAGGCGGTCAGTTTCAGGTTCCAAACTTAGAAGATTTACTAAAAAAAACTTTACAATTACATATGCATTGGAGAAACTAGATCCATTCTTAACTCACCAACTTCTTGGTGGAGAGGCTAGAGAAGCTGAGAGAAGGTGCTAGAAGCAAAATTGCAAAAGGGGAAAGGAAAGAAGATAGAGGCGTAGCCTTCTATGTAAGACCAATAACTGATTCCAAGATGTATCCTGGGTCACATGGTCTGAATACCATAGCCAATCATTTTAAAATAACACAGAGCAACAGTTGAGACTTTAGCTGAAAAGTCAGATGGGATTTTATATGCAAAGGAAAATTAACCCTATCCTAACTAAGCCCCATTTGTCCTAGAACAAGCGAGGAAAGAGAATGCTAGAATTTTCCAACATCTTAAACTTTGAAAAAGTATATAAACGTCAACCAGGGAAAGGAGCAATCCATTCCCCCATGAGGAAAGGTTATGACGTTTGGAGCTGTTGCTGTTGTGTGCCTTCAAGTCATTTCTGACTTATGGTGTCCTTAAGGTGAGCCTATTGTGCGGTTTTCTGGGGCTGAGAGTGTGTGACATGCCCAAGGTCACCCAGTGGATTTCCATGGCCGAGCAGGGAATCAAAGCCTGGTCTCCAGGACTGCAGTCTAATGCTCAAACCACTACACCATGCTGGCTCGGCTTAAAATAAAAGTTGAGTAAGGGGAGATGTGGTGGAAGTATGTAAAAGTATGCAGTATGGCAAAAGCAGACAGGGAGATGCTTTTTTCCACTCTCTTCTATTATTAGAACTCATGCACGGAACCATGGAATTCATGGTGTCAGATTCAGGATAGATGATACGAAGCAGTTCTTCACACAGTGGCCAAATTCTGTTGTTAGTTCTGACTACAATAAACCCATTGAATCAATGGTAATTACCTGCTTGTCACCTTGTCATTCAACAACTGACTGAATGGGTCTATATTCATTGGGACTAACCAACAAGATGCCAATCTGTGCATGTTTAAACTGAAATTCACAATACAAAATGTATTGATGGCTTACAGCTTGAACAGCTTTAAAGGGGGATAAGACGAATTCATGGAGATTAGAGCCATCAATGGCTATCAGTCAGGACTGACTAAATTATAACCTCCAGTATCAGAGGCATAGACCCCTCAATAACATTTGGTGGGCAACATAAAAGAGAGGGTGCTGTTGCATTTGTGTTCTGTTTGTTGTCTTCTTGTTGGGCAACCAGTTGACTATTAGAATGTTGGACTAGATTCTCCTCTGCTGTGATCCAGCAGCATGGCTCTTCTTTTGTTCTTATTTTCATAGGTGATAAAGGGGATGAAGAATTGCCTTGGAAGTGCTAATTGCCCACGGAAGTTGTTTCTCTGCTCATTCCGGGTCCTCTCCATGCCTGGTCGCCAGTACCAGGCCATGCCTAGCACCTTTCTTGGTGACTATGATTCTAGCACTCGCTACTCCAGTATCAGGACTACCAAGATCCCTCATCCTGTGAGTGAGTGGCATGACACGCCAGGAGTTTCCATCCCCCTTCCATCCTGTTAACCTCTCTCACTGTAGTCTACCTCTGCTCTCCCCACAATAAGCGCTTCCCATTACTGTGATACCTATTCTCTGCTCCCCTAATCATGATATGTTACCCTGGAGCCTGCTGCTCATTGGGCACATTGCCTGCTATAGCAATACAGCTCACACTTAATCTAGGACCAGGAGCGGGTTCCACTGTTGAGCCTGAAAAGCTGTACTAATCCCCTGGCATCACCTACGCCCCCAAAGATTCACTTGCCACCTGTTGGACTTAACAGCCTGCCAACAGCAACAGATGGGCAAGGCCGACCTTTGATACTCAACAGCCCTTCCTCATGTTGTGGCAGTGGAAGTCTTAAGCTTGGTGGTCCAAACCCGCTGCCCAGTCTACCTTCCTTTTCTCTCCCTCAGTTCTCTGTAAATTGGGTGCAACACTATGGCCCCTACACATATTTGGATTAAACTCTTATCAATCCTAGTCAGTATAGCCAGTGGAGAAGGAACATGGGGGTTACAGTCTACTAACATTTGTTGCCTACCAATAGTTTTCACCCCTCTGATGTAAACTGTTGACTGTTAACAACTTTCTACACCTTTAGAGATCTTCTCAACTAATGATGCCTCACAATCACTGTAACAGCTAGTGAAGGCTGTCGTTAAGAATCCCTACTCACTGTCTTCCAACTTCAATTGCTTCACAATGAAAGATTCTTTGGGATTTTTTAAAAAGCTAAAATTTACATGTATTACATATGTCAGTGGAGTGGGAGACCTTTGGTGCTCTAGATGTTTTTGACTTCACATCCCAGAAACCTCAATCAACATGGCCAATAACGGGGGTTATGGATGGTGTAGTACAATACATCTGAAGGGAAAAGATTCCCCATTCCCAAGGTAAAAGCTACAAGCCATCTATCCTATGTTCTTGTGGCTCACCATGAGACAATTTAATTCTAAATTTTGGATTTTAAATCTAGGGAATTTTTATTGCACATCACTTAAATCTGGAAAGATATTTTTCAATATGTTTTTAAAGTACTTTTGGGGGAAATGGGAATTGCTATTTGACAAATCTTTGTGAAGGCAAAGAAAATTGTTGGCAATGGACTGTTTACAGCAGGGGTAGGTACCTCTGGCCTTCTAAAAATTGAAGAACTTTACTTCTTACAATCTTTCACTGGTGGCTATGTTGGCTAAAGCTGATGGGAGTAGAATTCAAACATCTGGAGGGCCATAGCTGTCCATCCCAAGTTACAGAAAAGGACTGGAGAAGACAGCAGGCAGGGAGGCTCCTTTGATCCTTCCGATGGTTTAAACTACTGGTGCCATAACCATTTGCCACTTGATCATGCTAGTAGAGGCTTCTGGGAGTTGAAGCCCAACATGTCCAGCCAGAGCTGGATTGGAACATTATAGGTCAGGGTGGGAATATGTTGCTGAACTGCTACTCCTACCCTCACTAGCCAATATAGTCAATGGTAAGGAATGCTGGGAGTTACAGTTTAGCAACATCTGGATGGCCACACTTGCTCTAACCCATGTTCATTTTAAGAGGCCCCATAACTTTCACACACACATCCAAAAGGTCTATCTTTATAATAGATTTTTTGGAGGGGAGTCTTTCTGGGACCCTAAGATGTAACTTTCTCAGTTTGTGCCTGAATCTAGCCTAGTATCTGAAAGGCCAAAGCTTTCCAATCCCTTTTCTATCCCTTAGGCTTAAATGCAGTTCCCCTCACAAACTTGCCTTACCTCAATCACTTATCCCCATATTCCCTACAAATAAGAAGAATATCAATTACAGGCAGGATAAAAAGATCCTGCTTCCTAAGAGAGTATTGCTTGTATTTCCCACAGTCCTTTTGCAGCTAGCTATACAGACCTTATCAAAATGACACCAGCATTATTCCCTCATCCAAAATATTTATTGCTAAATATATTGGATAAGAGAGGTGGGGACTCCAGAATAGAGAAAGAGACCAACTTATGAATACACTAACTGACCTCATGCTCAGATAACTGGTAAGGAAACAACATTTGGGACTGTCAGTTTGACTGACTGGTAAATGTGAGGTACACCAGCCAATGAGTTTCTTCTTTTATTATTATGTCAAGCACACTTTACCATAAAGGCCAGTTGCAGTTCTATATCTCCAGGAAAGGTGGCAATCTGATGTTTATGTAATATAGGTAGCAATATATTCTTGACTGAGTCCAAGCTTGGTGGAACTCAGGCAGAGGTATCCCACCTGCCTAAACAACTCAAAGGGCTTAGAGGCACCACCAGAGTCAGAATTTATAGTTTCTGGCCAAGTGTTGAGAGCCAGAGCTGAGACAGCAACTAAGTCCAAGTCTGAAAGGTGTAGTACAGAATAAAGGAATCTTTGACCCTCCAGATGTTTTTCAACATCAGGCCTCAGCCAGTCTGGTCAATGGCAAAGGGTTATGGAAGTTGATGTCAAAAGCATCTGGAAGGCCAAAAGTTCCCCAGCCCTTGGACAATGTGTTGTGAGTGGTGTAACATCCAATTTGTAGTAGAGTTGGTGATCTGACCCCATGAAGTTTGACCATTGCTGGACTAGGGCAAAGAAGCAGGGATTACACATTCCCTTTAGTCATTTGGAAGAGGACAGATCCAAAGAACATCTACATACATCTGGAGTGGGCCAAGTGTGTCCCTGCAGATGTTGTTGGCATGCAACCCCTAGCATGCCTCACCATTGGTTATGTTGCTTAGCACTGCTGGGAATTGCAATCCAGCATCAGCTGCAGGGACATACTTTGTTCATCTCTGATGTACAGGCATGCAAAGAGGGGGACAGATGCTTTCTTCACTTTTCCTGCAGTATCACCCATGTGCATGCACACAAAAACATGTGATAAAATCCAGGCACGCATATACATATATGCACCCATGCTCACTAATGAAGTGTGTGTTGGCTCTTCTGATACAATTATCCGGGATAATCTTTATGCAGATTACGGGGATCCAATGGACGGAGCAGATTGGACGCCTGTGTTTATTAAAATATGGATTTTGATCCCTGTGTGGAGAGTGAGGCCGTGCGGGGGAGGGGTGGCACTGAGCCGGGGAAGGAGGAGTGCACGCTTAATGTCGTAGCAAGTCTGTATAAATCACTAAGAGCAGCTTCAGGGCATCAGGGCTGTCATAGTGGCCAGAGGGCGTGCAAAGTGCACAGCACTAAGAGAGATCCTGTCCAACCCACTTGAGGGGGATAAACAGCTTTGTCACTGGGGCAAGGTGAAGGGACCCAATTTTACCATTCCGAGCAGTGTGAGAACCAAAAGGGAATCTCACAATGACAACGGTGGAAGCCAAAGCTGAAGAGGAGGAGAAAAAGGAGCCAGATTCAGAGCCTGCCTCCACCCCAGCTCCAGTTTCAGAAGAAGCTCCTCCAGAGACAGCACCGGATGCAGCTCCAGAAGCAGTGCCGGATGCATCAGCACCAGCTTCCAACCCATCAAGTGGGGTAAGGTGGATTCACGGAGGGCAAGATGTGGGGGAACATTAATGGAGGGCCAGCATTGTCCACAAACCCAAAGCTTCCACAGTTGCATGTCTTGAGGCTGGTATCTTCAGTAGCCTGGGACTTATGCCCATATCTAGAAAAAGTAAGGAAAGTATAAATTACAGGCAGGATAAGAAGACCCATCTAACTAAGAGAATATTACTTTTATTTCCCATGATCCTGAAACAGGGTTGCTTGGGAGGTAGAATTCAAAAGGATGGGAATTATATGGGGACAGGTGATACTCAGGATTGTTGATACCTATTGAAAAGAAAATGCGTCACTCATTCTGGCGAGTTCTAGTCTGCCAGTTCACTTCTATACCTTTAATTTAGTGCTTCACTATCGCTTTCCGGTCTCTTTATTTAAAAATTTTCTCTGATTGTTCTGTCCTTCCTCTCCCCTCATCCACAGTAAGGGCTCATCTTACCACTGGACAGAGTGAGTTAGATGCCAGAGACAGCAGGTATGGGGTGTCCTGAAAGGGCAACAAATCATTAAATGTTTATTATTCTTGTTTTTTTGCTATCACTAAGAGATCTTTCTAAGCTTTTATGCCTCAGGAACCAAAATAACTTGATCAGCTTTGTGATACAATGAAGCTTGAGTGAGGGCATATTTACTATTCTAACTCAAACAGCAAAACTTCCTGGGCCAATGTGCCCACAGCAGTTCTTAGCTGGATCCAGCATTTCTGTTATGTCCTGGGGAGGTATTTTCAGTATGCTGTGTCTATGAATATATTACTAGCATCTATTGGTCAATGAGTTTGTCAGACTGAAATCTGGACAGAGCTCCTCTACTTCTAAGGGTTGTTTAGAAGAGGGAATTTCAACAGGTTTTGCTACTCACGGAATTAGGTAACAACAACTAAAGATACAGGCGGTTTCCACTTGGGCAACCCTAGTGCATTTGTGTCCTTAGTGCCCATATTGTCTTGTGCGCACAATGATACACTTATTCACGCATGTTGCTCAAGCTCACTGTTTTTCAGTGAGATCCCATTGATGGATTGGGGCACTCATTTTAACCATTCAAAAAATTATGCAAGAATAGTCACAAAGTGGACACAGACAATATCATAATAATCATTCTTTTTTGGTGATCCTTGGGGATTTCTTAATGTCTTCTCATCCATCCAGTCATCCTTTCTCAATCGTTTTAGAGTTAGAAAATAAATAACCCAGATTCTTAGAAATTAAAAGGTCTTTGTTAAAAGCAACATTTTTTAAAAAATGATAGACTATTTAAAGAAGTGATATCATGTTGGGGCACGTCAGTGATGACTTGAAACCTTTAAGTCTAATGATCAAAGCTGCACAGCATGGACAGATCTATTAATCTGGATCCCTTCACGCATTCCCCCGCACCAAGACATTTTAGTGACCAAGGCAGAGAAAAAGATGGTGCCTCCTTCCATTCCACTGACATAAGCTGACTGGGCAGGCAGTCAAAACTTACAATCAACACCTGCAGTAGAATAGAGTCCTCTACCACATCCTCAGGGCAGCAAGCCAGCTTGGGCAGTGGAGGAGAGGCAACATGGCACATACAGTTGTCTTTTTCCAACAAAAAGGAACTGCCAAGGGCTGCCACAGCTGGTTCCCAGCATCTGTTGTCTGAGACAGTTGCTTAACTCTGCCTAATGGAAGGGATGGTCCTGCATGCCACTACAGGACGTACTATGTAACTTCACAAATAAACAAATTCAGCTATCAGCACCCAAAAGCTTCTTTCTTCCATTAGGCTGGGTCTTCCTATCACTGCCTTTCCTTCTCTGAAGCAGGATGACCAGAACCCACTGACTGTTAGCCTTGCCCCGATGAGATTAATGCCTTAATTCCTAACGCTTTCTGGCTTCTCTCCAGTGCTATGGGACATCCCTCCCTCCTTTGCAGCCCAAGTTCTATCATTTCCTCTGCACAAGCCTTGATTCGATCTGCATCAGCTTAACAGGGCCAGTTCTTGGTTTCTGATTTCCAATAGGAGTGTTCTTAAAGCTAGCCTTTTCAAACAGAAACACATTTCAGGATTTACAATGAATTTCCTAGCTGACTTCATCTGCTACATCAGTGAGGGACTAGCAATGTTTTACTTCCTATGGGCCAGAGAAGTAAAAGGTGGGAGTTTCCTGGAAACTCTCTGAGATCTAGAAGCTGACGGCTCATGGACCACCACTTTGAGTAGCACTATACATATGATTTCCAGGTCTGAAATTTAAATTTTCTTTTTTATTCAAGATGAGGAGATGGCTCTGGGAGGGAAACTCAGCTGTTTGTGAGGGTATTGCCATAATATACTTTTAAATGTACGAACTGTACTTTAGTACTGGACCCAATATGTTGTTGACTAAATAAGACTATTGCTTTGCTTTCAGAACACCCCAAGTAGTTTTGAGAAAAGCCTTTGTCTGAAACCCTGTAGAACTTCTGCCAATCAGAGGAAATAATACTGAGCATGAGGGATCAGAAATCTGACACAGTGAGGGCAGATTCCTTGACTTTCCATCATGATTTGATAGCCATGTACTGATTCCCACTCTTCTCATCTCTTCTACAAGCCTCTCACTCCCTCCATTTTTACTGAATGTGACTTTGTTGTATAATAACTGAGGGTATTTTTTTCCAGAAACTGTCCAATCCCCAGAAGCTGTCCGATTAATGTCCCAAACACATTCCTTATTCTCTCTTCTACTCAGCTTTCCGTTCACATACTCTTCTCAAATTTGCTGTGGGGAATTTACAGAGCATGTTCAAGACAAGGACTGGAAAGGACCCAGGATATTTCAGCTTCACATTAGGCCTGTTTCTTAGGCTGTGTATGTTTGTATGCACATAAGGGATATTTCACTAGCACGCCAAACAAAATGGTTCCTAGGGAGGGTTACATAAACATAATCAAGAAACCCAGACAGAGCCTCCTGCATTATGTATATTAGAGAAAAAAACAAAAGTGAGAAAGGGATGGAGAAACAATTTGGAGAAAGGGCAAAGTTATCAGTTCTGGAAGTTATATAGCATGTTTCCATAACAACTGACTGGTGCTGTGGTGGGTGTGCTTTTGTCCTTGATGATGGCTTTTTCTCATGTTAAGACTGACAGGTAGAGAAGACCTGTCTCCATCTCTTAACCCGAGGAGCAGGGCTAGCCATTACTTCTACCTAACAGGCCCCTCTCTTGCATATGTGATGCTTCTGCAGTCAGAAAAGCAACCTGATTGCTTACGTAAGCACATTTTAAAAAATAAATGTGGATCATCAAAATCAGCTAAACGTATATGACTTATTTTGCCATTCTGTTTAGTCACCAAAACAAATACCCCATCTTAATGCTGACAAGTCAACGGTACCTTTTGCAGCAGAATTGGATGATCTAGTGCCCTCTGACTTTGAATCTTATCTATTGGCTTGTGTTTGCCTAGATAATCTCTTGGCGCACTCATCTGTGAACTGGTAAATACTTTAATACTTCTGCAGTATACAGTGCAGACAGAGACTAGGGGAATTATTTTGGAGAACCAGAAAAAAAAATATGGTGAGAATGTCTGTTTCTTAAGAGCAGGAAGTATAAAGGTGCTTTTGCTAATATGCAGATAATATCAGTTCAGTGCTTTCTTGAATTCTGTGTTTTTCACCAAGATATGGAAAAGCAGGTGGGGAGAGGATCACAATTACGTTAAAGTGGAGTGTTAGAGAATATTATACAGCTCTCAGGAAATCTTCAGAATTTATTTGCGGTAATGATTTATAAAGAGCAATTATGAGCAATCTGCACAGCTTGTATAGAAATACTTGATCCCTGCCTGTTTGTATAAGTGAAAAATAAGAGTTAAAAAAATGTGGAGATGGAGAGCTATAAAAAGGCTCTCATGGTGGGAAAATCACATGAAAATGAACTTTGAACCAGTCCAAGTAAAGAGCTGTGAAGAATTTCTTCCAGATAGTCATACCTGAGAGACAGATACGTTGTTACAAATGCTTGAAATAGGGAGAGGAGTAACCGGTTTATAATTTTTTTTTTACATGGACATGTCGGTAGAAATGCCATGACTTGTATGAGAGACTGAAATCATTAGGTTTACAGAGTAACAGCAGATTTGCATATGAGACTCATGTTGTTATTTTGAGGTAGGTTTTTGTTCTTGTTATTGCAGGAAAGTTATATGCCTGACTAATTGAATTTCATTCACATTGATTTGATGTACCCAAACTCTGCATATGTAACAACAAATGCACACTGTATTTAACTTGGGGCAGTGAAGCCTTTGACAATCAATTAGCTGAGCTGATGCGATGACATGGAATATACACTAACGTTGCAGAACAGCCATAAAGACTGCAGATTAGATTTTCTAAGAAAAGCATTTTCAATCTCTCATTCTCACTTATCCACACGCACGCCACAGAGAGAGGGAGAGTACATACAGCAATAGCTTTGCTGAGAGACTGAGGACTGACTCAGAAGACATGAAAACTGTAAGACAGAATGTCCAGAGGCAAAATAGCTAAAGGAGAAGAATGAAGCAGAGAACAGGCTGAGGAACGGACAGAAATAGCAAGATCATTGTAGGCATGAAAAGGTTATCTAAACCTGCAACTCTCTACACCTTACAATGTGCTTGTCAGCAGAGCTGGCCCTACCAGTAGTGAGAGATGACTGCCTCAAGTGTTAGGTTTAGGGTGTCAGGAAAATGGCAGAAAGTTGCCATCCCTTTAATTTGTGTTATATTTCCACTGCCAGGGACAAAGAGAGGCACTTGTGGGATTTTCTGCCGCACGTGTCAGAATTTCTTGCTTTAGATGGAAATTGTGTGAATGTGGAGTTGGGGTGCCATTTTCTTGGTCTTCTTGAAAATGCCTAGACCTATGCTTATAGTGCTCATTCGCAAGATAATCTAACACTATTATTCTGTGGAGTTTGCAGAAAATCTGAGCCAGTTGTGATACACCCAGAGCACTGAGGCACTTTCATCCCATGGAATGATAAAAAATCAGAGAGTTTAAGAAAAAGGGTGTGTTGTGTTTTCTTTTCTGTTTTTGGACTAAAACTCTCAGAATCTCATAGCCAGCATGGTCAAAATAAAAACTTTTTCAAGCTTCATGTAAAACAAGGAGCTCACCCCACATTTATAACTAAGCCAGCATTCAGGAAGATGACTAGCTTCTTGGCCTGGCAGAAGGTTAGTCAAGCAGGAAAAACTTGTCACCTAAATGTACCAAATGACAACTGAAGTGAAACTTCAAGCAGGTAGAGAGCTATACTCGGTAATGCAAAGCTTTCTCAAGTATTTTACATGTGTCAGTTAAGTCTACCAAAAAAATTATTTGGAGTGAGATGCCTGCCTCTGATACCTAACTGGGAGTGTCAATAGAGGAGCAAGTATCTTACTATTTCATTTATTATTCTTATATTTTTACTCCTAGAGAGAGGTGCTTGTGGGATTTTCAGTCTCAAGTTGGCAAAACAATTTGGCTAGCCTTGAGTACCATACACAGACTTTTGAGAAGGAATTTGTGTACTAATTGCTCTTCTGCCTTTGTCAACAAAATGCCTTGAGTCTTCACCTGTAACTGCTCCATCTTTTAAGCAAGGCCAGTTTGAGACATTTTGCCCATCTGGTGAAAGACAAGATGGAACCACCTCCCTAATTCCCATACGGAAAGTGAAAGACTAGCCGTTGGTTCTTACATGGACACTGATGATAGGATAGCATGCTTCATCACATCCTAGGTGACAGGCAAGCTTATGGGGGTCAGGACAGGATGTGTGGCCTACACTGCTCTATCCTTCAATTGTAAAACAACCAAACAGGCAAAAACATTTGAAGGCTTCAACAGGAACAGATGGCAGCTTCTGCCGCCTCAGGTAGCTACCTCATGCTACCTTATTGACAAGGATGGATCCCACTTTTTGAAGAGCACATTACTTTGTGATTTGGATCATCTCCACCTGAATTTCAGGCCTTAATGTGTGAAAAACACTTCTAGTGAACATTCTTTTCGTCATCCAGCCTCTCTTCCAGTTCTTGCATAGGTGCTAAGTTCAGAAGCTAGCTTTTTCATAAGCCTAAGGCTGCCAGCTTGTCTGTCATTCCTATAGCTGGCTACAAGAAACCCTTAGTCAAAAGCAATACTCCCCGCCCCCTCACACACCTCTTATGGAGTACTTATCAAAAGGACTGTATTTATTTTTATTCATGTGCTTTATGTTCCAGCTTTTTTCCAAAGCCCAAGCCAAGATGGCTTGCAACAATATTCACTAATCTTGTACAAATTAATATATTAACAGTTCTGTTATCCAGACACAATTAAACCATTTACATTACAGGTTGAGCCTCCCTTATCTGAAATGCCTGGGGCCAGAAGTGTTCTGTATTTCAGATTTTTTTTCAGATTTTGGAATACCGTCTTGTTGGAACAGCTTCACATCTTGTTTGTTTACTATTCGTGTTGTGTATGAGACATGAGGCTGGAAACAGGCTGAGGCCCTGTGAAACGGTGGGAAAGCAAGCGTAATGCTTGGCACGAATCTATGCCCTCAGCTATTTCACAGATCCTCAGTCTCTCTCTTTTCATTCCCAGCTGCCCGCTTCCCCCTTTGAGGCAGCGGCTGCCGTGCTCATCAGATCTGAGAGAGGAATGAGCAGGAGCACCACAGTCACTGCCTTCAAGGCCAAAGCGGGTGGCTGGCAGTTTCAGGTTTTGAAGATTTTTGTGTTTCAGATTTCTGGACAAAGGAGGCTCAACCTGTTCTAAAATGCAGTTGAACTGAAAACAATTTTTAAAAATTTATTAAGAAAAGAGTGTAACATAAAGATGTTAAAGTCCCCCCTTCTTCAGAAAGAAACCAGTTGCTAGAAGTCTGCATACATGCTTTGTACAATGTTTGAGATGGAGACCTTAATTTCCCTCCCTGTTGCAAAATCTGGTTTAATTTTTTTATTCATGCAACTTTTTAAAAATGCAACTCAAGGACAGGATTTGGGGGCCTTCAGACTTTGACCTTCCCAAGACCTCTTCAATCTTTTTAGTCCAAGCAAGATAAAAAAGCTGACTTTCATAGCATGTCAGACTTCCGATCCTTCCCGTGAATTACATATTATCCCTTCCGCATCCTCCTTTCTCGACAGAGACTTAATAGCTAGGACTGTTTCAGGAGCAACTAAGGCTGCCTTAGTGCCCCAGAAATTTTAAGATTTAGGTGAGAACATGGCTGCCTTAAATGTACTTCCCAAATCTTCCAAATATAAAAGATAATGGGAGGGGGAAGGGACATACTCAAGTCTCATATGCTGAACAGCTGATCCTATAAGCACCATGAAAGCCTGCTTTCAGCATAAGAATAGGTTTCCCTTGAACTACCATGGCCGCCTAACCTAAGCTTTGAATGACATATTCATGATCCTATTGAGTTGGCACACCTTTTCATTTGAAATACCAACTGCAGAGAAAGAGAACATCCTCTAACACCTGTAAGACTGATATGAATCATTTCCAGTACTCCCTTTCTTTCCCAGGTTTCTTGGGTCAAGGATCCAAGATTTCATAACACTCTCGACTATAACATAAAATGATTGAAAGATATTTTTAATATATGAGATTGTGGGGACTGCAGGATTTAATCCACCATGCTATTTGTTTTTTCCACATACTTGCTTCTTTGTGCTTTTACTAATATATTGTCTAGCCCTTTTGCAGATAATATAAAATATTGGGGAGCAGGGAGAGAATCACAAACACATATACACTTATATATATACTCCCAGTGCTGCATGCTAGGAACATTGTCACTTACCAATTGATCTTTGCTGTACCTAGCCTGCTTAGTATTGGGTCCCCTATCTTTCCTACTGTACTAATGATGCAACCACTGTAAAAGATTAGCCTTAGGTCACTGCAGTAACATCGTTTAAAAACAGAGCTATGATCTGTGCAGACCCTGATTTTCAGATCAGAAATTAACTGGGTTAACAATTGAGAAATCAAACAGAGGATTACACAGCCTTTATAGCAGCGGTTTTCAAACTTTTTACTCTTTTGACCACCTTTACATCAGCATGCGGACGTCATTCCCTCCACGTGACATAGTATATGAATAATTTATACACATATACACACACATACACATACTTAACACAATCCCCGGAAGTGGATGATCACAAGCACTGCCCCAAAAGGGACTTGTGCACATGGAAGTCAGTAACTCTGCTCCCCGGAAGTAAGGAATCACAAAAAACTGCCAAAAAGGGTTCCTGCCGTCTCTCCCTTGTATCGCCTTTCTCAATCTCTCTCCCTTGATTCCTCCCCCTCCTCCCGTTCCATAGATGCTGTGCCCCCGAGTGTGGCTGTGACTGCACGGTCTGCAGAGTTTTGCCAATGGTGGTGATTGGGGAGGGGGAGGAAGAGAAAGGCAAGAGGCTGGCAGACACAGCCTCCCTTTCAGGCACGCTTAGGGCTCCTCCTTTTTCTCCAGCATGTGCACTTGTGAAATGGGGAGGAGGGGAAAAGAAAATGAGGATAGCCCCCTCATGACTGCAGAGCTGGAACTGGAAATCTGGAACAGACTATACAACAATCAATGGAGAAAAGCCTCCTCTTCGCTGCTACCCTTCTCTTTCCCTAAGTTTCCTTCCCCCCCAAGTGATCCTCCTCGAGCAACTATCGTGCCCCCCACAAAGGTCCCACTCCACAGTTTGAGAACCACTGCTCTACAACAAAAACCAGAAGTTCTTTGGAATTTTAATGGCTAATGAATATAAATTTAAGTAATCAAGGTGCCACAAGGCCTATTGTTTTCTCTGTGACATGCAAGTACCTCTCTGGAAATTGTCCTGTTTTATGTACTGATATTTTAAAATATCTCAGCTGTGAACACAGTTTCATCATTTCTGAAGCCTATGAAAGGACAATGTTTTCTGGAAGGATGGAAACACAAATCTTTGTGGGGAAGGTAGTCTTGGTGGGGCTGCATTTCACTAAGATACTCTCAAAATGAGAGTAGAAAAGAGATTTGATGATGAACCAGAACTTGCAGGCATTTTGTGCCATTTTGGTAGTTCTAATAAAAGAATTTAACTAATGTGGATTATGTACAAAGGGTAGATTTCAGAAATGGTACAAGGAAGCAAGTGATAATCAGGGATTGGGGATGGCTGAAACAGCCTGGACCCTACACGTTGCTTATCAGAATTAGGAATTAACTAATAGGAATGTGTGCATGGGGAGGAGGAGGATGTTGAATCTTCTAATATTCAAAATTTCCACACTAATTTTTTTTAAAAAAGTCAGAGACAGTTAGCTTTGTATGGTACAAAGAGGAGGGAAGGAAAATGGTGTCCTCTTGAACACAAGAGCAAATTAAGGATTTATTGAGAGATTTTGTGGTTGAGGTAGTTTCACACATGTCAGGTTTCCTATGCAGCCAGGACTTATGCATGTAGAAAATTAGCTGGGACACTAGCTCCATCAATTTCATCACACGCACATGCAACAGGCAGACCCAGGACACAATGTATTCTTGCTAGTGGTACATGTGACAAAAGACTGTGTTTCTTGCACATAACAGGATACGAGTAGTGTTCCACATAGAGCTGAACAGTCATTCAGGAAATCTATTTCATGTGTGAAGTGTGCCTGAGTTTTCTTGAACAGCAGTGTGATGTAACCGCTGGACAACATTATGCCCGACACTACACATCCCCACATGGCCAGGAAAGGAACTGGCCTCTGCCTGCATTGAGATACCTCCAGACCATCTTAGCTGACAACAGAAGTAACATCTGAGACAAAATGTAGGCATGTGACTCTATCATTTTTCTTCTCTTGTATGATTCTTATCATCTTTGCTGGATTAAGAAGCCAGTTAATTTTCGAAAGCTCACACAATGTATTTTGTGCACTTGGCTGGCCACTAAAGGTATTACTCTTTTGTGGATTTTGTTATATTTTTGTTGCATGGCCAACACAGCTATCTCTGAATATGCTTCTCTCTCCCAGTTAGTCTGGAAGGTGCTACAAGATCCTTCTGGGTATTAAAGCCAAATGTTAGTCGCAGCTGAAATAATCCCGTTGAATCAATAATGGAAATTTCCAACTTTAGAAAGTTATAATTGGGACTAATTAACTTAGACCTGTATTTGTAGTTCCTTCTTATACAAAGAGAGAGGAAAAGCTTACTGAGACATTCTCTCCTCTCCCAGCATTTTGTCAATCTGCTTGTCAGAAGATAGAGACTCACACAGCTTTGATCCTGAAGCTTCTGACAAAGGCTGCCTGGAGCAGGAAGGGCCCTGAAACACAGGGAAGAAGGTGTCAGGCTTGGCTCATTCACTGTTCTTGTGTTGCAGTCAGGCTCCCCAGAACAAGAAGGATTCTTCAATCTGCTGAGCCATGTACAAGGAGGACGCATGGATGAGCAACGCTGCAACATTCAGATTGTGCACAGCAAGAGTGGCTCAGATCCTGATAAGAGTAAGCTCAACATAACTGGGGTGAGAGGGACGCATAAGGGGGGAAGGTCCAGGAACATTTTGTTTGGGCAGTGCATCTTTGTAAGGGAGCCAGCAAAGCTCTTGATCCTACTTAAACCCCAGATTATAGAAAGTTTACCTGTCTTTGAAGGTCCCAGAAAACTGCTGACTCCAGTCTTAGGAAGTAAGTATGGGAGTTTTACACGCTGGCCATGTCTTCCAAAGCCTGTACAGAACGTGTATAAATCTAGTACCCCACAGAAACCTTTTCATGTAGTCTATTTTCCTTTAGCACTTTTTTTAATAACACAGACATAGTTTAGTCAGTGGAGTTTTGTTTCGAACACTGAGTAGACTAATAACGAAAAGATGCTGAAGTAGATGAAAAATATGTTACAACCAAGAACTGCATCCAAACTCCAAGTCAATGTCTGAGCACATGGTTGTGGTAATACTTTAGTAGGTGAAATCAACAGGCTATCATAAGAAATTCAATGTGATCATCATTTATCCTGACAGAAGAAATCTAGTAAAAGGAACCCATTTCAGATGAGCACAGAAGCTCTACTTTAATCTAAAAAGGGATGGTTAAAACATGGAAATGAAGGCCATTTCTCAACTACACTGTTATAGTACTATTATTCCACTTTCGATATCCTACGGAATCCTGGGGCTTGCAGTTTAGGGAGGAGCCTTTAGAATCCTCAGCCAGAGAGCTCTCGGGCCTCAGTAAACTACAAACCCCAGAATTCCACAGAATGTTGAAAATGGAATAATAGCACTATAACAGCGTAGTGCAGAAATGGCCAAAGATATGGGCAAACTATTATGATACATTGTGATAACAGAGCCTAAAAGTTTGTTGTGAGTGCACTCCTTTTGTATATGGAGTTGAGATATAGAATGAACTGGAAAGTTACTCCTCCAAAGGTTTAAATCATCTTGGAAGAGACTTCCGTGCATTCCACTTGCCCTAACAAAGGAATAGGACAACTATTTCTAGAAGAAATGATAGCAGAATCAGTCCACTGAAGGAAATAATCCTGTAACCTGACAGTATAGAAAGTCCTGGATTATCATCACTTTGACCATAGAGGTAGCTTGTTAAGTGTATAGAACAACATTTTAATATCTTCAAACATGGAAGATGCATACAGCATCCACAATGGAGTGAGATAATGAAGCGGGACATTCTGGCAATTCCGAACATGTGGTCTGTGAGACTTTCTTCTGGGCTCTCCCAAAACCAACTTCTTCAACGAGAGAAAAGTGATTTTACAGAGGCAGGTGCTCTCTGTGTGAGGATGTTGAACTAGTCTGTGAAATCATTCAGTACTGACTTATCAGTGATGCCAAACTGCTGATAAGCCTATTGAACCACAAGTGCATGACATCTGAGGAAGGAGCCTTGGTTCCTAGCACTCCCTTTCTCTAAAGGCCACTTCTCTTTCTTTGCTTGTTTCATACAGAGAACAGCCCCAGCCCACCACCAGAGATGGACAACTTCATGGAAATGCTGGCACAAACACAGAGCCGGCGGATGGATGATCAACGTGTCAGCTTTAACTACCTCCCAGGCTTCCAAAACACTGATCGTAATGCCAGCAACAAACCAGATTCTGGAGCCACAAAGGTGAGAGCACGTGGAAAGGGGTGGGGGTGAAATTCTAATACTTCAGAGTTTAGAGAAGTTACCTCTTTGGAACAGAACTTCCAGAAACTTGCAGCCAGATTCTGAGAGTTGTAGTCCAAAATCCAAAGCTTTCTGTACTCTGGAATGGTTGCCCAGTACAACAGGAGCCTGGCTGATAAGCCATACTACCAGGCTTTGGCCATTTCCACACTAGACTGTTATAGTGCTATTATTCCACTTTCAACATCCAATGGAATCCTGGGGTTTGCAGTTTAGGGAGGGGCCTAAGGCCCCAGGATTCCATAGGATGTCGAAAGTGGAATAATAGCACTATAACAGTCTAGTGCGGAAATGGCCTTAGTCACAGCGGTCGCAGTCTCCTCCCAAACTCTCACAGGCTGGAAACAGACAATAGGATTTGAAATGCGTAGGCACCATAATACCATCCCTTCGGTTTTATTTCTTTTAAAACGTTTGCACTACTTTTCCAATATAAAGCCCTCAAGGAGGTTAACATAAATTAAAGACATATAAAATGCTTTTAAAATATTAAGGAAATATGAAAATTACACTCACATTTTTAAGATGGTTTTTTAAAAAAGTTGCAAATAAATCCCACATATAAATATTCCCTACCTTTTCCTACCTCACTATCGGCACCAAGCTATTTTGCGAACATTAGGAAAACCTGCAAAGCTTCTCGTTCAGCGATAATATCAGGAGATGCACGCATCTCAAGAGCTAGGATGCTTTCAGTATCCTCAAAGACAGCGCTGCCTCTCACCAAAAAACCAAAGACTTCATCGGCGCAGCCGCCAAGGCTGTTGTCTAAAAGAATTCCTCCGCCTGCCACCACCAGAGGGCAGTGTTGTTTCCGCTCTCTGCGAAGGGACCGCATGAGGAGTGCTGTGCTGTAGCATAAATCGGGAAGATCGTTTTAGATACCTGTCTGGAAGTTTTGGGGGTTACGTCCCACTGAGCTACGAAGGAGTACCTCGGTGGTTTATTTTAGTGTTGCTGTTAGTCGTCTTATGATGTAAGTCACTGCTATTCCCATTTTAAAAGTGGGCAGGTAGATCTAAATCCCAGCCTCCCAAGCCAAACAGTACAATGATCAGTTTGACTTTTAATAAGGATAATTCTAGCTTTCAAGAGTTACATTTTAAAAGGTGACGGTAATGTTCGCTACAAAGTATGCAACCGAGTTCAGAGAACCCCATCCTCGTTAATTAAACTCCGTGTCAAGATCCATGGCCTTCATGCCTTCTTTTCCTACAATAACACACCTTTTTGAAGTCAGCACTGGTTGTCTAATCTAACAAGGACACCAAATCTCCTTTGCATTTTGCTGATGCTGCCATCGTATTTTCCACCCTGTATTAAATGGGTTGTTTTCATACGGGGACTTAAATAATCTTTCTGACAATTAAGCTCCTGACATGAATGTAAAAGCTGCCTTCACTGAGATGCACTTTTCTTCTGAATTGTCTCCCGCTTTGGTAGTATTCAGGCATGGCACAAACAACTCAAGAGAGACACTCAAAAGTGCTTTATAGTTTATGGGCGAGGGGAATCTGCACACAGTACTGTAGCCTCTTGTCTCTTGGAGCCTGCTTGGTTCTATATGCCTGCAAGAATTATGTTAAAACCAACAACAACAAAATCTTGACCATTCATGATATATATTACAGTTGTGGAGTGTTCACGTTCTTCAAATATTTTAGATTATTTCCTCTGCTCTCTCCTTGTCTATATTTTCCAATCCTTTCTGGTGAGACAGTCAACAGCTTCTTCCAGTGTGGAAGAAGGAACTGGGCTTTTCAATCATACACACACGTTCCACAAAGCACAGCGCGTCTGCCTTATAGACCCACATACATGAATACAATGTCTCATTTACTGTAGTTCCTTTGTCCCCTTCCTCTTGATGAAAATTGTTAATTTCACTTGTTAGTCTCTTTGACAGACTGTGTCACTAACTTTCCTCTGCTAGGGGTAGTCTTGTAATGTTCTCCTCGTGATTCAATTAACTAACTTTTTGTTTCTGTTTCTTTTCTGTGTTTTCTGACTGGATGAACCCAAGGCCTTGTTTGTGTTGTGATTGTGTCGAGTCCACAAGAGGCCTCTCCAGGCTGGGAATTCACATGCATGGGTAACAGTGGAGGATCAGGCAGAGGGTGGGGTGTCTACATGAGGCCCTTAAAAATCCAGGAGCACTTTTTGGGGACAACAAAAGATGAATGAAAATGAGGGTTCAACACAGAAAGGAGACAGATTAGCAGCTGAACATGCAGCAAAGAGGACAGAGAGTGGTAGGGCATTTCCAGCCAATTCCCACCTTTCTGCCTTGACATCCATCAGATGGAGGAGTTAGGCTGGGAGGTGACCTTATTGGTGTTGAAGGGTGGGCCTAGATTCTATAAAGGCTAAATACACATGTAACACTACTACAAACCTATTTTCTTGCATGTTCCTCTTATCGTTATGGCAGGAAACCTTTGACCTTTTTGATATTTTGGATATTCATGCCACAATCCCTTATCTTAGCCATGTTGAGTGGGGCTGAGAGGACTTGTTTGCCAAAATACCTGGAGGGCCCAAGGTTCCCTGCCTGTGTGTTGGAGGCACTAGTGCCAGATGAATTATGCACAACAGGGAGCATTCCAGGGCCAGATGAGCTGCTGTGGCACATGGAGTCTTCATGGATAGATTCAGCTCTCTCACACAGAAGACTTTCCTTGACTGCCCATCGGATTTGTGGAGGAGAATGTGCTTCCTTGCCGCTTGCTTCATCCTCCCAACCTGATATCAGTAATCTCATTTCTGATTTGCAGTTTAAGGAAGGGTCAGGAGTCTTTTATAATGTTCCTCTCCTAATCTCCCAGCCTCATAATTAGAGTTTCTCCAATAACAGCTCCTCAGCTGCTCCCTGTATCTCTGCCTGCTCACCTGGATAACAATGTCTGGTACTAGGCTTGGAACCTAGTAGTTAAAAATCAGGAGAAGCTGAGCTGAAACCTTTGTCAAACATTTCCATTTACTTTAACATATATAACAGAGAGTTACAAATAGTGCATTAATGCATTATAGTTCTTTAGGTTTTCTAGAAGTGAGTTGGGAAAGTGCACGTTTAACAAGAGCAAAAATATGCTGGTAAGTTCCTTTAAGAAAGCAACCCCCTGCAAGTCCTGGGCGATAACAGATGGTCACAGTTCTCTGCAGTAGCAGTAAGTGTTCATAGCCCATACTGGAAATTGCAACATTGATATGACAGCAAAGGAGCCTATGCCGCTACCCACATCTTGTAATCTTGACTTGAGTCTTGTTCACAGTGTTATGTCTGTCTTTCTGTCTGTGTGTGTGTCTCCATGTCTAGTACGGCAGCTCTGGAGAGGAAAAACACTCCCGCCTTTGCTGCACTACCATCATCATTTGTGTGTTCTTCTTTGCAGAAATGAGTACCTCCCCACCCCTGTTCAGGGAAGGCAGCAGACAGACACGGTCCTGATACCACCAAGCACAGCACTCCGCCACTTGCCTAATAGCATCCCCTCACTGCAGTAGCCTGCCCCGTCCATTCTCTGTACATGCCCTACCAGTCTAATAAAGGCTCAGATGTTTTCCTCCTTGTTGGTTTCCTTAGCAAATGACCCTTAACAGCAGACTGGGGACAGGGGTGGTACACTACTGCTGCTACAAGGAATAGCTATTGCTGGCAGCACGGTATCATGTTACTCAGGGGGGAAAAGACTGCCAAAGGCAAACACACACACCCGGAAGGATAAGGTGGCAGATAAAAACTACACCTGCTAAGTCACACTCAGCACCTTATGGAGCGGTCAAGAACAATTCAGATTCTCTTGGAAATCTTAGCTTTAGTAAGCAGCAGTACTGTTGTACGCTACACATAAATGAATGGCATGGGTTGGGACGACAATTCACAAGACCCCCTTTGGTCCATGCTCTCCTCAGTAATTGTAACAGACATACAGCGCATGCAGGACTTTCTTTCTGAATAAGAAATACACCAGTGACAAGGAATCAGCTTTGGGACCCAGCCGCCTGAGGATGCAAAGAATGAAATGACACAATCATACACTATTGTAAAGTATTGCAAGGAAGTCAACCAGTATAGTAGTTGAATCTTACTTCAACGGGAGCAGTGGGACAGCAGCCACCACCATACAACAAAGGATGTCACACTGTCCTCCAACACCTCCCCCTCCCCCAACAGTAATTCCCTGGTCCAGCAAATATATATGTGATCTAAAGCAGGGGCATGGATTGTGTGGCCCTCCAGATGTTGGGTTGCAAGTTCCCATCAGCCCTATCATACCCAGCTCAGTCAATGTGAGTAATCATGCGAGTAAAAGTCCAACATTGGAGGGACACAAGATGCCCACCCTCTACACAATCAAGATTTGCATTCTCACACAAAATAAGTTTTTGCAGTGATGTCTGTCTCCTTGCTATAGACTTCCACAGAACTGTGGGGGAAACAGGAAGAAGGATGACATTACACAGAAGGAGGAAATTACTTGTCATGCACACATAGAAGTATAAAAAGTGATTTTGGCCTGCTATAGTCATGAGAAAATCAACAAACACATTTTGGTTTTGGGTACTTACTACCTTCTCAGCTGGGACAGAGCATCACAGCTCAGAATGAGAGGTCAGAGGAACTCAAGACACATTTTAAGACAAAGACAAGCCAAAAGGTATTCTGGCACCTGCACACTTCCCAGTTCATTGTTACTTGGACTTTCATATGCCTAGTGCTACTTCAGTAGCTCCATGGAATAAAGTACAACAGCAGTAATCGAAGGACAACTACACTAGATGTGAACAAGGTTAAAATAACACCGCATGATATAGGAGACTGGTTTTCATAGCCTCATGTGAACTATTTTTATACACACTCATTGCAGCCAATACAGAAAAGCACACAATCAAATGGCAAATTAAAACAAACTGTGGACAAAACAATATTGGGGTTGCAGGGCCAAACCAGGAATATAGCATAGATACCCACAGTCCAATTCTGAGTGGCCAGCTGAAATTAGCTTTTGAACTTAAACTGTCCAGCCACTACTATTTTCAGTGATCTGGCCCATACTTCCCCTGTTTCCTAAATTCCCTTTTGCCAGCAAACAAGCTCATCTTGTCAAGAGGCCCCATGGGAGGCTTTTCCATGACCTTTGCACTGCACTCATTTTAGTTCCTTCTCTCTTCAATTTGTTCTTTTCAGCTTGCGAGACCATTACCTAACCTGCTCCCTTCCTTCATTTGCTTCTGAACAGGGTGGGGGAGGGATCCTTATCTTCTGAGACTCCTGTCTGAGCTTTCACTTTTGTTACCTTTATATCCTAACATTCTGCAAGTGGTTTACAACAGCATCCTGCAAATTCAACAGCCTATGTGAGGTGCAAGAGTGTGCTTTCTCAAAAGATCAGGAAGCTTCACCGCTATGAGTGGATTTAAACTTGTCTTTGTAACAGCCAAGCTCAACATTCCTACCAAAAGCCATTTCATTACATGCACATCTTCCAACCCTTCCTAGCTTTTATAGTCACATTGTCTTTTCACTTTCTTCTTCATAGAAATTGCACAAGATATTTATGAACATTCCATAACACTAATTGATGGCTAGAAGGGGCTCAGATTGATACATCAGCCAGTTACTATGTAGATACAATACATATCCAAAGAAAAAAGCAAGGACCTTTACTAATAATGATTACAGAGGACAAGCACGGCAGAACTGTATGTAAACATATTGAACAGAGGAAAAATCACTCTCCACACCAACATTAAAACAGCAAGTTTTCCTACAGAAAACAGCTTTCAAAAGGTGATCTGAAACTGAAAGTGTGGTATTTGTATGTATTTACATACCTTTTCTTTGCCTGCTGCTTTTCCATTCCAGTTCACCCAAGCTTTTCCACCTGCCCTGTCCCAGGTTCTAAAACATTAGTTTAAAGCCACAAATATGTTAGAATGGACTGGGAAGGGAAGAGAAGTATCAAGTAGGGAAGCACTTAAGCCTCCTTCCCAGGGAACCACTGATCTTCTGTGGGAAACATTTGAGGTCACAAAAGCTGGTTCATACACAGTGGCCACCATGCATGGCTGAAAACTGTGTCCATGAGGTTACAGCAACCTATTCCCATGCAGTGGGTCTTGCCATGCAAAGTGGTCACAACCGTTGCTTTATTTCTGTGCAAACAGCTGACAGGAACATTTCATGGAATCACAGAGAGATACTGGTTAGCATTATCTGGCAATGATTCCTGATGTTGAGGAGCAGTGACTTTAGGAACAAGTCAGTTACATTGCAGTATACATTTCAAGTCAGTTGAGAAATACCTATGAGATACATTGCATCGGAATGCACACAGGTTTCACAGGGGGAAAAATGCACAAGGATGTGAATTTATTCTGTACAATCCATATTTTGAATTGTAGTGCTTTTCTCAACTATTTCTTTATTCTGGTGTTAGAAATGGCAGAATTAAATGCTGCAGGAATTCCATTCATACCGCAAAAGCCGTCCAAATGTTCACATATAAGTACATGTAAAAATGCCAGGAATCGCCCTATTTGGGTAAGGGCAGAGGAAAACAACTCAACCATTCATACCAAGTAAAGAATATACAGTTGGCCCTCCACATTTGCAGGTTTGACTTTCATGGATTTGATTATTTGCAAGTTTCCCCAACCCTTGCCCCCCCCCCCCCATCTCAGATGTTTCTTTTCTGGGGTAAACTTCCCTCTCGGCAGCTCTGATCAGACCATGAAGCCCTTTAAAAACCCACCTCTGGTCCTCCTCCAACTCTACCAGCTCCTGCCTGACCAGCTAAGGGCAGCTCGCAGCCCAATTTCTCAGCACCACATACCTTCTTCCAATATTCCCCACACACCCAAGGAAGTAGGTGGGAGGGAGAAAGGAAGTATAAGACCACCATGCCAACCCACCCCTTTTTCCTCTCTTTTCCCTGACCTGTTATGGATCCTGGGTGCCCACTCTGCCCACTATGCCTCAATCCCAGTTGCCACAGACACACACACTTTGATATTTGCTGTTTTTTCACTTTTGTGGGGATCCTGCAACCCTAACCAAAGGCAGAGGGTAGAAGGCCAACTGTACTCTTGTGCACAAGCAATTGGATTTGTAAGCTTATAAAGACAACATGTTGCTGTGGCTACCTCACAACATTTGAACAGAATACAGCACATAAAAACTTAAAAGAAGAGCAATGGGCAACATTTGCCACAACAAAACAGTTGAATATTATTTGGAAGGAACAGTGTCAAGATCAGAATGTCAAGATCAACTGTTCACACAAGAGATAATACTGGGCAACTGATGAATTGTTTCAGGTTTTTTTAAAAAAGACCATGTCATGCTCTAAAAAAGTCAAAGACACACCCTGACATAGCGGACAGCAAAGGAGACAGGGATTCAAACACATATTTGGAATTCTTCTGTCTGCAGGAACTGTCTCCTCCATTTCATTGCAGACGGAAGTAGCAAATGCTCAAAGACATCTATGCATAGAGTTATCTCCTAAGCAAGCTGAATATGCAAAATCTCTTAGTACTGCTCAGTCTGCGTACGGGTTATGGGATAGACAGCAACATTCAGCCATGAGTGCATCAAAACTTATCATTTCAGTGTGTCATTTGTAGCCCAAAATGACCTGTCCCCTTTGCTCATTTAGACCAGATAATGAAAAAAATTAGCTCTCCCACCATGGTAACCATCAATTTCATGTAGTCTGATAATGCTTATTCTTTAATAAATGTGAGCACCGTAAAGGTGCTGCAGCACTCTTATCAATTTCGAAAACACATTTCTGGCAAATGTCACAGTCATTCTCTAATGGCCAAATAAGGGAACATCAAAGGGACTAAATGCCATGATTGGTCATTATTTAAAATTAGGATGGCTTTTCATGAAAATAACATTTGATCACTGACAAAGGTAATACTTCTGCAGCCTAGGATCTGGAAGAATAGAATCACAGAGTTGGAAGAGACCACAAGGGCCATCCAGTCCAACCCCCCTACCCTGCCATGCAGTAATACACATAGTACTCCCGACAGATGGCCACCCAGCCTCTGTTTAAAAACCTCCAAAGAAGGAGATTTCACCATACTCTGAGGCAGTGTATTCCACTGTCAAATTGCTGTTACCATCAGGAAGTTCTTCCTAATGTTTAGGTGGAAAATCTTTTCCTGTAGTTTTAATCGATTGCTCTGTGTCCTAGTCTCTGGAGCAACAGAAAACAAGCTTGCCCCATCTTCCATATGACATCCTTTCAAAGAGAAGAGCCATATATGACCAGAGGAGTCCTATAAGCTATGTATTATTTGCAGTCAGCCACTGTACACTGTAGTGGGTGGGACTTACTCCTAAAGCCACTGGGATGACAGGGATCAGAGCATTTTTTGTTCAGTAATATTATAAATCCAATCCCTTTGATCCTGTAACTTTCAGGCTGAGTCATGGCCTTCTATAGACTATAGTCCAGCTATTCAGATAATCTACTGAAATACCTATCCAGTACCTTCTTGCTTTCCTCTCAGGTTGCTTGCTTGTTGCCCATGTGATGGGCAGTGAAAGTCTATAATTTGTGTTCAACCACAAGAAGAGCCCAGGTGATATGGACAACAAACAAGCAATTAGTAGTTTCCCTACCTAGACTTTCACTGGAGACAGGCAGCTTGCTTGGTTGCAATGACTCACACACACATCCCGACTACTATGCTGGAGCCATTTACCTCTCAAATACAGACCAGGAGGCCTCCCAGTTTGCATTACAAGTAGATGGGACAGCAGAAGGAAATGCAGTCTCCAAACATATCACATTTTACTCCTCTCTCTTACTCTCACATGCTCAAAAAACTGCGGCACTCCATGAAGATACTTTATGTACCAACAAAGGTAAACAGATCTGTTAAACATGCACATGTATTAACCACTCTTGGATGCTCATAGACACACAGCCTAAGTTCTTGGGATGAAAGTATGAGTCAAGAAGAAATAAGATGATGGTGATTACAGACATACCTCCCTCTCGCACTTGAGCAGTGGTGCTGCTACTTTGGCTGATGAAAAGAGAGGAGGGAGGGGTCCAACTGGACTTCCCATGGAAGGGTCATCCACAGCCTGGGAGCAGCCACTGAGAAGGCTCTCTCCTGAATCTTCACCAAACGTGCACTCAAAGGTGGGGGGAGTCTGAGAGAAGTCTTCTCCTGCAGACCTTAAAGCTCGTGCTGGCTGGTATAGAGAGATATGGTCTCTCAGAAAGGCTGAATTCAAGCCATGTAAAGCTTTAAAGGTCAAAAACAGCACTTTGAATTGTGCCTGGAAACAAGTTGGCAGCCGATGAAGTTGTTTCAATAGGGGAGGGTCACATAGTCTCTGTAACCAGCTCCAGTCAACAGCCTGGCCACAGCATTTTGAACTTGCTGAAGTTTCCAAACAGTTTCTAAAGGCAGCCCCACATAGAGGGCATTACAGTAGTCCAAATAGGATGTAATCAAGGCATGTGTTATCATAGCCTTATTTGACTTCTCAAGGAATGAATGCATCAGGCACGCTTGTCTTAACTGCACGCACATTCCTGACCACAACCAAAACCTGGGAATTCATGCTCAGTTCTGAGTCCATGAGAATGACCAAGCTGCAGACCGCAGATTTCGGAGGGAGTATAACCCTATGCAGCACAGGCTGAATCCCTATTCCCTGGTCTGCCTTACAGCTGACCAGAAGCACCTCTGCCTTGTCTAGATTGAGTTTCAATTTGTTCACCCTCATCCAGTCCATCACTGACAGCAGACACTAGTTTAGCACAGAGACAGCTTCTTTGGAATCAGATTTAAAAGAGAAAGAGAGTTGGGAGTCATCAGCCTACTGGTGAAACTGAGCCCCAAAACTCTGGATGACCTTTCCCAGTGGTTTCATGTAAATATTAAACAGTGTGAGGGACAGACCTGAGCCCCAAGGGTCAATGGGCAGGGTGTCAAATAGGCTTCCCCCAACACCACCATATATGTCCACCCCTCCAAGAAAGATTGGAACCATTGTAAAACAGTGCCCCAAAGTCCCATCCCCAAGAGGCAGCTCAGAAGAACACTGTGGTCAGTGGTACTGAAAGCTGCTGAAAGGTCCAGCAAAACCAACAGGAAGACACTCGCCTTGTCTAGTTCCCTACATATGTCATCCACCAAGGTGACCAAAGCTGTCTCTGTCCCATAACCTGTCTTGAAGCTGGATTGAAACGGATCTGGATCATCTGTTTCATCCAGACACCCCTGGAGCTGGGAGGGTACCACATACACTAGTACCTTTCCCCAAAAAGGGATATTGGAAACTGACCAATAGTTCTCCAGTATGGTGGGGTGAAGGAAGGATTCTTTCAATAGCAGCTTCACCATAGCCTCTTTTATGCAAGATGGAAACCTGCCTTTATGTAATGAGGCAGTCACTACTCCCCTAATCCATTCAGCCAGATACCCCCCAGGCTTCTTCTAGGAGCCAGGAATGACGTGGATCCAGGATGCATGTGATGGCTCTCATTTTTCCAAGGATCCTCTCCACATCCACAGGCTGTGCAAATTGAAAAGTATCTGTCAACACTGAACAAGTGGGGGTCAAAGTTACATCCACCAGACTGGTGTCAACTATTGCGTCCAAGTCAGAGTGGACCTGAACAATTTTGTCCACAAAGTGTGTGTGAATTCTTCACAGCAGGTTGCTGAGTAGATTACATACTGCTCATGTGGGGCAGTGTGTAAAAGGCCCCTGAAAATTTGAGATGGCCCTACTAGATGACATTGTGCAGATGCAATGGTGGCAGTGAAGAAGGATTTCTTTGCTGCCAGCACTGCCACATGATAGGCTTTCTAATAACCTCTAGCCCATGTTCAGTTAGAGTTGCTCTGAGTCTTCAGCAATTGTTGATCTAGTCTCCATCGCACTCATTTCATCGCCACCAGCTCCCTAGTGAACCAAAGTTCTTCCTTGGCTCCACTCCATGGGAGGGGATGCGTAGGAGCAATCATGTCCATCTGGAATCCATCTGGATCCATAAGCCTCCTAGGGTGGTGATAGTTGTGTGCCTTCAAGTTGTTTCCTACTTATGGCAACCCTAAGGCAACCCTATCACTGGGTTTTCTGGGGGCTGAGAGTGTGTGACACACACCCAAGGTCACCCAGGGGATTTCCATGGCCAAACAGGGAATCAGACCCTGGTCTCCAGGGTTGTAGTCCAGTGATCAAATCACTACACCATGCTCCTGGTGTGGACCATCTAAATCAGCCCCGCCCCACCCCTGCAGAGGCTGTGAGTTCCAGTTAGTCTAAACTCATCCCACTCCACACAGAAAACTAGATCAAGAGTGTGTCCTGCAGCCTGGGTCGTATCAGATGTTATTTGGGACAGACCCCGGGTTGTCATGAAGGACATGAAGTCCTGAGCTGCTCCTGACAGAGTGGTCACCATGCAGATGTTGAAGATTCTCAGCACAACTAGCTGAGAGAACTCCAACACCACCACCAAGACCAATTCAATCAGCTCAGGAAGGGAGACTATTGAGCAATGGAGTGGGCTTTACACCAACAGAATCCCTAGTCTGTCCAGGCCATCTAACTTTACATGCATACATTCAGACCCAGTAGACTGTGGGACAGGGCATCTGGTGAGGGAGGTGGAATCTCTATAGACTACGGCAACTCCCCCACCCCCAAGCCTTGCCTGCTTCTCTGCAGAGAACCTAGGCAGACAAAGCTGGGCGAGGTTACACTACACACACACGCACGCACACACACAGCTTCATCCAGCCAGGTTTCCGTACTATAAGCCAGGTCAGCATGCTCATCCAAGATCAGGTTCTGGATACATGGCATTATTCCATTTCTCAACCTGGCATAAAGCATCAGCATTTTCAGTCCAGGGGCTTGTTGCCAAAGCTATCCAGACTAATTGATGTAGGGGACACTTCCAGTAAATAACCAACATTCTGTGGCTCCCTCTTCTCCCATATTGATTGCTCTGCATCTACCTCTGCTTATTAATGTTGCAATAAATACTCCCCTATCCCAGGCTTTCTGAGTAATCCGTATTTACTTTTTGTTGCCAGCAGGGCAGTTTTAAAAAAAAAGTCCACATAAGGGGATAGGGCTCCTCTCCGCTGCTAGACAGGGTTACTTGTCCTCACCCCTGAGGCAGCTCCTCAAAGGGGTGACCCCTTTAGTGTGGATGTGCCACCCAGGCAGCCCCTTGTATTCCCATTCAGGCAGGATGAAGATGACTCTGGTTCCCCAGCAGCTGACTTAGTACCTAGGAACCTGGAGCCTGCTCCTGCAGGTATGCAGAAGGTCTTCTCACCAGGCAGCAGGCAGGTAGGAGTTCACAGAGAAGGGAGGCCATAGCAAGCAGATAATGAGAACAGCTACAGACTTCTCTTCTTTGGGGTGGATATGGTGATGGTGAGCTTCTTCTCCCTGGTGCACTGACTGGTCTGTTGTTTACAGCACATATGATTTGCAATATGTATTGTAAATGGCCTGGTCCTGATAATTAACCATTTCCAAAACACTTATGGCAATTCTTTTAACAGTAGGCAACCAAGATTAAAATGCTGCCCTAATTTTATTAAAACATACAATTATAAGCAATAAATTTAAACAGAATAAAATGTATTGGCAATTAAAAGTTTGAGCAAATGAGGGGAGGAAGACTCATAGCTTGTAACTTTATTTTTGGATTACACCTCCCCAAATTCCCCACCTAGCAAGACCACCTAAAGTTCATGAAAGTGGGTCATTGGAGAGCAGGTTTCCAATCCCTGTCATCTAAGTGCTGCCTGAAATAGTTTGAACAGAGTTTCCCTGTTGAAATGTAACTATCTGGATTGAGCTTCATAGAATCATAGAATCTTAGAGTTGGAAGGGCCACAAGGGCCATCCAGTCCAACACTTTGCTATGCAGGAATAGACATCTACAGCACTCCTGAGAGAAGCTCATCCAACCTCTGTTTAAAGACCTCCAAAGGAGGAGAGTCACCAGCAATGTATTCCGCTCTTGAAACACTTTATACAGTAAACTTATTCCTAACATTTCAATGGAATCTCTTTGTCTGTGGTTTGAATCCATTGGTTTTCCAAACTTGCTTCTGTCTTCTACACAACATCCCTTCAGATATTTAAAAATGCCTATCCTATCACCTCTCAATCTTCTATAGGTTAAATGTACGGTACCCAACTCCCTCAGCCAGTGGTTCTTAACCTTTTCTTTAACAGGGGATCCCCTGTAAATAATAATTGTTCCCAGGGTTCCCCCAAGATTTAACTTGAGATTTAAATATTTGAATTTAGATTTAAATATTTAAATATTCATGTAATTATTCAAACATTTATTTATTTCTTTAGGCTTCTAGACACTAGGAGACTTGGCTAGATTTGTTTCCTTTGCCTTTTCCTTTCTCTGACACTGAGAGAATGTCACCTGCCTGAGGTTACCCAGTTGGGGTTCCATAGCTGAGTGGGGGCGCAAACTCTGGTCTCCAGAGTCATAGCTTGGGTGCATGCACATGCCTGCTGCTGTCTCCCTTTTGTCAGGGGCATGGTAGCGGTGGGGGTGGGTGGGGGTGGGTGGGTGTGTTAAAACTGCCATTTGCAAATGTGTCCCTTGGTGTCCACACCCCCTGCTACCTCATCCCTGATGAAAGGGACACAGTGGCAGGTGCATGAGCATGCCCAAACTGCTCCTTCGTTTGCAAACGAGGGAGCAGTTTTGTCATCCACACCCTCCCTTCTGCCACATTCCTGTGGCTGCTGCTGCTGCTGCTGGTGTCCAGCACCAGGGATCTGCAGACACCAGATTAAGAACCGCTGCCCTAAGTCATTTCTCATAAGGCTCGGTTTCCAGACCTTTAATCATCTTGATCACTCTTCCGTGGAAACTGTTCAGCTTGTCAATATCCCTCTTGACCTGTGGTACCCAGCTTCAGTTTATTAAATGTGTTGATTGCACTACCTTTTCCCATACTGTATCTGTGGTCATTTTGATCAGATTGGTTTGAAATGAGACACATTTAACCAGTTACATCATGCTCCCCCCCTCCCCCGGTACTGTAAACTAAATCTATTGCTGGTGCTCAGCACTTCTTCTCTCTGTGTTAATCAGTACACTAAGAAACTCAAGAGAAAAGTGCTGAGCACCAATAATTGGTGGTTATTTTTGTGCTTTCAAAGAGGCTCTGGCAGGTTTAAGAAGGAAGTTCTCCAGGTTGGAAGGGGAAAAAAAGAACCAAGTTGAGAGTCAGCATGGTAGAGCGGAGTGTTAAATTAGGACTCCAGGAGATGATGATTTGAATCCCTGCTCAGCCACAGAAATCCACTGGGTGACTTTGGGCAAGTCACATTCTCTCATCCTCAGAAGAAGGCAATGGCAAACCTCCACTGAATAAAGCTTGCAAAGAAAACCCAATGATAGGACCCCCTTAGGGTTGTCACAAGTCAGAAATGACTTGAAGGCACACAACAACAAACTGTGGTCATTTTTGTCACATTGGTTTGAAATGAGACACAATTAGCCAGTCAGATCATGGCCCTGACATTTCAACTTTTTAGCTCAACAGATGTCATTTTTCTCAGCAAGAAAATTTGGGAGCTCATAATGGTGGAACTGTTTTGTTGTTGTTTTTTTTGCTTTTTCTCTCTTGATAAATCAACAAGAAAATGGAAATACTGGGTTATAATCTTCCCCTCATGGTTGTTACCCAGAGGATTCTTTAACTGGTTCCTCATAATCACTGTAGTATGAAATTATTATTTTTTATACTAGTTTTCCATTTATTGTTCATTTGTTACTACAAGATGAAATTAAACGTTTGCTTTTAAAAATAGAAATGTAAGACATATAGAAGAATGCAGATGCAGACTGTAAAACTGGGTGGACTTTGGCATGGCACTATTCTTAGACACTAAAACAAAAGCACATAGGTTGCCTCTCCTTTATTTTACAAGCATTTACTTCATAGTAACACATATAGTACAGCAGGTTTTATTACTTCCTTGCAGAAACAAAGCTATCTTCCATCTCCATTCAGTAACACAGCACGGATACATCTCTTAACAATCAGAATGGGTCCCTTTGTTGTTAAGAGATTCACCATATACCCTGTCATTCTTCAATCTTACCGTCAGCAATAATATTTAAAATTAAGGCATTTATATGAATATTTGCCACAAGGCAGGTGCTCCCAAGTCATCTTGCACTGTGAAAAACAGTATCACAAATCAATCTAGGCACATTCGGAGGTGCTTACCTTTGTACTCTTGCAGAACAGGAATGAAGTGATAACTACTGCCTGGAAAAGGCTCATTGCACCACTAGAGGCAGGAGATTTGAGGTCGGAATTAGGAGTTCCTTGTATAGCAGACTACCCGACTTCAGAAGAACAGAAGATAGCATTTGACAACAGTTATAGGAACCACAGTGCTTCCGAGCTCTATTAACTGCACCAAGATTAATCCCTGCAGTGTACAAGTACTCTACACCTCACTTCAATAGCGTTCCTAAATTATGGAGAACTCCTTCAAGATGGCAAGAGTACAATGATTAAGCCTTTAAAGCGTCTTGTTTCAGAACTCCTCAGGGAATTCTCCAGCAAAACCCAAACCATCCCATGCCCTGAGAAGTGGAAAGGAGTGACCTGGCCAGAGGCCCACTGAAACCTTAGCAGCAGCACAGTACCCATATTGCATAGCTCAACTACAGCTGAAGTATTTCAACTTCATTTAATAGCACACTGGATAGGTGCATTTGTGTTTTGTTTTGTTGAGAGCCAGCATGGTGTAATGGTTTGAGCACTGGACTACAACTCTTGAATCCAAGGTTCAAATTCCCACTCAGCCATGGAAACCCAGTGGATGACCTTGGACAAATCACACTCTCTCAACCTCAGAGGAAGCAAAGGCAAACCTCTTCTGAACAAATCTTGCCAAGAAAACCCCATAATAGGAGTTTGACTTGGAGGCACACAAGAACAATTTGTTAGATTTAAAAGACGTTCATTAAAATCATAGTTTTGGAAATAAAAGAATATAATTTACATCTAGGGAAAAACATTCAGATTCAAACACTGATGGGAAGTGGTCACATCTTATGAGGCAGTAAGATTAACAGAGGAACACTTTCGACTCTCCTCATACCTATAGCCAACACAGACCAAAAGGCTTTTCTTTTACATATTTACAAATAGTTTCAGGTAAGTTAAATTTTCCTGTTAATATTTTGTTTACAGGCATGGTATACAGTTATTTCATCTCCTCCTAGTTGCATACCAGACTAGGGCAATCTGTTCCTGAGTATTATCATAGGCTTATGGCTAAGAAGGTACATGATATCTCCTTATTATTCAGCTATTGCAGCAAAAGAATGGGTGCGGACACTGAACATTAATCTTGCACCTCAGTAATCAGGTACAACGCTAAAAAGCCTACTTTGAAAGTACAAGCCACATTCTTCCTGATAAATAACCAATGTTGTCTTCATTCCTATCAAATCCTGAATCCCCAAACACCTTTCATTAAGGACATCTTTTATTTTTATGACTGACACACCATTTCCAAATGGTTGCAACAGCAGTTCAAAGACTAGAGATGATGCCATACGAAGCTTTACTATTTCATTATCAGTCCACTGTCAGGACCTATCTGTATATGAGTGTGGCCTGAAGGAATTCCAGCGAAAGGTAGGTGATGCTGGTGGTGCCCGTTACATTTGGAAACGAGAGGCTGTATACTGTATAGCACTGCTCGGACCAGGATGCTGATGTGTAAGGCAGCATAAGCTATATGTAATAGACCTATTAAGAACCAGCATAGTGTAGTGGTTTTAGCATTAGACTATGACTCTGGAGATTGAGGTTTGATTTGCTACTCAGCCATGAAACCTACTGGGCGGCCTTGGGTGTATCACACTCTGAGCCCTAAAAACCATGACAGGTTTGCCTTAGGGTCACCATAATTCATAAAACAACTTGAAGGCACACAACAGCAATGGACCTTTTAGGATATCAGGATGATCTGGCATTATATTAAATACCAAACAGTACAACTGACTTTTCTGTTTCCTTTAACAGGAGAGCATGGTCTTGGCTTTACCAGAAGCTGCTGCTTCAGATATTCCATCTGTCACCATCACACCAATGGATGATTATTTCTCTTTCATCAACCGCATCCATGAGAAGCATTTCGAAGTTGTTACAGGCCAGTTAAAAAGTCCAACCCCCAAACGCGCCAATACTCGGGATCCTAGCACCTCTTCCTAAAGACCTAGATCTGCAAGATTTTCTCCACCACGTCCACCTTGCCTGGCTTAGCCTCACATTTTCTCCATCCCAGAGATAGGGACCACATTTACAAACATCTTTTCTAACTAGGAACATCTCCTGAAATATATTTGGTTCCTTGCAATTCCATCTTCCTGATTTTATTAAAAGCAGAGCTGCAAAAAGTTATTTTGGACCCCAGCTCCCAGAATTCCCTGCCCAGCATGGTGTCTGGGGGAGTCTAGCAGTTCTAACTCAAAATAAAGCAACAAAGAAATAATGGGCCATCCTCTAAGCCGCCTCAGAACTTGGAAATGTTATTTTTTGGACTGTAACTCCCAGAATCCCTCACCAAACATGCTGCCTGATGGATTCCAGGAGTAAGCTGAAAAAGTAACTTTTCCAAACTCTGATCAAAAATTATCATCACATGACTTCCCTTCAAGAAGTGCTGCTCTTACGACATAAGCATGTATCTTTTTTTCCAGATCCATCAAGCCCTAGTATTGCTTTCCCATGGAATATATGTAACTCCACTATAAGAGACCATGTCTCCAAATACACGCGTACATTTTAGCCCTGTGTTGCTTCCCCTACTAAGAACTCTCCCTTGGCAAATTCTGTTTCAATGTAATAAAAGAACCTTTCTCAGAACCATATGTATAATGGGTGGTTATTTATGTAGTAAGATCATATCTTAACAGAATCCCATGAAATAATCCCAAATTTGGATTTTGAGAGCTGCAGTCTAGTTCAATGCACTCTGGTAACCAGGCAGGAGTTTTGCCAGAATTATGAATTTCTCAATTTAGGCTGTAATTCTATGCATACCTATCAAAGAGTAAGTCTAGCTGAATAAATAGGGCTAACTTTTTAACAAGAATGCATAGAATCACACAGAAGACAAAAAAGGAAAAGATAGATAAAGTGTAAAGAAAATATACCACAGCTAGTTCTTAATCTAAAGCATGGAACATCCTGACTTCATGATATCCATGACAGACATCCAGTGAACCAAAGGCCAGTTCAGCCCTTAGTACTGCCTTTTTTTCATCCTTCCAGCAAATTGTCCACAATTTCAGTGTCTTTACCAAGTGCCACATGTTATTTTACCATATCCATTCATCTACCTTCTTTAAAAGAAACACTCAGAGATGCAAATACGCTGCGTAGTAGATGACAGCAACTAGATTAACATCACAACATCAATCAAAGATTCTTCACAGGTGAATCTTCTATACAGCAAATCAAATTGGCAAAGCTGTATTTCTGTAATCCTAGCCCTGGATTTTAAGAAGCATGAGACATTTGGGGTTACCCGAGGGAACATTCCTGTATCCATGGCCTTCTCTCACACTTCCCTGACATCAGGTTAATAACCACAAATGTAGTTCTAGGTGCCACCTGTCAACAAAAGAAATCTCACAGGCATATTTTTTTCTAGCCTGATAAAATAACCTGAACTTCAATCTAAAAGGGGCAAGTGAACATATGACTAGAACACAACAAACTTGTGTTGGAACAGGACAATGCATTCTGTTCAGTGGTCAACCAGCTGTCCATGGAAAGCCCACAGAGGACAGGAACACCACAGCACTTCCTGTCCATGCTTCCTAGGAACTGGTTTAGTGAAAAACACCATTGCTGGTACCAGAGAAGATATGGATCCATCATGACTAGAACCATTGACAGCCACAGCCTCCAACAATTTATCTCAACCCTTTTCAAAGTTGTTAAAAGCTGAGAACCATCACTACTTCGCAGCAGTGAATTCCACCATTTATGTTGTGTGAAGAACCCCGTCCTTTTATTTGTCCTGCACCTCCCATTATTTAGCTTCAACCAGTAGCCCTGGGTCCCACTAATATCCACTTCCTCTGCTTTAGCCATAATTTTATATACTTCTATGACTCCTCCTACTTGACGTTTTCCTAAAGAGCCCAAAATATTTTAATATTTTCTTATAGTACAGTTGCTTCAGTTCACTTTTCTTTTCTGCACTGCTTTCTTGTTCTGTGGTATCCCTTTTCAGGTGTGATAACCAGAACTGCAGAGTACTCCAAATGTGGACGCAGATTCATACCAAGGCAGTATGCTATTGGTAGTTTTATTTTCAGTTCCCTTTCTGATTATGATTGTGGATGAACATCGGATTAACTCTTTTTTTTAAAACAGCAACTGTGCAGTGGGTTGACACTTTCATCAAGCTATCTCCCACAATGCTGAGATCTTTCTCTCATTCAGTCACTGCAGTTCATATTCCATCAGTGTATATGTGAAGCTGAATTCTTCTGTACCACTATGCATCTCTTTACATTTGCTTACTCTGAATCTCATTTGCTATTTTAATGTCTGTTCTCCAAGTTCAGAGATCCTTTCAGAACTAGTTGAAATCCATTTTTGTAGCAAACATCTCTAACAATGTTGTGTCATCATCAATCCTTTCCACGTCATTACTCACCCAAAACTCCAGATAATTTATGAACCGCACCAATCTCAACACAGATCCTTGGGAGAGATTTTTTCCAAATATATTTCCATTCACTCCATTTCATCCAAGCCCGCTGCTACAAGGTACAACCCAGAGGGAAGACTGAGCTGCTGGTTGCTGTGTTGGCAATTGACTTGGCTGGAGTGGTGGAAATAGCAAAAGTTGTGGTTTTCATCCCACTAGTGGCTGCACTGCTGCTAAATTTATTAGATATCTAGTAATCCAGGTGCACCTCAGAAAACACTGCTTCAGTCTTCTTATATAGTGCTTTTATTCAAGGTCATTCAGATAAGATAACTGCCAAACTGAGGCAAGGATTCAACAGCTGTAATAACAGGAGGCAGAATAAGATGAACAGAAACAGCTAACCATAATCCGTGTCCAACCCCCCCTCTCCCAAAATTAGCCCAGAAGCACTCTGAGGCACTAATAGGCACATAAAGAATCATTACAAGGGGAATACAATGTGGAAATGTACTGCAAGTCCCTTCATTCTATCATCCACAGAGCCTTTAAAGAGTATGATCAGTTTAGTGATGGCAGCTTTCTTGAAAGTGCTTCAAAATGTAGACAGACTAGGCCACAACATTACTCCTTTGCCATCTGCAGCAGCCGCTCCTCCCGCTTCTTCCTCATCCGCTCTTTGAAGTCTTCTAGCTCTTTTCTCTGTCAAAGACAGAAATGTCAATGCCACTAGAAATCTGTTATCTGAGACATACAATAACATTATTCATAGCCAGGGCATATTTACCTGGTAATCATCTTCAGGTGGATAGATCTCCCTCTGTGGGAAAACGATCAAGAAGAAAATCATTTAAGCATAGAGAGCTTCAAGAGCCATGTTCTACATCCAACAAATTAATTCATACTATCCGCTCTGGATTATCTCTAATAGAGGAAGGGTAAGAAAATCAAAATTCTAGGGGAACTGGACAGGTTTCTTCAATTTCCTTTCTGCCACTTAAGGCCCTATATAAGAAAGGCAGTACAAACCACAAATACAGTACATATGTGTAAAGTTCAACATGAGGAAAGAAGATACTTTAGTTAGATGAACTATTTCCTGAGACAGAACAGACCATTCTGACTCCTGTGCTAAAACAATATTCTTGTCCCTCTAAGACCAAACTTAAGAGTGTGGTCAAAATGAGAGATTACTCAAGAGAAATAAGAGGGAAGTATCAGCATCAGGTTTGCATTAATGCAATATGTCTCTTAAACAAGAACAAAAATCTCAGGAGGCAAAAGAAAGAGCAAACAAAAACCAGCACAATGACAACTGAGCATTCTTGGTAGCCTCAGAATCTGAATAACATGCAGCAAATGAAAGGGAGAAGCAGAAGTTGAATATCCTGCCTGAACAGAACGGTTGTAATCCTGAAGAGGATAGCATTTGGGACAAAGAGGGTACACTACAACATTTTGTTGCAGTTCCCACTTCCTGTTGTTGCTTGACTTCCTGCTTATTCTCACAATGACTCCCGCTTACTGGTTAAGCAAAAACAAGGCCAAAACTATCTTGTGGGCAATGCCACAGTTATCACATCTGCCTAGTCAGATCCAGCCTCCAAGAACAGGTTTCAAGGAAAATACAGTAAAAGAATGACAACTTTTTTTCCATTCCAATTGCAAAGATGAAACCAACAGCAGTATCTTAGGATGGAAAAAAGGGGGGGGGGGACAAAGCAGGAAGACTTGGAAATCACTGTTCTAGACCACACTGTTATCCTGTTTCTAATTGCAGAATACTGACCTTCCGTTTGATTACATATTCTTCGAAATACTCTGCCTGGTTTGAAATCCAGAACATAGCAACAGGGAATGACAGATACAGCATCATCTATAGAAGGACGAGATAAGTCAGATGCAGATATAGGTACTCTGGTCACATCCGCCACAAAGGGACAACTTGCAGAATTTTATTAGACTATATTCAACTTGCTCCATGATGGCAGAAGCCTTATCCATCTCTCCTAAAGGACTGGTTAATTAACACCCTATGGAAGAGTCTGCCATTGTTTTTGCAGTTGTAGCAAAAACAACAGTCCTATGGCATCCCTTTTAAATATTAATGCCTAAATCCAACCTCCAGTATCCCAACTATCACAGTCTCTCTTAATTAAGAGGATTTAAATAACTGTGGATTATCGTTTGGCAATTGATTCAATGGGACTGGCATCATTACGAACAGCCATTTTATTTCGGCCTAAGAAATTAATTTAGCATGACCTTTTGAGGAATCAAATCCAGTCTGTATCAGGGAGAAGCAAAGCAGCAAGCAGCTAACAGCAACACAAAGGGCCGTGTGCTGCTGCTCAGGGCAAAGACAGACTCCATCCTAGACACATCGACTCGGTAGCACCATCAGCATACTTTACTGCCGCCCCAGAAATACTGACCTAAAAGCCCATTCAAGTGGGCTCCACTTCATGAAAACCTACGCCAAACAGAACATGTTAGCCTTTAACGTGCCATAGGATTCTTTGTTTTTACCGCCACAGACTACAAACACAGTCGTTTTTATTTATGAAAAAAAATTGTTCATATATAGGAAACGCACGCGCACACACAAATGCAATTATTCATATATAGGAAATGCAGAGACTGGAGACATTTATTCCTAAATCAGGTCAGCGTTAAGTGCCACTCTAGCAGTCTTGCGGCCATCCCTCTTAAAACAGTACCCCACAACCACAGCAAATCGGGGCCAGGGGAGGCGTGTGTCCACCACGGGGTCCCTCTTCAAGCCTTCTCTCGGGCAAAGCGCCCGCAAACGGACTCCCAGGAATCGCGCCCAACGGCGGCGAGGCTAGTGGCAACCTGACCCGAGATGAGACTGCACCCGCTCCCCTTCTCCCTCCTGAGCAGAAATTAGCCTCGCCCTCCCCGGGACCTTGGGTCACGGACCCGGAAAATCTCCAGCTTCACCCCCATCGCGTCGCCGGAGCTTTACCGAACAACGCGGGGCCCGCCCCGCCATTAACTCCTCCCCCGAAACCTTTCCAAGATGGCGCCCGGGACTAACATGGCGCCCGGCGGCGGGGGGACGAAACCGGCAAGGGAAACGCCCCCGCTCCTGGGCGGCCAATCGGAGAAGTCATAACGCGTCCGAGTGGCTCAAAGGAAGCCGGGCGAGGGGGGGGGTCGAACGTTTACGGCGTTGGAGCGACGTCATTTTCGCGCGCCCTGCTTGGCCTGGGCAGGAAGGGACGGAGATGCCGGAGCTGGAAACGGTGTCGGGGAAGCGGGAGCTCTTCTTTGTGAGTAGGACTCTGTGGAGGCTCTTAGGGGGCGGCAGGCTTGGGCGGCCCCTTTCCGGGACCAAGTTCGTTTCCTCGGAGCGCATAATCCGGACCAGCACTTTAATAGTGGCACTTTTCTCCGTGCCCAAATATCTGTGAACTGGAAGGAGAGACTTCCTCTGAGCACGTGCAGAGTGCACGTTCGTTGTTCATTGAATAGAGACAGTTGGACCACCCGAAGGAAAAACGGTGTCGCTTTGGTGGGTCGGGTGGGTGGTGTTGTGGATATGCTCCTAGAAACTCGGGCTAGGGTCATATTTTGTGGTCCTGCGATAGGCTGTGTTCAGTTTTAGACGTGTCTTTGGTTGATAAGTAAATAGGAGGAGGTTGGTGAAGAACTTGTGGCTCTCTGAAGCTGCTGTCTTTATTCTGTCCCTCGGGAAACACCGCCTTCGAGAAGTGGATGGAGGGGAAACTGTCCACGCCACAGTCTTCCTGCTAAACGGCAAGCGGCTGGGTGACAGAACCATAGAAAGACTATCACTTTTCTCTATCTATACACTTTTAAGATTTGCTGGGTGCACAGGTAACACCCAACCATTTAGTGAGCAAGAATACTTCTTATATGTTAGCTTATGGCCAGGTCATAAAAGGTTATAAAAAGAGGTGGAACTACTGGTTCTCTACAGTGACATGTAATATAAACAGCTGTAACATATGATATAAACAATGAGTGATATGTCAAAGACCTCTTGTTCCTGCCAGCCAGGGATTTGAAGAGATGGAATGCTGTCACTGTGTCACTGCAAATTATTTAACAATAGTTTCAGGCCTCTTTTTAAAAATAATAGTTTGATGTTCGGTAACACTAACAGTGTTTCTCTGAACTGACGTAGTGTTGTTATTCTATATTGTAGTTAGAGTTGTTGTAGCAGAGGGTGACCCAGAAAGGCTTGCTAACGTGTGTACCTAGTGAATTTGAGGTTGGGGTAAGGCTTGAACTGATTACTTTTCAGTGTGGGTTTAACATTCTTAACTATTTGCATGTTAAGTTGTGAATTCTTCCCTTTGTTAGCCTAAATATAGTGCTGTTGATATATCAAAGATTTGTCCTTCAGATCTAATGGTGTCTTCTTTCTCTAATCCCCCACTCCACACATGCAGGAAGAGGAAGACCTACAATATGAAGAGGAAATCTTGCGCAATCCTTTCTCTGTCAAATGCTGGATCCGCTACATTGAATTCAAACAGAATGCTCCCAAGCATATCCTGAACCTGATTTATGAAAGAGCTCTTAAAGAATTGCCAGGGAGGTAAGCAGTAGTATCTTTAATTTAGAATGAGATGTGCATATAGTATAAAGGGATGGAAAACCTCTACCTTCATCCAAATGCAGGCACTTGGGATTACAGTGATCATAGTCTAAGCATAAGGGGGAGGAACTCATCCAGTAGTGAGTATTTAAGCTTTAAATGCCTTGCTGTGGGCCCAAGCATGCAGACAAGGAGAGCTGTTCACTGCAGCTTCCCTCTGAGTAAACATGCATAGAATCAAGCTATGATGTTTATTTCAAAATTTGTCAGATCTGGTTAACTTGGGCCTCCTGGGACACAAAAAAGTTACCCAACGATGTGGCTGGATAACAGTTTTCTGTTTACTTTTTTGCAAGAAATTATTGTGAGAAGAAATACATAAATGAAAGGGATAATGCTAACTCCTTCAGAGTTGTTTGGGGGGATTTAATCATGACCTAATTCTAATTTCTGCTGGGAGGTGATTGGCAATATCTTGGGTGGATGGAGCCCCTTTGCTGTCCCGGCCAGTCTCTTCATAAGACCCATTTTTGCAGGAAGAAAGCAGAAAGGTTCAAATCCAGCTTTTCTAGGAAAAAGTGCTAGAAATAACACATCAAAATCTTTTAGTCCGATGCTAAGAGGGATCTTTCTTCCATTGTATTTTGTAGCTACAAGCTATGGTACAATTATCTTAAGCAGCGACGGAAACAGGTGAAGAGCAAGTGTGTAACAGACCCCAGCTATGAAGAGGTGAACAACTGTCATGAGCGTGCCCTTGTCTTCATGCACAAGGTACAGTGGTGTGTGTGGTAAACTTAAAGAGGTATCAAAGCTTTGGAGGAGCAACAAAGTTATGATGACCACTGTTTTGGCTTCTGGTTATATCTGTATGAAAGCCTCACACTTTAATTCTAGGACTTTCCCTGATGAAATTTACCATAAATGTGTGTAATTATTCAGAAAAATAGAGATTGTGTTCATATCATAGAGATTGGTCAAATGGTATATGCAACTCATTCTGCTGTTGTCTCCAGTAATCCTCTTTTGTTGAATGTCAGGTCTGAAAAACCTCTTAGACTGATGGTAACAGGGGAAAAGATAACTGTCTATATTTTGGTAGCAGTGATAATTTTGTTATATTACTTTTTCTTAAAAACAGAAAATCTGTCTTAAACCTATATCCATCTAGCAATAGAATACAATATGCTCTCCTCAAAAAGAATATGGCAAAGATACTGAAGGCAACTGAAAAAACACTAAGGAGCATCTTTTAAAGCTTAGGAGGAAGTTGGATATTCATAGGGCACAATACAAAGTGTTCTTTATGGGCTGTAAAGCTCTATATGGCTTCAGTCCACACTATCTAAAAGATCACATCTCCCTATACATACATGCCAAAGCCCTAAGTTTCGTCAGGGGATTACTTTCATTCAGTCCTGCTACCACCACAGGTAAGGAGTCAAGACTTCTCTGTTGTTGCTTCCAGCCTGTGGAGTTAATTCCCTTCCATGGGAGGCTAGGGTAGTACCATTCTACTTTCCATTCACTGGCAGACAAAAACTTTTTCATTTAAACAGGGTTTTAATGATTAGTTGGTTGCAGGGAACCTTTCATGGTGTGTGTGTGTGCGTGTGCGTGTGTGCATGCATGCTATATTTTTAACTTTATAGTAATGTTTTTAAAAGATTCTATTTTTAAAATGAGGGGGTTTTTTTAATGGGATTATCTTTTAATGGTGTTTTAACTTCATATTATCAAGTTTTTAGCTCATCTTTGTTTGTAGACAGCCAGCATGATGAAGTGGTCTGAGCATTAGACTATGACCCTAGAGACGAGGGTTTGATTTCCTGCTCAGCCGTGGAAACCCACTGGGTGACCTTGGGCATGTCACACACTCTCAGCCCCCAGAAAGCTCTGTGATAGGATCACCTTAGGGTTACCAAAGGTCAGAAACGACTTGAAGTCAAGAAGAACAAGAAGAAGAAGCCACCTTGTGCCCTATGCTGGAAGAAAGGCAGCATATAAATTAAATAAATAAGTTAGAGAGAATGAGTTGAATGGTGTTGAAAATCATGACCTTTTGGAGATAATGAACAAATTATTCTGTTTTAAAAAAAAGTGAGTAATCCACTGAAGCCCATTGGCAGCAGAAGGTTTAGGATGAGCAACAGGAAATATTTAATGGAACATATAACTTACAGAATTTTTGGGGGGTGGGTGGGAATACAATAGCAGTGAGTAACCCAACTGAATTTTTGGACTGAGCATGAGATAAATTAGTGGAGGACAGACCTGTGAATGACCATTACACAAAATAGCTAAGAATGGATTTTGTGTATTCAGCAGCAGTTCCTACTTGATTACTGCTTGATTACTGCTATAGGCAAGCAGCTATTGCATTGTTGTGAACATCTCAGAGGACAATGTGCACTTTCCATCTGATGAAGCAAGAGTGTTGTTACATTCTGATTGTCCATGTGCCCACAGATGCCTCGGATATGGCTTGATTACTGCCAGTTTCTCATGGACCAGTGTCGGATCACTCGTACGCGCAGGACCTTTGACCGGGCACTCCGGGCCCTACCCATCACGCAGCACCATCGTATCTGGCCACTTTATCTGAAATTTGTGCGCCTGTATCCATTACCTGAGACAGCTGTACGAGTCTATCGCAGGTACTTGAAGGTATGGGGCCATCTTTGTTTGGAGAAACTTGTCTTGTTTGGGAATTTCCACCTTTCTGTTATTTAGGTATACTTTCTCAGGAAGGCCTTGATGTGGCGATTGAGTTGTTGGGGGATGATAGGAGTTTCTGCCCCACAGAAATGCAGCGGAAAAACCAGAGGTCAGCGAGCCAACAGCAGCAGCCTTGTTCCCCAGTAAGGATACTCACACACGGAGGAGTTTCTTCCAAACAGGAGGCACTGTATCTTGCAGCAAAGTTCCGTTATGTACAAAACATGAGACATGAGTGAACAGTCCAAGGTTTCTATTCCGTTAGACTACATTCTTTTACTGACGTTGATCGGAGTCAGGAAATTTTTTCTGGTTTGTAGTATGACTAACACTCTTGCTGGAACATCATGTTTGACATGGATACAGAGAGATATTGAAAGATCTTCAGATACTGAAGAGGATTTAGGAAAATCAGAAGGCTAAAAATTCTTATCTCGAGACAGAACAGTTGACTCACTTAGCTTCTGACAAAAGTAAAAAATAAAATGATAGGACTGCAAATCAAAGTCTCTTCTTACAGGAAAAGTGTTGGACAAAAGTCTGTTTGATATTTCCCTAATTCAGTTCAAGGAGTTTCTTTTGTACAATAATATACGTTTCAGATTTCTTTTCTTTTTTTTAAAAAAAGGTGACATTATGTCATCTTTGTATGTGAGTAGATTTGTTAGCCACCCCTCCCAGTTTTATGTCATCTGCAAACTTGATAATGATTCCTTCTATACTGTCATTCCAAGTCACTGATAAAAATGTTGAAGACTAACATCCCTAGGGCAGGCCCTGAGACACTCCACTTGAGACCTCTTTCCCATTTATAAGGGTCATCAAAAGTGACTTGGAAATATTTAAAATTGATAAAATGACATAATATTTGCTTTTACTGAAATGAACACTGGACTTCAGTTGTAGATTGATAATCACAAATTAGACTTACTAGTTCCAAATTGAATTGCACCAGTGGCATCCCAGTTTTCTGTTCTCTTTCTCTGCGTGTATTTGCTTTAATTTAAGAAATTGGGGGATGAAATAAAAAGAAGATCAGAGTTCCTGAATTTTCAGTGATTCAGCAGATGGGGTGATTCTTGCAGAGGGGTAGCCTTTTGCATACCTACACAAAGAGCTATATCTTTCATAATTCCCTTTTATGTACACATGTTAAATATGTAGAGTCCTTCAAAGTTGGGAATCATATGGCCAGATGATGTTGGACTGTAAAGCCATTTCTGCACTACGCTGTTATAGTGCTATGATTCCACTTTCAACATCCTGTGGAATTCTGGGGTTTGTAGTTTACTGAGGCCAAAGAGCTCTCTGGCTGAGAATTCTAAATGCTCCTCCCTAAGCTGCAAGCCCCAGGATTCCGTAGGATATCGAAAGTGGAATAATAGCACTATAACAGTGTAGTTCAGAAATGGCCCCAGTCTCAGCAGCTCTATGCAGTATAGCGAGTAGTGATGAATGCTGAGAGTTGCAGTCCAATAACATCTAAATGATGCATAATTCCTGCTCCTGTCTTAAAGAAAGGAGAAATGGAAATATAAGTTTTTCTCCCAGAGAATAGCTGTAGTCTCTTTGACCAGTCTGCTGCAAAAAAAGGGATACAAAGTATTTCATGTATTCCTAAAGTCAGCACTTCCAACTGTCCCAGCTTCAGTCCTCTCAGAGCTATTTCATTTGTACGCTAAACGTTTTGACTCTTGTATGTATTTACATTGTAGCTGAGTCCAGAGAATGCTGAGGAATATATTGAGTATCTCCGCTCCATTGACCGCCTGGATGAGGCTGCTGTCCGCCTTGCTGCCATTGTGAATGATGAACGCTTTGTTTCAAAGGAGGGAAAATCCAATTATCAGGTGAGGCTCCTTATATTAGCAGTCCATTTTGCCCTCCAGAAGTGTATGGAGAATTTCTCCTTTTCCTCCATCTAAAGATGTCTCTTCTGATTTCTGCTTTTCTTGCGTCTCAGTAGCCTCATTTGGTCTCTGACACTTTGTGCTTTCCTTTGCAGCTATGGCATGAGCTCTGTGACCTTATCTCACAGAATCCAGATAAGGTGAAATCTCTCAATGTGGGGGCCATAATTCGGGGTGGCTTGACACGTTTCACTGACCAGCTGGGCAAGCTGTGGTGTTCCCTGGCAGACTACTATATCCGCAGTGGGCATTTTGAGAAGGTAGGCATCTATATCGAGAAGTTTCTGTCATGTTCCTGGTAGATGGTTGAAGGCAGAATTCACTGGGAAATTCATAAGGGCACTGACTACACTATGCAGCTTTCAGACATTTGAACAGTTTCTTTGAACTCCTGATCCTTCTAATCTGACCAAGGTCTTTCTAGTAATTGGAACAGGAAGTCATTTGGGGGAGGGGCAGAATAACTTACACAAAAAAGGAAATGGTAAAAATCTGAAAGGTTGACTAAAGAATTATAAAAAGAGAGAAATTAATTAACTAAGAGAAGAGTCAAGAAAGAGGCTTAAACTCTGGCAGCAGTGTAGATTACTGCTTGGGAAAGAAGTTAGAAAAACTCCAGATGGGTGGATGTGGGATGATGTCAACAATAGATTACTTTTAAAATTAAATTATTTCTCTGTTGCCTTTTTATCTTCCAAATTCTAGACAGATCGCTGTGTTAGTCACTTGCAGCAAGTTGAGTAAAAGTCTTGTGGCTCTGTGTTAAACTTAGGCTTAACACATTTATTATGTAATGTGGTTAATAAATGGTCCATCAGATATATTCAAGGAGGCTTACAAGACTTAAACAAGCAAAATGAACATCTGTTGTTGAAATCCTAATAAATTTTACTGCCTGCTGCCACTGAAGCACTTTACATGGAATTTTTCTTCTATATTCCACTCACAGTGAATGCTGTCTCAGGTTTCCTGTCTGGTCTCTTTAAAAAATAGTCAAGAATCATGGTCTGTTTCAGGACTGTTTCAGAGGACAAGCAAAAAAAGATGAGGGAGAAACTTGGGTTCCCTATCAGCATCTGAGCCTCCTTTTGATAGCAAATAGTGCTTCAGTTGAGTATGTTTGCTTACCAGCAAAAGAGACTGTTACAGGATTAGAGGAACAGGTCATTTCCTGGTGTGAGGAAACCAAATGGATGTCCTCAGCCTGCTTACACTTTTTTTAGAACAAAATAGCAGACTGAACAAACTTTATCCAGTGTCCTGCTGTGCAGATTTTCCAAAAGGCCTACTGTTCATAGGACTTTGTGGTCATTAGATTCCTGTAATGCAGCAGAGAATCGGTTTCTAGGCTCTCTGAGCTTTTCGGGGAAGAATCATAGTGCTTTATGGTGTAACTATGTGGGTAACACAATTTTCATTTCTCTGTGAGATGCCCAAAGAATTTTAAGAATATTCTGGGTATTTGCCTGATGTTGAGGTCATCAGAAGGGTTGGGGAAAACTGTAAGAGATGAGCAGAAGAAACTGGCTGAGAATTGCTGTGCAGTAATGCATTCTCTACTTGATCTGTGAACAAACCCTAACTGTTCTGCTTGAAACATCCATATGATCCTGCAACTTATTTCCTCCCTAAATTGGAGCCACAGATTCTATTTTAGTCAGCGGATGTTGGTTTGATGCAAGACTTAGTGCATCATTTCCCCTGCTCTGAACTTTGCTTTTAAATGGTTGTTTGAGCTCTAAGCTGCTGTAAGGCAATTATCACTTTGGGCTGAGGGAATGGGCATCTGTTTAACAGCTGCTGTTTCTTAGCTCAGGCTGTTCTGCCAGTTCTAGAGACAGATTACCTTTCAGTGTAGTTCCCTCTCAGCCCAGAGGCAGTTTCCTTTTGGACCACTGGTTTCCTCCATTACAACAAGGGATGGGTGTTTTGTTTCCTTAGATAGATGCCAATCCAAGCAGTGCTTCCTGAAACCCAGTTCCTTTAAAAGATGTTGGAGAAATTAAAGCTGCTGGATGGTTGGTGCTGAGAACAGAGACACCCCACAAACATTGCTTTGTGCACTGGGCCAGTGGCAGTGACCACCTCATCCTATCTGTCTTAGGCTCGTGATGTATATGAAGAAGCTATTCAGACAGTGATGACAGTTCGAGATTTCACTCAGGTTTTTGACAGCTATGCCCAGTTTGAGGAGAGTATGATTGCTGCAAAGATGGAGACCACGTCAGAGATGGGGCGTGAGGAGGAGGGTAAGAGTGAATGAAAGCTGGTGCTACTCCTTCTGTTTACTAGGAGAAGCAGGTCTCAACCGCACAATGCATGGAGGGGAGGGAGTGCCAGAACTGGTGAGATGCCTGACTATATACCTCTCTAAAGTGTTTGGATGGTGGTGGATGTTTCTCCTGATGGTGCCATCATTGGGAGAGCTTTATGCTTAAGAGAGAGATTCTCTCTCAGCCCCAACAAATACTCTAATTCTGGCTGTAACAATTCCTCATCCCCTTCTCCCTAGCTGGATGCATGGAACTTGGGATCACGAGAATGTAGCAGTAAGAAAGTAGATGCCTTCCTGCCCCTTTTCATTCCCACTCCTTATTTTGTTTTATTTTATATTACATATTTTATATTTTACTTCATGGGAAAACAGATGATGTTGACCTGGAACTGCGCCTGGCACGGTTTGAGCAGCTCATCACACGTCGGCCTCTGCTTCTCAACAGTGTCCTTCTGCGCCAGAATCCTCACAATGTCCATGAATGGCACAAGCGAGTGAAGCTGTATGAAGGCAAACCCCGGGAGGTAGGAAAAGTCTTAGCTGAGCAGGACCAGTGCTAAGATCCAGTGGGAAAACACTATATAATCCTCAGGACAATGAAGGTCAGGGTATACAGCCCTGTCAAGCACTGGGACTTACTACTGTATAGTATAGTTAAGTACAGGGGCTATGGCATGAAAGGTGAAGTTCAGTTTTTGATGTTGATCTGAGCTCCATCCCTCAGCTAGGAATGGTTGCCACCCAGCTATAACCAGACCAGTAGAGGTAGTTGCTTCAGCATTTGTATCTGTGGAAGTGGAAGAGAGAGGGAAATGGGAGACAGCTGTAATGGTGATACTGTTCCAAGTCCTGTAACCTCAGAGTGTCTCAAAGTTTCTATCTGCTTGTGGGATCTAAAATGCTGTTAATGTCAGCCCACTGTTCATGGAGGTGTTCATAAATGGGTATCCATATTCATCCAAGGGACCTGTTAGCATGTAGGCTGACCAGCCATGCCATGATGGCCTAGATATACAATGAACCTCTTTCCCTTATATGCTGCTATTCTGTGATCCCTGACATTGGGGTTGGGGTGGTCTTCTTTGTCTACAAAGAAGCAGACTCATACCTGGGTGAAAGAATTGGTTGCACAAAGGGACAGCTCTTAATGTCAGCCTGCTGTGCTTCACAGCAAGGCCCATCCAGCAGTGCAGGAGGGAAGATAATGAAGCTTCTAATGCCCATTCTTCTTTCCTGCCTCTGTCTTTTCCTTGCAGATCATCAACACATACACAGAAGCAGTGCAGACGGTTGACCCATTTAAAGCCACTGGAAAGACACACACGCTGTGGGTTTCTTTTGCCAAGTTCTATGAGGTCAATGGACAGATAGAAGATGTGAGTGATACACTGCAGTGGCTGCCTTCCTCTCACTTTTTTCTTCAGTGTCTCAGCTGCTGCATACATTCACAACAGAAAGGGTTGGATTCTGGGTTGTAAATGTCCCACAGGCTAATATCCACAACCCTTAATAGCGCCATTGAGGCTCTGAGAAGGGGAACAGTCCTTGGTGATGCAACATTGCTCCAGCAGCAAAGGGCATCATCTACTATGTCCAAATGAAAGAAAAGCTACTACAACAAATGGGGAGGGGACTTTTCTGGACCAGCTTTCTCTCTAACTTTGCCTTGCCTCATTTCTCCCAGGCCAGAACCATCTTTGAAAAGGCCACCAAGGTGAACTACAAGCAAGTGGATGAACTTGCCAGTGTGTGGTGTGAGTATGGTGAGATGGAATTGCGACATGAGAACTACGACCAAGCACTGCGCATCCTACGGGTGAGAGAAACAGTGAATGATGGGAACAGACCAAAGGGTCTGATAAAAAAGCAGGAGAAGTTCTTTAGGTTCTTCACAGGTTAGAGGGTTTTTTTAATTGACTGCAGAACAAATGACTTTTTAAATCAATGAATGGAACTTGTGTTCTGTCCATATCTTCCTGGAGAGAGCAGGATCTAGTGACTGTGTCACAGGAATAGAGAAAATCCTCCCCACTGCTTCACGGGCAAAATGGCTCATTGTAGTTACAAAAAAGTGGAGACCAAGGTACCTCAGCTTTTCTGTTCAGAAAGATAAAGCTACCTGGACTCCTCTCTGTTGGCAGGCAAAGATGACTGTCCACAAGGGGTGTGTGTTCTGGATGAGTCCAATTAATCATCACCATGTGTTACTAGGAATCATAGAACTGGGCTCTGTTGCTCGTACTTTGACCAGCATCAGTTGTCTCCTGTCTCTACAGAAAGCCACAGCTATCCCAGCTAAGAAAGCAGAGTACTTTGATTCCTCAGAACCTGTGCAGAACCGTGTATACAAATCCCTCAAAGTTTGGTCGATGTTGGCTGACTTGGAAGAAAGTCTGGGTACTTTCAAGGTAAGTATGATCTTTCTTGGTTTCCATTCTTCCTGCCGAGGCTACGGGAAGGTCAGTTCCAATATCCTTTGTTGCACTTTGAGTGGTCCACCTTGTCCAGACAGTAGAAGTATTCATTTTTGGACCCTATCTTTATTGCACTATTCCTTGGCTGGTTTAATCACTATACTATTATTTAATTACTATTACTTTATGCTTGTAAGTGTCTGGAAACCATGAGAGGAATTAAATCCTGAGCTATAAAGGGAACATAAGGGTTAACATCTGAGAGTTAAACAAATTAGAAATTTGTTCTCAGTTTATCACGGAAAAAGATTAACTGTTGGGAGAAGCTGCCATCCAACGGAATGACTTTTGCTGCTTAAGGACTCTCAAGACTGGAAAGAGTCTTTTAAGAGATGCTTTAGCTAGGCACTGACGAAGTGACTTCGAACTTAATATTGTTTCTGCTTGGTACAGAGTCAAAGGTTAGATGGTACATGGACCTCTCAATTGATACTGGACATACAGCTATTCTGAATCATCCAGACTGTGAGACACTCTCATTTCCTTGCCCTCTTTAAGCCATTCTGGAGACATTGTCCTCCTCCCCTCCCTTTTGCAGGATTTTGATTTTGAGATAATCCAATTATGAGGCATTGGGCCACAGCAAGGCTACTGCAGTGAAACCATCTGCTTCTTTCACAGAGTGATTGAAGAAGGGTAGTGGGACACAGTTTGAACTGGTTTCCATTTCTCCTTATATACTTTACATGAAACCTACTCCTTTGGGTCATGTCTGCCTCTGCCCCTTGCCCCACTTGCATTCATTGCTTCTAAATACTCCCATAATCTAGCAGGGAACTGTTACAGGGCCCCCTTTGTCTGTGGTGCAGTCCTAGAGAGCAGCCTGCATTGGGCAGTGAGAGTTGGCAGCTATGGCTGTAAGCTATGACTGAGAAGACATCCTCTGTTGGCAACAGGAAAGTGTTTCCCACCTGCATATCTGTTCACCCTGTCTCTGGAGATGGGGACATGTCCAAGGGTCTTAGGTGATACCTATAACTCTTGATATTGTTGAGATCCAGCCTAGTATTGAAACTCCTTTTGTCTTCCGTAGTCTACCAAGGCTGTGTATGACCGCATTCTGGACCTCCGCATTGCCACCCCGCAAATCATCATCAATTATGGCCTCTTTCTGGAAGAGCACAACTACTTTGAGGAGAGCTTCAAGGTAAACTTACTCTGTTGTCCCTGTGCTCTCCATGACAGCTGGAATAATAGAATTTTGGCCAGTTTGGAATTGCTGGTGTTTCGGTGGAGAAGACTTTGGCCCTCAAGTGTGTTAAGTATGCTTGGCACTGTTACTTGCTAGCTGAGGAGAACTATATGGAACCTGTAGAGCCTCTGGCGTGTTTGAACAAATTAGCAAGAAAATTCCATTTCAGGCTACACACAAGGGCTGAGCACTACAAAAAAAAAAATTACTTATGTCCTGCAATGTGTAACCGAAATTCTAAACTGATTGTAGGAAAAGAGAGGTAGAGTAAGGAGAACAGAGGCCTATAGTTATCTCATGGAGCGCACAATTTGCATGGAAGAGGTTTCTGACATCTCTGATTAAAATGCCTGTTGGTTAGCAAGGCTAGAGAAGGACCTCTGTTCTGGAGATCTTGGGTGGCTACTGGTGTCAAAGCAGATGGTACAATAATTTTGATTCAGTGTGGCAGTTTTGTATGAGCATGTGAGAAATAGGAGGAGTTTCCTTGGACAAGCTTCAGATCCCAATATCCATTCTTTCTGGCAGGCATATGAGAGAGGTATTTCACTCTTCAAGTGGCCAAATGTATATGACATCTGGAATACCTACCTAACAAAATTCATCGACCGCTATGGTGGCAAGAAATTGGAGCGTGCTCGGGACCTCTTTGAACAGGCGCTGGATGGCTGTCCTCAGAAATATGCTAAAAGTATGTGATACTGTGAACAATGTGAAGAAGTTAATCTAGCCCACTGAAGTGGGTGGGAGAGAGTTGGTGGGTGACCAAACACAGTCCTGTGGCAGTGCAGCCAGAATTAGATCCTGTCCTGAGCAGTTTTCTTTACTAGTAGCTGGTCAGAGTAGACCTGTGTTTCTGTACAGTCTACTCTGTGGCCTGATAAAATGTTCCTCCCTCAGGAGCTGTAAGGTAATACATCTCCATCTCATTTTCTCTCGCTGCAGGAGAGCAGTGTGCTCAGAGTAACTATCCCTGGAGGCAGGGTTTGTTTATCTCTTTTTCTCTGATACAGCACGCCTCAGTGGTACTCCTTGTAACTCTGGACCTATAAGCCGCAAAGGTCTGACCAGAGAGTCTCAATGTGGAGTAATTACCCAAAGATGGGAGGGAATGTAATTTGACTTGCATTTCCCCTCTCTTCACAGCTATCTATCTGCTATATGCCAAGCTAGAAGAAGAATATGGCTTGGCTCGCCATGCTATGGCAGTATATGAGCGAGCCACTCAGGCTGTGCAACCTTCAGAGCAGTATGACATGTACAATATCTACATCAAGAGAGCAGCTGAAATCTATGGCGTCACACACACCCGTAGCATCTATGAGAAGGCAATTGAGGTCAGTTTTTTTTCTCTCTGTTTCCAAATAGTGCCAATTGCTGGTCAAATTACCCACCCCAGTTTACAGGGAAAGTAATCTGTTCCATAGTGGTTGAATAGATGAGGAAAGGCAGGGGGCTTGGGGGGCCAGTATGTACCTCTGCAACCCATTCTGGACTGTACTAGCCCAAATGAATGTGTTGAGAGTGGGGAAGAAACAGAAGTCCAGTATTTTTAATTTAAACAAGCCATGGAAGTGGGGTTTGTTGGGTTTTTTTAAACTCTTCAAGGTGGATTGCTGTACCTAGAAGCTTCCAGAAGTGGAAATTTTCACTTGGGGCAATTCTTTCCCAGCTGGGTGTATGGATGGGTGGGAGTGTGGGAGATAACCAGGCACCCAAAAAATGGCACTTGGGGTCTTGTGGCATAAGAGAAGCGATATCTCTTGTGTGATCACCAGTAACGACTCTGGGGACATTGTACAGTGTATTCTTGTGTCTAATATAGTTCCAAGTGTTGTGTGCTGTCTGATGAAGCCCTGTACAGGTTGAGGTCGCTTTCTGCTATGAGCACTGCCTTGGAATCCTCCTCTGATGCTTCATTCAGTGATAAGGCAGGTGGTGGTGTTCTGTTGGGGTGCTCCCCACCCCCTGCCCTTTGCTTTGACCAGTCTTCCTGGGAGCTCACCTTGTTGCTCACTCATATGTCTTTAGTTACTCAAGACCTTTCCAGTTTTGAAGGACTTCTTAACATCATGTGCACCGATTTTGTTCTGCTAGTGGTGTCTTGTTACTGTTTCTCTGTATGTCTGTTTTACCTGTTGCTGTGTTTAGCTGTTGGTTATTGGTTGTTAGCTGTTCTGGAAGTAGGAAAGGAATGGAGTCCGTTTTTTTAAAAAATGACACATTCTCCTGCAGGTGCTGTCTGATGAACATGCCCGGGAGATGTGCCTGCGGTTTGCTGACATGGAGTGCAAGCTGGGTGAAATAGATCGGGCTCGGGCCATCTATTCCTACTGTTCACAGATGTGTGATCCTCGTGTAAGTGACCTATTCCTGGCATTATAGAACTAGTTAGACATCTGTCTGCACAATTATTCTTTATTTCCCGGGGAAAAGGAAGAAATAGGCCTAGTCCTTTGTATGAGGCTAGGTTAAAAATGCTTCTTATTCTAGCTTCTTATTCACTTCAGGTGTTGATTGGCAATGGTACTATCCTTGCAAAAATATAAGGACGGATAACTTTATATATGTTTTGAGATGAAGACTTAAAGGGGTGGATATTGCTACCTCAGTATTCTGTTGCTTAGTGACTGGCCAGACCTGATGTAGATGATATGTAGCACAGTAGCAACTGGCTCTACATTTCTGCATTTAGCCTCACCTTTATTTGTATTGCCCTTTCCCATGAAAAAGCTGAAAGGAAAGGCAGCTGAAATGGAAAAGATAGGCTTCGCTGAAACAGTCACTGCTTCTTCCCCAATTGCTCCTGAAATACGAACTTTCTTCCTCTCTCCAGACTACTGCCAACTTCTGGCAGACATGGAAGGAATTTGAGATCCGACATGGGAATGAAGACACTATCCGGGAGATGCTGCGCATCAAACGAAGTGTGCAGGCTACCTACAATACTCAAGTCAACTTCATGGCCTCCCAAATGCTTAAAGTTTACAGCAATGCCACTGGCACAGGTAAGTCTTGCTGTCCTACATATAGCCCCTGGCAGAAGGAAGTATCTGCTGTATCACCTGTTCTAACCTCTTCCTGCATCTTCTGCCCCTTCCACCTGCTTCTCTTTTGCTTTCAGTGTCTGACTTGGCACCTGGACAGAGTGGCATGGATGACATGAAGCTCTTAGAGCAGCGGGCAGAGCAGCTGGCAGCAGAAGCAGAGAGAGATCAGCCTCGAACTAAAGAAAAAATCCTGTTTGTCAGGTAAGTCATGGTGTAGGCAAAAGACTTGACTCCTTTCCTCCTTCTGGGTCACTGCCCAGCATGGCATATCTTCAAGGGCTATCAGGCAAAAAATCAGAGTTGGGCAGGGACAAAGCCAGTTTGTCAAAGTTTGATGAGTTGTAAGGAAGAAAAGTCCAAGAACTGCCATTTCGAGCAAGCTGTAAGAGAAATCAGCAATAGGACAAAGCAGCTATGGCTGTTGCTGTGGAAAATCTGCTTTCCAAATGTACTTAATGTGAATTGTATAAGTTTACATGTGTTAAATGTATATATTTCTGGCTATAGGGTTTAAGATGTTTTTTCTAGAATTTGATTGATATATGAAGAGGCCACTGAATTACAGCTGGGGTCACAGCCTGGTTTTTTGTATGTTTAATGTACTCAGTGTGTCCTCTTACCAAAGTTGTCTTAGGGTTAGGGTGAAAAATTAGATTATTTTTTTAAAAGGATGTTTGACCATCTTCTGTATCAAATTTAAGTGTGCACATGTGCCTTCAAGCTGGATAGATAGTGGGAATACCATTGAAGAATGGGACTGGATTAATAACAGTAATTCTCAAGGCAGGATTACTTCTTATGTAACTGATGCTCAAGTAATGTCCACCCAGTGAGACTAAAGCAGGCATATAGCATTACTCAGGATTCTTCTCGCCTCAGTGTTGTCAGCTGGGAGCTAGAGGTAAGCGTATATCAGTGGCTAAGAGGTGGCCAGCATAGCATAGTGGTCTGAGCACTGGAGACCAGGGTTCAAGTCCTCACTCAGCTATGGAAACACACTGGATGACCTTGGGTGTGTCACACACTGTCAGCCCATGATATGTTCACCTTAGGTCAGAAACAACTCAAAGGCACACAGCAGCAGCAGAGAAGTGCCACATAAGGGAAGGATCCAGGAATAAGGCTGTTACTTTCATTTCCCTAGAGCCCTACCTTGATTCCTGTGTTCTGTTAGCACAGAATACTTGGCATTGTTATCAGAGTATCAGTGATGGTCACTCAGATGGCTGTGCTTGTAGTGTTAATATTTAACTAATTATTCTGTATGTGTCAATATTCACCATAGCTTAGAATCAGAGTAAGAACTTTGAGTTACATGAATCTGGAGTGATGGCTTGATCTCCCAAATAGTGAATTTCTTTCTTTAAGAACAAATGTATACCTGGGGAACTATTAGAATGCGTCTGTTTCCTTTGTGAGACACTAGTTTCCTCTTCATTATTTCTAGGAGTGATGCTTCCCGCAGTGAGCTGGCTGAACTCTCCAAACAGGCCAACCCTGATGAGATAGACATTGACTTGGATGATGGAGATGAGAGTGAGGACAATGAGCCTGATGGTAAGAGAGGACAGCTACATTGCTATAACCCTTTTTTTTCCCCTTTGTCTTCCATACTAACTCTCTCATTCTTTCTCTTTTACAGAGGTACAGTTGGAACAGCAAAGTGTCCCCTCTGCTGTGTTTGGAGGTCTTAAGGATGACTAAACTGTCCTTAGTGAATGAACTGCTTTCAGTGAGACTAAAGACTATATCCTCTGAATAAACCTGGCCCTCATGTAAGCAACTCCTTTCTTGTAATTGCCCAAGCTACTGCTCTATTCTGTTAATTTTTTATTTATAAAATATTTTTTTCAAATGACTGTTGTAGTTTTTTATGGTGAAAGTTGGGAAGTAACATCATTTGCTGTGCTTTGCATAAGTAAGCTTAATTCGCTACCAGCAGTTCTGGTGTGTTTTTTGCTTCATCTCAGAAAGAGGGTATTAAATATAAAGGAACAGAAAGAGGCTAGATCTGTAGCTATTTCTAAGATGAGAAGATTGCTCTATTTGTGCAAAATTCAGCTCTGTTAATAGAAATTCTTAAAATAAAAGCATTATATTAAATATCCAGTAGCCTTTGTGAAATACCATGACCAAGCATATTTAACAATCAGTTTCACAGGTATAGAGATAGTCATAAGACTACCAATCTTAAGACAGCTTTTGTCCCCCTTCTTTGTGGCCTATAACTCCCATCATCCACATCCAGCATGCCCATGTTTCTGGGGAATGAAGGGAGTCATGTTGCAGTATGGCTTGTCAGGGATTCCAGGGAGGGAGCCCTGGGAAAATGATCAGCCCACTGCAAAGATGTTGCATCATGCCCCAGCTGTGGGTAATTGCAAGGTTGCATAAGAAACTGGGGTCGTGTGCAGATGGTAGAGGGAGGTGTGCAAACCTCTACCTGATTGGTTGTAGATATGTATATAACAAAGCAATGCCAGTATGTATCTGTCTGTTGACCAAACCTGGTGCCTGGCGCAAGCTTTTGTCCGTCTGTCCTATGTTTTGTATATAACGGAACTTTGCTGCAAGATAAAGTGCCTCCTGTTTAGGAAGAAACTCCTGTGTGTGTGAGTATCCTTACTGGGGAACAAGGCTGCTGCTGTTGGCTCACTGAACTCTGGCTTTTCCGCTGTGTTTCCGTGGGGCTGAGACTCCTATCATCCCCCAACAGTGGTTATGGGCCCAGGCCCAGAGTGCACAGCACCCACAGCGCACCTGTAGTTGTTTTTCCCCTGGATACTGGAACTGTTTTCGACTGTTTGCCTGGCCCTCCGGTGCTTTGGGAGTCTGTGTCTTGGCAGAGAGACAGTTAATCATCAGTCCAGTGCTGTTCAAGAACACTTTGGAGGAGGAGGCCGGCCAGCTGCGTTCCTGTGTTTTGTTTTTACAAAGGCAGCAGAATGGTAGAGCACCAAACCTGCAGTGTGAAAAGACTGCACTGTAATCAAGTGGTTTTGGTTCCCCTGGGTAAAAGTGACAAAAGTGTTCCTGAGAATGGAGAGGCAGTGATGTCTGATGAGGAAAAGGACAGTGTCCCGGATACACTTGAAAGCTCTGAAGATGGAGGGGCGGTGATGGCTGATGTTGAAGAAGAAAGTACTGAGGAGGAGAAGCCAGAAGTCTCACTTGACATCACACCAAAGAGTTCAACACCACCACCTAGTGCTGAACCTGCATTTACGGTCAAGAGAGAGCCTCGCACTGAGGTCAGCACTAGTTCCTGCAGTGGTTCCAGTGAAAGTGGGTCAGGAAGTACCCAACTTGCTGAGTCAGGAAGTAAAGTTTTGCTTATCCCTAAAAGGTCAGGAGGAGGGTATTTTGTTGTCCCGTGTGACTGAGGCAGAAAATTTGAGTGTAGGACTACATTAGGGTATGGTATCAAAATGTGAGGCAAATGGTCCAAGATGGGATTTTGTGCTTGCGGTATTGTCCATCTGCGGATCTGCTGACAAAGGCCCTTCCAGTAGTAGGCCATGAGAAGTTGGCAGGTGAACTGGGCCTTGCCACCAGGGTGTAAGGTGGAAGATGAGTTGTACCCTTGAATGTATGTGCTGTATGTATTATGTAACATGTATTGTATGACATGTATGGATTGTGAAAATGTCCTACACAGTGGCCTGACCATTTTGGAGGGGATTGTCAGGGAACCCTGAGAAAATGATCAGCCCACTGCAAAGATGTTGCATCATGCCCCAGCTGTGGGTAATTGCAAGGTTGCATAAGAAACTGGGGTCGTGTGCAGATGGTAGAGGGAGGTGTGCAAACCTCTACCTGATTGGTTGTAGATATGTGTATAACAAAGCAATGCCAGTATGTATTTGTCTGTTGACCAAACCTGGTGCCTGGCACAAGCTTTTGTCCGTCTGTTCTGTGTTTTGTATATAACGGAACTTTGCTGCAAGATAAAGTGCCTCCTGTTTTGGAAGAAACTCCTCTGTGTGTGAGTATCCTTACTGGGGAACAAGGCTGCTGCTGTTGGCTTGCTGAACTCTGGCTTTTCCGCTGCGTTTCTGTGGGGCTGAGACTCCTATCATCCCCCAACAGGCTGATATTATACATTTGCATCAGCTTTTTTTTATGTCACTGGTGACGTTACATTGCAGCAGCGGCACCAGCTATTCTGTTCAGTGACCATTAGCTGAAGGGTATCTTTGCCTTAACAGCACTATATGACTGTTAGCATTGGCTGTACCTTAAATGTTACCATACTTGCTAAAGCAAGTTATGCAAGACCTTTTCTCAGCAAACAGAAATTTCAGTTTTTTATGTAGAGGAGAGTTGGAAAACTACAGCTAGTGTTGTATTCCAGTTCCCATCATCCTCTGCACTTCTGGCTGAAAGCTGAGTACTTGGTCAGCATCAGTAGGGGACCCACCCCAGTACAAGACAAGATAGATGCCTCCTTTCTTTTGCCAGACAGATTAACATATAGATGATCACTGTTAGATGTACAAGTTCTGTCACAAGGGTAAGGTGGCAGCACCTAGTTCTCATCTACTAATGACATCCCTCCATTAATGGAATAATAGGTGAAGAAGGAAAGAGGTAAATGGTTTCCGTATGCTATAGTTCATAGTTCATAACATGGAGAAAGTTGGAAAGAAGACCTGTCGCCTATGGCCAGTTTATAAAGTGAGACAAAGAGTTTTCAAAACCAGGAGACAAAATACATAATGTATAGATGTAGGAGTATTTTTCACTTACTGTAATGACAAGTAATGACCAGCAAAGAGCTCATTTAAGTTACTTTATTAAGCAGCCAGGGCAAAGTCCCCACCTGCTTTTTACACCAACCCAACCCTGCACTATACTGAACCCCCAAACAGCTACATGACATTCAGTCAGCAACAAGCAACCACGAGAGACCAGGAATAGAATCAAAGACAGAATCAGGCTGGGGAATCCAAGCTGAGTGACAGCGTCCCCACCACACACTCTGCCTTGAGAGCAAACAGAGGCTGATAGGGAAGAGAGAAGGGCCTAAGAAACGGGGGGGTGGGGGGGTGGAGGAGATAGCAGCACTTTGGACCAAAACGTCCTCTGTCTTTCGAAAGGACCTAAAGGAGCAACCTACATTCACTGCCTACTCAGCCTTAGAGCTACAGTTTCAAATTGGTGTCTAGCAGTTGGGGAAGGAGGAAGAATTGGGAGCTCACTTTTCCCTAGAGTGGTAGGCTTCTACTTTTCTTTTAGCAGCTTGGTTTAGAATTCACAGAGGCCTGCTCTGTGACTACAGCAATGACCAGCTTCCCAGCATTCAAAGGAGAGTGGCCAGCTAAAGCATGCTCTCTGCCTCACTAGAAAGACAGGCTCCCTGCTAGTTAACCTGCCATCCCAAAAATGTCTGCTAAAAAGTCACCCCATGTAAAACCCTTTCCCCTCCCTACACCAAATAGCCCTTGTGCACAAGGAGGAGTAGGCTAAAAAAAAAAGTCAAGAGGCAAAGACACTCAGTGAAAGACACTGAAGGAAGGAACATACATACACACACCCTGCTGTGCTACCCCCGCCATGCCAATCTCATATACAAATTCACCCGACCCCATTGTTCCAAATGTAATTTGTTCCATTTTATATACAAATAATTGAAAAATCATTAAATAGCTCCAATATATATATATGTATAGTATGTATAAATATAAACAAGGACAGCCAGGAAATGAGAAACCCAGCACAGAACCAGGGAGGGCCCGGGCACCACTCCCTGGGCAAGCAGGAATCAGAAAACGAGCCCGTGGTTCCTCTGGCTGTGGACTGACATTCAGATGGTGGCTGGAGGCAGACAGAGCACACACACACCCAGGCCCTATATAGGGCAGTGTCACTATGGCAACTCTGAGCCTCTAGCTTATCATGGGATTTGGCAGTTTCCAGAGCATCTGTCCCCTCCTTGCTTCCCCTCCTCACCCTACCCCACCCCACCCACAATAGTCAATAGCTGCCTCATCCTTAGAGCAGGCACCAGAACTATACAAAATCTTCCCAGGTAGTTCTGATCCAGCCAGACAGCACTGGTCCATGCCAAGATATGCACCCATGCTTGACAGCCCTGTCTACTCAAGCCACTCATCATGGAAGGCCCCATGTATCTATGTTTGGCTGGCAACTTAACAGCAGCCCAAAGTACAGGTAGAGATAGAGAAGAGAGTAGACACCAAGCTCTGCAGGTCCTGGCTACTTTGGAGTACCAGGTTTCTTGGGGGTGCCTGGCTTCTTGGTCTGCCAGAGGTGGCCTTGGATAGTGAAGGCATCCACACTCATGGACATGGTCTTGCTGGGGATCTGAGTGAAGCGCTTACGATCAGAGCTGTACTTGTAGATGCCCTCAATCATGGGCAAGGTGATGGTGCGTGGACCATAGCCTGCCAAGCGCGTCAGTTCATCTGTCTCCCCTGATAGTGTGTAGAGCGCTCGGAACTGGCAGCTTGAATCACGAAAGAGAATGAGGAAGTGATTGGCTTTGCTCTTCTCAACTTCCTAAAATTGAGGGAAAGAGAAAAAGAGATATATGGAATTTGGAGTTTTATAAGATTAAAGATTAAAATGAAGTATAAAGGCATACCTACAACATTTGCCGTTTATTTTTAGGCTGCCTTTCCTGCAATGAGCTCAAAGTAATAAACGGAGCTCACCCACCTTTGTCCCACTTCATCCTCACAACAGCCCTATGAGGTTGGTCAAGCTAAGAGAATATGACTGTCGCAAGTTCACTCTGAGTTTCATGGCTCAGTGGGAGTTGAATGTGGGACTCCCAAATCCTAGTTTAAAATGCCACTGCCCTTCCACCACACTGGCTCTCATCTGTTGAACAAGTAACTAGAAGGTACACTTTTAAGTTCTTATGAATAGTCACGAGGGCAAAACTAAAAGAGTAACAGATACAATTTTCTTCATAACCACAAGTAGAAGGGAGACTAGTGTTGCTTTAAGCTATCATAGATCCACCCTTACAAAAGTGGGCTCTCTTACCTTCTGGCAGAAGAGCTCTGCTACCTTTTACTTCCATCTTATATCATAGCTAAGGAAAGAGGATGAACTTCTGCACTTCATCCCCTGGCACTGCATCCCAGTGGGATAGGCAGTATGATGCTTTTAAGGGGAGGATGGAAGATAAGTCTGCATATATTTATGAAGCATCAGGTCTTGCTAGTCTAAGCAAAAGGCAAATATCTACAAATCTAAACCTGCCAAGATCCATTTGGCCAACCAGCTGGGTCCTTGATGTTGGTGTATCTTGATCTATTGCAGCAAGTAAATCTGATCTGAAGCTTTACATCCAGAAATAGTTCAAAAGTTGTTTTCTTTTTTTTAATGGATGACCAAGTTCCAGAACTTAAGGGACAGTACTAATTATCTTGGCCAGTTTCAAACAAAATTTTGACCTGGTTGAAGAGTGCCTTGGTTACCCTGAAGTTACCTTTGTTAGGAGAAATGTGCTCAGGTGTGCACTTCTGTTAATTTCTCCTGAATCCTGCAGAGCTTTCTGTATGATCAACCACAGTATTCTCTGGGGGAGTTTATCTGAATTGGGCATAGGAGCCACTATTCCTCTTTGGATAATTCTATGGAACTCTTGTTCTGCTCAGTAAAAACTGTTTTACCATCCCTCTGAGACCTCTCCTTTTTAACACCTATATGAAATCTCTGAGAGAAATCTGTCTAGAGGGATAGAATGATGTGTCAGCAGTATGCAGATGGTATCCAGTTTTCTCCTTTTCATTAAATGTAGTTGCTATCCTTTCCTAGTGATTCAGCTCTGTAGTGGTCTGAACAAGGGCTAAATAAACTGAAGCTTAAGCCAGAGAAAATTGAATTTTTTGTTAGGTGGTTTGTCTGGCTGATTAAGTGGTGTTTAATCTGCCCTAACCAGTTATACTCCTGTGGAAGGAGCAGGTTTGTAACCAGGAGAGGTTCAGAGATCCAAATAGAATCAGTGGCAGAGATGGGGTTTTATCAACTTTAGGTAATCTACCAGCTACCACTTAGACTGGAGTGCATACATTGGGGGCCCCCAGATGCGTTGGACTGCAACTCCCATCATCTTTCACTACTGAATCTAGTCTGGGAATTGTAGATCAACAACATCGGGAGGACAACAGTTTGTCCACCTGTGGCCTGATCAGAGATAGCCTGGCTGCAGTTTTCCATGTGCAGGTAAACTCCCATCTGGATTACTGCAATGAGGTGTATACAAACTGCCTTTAAAGAAATATCTTCCAGAAGGTTCAGCATGTGGCAGGACAGAGCAGCAAGACTGTCCAACTGAGATTGGCCATATCAAGCATATTGCTCCAGCGCTGTTTCAACTGCATCAGTTACCAATCAGTTCCTGGGCCCAATTCAAGTGTTGATGCTAATCTTTAAAGCTCTAAAAGGCTTAGAAACGATTTACCTGAAGGAGGGCCCTCTGCTCTCCCTTGTTGTTAAAGTCATCCTTGGAGGCTATACGATAAGTGGTAATTTCCTTCACATCAGAGCAATACCCTCCCTTACAGAAATCTGCCTGACATCTCATTATATACAGATAGACACCAGGATAAGATTTTTCTCTTCTAGCAAGAGTTTCTATTCTACTTTGTTTCTTTTTATATCAGTTCTTTCTTGGGCTTTTAAATATCTTCAAGGTTTTAATAATTCAGTTGGCTGCAGTATTGATCTGGCTGGTATTTTACTGTCCTGGGTATTTCATTTCAAACCACGCAACGGGCATTAGCCAGCTTAGCAGTATATAAATTTAAATTAATGAAGTTGACCCAGACATAGGAGCTGAAGTAGTTTTCTTTTCCCAGATTCACATAGGCCAGTAGAAGCTGGACATCCACAGGAATAAGACTTCAGCTTTACAGAATCTGGGCAAAGTTAAGGCAAGAGTTAATTATGAAAATGAAGGTGTAACAAAGCAGGGAACATCTAGAATAAGGTGTGAAAAGGAAGTACTATATAGTTCATTCATCCCCTAAGAATCTTTTGCTTTATGCACCTACTTAAGACAGAAAGCCTCATTTTCTTCTGAACAAGTCTAAGGACCACTTCCTATTAACATAAAGCCACACATTCCACACGTGGAGATTTACCCAAAACACTATTGCTGTATCTCCTATTCTTTACAGCAGATCTTCCACTTGGCTCTTGAGTTATACAGAGCTTAAGGCTGCCATGCCATGTGGACAGCCAAATCACCAAATGAGTGTCAAGGGACTGCTGTTTGCATGAACTACACCCAATTTGTAACCTATCCACCGTCACACTTCAGCTTACCTCCAGGATGCGGTTTTTCTGAGGCTCATTGACTTTGCCAGCAAGGCAGCAGTGAGACAGGGCATTGTGGATAATGTATTTATTGGACTTGGCACTGGGCTCTTTGTACAGCTTGGGCCCTGCGGAGAGAAGGAAGAGGTCAGCAGAGGTAGAAATCTGTATATTCCCTCTTCTCCAGAAGAAAAGATGTGGAGGTATGCTCATAAATCCCTCAGACAACATGTGGCTTTTGGAGGTCCCTCAAGGCCCCTGTGCCTACAACAGCAGAGGCCAGATCAAGGCAGTCAGTTTTACCAGAGCACCTGGAAAAGGGAGATTTGGCCAAGCAGCATCAGTGACAAAGGAGAGAGACAGAAGTGGGAAGTGCAGGATGGAACAAGCGAGACTTACCAGTGTACTCTGGAATGGAAGCAGGTGAGGAGGCAGTTGAAGCATTCTCCCAATCCCGCTCGCGGCTCTGGTTTGGAAGCAGCCGGCTTGGGGACATTGGCCCAGAAGGGGATGCAGCTCTGTAGAACAGGTAAGTATGTCATCTTTGAGCCACAACCTTGTGTAACCAAACCTATTTTCTAAGGCATTCAACCAGTCAGAAGGCCCCTCATTTCAAACCTAAATCTCAACCACCAGCCATCCAGACCAGCAGAATGTCTGCTTTATTGCAGGCTTCTTGCATTAGAGCAAAAATACCGGAAAAGACTATGGAGGAGCAGTGCACACTTACCGAGAAGATCTTTTGATGGAAAGTGAATTGCCAGGATCATTGGCTACTGTTGAAAGTGAAAGAGTTGACTGGGAGTACACCTTGCTCAGCTTGGACCCTAAGAAGAACATTAACAGACAGATGTTGACATAACCACCTACTCACTGAAATAAAACTCCACTGACCATCATTCATCTGCCCAGTGGTAGAAACCAAGGCCAAAATGTGCCCAGCTTGATGGATGGAAGCACACGGCAACTGAAATAGGTATGAAATCACCAGGACAGACACGAAATCTTGAGCCAGGTCTGCCCCAGGGGCATCAGACTGAACATTAAAGACTCCCTCTCCCGCACTAATGCCCTGCAGGAGGGAGATGGTACACTATCCCCATTTGATCTTATATATGCATTGTCAATAATGGATGCACAGCTCCTGGTGACAGCTCAACAAGTGGCCCCTGTATAAGGGGAAGGAGTCATGACAGACCATGACAACCTCACCTCCTCTCCCCTTCAGCTTTGGTCCATCTTTTCTGCAAACCACCTCCAAAGCATCCTCCATTCTTATCCCTCAAGAAATACAGCAGCCTCTTTAAAAGATAAAAATCCTATCTACAGGGTATTCTTGCCCCTCCTCTCCCTCTGTGCCTCTCCACCAAGCTAGCCACTACCCTTACCAAGGAGCCCTTTTACTGGGCTGCGGGAGAGAGCAGAGTCATCACAGAAGACAGTCTTGGGCCTCCCCTTCTTCAGGGCACGCACTGTGGTGGGCTTCTGCCGCAGCACTTTGTCTAGGTCCTCCATCAACTTGAGCTGGTGACGCCGCAGGTACTCCTGGCGGGTGAAGTCACCACGCCTTGGCCCAACTTCCTCCTCCTGCCGTGAACGCTCTTCGGCCTGCAGCCTGAAGAAATGCAGACAAGTAAGTTTGATGCAGGCCGTGAATCTTGCTATTACCCTCCTGCCCACCAAAAAAGAAAAACCATTGTTTTGAACAGCAACTGTTGTCCATAGTTTAAGAAAGTAGCTTTCAAACTGAAACAACAAGTGGCCCTGCAATAAATTGGTGCAAGATTTTACAAGAGATTTATGAGATTCTTCAGCAGTCTAGCTGATACACATTGGCCAAGAGCCTACATAGACGCATGTAGCATAAGAGCTCCACATGCATAATTCTCCTATATCTCCTTACTTACCACCCACAGGACTCACTGTGTCACTGTGATAGCACCCTCTAAACCCACAAACATCATTCTCTGGCTGGTGAAGGCCAGAGGGAGGGACTGGAGATGATTCTGACTCTGTCCCCATAGGCAGACACAGACTGAGGTATCTTCCCCCAAGATCTGCTGTGGTTCCTCAGAGGTGTCAGCAGATGATGTCCTCTGTCTGCATCAGGCTATGGGAACATAACCAGGCACCTTTCCAATCCCCTTGCTCTCCACCAACATCAGGAGGGGATATGCTTGCATATGTCATTAACAGGATGCCAGCCATTGTTTTCTCTGAACGTCTACAGTGTGAAAAACCTCTAGAAAGAAGTCTTTGTATGGTGCAAATCACGACACGATCACAATCCGCTCAATACAATCTCAAGGCAAGCACCTAGGACAAGGATTGCTCTCCAAATGCTTCTGGATAGTAACTCCCAACATCCTTCAATATGCTGGCTGGGACAACTAGAAGTTAGTCTCAACACCTTAGTCACAGCCTAAGTTGTGAGTGGGAATTGTGGCCCTCCACATGTTGTTGAACTGCAACTCCACCAGTCCCAGCCAGCACAGCCAACAGGGAAGGATGCTGGGAGTAGTTATCCAACAACATCTGGAGAACCACATGGTGCCTCCCTCACCTAAACCAAGAAATAGCAACAGTTAACATCAATGTCTCATTCACATCTGTATTCTAAGGACAGCAGGCACCACTAGATACCCCACAGTCTGGACTGATAAGCGTTATCTTTCTTCTGATTGCCACTGCATCCTGACAAAGTTTATAAACTTGTGACAGCCAGATAATCCAGTGAAACTGCAGTTCTTCCACGCTGCACCTCTAACTCTGAGGAGCAATCAATTTAGACAGGAGGGGAATATACTGCCTCAGGACAGGACTGGTGGCTGCACATAGCATAGCTGACCAGTGCCCACTGGCATTTGAGCCTGGCCTTCTGCCCATCCTTTCCCTTTGGTTTGTTTTTGACAAGGAATAGTAAACTAAACAGCCTCACACAACTCAATGGCACAGAATTTTCTGTAGGGTGGGGAGGAACACTGACAACCAGTGATATGCCAAAAGGGAAGAAGGAAAAATGTTAATGCCTGACTAGGTCTGTTCTTGATTCACATGGAAAAGTTGTTTTTAACGTTCCCCTTGGGATGGGATGAAAAGTTATCCACAGAAATCAGTGAAGAAATCAAATAAATGAATGTCAGTGAGGCATAAATGTCTACTCACCCACCAAATTAAGCCAAGGAGGACTGACTTCACTCAATCGGCAGGGAATACTGACTGACTTTGGAGCAAGGGGACTCTGGGGCAGGGCATGGCTGTGACTCCAAAGAGAATCATTCCACTCTACAAGAATCTACAAGAATGTATTAAGTTGATGAGCAGAGTCTAGCTCTTTTTTCAGTGGTGGAGCAACTCCAACCAGCCTATCTATACACATGTACAGAGGAGGCCATTTCTCCATGTTATGGCTATATAAATCTATGCCAGGCATACAAACACCTGATTTGTGTAATGAAGGCCAACTGCATGGATCTTTCCCAACCTGTTGTCACTCAGACAGGAGGAAGGGCAGTATCAGGGTGGAAAGCCCCAGGCGACTCCATCTGCTTGGTTCCAATGCTCATAGCCTGGCTAGAACCGGACAGCATTACACCACAGCAAAGCATGCTATTTTGCTGGTACACTAAAATAGTGAAAAATGGAGAGGATACTGGCTTGGCCTCATCTCCCTTCACCTGGCTTCCTCTTTCTTCTGCTCTTTCTCCTCCTCCTGCCATTGCTTCCTACGCCGGGCCTCCTCGGTGCGCCGCTGCTGCCTCTCCAGCAAGGTGGCTCGCTTCTGTGCCATCTCCTCTTCGGCCTTCTCCTCATCCTACATAAACAGCACATCAGTATGGAGCAAGAGGTCCTAACAGATGCAGTGCCACCTTCAACTCTCCAGCTGGGCAGGCACATTCCTTTTCCTGACCAGCATCAGGCTGGAACTAGTCACCATCCGCCCTTCTATGCAAAGACCCTATATGCTGGTATCTTTCATGGGATCCTGGCACTCCACTCCAGCTATTCTGTAGGGTTCATATCATCCCTGCCTATGGGCCCCCACTGTATTTTTCGGTTCACAGCATCAGCAGATGGGACCAGCATTCCAAGGACAGCTAAATATCTCATGTCACAGGATTCCAAAACCTTGAAACTGATTAAATCAGCAGAAAGCTCAGGACTGACCACCTTCGATTCTTGCACCAACTCTTAAGCTGCCCTGGCAGTGATTAACACACACAGGAACTGAACTATGTGATGTATAAGGCTCAACACCACTAGTTCAAGATGCTGCGGAGATTTAAGTCACCGCTAGAGAGCAGTAACAGCAGCAGGCTCTATTGATGGGATTCAAGCAGATGAGAAGCACAGCAAACAAGCCTCTGAAATAGAACCTTTGCTTTCATGACCCAAGGATAAAAAAAAGGGGGGGGGAGGTGTAATTATTAGTCAGACTCATGCGCATCATCTGCCAGGAGGCTTCTTAGTATCTCAGCCCCACTGCAAAGCTCTCTCCTACATCTAGGGCTACTGAGAGCTGGCATTTGATTTGGGGCAAGACGTACAATCAACCCTCCTTGTTAAATCTTTACACAAACCAAATGTTACTACTTTTGTTCAACAAGTTTTGAAGTGACTCAGAATTTTGGCATAATTGTGGTCTATTCTGGGGTCTAGGATTTCTTGCCTCAGAGTGTTTGTTATGCTTTTGCATATCTAAATCACACTGATAAGTACTGGTGCATACAGAAGACTTGGATACGCTGAGATGTAGCAACAAACATTATAGCTGCTCTCTGGGCTGCTGAGACACCAAAATTTGTTTTGCCAATTATAGTTTGTTTTTCCCCTGTCCAGGCCTTCTAGAGATCTGTCACTCAGGAATTTTGTACATGTATGCACCCTCCCTCCCCCTGCAGCCCCATTCTCTTCACCTTCAGCTGAGACCTAAACCAGCTCTCCTAGCTGCAGTGAACCCCATTCCAGGTCAGGACTGGTTGGTTGCACAGGAAAAGCTATTCCCAAGTCCCGTTTACAAGGCTGTTTCCTTTCTCTGGGAGAAATTCTATCACAAGTGGAAAGCTCAGGTAACCAGCTAAGAGATCATAGTAGCCAAAGAATTCTGTTCTCACCTTGAAGAAGAAGCCCACACCAGAACAGGTCTCAGAATTCAGTGTCTCAGCAATGGATTCCTCCAGGGAGTCATCGCCATCCACGTCATCTTCCTCCCCTTTCAAACTGGACAGGGGGATTTCAATCAGGCTACTACGTCGGTCACTGGGTGAAGAAACATCACTGGTGCCATCACCTGAAACACGGGCGTTGCCCCCCTGGGGAGGCACCGAGGCCACAGGCCGCACATTATTCTGGGCCTCTGCCTCTGGCGCAGGTAGCTCCTCATCCTCAGCAAAATGGATCGAGGAACGTGTCTGCACGTTCACTTGGCTGGGTGAGAACTTGCGGAGGTGTGGAAGGTTGTCCACATTGTGGGGAGGCGTCAAAACCCGCGTGAGGGGTGGTAACTTCAGCTCAACTGGCCGGGTGTGCTTGGGACTCTTGGGGGGAGCAGGAGCCGGAGACTTCTTGGGGGTGGGCTGAGGTGAACGAGATTTTCGGGAAGGAGATGGCGAAGGCGAAGGCGAGGAGAGCTCCAGGGAGGAGCGGGTTGGAGCCCCCTCACGGCTGGGCCTCGGGGCTGGGATCACCCAGGCTTGGGCACTGGGCTTCTTCTCCTGCATGAGGCGCTGCTGCTGCTCACTCAGGCGCTGCATGTCCATCTGCAGGGAGCTCAGAGCAGTGTTCAGTTTGGCCACTGCCCGGTTGTAGTCACCCAGGTTCTCATCAAGTGCTCCCTTTGTGATCTCAGGGGAGAAAGTCACCTGCTTGTTCTCCAGGCGGATCCGGGGGCTTCCAGCATCATCCTCAGCCTCCAGTTGGGCGAGACGCTCCTCCAGGGTGAGCCGGCTGTCCTCTGATTGGGCCTGGGAGTCAGGCACTTTTTGGAGCTGCAGGAAGGCGCTCTTGCCCAAACGCTGGCGGTGCCGGGTGAAGATAGCTTCAATACGCTTCTTCTGAGCCTCGATGGCACGTCGCTTTTCCTCCAGCCGGGCCCCCAGTTGGCTCATCTCTGAGCTGAGGGCGGGGCTTTGGGCAGGGCTTTCATCAGCTGGCACAGGCCCTGCTTCCGAGCCCTCAGAGCTTATCCCGCTGGATTTGCTGTCTGTAGCTGCCAACTTCTTCTTGCGCTCCGCAAAGCTGGTCATGCGCACCCCAGAGGCAGACGATGCTGTGCTGTCAGGCTGAGAGCTCAGTGAACTCACACAGGAGGTGGAGTCATCTGGGCCACCTGGGGGCCGTGAGGCCTCCTCAGCATCAGAGTCCAGACTGCCATCCTGGGCCAGCTCTCCACCATTAGGTGGTCCATTGTGGCAGTGGTAGACCGTGGACACGGGCACCTTCTCTGGCACGGAGACTTTAGGTGGCTCTGGCGAGTGCAAGTAGAAGCCATCAGGGGCTCCCTCAGGGAGCAGGCGTTCACTGCTGTGGATGATCTGCAGGGCCTCCTCGATGGTGGGCAGGTCAGAGTAGCCGTCGGTCAGACCATTCTCCAGGGCCGGCCCCTCTTGGCTCTTGTGTCCGCCAGTCCCGTGAATGGATGGCGCCACTATTCCATTGGGGGCCTCAGCCACTTCGCTGGCCTGTGGGCGGGGAGAGCGAGGCAAAGAGGAACAAAGGGCAGGGGCCAGGCTATCCGAACTGACAGAGCGAAGGATGCCCACAGGATTGCCCATCACAATGTCCACATCGCTGTCCAGACCAAAGGGGATGCTGAATGAGACTGCCTGGGACAATGGGTGGCTGAGCAACGAGGGGAACAAGGAGAATATTAAGGGAGGGGGCAACGAGGACATCCCAGATCCACTTTCCACTCCTTGGCTTCACATTACTTCCTACCTCCACAATTCTACATTTATGTCTTTTAATTCTGAAAAGATATGTGATGCCTGCTTCTCCTTTGACCCTACGTATTCTTCCCCTTGCATACTGAGAATCTTGGGTTATGTTTTAATTTTAAGAAGCAATACTAAGCATCTAATCCTCTAGAAAGACAGGCTTTCCCCCATGTTTTTTCCACCATGGAAATTGCTGAATCACAGAGAACAAACACAATTCTCCTTCACATAAGGTATACATTTCACACAGACTTAAGTTTTGCACCCTACCGCAAAAAGATGGTCTATTTTTTTTAAGGTGGAAGTGGACTTCAGTAGTCCAGCGCTTAAACCACCACACCACACTGGTTCAATTAATAACTACAGTTAATAACTTAACTGTAGATTATTGTTTTATCTAACAGTTGTTGCCTATCCTGAATGTTACTTCAGAAAGCTGAAAGGCAGGATACAAATTATTCCAATAAATAAATAAATAAATAAATTTCTATTAATTTTGGCATGAGAGAGGTTCATACTGGGGCCAGAATTCAAAGAATGCTCCCAGTAAGATATCTTCTTCCATCAACAAATACGGATCCTCCCCCCGACACTGCACCCCTGAACCTTGCTCCAGAAGAGAGGGAATCCCTCCAGAGCTCATTTGTACCTGGCCTGGAGGACTGCAGTGACATACTGGCTGCCCATGGCAAGTACAGTGTTGGGTTTAAACCATTTTAAAAAAGAAAGTATCCATTTTGGATGAAAATGCATCTTGCATGACCCTTGCAAGAACTTGCATCAAAAGTTTTTAAGAAGAAAGACAGCAAGGCTATCACTGAAAATAACTAATTTTAAATGAGTTTCAGGCCATCCTTATAAATGAAGCCCTCCCACCAGCTTTCTCCAGTTGGAATCACAAGCTGATTAGGACTAGACTGTTTGGAAGGGATGGGCAGTTGTACACTCTGGAGTGTATAATGGAAAACTATAGTGTATTTTGCACACATTTCATATTTTTCATGCTCCTGATTCCTTTTCCATATCAGACAAAACATATTAATGATTAGACTGGGCTTCCCCTTCCCAACGTATCATCTACTTTTGAATGTCCTTTAAATTGCCCATATGCACAAACTGTAGCCAAAGCCTACAGTCTGAACCAGCCAAGGGCTCTGTACTCGTGCCAAGGGCTTCTGGATCTTCCCATACCACCATTCCCATGATCCGACAAGCATTTCCTTAAAACCCTCTCACCTGAGCTGCTTCTTGCTCCATGCTTTACCAAAGCCCTCCACATGGGACATGGACGTGGAATGATGCAGGGAGCCTATGGGCACAAAGAAACAAAAAGTCATGGAGGAGCACAGAACTAAGAAGGTGCCACAGGCAGCTCCTGGAGACATGTGAGCAACATTCAAGGCTGGCACGCAAGGAAAGGGTAGACATTTCACAGGAAACACTCATATGTCATATAAAAAAAAAGAGATGCATGTACTTGGGGAAAAAAAAAGAAAAAGTGAGAAATATTCTACTTAAAAGTGCATTACTTTGACAGAACTGTTCTTAGTGAAGCATGCATTTGACAGAAAAACACAAAATTGGGAGCAAGGGGTAACCACATTTCTGTCAGCAAGCACACAAAGCAATTGACACAAACTACCACTCTGTTTCATATTTCAGACTATATCAGAACCATCTTTTGAAGTTAGATTTTTATTAAAATCTAGTTCCTCAGGCTGATTTTATTTTCACCAAAGACCATTTGGTAGCTCTCTTACGCATATCTACTAATAACTAATTCCCATTGAGTTCTTTGGCAGTTTCTTTCAGACAGATAAACATAGGATTGCAGCCCTCATTGCTTAGAACTACATCATAAAGTAGGAGTGGACAAAGTGCAGTTCCCAAGCTCACCTCTCCAATGTTTTAAATTTTTTGGACAATTCTTGGCTCAGATGTGTCCCCAAACCTACCAAGCTTCCACAAAAAATGGCAGTTGGGATCCCCTTTCCCTCCTCATCTTCAGAAACCACAGGAAAAGGAAGAAAATTGGCCTTTGAGGGACAAAAACCAAAGCCAAAAGTGTCATTATGTCAGTTCCAGTCATGCCAGGAGACATGTTGCAGCCCACAAGAAGGCTGTGAGGGGAAATGATAGTGAGCCCCTTTGCTACTGCCAACCCCTCTAATAAAGTGACAGGAAACATGGGGTCCTCCAGGGACTGCAACTACCAGTATCCCTTTGCAGTCAAACAACATCTCAAGGAGTTTTTGGATAGGGCAGAGAAGACCTTCCTGAAGACCGAATGCGCGGGGGAGCTGCCAGATCAGGAAGTCAACACACTGGGCCAAGAAACGGATGCTTGGAGAAATGTCACACGGAGGAGTAGGAGGACCAGGAAGGAAACAGAGACTCTCAACCTACATAATCGCTTCAAAGTTCTTGGCCTTATGAACCATGAGGAGCACCAGGAGGAGGGAACAGAATGTCAACAAGAAGGAACCCAACTTCGGCAACAGGAACTACATCAACACTCCCAGCCTCAACAGAGTGCCCAGGCAGTCCTAGAAGAACCTGCTCGTCGAGGAGCCCCGGACAAGCCTCAGAGGAGGCCAGTTCTAGTTGTTGGGGACTCCTTGCTCAGAGGAACTGAACCGGCAATTTGCAAACCCGACAAGTTCAATCGAGAAGTCTGCTGTCTTCCTGGGGCCAAGATCAACCACATAACGGAGAGGCTAACCAGGCTGGTCAAGCCCACTGACCATAAGCCCCTCATTGTGGTTCATGTCGGAACCAATGACACTGCGAGGCACAGCTTTTACCACATCACAAAGGACTACGAGCTTATGGGGACAAAGCTTAAGGACCTTGGTGCACAGGTGGTCATTTCATCTCTCCTCCCTGTTCAAGGATATGGCGCACAAAGGGAAAGGGCAATAGCAGAGGTCAACAACTGGCTCCGCACATGGTGCCGCCGGCAACGGTTTGGGTTTTTGGGACACGGCCTGAATTTCCATGAACGTGGGCTTCTGGCAAGGGATGGGCTGCACCTCAAGAAACTTGGCAGGAATGTTTTTGCAAACAGTCTTGCACGGAGGATTAAGAGGTCTTTAAACTAAGTTCTGCTGGGGAGGGAGAAAATATTATTCAGGGCAAAGACTCAGCGAGTGCAGGGGGAAAAGGCCCAAATGATATTGACCAAGTAGTACAAGCGTCCAATGGCGGGAGGAGTAGAAACTATAGTACAGGACTTGCAGGAAGGGTCCGGGGATTTAAGTGTCTCTACACTAACGCACAGAGTATGGGAAACAAGCAAGATGAACTTGAACTCCTAGTACAACAAAATAAATACGATTTGATAGGCATCACTGAGACCTGGTGGGATGAGTCTCAGGATTGGAATGTAGGAATAGAGGGGTATAGCCTATTTTGTAGAAATAGACCAAACAAGAAAGGAGGAGGAGTAGCCTTGTATGTCAAGGATGTTTTCACCTGTGAAGAGATCCGTGACTTAAACCCAGAAAGCCAAGTCGAGAGCATCTGGGTAAGAATTAAAGGAGCGAGAAACAATAGGGATATTCTGGTGGGGGTTTACTACAGACCTCCAACCCAGACTGAGGACCTTGACGACGCCTTCCTCAACCAAATGACCGTGCATTCAAAAAGGAGAGATACAGTAATAATAGGAGATTTCAATTACCCAGATATATGTTGGCAGTCAAACTCTGCCAAGACAGCAAGGTCCAGCAAGTTTCTTGCTTGTCTTGCAGACAATTTCATGCTCCAGAAAGTGGAAGAGGCGACAAGGGGATCAAATATTCTAGATCTGATCCTGACCAATAGGGATGACCTTGTTAATGAGGTAGAAGTGGTTGGATCTTTAGGGGGGAGTGACCATGCCCTATTGGAATTTGGCATTCAGTGGGAAGGAGAAGATAAGTGTAGCCAGACACTCGTCTTAGATTTTAAAAAAGCGGACTTCTGTAAACTTAAGGAGCTGCTGGCTGAAATTCCGTGGTCAAGAATAGTGAAAGGGAAAGGAGTTCAGGAGGCATGGGAGTTCCTTAAAAGGGAGATACTGAAGGCACAGTCTGAAACTGTGCCAGTAAGGAGGAAAAATGGAAGGCATCTGAAGAAACCAGAATGGTTGACTAAAGAACTCTCAGCTGAGCTAAGCGTTAAGAGAAACGTGTACAGGAAATGGAAGAAGGGGGAAACCACCAAAGAAGAATTTAAGCAAGTAGCCAGGAGATGTAGGGAGAAGGTCAGAAAGGCTAAAGCACAGAACGAACTTAGGCTGGCCAGAGACATTAAAAACAATAAAAAGGGCTTTTTTAAATATGTCCGCAGCAAAAGGAAAAAGAAAGAGGCGATAGGGTCGCTGCGCAGAGAAGATGGCGAATTACTAACAGGGGGAAGAGAAAAGGCAGAACTACTTAACACCTTGTTTGCCTCAGTTTTTTCCCAGAAGGATACAAGCACTCAACCTGGCGGTTGGGGAGCAGGGGATGAAGCAGGGGAAATGAGGCACATAATAGGTAGAGAGGTGGTACAGGAATACCTGGCCACACTGGATGAATTCAAGTCTCCAGGGCCAGATGAATTGCATCCTAGGATATTAAAAGAACTGGCAGAGGTCATTTCGGAACCGCTTGCTATAATCTTTGAGAAATCTTGGAGGACAGGAGAAGTTCCAGCAGACTAGAGGAGGGCAAATGTTGTCCCCATCTTCAAGAAGGGAAAAAAAGAGGACCCAAATAATTATCGCCCAGTCAGCCTGACGTCAGTACCAGGAAAGATCCTGGAGCAGATCATTAAGCAGTCAGTTTCTAATCACTTAGAAAGCAACGCGGTAATCACGAGAAGTCAATATGGATTTCTCAAAAATAAGTCATGCCAAACTAATCTTATCTCTTTTTATGATAGAGTTACTAGCTTGATAGATGAAGGGAATGCTGTGGATGTAGCATATCTCGATTTCAGTAAGGCCTTTGACAAAGTTCCCCATGACATTCTTGCAAAGAAACTAGTAAAGTGCGGGCTGGACAGGGCTACTGTCAGGTGGATCTGTAACTGGTTGACTGACCGTTCCCAAAGGGTTCTCACTAATGGCTGCTTTTCATCCTGGAGAGAAGTGACTAGCGGGGTGCCACAGGGTTCTGTCCTGGGCCCAGTGCTCTTCAATATTTTCATCAATGACTTGGATGAAGGAATAGAGGGCATGCTCATCGAATTTGCAGATGACACCAAATTGAGAGGGGTTGCTAATATGCCAGAGGACAGGATCAAAATTCAAAATGACCTGGACAGATTGGAGAGCTGGGCCAAGGCTAACAAAATGAAATTCAACAGAGAGAAGTGTAAGGTCCTACACTTAGGTAGAAAAAATGGAATGCAGAAATATAAGATGGGGGACACGTGGCTGGATGGCAGTACGTGTGAAAGGGATCTAGGAGTCTTAATAGACCACAAGCTGAACATGAGTCAGCAGTGTGATGCGGCAGCCAAGAAAGCCAATGCAATTCTCGGCTGCATCAATAGGAGTATGGTGTCTAGATCGAGGGCGGTACTGGTACCACTCTACTCTGCGTTGGTTAGACCTCATCTTGAATACTGTGTCCAGTTCTGGGCACCCCAATTCAAGAAGGACATGGTCAAGCTGGAGCAGGTCCAGAGGAGGGTGACCAAAATGGTGAAGGGCCTGGAAGCCAAGCCCTATGAGGATAGACTTAGAGAGCTGAGTATGTTCAGTCTGCAGCAGAGAAGGTTGAGAGGGGACATGATAGCTATGTTTAAATATTTGAAGGGATGCCATGTAGAGGAGGGAGAGGGCTTGTTTTCTGCTGCTCCAGAGACCAGGACAAGGAGCAATGGATTCAAGCTGCAGGAAAGGAGATTCCACCTGAACCTCAGGAAGAACTTCCTGACGGTCAGGGCTGTCCGGCAGTGGAATATGCTGCCTCGGAGTGTAGTAGAGTCTCCTTCCTTGGAGGTTTTTAAGCAGAGGCTGGATGGCCATCTGTCGGGAGTGCTTTGAGGGTATTCCTGCATGGTAAGGGGTTGGACTGGATGGCCCGTGTGGTCTCTTCCAACTCTACATTTCTATGATTCTATGATTCAAGTGCACACAAACACAAAACACATTTAGAGGCAGACACCTATAAAAATAGTACCTTTTAAAACAGGTTGACTGATACCTTTCCTACTTCATGGGGAAAAAGTGTTCAGCAGCTGTTCAGGAGAACAAATGAAGGTCTAGCCCACTGCCTCTCAGGCTCCTTGATATGGGGGACCAGTGTTCCGCTTTCCCACAAATGTGCCAGGAACCAGTACCATGTTTATGCCTATTAGATGCAACTGCTTCTTTCCTTCCTAGAAACTTGCCAGGGCCGAACAGCTGATGGCTCATGGATGGGCATCAGTCCACCGACCACCAGTTTAGTCCTGTAGGACTTATTTTGCTGATAGGATTGAAATACCTCACAGGGGATATATTTGCTTTGCCCAGCTGTGTTCTCTAATAGAATCCAAAAACTTCTGTTCTTCTTCTGCCTCTTACATGGGGATTGTACTGGCAGATGCTGGGTGGGCAGGGGGTAGCTGGGGAGAACAGAAGGTGGAGTGTCTCACCTAAAGAACCACAGAGTGGAGACTGCGCCTGCCCCCCAGGCAGCAGCGGGTGACGGAAGTTGAACACTGGGGAGCTGCCACTAGGAGAACAAGAGAGACAAGCAGAGATCAGATCAAGACAGGGACATTGTTACAAAACTTGTAAGCACATACAGGACGACTGCAGCTCAGTGATCAGGAGGTCAAAAACTAATGCCTGAACCCACAGGCACAAGCTTCCTCTAGGAAGATATAAAGAGCCTTCAACCACACAAAGGAAGCCTGCAAAGAACAAGCAAGCGCTCAAGCTAACTCTTACGAAAATGTCAGCTTTGGAGGCTGGGGGTATGAGCGAGATCCAGAGATGAATTCATATAACACTAGAATTACTGCATGACAATTAAATGTGAGATGGGCATACACATACATTTGTGTGGAGAGGAAAGGGTCAACCTATTTGTTCATTTGGCAAATAAAATGAGCATGTGCTCACAGACTTGCGTGAACTCGTTCCACTAATGTGCTGCCTAAAGGCATTCCCATAGCTTGCAAATGGAAAGAGATCTGTGCCAACTTTAAGATCAGAAGCCTTCCCTGTCCCCCCACAAAGAAACATGCTCTCTACTGTCCCACTGCAATCTAAGACCAGCAGCTCTAGCCAAGAGAGCACTCCGATTTCCCTTCTGAGCGAAACTCAATCTAGATTCCTCAAGGAGTTTCCCCTGATCAACAGCTACAGCTGATCAGGAAAGGGAACGCGCAGCTCTCACACTAAGAAAGATGGGACTCAGTTTTCTCCCTGGAGCATAGGAAGGTCCCCAGCAGCCTGAAACATAAGGAGGCACTAAGCCACCACAAAAATACAAGGAGCTCTCTCCACCCTGATAGCAGGAATAACTCCTTCCAGATCAGGTTTCGCCAAGCCATTGCTAACATGCAGAGAGGCCACTGGGCATGCAGAGAAGCAGCCACTGCCATCAAGTAGAGTCTTGCAGCCAAGGAGTACTGCTGCAACCAAAGTGGAATGGTAGGACATCTAGCTTATTTGGGAGAGAGGAGATTATAATGTCCAATAGCCCAGAAAGAATAAAGGACCCTAAGGGCTGTTTAACTCACCCACTACAACACAGGATTCCATGTAAATAAACCACTTTTCATTACCCTGCCAAAAAGGGAAGAGTAAGGGAGAATATCTGCCCATTTGCTAACAGAGTCTAGATCTTTGAGAATGACTTAGAAAGGGACAATTAAGCCATCAGCAGCTTAACCTAAAAAGTCTGGCAACTGCTTGTAGTTTTTAGTCAACGTCACCATGACCAGCAGACTTGGCAGGTTGTGGCCTGGACACCGTACTTGTGTACCCCAACAGATGCATTCCATGTATAAGGGACCCATGCCTTGGCAGATACAGATGCTGGTGATTAGTATATATGAGGAAGTGCTGACCCAAGATATTTTGCTATCTGGAGTTAAGCACAGGATGATTCTTCCCCTCCCCACAAAAAAAGCTATCTAACTTAGCTCTTGAATCCTCCTTCAACACTTAGCAATAGAACAGCATCCTCTACTACACCCAAACTCAGTGAGCTTAAAAGGAAACAGGGCTGTCCATGCAGCACACCCAACTTTATCAATTTATATCTTGTCCCCTCAGCATCCACCACCTGAAGTATCTGAATCATCACCTGAGGCCTCCCTCTACGTAATAGTAGGTCTGGTCCTGCACAATGTAAGGCAAGCTCCTGTTATGGGCAGGAACAGGAGTTGACATGGCAGATCCCAGAGGTGCCCCTTGATAAACATTAGGGTAATATGGCCCAGTGGAAGTAGCACCCTTTGTTCTCCATAGCTCTGCAAACTCATGTTGGAGCGAAGTCCCAAGGGGAGGGCACCTCTTATAAAACCCTGTCTGCTGAAACAGAGAAACTGTCTCATTCCAAGCACAGGTGAAAAGGAGTAGACCCAGGACTGGCTAGACACGGTGGTGAGGCTGCAAGAAGCTCACTCACCTGTTGTTCCCACTGTTTGGCATCAAAGAGTCATTCAACCCAGGGGAATCTGAAAGAGAACAACCGCTTTAGTGGACAAGCAAGGAGGGGGAAGAGCAGAAAACTCAGGCTGAGGATTAAGTGAGCAAAAGGTCAGGAGAGGGTGGAAATGCCAGCCACATGTACCAAGGTGGAGAGAAACCTGCTCCAATCTCCACTCACACAGGAGGTCATCGTTCCAGGACTGGGATGTGCCAGATCCCAGCAGTCTTTGCTCTTGCTCCATTTACTCAGTGGGGCACTGATATGGGGGAAGGTGTGGCTGTGAAGAACTGCTTCAAATACAAAGCTCCATTATGGTGAGTGTGTGTACATGCACACACAAGCTGTACACGGGGTAGCTGAATACACACTGTGTGCCCTTTCTTACAGTTGAGACATGAAAAAGGGGATGCATAAAGTGTCCTGCCAGACATATAAAATACATGAGAAGTTCTTTGAAAGAAATATGAGTGCAATACATCTCCACTGACAGAATCTACATAGAGCAGTGAAGGAAGCTACAGAAACACTTGGTCAATTCAGATTAAAATAGGTATTTTTGGTCCATTTGCTTCATGCCTGACATACTATATTTGGTTTATGCAAGACAACACTCCGCTCCCTACCTGCTTGTTAGTGAGAGTGGGAGATTGAATTTCTCATCATCAGGTCCAGAAATCTGGATAGACTGGATATGTTGTCTTGTGTAAGTCTGGCATTCTGTCCCCCTCAGGCGTGAGAAACTTAGTTTTTTTTTAATGTATTTGTTTGCTTTTTTTAAGAGCAGGAGCTGGAACTTCCTGGTTGCCAAAAGTTTGGAAAACATACAGCTAGTAATGATGTCTCATACAACAAACAAAATTTGGTTTCAGTTAAGATGGTTGCACACCTTCAATTATCTCCCTAGGGTGTCTGCCCTCTCTTCTCACACCATGTTTTCTCCTCTCCACAGTACTTCAAAAGCTTCAAAAATCCAAATTCTCATTCAGAATTCGGTAAAAAAACATGCACACTGGCTGCATTGCATCAAATGATTAGTGCACTTATTGGGAATTAGTAGTGCACAATATACCTAATGATTGCATTAACAATCTTTGCTGTGTTGCAAAGACAGTAAGAGCATGACTGACTGATTCCATCCCTGGGAACAGACCACCTTTCCCCCATCCTGAGGTATCTCCCCTTCAAGCTACTCAGTACCCCAAGGAATCTGAGGGGTGCCATGCAGAGACAGCATGTGTCAGCTTCTTACCTTGAAGTCTGGGCAGTTCCTTCGGGTGCACGAAGTCTGGTTTAAGTACCTCAAAGCACAGGAACAACTCCGCCAGGAACATCCCCACATTTATCTAGGGAAGCAGAACAGATTGTTAGGTCACCACTCCAGGGAGAGAAGAATCTCCCTTCCTCTGAGAGCACTGAGGCTCAAGTCCTGAAAATGCCTTTCCCTGGGCCAGAAGTGGCCCTCCTCTCCCACTGCTGTCTAGAGAGTCCCTCTCCATCACCCACATAACTCAGAATCAAGGCTCTCCCACACTGCAGCTAGTGCACAGGATAAGACCTCCTTCCTAATGCTTAAACCATTTCCCCCAACACCCCTCCCTGGCTTACCAGTGTTGCTCCACCATCCACCACAGAAGGATCTATTGTCTCAGGCTCTAATTATTGCGGCTAGAGGAACCAGCCAAAGCTCATTAGGGCCAAGACAAGCTGGGCATTGGCACCAAGTGCTAATCTTCACTAGCTCCATGTGAGCAGCAGTGTGGGGCAGGGGGACAGACCTTCAGCAAGGCTTGAAATATCTTTACTTCCAGGTAGATGCTTTTGCTTGAATCCAGGCCATCTCCTTCTCTGTGTTGCTCTCCAGTGGCAGAGCTTCTCTGGCCAACGCCAGTCTCTATTACTCTCCTTCCTCAGTTACAGAACTTACCCTCAGTGCAGGCGGCATATAGAGCAAGTCCTCCAAGGAGAGGAAACAGGCGCCACCCAAGTAGTCTGAAGAGAATCCTTGGATCAGCTGCAGGTTGTACAGGCTGTCTGCCACAGACATAGTCTCCTTCAGGCATACATCTGCCAGGCAGGGAGAAGGGAACAGTGGATGTTAGTGGGGACTAGACAGGAGGGAAGGAGGCCCCCTAGTAAAGACAGAAACCTCTAAATGGCCGTTCTACTTCCCCCCAACACACACACACACTCTCATGCTCCAAATCCAAAGCTGACTCACCCTCAAGGCGTATGAGCTGGGGGCAGTAGTAGTGGATGGTGGCAGCAATAGCACCCCCGCTGGCCAGGTCCTTCATTCCCACAATGGCAGGGAAACAGGGAGTCTGTTTTGGCAGGGCCTTGTCTTTCCGATAGCGGATCTGAGCAGAACAGAAGGGCAGAAAGCAATAAGTACAACAATGGCAGGAGCAAGCCCCACACACAGGGGCCACCTTGAAAAATGGACCAGCCCTCACTTGTGGTTCTACAACCTAAGCTCCTCCGCCCTTAACCGATTTCCTCCCAGTTGTACTTTTCACCAGCCCAACCTTCCTGAAAATGGATATGCAGTGGAATCAAGGACCACCTGGGACTAGGACCCTCCCCAAACAAATAAGGAAACCAACGTGCCCACCCAATGTGGCCCCCTCTCCCTCCCTCCCCCACCCTGATACCAAGAGCAAAGTGCATGCTGGGAGGGGGACAAGGATATAAAGCAGGGAAGAAGGAGGCAAGCCAGCGCCTCAGCAGGAGCCTTTCAAGAAGCAGCCGAGAAGGAAAGCAGGAGGGAGGTTAAGGAAGCAGCCATGACAGAAATAGAAAAGGAGACACTCTCCCTTCTACAGTGCCCCTGGGTGACCCAAAAAGAGCAAGGCCCCTTCCCCACCACTATTCCAAGGGAGGTCCTGGCCCCACACTCAGTCCAAAAGGCCAGGGCACTAACAACGGCTACGCCAGGGAAGGAAGAGATGTTAAACACGGGGGAGGGGGGGATCTGCCCTGGACAGGAGAGAGGACAAAGGTACTTTCTATCACTTTCCCCCACCACTAGGCAATAACTACATGTTATCATTTCCCCTTCAGACGTGCCTGTCCTCACCCCAGGTCACAGCAGACAAGACAGCAAAGGCAGCCCTCACACCAGAGAGACACACACAGAGCAGGGCAGGCCGTGCGTAGACAGTGTACAGAGAAGAGGAGGGAAGGGAGGACGTACATACAAACACACACACACACACACACACACACACACACACCAACAACCAGCAGGCCAGCAAAAAAAGAAGAAGAAGAGAAGACAAATGGGGCACCTCCATTCCTGCTGCAATGAGCTGGAGGGAGGATCAGAGGGGAAGTGTTGCACTTCTGTGCAGGACACAAAAAAGGTTGCCATACACAGTCAAGCACTGGATATTCTGACCTTATTTACTCCACCCACTCCTTCTCCCCTGCCCCCCCCATTGTTCAGGCATCTGCTAACTGGGAAGGAAATGGGGACAGCCCCCAAACAAAGAACAGAGAGGCACAGAGATCAAAAAGTGTCCGCTGCCAACAAAGAAGAGCCTTTTGCATGGGAGCATGCACTAATCTAGGTCTGTCCTGGTGCCCATATCCACCTGTTCAGAGAGGGAAACACGGACAAAACTTAAAATTCTGAAAAGAGAAGCGGACAGAAGCCCAGACAAACACAGTCCTGAAAAACGGGGTGCCTAAAAGAAAAAGAAAATGCAACCTGAGATTTCTGGGGTGTCTGGGAAAGCAATGACTGATCGAATGGGTCCAGAGACCTTCAGGGTCATAGGAACTGTAATGAGGCTAATTTTCCATAACTGTGCCCAAGCAACAGATTGGCCACATGGAAAACGGGAAAAGGCCAGGGAGGGGCAGAGAAAATGTCATGGGGGCAGGAGTTCCCTACTTGAAACCCCAAAAAAGCCTGGCAGCGGGTGAGGAGGGGGCAGGCACATTGCAGCAGGAACAGCTGGAAGTTCTAGAACAGCAACCCAAGTGGATGGCAAGGTGGTGCAGGTGGCAGGCGGGCGGGCAAGTGCGCGCGCCGACGGGATACATTACCACAGGAGGCTTATTCCCCGATTCCTTCAAACAAAAAGCGATGGCATGCTGGATGCAATAGCAAAGAAAAGAGAGAGCCTGATCAATGCACCCGCAAGGGGGGGAGAAAGGAGGGAGAGGGTGCTGCCTTGCAAGACTGGGGGGAAAGGGGCGCTCGGAGACCTTGCTTCGGCCTCACATCCTGACTAGGTAAATGCCTCCCAGCATGCACTTGGATTCTTGAGAGGCCCTGTCCCTTCTGGAGTAGCCCCACACTCCTAAGCACTGACACGCTAGTCCCCATCCAGACCTTCTGGACAAAGTATCCTTTGGTCACATCCTTGACTGCACCAAGTACTGCAGGGCAGCAAGCAGAGGGGAGGGGAGCGGAAGGCAACACATAAGGGGGAAGGGGATAACGGCATGTCATGTAAACTAGCATGCTGTTCCTATTTGGCAGCTCCAGGCATGAGCTGCCCTGCTCTGGCTGTCTCTTAACCCCTCCACACAAATGACAAGTGGGGCTTCCCACAGATCTCCCAAGGCAGCCTATCTATTCATCAGACCTCAAGGCAAATGTGTGACCCTGAAGGAGGCCCTTTTATCTGGCTGGGAGAAAGAGACACATTGACCCTCACCACCCCACACAACTAGTTACCTGCCCCTCAACTGTTCTCATAAGAGCTAAGAGAGACCAAAGCAGGCACAAACTGTGGAGGGAAGGGAGATGAGAACAAAGGATGCTGGGATATACCAGCATCCCAGCAGCTGGTGTCTCATACAGGAACACTCCTACTCCCCAGGACAGGTGCCCCCTCTACCTTCACAGCCTCCCAGTTCAGGGGTAGATATTCAGTGCCCATCCTCTAGGGAGCAGAAGAACTGTCACCCTCAAGGGGAGCCCCTCACTGCACCATGCAGGCACCTCTGCTCCACGGTCCTAAACCCCCAGCATCCTTTGCTCTGGGTCCCCCTGGCATGCAGCACAGGAGCCAAGGCAGCAAGGAGATAATAAGTAAAGCCACCCACTTACAGGAACCAGTTTCCAGTACCACCTTGTGGGACACTGAAGCAGAGGAAGGAGAAAGGCCATGGGGAGAAGAGGAAAGAGATGCAGAAAAAGACAGCTCTGTCACATACCACACCTTGACTGCATAAGCACTCACAGCACAGGCAGCCAGAGAGGCAGCTTCGGCTGTGAAGAGGCCATCATGCCCATCAGAAAACGCAATGAGATGGCTTCTCAGGTAGCCACCCCACCCCAACCCACATCCCCAGTCATTCAACAGTTCCAGCCTAGCAGAGCCAGCCCCACAGAACAGCTTTGAGGACAAACAAATGTTCAGTGGTTACCCAGGCAGACAGATTATCCCTAGAGTATGGCAGGAAGAGAGCAGACAAAGGCCACCTCACAAAGAAGTGATGGTGACACAGCAGTTATACAAGTGGTGATGGTGGCAGTGGCGAACCCCCAGCCTTGAGACTGCAGGATTAAGAGAGAGGAGGGAACCTCTTCTAAGGCACAAGGGGAAGAAAAAGGACATGGCTCACATGCAGAACAAAGCTAGTGTGGAAAAAGCCACCCTTTTCTCATGGCCTCATTGCACTTTGAAAAACAAGGCAAGGTCTGTTAACACTTACAGTTCCAGCCCCACCCATGCCACAGCCCAGATACTGGTCTCACCAAACTCCCTCCGCTGCCCCCCCCCCCCATTTCACTCAGGAGGAAGCACTTGTGACAAAGCACACACACCTTGGGTCCACTATTGGAAGCCTGGCTCTGGCCGTCTGTACCAGGAGCAGATCGTTGAGAACATTCCTGTTCCGCACTTTGCTGTATCTTGTGGATGATCTGCGGGGAGGTAACCATGAGGTACGGGATAAACAGGCAATATCAATACCTCCCTGGTACCCACAAATCCCTGTAGAGCTGAAGCTTCCCCCAACCTCCCCAATAGGTCCAGCACATATATCACCTCCAAAAAAACAGCAGTCCTCTCATTCTCAGCCCAAAACAGAATTTTAAAACTAGGCCTGATTTTATTTTTATTTAAAATATGTTTGCTACCCCATTATTGTGAGATCATACTCAGAGTGGCTAATGCAATTTTCATATTTGCATTCTGTAACTATTCTGGTAACTCAGAGTAACTTGCAGTACTTTTATGACTACCTGAAGGGCTCACAATCTATTTAACCCATCACAGCCCCTTGAACAGACTCACACTTTACATGTCAAAGGTGGCATGGAATTGGTTGAGCAGATTTAAAAATCCTGCTTAGCTACAAAGCTCCCTAGCTCCATTAGCTTTAAACTCTGGGGTGCAGGGAATTTGGGATACCTCCTTACATATGCCACATTCTGAACTCCTTGCAGGCAGGACTCAAGGCATGCAAGGAAAAGCAAATCAATACATTACCACATCTATCCAGTGCAGAAGTTTCTGGTCCCAGGAGAGGGTAGCTGGATCAGTCCCTGGCGCAACACTCAAGGAGCTGGTGGCTTCCACTGCATAGGCTGTCATCAGTGAATCAATCAGTGCCAGATGTGCACCCTAGAAGTGTGGCAGGGAAGAAAGAGAGGGGATGGGGCAAGTTAGACAAACTGCAGTAACCACGAGGATTTCCTTACTCGCCAGATGGAGTCACATGCACACAGTATCATCCAGCAGGACAGGAAAGGACAAGAGAAAGGAGATGTGCCTGCCTACTATTATTAGGTCAGGTGAAACACAGTTTAATCCTTCACTCATAAGAATTGCCAAGTTGAATTTGGCATTTTGTACTGCTCCTCTAAATTCACAGAAGCACAGCTACATGTTGCTGTGTGATTAGTGTGTGTTACAGCTGGCCTCACTTTGGTATACCCTGTTTCCTCAGGCGAGGCAGAGCTCAAATGCATAGGCTACATGGACTCTGTCCTGGGTGAGGGCGAATAACAGGAACGATCAATGCAGTTGCCACTGGATGCGGCTTTGGAAGAGAGGAAGATATGAAACTCTCAAGGACTGAAGCCCTATCAAGATATACTTGTGTTCACATCACAGTCCTCCTTTGGCATGACCAAGCAAGCTCAGTCCCACCTTAACCCAGTCTTACACCACAGGAAAGCTGGATTAGTGGACTTAAGCTTTTAATGCTGTTAAGATGAACCTGGACGAGAGCATCAAAGGCAACTGGCTCTTGTTGCCGATATAGGGCAATTTTTATTACCAGATTCACCATAATGTAGGCAGCCTGCCTTTCCCCTGCACCCTCTCAGTTCTGCATGAAAGCTTCCTTAGTGCCAGAGGCAAAATACCTAGACAGACCCCAAAATAACTCATCCAATAGCAAGAGCCTTTTCAGCTCCTGGGCAGACCTAATAGGATAACCTACAAACCAATTATATCTGGGAGGACCCTGCATAATAGCTTCTGCCAAGGACATACAAGTACCATAAAGTGGCAGGAGGGGACTTGGATATAAGATTATTTTCTTCTATTGATAACATAATTCCTAGACTGCATTTATTGCCCATATTCTATCAGGAGATTCAAGGGCACCTATAATCTGGTCAAGCAAAGCTGAAACTATCTAATCCAGCCTCCTTCAAGCCGGTTTCCTCCAGAAGTCTCTGACTTAATTCTCATCAGCTCCAAACAACATGGACAATGCTTAGGAATTTCGAGATATCTGGAGAGCATCACGTTGAAGAAGGGATCTGTACAGGCTTCTCCTCCAGTTAGCAGGCAACCTTTGTCAACTGAGGGAGCTGTCCCTAAAATCACAGCCAAAGCCAATAAATCAGGAAAAACAGCATCAAACGTTTAAAGCATTAAAAGCAAGCATTAATACTTTCATAATAAAATCAAAAATTAAAAATAAGATCAAGGCCTGAATGCCTCTAGGAAGGTATAACCTGCCATCTTAATGTTACTAGTAAGAACACAAAGTAAATTTCCCAATGAGAACTGCAGTTTTTTTTTCTCTCTCTCTGCAGAGGCCATATTCACCTGAAGGGCCAGTTCAACCAGGAGAATGAAACAGTAAATCTCACCCTGTTTAGACCTTACTGGATGAGAGTAGGATGAAACAAAAAGAAACTAGGAGGAACTCCTCTTCTCCAAATCCTTGTTTCCTACATGCAGAACATATCAGTGCACTAGTCAAGGAAATTATTTCATTCTGTTGGCTGTATAAATTAGTGCATCTTAAGAAGTTTTGCTTAAATTCCTGGGCAATCTCTGGGAAGACAGTCCCAACTTGTAAAAACCAGGATAAAAACAACCCTTGACCTAAGTCCTAGAACTTACATTGTGTTATGACTTATGGCCTGAATGTATACAATTTATAACCACCAGGGAGAACTTGAAAAACTAGCTAAAAACATCATGGCACCATTTTATCCTCTCAGCTGTAATCTTATAAACTGAGGGTTAGGGGGCAGGGAGAGATCAATATCCTTCTCCAAACAGCGCACAGCATCAATGCCGCAGGAAGCAGGAGACCAGAGCAAGTGGGATAAGTGAGCTCTGAAACAGAAACTGGCACTTGTAAGCAGGGCCAGAAAGGCCAGCAAGGAAGCCGGAGACAGGCCTCTAGGTACCTCTGAGCCACACCCAGGCTTTCCTGGCAGCCTGATCTTCCACATCATGGCAGAAGGAACTGCAGCAGCAAAATAAAGGTGTCAATCAGGCTGTGAACAGAGACTGAGAGGTTGTTAATGAGGAGTGTGTATTTCTCTAAGAGGGGGATCAAGAGAATGCAGGGTCACGCCAAGCAATGAAGGAAAACCCTGAGACAACACACCTCAAGATGGAGGATGAAGAAGATATTGAGAGGCAAAACTCTCAAAGCTGCTTCTTCTCTGCTTCAAAGGACAGGCCCGCTCCCAACAGGAAACAGGCATAAAACCCTCTACCCCCAGCCATCCCATGCACAACCAAACTGCACGGACATAAATAAAAGCTCTGCAGGATAAATACATACAGACTGTGTCAGATAAGGCCAGGGGAGTCGGATAATAGCCACTGCTCAGCTCTGACTGATGTCTGCTTTCCAATATTACTGCTGGCAGTGGGCCAACACGGCTGCCACCACCAGCTCCCTCCATGGAACAACTAATCCACGGCTTTCCTCTCCCATCCTTAGAGGTGGGGGTCGGTGGCTGCAATCCAGCTGCCCTCTCAGTCGAGAGAGTCTTCTGTGCATCCTGCCCCACAGACACACTTATGCCTTCCCGAGGCAGGGGTGCGGGGGAGGTTTCCTGAAATTAAGAGAGTCACCACCACCACCACCACTTCCCCCTTGCTCAAATTAGATCCTTCCTTTCCAACTTCCTCAATGGACAGTATCCTGCAGCACAACAGGAAGCAAGGGAGAAAGGGCATCTCTCCCTTCAGCCAACCAGAGCTCCCAGCCTTCCTCCCAGTCCTGATGGAATCATCAAAGCAAAATTAATAGCAATCAGAGAAACTCACTCAAGGCAGATCAACCCATCAGGCACCTGTTGGCAGAGCCGCTACAGCAGCTGGGATCCCCCTTTGCCCTGCCTCGTCTTACTACACACACACACACACACACACACACACACACACACACACAGCAGAAGAATTATAATTGTTGGACCATTAGAATCAGAAATCCACAGATCCACCTCAGGGTGGGGTGTGTTAAGAATTCACTGGCTAGGAGAGTCTCAGGAAAGCAGAAACAGTTTTGGTTAATGTGGCACCCCCTGACCCAGCTAGACCCTGCCACTCACCACAGCTGGAAATTCAGGCCATCAGCAATGATGCCAGCTTATTTTGGAGTCTGACCTCAAAATGTTTAAAAACAAACCCTCATACATTGATAGCCATCGTGCTGTAGTGGTTTGAGTATTGGACTATGACCCTGGAGACCAGAGTTCAAGCCCCCACTTGGCCATGGAAACCCAATGAGTGACACTGGCTGCAACACACACTCTCAGCCCCAGAAACCCTGTGACACCTTAGTGTTGCCATAAGTCAGAAACAACTTGAAGAGACACAACATCATCAAAAACAGCATCATCGAAAGAGTAAAGGATTTCCAACCTCAGCTTTCTTCTGCCCTCTCCCCCAACTTGTCAATCAAATAAACTGCCTTGTTTCTTTCCATTTATTTTCTTGGGACCCCCCCCCAAAACCCATGTCAGTCTTTTCCACGCCATTCCACCTCCAGCAGTGGTGCTGCCTGCAATCTATACGGATGTGACGGAATAACAGGCTTGAGTGAGAAAAGAAAACAGCCCTCTCTCTCCTAGTATTAAACTCACTGGTCCCGCTAGAAATGAAGACTGTGTCAGCCAGGTTAAAGGAACCCTGAATTTTGGAGTTGGGGGGGGGCATGGGGGTAGAAAAGGTCTCATACCTTTTCAAGAGTAGAGTTCCCTATTTTCTCAAACATTTACAAGAATTGGCACGTTTCTGGTAACAGAGGCCATATAATCCACAGCACATCACCATTCTAGCTTCCCAGAACTTCTTGATGCTTCAACAGAGCTGCAGCAGGCTCCTTTCTCTCCCGACAGGTAACCTAAAGCCCTGGGAAAAGCTATTCTTGGGGTGATTTCAGCCACACCTCAGCCCTTCCCACCCACAGAGAGAGAGGGAGACAGAGAGAGAGACAGAGAGACGAAGATGAGGGAAAGGGGTTCCCACAGGATGGCTGGGATCTTAAAGCTTGTAAAGGCCCAACCCTGAACCTGCGGTGCCACATGGGACACTCCCACTATTAAGAGTAAGCAAGAAACAAGCAAGAAGAGAGGTTTGGTACTTCTCTCTCACCCTCAGGGCCTCCACCAGTCCCCTCCTTGCCCAATACAGTCCTGAGAAATGTCATACCTACACAAAAGCCATGAAGAGGAACAGCTAGTTTTAGATTTGGCTTCTCCTCATCAACAATAGATCTCACAGAACTCCACAGGAGGAGTGGGGGCAAGAATCATTTTGTAATTAAATGCATTTCTCCTAATTCACTGAATCTAGAACAATCAACACTCTTCTGTTGACAGAAACCTCATTTGTTAATTGCAACCTGTAAAATATACCTACCAGAACCAGCCCTAACAACTCAAAGAGGAGAACCATATTTTCCTAATTTAAAAGTATGGATTTTGTAGGTGAGCTTTCAGAACAACATAAGCGGAGCTGATTACGACTGTGGGAAGAACAAATACACTGATCATAGCTCTAGAGAAGAGGTGGGTAAGCGCAGCCTGTGGGCCATACATGAGCCCTCTGAGTTGTTCTGGCACCTGCCCAAGGGCCTTTATTTGTTTATTTATTTATTTCTGCAAAAACACTATCACCCCCCATCAAAAAAAATTCCAATAGAGCCCCCAAAGCATCTGGAGGGCAATTTTGCTGGAATGGGAGTTTTTTTTTCAAAACTGAAAGCAACTTTTCCTCCTTTACAGTTTAAAAAAAAAAGCCACCAGACCTAAAACAGCATAGTGATGATAACAAAATTGCTTCCTCATTCACCAACAATCCTAGAGGAAATGAAAGGCCTTCCTGAGTTTTAAAAAAATGAAGAGTGCTTGGGGTGGCTGGATGGTTGTGGCCCTTCACTATCCAGTAGAGAAGCAAGTGTGACCCCTGGCCTCTTAAAGTTGCTCACCCCTGCTCTGGAGAAGCCAGAATTATTGAAGAGGGAGAAGTCCTTCTACATAAATCATCCAAAGAGGGAGACACATGGTGCCTTGAAGACTAAAACTCCCATAATCCTTAACCAGTGGCTGTACTGACTGATGTTTGTGGAGTTGTAATCCAAAACTTCTGGACGACTTGATGCATTGTTCTCCAACAACACTTGATACACTGCTTCCCACTGTACCATAATGATTTAGCAAAACGATCCTACCAAGTAATTCTGAGAAGATATGATTGTGTTCCTCAGCTCTGTTACTACTTTCAGCTGTTAATCTGGAAAATATTAGGATTGGTGTGACATATATACATGTAATTTATTATGAAAGCTTTGTCTGTGAAATACGCTACAGTCAGCCCTTTCACTTTTGCAGATTTGATTATTCACAGATTATTTGCTGTCACCTCTGCTGCCTCTTTATGCCATTTTTAATAGGGACTGCAAGCCTCTTGAGACTGAGAAACTGCAAATGAGGCTTGTAGGTTCCTATTAAAAACGGTGTGGGTCAGCAGTGGAGGTGACCATAAGCCCCACCAACCACCCAGTTCTGCCTTGTGATAGAACCTGATGCCTCAAAGGAATCCATGGTGGGTTGAATGTGGTGATCATATTTTTTGTGTGAGCTAAATATGGTTTAGGAGAGCCTAGAGTTATTCACAGTTTTTCCACTTTCATGTGGGTCCTGTGCCCCTAACCCCAGCAAATGTGGAAAGATGAATGTATTTTATGTTGTTGTCTTCTGTTACTGCTGGTACTGTCTGGATGCTTATTTTCCTTCCTATTTAAAAACTATGGGGAGGGAGTTAGAGAAAACAACCTGCCCCTTCTCCTCCTGGATGGCAACTATTTTTCAGACAACTACTCTGGCTTCTCCACAGGAGCACCAGAACAAAATATCCACACTCATACACACAGCTCACCCAGAAAAAAGCCAGCTTGCAGGTTTAAAAGGGATAAACTGGGGAGCATCCAAAGGAATCCACAGAAGAAACAAAAGACATGTCTCAAGGAGCTTAAAAGATGGCTGTTTAATGTTTTCATTCGTCCAGCAAATTGTTCAAGAGTTCCTGGTTCAAAAATTTCTTAAGTTTGATTCTAAGTAGACCTCTGAAGAAGACCTTAAGCATACACATAGGTCCAAATACACAAGGCTTTTCTACCAATAAACAACGATCATTTGAGCAACCTGAGACACATCTCCTGTTTCTTAGGCCTGCAGACTTACCAGCCTGATGGGTTTATGGTGCAGATCTGCTTCCTTTACTGGCTTCTCTTGGAAGGTGGGCACCAAGCCACGACAGGCCAGAAGTTGCAGCAAAGCAGCATTGTCCTTGGGAGACAGGTTGCCATCAGGACCTGAGGGCAAGGCCTGGCGCCAGGCGCGACAATAGATATCAGATGACAGCAAGAGGCGGATGAGGGGAGGTTTCATATGCTCCTGTTCATACTGGTCTGTATAGAAGGGTTCACGCAGCTCAGCTGGAACATGCTCTGTTGAGAGGGAGAGAAAACAGTTATACTATTTGTTGTGGCCATTCAGCTTCTCAGAAGTATCACATCTATTTAATCCAGGTTCTTTGTACAAGAAATCCCAGAGCTTGTTCCACTACTTTTCTGTCATTATATCAGTCCCAAATCAGCAGCCAGAACACTGGCTTGAATGCTGGAAGCAAACCCCCACTCAGCCTTTAAATTCAGCAGGTGGCCTAGGGTAAACCACAAGTTCTTGGTCTAACCTCAAGCCATAAAAATGAGATGTCCCACATACAACCCACTTTGCTTTCTTGGAAGGAGAACTGGACATACTTGCAATGAAAAATAACCTATACCAGGAGAGGCAATGCTACAAGTATATTGCTGTTTGGCCCAGCTAGTCTCCTTGTCACAGTAATGTAGCAAGTTGGCAGCGGCTGGGAAGCTGTCAGGAGAAGGGCTTCTAGGAATGGGTATTTGCAAGAGAGCATGGCAGGTGCATAAGGGCGCTCTGCTAGTCTGATTGCCATCCTCTTGCTTCAGACTAGTAGCAAGTCCGTCAGGAATACTACCCATAATTTTGGTTCTCTAACAGTGTCCAAAGTATGGTCTCTTGGAACACTGTGGAAAAATTAAATGGCAGGCAGATTCCCCAAAACAACCTCTGCTGCCATATAAATCCACAGCTGGACAGATATGCAAGCAGGAGAAACACTGATATAATCAGGGAAAGCCACACTCCAGGCCCTTTCAGCCACACTCCAGGCCCTGGCATGCCTTTGTTAGCAGCCTCTGCTGGGTGTCCAAGGAGATACCCCAGGTGCTAGGAATGCTACAGGATTTGTGTCTGCATGTGCCACTTGAAACTCCGTTATGTATGTACCTATTTCAACCTTCAGCCATTTTCAATATTCACAAACATGCCGTGAACAAGTGACTTACTGTTACATCTGCTTCTTCCACATATCAACCAGAATGTTGTCTGAAGGCTCTTGCATACTTAACCTCTTCCTGTGCTCAGACGGATATGCTGACTCAATCTGAATTAATATACTCTTCCTATTCTATTAGTTGCCCATCTAAAAGTCCAATCTTAGACGGGGGGAAATCTCAGGAATCTGGAGTCCTTTCAATACAATTACAGTGCTCTGATTCCACTTGAACTGCCACAACAACATCCTACAGAATTCTGGAATTTGCAGTTTGGAATTCTCAGCCAGAGAGTTTTCCTGGCTCAATCAATTACAAATCCCAGGATTGCATAGGATGCAGTCATGACAATTAAAATGGTATCAACGTGCTACAACTGTCCAGTGTAAAAGGGACCCTGGACAAGTACTCTTTTTCCAGAGCTCTTCCTGAAGAGGACACAACTGGGCCAGAGTCAGCAACCAATCTTGACTACCCAGAGTCACTGCTAAAACATCACCAGTCAGGAACCTAGAGTAGATCAAGAGTGTGGCACACATGCAGCCTGCAGATTAATACCGCTCCTGGGATCCTATTTTGAGTTCCCTAGAACCTCCAAAGCTCCCAGGACCCTGAAAAACTTTTTTAAATGTTTTGTTTAAGACCAAAAATATCAGAAATCACCCAAACTGCCATAAAAAATATGGCAGTTTGGGTCTCATTCCTTCCCTAGTCCAAAAAATTGACTGTATTTCAGTCAATTCCCAGAACCAGAAATAACAAAATGTCTTCCAGTTGTGTCAGGAACAATGGCATAGTAGCCCTGCCCTCTTGACAGCTTCCTATCCTGGAATAGACAGCCAAGGGACTATCCTTGATTCCCCTCTATATGCAGGGCTTCTGGCCTCACAAGTATACAGAGGCATACACATTGGCACAGCATATGGGATCCACTGGGATTTGACAGCTCCAAAAACCAAGAGATGAGGGGTTTTCCCTATTCCTTCATCTTCATCTCCACTTTAGGAGTCCTGCCTTACTTAGCACATTTATCCTACAGCATGCAGGAAGGAGGAAGGCAAGCAGAGACATGGCTGGGAAGTTACTGAGGTTAACTACTCCCAGCCGCAGGACTGTATGGTGGGGCATTAGATTAGATTAGAATACTTGAAGAAGAGTTACAGATACATGAGGCAGAAGTCAAAGACACAGGGTACTCTCAACAAGTCATTACGGGCAGTGGTATTCCTACATGAAACACCCCCATGGTACCGACAGGCAGACAGCTTAGGGGCACCTACTGCCCAAGTTGGCATCCAGCCACAAGAGAAAGAATTTAATTAACTACCCTGCTAGCATGATTGATATGCCTCAGGCGTGTTTACCCATTCCACACCAGAGCCTGAAAAAGATACTTTTTTGACTATGGCTCTCAGAATCCCCTAGCCAGCAAGGCAACTAACTATGTTGGCTGGGGGACTCTGGGAGTTGTCCAAAAGTAACTTTCCTCAGCTCTGCTTCAAGAAGAAATGGGTGTGACGTTCAGAATGTGTTGTTCAGTCCCTCTAAGGGAGGTGGAGGAAACGAGGCAGGAATCCTGTGTCCAGCTCCCTGGCTCGCAAAAGGAGAATGACTTTCAGTATAGGCTTCTGAATTTCACTGTTTGTTTTGAGATGGGAGTGGGCTTTTCTGGGAGCTGGACCTCTCAAAGGTTTAGGAACAAACAGCTTCTTCTTCTTCTTTTGGGAACTGGGAATTTGGTTCCTCTTCCACCAGGTCTCTGACTCCCTGGGCTGCAAATGCAGACACAGTAAAAGAGAGACGAAGTCACCTCTCTCCCCGCTGCACAGTAAGGGCAGAACTCACATGCACACACTCTAGCAGCTCATTTCCTCAAGAGGCAAGGCCACGAGACTCAAAGAGACTCAAGATCTACGTGTCAGCTCCTGCCAGTTAGTTGGCTGGGAGGGCCAGGACATTCCTGAGAGAGAGGGTAAAGAGGGAGGAGGGAAAGAGCCTCCGCAAGGGAAACAGGTGGAGCAGCCTCACCAGCTGATTCAGCATCACCTGATCACAACCACAACTGCACGAGACCAGACTTGCGGCTACAGTCCTAGTTCCTTCCCGCCCCATGGCTCAGAGCCCAAACAAACTTGTCTGTCCATCCACCCTGGCTGACAGCCCATCACACCCACCTTTGCAAGTCCACAGGGTGTTCAGTGTTGATGGGGGGGGGGGAGGACAGGTGTACTTAGGTTACAGACAGAGCAGCTCCCACATACAGTTTCAATTGGGTATAACAGAAATACAGGCAGAGCAGGCAGGAAATGACAGCAGCCACAGACCTAGACTGAGATGAGGCTTCTTCCGACTTAAAGGACAGTTAAACTGACCCATGTTGAGGCAGGCATGCATCAAGAAGCACAAACTTTGTGCAAGAATGCCAATTCAAAGATGAACACCATACGCTGAGCTTCTCTCCCTTTCCCCTTTTACTACCTGCACCAATAATTTCTCAGAATCAGTATGGCTGCAGAGATACTCTTCTGGCCCTTTTGCTACTACCAAGATGGTTGGAACACTGCTCTGCATAGAAACCAAACCCAACAAGGCAAACTAATAATGCTGCCTCCAAGCTTTCCAAAGTATATTACTCTCTCTTTTAAAAAAAGGAAACATTCAGGGTAGGGCTGGAGCCATGGCAGACAGAAATTTCATCATATTTAGAGGCCTTCTACACACCTTCCTTTGTTCTCTGCCCTCATACCAGTCCCTTCTTCCCCCATATCCAATATAACAGAAGAAAGATGGTCCATGTAGGCTGGCTCAGGGCAAGGGTGGGCAGAAGGTGAATTGAAATCTGCTGACGGTAGATCCCTGGGCAATTTACAAGAAACTGGCATGGTTTTGGACTTCCAATTGTTAAACAAGGTTACACATTTTTGATACTTAAAAAAAGAAAATCCTGGGCTGGACATATGCTCAAAAGCGGCCTGTTCCTCATCTATAAGTGTAAGGGTATTCCTTTGCTCCACCCTGTTCTACCTGCTGGGCCTCAGGGTTTAAGTAAAAGAAGCCTGTTGATCTAGCAAGCCTGAAGTCCATCCACCCTGACTTAGGGAGCTAATCCTGCCATCAGTCCGATTTATTTAACTAGGCAGGCCAAACAGGAAAGGTCTTGGTGTGGTACTGCTGCCAAGACCTTGCCTTGAACCCAACCTCATTTGATTTTGTAATAACATATGTAGGCAGAAGTCAATCCTTTCCTGAGGTCCAAGAAAGTCCCATTCAGATTCATATTGTGGGGCTGGAAGCATAGCTAACCTTGGTAGGACAGGCATCCCAACAGATACTTGTGCCTTAGCTTGGACTCCACAGTCCTGAAGAAATGTTTGTTCATATCTAGAAGTAGTTTCTATAAACCCAGGATAAACAGCTTCCTTTCACTTCCTTCAGGATAGTCCAGGTTTGCCATAAGAGCGGAATATTGCTATTGGTCATTCATATATGACTCAGAAGGCCATGGTTCAAACAACAGGGCTCAGAATGATGAACTACTTTGAGATGGTTGAGCTCCAAACTGAGCTTTCCCTAGCTTAGTCTTCTTCCTCATAGTTACCTGTGCCAGATTAGTCATAATGGCAAATAAACTATAATTTCAGGCCCCAGCTATTTGGAGGCCCTATTATGATGTGTCTATATGCAGACATATGTACAGATGCTGCTATTACTGGATCTCCGACAACATCAAAAGCTGAGCAAAGAAGAAACAGCCACATACAAAACAGGAAAGAATAGCCAGACTTCCAATTAGAAAGACACTTTTAAAATTGTGGCAGCCTTCTCAATACGCAGAGCTAAATAATGTCCTCTGTAGGAACTTTATGGGTGCAACAGACCACTTGAGTGAAGATAGCAGAGGAGAGATACCAGCAAGAGAAGTGCTGAGCCCCAAAACAAGGCTCAGCACTAGAGACACTAGCACTGTCTCTTACCAAGCCAAACATACAGCAAGCATAAAGGAGGAGGCCTTGAGAGTGCAAGTTAGACAGAAGCTACCACTGATGATGAAACTTAAGCCAAGGAGATCTCATCAAACCTGAACCCAAAAGCTCACAGGAGCACTGCCACAAATCACACTTCAAAAGAGACAGAGGGGTTTGGTACGTGATGAGAAGCCTCATCCGCTATAGGGTGAAACAAGACATGACCCTTATCCCACAGTTTTGACTTCACTGTCTAACTGGGAGCACTTCATGGGAAGAGCTTTACCTGTTCGTCCCCTTCCAAAAATCAATTGGAAATCCTCACACCGCCCTTTGACGACATGAGAAAAGCTCCAACTGGCACCAAAGGTTGGTTGCTTCCCACTAGTAGGAGGAGACAGTATTATCCAGTGATTGGGAGTTTTGAATTGTGACTTGAGAGATCAAGTTCCTCATCCCCACTGAGCCATGAAACTCACTGGGTGGCCTTGGCCAGTCTCATTCTCTCTCTCTCTGTCCAACTTATCTCACAGGATGGTTCTGAAGACAATTTTTAAAATGTAATTTATATCCTGCCTTTCTCCTGATAAGGAGCCAAGGAGTTTACAAAAATGGAGAAAATAACCTACACTGCCTGGAGTTCAGGAGGAAGGGGGAAACAACTGTAACCTAATCAGTAAATAAATATGGCAGGTAAGTGTTTGTTTACAAGCAGGATTGTGGCAGGGCAAAGAATCAGAAGTACCTCCTCTCTGCCATTGCCCCATTCTAGCTTGCCTTCCCCTGCCAAATGCTTTCTTCCTTTTAAGTCAGCCATGTAAGGTCAAACCACATCATGAATGTCATTTCTGGTCTGGCTTTCACACTCAGGTCTTCTAAGATGTTATTCAGACTCCCCATTATGGTGCTAGAAAGCAGTCAACCCAATTCCCTGTCATGGAACTACTGTACTACACAGGCCATTTTTAAAAGTCTAAACTAGAGAGGGCAGATAGAACAAAGTAGGTTGTCCCGGAAGTAAAAAATCACAACAATCACCTTCCCCTGCCCCCAACTAGCAAGCACGAAACTTAACACATTCAGTATGTAGCAAGATGATGCCATGCAGCTCCTTGCTATGATAAGCCCATACAATAGCCTTTTGGCTGCTAACCATAAAGGACACAAAACAAAACAGTCTTTGAGGCAACGTGACAGGCACAGGAATCCCATGATTACACACAGCTTTGGGCCCTGCAGGTTTTTGGGGAAATGCAGGTTGAAAATTTAATAAAAAAAAGGAATCTTGCTGATCCCTTCAAACAAACATCACCACAGCAAGGCACACCATGTTGTAAAGAAACGCCTTTTGAATGTCAACCTCAGCATGTTTTGGAGGGAAGTGGGAACTCCCAGGCCTGGGAAAAGAAGCTATCAGTTGTCGCTCTTAACATCAGCTCACCTGCAATAATCCCGCAGGCACTGCTGTCCTCCCCAAAATTGCAAGCTGAATTCAAAGAGAGATTTCAACAGGTGAGTTAAGGCTACTCAGAAGATGAGATTCATTTATACACAGGGTACCACATGGGAGGTTTTCCACTAACTCAGTGTTGGTTTCATTCTAATCTGCACTTGTGATCACGAGAAAAAAGCATGAACAAACATGGGATTGGTAAGAACAGAGAAACAGGTTTCATAAGAACTCAAACAAGTAACACAGTACAGTTTGAGCTCATTTCCAAATTACCCACTCTACAGCATGGAAATATATGTACGGATAGGTAGTCTGATAGCTCTTCTGGAATGGGCAACTGGCGATGGGATGCAGAGAAACAATTAAGTGGGTACACTTAGCCTTTTCCCCGTCCAGCATTTTTCTTCTCCAAATTGTCTACCTTGTCTTGCAAACAAGTGTGTGTCTCCACAGGACCAAACTACGCCCATTGTCAATGGGACCTTTCCCTCCCACACACTACCTTCTTCTGAAGTAGGATTTTCCCCAGGATCACAGGAAGGAAAGAAAGGGTTTTCTCCATCAGCTGACTGTATTTTTAAAAAACACACTTACTGAATGCAGCACAACCACAGGTACACACATTTAAAACCCCACAGAAGGGGAAAATGTTAGGTGAAGAGCAGAGATTTGGAGCTGGAAAATAGCAACTAGGCAAAAGATTCCGGGCAATTCTCCTCATCCTGCTATTTTTTGCTCTCAGCCACCTCCACTGGAAGGAATTGTTTCTGTTCCAAAAGGTTTGCCGGGCTATCATTATCCATTTTGAAGCCAGTACATCATTTGGGCCTAAGGTAGCAAAGACAATTGTGGTTAAGAACACCTTGAGCACTTACTAATCCATGTTAAGACATGACTTAAGCACGAAGATGTGCCCTGAAGTGCTGAATGGCAATTCTCAGGCAACTGAACAGTTTGCTAGGACATCAGGACAAGCAGCATTTGTTATGAGGCAACTCCAGACAGAAGGAGCTGGTCAAGTGCCACACAGGCCTTATTTTGTTCTTTTGCTACAGCAGGCTAAGACGATCAGAAAGAGGATGAGCCAAAGAGCATTCCTCCATCTTCCTCACAAAACAGCTGCTTTTCCAACCCACTGCAGATCATCCTCAGGCCTCAGCAAGTCTATTCTGCTGCCAACACCTGAAACTACAGGGGCTTGGGCAAGAACACATGACAAAAGCATCCAAGGAACTAAGCCAGAGGGGTGAAGGCAAACACTTGTAACTTAGCATGGCACCACACCTCCCAGAGAAAACAGGTCTAAACATGTAATAGAGGCCCCAGGGTGTAAGTACTGTGGCCTCAGATTACATTGGCTGTCTAATATAAAACATTCTCCCCGTTATCACTCAAGCCTGATACTGGGGCACCATCCTTTCCACACAGATGGTTCTTCCTCTAAAATAAGGGAATGGAAATGTTGGCTCCCCAGAACTTTTGGATTTCACATGCGAGAAGCCCTAGCCAACAGAAACTTAATCAACAGGACCAAAAGGTAAAACAGATTCCAGGAGTTGGAGCCCCAAAACATCTCTGAGGAACATAAGCTGCCCATCCCTTCTCTAAATCGCTCATCCAGACAGCAGGATTACTGAAATCCTAACACTGACATATCTTATTCAATGGCAAATGTTGTACCTCAGGAAGGAGAGGTTTGACCAAGCAGAAACTGAGATAAGCAAAATACAGCATTTGGATGATCAGAAAGGAAAGAGATGGAATCTGCTGCCGCCAGGAAGTAGACAAATATGGATCAGTCCCCTTGTAAGCACGGCCACAGAAGAAGAAAGCAGAATGAATAGTCTCCCTCTAGAGCCCTAGATCATGAGGCCTTGTGATCAATGGAAAGGGCAGTATGTAGACCAAACAGATCAACAGAAGGGATGGTAATATAAACTATCAGGAATCTGTCAGAGCAACAAAGGTAGGGTATTTAGTACTGAGGTACTAAAATGGGCCGTACCCTTCAAGAATGCACAGGGGAATGGCATCTTTGAATACCTTCCCAGTCCTGTAAGTAGAGTGGGAGCTAAAATCTTTTTCCCCTCTCCTGAGTATCCTAGGGTATTTTTAACATTTGTTATGTCTCTTCATTTACACTAAAAAGCCACATGCCTTTTTAATGCTTTTTTTTTTAACATTCAGAAGCCTAAGGTTTCAAAATAAGCATATGCTCTCTCGGAACTACACACGATATTATGGCAACAGGAGATACCCCCTCTAATGCAAGTATCACCTTATGAACCAGGATTTTCATCAGGAAAACACAGTAAATTTCTCCCTTGAACACTCCACACACACACACACACACACACACACACACACACACTTGTACCTCAAAGCTAGCCTACTTTAGATTCACAGTTGACTGCCTATGGAGATACAGCCTGTATTTATTGAGGCCCAAAGAAGGGTCATATTTTTAACAAAACTACTGGCCATATCAAAGCAGAGTATAGAGGTGCCAGGGCAGCATAGAAATATGTTAACTTTCAAAATACTACCGATATGAGAAATAATCCCCCCGCATGAGGATTTGAATTACTCTTGTTGAGATTTGGCCGTGAACTTCACAACCAGTCATTATCATACATGGTGTCAAGTCTGGTTAGACACAAGTTAACATCAGAAGATACTGGGTATCCTAGAACACGCTACAAACCAGCGAACAGTATGGGGCTCATAGGCTAAGACAGCCATTCTCAACCTTTTTCCTCTGGACAAACCCTTGAAAGAATTGTCAGGTCTCAGGGAACCCCCAGCATTAGAAATGGTTAAATCTGATGCTCCAAAAAAAAGTGCTTTTTTTTCCAGTCACCATCTGTCACAGAACCCCTAGCTAACTCTTACGGAACCCTCCAGGAAACCCTCACTGAGAAATCCTAGGCTAAGAGGTTTGACTGAAGCCAGGAAACTGTTTTGAAAAATCACATGTAGAAGTCTTAGCCAAGCAGCCGGATTAGAGAGAAAAACAAGCAGGGCAGCAGGCACCTCCCCTGCCCCCCTCCCTCTTGGAACGCCAAGGTCACAGCTCAGTCTCTACAGCAGGGCCACATCCAAGCACACAACACAACAAGCCTCCGATAAGGCAGGGGCAGGAATCCTGCAGCTTTCCTGTCGTTGTTGAACTGCAACTCCCAGCAGTCCTAACCAGCAGAGCCAAGAGCTAAAGAATGCTGGCAGCTGCAGTTCAATAACATCTGAAGCACCACACAATTCCCACCCCTGCTGCAGGGGCAGCCTTATACAGCCCAAAGATTTGCCAGTTGTGAGACAATGCCAAAGTAAAAAAAGACCATATACTCTAAGCTTCTTAACAATTTAAGAAGATTCCTCACCAGATCAGGCCACAGGCCTGACTTCATCCAGAATCCTGTCTCCCACCACAGTCAATCAAGTGCCCAACAGAGGTCTACAGTAGGACATAATAGCAAAAGTCCTTTCCAATGTTGTTCTTCAGTAATTACTATTCAAAGACAAGTAGGCGCCTACCCTCAAGATAGCATAAGAGGCCCCATAAGTGGTCTGGGATATCCTGATCTTCCATAAATTTCTCTAATCCCTTTTTAAAACCTTCTAAGTTGGTGGAGATTCTCACATTCCATGACAGCAAATTCCACAGCTTAACTATGCATTTTGAGAATAAATGCTTCTTTTTATCTGACCTGAAGCTCCCACCATTCAGCTTTTAGTAGATGGCTCCAGTTTCTAGCATTATGAAAAAGGAAGATAAACCTTCTCCCCATCCACTTTCAAAACACAAAGCATAACTGTATACACTTGATAACACATCACACCTTATATGCCTTTTTCCCTAAATGAGGACATTTCAAATACAGCCGTCTTTTCCATATGAGAGATGCTCAACCCCTCTGATCATTTTGGCCACTCTCTTGTTTCCCTCACAGAATCCCATGGGAAAAGTCTATCTCATAAGGTCTAAAGCTGCCATGGAGAACTACCAGCCCTCCAGAAGTTTTGGACTATAATTCCCACAGTCCACTCATATTGGGCAGTGCTGATGAGAGATGTAGGCTAAAACATCTGAAGGGCCAAAGGATTGAAAAAAGGGAGGGGGTGAGATAAGAAGGCAAAGGAAGAACATCTATGCCAGGAGTGGACAAAATGCAGTCTATGGGCCATATAAGCCTGCCAGGATCTTTTTTGCACCCCTCGGGATTCTCTAGGGGTCAAAACATTTTTTTTAACTTCTAGGGGTTGTGGAAGGCATTTCCACACTTGGAGTCACCATAGTCAGAGGCCCACTGGATCCCCCTGGGGTCAAACAAAATCTTGCAAAAATTTTCCAAAAAAAAAAAATTCCTCAAAACATTTGAAACTGAAAACATTTCCAACACCATCAACATGTTCATTTTGGAATTCTTGGAACTGTAGCCCAAAAAACCTTGCCAACTTTTGTCTCAGTGTTAGTCAAGTACAAGGAAGAATTGGAGCAGTAGTCCCCAACATCTATGGGGCATTCAGAAAGGCCTGGGAGATCTCATGAAAGTACTAACAAAAACTGGCACATCCACTCCTACCAGTAACTACAATCACACTAATTCAGTCAGGTTACCCTAAGTAGCATCAACTGGAGATTCAACTCATGACATCCTAGCCTGACAACAGTAAGGGATACCCCATCAAGAATGAGGTCAATTGTATTATTCAGGACTTTGTTTCCATGGATGAAGATACAACTTCATGGTTAAGGATAAGAATCATGCAATACCACAAAGAACTAAGGCATGGGGTGGGGTCCCCAAATCTGTTCTCACAGGAAAGCAAAACTGCTTAGTACTCACTTTGCCTCATTTCTTTGCCAGCAGCAGATAATGATTGCTGTTTAATTAGATCAAAGAAACACAAAGGAAATGCAGCCATTAGGCTAAGAGAGGACCTGGTTAAAAACCTGTATCTATGACTTTACAAATAATACCCTCAATGCTAGAGAAACTGGAAGTGGAAATCTCAAACCCACTACCATGTTTGAGAAATCTCAAAAGGCAAATAAGTTTCCAGCAGGCTAGTAAAAAGAAAGACATTATTTCTATATTTAACAGGAAAAATAGGAAGATGTAGGAATAACAGGCCTATAAGACATTACTGGGACAAATTCAGTTTCTTAAAAAATCCAGCAGGACCTAAACAAAAAAAAGGAAATCACAAGCAATTCAAATGGATTTTCAGAGAGAAAAACAATACCAAACTCTTTGGTATTTTTAGCTTCTATTAACAAATTCCATACTAGCCTTCCTCAATCTATTATTCCAACTACATGGCCAATGGGCCGGGGCTCATGGGCCTTTTAGTCAAACAGGGCACAAGGTTGAGGAAGGCAGTTCTATGCAGTCCTACAGGAAGCCAAACTGATAGATCAGAAGACAGTACCATGAAGTCAGTACTCCTTACTGCTCAAGTACTACGCAAACAGAAAATAAGAAGCTGATTTAAGAGCCTTGAAAGTGGTAGAACGTAATGTTTCTAAGAGGTCTTTCATAAGGGCAGTACAACTCAAGATTTTCATTAGTCACTGAAATTAAAAAATAAAGACTATCTTCAGTTTGGTGAGCAGACATGGGGAAACCACAGCCCTGCAAATGTTGACCCACTACAATTCCCATCAGCCTTATCCAGAATAGCTGGGGTGAGGAATGATGGGATTTGTAATACAATAACATCTAAAAGGATACATGTGATTCAACCCAGTTGTGGAGAATGCAAATGTTCAGAAGTCTCGTACACCACAGAGAGCAGAATTAAAATGAGTGTCAATGAGAAACTGGAACACTGAAGTGTGAGCAATAAAACAACACTAGAGGCCATATTGATACATGTCTCTGATGGCGATCTGCATCCCCATGCAATTGCATGCAACTGGAGCTGGATCAGAAAATTATAGAACTACAAAAAAAAACCCTATAAAGTAACTGGCTAGCTGCTTCCAGCATCAAAAAGAGGTTTAGATTATTTTGTCATCAGCGTACGCTAAGAAAGAGCTGACAGTGTGAGGCTATTGTCAAAAAAGGCTTCACTAATGGAAGGAAGCCGCAAGTGAGAAGTAAAAGCACTCCATTTAGCACTGGGTAATCTTAGAGATTACCTTCTAGGAAATATAGCAAAAGCAAGATCAGAGGAATGTACTGCAGGGCTAGCAAAATGTAATATATAGAAAGGCTGATGGAGACAATAATATTCAATGTATAGAAAAGAAAGGAGGCAAGACAACACATTTGTTACATTTTTATATAGTTTTTTTTCCCTGCGCCCATGAAGTTCAAAAAGTGCACATGGGTAGTCCTCTTTTATCCTCACTGTCATTTTATCAGATTGGTTTGGTTAACAGATGGTGATTTCAAACAAGATCATCCCATGTCCAAAGATCTCAATCTAGAACTCCTCAACCTACATCCTTCCTACACCAGGAAGAAAACTCAAAAAGCCAGCTGGATCCACAAAAATCTGCCTGCTGTCCAACAAGGTTGGACAACAGCTCATCAGGATTAGGACAGGCAAACATCTAACAGGTTCCAGACACAGCATACTGGATTTTCACTGGGAGATCAGGAACTGCTTATGATGAGGGAGAGCAAAACACTATCCAGGTTGATCACAATATCTATCCATAAGATTTAGAATAAAATTAACACCAGACTGGAATCTGCTGTTGGACTGAGTAGAACTAAATGACCCCACTCTTGGGTATGCTCTAGGGGAGCATAATGTACTCATAAATCCAGAACACTGGACTGTACCCACATGTGTTCCATCTACTGATTCAATACACTCTCCCCTGGCTGACACTGAGTTTTCCACATCTCATTTATGACTAATCATTCTACATTCTGGGTAAAACATTTTTGCCCAAATGCACAAAGTATCCACTTGATGGAATATTCCAGGACAGTGGACAGTGGACCATGGTGAATCCCACCTAGGATTGATTTCATTCCTTGTATTTCAGTTGCCAGTTTGGCAAACTGAATATAGTCTGCACGCTGGTTCTGCAGGAAATAGCTTCGCATAAGGAACAATAGGCTGTCTATTCAGTTAAGATATTGCTTTACTCTTGGTATTTCTGGTGGACGAAAAACTTGACACTTGAGATAAGGTGCTATAACAGTGGATGCCCAAATCAGCATGACCATTCAACCCACAGAGCAGTGACATGGAAAGAAAGAGAAGAAGCCAAAAAGTTTTGGTCCCAACAAACTAGATCACGGACCAAGTAACAGGTTTGGGCACTTACTTCAGACTGGGTGTTATTGGTCCAATCCCTTCCTTACTTCCTGGCCCACCCTTTGGCACCCACCCTCAAGGGTAGGGACTGCCCCAACTTCTGAACCAAAACACAGTGGATCCAATTCACATGGAGGATTAACTTCAGGATGCTCTCATACTACACATAATTATTAGCAACTAACCATGGATGTACAACACACAAAGTCAGACTGGAAACACTGTCAAAAGGTTAATAGGTTCCTGATTCCCCTACAAGGAAGACTGAACACATAAAACAAATGGCTCAACCCATATTGCACAGCCTATAGCCACAAGCTGAGTTAACAGACTGGCCAGATTTCCAGGGATGTTCCAGGCCCCTTTCTTTAATTTTTAGTTTTCAGTAAGCGAAGGCATCTAGTGGGGAAGAAAAATGCAGGCAACAGTGAGCACCCAATAAAGCAAAGTTGCACTCAGCTTTTAATATTTTAATCAGTGAATACAAGGCACCGGGATGACCAGCAAGTGCAGCAACTATGTTTTAAACTAACAAAAATGTGAAATTACTTAAATTATTTTAAACTTAGACCTTTTTTTGGCCATTTCACATTTATTTTCTATTGTTTCCATGCTGTTCCTTTAGGTCAGCCTAACACCATAACATTCCTAGTTCAGGACCTATTGATGACTCTTCTCCAACACATCACCAGTCATTTATTTTTGAAGGAGTAGCTAACAGTGGCAGGTGCACTTTTCTGGTACGGGGGCAGACATTTGTTGGCTCAGAAAGGCTTGACTTGCAGACAGAAAAGGGCATTCAAGCTCCAATACAAAACTATGATGGACCTAAGCAGGCAAATTTCTTGCACTTCACTGGACTTTGAACCTAGCACTGGCTCAACAGAGCTGCTCATTCTGGCCTCTGTCCAAGGCAAATGACAAGGCTCGTCTCTTCCGTCACAGAGTACTGTTTGTGTGTCATCAGTGTGACACAGAAGGGCAGGGACAAGGGAAACCTGTTCTCCTTTGGTATGACCAGATCACATATTTGCACTAACTCCCAAATAGAGAACTGGTCACCCAATTACACCCTTGGGTGTAAGGCATAGAGCACTTTCAGCATCCACCAGTTTACTCCTCTCTTTTCCTTCTGTTGCTTCACAGAGCAGCTGTTGCACTTCATGTCAGAGGCAGTCACATTTTATCAGTGGTAGTAGGGGGAGGCAGCTTCTAGGCAGAAAAGCACTGGAAAGAGGGCAGGAAGAAGAGTTGTTCATTGTCTCGTAACTTCACATTTGCCTGTTCCAAGCTCTCATGCTGGCTTGCAGCCCAGCAGGCTTCAAACCCTATTATATTACTTCCAGGTCAGCAGTCTCAGAGGAATGCTCTGCACACAAACACACACATATACAGAAGGAGGCCTGTCAACCTACCTGGTAGTTCAGCCTCCCTTATACACGTAACCCCTCATACTTTGAATGACACCAAGTGCTCTACAGTTGGCCCAGCCCTTGACTTCAAAGCAGAAAGGCAGGGGCATAATGGTACCCATGCCTGGAATGAGCCCATCATCACTCTCCATATCCACACAAGGCTGTCAGTTTCAGAGCAACACTATGGGAAGTATAACTTAGAAGAATATGGAGCACACAGATCCCATCGTCCTTTTGGCAGGAGGACACAGCCAGGCAGGAGAAGCAAGATCTGGGTCAGCAGGGACATCAGGCAGGGAAGACAACACCCACTTTGACAAAGCAACAGCAAAAATGTCTGCTAACCCTTCTCTCCCCTGCCTTCATCATGCATGGAAGCAAAGGCAATCTACAAATCCTCACAGGACATTAATTCCAGGCCCGGCAGAGACAAAGAGAACAGTGGCTAAAGAGCAGGGTTGCTAAGATGCAGAGCACTCCTGGGCCTCGCATTGCGGGGGGATGCTAAAGAGGACCAAGCTAAGGATCCAAAGTGGCCTTTCAGCCGTGCCCGTTTAGATACCCAGTGCCAAGGCAAGATCACAGGATCAAGTACTCACTTGGGCATCTTGGGCCAACACTAACTGCCTCCTATCTCCGTTTTCTCCAAGGCAGCCGGAAACAAGGGAAAGAAAGGAGCTTAACAGCTGGAGCCACACTCATACAAAATAGCCCTGCTTTTCCTCAAGGAGTGTATCAGAGCAATGATGCCAGTGAACAAAGGTAAACACATCAGTATTGGGATCCAGTTCCCAGCATCTGCCAAGGCCATCAACCAGGGTGGGGCAGTGATGACATCTTCAGGCATCCGGGACCCAAGTGGACATCAAGGGAGCTCAGCAAAGAGCATACTATAAGCCTCTGATCTCACCTAACAGCATCCTAGTCATGCAGACGCTGACATTATAACAAAAGCCCACACAAAGCTAGGGAGAAATTGGAGTTACCGAGCCGCAGCAGGGGGGCAGCACGCACCCCTCCCAGGCTACCACGAAGGACCACCGCCATCTCCTCACACTCCATGTTGGCCAAACCACAAGGCATCTTGTAGCCCTTCTCCGTTAATCCTAATTCTACCAGCCTGGAAAAGCCAGGCACCTGCTCGGTTAAAGAGATGAGGACAGGCTCAAGAGAGGAGCAAAGGTGCAAAGAGGACCCACCCGATGGCTCTGCCAGCCCCACCCGGGCTATCTGGCCAAGGAGGCGGCGACTGAGCCAAGCCCATTGTTAGCGCTGTAAGGGGGAGATGGAGGCAGGAGGGTTGCCAAGGCAGCCCACCCACCCCTCCTCCTCCTCCTCCTCCTTTTCCTCCATCCTTCACCGGGTACTAGCAGGTAGGGCATCCCTGGCAGGCTGGCACGTTATACTCGCCCTCCCCAGAGAGAACGAGCAAAGCCGGGGGGGGGGGAGGCGTTCGGAAGGGAGAATGCGGCTCTCAAGCAAAACCCAGGAGCCTTTAAGCCGCCTGAGACGGAACGATCGGGTCTCAACAGCGCCCCAGAGGTGGGGAAAAAATCACTGTCTCGCCTCGTTTCCTCACAGCCTCGGAGGCTCCCGCTCCTCCTCTAACAGAGATCAGGAAGAAAGGGAAATAAAAAGGATCCGCTGCCAACACAATACCAGCTCTTCCCTCCTCCACCTCCGCGCCGCCGCCGCCGCCGCCACCCCCGCCCGCCACCCGGCTCCAGCCGTACCTGCACCCCCATAGCCCTTGGCGAGCACCCAGGCCAGGCTGGCAGCGCTGCGCGCCCGAGAGAAATCATACTGATCCAAAGGCTTGATCTCGGGCACCAGGAAGCTCTTCCTCATGGCCGCGGCTGCAGCGGGGGCAGCGGCCACCATGGCCCTGCCGCCGGGCTCTGGAACTGGGTTCGGCCTGCTCTGGCGGCGGCGGCGGCGGCGGCGGCGGCAGAAGCGGCGGCTCGGGAAAACAAGCTCGCGGCGGCGGCGGCCCCAGCCGAGCGCATCCCCGTCCGGCTTTCCCTTCCCTCCAGCTCCAGGTGCGAGCGCCGCCCCGCTGCCCTCGTCTTCCAGCCCCCCAATCCCACGTGATGCTGGCCGTCAATCAGCGCGGGGGTGGGACTTGAGGACAGGTAATTGCCCCGAGTGGGGGCGGAGAGAGGCGGCGGTGTGTACGAGGGTTGGGTGGAAACGAGCCGCAGCCCGGGGTGGGTGGGGCGCGTGCGCGCCTTGCAACAACCCAGCCAGCCACCAGGCTGGCGATGGGGAGCGGGGGGGGGAGTCTTGGGCTCCATTGATCTTCCACACCAGCACAGGCGGCGGCGGCGGCAACTAGGGGCCGGGGGTAGGCTGGGATGTTCTCTCCTGCCCCCCCCCCCGCGCGCCTCTCTTGTCTTCCTCATTGTATAGTCTGGAAGCGAGCGCTCCAGCTCTGTTTTCTGGAAGGAGAGAAAGGCAGGCAGGCACACAAAGGAGCCGCAGCTCGGGCTGGAGCCGCCGTGCGCACGCTCGGCCTTTCCCAGGCGCACACCTCCACCATGTTGGGAGGATAAGGTGGCCCTCTCGCGTGACCCCCAGCCCTGCCCACCTTGTATCACTGTTCCCGCTTCCCCAGTACTTGGGTGCAAGCCCCGAGGTCTTTTCTGTCCTCTCCCCAGCTTTTGAAGTGGAAGCTTTTTAGCAACAAAAGTATAGTTGTGTTTCCCCAGCCTCCGTGGGCTCGCACACACCCCGGCAAAAGTAGTGTGACGGTGGGAAGGGGGCCGTGGAAGTGCTCCAGGGGTTTCTTCGTTATGAGGGAAAGGCTAAAGGCTTTTAACGGGGGGAAGGAGCAGGAAAGAAGTACAGTTTAAGGAGAACACAACTGAAAGGTCTATAGAATGAGTTGTTGACTGCCATCCAGTCGACTTCGACTTGTGGCGCCCCAAGGATAAGAGACCTCCAGCGGCCTTTCCACACTACACAGTTATAGTGCTATTATTCCACTGTCAACATCCTGTGGAATCCTGGGGTTTGCAGTTCAGGGAGGGGCATTCAGAATTCTCAGCCAGAGAGCTCTTTGGCCTCAGGAAACTACAAACCCCAGAATTCCACGGGATGTTGAAAGTGGAATAATAGCACTATAGCAGTGTAGGGCAGAAAGGCCCCAAGGCACCCTATCATCAACTACCCAGCTCAGGTCTTGCAGATTCAGGGACCTGTATTCCTTGATTGCATCTGTAATGCAGTCTTCTCCTTTTCCTACTGCCTTCTACCATACCCAGCATTATTGTCTTTTCTAGTGAGTTACGTCTTCTCATGATATGGCCCAAATGGGACAGCCTCAGTTTAGTCATGGGGTGAAAAAAGTCATTTCTTCTCCCATAGCACTAGCAATGGGGTGCACTGAAGTGATTGATTGGCAATAGGTTCAGATCAGATAAAGCAGGAAGGATGTGTGGAATTTCTATATACGGTTATGAAAGGTGGGTTGTGGGGAAAGTTGACAGGGAGGAAGAGAATCAAAGCAAATCAAGCCTAGACTCTCTCTAGAAGCCAAAATGATGCTGTCTTACTTTGGATATAACAGGAGACAACATGGCTAATTAGAAAAGACTATAATGTTCAGTAAAGTAGAAGGCAGTGAGCAAAGGGAAAGACCACAACACAACAAAAAAAGCCACAGCCCTGAGCTTGAAAGAGCTTAGCAGGACTTTTAATAGCAACACTGTCTTGGAAGTCTGTCACTGACTCACATCATCACTATAACTCAAAGACAACTTGTTAGTAATTGACAACAAATGGCAAATAGGTGATTCAGTGCCCAGAGGTGTAGTGATGACCGAGGCTTAGGTTGCAACTGGGTAATGTGGTGTCAGAAACCAATCTGAATCCCGATGGTTTCTACCCAGTTGAGTAGGACTGAAGATGCACTATGTAAAAAATGAGGAGCAGAGACTTCCATTCTGCTTCTCCTTTTCCATCTGATTCTGCTACCCCTGCCCAGAAGATGCTTCATTTTTCTTCTTGTCTGCAGTTGTCTCATTTTGGGGGGGGGGGGTGTATCCTCATACTTTGTTCCACTCACACTTGTTGCATTTACTGTTGGCTAGCCCGCCCCATGTATTTTATAAGGATTTTGTGGCAAACAGTTCTACATCAGTATTTGCCAGTGTCATTTGTGGTCGGGTACTTACAGTGGCCTAAAAAAGGAACTAGACAAATTCATGGAGGAGGGTGGCTCTGTCAACAGCTGTGATAGTTCAGTGTAGCCTCCATGTTCAAAAACTGTACATCTCTGAACATCACTTGCCTTAGGGAAGCCAAAGAAGAAGGGAGAACTGTTACTTTACTTGACCTGCTTGAGGGCCTGCTGGAAGCTTTTGGCTACCCACTTTTGGAAGCATGTTTGGATGGCTGAACTCTTGTTCTTAACAGCCAAATAAACTGGGACTTACAAGATTATGCATATGGTGTTACCACCACAGAAGAGGACATTTTCTGTCCCAGTTTTTGGTCTTTGGGGAGGGAATACTAGGCAAGACACACAAGCAGTTCTTTAATGCAGCATATCCATGCAAATGTTGACAGACTACAATTCCTGTCACCCTTCACCATCTGCTATGGTGGCTGAGAATGATGGGAACTCAGGGTCCAACAATACATGGAGTGCAACAGTTTCCCTGTTACTTGTTTATCAGGTTCCCTTGACACAAGAACTTTTTAACTACAGGAATCAGAATGGGCACATGCCAAAAGCACTATAGGAATTTCCAATGCAATAGATATTTTGCCCTTAACCAGTGTCCTAATTGATGAGGGTCTTCCTTATTTTGAAGAAGGTGTCTGTATGTTTGGCCCCTTATGGTGGTTAATAAGCAGGTCCTTTTGCAGGGCAGCCCCAGTGGTTTGGAATGTCCTCCCCTGAGACATTTGTATGGCACTCACTGGCTTTCGTTTTGTTTTTGTTATTTGAAGGGAGCTTTTTTAAAAAGCCCTTGAGTTGACTCCGATTTGTATTTTTGAATCTCTCTCTCTCTGGAAGTTTTTGTGGTCCAATAACTTTTAAATAATATACATGTTTACATGGTATTGCTGGGAGATCAGAAATAACAGCTGAATCAAGGAAAGACAGCCACAATTACTTTTTGGAGTTCAGCTGGGCATTCATGAGAGATGAAAGCATAAAGCTTTTGCAGCCTGCTCTTACATTTATTCAAAAGCCAATCCTACAGTATTCAACCGTCATTCTCCCAAAAGAGAATGCTGAGATTATGGCCTAAATCTCACCCTATTGCCATAAGTGGTTCAAATTACTTTAAAAGGATATCAGAAGGCTGCTTTGCATGCTGTATCATATGGTTCTGTGTGGGAGATAACATGCGCATTGGACATTATAGGCATGTTTTTGCCATGTAACTGAGATGTTTTAGTTCCCTGCTAGTACATGCCAGTCTGTGTGCAATAAAATGCACATGAATGGTCTACGCACAGATTTCTCTTTATCCTCTGTACAAAAAATGCTTTCCATGTAGGTGCAACATACTACAAATTATAAAATAGCTCTTTAAAAAATCATGGGATAGAGGGCTTTGAATTTGCCACATCTGTCATCAGTGCCAGAGCCCAAACCCTAGAAAATAGGAGGCAGTGGTAGCAATTTGTATCTTTGAGTCTGAGCAAAGTAGACCTTCCAACATTTTACAGATGAAAACTGGGATACATGCAGCAGAGACACATCAGAGTAGAGTCTAAAAGATAAGGCCAGGCAAGAAGAGATCAAAAAATATTAATGAAGAACACACAAAACTGCAATTTTAAATAGAAAACCCCTAGAATTTATGTACTAAGTTTGGAACCACAAAACTCCATTCTTTCTTCTCCTCTTCCTCCTGCTGGGTTAGCTATGTGCAAACTGCTTTTGCACTTTCGTCTCAGTTTGCAGCAACTGAAGTAAGCCAAAGATGAAGGCTGAAAGTGGGAGGAAAGAGAAACCAGGACATTTTAAAAGCAGCTGAGAAAGTGGGACAGTAGATGATTAAATTGGATGGTAAGAGATAGCCACTCCTCATCTTAAGACATCTGAAACTAGGATGAAGGGATTCCAAGCAGATCTCTGTGTGGGGGTTAAACAGATCTCAGCTGCTCAGAATACTGGTCAGTAGATGCCTTAAGGTATAGAATGAAATCTCAAGTGTTGTTAAAACTTTTGATAATGGGTAACCACTCAGATTAGTAGAATGGGCAAAATCCTTTTGCAACTGGCAAATGGCAGAAATTGCTGGCAAATGGCAGAAATTAGATGTTTGAGTCATATTTCTTTGAACATTTCAGGGATGGCCTGCTTGTGTGTACATGTAGATGGATTTTATGTATGTTTTTTAATTAATTATATTGCTCCACATCACACATCTGTGTAAGCACACACACACACGTCACTCCTCCTTTCTCCCCATTGCCTTGCTTGGAGCTCTGTAGGGCCTGGCAACATACCCTGCTCACCACAGGATAAAGATCCTTCTCAGCTGCTAAAAGATTAAGATGTTTTTTCAATGAGGAACATATTTTGAAACCACCTGTATTTCCACTGGGTGGTATTTGCTTCTTGATTGCATCTGGGGGCGTGTTTGCCAGATACCGTCATTTTATAGGACATACCAGATGTCAAAAGCCTAAAGTGCCAAAGCACAATTCACTCAACACAGGGGTCCTGGGGAATAGAAAGTTCTGTTTATTAGCATGGAAATCACATCGCATACCATCAACTCTGTGGAGACACACAAAACAAACACGTAAAACCAGCTCCACAATGCCTTTTCTCCTCCTCTGAATTTATCTAGTCCTCATCCTTGCTCCTGAACGTGTATACATAATCTTGCCCCATAAATATAATTAAAATTAACCATGAAGTGATGACTGGAGTTTAGGGAAACTCCTACAAGCAAGCTTTATTTTAAGTCATTGTACATTAGAATTAAAGGCAATTGGTTCTTGGCATCTAACTAATTTATAATCTAGCCCTACACAGAATTACTTGGAAATAAGTCCCATTGATTGAGCTTAAGCAGTTGGCTGGTAGACCACATGGATAAACCTGTTGAACCAACAATTTTTAATTGTAATTAGTCAAACACATTTTGGGCTTGTCCAGACTGAATGAAAAGTTCCAGATTTTGTTACTGTTTTTTTTTTTAAGTTTTATTGTTGTTGCTGTTTCCCTTCAAATCATTTCCTAAGGGAATCCTTTCAACAAGGTTTTCTTGGCAAGGTGTGTTCCGAGAGAGGTTGCCTTTGCCTTCTTCTGAGGCTGAGAAAATGTGATTTGCCCAAGGTCACCCAGTGGGTTTCCATGGCCCAGTGAGGGTTTGAACCCTGCTCTACAGAGTCATGGGAGCCAGTGTGGTATAGTAGTTGAGCATTGGACTACATCCCTAGATACCAGGGTTCGATTCCTTGCTCAGCCACAGAAACCCACTGGGCGACCTTGGGTACATCATACACTCTCAGCTCCAGAAAACCCCATGACAGGTCACCATAAGTTGAAGGCACACAACAACAACAACTGTAGAGTCATAGTCCAGTGCTCAAACTACTACATTGTGCTGGCTCCCTCTAATTTTATACTGGGTTGAAATAAACTGACCTAATGAAGTGATGTAAAAGGGTTTCTGATCATACTGAGTGCTGACAGACAATATTCTGGGATAAACCAAACATGCATGGGTCTCCAAAATAAAATTGGAAAGAACAGAAACAAAATCTGGGACTTTCTGATGTTTTTGAACCAGTGAGGCTGTGCCTATATGTTGTCTTTTTCTTCTTCAGTAGAATCCCAGTGCTGTAGACAATATTGTAACAGATAAAATAACAAGTCAACTATAAACCGATTAACATTAAAACAGAATGAATACAGATAACAAAAGAATATAGTAGTCATTTATCTGTTGTGAGTACCTGACAAGTACGTGATTAATAAATTTAATAATGTCTGTCTTTGAAAAGTGCATTTAAACAGGAACATTTTTAGCTAACACCTAAAAGTCTGTGGGGAACCTTCACCCCTCCAGATGTTGATAAGCTATGGTTCGTGCAGTGCCTCTCTGTCGGCCAGGCTTGCTAGGGCTGATGAGAATTGAAGTTCCAATTGGAAAGTGAAGGATTATGGGTTCCAAAACTTTTATGTAGAGATACAAGGCTAATTGGGTCTCATGTTGGAAATAATTTTCTATCCTGATCATCCCTATCAAGATACTTTTCATACCTAACCATTATACCTAAAATGGATCCCTTTAAAAAATGTGCAAGGAAGTTCATAAAGGCAGAAGCAGTCCTTCAAGCATACAGGTCTCAAATCACCTAACATTTAAAAATCATGACTAGCAGTACCTCCTGAACATAGATACAAAGTGGGAGCCAATTTAGGTTGTGCAGTACCAAGACTGATATTGATAGAAGTACAATCACAAAAACAGATTTGTGCCAGGAGTAAAGCAGCCAGTGGAGATTTCCAGACACTCTTCAAAAGCAGCCTAGATAGGGCATATTGCAGTTATGTCCAAGACATATAGAATTGTAGAAAGATCTCCTATCACAGATGTCCTCATATTCAAACAGGAGCATTCACTATGTGAGAACCTACTCTTCAAGGGAAAGTGTGGTCGTTTCAAAACAGGCTGAATCCTTTTCCTGAATTAGCCATTTATCCAATCAAAAGGTCCTTCAGCTTGTTGTCCAGTCCCTCAGTGATCCCTGACAATGTTACCTGCTTTCTATGAAGAACAGCTATCCTAAACATGAAAGGAGGCCATTGTTTGTTTTTTAAATTTAATTTCCCAAGTGCTTAAAATGCATGGGGAATCCTTTGGTCATGTTTTGGAATTCCCCTCCCCTAAGAAGCATGGCCAATGGTAAGAGCTTATGGCACTTATAGGCCATTTCTGCACTACACTGTTATGGTGCTATTATTCCACTTTCAACATCCTGTGGAATCCTGGGGTTTGTGGTTTACTGAGGCCAAAGAGCTCTCTGGCTGAGGATTCTGAACGCCCCTCCCTAAACTGCAAACCCCAGGATTCCGTAGGATGTTGGAAGTGGAATAATAGCACTATAACAGTCTAGCGCAGAAATAATCATAGTTTGAAACAGTTACAGGGCCAAATATTCACCAGCTCTGTTCTAATATGAGCACTGCTAAAGGTTAGGGTCTAAATCTAATTGTTAACTGTGGCTACCATATCAAGGAAAGTTGCAAGCTTGTTGACTTACCAAGTTTCTATTGATTCAGTATGCCTACCCTGGTTAAAACTAAAGAGTGGATTGAGGCCCAACGTCAAATCTTCTGCACTGCCTCCTCACCCCAGCTGTCTTCCACTCTCCTGTCGTACCAGAACTAAGGGGTCTTGAGTTCGCCCTGTTGATTCTGTCTCCAGTCATTTCCACTGAGTAATTCCACATTCTGATAATGTGAAAGAGGAGGAAAGTGGTATACTTGTATCAATTTGAAAAGTCTAATTCAGGCAAGATACAGAAACACGGCCAGTGTGGCTCAGTCAAGCCAAGGACTACTCTAACTTGCCTCAACTAGTTAGAATCTGTTGTGTTTTTTCAAGGACTAAGAGGATTGTGGTTTTCCTTTGTTCCTAGAGCCCCTCTGTAAATTTGAGTTCATCACCTTTTCAAGGCCTGAATCTGTACCCTAACCTGAGCTTACTTCAGTGAATTCCAATGCTATACCTGTTTTATTCTCCATCTTGAAGACATCTGCACTAAAGTCTTCTGTCCCCCTTGGCAACAGTTTCCATCTCCTCACTAGCTGAATCAGAGAAGCAGAGGATTTTTTGTTTTCTTCATTTTTCAGGGCAAAGTCTGACATTGCTGCTGTGGGGGAATGCAGTGCAAAGCTCCTGCCATCTAATCATTAATAGATATACAGTAGGCTAGCCAAAGCACACACTGAAATACTCAGTGCTCTTCAGAGTAGCTGAAGTGGACCTCTGGAGTCCCTCTCACGGATGCATTTAGTGACACTTTACAGCATGACACCAACCTTTGTGGAACAGAGGATATATTTCAAAAAGGCTCTTATAGAGCTGAGGAAAAGTACAGAAGAAGGCAGCCAAAATTGTCAGAGGTCTGGAGCAGCTCCTCAAAATGTGGAAAGGCTACATATGGGGCTTGTTTAGCTCCCTTTGACTGAAAGAGGAGTAAAGGGGAGACATGATAGGGGTGTACACACTTTGGCATACCCACAGATAAAGCTGGAAGTTGAAATTAGAACCCAGAGTCATCCAGTTTAGCTAAATGGTGGGAGATTCAGGATGGATGAAAAAGAGTACTTCTTCACAGCACATAGCTAATGTGAAATTGACTACTGTGAGATGTAGTGAAGGTCACCAAGTTAGACAGATTTAAAGAGAGTTTAGACAAATGGATGGAGAATGAGGCTATTACAGGTGCCAATCCTGATGGCTATAAAGTTGGCCCTCCATAGCCACAGATTCTATATCCGCATATTCAACCAACCATAGCTTGAGAATATTAAAAAAGAAAAATCCAAAAAGCAAACTTTGAGTTTGCCATTTTATACAAGGGACACCATTTTACTAGGCCATTTTACATAATGGGACTTGAGCATCCACAAATTTTGTATCCATGCAGGGTCTTAGAACCAAACCCTAGCGGATACCAAGGCCCCATTGTATATCACCTCTGGTACCAGAGACAGCATATGTCTAAACACAGTGCCTGTTGTTGAGGAATAGCAGGAGAAGGTGGGCCAGTATGATGTAGTAGTTTAACCACCAGACTACAACTCTGGAGACCAGGGTTCGAATCCCCACGCAGAGGGGGAAACCCACTGGGTGACCTTGGGCAAGTCACACTCTTTCAGCCTCAGGGGAAGGCAAAAACAAACTTCCACAGAATAAATCTTGCTAAGAAAACCCCATGATAGGGTCGCCATAAGTCAGAAATGACTTGACGGCACACAACAACAACAGGTGGAAAAAGATTTGATGTCCTACTTGTGGGCTTCTCACAAACATCTGGTTGGCCAAAGTGCCCTTCCAAAGGATCGTGATATCCTCTTGAATAATGTGAGACCGAATGAAGGAATCTGGTTATGTAGGTAGGACTAATTCAATCTTGTGTTGATCCAACAATTACAAACCTGGCCATGATAAAAGCACACTAGAAAAGAGTTAAGTTGAGATAGACAGCTCTGATTTTCTCACATAGGAGAGGTGCTGGGAGGATCAGTTCTGTAAATGAGAAAGGGAGAAGACTGCCCCCTGTTGAGGGAGCTACCTTGCAGACTTCACACATTCCTCCTCCTCATTTATGCCAGCTCAGACATGAAGCTGTTTATCCTGAGATCTGCTATGAAACTGGCTTGTGGAAGACTGCCAACCATTTGCAGAGGCAAGTACAACATGCCAAGGTATGTCTGTGTCAAATTATCATGTCCTGCCATTTGTTATAGCTGAACATCCATACAGTTACACGTTGAAGAAGGGAAAGAATGCTGTTTAGATTGGGGTTGATAAAACAGAGGAAGCAAGGGAAATGTTTTTTCCAGTAATTACCAATCCAGTTCCAGACTTTTTTAATGACAGATGTATCTGCCCTATCAGTTTATCTTCATTTCAGTAGTTTAGGTACCACTGAAATTACTTTTGCCATGGTGTTATCCACACCCACCTTGTGGTAGTTATTCCTCTAAGGGATCTACCCTGCATTAATGTGATCATTAATATTTTCCAGCACTAACTTTGTCTTGTATTAATTTCCCATTTTGCAGTGAGGGCAGCAGAAGGAACTAGTTTATGGTGACATCCTATGCATGGTTGCTCAAAAGGAGGTCCCATTGTGTTAAATGGGGTGTATTCTCATATAAATGTGTGTTGAGCTTTAGCCTTAACAACATTTTTTTCTTCTAGGCACAGAGCAGAAGTTGTTTAGTGCCTTCTAACTTGTAAGAATGAAGGCACATTATAACAGCATACCCTTCAACTATTACAACTTGGCAGGGACAAGTTAGTTAGTCCTCTGATCCGTGGGTCTTCACTTGTCATCCACATGCAGAGACAGTCAATTATTGGCTCAGCATGATAATGTCATAATGGTGACAGTCCACTCTCAATTGGAAGGCAATTCTAACAATTACGACTTCCAACTGTTCTGATTTCCCAGGAACAGTCCTGGTTAATCTTCTGCAGCCCCACCTTTCATGCTGCTTTTAAAATGGCCCAATTTCTGTCTCCTTCTCCTGCTTTCCCCTTTTATCCTCAGCCTAATTCAGTTGTTGCAAACTGAGTTCAAAGTGCAAAAGTACTTTGCACTCAATTCATTCAACAAGGGAGAGAGGAGGAAGAAGAGTCTTACCTTCTCAGTTGACTCAAGCAAAGCAAACTGCTGCAACATCTCCTAGCTTGTCTGTTCTTCCTTATTCACTCTTGCCATCTTGACCACACTGATGTTGGTCAGCCACATATTTTTTCATCTATGAAATATGGGAAGGTGTGCCCTTGCACTGAAACACACAGGCAGCAATGCCAAGCTGTCCTCAGTCCACCAGCCCCAGTGGCACAGCTAGCAATGAATGTCATAAAGCCAGTCCCAGGTGTCTATACTGGCAAGTGGTTTAGAGCTGCCACCATTTGGGAGCATACATACAAAGGGTTGAGATCCTACCCAGGGAACCTACCCAGGGAACCTACCCAGTTCCTTGGGTAGGATCCCTATAGAGGCCACACACAGCTGTCCTGGGTGAAGGGTTCAAGACCTGCCCAGTGAATGAAAGCCTTTTGTCTGTCAGCTCAGAAGGAACATAACAAAAGGGGCTCAGGTACAGAACAATGACAGCTATGCTGACTGGGGTGATGGGAACTGTAGTCTAACATAGCCAAAGGCTGTCATGGTGGAGAAGGCTACACATTTCCCACATTTTGTTTTACTTATTTAAATAGCAAATAGGAGACTTGAATATATTTTCACCACCTTGCAAAATTTCACTCTCAGCTAAGGGACCAGGGAGGAGCATTAGCAATGAAACTGGCCAAAAGCGCTTAGAGGAAGAGAGGCTTTGCGGAGTGAGGAAGTGTTCTTCAACTAGGAAGAGATCGAGAGGCTGCATGGAATTGAATGTTATATTTATCAACTTAGGTGTAGCACATCTAGAAATTGTGAGAGTTTAGAATTTCTGGAACAAATTAGTGAAATTTATATCTGTTTAATACTTCATGGGACTGGTTATGGATTTCCTAATTAATTATTAATGTCTACTTAATATAATGTAATTAATGTAAATCTTTGGTGTCCACATACAGGTAGATCTGTCTCTAAGATCACTGGGTTATGGTTACCAATATCTAAATCTCTGACACTAATTACATTTCCTATCTGGATATCTTGTCTGCCCTAGACAGTTTCCCTAGGTAATCATCCTTCCCTTGTGTAAATGTGGATCTCCCACAAGCAACTGTAGCATGAGGATGAGTAACCAGAAATTTATCAAATAGTTTGTCTCCCCTTCCAGGCGTGACCTAGGAGTTTGCTGATGGGTTGTAAAAAAGTAGTAAAGAAGTACAGTTTATTTCAGTTTCATTAATTTACTCTATTTATATTTCACTACCCTTCCCACTGCAAACTGGGACTCAAGACAGCTTAGCATTTAAAACAAATGCAGCATAGATGAGAATATACAAAACATTGTCATTAAAATGTAATTCAGCTATGAATAAAACCAAATAAATTAAAATGTCTGTTTAAAAGGCAAAAGAAAAATATTTTTAAAAACAGTATGGCACACTGTTAAAAGCTTGTTCTTTACCGACAGTCAGTTCGCAATAGCCTGTCAGAATAGAAAAGTTTTTTCGTGATAACAGAGGCAAAGCCAAGACTTGGTCTTTAGAAGAACAGGCAGCTTAGCCTCCTACTATGATGACTTATTTTGGGCTCTGTATTTTAAGACATTGGACTCCTAACAAATATCATTATAATACAGTTACTAATAACATTAGGCATTGTTCCTTATTATGTTTCCTTTTTCATTCTGAGACCCACACATGAAGAGAGTGCTTTGCACAGGTGTCCTATCTCCAAATGCACACCTGAGCATTCCTCTGCCTGCGACCTTTGCCCGCAGGTACCAACATGCAACAGTGACCCATATTCCAATCACTGAGTGCCACGACAGAGTCCCCACTCCACTAAGCGAAGGAAGAGGACAACCATTGCTGGTAAGTATAACTGCTATAAGATTATCTCCCATGTCTACCCATCCTAGCCCCTTTTGCTATATGTGAATGCTGTGACTTGTCTGGGCTGTATTATTGCTCTTAACACTTTTCTCCAATAGAAGGTAGCAGTGTCTCCTATGCACAGGAAAGCTCTCTGTCGGCAAATGCCTGATAATCCTTTCCAGCTTTTTATGTGCAGGATTCCACCCTGGAGGCAGGGAGCAGAACAACCTGTCAGCACAGAGGTGGAGTCCCACTGCCACCTCTTGTGTGCTCCAGCTGCTGGGTGTATTTCTTGTAATTTTCTTTCTATAGGCCCCGTTTTCACCATACATACACTCTGCTCCAGGTAGGCCAGAAGTAGCACCCTTGATTGCTGGCAACTGAGGCTAATTGTAGCTTCTAAACCTACTATGAATCCGAAGCCTCTTCTTACCCACCAAACATTTGTGTTTCACTGTGATGGACATCACTGTGTCTTTTAAATAAAGCTTTGACTTATTCAATGAAGTGTTCGCATTTGTAACTTGCCTATGCCTCCTTTAAACATATGATTTGGGCATATCCTGTTGTAGCTTATGAGACTGGCACTGATTGGCACAATCTTCGAAATTTGCAGATGTGCTTTTAAATTATTAACTCACTTCTTTGTAATTAACTAATGCTCAGCTGAAGCCCCTTGCTGGCTAAAAGGCATACCTCACAACAATGGAAGAGAAAAGGCTCATCTCCTATTATTAAATGGATTTGAGGATCTTACAGCTGTTTTAGTGTTTGAATATATGGCAAACAGACATGAATTTCACATGGGTATCAATCTGAGTATTTGGTCATCCTTTGCTGCAGTGTATGCATTTTTTTAAAAAAAAGTTAGTTATTGGGGAAAGATAGAATATAAATTAATATCATCATTGTCATCATCAAGTTTCTCCCCTACTGAATTTCTTGTCATAATTTTTTCCTTTTCTTCTTCCCCATCTTTATTGATTCATGTTTATATGATTTAGGACCGTAAAAATGAATGCAGAGAGAGAGAAAGAGAGAGAGAGAGAGAGATTAAGGCAGACTTAAGTTTAGATATCTAAACTCTTGTCCTGTCAATGAATTGGAAGTGTGGTCCTATTACAGCTTGGATTTTGTAGAACAGACGTAAAAGTCAGAGTATAAAGGAGGCAGTAGCATGACATGAAGCTTTCCAAAAATGGATGACATAGGTGGTAGCCTTCCTGGGAGAGGTGTTCCTGTTCTCAAAGGCTGGATCACTCCAGTGATGTGAACTAGGGAGTGCCTCTGTAAGAACAACATTCCCATGGGAGCTGAAACTGTCTGGTCTCAAGGTAACCAGTGAAAAGGTCCTCACGCAGTTTCACCTTAGGTGCAAGTTCAGGCCAGGTTTAAAGATCAGCGTGAAAGGTGGTGGTGGTGGGCAGCCATGAGAAACTCAGAGCAGAGCTTAGGAGGCAAAAGTCCAGGGTTCCACTCAGCAGAAAGAACAAGAAGCCCCCGAAACAAACAAAACCTGGGGGCTTCTTCACACTTTCCTTAAATACTAGCATGTAGCAACTAATATTACACACAAGCGCATAGGCACAAGGTAAGAGTTCAGAGCACTTTGGAAACATTATCTCAATAATCCTTCCAAAGCCCTATAAAGCAGGCTGCTATTACTACCCTGCTATTACAAGTGGCTTGCCAAGACCACCTAAAGATTTGTGTCTGGGTTGAGATTTGAAAGGAGCCCACTTCAGCTCCCATAAACATCCCTCTTTCTGCACTGAGCCCTGATAATTTGATCACAGCATGATACAGTATGGGAAGAAAATTAATATTTTCCTAGAATTGTGGTTTGCTTGCTGGGAAAATACTATATATGTTATCCTGAGCCTTTGGCAGAACTTTCTTATTTAGGGAAGGGTAGATCCTCTACAACAAAAAAGCAATATCTGGTATCTATTGATCTTCAAACTGATTAATGTGGGTGGCCCTACAGGGCAACTCTGTGTGTGTGTGTGTGTGTGTGTGTGTGTGTACACATGCCTTCAGGCAGCCTGTTTGCTTACAGCAACCCCATAGGATTTTCTTAGGCAAGGAGTATTCAGAGGTGGTTTTGCCAGTTCCTTCCTCTGAAACATAGCCTACAGCACCTGGTATTTGTTGGTGGTCTCCCATCCAACTACTAACCAGGACTAACTCTGCTTAGCTTCCAAGACCTGACTAAGAAAGAATCTACTATTGTTGGTCAAGACAAGTAAACTCAAGCTAATACATTTATTCAAGTCTCCAGAGCTACCTGGGATTAAAGGTGGGGATGGAATCATAGTGGTATCATATTCCTGAATCAGACTAAAATTCTGTGCTTGTCTACCTGTTTATGCAACTTACAAATACAGTTTACATAATACAGGTGTTTGCTATGTGGTTTATCTACTTTTAGGGCTTTAGATTAAGGACTTGTTTTGCCAGCTGAAGGAGTATGAGTGGCTAACTCAGGGCCTTTCTGCACTACACTGTTATAGTGCTATTATTCCACTTTCAACATCTTGTGGAATTCTGGCGTTTGTAGTTTACTGAGGCCAAAGAGCTCTCTGGCTGCGAATTCTAAATGCCCCTCCTCTTCAACTGCCAATCCCAGAATTCCATGGGATGTTGAAAGTGGAATAATAGCACTATAATAGTGTAGTGCAGAAAGGCCCTCAGTTTGCAAATATGCTGATACTTTAGACAAGACAAGATAGCTATTAGAACAAAAGTCAGGTCTCTTGTATAGATAGGATGGTGGTGATGACAATGGCTATATGGCAAATCAACTATCTGTCTAGTTGGGCTTTCCGGTCTAGGCAGAGACAGGTTGTGAATTACAACCAGACACACTTTTTAGTCTGCATCCAGGAATGGTACAGAGGAAGCACTTTGCAAGCTGAGCCATTACTAGCAATCTTTTAAAAAAGGAAGATCTAGTCCTCAAATAGTGGTGGACAGTATGAGACCTGTGGGGCACCTGCACCCCTGATCTTTGTTGTAATCCCCTTTCTCACCACTGTTATTAACACAATTGCCATAATTTTTCATCAAGAATTGACAAAAAATACATTTTACTTAAGAAAGGTACATACGTAGAATTTGACCTGATTTAAAGCAGAATTGTTCTCCCAGAAGTATGATTTTGGTTTTTGAAAAGACACTTCCTGCATGGCACTCCATGCAGGACAATTCCCAGAGGGGAGTTGTAGTACCCAATCCCTGGGAAGTTTTTTAACCCTGCAATAGAACCATAGAATTGACATGTGCACAGAAATATATAACAGATTTAATTTGAATTTGAGAGTTGCTTGTTAAAATTTAACTCATTTTCCTCACTTCTATCAGACCAAAAATCAGTTTGAACCCTTCCCAATGAACTGTATGAAAAACAGAACCAGAGCTGCACCTATTGTTTCCATTGCCTTTTTATTTCGACTTGGTCATATAATGTGCTCTGCTGCTGATCATAGAGCACTCCCAGTCTTGGTTTTAATTTTCCTTTGACTTCTTGGATCTTGTAGAAGAGGTCTCTTGTTCATCCTTTTTGTTGTCATTTTCTGTCTCTCTGCATTGATTAATATAGCAGTTCTCCTTGTCCTTGCACACAAGTTGTTAAAAAGTTGCATTCAGGGTTCTGACTTTATTTCCTTCACCTTCTACTTTGGCTTCTCCTCTGTCCTTAACTGCTTGAAGAGTTTCATCTGTCATCAACAGAGGCTTCTCTTTCCTTTTGGCTACAGATAGTGTCATTTTGCATTCCTACCTGACAATGTCCCTGGCTTCAGACCAGAGTTCTTCTGGCTCCCCATCAGTTAGGTTTACCAGTGCAAATCTATTTTTCACATTATCTTTAAAAACTATGGGGATGTTCTTCAGGTTCAACATTTCCCAGATGAAAACTTGGATACATGTGGTCAAGCAATATCAGAGTGTGGTCAAGATGGCTGAAGTTATTAATGAAGAAGAACACACAAGAAGTGAGAGGCCGCTGAATTTGCGTTTTGCCTGAGCTTTGTTGAAATGGTTCCTTCTCTGCCCTGCCTCCTCCTATTCCCCACTGAGTTAAGTGAGTGTGAACTACTTTTGCACATCAAACTCTGTTTGCAACAATCAAAATAAACTGAGGACAAAGAGGGAAAGCAGGAGGAGGAGATAGAACCTGGGATATTTTTGAAACGGCTTTAAAAATGGGATGACAAGGGATTAATCAGGACTATCCTTGTCAAATCGGGACATTCAGAGAGTATGGAACCAGTTGAGGCTGTGTTTCTGATGCCTAGAAAGGGAGCGAGTGGAAGGTCCACCAAGGTGAGAGCTTGGAAACTTTCCTGTAGATCCTAAAGTAAAGTGACCCTTGGCCTTACGTCACTTCCTGATGCAAGAAAAGGCTTCTCATAGGCCTGAAATGGCTCAGGGGGAGCAAAAAATGGTAAAAGGTGTTTGGAAGCATTTGGGGACAAAAAAATTGATTTTTTGTTTTCATGTAGCTCTCCAAGGTCTCCTGGGGCTAATCTAGCTCAACAACAACAGTTGCCTACCCCTACTTTAGGACTACTGTCCCCAGAGTTTCCAAGTCAGACTAGCCGTGTTGGATTGAAGATTCTGGGAGCTGTAGTTCAAACAAATTTAAGTTTTTAAAGCTCTGTCCAAGAGACAGATCTCATCTGCATGGTCTCCCTTCAACTGAGGAATAGCAAGTGACTAATGCATTAATGCAGAATGTTAAAAAACAGCCCATGCTACATATTGAGAAACACACAAACACAGTCTAAAAAAAGCTTGTAAAATGGGAGGGGGTGTTAATGTACATAAACCAGTAGCAGTCATTCAAAGGGAAAACAATAGCATACTGAAAAGCAATTTTAAAACAAGCCATTTTATTCACAAACAAGTAAATTCAACCTGTGTCCAGAATATTTCACAAACCACAACCTCACAAGCCAAACTTTCCACAAAAACTAAAGTGCAATTATGGTTTCCAAAGTTTCACCAGAGCTCTCTGTTTCTTGTTTCCTCGCACCCCCACCCCCACCCCTGCTTGCTTTCCCTACAATTTAACACATCTACCAGCCGTAATACAACTCAGAATACATTAGACTCCTTCCAGAGAAACCTTATTCTGCATGTTGCAACCATATGTATAGTTAATGTAACTATGTGTGCAATGCCCCTAACTTACATTTCTGTAGCTGCCTGCTTGCGTTGCACGGTTGTGGGATAGCAAACAGATGTGCTTATTGCAACTGCTTCAATGGGGCAGCAGGAAGGAGAAAAGATGGGTGGCTGAGAAGTCTTTGGCTGTGCTTTTCGCAGGCAATGTGGAAACCATAGCTGCATTTCTGATCTCCTTGTGGTCTGGACCTGGGGATAGAGAACTATATATGTGCCTCCATTCATGTTTAATGCAGAGTTTTGCACATGAACAAGATGGAGCAAATTAGCACTGAAGAGATCAAGGAGAAAAGGGGTGACATGACTGTCAGGCTTGAAACGTGAGAGCCTTTAAAAAGTCCATCTGCAAAGCATTTATCACATGTCAGTCATGCAATCCTTTTATGTTTCTCAAACATTTCATCAAATTTGCCATGGTTTCTATGGTCAGACAGCTTTATGCATACCTTCCAACATGTCACATAGGAAAATTAGGGCATCTGTGGCTAAACAATATCAGAGCATGGTCAAGATGGCAAAAGTGATTAACGACAGAGAACACACAAGCCAGAAGAGGCTGCAGCAGTTTGCTTTGGCCTGTGTCAACTGGGAAGGCAAGACTCTTCTCTCTCCTTTGCTAAGTTACTTGAGTGCAAACTACTCTTGTACTTTGAAAATTTGCAGCAATTGAAGAAAACTGAGCACAAAGGGTGAGAATGGGAGGAGGAGAGATAAACTGGGACATTTTAAAAGTAACTGAAAAGGCGGGACACGAGATTAATGGGGATTTTCTCTACCAAGTGAGGAGAGTTGGTTGTGGTTAACATCCCTTTTCATAGAGGGCAAAAGTCAACAGGGGCTATTCACTTTTAAAGATATTTCTCTCTCATACAATATCAAAAGATGCATACAATAAAATAAACAATTTAATATACCTTGAATGTTTAGACAAGCTAAAACAAATTTTAAAAGTTTAAAACCATGCATAGATGCATATTTTATAAGTCCCAAAATTTGATAGACTCCCAACAGCGTTTTTTTTCCTTTTCTTTCTTTTTTTTTAGAAAGTTATGTTTTAAGTGCTGCCAGAATGAAGCCATTGTCAATGCCAATTGGGCCTTTAAGGGGAGAGCATTCCACAGTCGGGGTGCCACAGCCAATTAAGCCCTCTCCCATGTCCTCCTACAGTGTATTGCCTCCAGTTATGTGGTGCAGCAGAGGGACCTCCAATAGATTTCAGTCCTCAGGCAGGTGTGTATGGGAAATGCCAGTCGTTCAAGCACGACAGTCCAAAACATGCAAGTTTATTCCTTTTACTGTCATCACAAACACTTGAATTCAGACCAGAATTGTATTGATAGCCAATACAATCCCTTTAAAACAATTGCCGCACAGTTGCTATGCTGCATTTTGGACAAACTGCAGCTTCCAAGTCATCTTCAGGGGCAGCACCATGTACAGTACATTGTAGAAACTATCAGTGCATTAAGAACCAATGCTAAGTTATCCCTTTACAGGAACTGTTTCTGCTAGTGGGCCTGTCAAAGCTGACCCCAGACACTCCAAGTTAGTGTATCAGAGCTTCAGTTAACAAAGGTGGATACCCCAAGGCACTATTATACCTGTTCTTTCGAGGAGAATGCAGCCTCATCAAGACCTGGTCATACACCTAATTTCCAGACCTGAGAAACACCAGTCCACATAACCACCTTATCAGGATTCAGATTCAGCTCACTGACCCTCATCCAACCCTTTCCAGTATCCCGGCACTGTTCCTGCACCTTCACAGCTCAAGCAGACTCCAGCAAGAAAATAGAGCTGGATGTCATCAGCATATTGATAGCTCCTCCCTGGCTTAAAAAAAAACAACTCTTAACAGCTAGTATCCTGTTAGTGACTTATGCACATGTAAGTCTCTTTCTACTCTCTTGCCCTTGTGCTTCATCCAAAAACCAGCAGACGGAGGGGGGCAATTCAGACGATGAAGACACAACTCCTCTGAGCTCCTGGGGGAAGGAAAAAGTAGGAGCACTCCATTTGAGAGCACACCCTAATTTCTCCCACCACCATCCCAAGTGGATTGAGACCAGCTGCTCATCAGTCTCAGATGTCTTTGAGAGAGTGTGCCTCTCTCAAACACAGTGCTCTATACGAATGAAAATAATTGGGACGCATCCTGAACCCCCTCAGAGTGAATTTTGTGTATGCTGCATAGCTATCTCAAACCTGCCTCCAAATTCGATGAAATTCCTACCATTTACATATGTTGTAGGAACAGAAAACACATAATTTTATGTATTCATGGCAAATCTTCAAAAAAAAGTGTTTGGACTCAACTTGCCAACATCTTTCAAATCATGTGCCACATTACTCTGTACAACTAAAAATAATTGGTGTGGTCCCAGCCCCCTGAAGTGAGTTTCACATGCATTTTGTAGCCTATATTTTAAATTAAATATTTTATCATCCCAAATATGCCCTCAGAATTAGGTGCAAATCCATCCAGCCATTTTTACATCACACTTTGAGCACTGGAATACAACCCTGAAGACCAGAGTTCAATTCCCTGCTTGGCTATGGAAACGCACTGGGTAACCTTGGGCACGTCACATACTCTCATCCCCAGAAAACCCTGTGATAGGTTCACCTTAGGATCGTCTTAAGTCAGAAATGACCTGAAGGCACGACAACAACAAAGGGTTAATTTTTTTATATAGATGAAGGCAAATAGGCAGAGATAATCAAAGCAAAATCATGGTACAGTAGGTTAAGAGATCTGCTGATCTGGGTGGAAGTCAATCAGGATGGGGACCTCCCTGAGAGTCATTTGCAGGCCAGAGTTTCTTATTGCTGCCAGTAGACCCACAAATAGTGTTGATGGCTGAGAGTATCTTTCATTAGCTTAGCCTGAATCATCGGCTTAAAGCAGACCTTGCCAATGTCACGTACATTTTAGTTCCATCAACAATACACTATATTAATGAGCAGTACGTAGGATTCAGAAGCCTCTGTTTACACAGAAGGCAAGTAATAAGGATAAAGTATTCCTCTTTTATGTCAGACAATCAGAACATATTAAACTGCTTTCGTGTATCAGCTACATCAGTCCTCAGTCTTCCTGGGCCCAATTTAAAGTGCTGGTGTTTCCCTTTAAAGTCCTGGATGGTTTGGGAGGACCACCCACGCCTCTATAAAATTGTCTGGTCCTTAAGACAAGCTCCTAAGGCCCTGCTCACATGTCTGCCATCAAGATATGTTAAATTGACAGACACTAGAGAAATGGCCTTTTCAGGAGTGCTACAGTGTCTATAAAACTCCCATCACCCTTTTTAGGCACTCAGAAGGATCCCTGCACTAATATTTTTTAAAACAGATGTTGAAAAAAAAAATCCAAACTGCTTTTGACTGATACTGTAATGCTTGATATTTACCTAATTTTTCTCATTTTCTATTGTTGACACTTGTTTCGATATTTAGACTGTGCAGTATGCGCTGACACAATTTTTAGCTACTGCTACATTTATATCTTTAGATAGCTTGGTGTTTTTACATTGCGATTTTATGTTTTATAGTATGTTTATGAATGTTGTGTTTTGGTGTACCATGAGCAGCTGCCTTAGAACAGGAGTAACCTTGAAAATCAGTCTATAAATACAGAAAAGAAATAATGAATGTAGCAAATGTAGCTGTGGAAGAGTTCGGTTACACCACTGTAAGGACTGGGATGGAGCTCAGTGTAGACAGAGCCTCTCCTGCTAACCCAACAGGAGGTCAGTGGGGCTAGCTGACCTCCAATCATCCCTTCTTGGTACCTAATTGACAGATAACAAAATGGAGAGCCAGATATAGTGGTTTGAGCATTGGACTATGACTCTGGAGACCAGGGTTTGAATCCCCACCTGGCCATGGAAACCCATTGGGTGACCTTGGCCAAGTCAGATTCTCTTAGCCTCAGAGGAAGGCAAAGGCAAAGATAAAGGCAAAGTCACCCTGAACAAATCTTGGCAGGAGAACCCTGTGATAGGGTCACTCTAGAGCAGTGATGTAGACTCGAGTTGATAGACTCAGACTCAAGTCGGACTTAAGTCGCTTCAGTGACTCGACTGGGATTCAACTTGGCCATAAATGATGCACTGATTCGACTCAACTCGAGACTTGTATATTTTTAATGACTGACTTGATGCCCTTGGTTCAGCTAACATAACACATTCATCCAGAAACCTTACGACTTTGAACAATGCCTCCATCTCTTTTTGCGTACTAGTCACATGACAATCTGTCTCAAGCCCAAAGAGTAGGTGCATTTCTCAGAGGGGAATAGCAAACAGGTTAGGCAATGGGCTTGTGGCAGGGTTGAGGTCTGCTCAGCAACCTGTTCCTGCTGCATATCAGAGGAGCCTTTTAAAACATTTCCTAAGAGCAAAAGACAAGACACGCTCCCAGAGTGCAGGGTGCATTTCTCAGAGGGAACAGCAAATGTGTTATGCAACGGGCTTGAGGAGGAAGGATCCTTCCTTTTAAAGTTTTTGAATCTTCACTAATGGGGAGTAAGATAGGATCCTATTCTCCACTTCCAAAGCTGCAAATGGCAAAATTGCAAATGTGGAGAGCCAACTGCTTAAATTATTAAAACTGAATTTATTTCACTCTATTCATTAATTCTGAAATTTTGGTTGGAGTATAAAGTTGGCTTCCAGACTTGAGACTTGATTTTAAAGTATCTTCAAGGACTTGAGACTTGACTTGAGACTTGGAGTAAAAGACTTAAATACATCACTGCTCTAGAGTTGCCATAAGTTGGAAATGGCTTGAAGGCACACAACAACAACAACAAGGTGTTTCTCCCAGGCACAATACTCAGCCAATGCTGAGAATGTTGACTATACGATGAGATGCATGTTAAATACAGTGAAAGACCAAAGGACATCTGTGTCAATGCAGGCATACACTTCAAAGGTAATGGATGCTCCTTGCCACTTCCAGATCTGGCCTACATTTTCCATGGGGCAGCCTCCCATCTTCACAGGCTGGTAAGCAGCACCCTGGTCAGCATTCCAGTTGCTTTTGAACATTGCAGGGGCCCTCAGTAAGGGAGCAATCTCTTCTCTATGTGTTCCCATAGAAGATCACTTCTGTTATGTAGAAAACGCACAGTGTCAGAAAGCACCAGGACAGATGGTGTCCGTGTGGTAACTCCAAATCAGCCACTGATGACTGCAGTGCACACACATACTCTGATGACTTCATTGTGCATTCATTTTCCTTATTAAGAGCACACAATGGGCACTGTTTGTGAAAGAGGAAGCTCCTTTTTTTACTGTCACCAATTTGCAGGCAGCACTTGCCAACCATTCAAATTCAGCCCTGAAGAGAGTTACTTGTCTTCTCATTCTGTCTTGTTTTGTTTTTATTACCATCATGGTATGTGTAATCCATCAGAGGGCAATTTGAACAAAAGTTGATCAAACCTTGGAACCTGTTTTAATATAAGACTAGGCCTGTCGCTGAGGTGTTGGGAAAGTCTATGGGCTTTTGGCTCAGAGGTACAGACATGCCTCAACAAAGTTAACAAAGAAACTCCTTTTTACGAAGTCTTTTTGTACTTGCCGACCCCCACCCCTTTTCTTCTTCCTCCTCTGTCTAGCTGGAAGGGTTTTTTTAGCAGCATTGACATTGGGAGGATGATGAAGTGGGTTGGACTTTCAGTGTGGGGTGCAAATATCTGAAACTGTTGCAGACAACAGTTAAGTAGTCTGCACTAAACAATTTGGTAAAGCTTGAGCTGGAGAAAGAATTTGATTCTACCCTAGCCGGTCCTGCAATCTAACAATTAGGTTGTCTGCAACAAACAATGCAGTAAAACTTGGGCTGGAGAAAGAATTTGATTCTACTGTAACCTACCTAGAACAAGGAAGGTAAACAGCATCTTCTTCCAGATATCTTCACTGAATATGTGTGAACAACACACAGAGAAAAGAGGAAAGCAAATAAGCCTACCTCACCAGCTACTCCCAGCATGTTAAAAGAGAAAACCCAGAGATCTATAAATCTGGCCATCAAAATGAAATCATAAGAAAAATGAAGGCTTGTGAAAGTAAAAGCCATCCCTAAGTACGTTTTGGAAGAAGCCTTCAATGTTTGCTAGAAAGTTCAAAAAGTTTATGTTTACTTATACAATGCTCACCTGACCTGATTGTTTCATTTCACTTGTGCATATTGTTAGTTTTGAATAAAGAATTTGCTGAAACATAATGAACTCCTGTTCATTTTTGTGGTGCAGGAACATATCCCTATTCTTTCCATATTATTTCTATCTCTGGTATCAATTTTTTTGTTGTTGTTAAAGAAGTAATGTCCAGAAACACATCGCTTTCATTAACTGAGGTATACCTGTATTCCATTCAACTTCCTTTAATATATATATTTTTAAAAAGAAAGTCTCTATATTCTCAGAGATATAAGGGAAAAGATGGTCCCAAAAGTAGGTGAGCTACCTCCCAAACTCAAGCAGGCAAGGAGGCAGTATTCTTCCCTATTGATCAAGTCGATACAAACCTGCTCCCAGTAACTGTATTAAAAATATATAGCAACTGTAAACACATCAGATTATTTCAGGAATTGACAGAAGGTAAACCAGGATCTACTAGTAGATCTCCAGGTAGTTTGTGGTACTGAACCAAAGATTTCTGATTCTGAATGCCTTAGCAATAGCAACAACTTTTGTCCCTCAGATGTTGATGAAGACAAGACAGAATGGAGATTGTAGTCGAAAGATCATCATGTGGAAGGACTGAGAGCTTGGTACCAATAGTGATGATAAATTCCTGGACTGAGATACACTCAACAGTGTCCAGCTCCTTATTTCTAATTGTGTTATGTGCCCCACTTCCTGAGATTCTGCTTTCCAAATGGCTTCATTTCACAGATCTTGGAGTTTAAGCAGGGTAGGGGAGCAAATCCTGTAACCTTGAAGTCCATCCACCACTGGATTACTTTGTTGATGTATTTAATACATCTATATCATCCCTTTTCTCAAGGAGTTCAATGTGGTATACTTAGTTTTGTTTTGTTTTTTCTCCCTCTCCCAATATTTTCCTGGCAATAATCTTGTGAGGTAGGTTAGGTTGAAACATCATCACTGAAGCCTCACCCAGTAACCTTCAAGCTAAGCACCGATCTTGCTGTCTTTGCATTAACTTGCAATACCTCTTTGTACACCTTGTCCAAACCCAATTGATTCCAACCTAGAACATAAGTAAAATAATACAGTATTTATGTTTCTTGAAGCACATGCAGTGCGTCTTCTTAGACCAATTACAGACAGGCCACGATTATTTGGGTAAGGGGCACTAGAGGTAAGGCTGGGACTTTCAAACAGACTAACGTGCCCACGTACTTCAGGGCTTGCATAAATATTACCACTAATTGGAAAGCTATTCAGTTGCCACACACTGACTACTTGTAAGCTCACTGCAGGATAACTGAGGTCATATGGATGAAATTGTTCTTTCTAGAGTCCAGTCATGGAATGAAGTTTGTTTAAGCCATGTTAAACTTATCTAGTGAGAAATGGGACACAATGATAAAACACTTTCCTCCTTTTGTCCAGGTGCAACCACTTTCACAAGTGGCCGAAGTCATCCCTCAGTCATCAGCCACTTTCAGACAAAGTGCTCTCTGGTGCCACCAATTAAAAGACTCTGCACAGCTATTCCATCTTTCCTTCTGTAATCAATTTCTGTGTTAAGAAAAATAAAACAAGAAAGAAGTGACGGAAAAACAATGGAGGATTGCAGGTGGAAGCTGACATAGTTGGATCCCCTCTGTGAAATTCTGGATTTCAGATAGGGCCAGTCACACCAAAAATAGTGCCTTTACCATTTGTTACCAGTTCTACCTTTTTTAAGAAGAAGAAAAGCACTCAAAATAGTCCTGTAGGGGGAGTCATTGAGCATCTTTGAGTGTAACTCCAACTGTCCATCCCTTCAGGACTGCATCTGCCTGTGAAGTGGGATGTCTGTGGCCATTTTCGCACTAGACTGTTATAGCGCTATGATTCCACTTTCAACATCCTATGGAATCCTGGGGTTTGCAGTTTCGGGAGGGGCCGGATGGCCCCTCCCGAAACTGCAAACCCCAGGATTCCATAGGATGTTGAAAGTGGAATCAGCACTATAACAGTCTAGTGCGGAAATGGCCTGTATCTTGCAAGAAGCATCCCATATATGTGGATGCAGGACAGTGAGGAGAAGGTCAGCCTCCCCAGCATGCTACAAGAACTATGCTGATGTCCCCCACCTACCATTTCCTTCCCCCTCCAGCTTACCCCCTTTTCTGCCTACAGTCATGTCAAAGGTCGATCTTTCTGTTATCCTTTGAAGCTGCCACAGGGGATGAAGGAAGTAAGAAGCAGAGTAGATTTCACCGGGCCTCTCCCACCCCACATTCTAGTCCTTTAAGGGCATTCTGTGAATCATATTATCTTCTAATCACAAAGGAACTAGAATCTGGCACAAATCCCCTTGTGCCATTGGCTGCTTCTGTAAAGAGACCCTTCGTATTCTCAGCTCTTCCACTGCCCAGCTTGATGCTGGTGGTTGCTGCTGCTGCATGCTTTCAAGTTGTTTCTGACTTATGGTGACCCTAAGGAGAATCTACCATATTGACAAGATTTGTTCGGAGGGGGGTTGCCTTTGCCTTTCTCTGAGGTTGAGACAGTGTGATTCGGCCAGTAGGGATTCAACCCCTGGTGTCCCAGAGTAGGCTAACACTCAAACCATTACACCATACTGGCTCTTTCTGGCCACCTAAAGCACAGTTTTGAAATATGGCCTAAAATTCCCATACAGATGCGGAAAAGGCGAAGCCAGTCCGGTGCTGGTTGGCAAAAGATCCCTTTCACGTTCGGCCAGTGTGTGTGCCGGGAACCGCTTCCCCACAACGGATGCTCGATCTGGCTCTTTCTCACAGGCACCTGCAAGAGAAGAAGCTCTCCCATGCATGCTCACATGCTGAGCTCTTTTCTGAGCCAGGATGGGGGGTGTGGCCGGCAGCTCCACCATTTTCTGCCACTGCTGTGCTTCTATTCTGGTAGCTGAAAGGAGCTTTCTGAAGAAATGTTCTCCTTAGAAGGAGGACGCCTGGCAACACTACCGTGAGTTCAGGAATGTTTGTTGCCGTGTGACACACTTGCCGACGTGTGCTGCGGCCTGAGTCCCGGCCCTGGCGCGCACACTGAGGCACATCCCCTCGCCAGGCTCTGGGCCTGCACAGGCCCTGGCAGGTCCCAGCCGCCAGCACTTTTCCCATCCCTGAAACACACGTTGGCACACCCTTGACTTGTTCTTGAAGTAATGGTCTGTTTTTCTTCCCAGCAGACAGGCTCTTGAGGTATGCTCCGGTGTGCCCTAATAGGATTTTGCCTTCAGGTCCATTGCCCCATTGTCCTCAGTTGACCCCACAGAGAAGCAACACTCCTTTATGCCTGCTTAGCCCCAAACAGGAACAGCAGCAGCAGCAGCATTGCGGGGTTGCATAGACATCATGGGCCTCAATTTGCCCCAAATATTTATGCATCCATCACACTGAGCTCAGGCAGTCCTAGGAAGGTTAGGACTGTGTATGTCCCTGTCCTTTGTATTTGCATGGAGTTCCTCTAGGCATGCATCTGGCTAGTTCAGACTGCTGGGGCCAATAAAGGTTAATCCCTTGGCATGGGGTTCACATTCCACAGAGACTCTGCACCAACCATGTGATGTACACACCTCGATCTTGAAAGTAAGAGGATTAAATGTCCAATTAAAATGCTACAAACAGGGAAAGCACAGTGAGAGAGAGGGTCTAGCAGTGGGTCGTAATCTGTTTCTCTACCCCTCCAAGCACTGTCTCTCCCCTCAATACACAGAGACAGAGGGGGAGAGAGGGAGCACGATAAAGAGATAGAGGGTGCTGTCCTATATCTATTCTCTACAGTCTCCAAGCCACCTCAATAGGAAGAGTCTGTCATCAATAGGAAGAGACACATGGTGGCCAGGATCCTATGTGGTTGAGTGCAATGTAAGAGTTCTGTATGCGGGATTCTTCTAAGGCTCCCCTGTCACCACCACCAGGGCTCACCCTTGCACTCTGATAGCTCCCTTGCTGAATGGCCATTCTGTTGCTGTTGGAGAGAAGCGGGAATCAATGAAGCAGCTGGCTATGTCCCCACTGCCAGATGCAAACCGAAGATGTCTTCTGCTGAGATCTCCTGGAGGTCCAAGCAGAAGATATCATCAGCAGAGGGAGGAAGAGAATGCCAATCTCTGCAACAATAAAAAAAGACGCAAGCAGGCATAAAGCAGACGTATGCCTGTGTATGTCACTATAAAAGAACCACCATGGTGTAGTGTTTTGAGCACTGGGCTGACTCTGAAGACCAGGGTTTGGATTCCCACTTACCCATGGAAATCTATTCAATGACCTTGGGCAAGTCACACTTTCTCAACCTCAGAAGAAGGCAAAACTGGCCAAGAAAACCCCATGATAGGTTCACGTTAGGGTTTCCTTAAGTTGGAAACAATTTGAAGGCATACAACTTTAAAAAGTCACTAAAAGGATGCCAGCCACATATTCTCCCTTATGTTCCCCTCTTCTTTCTTTATAGCTACAGTTTTAAACCCCTTAAGATACTGTAACTCTTTTTCATTCTTGCCACAGAATCAGAAAGTGTAAATCTCTCTCTCTTTCTCTCTTTCTGTAACTTGCTAACACATTTTGAGGGGCTGGTTCAGACATTTGGTCTACAGCAGAGATCTGTGATATTTCTACTTCTTGTCTGAGGGCAAAAAATATCTGAGGAGTGAGGCTGTTGTCTCTGTTCTTGAATTGCTTTGTTACCCTTTGAGGAGAGTCTGGCAAGGTATTTGAAATCAGATAAATGTATGGCCAGCAGGTTTTACATGACATCGTTTGCACAGGGGCTGATACATCGGTTCTTGAGACCTGGATCTAACCTCACCTAATGTAGGGGCTTACCATTGGGTGTCTTTTGAAGATCCACTGTGATAGGAAGCTCAGTGTACCACAGCTGATGGGTTGCTGTTGCATAGATTTAAGAGAAAGAAGAGTAGAAAGACAGGATTTAAGAGGAAGGATATCAAAAATGGGCTACTAAATATTTCCTGGGATCCATATACAGTAGCTCCAATGGGGCAATGTCTATATTTAGTACCCTAGACATTTAAAACATAGCATAGAATCATAGATTCATGATTTAAATAGGAGATTTGTACTGCAGCAAAGTGAAGAAAATACCTGGTGATCAAAATATTTGGACATAATAACTCACTCACTACAATGAGAAAATCCAACTTGGATATTTAAGTACCCTCTGCCATAGGGGCCATAATATGTTTTGCAGCTGCCTCACTGCTGCATTTTTTGAACTCAAAAGTGAGTCCCATTAAGATCAATAGAGTTCACCTCCAAGTTATGTGAGATAGGATTGCATTGTCCTAAGACCTCATTTTGACCAGCCTGTATCCACCAGATTGATATATGCTCTCATCTTGGTTTTGTTCTGGTTTCTTTTGATGTGGTTTGTTTCGGTTTTCAAGGAAACATCCTGGTGCTGAGCTGTACCAGGCATTTTTCTGCGTCATCTCCTTGGTGTATTTGTCTTACACCAAAATAGTACCTGCCAAGGAAATCACCATAGTTCCCAGTGGCTAGATTGTTTTCCGGCCTGATCATTCTCTATCCCATTTGCCCATGTAAGCAAGAATATGTCGAAGTCTGGTGGAAGGGGCAATGATGGCTGCATCCAAAACAGCATGAAAGGGAAATGTATATTGGCTGCAGCACAGCATTACATGAAGAAACAAGGCACAGTTGACCCTACTAAGACCATGCAATTTTTTAAGCCAGCTAGAACTAGGCAGACACATTTACCACAAAAGACCACCCACTACATTTATACCATATACTGCTAGGTGTAAAATAACCATTACATTTCAACAAAGAAGTGATGTGGAGACTGCCACTGGATTTCTATATTAATAGAAATTTAATTAATTTAAATTTAAATTAATTAATTTAATAGAAAATTAATTTCTACATTATTTTTTTTCTTATAGCTACCCTACTCCCACATCCCAATAAACTGCCTAGAAAAGAAAGGAGCGGCTGAAGCACTCTACCCTTTCTTGGCTCGTTGCAGTTTGACGTGACCTGTGTGGTTAATTGGTTGGGACCGAGGGGAATTATCCAAGTTTCAGTGGGGAGGTGAAGGAGGGTCCATGTCCTCAAAGGTCCACGCCGTCTTTTAATTTCGTTAACACGCTTAACTGCAAAAGGTCTCAGTACCTTAGAAACAGGCATATCTATTGTTCCCTGGGGAACTGAGGCGGGTTGATAAAAGCCTTAATGGGGGGAAATTGCTCGTGGCTTGAAGCCATATGGGCTCATCACGCTCCTGTGCCAAGAGAAGCAGGTGGGACAAAGCTTGCTTGTGGCAGTTTAAGGACCAGCCTTAAATCGAACTGAAGAGCCTACCAGCTACAGTGCAGTATAACATAAGCAATGGAGGATTTGTATGGCTGAGATGGGAAGATTTGGCCCACGGACAGCTAGTGTCCTGGTAATTTACAGAGGTAATGGAAATGCCACTGTGCCGGGCTCGGCTGAACTGCTTAGGCAGGGCAGCCAGTGCCAGGTTCGAGGCGGGCTGTGGGCAACATACCCTTAGTCAGGCCACTCTCCCCTGGGTCCTTGTCACTGCGAGTGTTGTTTGCTTGACTTATTTCTCTGAGCACAGTGTACGCAACGACTCAGAGAAAGCTTGGCAGACAGTGCGGGTGGGAGGCTGCTCCTTAGCCTCGTGCCTGTCTCTGCTGCCTGGTCATTCAGAGAGGCCTGATCAGACTTGGCCCTGCCATTAGGCAGAATGAGTTTGGGTGTCATGAAAGGGCAGCAAACTTGTGGTTGTTGTTCAGATTAGTATGAAGTGCTATGAAGCACTTGCAGGATTTTTTAAATCTTGTATTTAGTTCCGTGAGCCAAAATAACGTGCCCGACATTGGAGCTACTGTACACCTCGATGTGGATGATGGGGTCATTTGCTGCTCCGCCTCAGGCTGAAAAATGTTTTAGGTTAGCCCTGGTGCAAATGAATGTTATTGACAGGCAAGAGGTGAAGAAGTAGCAGTAGCAGCGAGGCCCCTGCTGGGACTTAGGCTTCAGGAGGCACCCAATGATGCCAGCTCCCGACAGCAGCTCGCCAGGTGGAGGGACTTACGCTCACTATGTCGACATGAGATGATACAGACACACACACATACACACAGTGACACAGTGAAAACTGTCTAGTATGAAGAGGGTACCACTGCCAACCAACAGCTCACTATTCAACAAGAGCCATCCTGTGCCAGTCAGGGTAACTCTTGTTAAGTGAGAGCCAAAGGAAAGTAGTGGCTTGAGTGATGGATTATGACTCTGTAGACCAGTGTTTGAATCCCTGCTTGGCCATGAAAACCTACTGGGTGACCTCAGACCTGACCTTGGGCAAGTCACACTCTCTCAGCCTCAGATGCAGGCGAAAGCAAAAACCCCTCTGAACAAATCCTGCCAAGAAAATCCCATGATAGGTTCAAGTGAGAGTTGCCGTAAATCAGAAATGACCTGAAGGCACACAACAACTTCTCTGTGAAGCAGTTTAAAGGAGCCATAAAATATAAATGGGCCTTACAGCTCTAGTCTTAGCTGACCTGTGTCTAGCTTTTATCTGGACACCTTGGTTCCTGCAGGAACATCCTCTTAGGTACTCTGTTTTACATTTGACATACCTTTCAGTTATGTTTCACTACTGGAGGCTATAAGCTTTCATTTCTAAGAGATAATTACATTCCAGCCATGTTAGGGAATTGCAGCAGTATACATATGCATATCATATTTTAAAACACCCAAGGGATTTGTGTTACTTTAAAAAAGATTTATTGGGACATACATTTTTGTAAGACCTGTTTGAGCAGACACAGGAAAAGAGACATAATACACATACATACATACATACACACACACAATAAGAGCCTTGTTTTTGAAACATCTTCACATTTGATGAAATGGTTTTGGATTCACAAAAGCTTCTGCCACAATAAATTGAACAGTTCCTTAAAGTGGCAAGAAATGTTACATTATTAAAGAGTACCACTCTTTGTGTTTTATTTATGTATATGATAAAGTAATTTTTAAAAATCCAGTTTCACAACTCTGAGATTTTACTATCTCTGCTGCCACATAGTGGTAAGTAACTGCTGTAACAGGACTTGACAACTAACAGCAAAAGGAAGAAAGAAGAATGAAGTAGGGTAGAGGATGATTAACACAGCTGGATTAATAAGGGGCAGAATATTGCAGGCTTCCAGGTCTAATTGAGACATTGGGTATTTCTAGGCAGCTATAGCACCAACAATACCCCCAATAATGATTGGAGTTCCCAGATCTCAGGCCCTGGGCCCTCTTCTCCAGTTTTCAAGTCAAGAGTCCTACCATGAAAAGTGTGTACTTGTATTTATTCACAGTTGCTGTTTTTTTCCAGTGGCATATTCTGTGCAACTGTCGTTAATGCTTAATGTATTTTGCTGAATGATATCACTGGGGTTTCCTTTTGTAATAGGGCCCTTGTAACATCACCAGGGCTCATCCTTTGGCCCTGAAATCTCAGGACCTGGAATGGTCTTGAACCTTAGCAATAGCAGATGTACTGCAAGGCCATAAAATAAGACCGAGAGTGATGCCTTGAAGCTTTCTTAATAAGAACTGGGGTGACTTGTCCAACTGTTAAAAGAACCACTTGTCCAACATCTATGAAACAGCATGCATGACATTGTCCAAGAAAAGCCACCTTCACATGTGGCTATTAATTCCTGTAACCACTCATCTTCCTTTCCGAATGGAATTGCTTCTTCATTAAGTGTCCAGTAAAGATGGATGGATGGATGGATGGATGGATGGATGGATGGATGGATGGATGGATGGATGGGGAGAGTGACATGATACCTATGAACAGGCCAGCATTAAGGTTTTGGGAAGCACAATATTCTCAGCTCAGTCTTCTATTCAGAATTAACACACTTTGGCCTGAATTTTATTGGCTATGCCAATTAGAATAGGCCTATTGAATAAATCAAATTTACATAAGTCTTGACTCAAAATTTGATCAATTAACTCAATGTGTCTACTCTAGTTAGGGCTACCAATAAAACTTAGGCCTCCGGGTGTTTTTCGGATTATTTCCAAAATTGCCAAGAAGGGCATGGGAGTGAGGAGGGACTGGAAACACAATTCTACAAAATTAATTTGAAGTTACTCTTGTTCCTGTACAAGATTTTGTGATCTGCAGTTCTCAGACCTTGTATTGGGCTCTATATCCCAACTGTAGACTATTGTATAAAAAATTATAGGGGTGTTCCTAAAAAATTACCCATAACCTAGGGACCTTTTTCCAACACCATGCCTATGACAGTGAAAGGAGGGTCTGAGGTCACTTTAGAGGAATGAACAGCTAGTTTAAACAGAATAACACAGTTCTGATACAGCAATAGCTACAAAGCTGTTTTCCGCCCAGCGATCAGAAGCTATCTTGGGAGCTGGAAACTGGATTTTTAAAAAAATCATGTACGTATGTATGTATGTATGTGCACAAAAACCTAAGCCCATGCTTCATTTGAACTCTGATAATGTGTTGTAGCTTAAAATAATAGCAGATTCTCTTAGCCATAATAAATCCTGGACTGATGCTCTTCAGGTCTGTTATTTAAAATGTCCAATGATGAAAGTTTTAGCATCTCAATTAGAGAGAGAGAGAGCAACTTGCTAGAACAAAGTTGTGGTAGGTTGCTGCTGTGAACTTCCTTATTGACTCAGAATTCAGAGAGATCTTGATAACCTTCCTTGCTTTTAATTTTCTACTCTTGTTGCTAATTTTAGCATACCTTGCAGGGTTGCTGTGAGATCTGAGGAGAAAAGTCATGCAAACGATTCCAAAGTACAATATAAATGCTTGATGCTAGTATTGCATCTCCTTATGTACCCAGATTTTGGACACATATTCTTTTTGTACAATACATAATTCCAAGCAATTTAAGCAGTTCATTTGGGTGATGGATATTGAGTAGAAACTTTGTTGACTACTTTAAAAGCAAGCAAACAAAAAACTCTCATCCTGAGATACTTTTGCAAATCTGGCGGCTTATAGATTAGGCTTTTAATTTTGCAATCAACCCTCCTCAATCACAGAACCATCACCTTTTAATTAGTAGGTACTCTGTTCCCCATAGCAGTTTCTTTTTTCTTACCAGAAAAATCAAGTAAGTAAGAGAAGGCAGAGCTGAACAATGCCTTTTGATTAAAAAAAGCTATGACACTTTTGTCTGGAAGTTCCTTGTGTCTTTGGAAAAAATCAGATTTGGCACCTTAACTATCAAATTGGCACACAAAAGCAAAATTAAAAATGGGGGAAAGAACCAGGTACAATGTCAGATTTGCAAAGTGCATGGATCATCTTGTGAAGGACAGCAAGTAATCAGGAGAGGACACAACACAATTGCCTTAAGCAAACCACAACGGTAGACATAGTTAAAACAGATTTGTTTTATGCTATAAATTATGCCATATATGTTTTATGCTATAAAACTATTGATGTATTCAAATTCTTTTTCAAACAGGTAATTTTTATTAGTGCAATGTCCATGTAGACTAGTCCTTAGTTCTCGACTGTGTTGCCACAAGCGTGGCTGTATCATATTAACAGAAATCAGGAATAATCTGTGTTAAGTGGCAGGCCATAGAGGCTCCAATCTGGCAAGTGTTAGGCTGATTTCTTCAGATGGAAAAGAAAAAGCAAGATCATTTACTGTTACTTTGGAAGTTGTGTTTAGAATGCTAGATTGGTTCAACATTTTGTCAAAGGAGAGCTCTGAGTGAAAGTGACACATGTGCATAGCAAAAAGCAAAGCTCAAAATTCTGCTAAATAAATAGACATTTGCTAAGGGAAATATGAGTTTAATACACTGTGTCCAATCTTATCATTTAATTTTAATTGAGAGAGCATTATTAGGGATTTCTCAGGGAGAAGATTCCTCGAATACAGCTTGTCCACCACAACTGCTCTTCTCCTGCAGGGGTCCATTTAGCATGACCTCAATCTAACTGGAGCAACAGTGAAGTCAAATGGGCTTGCGTCTCACAGAAACCATGCACGTAAGTCTGAGCACATTTCGTCTTTTGGCAAAACATTTCGTCTTTTGGCAAAAAATCCAAAAACTACTAAGATTCTCAGATAGAGGGCAGGACACAATTAAAAAAATCAATCGTATCAGCACTGATCTCAGCATCCCTGTGTTGGAAAAGTGACTCTTGCAAGCCATCAGTCTGCTTTCAAATGTTTGTCCAACAGCTATGCTGGTGGCATAAAACAGGCAGCGGACAGGCTCATAATGGAAGAATGTTTTGCTAGCAACCACACTGGTCTGGATGGGTGGATAAAAAATAAGACAGTATCTATAGAATTCTAATTGTTGGTAGCGGGATACTTTTAATGTATTGTTTCACCAGCTAAACTCAAAAGTATGAATAAGCAATAAAAAAAGGAAGAAATGACACACAAAGGAAGCGGAGGCAGTTTCCTTATTAGCTATGTTTATTATGCCGCGGCTCAAGCCGCTCTGTACACAAAGCACCCAGCTGCTTTAAAGCTACTTGGTTTACACTGGATTTTTTAAAAAAAGTTTTAAAATGAGCTAGAAATGGTCCTTCTATGGCAGAGAGGAGACTGGCAGGGCCATTCTCCCGCTACACTACACAGCAGGGGAAGGGAGGGGGAGCAGAAAGCAGCAGTCACCGCTGGACCAGGGGTCCTGCCTGCCCCCTGCTCCCACCAGCAGTATTTACAGCCAGGAACAGCTGGAATGTACAGGGTGCAAGGAGATAGGGTGCAAAGAAGAAAGTAGGTAGCTGACTGCTGGGCCAAAAGTCTTCAGGAGAAACAAGACAAGTATTTTTATGTTATCTCAGTACCTTGTACACCAAAGTGTCTGTGGCTGCCTCAAGATCCCACAGTACTGCAGGGGCAAGAGCCTTCCCATCAGGAAAATGTAGGCTGAAGGCAGCCTCAGACAAGGCAGTGGAGGGGATGTCAGTAAGGACCAGGCATAAAAAAACACAGAGTGGCTCAGAATACTCTGGAGACTGGGAAATCCCCATGACCATGGCTAGTGTTAGCCAAAACAACACAGGAATTTGACGGGGGGTGGGGGGACGGGTTGAGGCAATGCTTCGGAATTTAAGATGAATAAATTAACCTGGAATGTGATGAAGTGCCAAGTTTAAGGGTGGGGCTGTATTGGGGCTTAACTCCCAGCATGACAGAGGCAGGATCGGGACTCAACCCTCTGCGTGGCACGGCCAATCCGGGCTAATGCTGCGTACCCAGTACACAAATACAGTGAGCAGAATCCCGCCCCAACATGGTGGGAAGGGAAGTGGGTGCTCAGCCCAACAAACAATGCCACGCAGAGCAGAGGGGGAGAAAGTTTCCTCTCCATTCCTCACAGCTGAAGGCCCACAGGAAGAAGAGTGGCACGACAGGGGCTGACAATGAATACACTCTAAAAATAAAAGCATTTAGAGTAAAATGCAGTGTCGATACAAAAAAGGGGTTAATTTTTCAAAAAAGCCCTCCCCAGGAATCAGATTGCCATGGCAACAAGAGGAGGAGTAGAGGGCCAGCCTGGACTCTGTGGCAGTGAGGGAATGAGGAGGCCATACCTCTCCTCTCCCAGATCAGGCTTCTTTCTTTAAAAAAAACAAAAAAAAACCTTTTTTTACACTTGAGTTTTTTCTTATAAAAACACAATTAGGGGAAACAACAGGATCCCAGTGGCAAGGACAGGCCCCAATGGGGGCCACAGTGGGACACAGGCCTCTGGGATTTATTTTTTTTTACACAATTTAGCTCCTCACGCAAACACCTGCATTTTAGTGGAGGGCTCCGCTGAAGGAAGCTGAGTGTGGCTTGGGCCCAGTACAGTAGGACTGGGTGTGGATTCAGACCAATCCGACAAGGAGTGTGGCGAAGGGCTGCTCCACTGCTCTGGGGACTCCGGTGAGGGAGTCAGGTAGGGGTGCTCACTCGGCGGGTGGAGGAAGTGCTTGGGTGTGGCATCCTGGCCCTGCGTGTAGCTGTGTTGAGAGGGCGGTGTTGGGTAATCCTCTACCCCTGCTGGCTTTAAGTACTGTGGGGGCCCTGCACGCGGTGCCCCTTGGCCCTGGCCCTCCTGGGGTGAGACAGGCTGGTTAGTACGTACGGTGGTTGCTGGCGGGGGCATGGGTTGGGCTGCCTCCTTGGTCTGTGCAGGAGCTGGATTGGGCAACCCCTGCGAGCTGTGCCCCATGGCCATGTGGTTAGGCAGAAGCAGCCCCGGTGGGAAAGTTTGGCCAGGCTGGTGTAGGTTAGGATGAGAGGCAGCGGGGTGCACAACTCCTATGATTGGCTGGCACTGGGAAGTAGGGACACGGGCATGCCAATCAAAAGGCATGGCCACGGGGCTCACCATGCCCAGGCTGAGCCCCATGCGGCCAGGTGGCACTGAAAGGCGGTTCATAGAGAGAAGGGTGCCATCCCCTAGGTCGCTGAGGCGTGCCAAACTGACAGCAAAAGGGGCTTCCATCATGCCATGGACCATGGGAGTGGAGGGTACTGACAGTGAGGCATTGGCTGTGTGGAAAACCCCTGGCGAGGCAGGGTTGGGCACATATGGGGAGTCCAGCGAGTCAACAGGAGATAGGGTGACAGAACTTTCCAGGAGAGCACCTTGGCACTCCAGGTTGAGCTTCTTGGCACGAGCTTTGGCCTCTTTACTCTCCCGGGCCAGGCTGGCACTGCTGCCTGCTGTCACGTTCTTGGCACTAGGCCGTCGGCTCTTCTTGCCCTGTGGAGTGGGCTTGAGGCTGGGTAAGTAGCTATTGGGAGGGCACATGAGTGGGGAAAGGGAATGACCAGCAGGGAGGGCCCCTTGCGGGCTGCGCACAGTGTTGTAGTCATCCAAAAGCCGGACAATATCGTGGTGTAGGCGCTCCTGAGCCACATCACGCGGCAGCCGATCCATATGGTCTGTGATCTCACGGTTAGCGAAGTGGTCCAGCAGGATTTTGGCTGCCTCATAACTGCCTTCCCGGGCTGCCAGAAACAGTGGTGTCTCCTCCTACCACAAAGAGGACAGATTGATGGGCATGTACTACAGTGCTTCTAGCACAGTCTCAGTGAATAGCTGTGTAGAGCTTCTACTTCCCCCAAAGCCTCCCCAACATGCATAAAAAAGCAAAGAAGTCACCAGATCTACCTGGACTGCATCTACAGGAGTAAAAAGAACTCCCCTGTTAGAAGGTGTCTACAGTAACGGTTATGATACTCCAAGGGAAGACATCATGTGTTTAGGAATAAAAACCAAGAGAACTTACCTTGCTGTCCTGCATGTCCTTGTTAGCCCCATTCTTCAGCAGCGCGATTGTAGCCTCTACATTGTTGACAGCTGCTGCCCAGTGCAGGGCTGATTTACCTGGGAGAGAGGACAACATGCAGCTTAATACAATTGTTCCTCCATCAGTGATCTTTCAAATCTACCAGAAACCTTCTACTACACCAGCTCTCCCAATGTTCCTCAGACTTAAGGTACCATCTTCTTCTCCATTACTGTTGTTGCTAATACCTCCCCCTCTAACACCTGACGTTCTGCAGATGTGGGACTTTGGAAATGCCCTCAGAGGAAACTGCTTTGTTATGGAGATAAACGCCCAGGCCAGATTCAAGGAACCATGAGCCCCCCAGATATTGTCCCTTCTTGCAAAGCCCCTGCTCCATTCCCATAAAATGCAGGGCATTTTCTATTACTGGAGCCTTTTCCTTCTAGATATTCTGCTCCCCCATTGCTCTTTCAGGGCTCTGCAAAAACACTGCTCATAGCCACGTAAAGTCCTCACTTCAGCAAGATACACCAAAGGAGTTTTGTGGGAGGGAAAGGAACAAAAGAGCCAAGTGAATTCCTGATGGCTGAGAGATATCCAGAGTAATCAGATTGGTGGTTCAGGTTAGAGGGCAAATGTGGGGGCAGGAGAGGAATTAGTCTCTCTCTGCATTTGTAAAATCAATCCGGCATATGTTTGCAAATCACAGACTGTAATCTGCAAATATAGCTATGAGGAGGCTTGCCGAAAGCCTGAAGTGAAAGCTCTTCCCGATAACTAGCCAGGTAATGGAGCTGAATCCCAGAGCTGCCTACTTGCAGGTTAAGCTAGTTCACTCTGAGGGCTACATACCCATCTCATCCACAGCATTGACATCAGCATGACAGGCAATCAGTTCCTCCACCATGCCTTCCACAGCCAGCCTGGCTGCCAGGATCAGTGCAGTCGAACCATCACCCATTCGGGCATCCAAATCTGTAGATCGATTCCGGATCAGGATCTGTCAACAGAGCAGGACATTAGGTGGGAATGGAACAAAGCACACCATCGAAAGCAGTACAAAATACTGTACAACTCTCATACTTTCTGTCAATGGGAACTATAGCAAGAGATAGCTTTCTGAAAGGAAAAGACAGAAATGATTCCTAGGTGGTAACAATTCACTGGAAAGGAAGAACAAATGTGCTGTTAATGTGGACAAGGCCCACATTATAATAGCCACATACATCTTGCAGGATTTTAAAAGGTTCACAAGTGCACTGAGAGAAAAGCATTACATCTTGAGGACAAGACTCACCTGGAAGACCCCCTGGGCATCAGCAGTCACAGCAGCATGAAGCGGTGTGCGCCCTGTGTTGTCCTGTGCATTGGTATCTGCACCAGCATCCAGTAAACGCTTGGCAGCATCTGCCCGTGCGTATCTGGCAGCCAAGTGCAATGCAGTCTCCCCAGTGCGGTCTGTCTGAGCACTCAGGTTGGCCCCCTGGCAGATGAGATCTGAGATAATGTTGGCTGAAGAATCATCCGCTTCTTCTTCCTCAGCCAGATCAGTCTCCATGCCGCCACCACAGAAGGAGGCCAGCATAAGTGGCGTGAAACCATCTGAAAGGAGACATCAACAACAGATTTTTTTTCCAAAAAAGAATTTGCTCTGCTTCTTCTCTCTCATACTACGTGTCTCTGTTCAAACAAAGCTTGCTGGGGCACTATATGTGAAAAGATGTGACAGACCAATTCATTCTGCACATGCAAAGACTCCGCACAGGGCTTTACACTGTTCACCCAGTACCACCTTTGCTAAATTACCTGGTCCACGGACATTGACATCCATACAGTCAGTGTCAAATTCACCCTGAGGTGGGGTAAGGGCCATAGAAGGGGGCATGCGGATGTCTGCTGCTACCAAGTGGTGCTGTGTCCATTGTCGGCAGTCCACAGGATCTTCACAGTCTACAGCTGGCTCCTCCACCTGGCAGGGAAGAGCACACGTCTGTAACTTAGGGGACATTTCCCCTATACATCTGCTGCATCCAACAACATAATTGCTGATTGCAATGTACTTTGCAGAGAAAGACCATGTAAACCAAGGCCATGGTAAGCTGGTCAAAAGAGCCAAACAACAGTTTTAGGGCTTAAAGGACAGGAAAGGAGGCATAGTGGAGAGAGACAGAGAGGTAGCTCCAAAGACAAAGAGAGTTAAAAGAGGAAAGTTCCAAAAGGAATAATCAATACCTTTAATCTCTTGGCCTCTGGGCATTCTGCTTCCAACCAATCTTCTGAACTGTCTGGTATAAGACTCTCCCCTTTGCCAATATTCCTGCAGGGGGGAGCAAGATATACAAATAAGCCAAAGAGCTGTACAAGGCAGACAGTAAGGCAAACTAGCTTTCACTATCTTGCTTTCTTCCATCCACACCTACGTGCATACATAACTAAAGGAAAAGTTGTCCATCATCTTTTGGAAGTACTGCTGGCAATGCTGTACAATCTTGAACCTTGAACTGACCGTTCCATGTAGCAGCTAAAAACTGGGTATAGAGGCCTTATACATAAGAATTTGCCTGGCAGTCACAGTTGACAGTGAATTCCATGCAGGTGAGCAAGCAGGCTGGAAGGGAAGAAATAGATTCCTTCTCCATTAGCTTGTTTGGTTTCCATGCTAGTTGTAAAGAAAGCCAATTACTTCCTCCACTGCCAGCACAGAAACAGAGCAGGAGGTGGGATGGTGTGATCCTTCTCTCTACCTCCCATATCCTTGGGGAAACACCTTTTCACTTTTCTTTACTAGCCTGTGTTTCCACACCAGCTGAAGAGAAAGGGTTTTTCTTCTTCTGCAGCCAGCATGGAAATGGAGGCTACTAGCTTCTTAGCAAACTAATACACTTTTCAAAATTTTACTTTGACTGACAACTTCTGGGGGGTTATTTGCAAGGTTCTTTGTAGCAGGGACTGTGTACTGTGTACTGATTCTGGGCAGCAACTAGGTGAATGAGAACCTCTTACTTCATGCCGAGGGCATCCTGGCCCACAGGCTCACGCCGGTTCTTGTTGCTATTCTCTTTCTTCAAGCTGAAACCTTCAGGAAACCAGAGGGTGCTATGCTCTCTTTTGCGCCGTGCTACCAGCACACCCAACACCAGAATCACCAGGAGGATCAGGGCTGCTACTACCAGCAATGGCAGCAGCTTGAGTGGGTCTGACTCATCATCCAACTTTATACCTGCAGAAGCAATGCCACAGCATTAGTAAAATTATCAGTAACTTGTAATACTTCACAAACAAAGCAAAGGAAAAAAACAAACAAATGCGGACAAATTTCACCTCCCCCAATCCCACAGAAGGACCCTCACCTTTTACAGCCTTGAGGGGGTATGGAAACTCTAGACGCTCTACAGCTGACAGGGCAGCAAGGTAGTCAGCTGCACTTTCTGCATCAGGGAAGCACTTGTCTGATGCTTGATAGCAGAGCCGGTTATCAATCTCAAGGGTAACCTCAGACCTGGAGAAAGATATAAGTATTATAAGGGTCTACTGCAAATCAACCACCTCTACAAGAAATATCAGTATGCAAGAAGGCCTAGCTTTTTACAGTTGAATTTAGTAGTGGTGTTTCTTAGTGCCCATTATGGATTAAACTACCCTTGCCTCCTGAGAGATGAACATTACAAGAAATGTGTGAGTTTTCTTCCTTATCTGGTAACAGTTATCTCATTTGTTTGTAGTGATGCATGAGTGCATTTGCCTGACATTCACACAGGCCTCCAGTGATCCAGCACCATCTGACTTCTTTGTTTCCATTTTTAAAAGTGGTATTAGCTACTTTCCAGTATTTTAGCTATTGGGGGCAACTGCACACATTCCTTGGTTAATACACTGGAATTCTTTGAGAACGCTTGCATAAATTCCCATTTAGTTATGGCAATTTATCACTGTATAACCCTAATATTTGGCTCTAACACCTCTTCTGTGGTCATGTGGATTTGGAGCATTTCTGCAAAATTATCACACAGGTAATTCAGTTACGTACTTTCTCAGGTATCTTCTTTGGTGAAGGTAGCTGTAAGTAGTTTCCCTGAACTGCCTCTCTTTCCCATGTAACTGTCCTTCTTCCTCCCACAATATCCTTCAAACCCAAATTCCTGCCAAGTGCCACAGCAGCTCTATTAGCCATTCCCGAAATCCCTCTCTTTGCTTGGGTTCATCTGTATGTCTCACCCAATAATCTCTTGACCCAGCTCCCTGCGACGTCGACCACCAGACCCATAATATGGCTTGATCATGTAATTGCCATTTTCATCAAGGCGGAAGCGCAACGAGGTTCGCAAAATGGCACTCAGCTTCTGGAGGAAGACGGTGCTTGTGCGGAGCAGTTCATCAGGGTGCAGCAGCACTGTAATGACCAGAACACCATCTGCCAAGTGCTCAGGCACTTCCCGGGCACAATCAAGGCCATCCCAGCCACACTCTTCAGTGTTACAACCCTGGTCACACTGCCCATCAGCAAAATGATCGGAGCAATATTTTTCATAAACAGGGCTGTGGAGAAAGAAGGAGTCAGAACTGTATCAAACCGGTCCAGAGAAACCCTATGCTAACCCAGAAAACAGCACATCCATGCATGGCCAGTCATCACTGAGGGAAGGACACACAGCAGTGTGGGTCTGGGGGAGGGATTCTTTCTACATACCTTCAGTACAAGTGTTGAGATTTGCACACATGAGGGGAGGGATACAGGAAACAACAGAAATGCCCAGGTCTCTACGGCTGGGAAATAACTAGAGCCTTGAGGACTTGTGGGTAGCACCCCATTATCACAGGTAAGAAGCTCTACACTCTCATCTGGTTAATCTGGTGTGAAACCCTACCTTCCATACTTGGGGAATCTGTTACATGGTACACCACTAGAGGCCTCCCCCTCCTCAGCATTCAGCAGCAGGACTCACTTGCAGGTTCGATCTCGGTTTTTGCAGTCAAAGTTATCATAAAGGCACTCAACAGTGTTGCACAGCTCATCACACTGGCTGTTGTTGAAGTACTGCCAACACTGTGCGGTTTCACACTGCTTCCAGGGGTCATCCACCAACAGGGAACAGTCACCACCATCCCAGTGACAGGCTGGGCTGTTGCACATCTTGTCACAGTAGGAATCTCCCGCCTTGGCAGCACACTCCTCCAGTGGGCAACGGACCTCTGGGGGCTGAGCGGGGTGCATGTGGCGTGGGGTCTGGCAGCGTGGGCCTGAGAAGTCACCAAGACAAAGGCACTGAAAATAAGGGGGACTAGAAATCTCATGGCAGGCACCCCCGTTGTGACAGGGCAAGCTTGCACAGCTACTGTTGGCACGCAGGCGGCAGTCAGGTCCAGCCCATCCAGGTGGGCAGTAGCAGCGAGCCCCCAGGACTGAGGTCCGGCAGGTGCCACCATTGAAGCAGAAGAGTTCCCGGCAAGAGAGGATGCTGCGTTCACAGTTAATGCCTGAGTAGCCCTGGAAAGTGACAATAAAGACTTAGTACAGGAAAACTCATCAGATCCAGAATTCCAGTACTCACTGTGTTGAGAAAATCCTTCCCTCCAGAAAGATCTAGACTTAATATCCATATCCTGTCTTCAACTATCTTCTCATATCCCTTCCTCATCAACGCAGTATTCCCTCTTGAAAACTCTGCCTCTTACTGGAACACTGTACCAAACCACTCTTGTTGGAACTATCATCAGACTATCCAGTTCTGTGGTAAAGTCTTGCAGTAGAACTGCTCTTCACCATTCCCCAAATGGAAGCAGAACTCCTTCCTACAGCAAGCTTTCCACTACAGAAGACTATACTCTCTGCCCAAAAATCTAAATGACAAAACTCCTTTCTTAGCAGGCACTGATATCACTCATAGCATAGTTCCAACTTATCCTCCTTACAGTTCTTCCACTGTCATCCTCTCCTTAAATTTAGCCTCTTTTATTGTTTCTGTAGAGAGGAGCTGCACTTATCACTTCTTGGGCACAGTCCTACTGAGGGGCACTTACCCGGGGGCAGTGGCAGGTGTACCCTAGAGGCAGATTTACTGCCAGCTTACACTGTCCACCATTTTGGCAAGGCTGAGACTCGCATGCATTCACAATATTCTTGCAGTGACGACCTGACCAGGAAAAAAAAAAAGGAATGTCATCAGTGGAAATTTGTCCATAATACCACTCACACTCTCCAGTGTGGCCAAAAGCATCATCATCGTATCATATCTGGAACTGTGACTCAACTGCCAGTTCCTGTAGCTGGCATTCTCTTCTTGCATATAAATGGTCAAAAAGAACTACCTCATACATGTTAATCCTCCACCCATAGAAATAACTCACCAGTGGTGTTTAGTATAACTCCTATCTCTGCCTGTATGGCTTAAAAATACACACTTAGCATCACATGCACCATTTGTCCGCACTTGAGCCTCTATCATCATCATTACCATCATCACCACCACCATCATCATCCTCGTTACCACCAACAGCACCACTCACCCCTTCCCCCAAGCCAGGTTTCTAATGATTATGGGAAAACAGTTGTATCTAGCATACTTCCTTATTATTAAATTGCACTGGCCTCAATATGTAACAAGCGGATGTAAAACTATTTGTAACCTCAGAAATATAACACAGCTATATGAATGTAACATAGCACTGTGCAATTAGAAGATACTAAATGTACCAACCAAGAGTCTAGATGGAAAGTGGTTCTGAGAACGTATGCACAAGCAGTTCAGAGTTTATATTACAGTAAAGTTAGAAATCCCCCACAGAACAAAGAACGCAACAGGATGTCAAAGAGGTACAACAGGATGTCAAAGAACATTCTTTTTCTGCTGTCAACCAGCATTTATGAGAAAGAATGGACCAAAATGAAAAACCAATCAACCACATGCTATTTGCAAGAGAACAGAAAAAACCCCTATGATTTACTATACAATATTATGATGGCTTACCGCAAAGAACATGAATGGCCATACAACAGCTTGAGCAGTAGGGGGCTTCAGAACAACCTAGCCAGCAAATATACAGTATATGCCTTTATTCCTCCCCTGCTGTCATGTTGAAATCAGAGGATTAGGTACAACACCCTTCTTTTGTTTTATTTAATGAAATCAGTGAATGTCATTGCTGGCAATAGTTTCAGCCTGCTGCAGCAAGTAGCTCTAGAGAAACCAGAACCTACATTTATCATGCCTCCCTCAATGGAAGACTCATTTGCTCATTTTGTAATTTCTGATGCTGGAGAGGCAATTTGGGAGATTCCAGGAAACCACAGGCTTAAAATCTGAAATGTTAGGGCTGCTTGGTAAACCAGTTCTGTTTCTTTCAGAAGTAAAGTAAAATACATTATAATAGATTTCACCCTCATCATATAGTTCCTCACTGATTAGCCACACTTTGCCTACTCCTTTCTACCCATCATTCTTTATTTAAGTCTGGCTGCTCTACCCACTTCTACCATAGCTCAGTTCACACACTCTTCCCTACTTTCACACACATCACAACAATTCAGCATAAACTCCTACTCACCGGTGTAGCCGGGCTTGCAAATGCACTGGTAGTCACTGGCTTCCTGAACACAGTCAAGCGTGTTGCGTGGGTGGCAATGGTTGGACTGGCACTCATTTATGTCCCCCTCGCAACGCTCCCCTGTAAAGCCTGGTGGGCAGCTGCACCGGTAGCCACCCACTCTGTCTACACATGTCCCATTATTGAGGCACTTGGGGACACGGCTGCCAGGATTCATGGCACAATCGTCCTCATTGATTTCACACAAGACACCTAGAGAAACAACACAAAGTCATCACCCCAAACATCCCAAGACAGGGAAGCATAATCCTCTTCCCCACACCCTTTAAGCCATCTCCACGGGGAGGTAAGAACCCGTCTTCTACCCTCTGTGGGCCTCTAGAGAGCGCTACTGCCTTTTTTTCCAATGCCTTAGGGCAGAAGCCATCCAGGAGGCTCCCCAGGTTGTTTTCACTACAGTTGCCATCTCTCCAGCAGGGGCGACTATGGTCTGAAGTTCAAGAACATCTGAAGGATCAGACGTGGCCTATTGATGCCCAGAAGGACCAATTCTGTGGCTGTCCTGCTTCAAAACTATCCTGAGAAATTTCAGAGCCTATATTCTCCACCTTGTGCCCTTAGGGAAAAAAATCCAGTGTCTCTCTTCACACTGTTCCAGCAAGAACTCAAAACTGCAACAATCTAAAGCCATTTCCCTTTCATACTGTTCTTGCCTGCTACTGTAAAATTATACTCTTTACATTGCAAAGATCTTGCTACCACAATAATCAGCACTTACCCAGAGTTCCTGGTGGACAGGAGCAAATGTAACGACCCACAAGGTCAATGCAAGTTCCTCCATTCTGACAGGGATGTGACTGACACTCATCAATATCATCCTCACAGTTCTTCCCTTCAAAGCCCAGTGGACACTAGAGTGAGAGAGAAACAAACAAGGCAGAGTGATAAGCATGAACAACGAAGAAAGCTGAAACTCAGACCCTTGAAAATGTTTCCAGTTCTTGATTCTGTTGGGAAACTATACTGTTCTCATTACTTAAAAGTAAGTAGAAATAAGATGTAAGGGAAAAATTCTTCAAGGACTATTAATTCCTGTTCTTTAGTAGCTTTGTTGCTATATGTTGCTTGTTTTTGCTGCTATACAAAAGTTATTAAACCTTAATGGGACATTACATAAACAGATTTTATCAAATTCTGAGATACAGACTGATACAGATCAACCCACCTTTACAAAGAAAAGGAAGACTACTGCACAGCATTTATAGCAAGCATTAAACATAAATCCCAATACAGAAGGATCATATTGATCAAATGTTTCTACTAGATATATGCTAAAATTCATTGAAAAGAGGAGCTGATGCCTCAACTCCAACAAAGACTTTTAAAAAATACACCTCTCTCTCCCATGTGCATTTTTGTTAGTGGAGAAGAATTTGTTATGACAGGAATACAAGACCGAGATGCTTTTACCTCCTACTTTCTCCTAGTAATAGAATTTTTAGCAAGACCATCAAGGTTATTTTTAATAAACTGATTTTGAATTGGAAAAACAACGATTTAAAGATGTTCTAATCAAAATTAATTCATCCAGATAAATAAAAGTAATGGCATGATTGCGGGCTATAAAAAGAGATCTATCAGAGTTATTATTTTATTTATTTATTTCATTTGTATGCCACCTTTCTCCCAAAGTGGGACAAAAGACAGCTCCCAAAGAAAACAGTTAAAAAACTTTGTTAGCATTTTTTATACATATACAAGCCGTTTATAAAATTACAAGACAGCAAGCACTATAAAAATCAGTCAGGTATGTAGGGAACACGATTATCTACCAACCAATTAACACTGGCAAATATTATTGGAGTATGTTAGAATTCTCATAAGTAACTAGGAGGTTCCACAGCAAAAATTAATTATCATTGTCTATTTTTAGTTTTTTTTTTAAACTTCACTTTTTTACTTTCTTGTGTTCTTTTTTGAATAAAAAGCCACAAGAAAGACTAATAAAAGATATATTCGCAAATGCATTTGGGATAATAAATAACAATAAAAAGACCTAGAAAAAGCATTCTCTACAAAAGCAGCAAAACCAAGAGAAACTCTTGTTTCTTATATTGCAAGTCATCATGCCAATAAGTTTTCACAGAAGACTTACATAGTAGTCCTTTCTTTCACCATAGGTGACTGTTTTGAAAAAAAAAATCAAAAGAAATTAATTCTAATAAATAATACAGACATGGGACGTGTATTTTTGTCAAATATCAGCCTATTATTTAATTCGGACAGGACACAAATTTGAACAAAACGCTAAGGGGCGAAAAATATGTTCAAATGTGAAATCTGAGACACCACATAATGTTGGCAGTATGATGAGAAGTCAGCAATCTCCATTTTGCCAATATTGATATTTAGCACACTATGAATGAGAGCCAGAGTAGTGCAGTGGTTTGAGTATTGGACTAGGATTCAAATCCCCACTCAGGCATGCAAACCCACTGGGCATCCCTGGGTAAGTCACACTCTCTCAGCCTCAGAGCAAGGCAAAGACAAGCCTCCTTTGAATAACTGCTGTCAAGAAAATCCCATCATAGATTTACCTTAGGGTCATCGTAAGTCAGAACTGACTTGAAATTACTCCAGGAACAACACTTTTAATATCACAGAAGATTTTGTTGTAGCATAATATGAAGAACAATTTGTTAGTGGACAAGATTTGGAGCTCACTTTTAGAAATCAAATACTGATGCTTTTGAGTTAAATTAAAAGGGATGTTATCTAAATAACTAAGTGGATTTTGGTAGCCAATTGCCACATGACATTGCAATAGCATGGGAAACTTTGTGGACTACAGTTTCCATCAACCTGAACAGTGGCCATTCTGGATAGACAGTGGAATCTGGAGTTTAACGACACAGGAGGAATACAGACATCACTCTAGGTTTCAGTTCTTACTTTTTCAGATAATTTGGAGTTTCTGAGAAGGCCAGGTAGAAAACATATTTTTTTTAATTCTCTGACTTTCTGTTGTATTGAATTTAAGATATAATGCAAAACTATAATGGTTGCTTAGTCATGTCCGTAAGCATCACTTCAGGTATATTGGTTTGATTTAGTCTGCTGATGCAAGTCTAGAGAACTTATCAGTGCCAATAGAGTAGAAAGGCCCAGGCAAAGAGGGAAGGAGGGGGCACCTTACTGGTGCTGTGGGCAGTGCCAGAATTCAACAGTGAGTCACGGGGGGAAAGGGAGTTACGCTGGGGTGACTGACTGACACACAACTGGGACATCAGCCAACAACACTGCACCACCTAGCCGTCCTGCGACAGCTGGAAACTGCTCGCTCAGGGCAGCCTGGGGTGCCTCCTTCGGTGAGTGAGGAGAATGTAGAATCACTCGTGCAAATGAGTGTCGCAAGCTTTGTGTCACAATAGGATTCTGACCAAGATATTTTATGACATGGAGCAGACACAGCTAAACATAAACAACACATATAGATTTTGTAACATGTTTTGGAAGCGTAAGCAATTAACCACCCACCCAAACATCAAGTGTTACTAGCACACCTAAGGCAAACAGCTGTAGTGGAAAAAAACAAATATTAATTCATATTAGTGAAAGGATGCTACTGAATAGGACAAACCTTAGGGAAAGCTTATTTTTCTATTTAAATTAGTGGGAAAAATAACTTGCACATCATCACTGATTCCTTATTTTCTTTAAAAACTGTGGTAAAAAAACAAATAATGAAACAAGTCTCCTCCACCACCATCCCCACAACTTTTCCCAGAATTCTGAAGAGAAGCCAGGATCCCTGGCTATTGCTGGCTATAGAACTCCCTCACCTCACAGATGTAGCCTCCCACAAAACTGCGACAGGTGCCCCCATTTCGGCACAGGCTGTGCTGGCAGTGGTTGACTTCACTTTCACAGTAACTGCCAGTGTAGCTTTTCTTGCAAATACAGTAGTGAGTATTTCCAGCATCCACACAACGGCCTCCATAATGACACACTTGTTCTTTCGTTACACCTAGCCCATCAGAAAGAAAATTGTACATAATCAGTCTTATTAGGTATCCTCCACATTCCCTTTCCAAAGGAGAGTTAAGGCAAAGTCACCAAGCACAGGAAAGGTCAAGAAAGCTGTACAAACAGTGAAAGCCAAAAACAAAACCTTGCTCCAAGCTTTTGTCTTACAGCACTAGAATTTATCCCCAACCCCACCCTTCACAACTCAAAATAAATTTTACTAGGAAGAGGCAAACTAAACCCAAATGTTTTCAAAGTCAAGATTCTACTTTTCATTTCTCTTTGAAAAGCCTATTCATAATTCTGATGAGCTTCATAAAAGAAAAGGAAAATTGATCTCAAGATGCTGAATGGTGGTCTTTATTAGCTAAAAAGTTCTCCAGCTTTTACTCACACATTTTCATTGTGCCAGTAAATAATTTTGGAGTCCCTTGTTGAAAAACTTCTGCAGTTTGACTTTAACTGGATGTATACAGGCTATAAACAATATGCAAATACAACAGTGATTTTATATGTTATGGTGTCAAATGTGTTGCCCTTTCTAATTTTTTTACATAGCCCTCTGAAGAAAGCTTTAAGAGTAGCAATAGGCTGTAATGCATCGGGCTTTTTAGCTAATAAAGACCTTTTGCCAGTATCTTGAAATATTTCTTCCCTTTCTCTTGTAGATTTCATTAGATGATTCCCAGTTTTTGCAATTTTAATTCTCATGAACACCACTAGATGGAAAGGGAGATAAATGTTAAAAAGTCAATAAAATGTTCGCAGGAGATTGAATGTGTTACTACAGTCTCAAACAGCATAGCAGGATTTGGGAATCCAGGCCACCTCCCCATTGCCTCAATCTGTTGACTGACAAGTTCTCATTCTGCTTCAGTCCTCTTTCACAGCACATCATTTTGAAATTAAACGATGAGTGAAATACAGCACTGTTGTTTCTGCTAACACTAAACTTAGTACAAGATCATCAACTTTTATTCTGCTGTAAGGAAACATGGAAAATCTGACTTCATAGGCTGCAAATATTTAGTTTATGGATGTCCCTGGAGATGGCTGTCAGAAGTATTCATTTCAGTACCAATGAACTTTAGAACATCACTGAAGGGAAGTGACACGTAGACTGAGGTCCTGTATGTGTGGACAGAACAGTACACAGTTTCACATCCCTTCCTCCATTGAAAGGCAGCTTGCACGGGCCAGAGCATGATGCCATAGGTATTTATTTCCTAGAGAGGGATGGCAGGAGGTGCCCAGCTAGCACTCAACTACACTTTTGCAACTGGGAGAAGAAAGCTAACATCTACTACCTCCTGGATCTCCAGAAGGTGGCTTGAGATCTAGGATGACAATGGCAGGTCTTTTCTTCAGGATGCAAAACTGCAGCTGGGTATTGCCTATGTGCTTTCTGCCATCCCTCCCAAGGCAGTAAATGGCAATGACAGCATGCCCTTGCACATGGAAACTGCTGAGAGTGTGGAAGATACGCATGGAGGTACTGAATACCTCCTTTACTATGTCCAAAAAAGGATACACATACAGACACAACCTGACTATGCCAACTGTGAAAATCCTGTAACAGTTTTTGACAGTGAAAACAATAATTTTGGTGAGACTACATGGAAATCAGTAAACTTTCAAGCTTGATGCTCAGACACTTTCAGTGAGAATCAAGATAGAACGATTAATGAAAAAGGGCCAACTCCCTCTTAGGCTTGTAATTTCACTGGCCCTGGAGCAGGACATCCTTACCTCGGTTCCTGGCCACCACTTCACAGGAAACACTGGGGATGTCACAGTAACGACCAGTCCAGCCTCCAGGACAGTCACAAGATACAGTAGTCCCTGTCTGCACACAGCGGCCACCATTCTGACAGGGGGAGCGACTGCACAAATCCAGCAGAGTCTGAAAGGAGTAGAAATAAGACAAGAGTGAGATTATTTTGAACCTGCCAATGCTGAAACCCAAGTGCCTTCCCACATTCCCACTGAATTCCTCAGTGCTGCAACTTCCCTTGCAGTCCCTATGGAAAATATCAGTGTTGCATTTAAACCTTTAGCTGTTGTGATATGCTTCCTGCTGGCAAAACCATCCCTCAGTATTCCTTGCCTAAGAAAGCACTATGAAATTCATGGGGTTGTCATAAGTCCACAGATGACATGGAGGCCCATACACACACATACATGCAAGCTAACCACATGCATTCAGGTCTTGTTGCAGAATTTGATTCTGAAGTTCTAAACATTCTTCATCATTTTCCATTAAGGCTTGGAGCAAATTACCTGGCACTGAGAACCTGTGTAACCCTGAGGGCAGCTACAGTGATAGGACTGCACACCATCCTGGCACACACCACCGTTGAGGCAGGGCTGTGACTGGCACTCATCAATCTCATGCTGGCAGTGGGAGCCCGTAAAGCCAGCACGACAGTGACATGTATATGAATTGACACCATCCAAGCAGGTTCCACCATTGAAGCAAGAGCTGGGAGAACACAAGCAAGAGTGTCAAGGAGGAAGCTTAACAGACTTTACCACGGACAGGTCTGTCCCTCTAAGCCAAGCATACTGGCTTGCCAATCTATTCAAAAATAATCACAGTGCTGTTTCCACTCTAGGTGAAAAGATACAACTGTGAAAAGATCTCTCTCTCCTAATAAAACTACAGAGAGAGAGAGAAAGTTACAACCAAGCAAGAGAGAGAAAGAACGAAAGAGAGCCTTTCCGCAATACACTGTTATAGTGCTATTATTCCACTTTCAACATCCTATGGAATCCTGGGGTTTGCAGTTTAGGGAGAGGCATTTAAAATTCTCAGCCGGAGAGCTCTTTGACCTCAGTAAACTACAAACCCCAGAATTTCACAGGATGTTGACAGTGGAATAATAGTAAGTGGAGTAATAAAAAGAGTGTAGTGCGGAAAGGCTCAAACACACAGATGCAACAAAATAATTTCAAATAATATGTAGCAAAAATTTTGCAAGTCCTTCCAACATTTGGTGGTTTAGGATGTCATGTCTTTCTAGAGACTGGCATGAAACTGAAATGCACAGGTGCCACACTGTATAAAAGTTGTTGCTTCATTCCTCAAGAAGTGAGGTTATGAGAAGAAACTCTCTCTACTTCCACTCAGAAACTGCAGATTCACCATTGATTAATCCTGCTTCTGGCTCAACATTTGGGTATTATTTCCAGTTGGATTAATTTTGGTTGAAAATGATACAATGGAAACTGATATCTAACCCTTAGTAGTTTTTAACATCCAACACTCCAGGCTTCAACCATGTTCACAAGAGCAAATTCACTGATTTTCACTAAAAGAGGGATTAAAGGAAAAGTGCAGGAGCAGAGTCCTCTTCCCCTGAACCACTTCTCCACAGAAACTTGATTGGAATACTCAGAATTCTATGATACTTCTGTTGTCTATGATAAGAACTATCACTTTGGGTTCTTTTAAAAAAAACCTCTTAAGTATCTTCAGATGACTTCACTAAACAAAATACTGCACTCAAAGGGTAAAGCTGTGAATGCACTCCAGTATAAGTGGAATGTGTGAACAGTACAAAAGTAAAGGCCACCAACTGTGCCACTTTGCTTTGTTCATAAGATTGTATCACTAGTATCCATTCTGCACACTGTGCTTGCTAAGCAATCTGAATTACTGAGACTGTAAATCAATCTGGGGTTTTGGAAAATGAAAAATGTATAAAAATGGCTTCAATAATGAAATACCTTCTGATACAAACACCTGGCAAAATATTGAGCAAGTCACACAAACCATCTTGCCCAGCTCACCTGTCAGTGCACTCCTGCACATTATGCTCACAGTGAAGACCAGCCCATCCCGGTGCACAAGAGCAAGTGTAGCTGTTGACGTAGTCTGTGCAGGTGGCCCCATTACGGCAGGGGTTGCTCAAGCACTCATTGGTCTCAGTTGCACAGCGTACACCTGTGAAGCCAGGCAGGCAGGTACATGTAAAAGAACTGATGCCATCCTGACAGGAGCCACCATTCAAGCAAGGATCTGTTGATGTAAGGAGTGACACATGGATAATTAAGTTCACAGCTACTATGTATATAAGATATAATAAATACAGATCATAATTAAGCAAAAGATGCATATTTGCATAAAATGACACTGGTCACCATTATGTAACTTGTCCCAGAATATTTAATTTTATAAGCATAATGTAGATACAATATATTCATACTTTATATTCATACTTCACCTTTTCTAGACACTATTTATTTATCCATTCATTCATTCATTCATTCATTCATTCATTCATTCATATTCCCCATCAAAAAAATGTTGAAGATAGCCAAAAGACAAGGTACAATCAATTGCAGTGATGTGAGTCTTGGCAAGCAAGTTTGAGAAGGTAAGTGTTGTCCATCCTTACTGACTTCTTCATTCCCTTTCTTCCTGAAGCTTCTTCCCATGCAATGTGGCAGAATGCTCTTCCTGAAAGGTCCACCCTGGTCCCTTTACCATACTCTCCCAAAGAAAACAGCCACCAGAGACTTAAATCACTAGTTCCTCTCTGCCCTTTTCCTGTTGTCCTATGAGCTCAATGAACTCACTGGGTGTGCAATCATCAATATCCATCTCACAGTTGGTGCCAGTGTAGCCAGGACGGCAAGCACATCGGTAACTGCCAAGTGTGTTGGTGCAGGTGCCCCTGTTTCGACATGGGTTTTGGTCACATTCATTAATGTCAATGTGGCATTGTTGTCCTACGGAGACAGGAAAAAAAAATCATTACTTGATTGTTTCTCCTATATTTTTGATTTTTTTGTACAATGCTTCCACCCAAAAACATTCTAGACTGTGAGCAGCAGAAATTCAAATTACATAACAGAAAAATGACTTACAGGTTAAAAAAAACTACCAAAATTATAAGTAATAATAACATTACGTTTTAAAACCAGGATACATAGTTTAATACTCCACAATATTCAGAAGCACATGTGAGGAAAAGGACGGCTTGGTTTAAGTACCTTGCCAGCCTGGTGCACAGCCACAGGTAAACCCTTCATAGTCAGGTGTGTGGTCGCAGACACCATTGTTCTCACATGGATTGGAGGAGCAGGGGGCCAACACAGTCTCACAGTTCCGGCCTGCAAGGAGAAACCAATAAGCCTGTCATAGTACTTAGATTTCCACTTGCTCAACAGCCAGAATGTCCTGAGTTACAAATGTATTTCCTAAACTCAAAGTGAATACAAATGAAGCTACAAGAACAAACATCTAGTCACAGAGTGATTTCAACAGGAGTTCTGCTTTGTACACAAGGGTAATGTAATCAAGTTAATTCAAGAGCTTTCTTTGCCAGTCAGTTCATAGACCACCAAATGCTAAGTTGTTAGTCATCTGCGGCTTGGATCCTGATTTCTTCCTTTAAGAAAGCATTTCAGTTTATACCATATCTCCAACCATCAAAGTTGTAATATATTGCTTGCTGGAAATTATTTTCTCCTTTCACAGCCAGCTGATGCTACTATAACTGAACTGAAATATAAAATGTAGTTGCACAAATGTCACATTGGGGAAGAGAAAGCCAAGTCCAACCATTTTGTCATCTGAATGTGATCAAAGATGGGATACACAAGATGTACACTGACTAAAGTAAGGGTTGTCTGTTTCTCTTATTCATTCATGATCTGTACAGCTATCATATGAATAGCTAAAATGAAGAATATGAATATGAGCTAAGACCCTCCAGCTTCCAACACGACATGCAGCATAAACAAATTACTGCTTATCATTTCCTCTATTCCCAACTACAATTCTGAGAGAAGGCTAATTCCTAACCAATTAAGCTTTTGCAAAGCAGCTCTCTCTTTGATGGACTGGAGATGAGTTTTCCTAGCAAGATTTTTTTTTCCTGGTAGATTACAACCTATACACCCACCCCCCTAGACACTCACCCAACAACACACCTCCCCACCAATAACTCTTTGCTCACCTGTGTAAGGCAAGTCACAGAGGCAATCATAGCCAGCAATCCCATCAATGCAGGTGCCCTTGTTGAGACAGGGGCTGGAGGCACAGTCATTTATGTTGGTCTGGCAGTAGGTCCCTGCCGAGGGGAAAAGGACAGAAAATCTTAAGACCGCCCATGAGCAGGAAGACCCAGGGAGAAGGATCTAATGCCACCACCCAATATTAGCCTTCATGTAAGATCAAACAGGATGAAAAGTTGCCATTCTGCAGATAAGCATAAAGTGCCCCACACCATTCCTACATAATGGGTAGGTGCACAAGAAAGCAGAGCACAGCTGCTTATAGTACCCTATTGATCCAGACAAAACAAAAAGTAAGGGTTCATGTGGAGGTCTTAATTACAGACACCAATCAGAGTACTATCCATGAACCAAGGAAGGGTAAATGAGACATTCTGGAAGAGAGAAAGTCTAGACAGAGATCAGGTGTAGCATAAACTTTTAGGGCATAAAATGAGTGAAGAAAGCCCTTGGAAAGCATACCCTGGAAGCCTTCTTTGCACTTGCAGCGGTAGCCATTGACATAATCTGTGCAGGTGCCTCCATGCTGGCATGGGTTGGATTCACACTCATTGCGATTCACATCACAGTTGGTGCCAGCCCAGCCCGGCTCACATTCACACTGATACCTGCAAAGGGAAAATTGATGAATGAATGAACGAATGAATGAAGTCAAGATTTCTTACCAAGCCCATTCAATCAGTCAGTAGACACCAGTTTAATCCATTCCTGTCTTCATAATTACAGAACAGCAAACCCTGCCTGCTCCTGCCACCAGAAGTTTGTTCCAAGGTCATCCCACTATGCATGCTGGTGACTAGTTCTTACCCGTTGATATCATCACGGCATGTGCCATGCACACAGGGACTGCTGCTGCACTCATCCACTTGAGAATAGCAATGTGGATCATGGAAACCTTCAGGGCAAAGGCAAGAGAAACCGTCTTCACCGTCCACACAGGTGCCACCATTCTTGCAGGGGTTGGATGCACATTCATTGATCTCCACATTGCACAGAGGACCTAAGTGGGAGAAGGAGACCACTCAGCAATGGGATGGCTAAGGGTAGTTCTGGCAGCTTTTAAGCCAGCTGGATCAGTCCAGTTTTGTTCTGCTCCACCAGGTAAGCAAAACATCCTATAGCAATCCTGAATAGTAGGGCCTCAAGGAGTATCCACAGAGCTAAACACTAGCCACTCACACACAAACTTAGCCATGGCATTACCTCTTAAGCCAAGACTGCAGCTCTTATACCAACCCACTCTCCTTATCTCTTTGACACTCCCAAGCCATACCTGTAAAGCCAGGTTTGCAGATGCAGTCATAACGATTGATGCCATCACGGCAGATGCCATAATCACAGGGGTTGCTGGCACAGTCATCAAAGTTTATCTCACAATTGGCACCTGGGAGAAAAAGGACATTATCACAGGCATGGGATATCACATATTACCTCTGCCTCACAGGGCCCTACATGAGCTGGGAAATTCCTTCCTGCCTTGCCTGCATTATGTTTGCAGAGTGCGTATAAACAGCAGGAGTAGAATGAGATATAACAAAAGCAAAGTTGTCACAGCTCTTCAGGCATCATCTAAATGGTGGGGTGCTGCCTGCCCCAAAATGCTGCCAGTTGAGAGATGGATGAAATGAGCATAAGTGAGAAGGAGAAATTCTCTGTTCAGGAAAGAGAGGTGGCCTACCTGAGGTCCCTAGTTGACAATGGCACAGGTACTTATTGACCAGGTCAATGCACTTGCCACCATGCTGGCAGGGATTGCTATGGCACTCATTGATCTGGTTCTCACAACGGTACCCAGTATAACCAGCAACGCATGTGCAAGTGAAGCTGGCAATGCCATCCACACAAGTGCCATGATGGCAAGGATCTGGAAAACAGTCATCAATATTCTTCTCACACAGAGCCCCCTCAAAACCTGGGAGGAAGAAGTGAAGGCAGCATCAGCACGGCTGATAGGATTTCATGCACACACAGCACATTGGCAAGAGCAGTCTCTCCCCACCCCTTCCCCTCTGAACAACCAAATCTGGTTGACCAAACCCTTAACCTTTCTTCCCATTTTTTTTCCAATTATTTCCTTTTATTTAAAATTTCTGTTTTCAACTTTCCAGATTGATGGCTCTTGGCTGTCATAGCTATTACTATCAATATCACAAAATCTCTCCCTCCTGTACTAGTTTGTTTGAGCAAACAAGTCAGGTTGAGCAATTCACCTACACCTTCCTCTTCACTGAATATGAACTATGCACTACTTCAACTTCCCTTTCTCCAGTCCTGAAAGCAGTTTTCTATAGGAGTTCTCTGTCTGCTCTTGAAATGCTCGGTCCTTACCTTTTTACTAAAAGGAAGATTAGTACAGGTTATGATATGATGATGCCATGCACTGTGTGCTATTTATGCTTTAAATCAGGGATGGGTGCCACTGGTCCTTCAGATACTGCTGGCCTACAATGCCCATCAGTGCCAATTCTGGTCCTCACCACTGGCCATACTGGCTTGGGCTGATAGGAAATGGAGTTCAAGAATATCAGTACTTTAAATCCATTAAGTGTCCTTGACACTGGAAATCTGACAACCTAAAATTCTTAGTTTTGTTTCATCTTCAAATCAAAGTCATGTCTCAGATTCTAATAATCCTTGTGCTCTCGTCATCAACAGTCTCCTCCTGGCTAGGGGAGAGCCCTTCAGAAGCACAGAAACAGAGTAAACAGAGAGAATAAATCACTGCAGGAAGCTATACCTTCTGTACAGCGGCACTCATAGGCATTGGGCCGGTCCACACACTTGGCACCATTCTGGCAGGGGGTGCTGGCACACTCGTCAATGTCAATCTGACACATGGAGCCTGAGAAGCCTGAACCCAGAAAGACAAAGGGGTCAAATAAGGCAGAAGGACCTTCTGGCGACATTTACATACACATCCCATATCAAGCAGTACGTGGAAGAATTTCCTGTCCCCCCCCACACACACACACACACATGCACATAGACACATACGCTGTTATTCACTCTGATGCATAGGAATTTGACAATAACATCAGTATTATTTGTACAAAGCACCTAGCAAATAGGAAAAGACCCCATGCTGAATTAGGAAGAATGGAAGTGCTACCCAGATAGCTACTTCTGGTTCCTCAGTTATGTTCTCCATAAAGCTGAATGGGGAAAGGCCTCTGTACTAAGCAGCCTGCAGCTGTTAAGATGGAAGATAAAACTTTATAATATTGAGAAAGTCCGGAAAAAGCACCAAATAAGCTTACAAAAAGGTCAGCAAAGCCTTTGAGACTGGTGTGCAGTTAGATCAATCCAGTATAAATTGACAGTCTGAACTAGAAGATCTCAACAGAAGGAAGAGAAATAAGTTTGCATGGAAGGAAACATTATGTGGGACAAACTTCCTCATGCTCCAGCCTGCTTGTCCAGCCTAGCCCTACCACCAGAGGCCTATAGCAAGGACTCTTAATGTCCTTCCCGCTCCTCTCCACAGGAGGCTTTGCGGTGTCTGCCCCACATGTAAATTGGGTTCAGGGGCCTGTGCAACAGGCTGGGGAAACAAAGATGCCATTGTCTCAGCTCCCACACAGCAAGCTATAGGCCTGTCTGTCAATCAACTCTGGAAGCAACTGAATGGAGTACAGGGCCCCCCACCCGCCTGATAGCAGAAAGGCTGGGCCAGTCTTGGAGAATGAGCTGAACACATCTTCCCTAGGGCTGCCGTTGCATCCCAGATACTGACAACAAACTCCCCAAAGCAGGTGCCCAGCTCAGCCAAGACACCTATAGAACTTTACTACAGTGCAAGGGATGGAAGGAAGCACCAGGGGCAGTGTGAGCTCATGAAAAACTGCAGTGCAAAACTCAATACTTTGAGACTCACATTAGGTACACACAATTGAGTTCAACCAAGTGAGAGATGTTTTCTAACATCAGGAGAAGAAAGGCTAAAAACTAGGCCCACTGCACAAAGAGCAGATCTTTCCCAGTCTTCTGAGATTGAAGACCGGGCACACCTCAGGTATATACATGCATATAGAGGACTTTCAAATGATCAGGAAGAAAGCCCTGTGAGGAAATGGGTTCAAGTTCATTCACAGGATGCAAATGAAATCTGTAGTGCTTAGGAGTTGGGGGCAGGATGGAGGGAAGAGAAAGATATAGGGAAAGACATCCACCTTCATTCCTCCCATTGCTAGAAAGGTAAGAGAGAATGCTTCTTTGGCAAAAGGACTGGGCTTACCTGAGGGACAGGTACAGCTGAATCCATTGACAATATCCTTGCAGACACCACCATTGACACAGGGATTACTCTCACACTCATTGATGTTGATCTCACAGTAAGTGCCACTGAAACCTACAGTCATGGGAAACCATTTATATTACGGAGATTAGCCTCATCCTATTATTCACATATACCCAACTGGCACACAGCAACAAAAAACAAGGAACCCATCCCACTCAGGCAGGTTCATGCCTGAGAACATAAACTTGCTACATGAGCAAAGGGACATCATAAATTACAGCACTTCATCTCCAGTACAGACTACCTATAAAATACATTTTTAAAAAGCAGCTAGATGTACATTATAGTTACAAATATAACACTTAACAGGCCCAAACTGTTAAGTTCACAACTTAACAGTTGTTAAAGTAAAGTAAAGTTAGAAAGTTCTGCAAGGTACACCAGATAGGCTGAAAGAGGAACTCCAGTCCCATTTTCCCCACTCCTATTTGCACCCCAGTCCTATTGCCTTCCCTCTAGTATTTCACCATGCTCCAATTTTATAGTCATTGTAGACTGAAGCTAATGCAACTGTTTTACATATGTTGTTACTACTTCCACCGATAATTAATGGAAAATGAATCTTATATATCACATTTGATCATGAGTCAGATTAACTAATCCAAAACAGCATTCTCACATGCCTGGTAATGTGGTCCATCTTTACTTAGTTTGGCTTTCTAAGTTACAGGATTTTACTTATCATGAGAGGATGTAAATGTGTGCTTTGCTCGTTCTCCTTTAACAATATTGGCACCATTGATCAGTGGCTGCACCTGCTTTGCGTGAAGATTCCAGGTTCAACTCTGCCATCCCCAATTAAAAGAATCAGGAAGCAGATGACGTAAACGCTAATAAGAGTACAGATAACATTGGGCTACTTGGAAAAATAGCACGACCTAGTTTAAGGCAGTTATTTTATCATCCTAATGAGAAAGCTACAGGAACACAATCACAGAACAGAAGAAAACATATGCTGGAACCAGTGAGGAAAAAGGAATCTACTGAACATGATAGTACAGTTTAGAGTAGGATTGCACACATATACATATATGTATACATGGATTACGCAAACATAAACACAAGCACACCAGACTGATCTACCTGGACTGTCTGTGTACCACCTAGCAGTAGCTTTCCATGTTTTTTAAAGCTGGCCCTATTAAGCCAGGTCTCCTTTTAACTGAACATTTACACAAAGTACACACTCTACTATATCAAGCAATAAGCTCCCCCACTTGCTGTGTAGATGGAAAAGGCACCTGTATCCAGAAAGAGGAAGACACTGGCTGTGCATTACATTAGTATGTGATAATGGAAGGGAGTTAAGATTATAAAAGACCAGCCATCCTGAATGCCCTGGGCTTCAAGGCCTCAAGCCAGTTTTGTTGTTAAATTGCCCAGCCACTTACTTATACTCGTTCAAGGGCCACTCCAAAGTGACAGGAATGAACACAGGAAGTCCAGCTGCTATGAAGGCACAGTATTGCATGACTAAACCTCCCAAATTTGTTCATCTCAGTCCTTCTCCAGTGAAATGAAAACATGAAGTCTGCTTCTCCTAAGAATAGTCTGCTGGCAAGCAGCATTGAGGAAATCATTTTGAGGCCCACTCATCCCCCCTTACTTGGCTACCCATCAAGGATCTGAGCAGCTATGGACTCATAATATGCCTCTGCTTCTGGCTGAGGCACCACCTCCTCCACCATGCAAGCTTCATTCCCTATACATGACTGCCAAAGTGGGTGGATGGGACAAGATTTCCTTACTTGTAAGACAGCATTTAAAAGTCTTTGTGCAGACCACTTAAATGGGCAGGGCTTGCCCAAGGTCAAAAAAGAAAGCCACAGAATTCTGCCCTCTATTGCTTATACCCTCAGAGATTAAGCTTCAAGCCAATTCCCATGTCTTTCCAACTTGGAAATAATTTATATACAAGTGAGTGTGTGAAGTCAGTTTATAGTCCATCATTACTTTGTTTCTCAAAGTCCTAGAGATTTTGGAGAAGAACTGAAAATAGCAATGACACAAGATCATGCAGTTCCCTTTACCAATTACTAATGCAGATAATCTTTTTCAAAATTAATTTTATTTCCTAAAATGAATAATCTTATTGTCTCAAACATTATACCATATATACCAACCCAACCTCCTTCCCTCTCTAGCTAAACTGAGAAAAGAGAATGGGACAGAAAGAAAAACCACTTGGCACTGATGGGGGAAACAGGGAACAAAAACGCCTAGTTTTTCCAAAAGATAAAATAAATAAAAATGAGAACAGCATCCAGACACTGCAGTAACACAGCAACATGGTAGAATATGAGTAACTAGGAGCAGGCACCCTACCTATTTCCTGGAGTAAACACAGAACTAAGTTTACATCAGGGAAAAAAAAGAACCAAGTTGAAGTCATATGAAGGAATTTGGTACAATCTGGTCACACACTTCTGGCATGGTACTTTGTCCCAGTCAGTGGCCCTGTGATTTGAGGCTCCCAATAGGGAAATGGAGTTCCAAAGACTGTGAGGATCACAGCAATAGGGAATCAACACAACAGTAAAAGTTAAAGATGAGGCACCAACACACACATTAATTGGGCTTCGAAGAATCACAGGTGCATGCAAAGAGACAGCTTTCCAGACCCATCTCCTAACCCATTTAAGGGAAGTGCAGCAAGAGAAAACCTGACGGCGCATGCCACACTCAAAAGGTTTTAAGCTTTCGTGCTTCTGCTGTGGGAAGAGGATTATGTAGGAAAGGAATGCTATTGCATTCTGGCTCCTAATTTCTGGAGCCCCTTGCCAAGGGATCTAAGCTAGAAACGCCAAACTTTTCACTACATCTTGATCTCAAGGGGAACAACTCCAGAACGAAGAGATACTGCACTGGAACAGAACTGTAGTATGAAAACTAGTCCAAAGCCATTCCCAGCTTGTAGGGCCCACCCCTCCCCCAGGTTTTTACAAAAAGCCAGCATTAACCAATGAGTAGCAAGCAAGGAGAATGTTCCTCCCTATATGGGGTAAAGGAAGCACAAAGCACAGCCAACTCACATCACCCGTCAGGCCAGCCCCGCCATTAATATTCCAAGCACAATGCTGCACTCCCACTGTCTGTATGAACATTGTACTGATTTCCCCAGCACCCCAGTCCTATAGCACTGCCACAATGGGAGGAGGGACAGTTGTATAGCTGTCCCTCAATTTCCAAGGATTCCTCCATATGTATACACTTGCCTCAACCCTAGAGAAGTATCTCTAAGGATCTCAGCTTCTGTCTTTTTGTGGGGGGTTTCTGCCCCAAGCCCACATAACTGCAGTGGCACACTGGGGATGGGAGGCAGGCATGGCTGTACAGACATCCAAGGATCCCAGTAAATGCTCCCGTATACTCAGTGCTAGCCTGTGCCAAAAACAGTTCTTCCTCAGCCCTTCTCCTAAGTCTGTACTACTACTCTAATAGTAGTAATCAGTTATGCTCTTGCTATAAGAATACAGAAGATAGAACCTCAAGCCACACAAACCAACATGGAAGACAGTGAGGGAAAGACTTACACTAGACTCCCATACACCCATACGAATTAAACCCTCCAGTTCATTTCTCTCTATATTGCTCACCTTGGAGAATACCGCCCACCCATACTGAAAAATCCAGACTGAGGAAGAACAGCCAATGAAACATCCTCCTGATTATACATATAAAACACACGCATAAGAAGAACAGGCAGAGCAAGCAAGACACAGACGCACTAGAATCCAATAGACATTTTCCATTTCAGTGTCTGAAACATACAAGGACCCAATAAATAAATCTAAAAGCAATAAACCACTCTTTCAAATTATTATAAATACATTCTTGCTGTCTCAGTGTAGATCAGAGGGATATGCTAACATTAGGCAGATGGATGCCTGAACAGGAAGCAGCCAGCTAGCCCAAAAGCAAGGACTCCTCTCTCATTTACACAACAGTTTTAGCATATGTTTCACATTACAAAATGCACCCTTTTCCAATCTGGCACACCACAGATGCATGGGATTACAATTTCTATCATCCCCAAACAGCATAGCTGTAGGCCATCAATTAAGGGAGGACTGAAAGAATTTCACACATATTTTCAGACAGCTGAAAGTTTCACTGAACTGAACCAAGCTGAGACAACTCAATAGACCTACCTTTGGTAAGAATTTAACTGTAGTTAGTCTATGACCAATTGCCTAACTTCTCTCTCTCTCTCTCTCAATACCCCTCACCTTGTAGAAATACAGCCTGGATTCTCTGTCCCCCCCCCCCCCGGTGTGGCATCATCAAGTAAAGCCACAGAACTCACCTGACATGCAGATGCAGGTAAACTCGCCAATACGGTCAAGGCAGGTAGCATCATTCTGGCAAGGCATGGAGAGGCATTCATTGATGTCTGTCTCACAGCGCGGACCTGTGTAGCCACGTCCGCACTGGCACTGGAAAGAGCCTTGTGTGTTGACGCATTTGCCAAAGTGCTCACATGGATTGGCTCCTGGAGATGGCAAAGGGACACAAATTGACCATGAGTGGCTTGTCCAATATCACATCCCCTCAACCTTCACCTCAAGGACTCATCCAGACAAGAAACAAGAAGGGCATTCCAGCTGAGGCCAGTCGCTCTCAAAAGTAGTTAACATGCCAAGATCCAAATTCAAAAAACTATTTAAAGTCCATCTCAGACATTACCCTGGCCTCTCCCCTCCCCGTCACTGGAGAGGCAAGTCCTCCTTCCTTCCCCTCTTAATTTTATGAGATAAAAAAAGTGTAGCTCTTACCAATGGAACATTCATCTACATCCTGATCACAGGCTCCTCCAGTAAAGCCAGGAGGACAGGTACAGATGGCACGGCCATTCATTGGATTGGTGTCACAAATAGCATCCTCATGGCAAGGGTTACTGACACAGGCATCATCCAAATGGCAGAGGAGTCCTAGGAGAGAAGGCCATGAAAGGCAAACGCATGACAGCAGCAACTGGAAATAAGTGCAATGCAGAGAATGAAGTGGAATTCACAGGACAGAAGCCACTCGGCTGTTCATGCCGAGCAGTCACTTTCCATTTCAGTCAGAAGCCCTATACATGTTTATCCAGTGCCCTATAAAACCACTCCATTTATTGCACGGCAGTGACCAAACTCTCCAAAAACTCTGCCCCAATCTAAAATAAAAACATGCAGCACAGGGAAGTCATGCAAGGCAAGTAAACAGCTACCTGTCTTTCCCATGGGACAGGCGCAGTAAAAGGAAGCCACACGATCATGACAGGTAGCACCATGGAAGCAGACAGCTGTCTGACAGTCATCAATGTTCTCACTGCAGCTCTCCCCAGTCCAGCCATTGACACAAACACATGTATGGCCTCCATTGGTATTGAAGCAAGTGCCCCCATTGTGGCAGGCATTGGGTTGCAGCTGGCATTCATCCACATCCTCAGTGCAGAACTGACCTAGGATATAAAAAGTGGGGTGGGGGAACTTTGGTTCACAGTTCTCTGAAACAGAGCTGGCCCAAAAGCTGCAGCACCAATCTCTCTCCTCGGCGATCACCCACCTCAGCCTAGTTTCCAGCCCTGAGTTGCCCTTGTTTTTCTTTGCTGAGCCAGATTAAAGCCAATGAGCAAAGATCCTACCCTTCATACTCTATAAGACAGCCAGTCTTCCTGACATGGAGCCATTATTCAGCCAACCCCAACATATGAAATAGAAACAAAAATGTCTCATCTCTGCTTGACAGCTTCCTACATTTCCCATTAAGCCTGCTACAGTCTCAGGTTGTTCTAATCACATTCTGGTTCTTGGATTGATACCCCAGTACCTGTCCACTCGGGAGGGCATTGGCAATTGTAGGTGTTGACACCATCTACGCAAGTGCCTCCATTCATGCACATGTGCTCTGGACAGTCATCTATGTTAATCTCACAGTTGTGTCCCTCAAAGCCTGAAGGAAGAGAAGAAAAGAATTTTGTCTGGGTAGTAACTACAGAAAAGTTGACTCCTGGAAAGGAATACAAAAAACAACCAACCTACATCCCACTCCAATATAATCCTATACAGGCCTTCCTGGGAGTAAATGCAGCTGAGCAGAGTATGGCTTACTTCAAAGGATACATGCACAGGACTAGCTGATTTGCCAGTTTCAATTTTGGGCAGGGACTGCAGCAACAGTAACTACCACAATGCAAGACAGATCCCTTCTGCTACACAACAGAACACCCCTCCTCTATTCTAAGCCCCACTCTCATGCCAGATCTCAGTCTCATACAAGAAAGAAGAATGAGCCGAACCTTCCACTATATTCTGGCTCAAACAATCGGAGCCACAGCTGCTGTCTGCCAACTCTGCCTGCCTCCCCCTTGATTGCTTCCTTCCTGCTCCACCAAGGCGTTCAACAGCTTCCCATGAGCTTCCTGACAGCAGAATAGTGAAACAAAGTACAATCTAGCCAAGGAAAAGGGGTAGGCCTGTATTCCAAATGCTATCCTACATCATCCAAGTGCCTAAATGAATATTCTGATTGTGAATCAACCTGGCCCAATGCTCTACCCCATTGTCATGCAAAAGAACCAGCAACAAATTTTTGCAAGCTGTTCACTCACCGGGTAGGCAAGCACACTCATAGCTGAGTTCCCCTGTCTGGCGGCAAGTGCCTCCGTTGAGACACTGAGAAGGGGCACAAGGTGTGGAAATGCTCTCACAGAGCTGTCCTGTGTAGCCAGCTTGGCACTGGCAGCGGAAGGAGCCAGGTGTATTGAGACATGTACCCCCATGTTGGCAAAGACCAGGCACCCGACATTCATCCACATCAATCCGGCAGTTGCGACCCTGATAGCCTGATGGGCATGTACAGTTGTAGCGGCCATTCCAGTTGGTGCAGCGACCACCATTAAGACATGGCTTGCTGGCACAGGCATCAAACAGAGAGCAGTCTTGACCTGAATGGAAGATGGAATACCGAGTGACCCACACCTGGAAGGAACGTAATTCTTCCTCCAGAAGATCCATTTCTGGACCCACTACCCAACAGAACGCCTGTTTGCATTCCCATTCCCATGGGGCAAATTTTCTAATAGGACGATATAAATCTTCTAGAAGCTCTACACAAAGGCATCCCTCCCCAGAAATTTCCTCACCTCTGAAGCCTTTGAGACAGGTGCACTGGTAGTGCACAGTGCCATCACGCAGGGTGCTCTCACATGAGCCCCCATTGGCACAAGGCGATTGGTGGCAAGGATCTTGAAACTGGCAGTGTTCTCCAATCAACCCAGGCTGGCATCTGGCAGAGAAAAAGAATTTATTAGATGGCACTCATCCTATCTAATATTCTAATACACAAAGTTCTAAACCCAACAACTATTGGAAAGTACAACAGATGTATGGGAACAGCAGTAACAAGGTGAGAAAGACTCCTAGGGACATCAGATATAGGAAAATGGGGAAGAGGAAACAGTAGTTAAGACTGGGAGACTCAGAGAAGCAACACAATTGGGAGGCAGTCTGACACTCAGAGAATCTGCACTCATATTGCCCCCGCTGTAAACTGCTTGCACCATTTCTCCAGGAGGTAGTAATGAGCAAATTCATTAATAACCATATACTTAGAGAATGCAGCTCCTTTCTGTAGCTACAGTCATCAACAATGCATCAATAATTCTAAACGGAAATGACTGCAAGAAGCCCTGAGCACTCAATTGTCCCAGAGGAGAAGGGTACACCTTTGTCTTACTAACTAGAACTCCTTGATACAGGGGACAGTGCAGTTGCCAACTGTCATGACTACATGATGAACTAATCTGATGTTAGGCTAACTTTCTATCTGGCCATGGACTGCCCTTTATTTATATCCCAAAGGTTGCCATAACGCTCAAGGCAGAGTACACAGCACTATACTAAGGTCACCATGTGAATTTCATGGTTCAATAAGAACTTTAATCAGATCTCTCAAATCCCAGTCCAATACTCTAACCATTAACCACACTGGCTATTTTGTTGCTGTTTTGTTTTTGGAATCAGGAGCCCCACCCAAACAACTAAGGAGCCAGCACAAGGGCTTACTGTAGACCTGACTTTTTCCTCCACTGAGCAATTAAAGAGAACTTCTAGCTTGCACTAACCTAGCTAGTCCACCAGTGTGTGTCATCTGCAAATTCTGCTAACTACTCACACTCACTCTTTGCTGAGCTGAAAATAGACATGTTAAACATTGGCCTTCTGTCAGGTTCCAGCCAACCATTTCCTCTTACCAGCAAATTCCAGGCAGATCTAAGAAAAGAATTTTTTCCCACCCAGTGTAAGATTTTGTCAGCAGAACTCTGCAAAACACTGAGGGAAGTCAAGAACTGAATGTGGCTAAAGGATGGGCCAGATGTTTATACGGATGGCAAACTAGCTATGCCAGTGAGCAACATTAATATGTTGAGAATAATGCATATAGCCTTGAGACAGGGCTGAGGCCTTGCTTAGAGAGAGAGATGATCACAGTGTCTGACATCCCCCAATATTTTTGGGAACTTTTTTTGTTGTGTACAGTACTATCCAGAGACAGAACACAAGGTAAGATCAAGGGACAAAGGGGTCCACATAGTTTTTATCAAACTAGACTAAACTTTGCAGCATGTCTAAAACATCAAATCTATCAGCTTTTGCAGAATCCAGTAATCTCAGCTTTCATGATACAAATAAGCAACCATCCCTATATCCATTGCTGTTTTAGAGAAAAGTGCTCTAACTCAGAAAAAAGTAAAGTTTGTAGCAGTTAAGAAAATGCGGGTTTAAACTCAGAAGAGTCCCTGGTGGTTCCTTATAGCGCTTTGATCATCGTCCTGTTCACTGTATCTACACACAACTCCCCCAAGGTCTCTTAAATCCCAGCTTGCTTTCCCAGCACCAGACAAAAATATTTTGGACAGGCTCAGGAGCCCAGGCAGATAACGAAGAATTAACAAGGCCCAAGAAACGGTAAGTGTCCTGCTGGGCCTACAAGCAAACCCCGTGGTTGCCTTAAAGCTGCCATTTGGTCAAGCTTGTCCTGTGCCAACTCCTCCAGAGCAGAATGTTCTCAGCACCCTGACTACTGAGCCCAGAGGGAAGGACGGCCCAAGCTATCATGACTGGATTTGAGAAGAGACACCAGAAGGATCCAGGTTCCCCCTCTCTTCAACTCCCCTGTATTTCATAAATTCAAGTTCCCACTTGCAGGATCCTCACAGGATTACTACAAATAGGCCCACGCTGGCTCTCAAAGGCTTTCCTTCACCTTGGTTGCAAGGGGGCCAGGAAGTGATGGGTGGCACAAGCAGAGCCGGTGCAAGGATTATACAACCCTCCTTTTTTTAATCCCTGACTATCCTGGAGTCTTTCAAAAGGGCTTCCCAATCACGTTAATTCAGCCTCCTCCAAACCCTCTCCCTCATCCCTCTGCCCACTGCCTGGAAATTGTCATGGCAACACAGAAAGCCTGTTTGTTCTTCTGCCCAGGCTTGAACAGCAGGTCCCGGGCCCTGGCTAAGACAACACTCAGGGCCTTGCAGGCCCCAAAAAGATCAATCCAGGAAAGGCTGGGAACGTCAGAACAAACTACGTGGCTCCACCCCGCCGTCATATGAAGAAGAAAGACAGCTTGCCAGGGGGAAAAGAAAACAGAAACACCCAGCTACACTTGTGGGATTTGTCAACTGATCAAAGTTTCTTCACCGGCCAAATCTAAAGCAAGTATAGCGAATTCTGTGTGGTCAACTAAAACGGTGGCCAACTAAAAGTTAATCCAGGGTGAAAAGCAGACTTCTGACTAGTTCCGGTTGCCACGGGAACTAGAGAACTCAAGAGGGAGAAAATGGCAGCTAAAAACTGTGAACTGCAGAGAGATCTCCTTCAAAAGCTTTGAAGGTGCCATCTGAAAGCTGAGCCTGAAAATCGGGGAGGGGGCTCTGTTTGAGTGGAGGAAAAATTTAAGCCAAGATTCAACAGGTCTGCTAGCAGAACATTCCTCTCCACTAGCAAACACATACTACTGGTCAGAGGGTAAAGGGTGCTCTTCCTTCCCCAGATGTGCAGGGTCAGCTGAACAACGCCCAGGCATACAAACCCCTACGTCCTCAGTCAGCGGCTGAGCGGGGTGGACCTGTGCCCAGCAGCTCTCCAGCTGCCTTTGTGCACCCAACACAGTGCAAAGAGGTCCTGGATAGCTCCTTGTACAATGGCCAAGAAAGCATTTAGCTGGTATAACTAGGAATTATTCCAGCTTAAGCCCCCAACAGGATTTTGGTTTGGTGCCCTGAACACAGAAGAAAGGATACTGAGAAGGAGGCCCTGTAAATGCACAGCGATCAGTTACACGTGAAGGTCTGGCACCTCTCCCAGGCATTCTAAAAGGACTGGCATATGAGAGGAAGACTGTCAGCAATCCTTGAGGCTCTTCACTAGGCTGTGGGTGAGCATTTACATAAATATCCACACATGGAGACAGACAGGCACACACAGATGTAAGCTGCAAAAAACTGGGAAATATCAAGGCTGTGGTCTCTTCTGTCTGACTGGTAAATTTTATGTGTTTGTTAGGTAAATCAGAGATTTAGTCATGGCTGTAAAATGCAAATTATTCTTGAGCAACCAAGTACCATACTAAGGCTTGCTCACCAAGGTCTCATTTCTTATTCCAAAATTAGACCGAAACCTAAACCTTTTCTTCTGTAAATATCCAGAAGTACTTCCTGTCCTGGTGAGCAGGAACATCTCAAGGAAATATTGGAAGTAAAATGCTACATGCATCACCAAAACAAAAGATAAATTTTTCAAGCCTAGTCAGCTGTTCCACTCAATCTTGCTAAGCTACAACAGTAGTTGCACCACCCAGATCAAATCCCCTCATATTCTCATGTCAATACAGAATGGGGATGGGCAACTCTTGTGGGTATGGGTCCAATTTTCTGCTTCATAACCTTCCAGAAACTACACAAACTACCCAAAAGATTAAAAAATGGGCAAAAATGAAATGGTCAGAAGTCTAATTCTGGATTTGAAAAACAGGCATTTTTATGTTAAACTCTGTTTGGGGACTCTGCAATCTATTTACGTATTGCTGATCCTGGAGGCTTCCAAGAGACAACCGACACTTTTTGCCAAGGAAAAAAAAAAAGCAGCAGCAACCTAGTGGAACTGTGGGTTCCACGTGTCACCAATGCCTCACTAGTCCCCAGGTCATATCCATAACTGCTTTGGCCCAGAAAACTAAGCATAGCCAGGTGAGGGCCCCTCCAAGTAGGTCAGGTACCAAGGGCACATCAACATCAAATCTAAATAAACTAAAACCATGACCTTATCCTTCAAGCAACCTCTCTCTCCTTCCTTCTCTGCCTCCAACAACACTGACCACATCTGTACTTTTCATGCTTATTTGTGGTTGCATTCCCAAGTTTCTAAATGCATATTTCAACGATTCTAGCGACAAAGTCCCAAGTTAGTGCCAAGGTACAAATGTGGCTAAGAAATCCACTATCATTCTATCTAGCTGTAGACTGACTGAACTTAGAAGAATCCATATACACAGGAGTCAAGAAGCCAAAGAACCAACTAACGTTCGCTCACTGGCTGCAGCAAGCCTGACGTGTAGTATTCAATGGAGGGAAGGATGTTTCTAGACTGATACTTGTACTGTATTTAAGTGATGAAAGAGGCCAGACCAAAGATAGCTGGCAAAATTCCTTGTACTGCTGGTGGAGATGTAGTCATCCATAGCTATTTATTTATTTTGCGAGCTGCCCTGAGAATGCTAATTGACAGGACACAAATAATAGTGATGTATCGTCTTTTAAAAACAATATATTTAAACGTCTCCTGCTTTAACTTTAAACACAACAACTTTGGGGCATTTAAATCTTTCCACCTGGACTGATGTCCAAGTGACAAGTGCCTCTTGAAGTTTCTATTTTGTCCAGGAGATAATATGCCATTGGCACCAATGGAAGGTTCTCTTGCATGTTGAATCACAACTTTAAAACAAATACCACAATACAAGGAGAAGGAGTTAAACCACATCCTCATAGTCCATGTTCTAATCCCACCTTTCACAGCTCTTATTTTTAACATAAAAACAAGGTACATTAGAATTTAACTATAATTTAAATTGAGGTACAATACATGAGTACATGCTTTTAACAATTAAAAGCATACATATATTTAAAGTATTGTCTAGTTTGGCCTTTACTGGCACACCACTGCAGCTAATACGAAGATTTTGCATCCTCCCAAGATCCGCTGCCATAGATTCAGAAGGAGAACACTGGCTAGCAGCAAAGCACAGCTCTGCACCGACATATAGGACCCTGTTAATCTACTGAGAACTATTCCTTACCCCCAAGGGCAGCATGGGGGCAATCTCAACTGCCAAACTGGGGCAACTAGATGGCCCAAAGAAGAAAGGCTCTTTTTTTTGCATTGGGAGCCAAGCCCTGGCACCATGTCCCTGCCTGTTCAGATCCGGGGAGGAAAGTTTGGTTTCTATACCTCTCCCCTGGGGCTGTGAATCACCAACTGTGTCTGTGCATGTCGCTCAACACTCTGTGACTCAGCCCTGTTACCTCAGGGCTGTGCAGGCAGTACCAGTAGGCCTGCGGCCCTGTGCCAAAACCCAAATGAAGCCTGCTTGGGGCACTGTAGACAGAATCCATTTGATACCCCCGCCAAATAAGGAAAACAGCAGCTCTTCCTACCACATCTCCCTGAAAAGAATCTGAACAAGGTCAGCAGCACAAAAAGAACAGAGGGTGGAGCAGAAAGATACAAAAGAGGAATTTTTCCAGCCTTCTCATATCTATCTCGGGCTCCTAGGTTTACTCTCAACTCCACTAAGGGTAAACCAAGCTCCTATGTTCTTCTGCCAGGCTTCACCTGTACCCCATCTCTAATGCCTTGTTTTCTAATGCCTGGCACTCAAGACTTCTGAATTCTTCTGGCAAGCCAGAGACTAGAGACAATTAGTCATACCTTGCAAGCCAGACTGAAACCAGTAGCTGACATATAGCCGTGGTCCTTGATGAAGAATCAGCTAGAACCGGGCATACAAGCACACTTAACCACAGTGCGATACGGGCAAGTGTCACAATGGCAATCCATCCCCCACAAAGCTAAAACGGATTGCAAATATTTAATTAAAACCAATTAGCAATCAGCACCAACTACATACCAACAGGAATAAAATATTTTGTTCCTGCCCCAGTGCAAAAATAGACGAAGTCGCAGAATGGAGAGATACTACTGGATCCTCATCTTCTGCTCCCTGATTCCAAAGCCAAGCAACTTGTAACAGGCACCATTCCAGCAGGGGAAATGCTGTCTCTTTGTCTGAAATCACTTTGGTCCTTAGGAGGAGGGAGAAGTGGAGTTTTAATTACTCTAGTTTGGCAGGGACGGATAGATGAAGAGCCACAGATTCCAAAATTAATATTTCTGGAGGTTAAAAGGCTCATTGCTACTTATGAGTGCCACAGTGCTTCTTTGAACCCTTTTCAAATACCCAGTTTGCCAAATAAGGGGACAAAAAAGTAAGGCAGATGCAGCTTCATTCGATTTCATGGTAAGACTGACTGATCAACTGAACACAGACCTACTGAAGATTAGCATACAAAACCTTAAAATGAGAACAACACAAACCAAACTTTTGGTACAATATAGAAAAGGAGGCAACTCCTGCATCTTCCTTCTGAGCTTTCTGCATTCATGTTTCAAGTGGGAGCTGTCTATCTTTCTTGCAGGGAGATGCAACACCTGTGTAGACCTGTACACCTGTGTAGCTTGAGTTCCACATACGTATGGAACTTGCGCATCTCCATGCAAAAAGATGCCAAAATTGCCCCTTTTTCATGTCACACACCACTGGGGAGGTGAGTAATTTTTATTTTGCCCTGTTATACAGGAAGCACAAACAAGAAGATGTGCAAGTGACACATTCATTTTCTACCAGTGCTTCCAGATAATAGCCAAAGTTTCTCTCAGCCTCCAGTCACCATAATCCCTCTTGAGACAGTGAGATCAAGACCAAGAGGAGCAAACTATCTTACTGTTTCTTCTGTGTTCTTCAACTGCTCTAGAATTAGTCACCTTATGCCATCAACAAGCCACATCGAATCAGAGAGCAAAAAAGTGCCACTGAGAAAACATGGGTTCTGAGAGCAACACCATACCAACCACTGGCCTGGCATTCTAACCTAACACTAAAGGCAAAGCTAGACATAACAGGAGCAACAAGCACATCTTTATTTTCCCATGGTTGTCTTGTCCATGTGTAAGTGAGGGGAAGACCAGAGCCACTTTTCTGCCTTCTTGCCTTACTCTCCCCACAGGAATTGAGGCTAAGAGACAAGTGGCTGAAGGAAAAAACTGGAGCCAAATTATGAGACACTAAAGCTGGAAAGATAGGGCCTAAATACCCATAAGGCGCCAGATTCTGCCTGATCTTGGAAGCTAAGCAGGGTCAATCCTTGTAAATAGTTGGATGGGAGACCACCAATGAATACCAGGAGCTATAAGCTATATTTCAGAAAAAGGAACTGGCAAAATCAGTTCCAAGTGTTCTTTGCCAAAGAAAAACCTATGGAATTCATGGGGTTGCTGTAAGTTGACAGGTGACTTGAAGGCGCACACACACACCAGGCTGGAGAGAGAAGAGGGCACAGAAACAAGGTAGCAGTGTCCCTCCTTACGCATTGCATTTCTTACTAGATAAATGCCCTCTTCCCCCATCTTCTGCTTAACACATGAATGTGATGGGAATGTGACACAGAAGGTCCTGAGAAATTAGCCACACAAACAGGGACTCCTGTGAAACCAAAACACAGCCATAAAACAATGGCAATGTAGACAGCCCAAGGGAGATCTGATCTGGATAGATACACTGGTAACCAGCCCATTGAATGTCCAGTTCAAACAGTGACATTGTGTTTTGTCACAAAAAGGAATATATTCAGAAGCATGCCTTTTCCTAATTTTAAAGTTAAACAAACACCCTTTAATTTGGTTCTGGATGTGCAGGAACGGTGTCTGGAATCCATTCTTCCCCTCTCTGGCTAACAAACAAGATCTGAAAGACAACAGGCACAAAGCACACTGACAACTCAAATGGTGTACCTGCTGCGGACATGTCCAATTAAAAGCAAATTTAAGAAAGGTGTTTCTCCAAACAATTATGACTACTCATTGAAAAGGACGACAAGAAACTATCTGCTCCAGAAGATTACAAACACAGCATGGAAGCAAGTGAGTTCGCTGGCACTGTGTCATGGAAGCCACAGCTACAGAGTAAGGATGTGTGTGTGTGTCTATGTGCCTTCTAGTCACCTGTTGACTAATGAAGACCCATGAATTTCATAGGGTTTTCTTAGGCAAGGAATGCTCACAGGTGGTTTTGCCAGTTCTTTGCTCTGAAATATAGTCTACAGCACCTGGTAATCGTTGGTGGTCTCCCATCCAAGTGCTAACCAGGGCTGACCCTGCTTAGCTCTCAAGACCAGACAGGAACTGGTGCCTTTAAGGTATTTAGGCCACTACAGAGTAAGGAGACAGAAATTTAAACCACAGTTTTAGGATTTATTGGTGAGATACTGAGATTTTATAGTGTCTGTGAAGGTTGAGGAGTTCCTCTAAACTGAATAGGATTTATTCTCAATAAAATAGGCACAGAATTGTAAACTAAGAGAGCCAAGTCTACTCATGCTAGTTTGTCCTGCTCTTGTACAGCAATAAAAGGCTACTGAGTTCCATATGGTGTGTATTTCAAGAGATACAGCAATTAAGGACCAAAACCCCAAGAAGCCTCAGTTCTGGAATTAGAATGAATATGCACATTTGCATGCCTCAAGCAGGCATGTTCACACAGGCTACAAGCAGAAAAATTATATCCTCTCTCTCTCATATTTAAATTGTCTCATTGTGACTGAACAGGTTAAGCAACAGATGTGAGATGGTAAGGGAACAAAGTACCAAGAACTGAGAGAAAGCTTCAGAATACTCCTCAAAACTCATGCATTTTCAGGCTTGCATGCTTCTCGCTGCAAAAAAAAATTATGAAAAATGAAAATCAAGACAGGCAAGATTCTGTGGCAACTACTAATCTGTATTTAAAACTGCAACCTACATTGCATACGCATGTGCAATCTCCCACCCAGCTGCCCCACCTCTTATAACAGGCCATGTGCTGAGCCCATTTTCCATCCCAAGCCAGCTTGTGGTGTCAGTCTCCCAATCGTCAGTTCCCAAACTATTTGGTTTTTCCTCTCCTCTGTACACCTTGCTAGTTTTATACAATCCTTATTTCCCAAGCACATCTATTCACATTCATTTTGAAGTGATTGTGACAGCTCTAATCCAGGCCCCACCCTCTTCTTCCAGGCACAATGTGGAAGATGGTGAAGGGGAAGCCATGCTACCTGAGAACCACCCTTGGTCCACCTCTTTCGAATTGGCATTGCTTGACCCAAAAGGTGACCACCCCTTTAAGAGGCCTCTTTGCAGGTGCTTAGTGGAGGAGGCAAGGGGGAGAAAAGAAGAGAGGGAGAACAGCATTTTCCCTTCAGTGGCTGGGCACTCCCAAGCCTCCCCACCCAACCTGTCCGACAGGTTTCAGACCACGCTGCCAACAGTTCTTTTTCCTTTTTCTTCCTCTTTCCTGAACCCCCAGCAAAAGGTATCTAGAGCTCCCCCAGAAATGTCTGCTACTTTTGCAAAGTCCCAAAGGGCTTGGCTAAGTGCCCATTCCGCCGCCAGAGGCATGGCAGCTTTCTGTCCTGAGACTCCAGATCAGTGCTTACAGCTGGCTGCTAGTACTTTCTTGTCCCGTCTGATCCCATCCAGGGATCCAGGCCAGGCATTGTGCCTCCCAGTGATTCACCTGTTCTGGGCGTGGCACCTGCAGGCAGATCCACCTGTCCTGGATTCCAACACAGGCAGCACCAAGCCAAGCTCAGAACTCACTGCTCTTATTCATACACCTGCCACTAGTCGAAGGAACTGAATTAAGCAGCAAGCAGCAGCAGGTTCAGGACAAACTACCTCCGGGTCTCTAGGTCTAGACCATCAAATGCAATACAACCAGAAAGGCTAGGATGTGTGAGAGAGATTGAGACAGAGACAGACAGACAGACAGAGCACCCAGTGTCAGGTGACCTAGCTGGTAATCAGGATAACAAAAAGAAACCACGGGCACCAATGCATTCTGGCACTGGAATCACCGTAATTAAAGCAACCACACAAATCAGAAGATCTTCCTTCCTTCCGTTTCCAGATTTTCTCAGTATAGCACTGGGACCCAGACATAGTGAGTATTACAAAGATAATACAAAATATAAATGAGGATATTTAGGGATACACAAAAAAATTGAATATTGGCAGGACAATTATAAAAGTATAAGTCATTCTTGGAGGATGTCACAACTTGATGTCGTTCTTTATTGCCTATGGAACCTTAAGGGATGGCAGGGGCGGGGAAATCATAGAGATAAAGAAAAGAGTAACACACAAGCCAACTTTCCAGCTGCCATTGGTCCACATTTTTTTTTAAAAAAAGAGTCTTTCTCACACGCATATGAACATACAGGCTTCTATTTGAGTTGCCATGGCCTGTCCACACTAGGTTGCTTCTTAAGCCTTGCATACACACACACTTCTCTCCCTCTTCAAGAGGAGAAAGCGCACCTGTGGAGACATCCAGTTCCAGCCTGAACCTGTCTGAGAGATGGATGCACAACACCAGTCCATCATTCCTCCCCATGCCTTCAGCCAGAAGCAAAATGGATCCTGAGATTGCAAAGAGCTTCTAGATGGGTAACAGGACGTGATAAGATGGAGAGACCCATGCAGGGTGATTAGCCTGACACCAAGCCTTTCCCTCTGTGGGTGTAAGGATGTCTCCTCAGAGTTCACAGAAGCTTTGTGATGGGGCGTTTCTCCCTTCAAAGAAAGAACGTGGCAGGGTTTTTTAAAAACAGTTTATGGAAATGGGCTCCAGGAGTATGCAAGTGAAAAAAGGTTAGGAAGCACTGCTGTACACTATTGGCAGCATCACTTTGGATCAAGAGCATTCTTATCTTTTTGTCTTCCCAACAAGCACATGTGCTGTCTCAGCAATAGGCAAGGACCAAAACAGAAAAGGCACAGAAGACACAGAAGGTCCATAGTCCAGTCTCCTTAAGTTCTCATTTTACTTAAAAGCAGCTGCAGACTATTCTGAATTCAATTGGGGTGAAACCTTTTCCTGTTCCAAAAGCCACTCTACCTGCACAACTGCTATAACCAGTATGTTTTCTACAGAGGGACTAATAAGCAATTTGAGGAGTGACTAAGACGAGCAAAGAAGGAAAAGATTAAACACTAAGCGCATGCACACACACACACACACACACACACATCATAGACACTGATTTGCTGCATCTTAACTCTCACCATACCCATAAGAACATAAGAGCCAAGCTGAATCAAACCAGACGCCTATCAAAACCAACCCTCTGTTCACACTGTAGTCAACCAGATGTGCCTGGAAAGCCCATGCTGGAAGGACATGAATACAATAATACAGTAACACCTTCCTACTTGTCCTTCCAGCAAGAGGCATTTAGAAGAGTATGGCACCTGATACTAGGTATAATATGTATCCATCACCAATAGCAGTTATACATAGCCTTGTCCTCCATGAATGTCTCTAATCTGTCATCCAGTCATTGCCTTTCCTTTTGTCTCTCCTTAATCTCCCAGCATTCAGCACCCAGTGGATGACCACAAGTTCTAGTTATTATAGGAGAGGGGGAAAAACATGCACACACCGCCAGGTCAGATTCTATCAGTGTGAAGTTGCAAATACTGGTCCAAGGTGGATCACTTTTTACTGCCTTAAGTGGAATCACTTTTGACATTTTAACATCTTTCCTTCCAGTTTGGAGAGCATCTTTTGTGAAGTTCTTCCCATCCTATTTTTATTTCCACCACCCTAAAGAATTTGGTATTGTCAGCAGTTACCCATTTCACTACTTGCCTCAAACTCTAAACCATGTGTGAATTAGTTAAAAAGTACCAGTCCTGGAAGATCAAAAGGAAGACATCCTTCCACTGCAAGAACTAAACATATGTTTCTACTTTCTAGTTCCTGTGTTTTTAACCAGGACCACTTTTCTTATTAAACAGCCAGCATGATGTAGTGGTTTGAGTCTTGGACTAGGACTCTTGTAGACCAGGGTTCAAATCCCCATTCAACCACTGAAACTCACTGGGTGACCTTGGGGCAGCCTCTCTCATCTTCAGAAGGCAGCAACAGCAAACCCCTCTGAATAAATCTTGCCAAGAAAACCACAATTATAGGTTTACGCTATGTCAGAAATGACTTGAAAGCACACTATAACAAATTTTCTTATTCTAAGATGTTAACTCAGGAGTGCTTTTGATCATTCTTGTCAAAAGCCTTTGGGACATCCAAGTGAACAACGGCTAGCAGATCATCTTTTACTAGGTGTTTACTTACACATTTAAAGAATTCTAAAAAGCAAAAGCCATGTTGATGGCTTCTCAGAAAGATGTGCCTTTCTATGTGCTTAACAATTTCATCTTTAAAATGCTTTTCACCAATCTACCCAAGACAAACATTAAACTAGATGGTCCATAATTTCCCAGATCCCAAGGAACAGATTGCATATTTTTGTTAAAGATTACTGATTTCACATATGAATTTTTTAAAAAAAGAAACTGGTCCCAGTGATTTGAATATATCTAATGCGGTTCCAGTGATTTATTTGTCTAAATTTGTCAATAAAATATAGAATTTCATCTCTTGTTTCTGCTCTTTGCCTTACATCTGTTTTCAGGCATGGGCATGTGCCCTACATCTTCTACACTGAAGACAGAGGGGAAAAAATCATTTTGCACCCTGCCATCTCTTTGGCCACCTTTAGTATTTCTGTGCTGTCTTCTAACAGTCTGCCTGTCTCTCTAGCCAGTTTCCTGCTCCTTATGAATTTAAGAAATTCTTTCTGGATAAAGACTGAATTATAATAACCCATATCAATATAATAATTAAAGCAATCGGAAAATTTTTTTCACCCTTCTACAACTTTCTTGTTTATTGCATCTTTCCTCACATGAGTTCAATGTGGCTTATGTGAGGGCCAACATATTTTATCCTTGTAACAACTTGAGGCAGTTAAGGCAGATAAACCCAACTAATTCAAGGTATCGCCCCTCTACTTTGTCATTACATCACAGCTGAGCAGGAATTCCAATTCAGGTTTCCATAGTGTACATCCAACACTGTATCACACTGGCTCGAATCTGATGTTGAGATCAAATTACTCGAATGCCCCACAGTAAACAGCCTAGTTGAAGAGCAGTCAGAAGTTTATAGTAGAAGCTAATGTGCACCTGTCAGCAGGAGCACCTCCCAGTTCCCACACACCTAACATGGAGCAACCGAGAAAGATGCCTTGGTCTTGTTCACACTAGTCCCTGACACAGCAAGCTGCCTATCAGAAGACTAGGGCAACACACAACCCTTTTGCAGTGCTCTTAAAATTCACCTCACATTGTAGCTCATCAAATCTGCAGGACCCATAATTCCCAAACTACGGCTTGAATCCCTTGAAGAAAACCCATGGCTTTGCAACCACAGTTTTCACAATGACAAATCTCCAGCTCCCATGTCACCTTACCAGGTCCCATGTTACTTTACCGGTCTGTCCCTTTCAAGCAATGGCCCAGCTCTGTAAACTGGTTCAATTCATTAGCTGTTCTTGAGCCCCCGAAATGAGTTATGGGATGGCAGCACTTACATGCAGGCAGCAATCCCGTTGGAGTAAACAACACAGCTCCCACCATTCTCACAGGGCTTGTCACCATCCAAGCACTGTACGCCTGCAGGAAAAGAGAAGAAGTTTGGTTAGAGCATGCACATTACTGGAGCAAAGAAAGCAAAATACTTGGGCTAGGAATAAAAAGCAAACAGATATGGATCAAATCACAGAGCTCAATGAAGTACAGTGTATCTTCCACCCCACCCAGCCCAAACTCTGTTGTTCCTGCAGGGGATGGCCATCACTGTCATTCCATGAACTTCCAGATCACACTGGGCATAAAACATTAATTCAAATCAGCCTTGCCCAATCTGGATCCCCAGAAGTTGTTAGATCACAATCCCCACAAAACCTGTCCATTGTCCATGCTGGTTAGAGGTGATGGGAGCTGTAGTACTGTACCTAAGACAGTGATTCTTAACCATTTTGTTACTGGGAACCCCCTGTAAATACAATTTGTTACCAGGGACCTCCACGACTTAACTCGTTTATATTTAAATATTCAAATATTTATTTATTAAAGGCTTCTGGAGATTCAGAGTCCAATTCCCACTCAGACACTGGGTGACCTAGGGCCACTCCCTGTTGCTGCTGCAGCTGTTGATATCCAGCAGCGGGGCTTCGTGGACTCTCTGTGAGGGCTCAGTGGACCCCAGGTTAAGAACCACTGATCTAAGGCCCCAAACTTATGAAAGGCTAGGAGATAAATGATCTCACAAGGCACTCCTTATGTTTTATATTCATGCCAAGCTCTTGTCTTCTGCCTTTTCATTCCCAAAAGTTGCTCCATACTAACTGAGATAACCCCTCTTGCTAAGTATTATTGCCACATCAACAGTCAGCAGCTCTCCAAGCTTCCAGACAGGATTAATCCCAGTGAGACATGGCAGGAACTGAACTTGGTACCCCTTACATACAAAGTAGGCGTCGTGCCACTAAGCTAAGGACCAGGCCCCTTCACTCTTTTTTCCTCTCACAGCAAAATTTTATGCACTTAAACAAGATGACAATACTAACTGAGCGCAAACTCTACAATCACAACATATCATTGAAGTTTTCTTGGCAAGAATTTTCAGAGGGCTTTGCCTTTACCTTCCTTTGAGGCTGAGAGAGTGTGACTTGCCCAAGGTCACCCAGTGGATATCCATGTCTGTGCAGGGATTCACAGAGTTGTAGTCCAACACCCAAACCACTAGCCCACACTGACTCTCATTAGCCCATTATTCCTCACCTAAAACAAGAGGGTGGCTTGAGGCTGTGGATATTCTCTGCAAGCCTCACTGGCCTTAAAAATGAGAGAACACCCAGAAGCGCCTCCTGCCATCTCCGTTCAGAGAGTGGAGGGATTCCTCCCAGGTTGTTTAGTCTCAGGGGTGTGATCTTTCCCACATGTGTTACTTGGGAACACGATAAAGCCAATATTCAGAAGAGTACACCTCCCCCAATTTCCGCCCTGGCTTGGATGGAGAATGTTCATATTACAGTCAGAATAAACTGGCCATTCAACCAGCCCTTACTACAGTGGTGGATGACTCTGAACCTCCAGAAGTTTTGGGCTAATTCCCAAAAGCCCTAGCCACAGCAGAAATGCATTCCCAGGAAAACTGGAAGGCCCTAGTTACTGTCATACTAGAATAAATAACTCCACTCCCTCAGAGCAGAAGGCAGGCCTATTCAAAGCCCAAGCCATCCCAAGCCAAGAGAAAGAGGGGCCTGACATCACCTGTAACCAGGAAGGGAAAGGCATGAATTTTCGGGAGCAGCGGCCACTCCAGGGCAATCAGAGATGCAACAACCAGGCAGAATACACTGTCATCACTCCATGCTTAAGATTCAGCAACCTAGGGGCATCAGGAGCCACTTGAATTATGAGGCCTCCTCAAAGGATTAAAGTCCTCATCAATAACAAATTGTTATTGAGAAGGCCAGTGAAAGCAGCCTTGACCTTCACAAATCTGGACGAACAGCCTTGTTCTCACAGAGGCTAGTATTTTAAAACAGGCTGGAAATGGAGAGCCTCTTTACCACCAGATCCCATCCCTCCTCCTATCTCTTTAAGGAGAAGGATGGAAGCCTAACAAAATCAGCAGAGAAAGAAGGGGAGTCTGCAGCTTGTGGTCCTTCTGCCCTCCAATGTGTTAGTCTGAATGGGGCAGGAGGAGGAGCCAATTAATAAATTATCCAAGCCAAGTAATGTGCATTTCCTGAGGGGCCCGGACTGGGGGAAAGAAATCACAGGCACACACACACCTCTGCCAGCCTGCCCTAGGAGTGGAGTGCTTGAGGGCCCTGTGAAAGGTTCACATTTAGAGAAACAGACACACACACACACACACACACACACACACACCCCTCAAAAATAGCCTTTTGGTTCAAAAGTAGATACCAGTGCTTTAGGCCTATTTAGTGAGAGAAATGCAGCTGCAGAGCAGGAGGATACAGGCTGGAAAACCCCTCCCCTCTGAGCTCAGAGAGAAGATGGAAGGAGCTGGGGCCCAGCTGCTTCACTCACTCTCAGCCATTTTCTAGAGACCCACTTGTAACAGAGTGCGTGCCCAGCACACAGATCAATCCCAGACAATGCCGCCCCCTCCCACTCCCCTGCCGCCCCTTACTCTCTCGGCAGGCAGAGCCAGAAACAGCTCTGCAGCAAAGCGCTCTCGGCAGCCCCTGCTACACAGGCTGTCTTTGAACATCATCCCGTCCCCAAAGGAACCTCAGGTGCTGCAGTTTTCACCAGTCCCTTTAAGTCTGGCTAAACTTATAGGAGAGGTTGCATACAGATGGATTATCTGATCATTTCTCAATGCAATGTGAATATGTTTCTGGAAAAGCCACGAAGATACGTAGGACCACCAGCCCCACTCTCTGTCTCTCTCTCTCTCATACACACACACTGAATGAAGCTACTAAGCACACCAACAAAAAGTGTTCTCAAAACACACATGTATGTACTTGCGCACACAAACCTTACCAGGATCTGGCCAAGACAGAGATCTCTATGCATTCCTAGAAAATTCCAGATGTCAGAACCACAGCCTTCACCTGTGTTTTCAAAGTCATACATAGCACTCACTACGTGAATACACACGTCATCTCACAGCACCCAGCACATGCAGCCAGTAAGGACCTCAGCAGTTTGCATTCCCGAGACAACACAATCCTGCAATTTCCTACTGTTTCTTCCTTCCCAGAGTGCAAAGCCACGTTTGATCCCATGGAATGCACTCCCACGCCCCTTTATACTCACAAAGCATCCAGTTTATACCCTTGCACACAATCTCTGCAGCCAACGTTCCAACACACATTGACTCCTCAATGTCCAGACAAGGGCAAAGGGCCTCATTTCTATGGCACGGGTGCTCAGCCTCTGCTGGGGTCTTATCTCCAAAGGTCAGAGGAAACTGAGATACAAGCAGGCTCCGTAAGGATTTCAGTACCAGACGAGTGCAGCAAACTACAAGAATAAGCTATCATGCCTCCTTTTCATATATATGTGGGGCAACACATAGGCCAGGAAATCAGCTCTTGAAGGCTCTGGCTTTGCATCAGCCCATCCTGAAACAAACTGGAAGGCAAATAGGTTTCATGTTCTTTAAAGAACCACTGGGAATAAGAAGTGGCAGAGGTCAACCCATCAAGGCTGTGAAAAGCCACAGACTACAATCGAGGAGTCCTGGCTCCCACTGCTTTGACCACTTAATCCCCACGGTCTTTGCAGGGCCAGGCTATATGTTAGGAATCTTGGCTTCTCACCCCTTCATCCCTCCTCCCCTCTGCATTGACAAGGAACACAGATCTACCCATGCAAGCAACATTTAACCCCTCTCCCCAAAGTGTGAAAGAAATCCTGAACACAGTCTGACTTCCTAAACAGTGATACCGGGGATTTTACTTCACAATGCTTTGGTTACCCAGAAAGAAAAGGCATCCCTATACTGCAAGTGAATATCATCACGTTGGTTCTGGTTGTTTTTAGCAACAAATCAGCATAAGCAAAATGGAGACATTAAGAATTCAGCCTCTCTGTGGAATTTCACATCTTTGGATTTTTTTTTTTTAAGTAAAGGAGATTTCTTCTGGCTGTGAAGCAGATTCATAGGAAACAAAATGTCAGAAACCAAGGGTTGGGATAAAATGGACTTTGTACTAGTCATCAGGCAAGACTTCAGTACTTTGCATTTGTTACTTCCCCTATCCCATAATTAGCACAAAAGCTGGGCAACATGAGCAAATTTATGTACACTTGCTTGATTTTCATTAGACTTGTGAACAATATGACTATCTTGCCACAGGTTTAAAGAGGAAAGGAGAACGCATAACTCTGCTCATGATACATCTTGGAAGGGACAACACATCTGAGCAAAGGTGACAGATTCTGTCTTTAAGGCCTTGTTTCACTAGGTCCATGTGTTATATCCTGGTCTACACTGCAGTATATTTGGTTAGAGGGGTTTTCAGTCAGACATGTCTTGCTGTGAAAAAAAGAAACAAGAGAGAAGACATGTTGCAAAATGCATCATTCCAGCTTAAAGCCCTTTAGATGCTTCATTGAGACTTTGAATCATTAAACACCTCTCTCTCTTGATCATTTCCCTTTCTCCCAAATCAGTATCATTCTTCCCCAAGTTTGAAGAGCCTGTTAGTTTGCTGTCCCAGTTTGTCTTCATGTCTTCTACATTTCAATTGTTTCAAAAAACACACACACACACACACACACACACACATGTATGTATGTATGTATGTATGTATGTATGTATGTATGTATGTATTTTGCCAAAGTATCTTTTAAGGCTGTGGTCCTCTATTCAATCAGCAGCAATATAGTTTCCTGTTAAATTCATTTTTATTCTGTGGTTCTCAGACTTGCTGATTAGCTAGTGCAATGGTGGGCAAAAGGCAGCTTTTCAGATGTTGCTGGACTGTTAAGTCTCAGCAGCCCCAACCAACACAGCCAATGGTTAGGACTGTTGGGTGTTTCAGTCCAGCAACATCTAGAGGGCCACATGATTCCCACCTTAATATATCTATCCAGGCAACTGTAGCCCCCAGAAACAAACAACAAGCAGGAGCTGATGTTTTCAGAGTGTTAGGTTAGCTCTTGAAGAGAGGGTAAATGGGTCACTTCCAGTATTAACCACACAGTGATCATAGTGATTAAAGTCTATGAGCTAAATCCAATTGTTGATCCCACTCACTGTAGACCCATTGACTCAGTAGGAACTTTCTAAGTTTGCATTTCTATAAATACCATTGATAACATCTGGAATTAACAATTAGATGTAGCTTGTTGGGGAAAGTTCCATTACAACTATGATATCAGAATACAGGAAAATTCTAAGTTGCCTGGGCAGAAGAAGAGAGACGCTTTGCCTTTGGTAAGGAAGATGAATTTATGATAACTGCCATTCCAAAAAAGAGAATATGAGGGAAGCAGAGGAAAAGCAAGTCTCAGTATTTGTAAGCTATAGCTCTGAGCTCTAAATGTTTCCCAGGTAAGACATCTCCTTTTCCAACTACTACCACTGGAAGTTAAATATCAAATGTGCAGTTATACAAACTCAAATTTTTTATTAAGAATTGAGCTGCTCCAGAGGATGAGTACTAAAGAAACAACAGAAAAGCAAGGAAAATGTATAGTTTTCTGGCAGTGTTAGGAACATCTTTGTAAGGCAAACAAAGAAAGTGATTCTTTCACCCATATTCATATCTTGTCTGTATTTGAATCCTGGTCATCCCTGAAACTCGTCTTCTCAATATGTTAACTCATATGAAATTAAGTCATAAATTGATTCATCTTCCCACTGTATTAATCAATGGATGTTTCACTGCATATACACTCAATAACCGCAGCTATTTAATTCGGTGGCACCTCTGCATACGTCAGGTTGTATCTAGATTTAGTCATGCTTAAATTAGATCCAGTGAAATCAGTGGGTCTGAGGAGTGTTGTTGCTGTGTGCCTTCAGGTCGTTTCTGACTTATGGTGCATCTAAGGCAAACCTATCATGGGGTTTTCTTGGCAAGATTTGCTCAGAGGAAGCTTGTCTTTGCCCTTCTCTCAGGCTCAGAGAGTGTGACTTGTCCAAGGGCACCCAGTGGGTTTCCATGGCCAAGCAGAGATTCAAAGCCTGGACTCCAGAATCCTTGGTGTTAGGATACACATTAAGTAAAACTGATCACTGCACGATCCTCTTCCGGTAATACATATTCTTTCCTTCCTTTCCTAAGGTTCATACAGCCCTGAACATTATGTAGGCAGGATTGTGGGAGAAGCCAGCAAACCTACAATCTCTTAAGCATGCAGTTTGTGCAACAAAATAACATTAGCATGAAGCGTTATCTCCAAGCCATTTCACAAGTACCCACATCTTGCAAATGAACCACTGACCTACAGTTTACTAAATACCTTCGTCTCAGTGTCACACAACTGCAAATTCTTTTTGGACAACTTCATGCTTTGTGGCACACACATTTTCTATTTTCACTGTGATGCACACAGTGACTACCACAATGTCTGAAGAACTGCATGACTTTGAAGACACATGTGGCAAGACAGTCAGCTGTAAATTCCTGGGTTATGTCAACGAGTCCTGCATATGCCACAAGCAGGCATTTTTGTGTTCTCAGTATCATAAACCATAAGAAGAGCAGTGAACATTCACAAAACCCCTGCAGCATCAAGTAAAATATTATCCCGATGGAGTTGGAAACTTGTGCCACTTGCACAGTGGGTCTTGGTTTATAGGTGAGAACTTCTTAGCTTGCAAAGTTATCACAACAATCCTTTCTCTGTTCACAAGACAGGCAAGCGTGAAGTCATAGAGGTACACCACCACCACCAAGAAGGCATAAACACCAGCATTGTGCCCTTGATAGGATAAGTGGAACTAATTTTTTAATGGGGCCAGGGAAACTAGACAGATCACTTCCTCTGAAAACTGCCTTGCCCCCATAGCACATCACAGATTATGAAGCTTTGACCTTGACATCAAACTTGCAATATGTTAAGGTACAGCAAATCCCTTCCTCCACAGGAAAGAATGTCCACCAAATGGCCCAGAAATAAATCCTTCCATATCAACATAGACCTTCATGTCTACTCACAAATCTGCATTCAAAATGGAGGTGGGAGACATTTCTACCTAGCTCTTCTTCCAGTGGGGACTGACATCTCAAATGCCAACTTTTCAAATGGAGGGTGGGACTACTTGGGCCTATTCTTTAGAAGCTTTCTGTCATCCAGATACCAGCATGGACTAACCTAATCTGACTCTTTACAGATGGAGAGACTATAATAAAGTTTGGAATGAGACAAACACAGGTATGGATTGGATCCCTTTAAATAATATGAGATATCAATGGGAAGAAAGGGTCCTGAAGAACAAGTGTTATGTCTGAAAAAGACAAATTGGCACTATGCCTTTTCAGCCATTTATTCAAAATTATGTATGAGAAATGCACATGGAATTCTTTTCCTTCTTTGCCTTAAAACTGATACTATGAGCATGATCTGTAAGCATTCCTTGGTTAAGATTTCATATATTTTGAGGTACCAACTAAAGCTCTACCTAAAGCTCAATCTGATCTCCACTTGGTTATTCTTGTGAAAAAGTAATAACTCTGGAAACCAGAAGTTTTAGATTCTGTTCCTTTCTTCAGGTACAGCTGAATCAGAAGACTCTAACTGACATATTCAATGTTCTGCTCACATAAAGGCTAAACATCATAGATGCCTACTTCTTCTGAAACAAGAACAGCATACCCCTGACAAACTCTCATCTTGGAAGTCTGCTTGTAAATGAATACGCATAATTAAAAGATCTTCAACACTTTTCAGAGCCTTTGTAAAGAAAATGCTTCTCTTTCTCTGTGAGGGACACAGAAAGTGAATTGAACTAGCCATATAAAGTCGTCCAAAGACTCCTTTGCAGATTGATCACAGCAGTTTTCCTAGCAACTTTCAGATGTTGGGCTTTGATGGCCAATGGCCATGCTGATGGGGGATTATGGGAACTGAAGTCTAGAGCTGTCTGGAGGGCACCAGATTGGGGAAAGGTGCATCACTGAAAACAGGTGGTACAAAAACAGTACCCTCTGAAAATATCATCATATATTCCCAACTCATCTGCACACTTTTAAAAAATTCAATTAGCAGCTTCCCTTCTAAGAAACCTCAGTAATCTGTTCCCAGCATAGATATACCAGATGAGGATCTAAGCCCTCTTCTCTCATATCAATCACATCAAAGGGTTTCCTGCAACGGTCTTACCCTGAAAGTCTCATGGCTTTCCTTCCCTTCATGTCCACATGCTTCACTGGCATAGGCTTCCAAATGAGCTGGAATTCTCCTTGTATTCCAGTCACTCTCCATTCTAAGAGAAGCCAGCACTGATATAACACGGATGGCTAAACCAAAGATCATCATCCTGGGCCCATCTCATTGCTGACCTTGCTACAGTGTTTAAAAACAAAGCAGCATTCTGTGAAACTCTTGGGATTTCTCATTGAGAAGATACAAAATGACAGATTAGCTTCCCTTAAAACTGGGGTGGTCAACTTGTGGCCATCCAGATGTTTTTGATCTGCAACTCTAACCATCCCTCACCACTGCCTGTGCCAGCTAGAACTGATGTAAGTTGCAGTGCAACAACATGTAGAGGGCCATCAGCTTCCTTACCCCACCTTTAAAAAGTCCCCTGGCCCACTACCACTGATCTAGCAGTCAACTGCTTACAGCAAAGGCATACAGAGTCTGCCGCACAACCAAAGCAAGATGAAACTCTACAGGTTTACTAGTGGCCCCAAGTAATGAGTGCACATCCCAGAATCCTTTGAAGAAGGGGGGATTTCATAGCAGGCCTACTCAGCAGACAAGTAAATGTAAAAAGGATGTTCTGAAGGCAGAAAGTGAAAAAGGAAAAAAAACCCTGCCTTGCTGCAGCATGTAGTTAGCTCCTTAGCCCAACCAGCCTTTCCCAAAGATACCAAACCTTCCCAAGGAACACTTCTCAAAGCAATATCCTAAGAATGAAAGAAAGTGCCCCACAGAAAAAGTTTCTACAATGCCACATCTTCCTCAACATTTGGAAAGCACAGGACAGAGGTACCACCCACATATCTTGGTTACTATGTAGGGTGTGGTTGAGTGATTTCAGACCCTTTCTGGCAGGCCTTTATAAACAGGACTGTATACACTCATTACTTAAAAAAAAAACACTAAAATTCTCTGCCAAAGTATACTATACTCTGAGCCAAGAAACACTGAAAAACTATGACTTGGATAAATTATGCAAAGTGAGCCAATTTGCATGCATTTACTATCTCGCATGATTTCTTCCTAGTCATGGGGTAGGAGCAACCTAACTCCAGTTCCTAGTCCTGACTAGAGTAGACCTGTGGAATCAATGAGAATTTGGTAGTTCTTATGAACATTCCATTGATTCATGGATCTGTGCTCATTGGGACTAGCAGCTGGATTTAAACCAAAAGTCTGATTTCCTGACCACTGGAAGCCTTGTTCAGCCTCCCCTCTCTCTTTTTTTTCCTCAAACTTCTTAAGGGCTAGCAAAGTGATTTAAATAAAAACTAAAATTTACAACAGGCAGAATTTCAAACCTATATCAGATTTCGTGTCTTCATAAAATACAACAACATGCTTGCAAGGCATTTCAGGAACAACACTAGCAACTTCTAACACAGAACAGAAAAAAGGATGGATGGATTGACGGATTGATTGATTTCAAGGCTGGTGTGAGGAAAAAATGGCTGCATGCAGCTCCCAGACCCTACTTTCATGGCCCTCTAATCCTCATGCCACTCATCCTAAGCCCCCTATCTTTTTTTTAAAGGTCCATTTTTGACCTCAAAACCATACAGAAATGTGCAAAAATGCGCATTTTCAGAGGGAGTCTGGCAAGTGAGGGCTACTTTGCTGTGTTGTGGGGTGCTCCAGGGGGGAAAGTTAGGGGGGAAAACTGGCCCCTTGCCCACCCCCATTTTAAAATATCTACACCCTGCCCTTCAACTGGAAAGACTCCCAAGTTACAGAACAATATAAACAAGACAGTGCCTGTCAGTGGGCTTACTGTTTAAAAAGACATGATATAAAAGAGAAAAGGAATGAAGAGAGAAAAGGAAAACATTACAGTATTAAGAACTGCTGCCTGTATCTTTATGTTCTCAAAGACTGATTACTGCCATTCAACGGCTATGACACAGCCAGATGTTGCTTGTCTTCTTCTCACTACCACCCGGAATAGTACAGAGTTTACCACTATACACTTCAGGCTAGGAAAAGAAAATTATATGTGAAACAGGCCCTAAGTGTGATTGTGCCCGAGTGGCAAGGCAGCAAGATGCCCCACTCCTAGCAATTTTATTCCTATTCCTCAAAGGGGTCGGCCATCCTTCAGAGCTTCCGAGTCTCTGCAAGACAATGAAGGGTCAGCCCCGGCTTTTGGCCCAGGTCCCACGGCTTATATTTGCATACATTCTAAATCCACTGTGATTCTATTGGCCCAAACTCAACACACAGTTGATGATGCAACAGTCTGGGACTTCCAGATCAGGCACCAATCCTGTTTTCACCAGACTTGTGCTTTCAAGACAGTCTTTGCAACCAAGAGCTCAGATATGTTACTTTTTTTGATTACAGCTCCCAGAACTCCCCTGCCAGCTGGGGAATTCTAGGAGTGGTAGTTCAAAAAAGTAACATTACTGAACTCTGGCTGCCACGGAATGGCAAACCAAGATCCACACACATAAAAGAAATCAGAGACTGCTTTCAACAGAGGCATGTGCAATCTCAAGCTGGAATCTTTTTCCTTCTTTAATGAACTCAATCTGAGGCTATTTTAAAATCTGGATACAAGCTGGAAAAAACCAGCCCCAAAAGTGATTGCAATGCAGAGAAGTTGTAGAAGGCCTTTCCAAGCTTTCTCTTGCCTTCTTCCTCTCTCTCCGCTTTCTCTTCAGCTGCCTCTGCAACGCCTTTGTTAACTGGTTAGCAATGTGGGCAGAATAAAGGGGCAGGGAGTTGAATGGCCAGCTGGCCGGCTGTCCTACTATTGCATCTGGAGGGGCTGCAGCAGGAAGGCAGCTGCTGGATCTCAACAACTCTCTGCTCTGAACCCAGGCAGCTCTCTCTGGAAGGGGAAAGTGAGGGAGGAGGGAGAGAGTCTTCCTGACCAGCAGGATAAGACACATCCTTCTACTGCTCAGCCAGACCAAGGGGTAGGATCCATCTTCCCCAAAAGCACCTGAAGGAAGAAGGAAGCCTGCCAGCAAACCGGGTAAAACCAATCCCAAACCTCAGACAAGGGGGACCTTGGAGTATTTTCCTCAGTTTTAGAAGCACTAAAGCACCAAGCTTTACACTAGGAAAGCTATGGGGTAGTGGTGAAGGGATTTCCCTCCCTCCACCAACAAAACAAAGGGAAAAAAACATGTTTTCCTTCAGTCCCCAAATTTCCCACACTGCAGTGAGTGAGATATTCAAAATCCCTCATAGGTAGAATTACTGTGTCCACATTCCCTTGGCCACTTTGCCTGACCCTTTTCTTTCAGTGCCTAAACTGCTTTTCTAAATGTTCAAATGAAATTTTTCATTACTGCCATGCTAAAAATTTGGAGACTGTAGGAAGATTTAACTAGGGGGCAGGATTCTTATTTGGAGGATGGTGCTCTCATCCCCGCCCCTCCTACACACACACACCAGCTTTACACGCTTGGGCTACCCATCCACCTCTTCGAGAATTGAAAAACAAACAAACAAGGCAAGATGTTCTGGGCCAGCCCTGTTTTTAGGCAGAGTGAAGCTGGTTGTCATAAATGAGCAGAAAATTCCTACTTGCTTGCTTTTATAGTTTTTATATTTTTACCACTAGGGAGTAGGACAAATGCTTGAAGGATCTCCTGTCTCATGTGCTAAAATAACCTGGCTCTGCACCTTGGCTTGTGTGAGATGAAGGGGGATTATTTGCTATGCCTCGGGCAGCAAAACGTCTTGGGCAGGCCCGGAAGATTTCAAAGCAATGCAGAGTCTTGTGATGGCAAAGCTTTACAGACTGAACTACACCAGCATGGAAGACTTCCTTCCAATTCCAAAGAAGAGATTTTAAAAAGGAAAGGAATCAGATTGAATTTGGACTGTGCCAGTGGACAAAATGATTTCAAATTATTTCACTAATCTCTTATTCAGTGCTACACTTGAAACTAATTAATTGTACAGTTTTTTTCAAAAATGCCAGGAGTTATTTAACTATTTATATGTGAGTCCCTGTTCCTTTCAAACAAAAAGTGCTCTGATTGAAACGTGTTAAATTTTCAGATATGGATTTATAGTTCTTAATAGCAACAGATTTTGCCAATTTTGGAAAGAAAGGGCTGTGCTAAGGATACTTCACCCAACTTTCTACACTGAAGCAATTAAGACAAAATAATTATAGTCATACATGCAGGGTTCTGATGTCCCGCCATGCAGTGTACATTGCTGGGGATCTAAGAGCAAAATCTAGTGGACAAGGGCGAAAAAAATTCCTGTGCCTTCAGATGAGGGCTCCATCAGCTGAGGCATTTTACCACAAATCATCACATTGTTTATCAGTGCAGCCAAGCGGAAAAGAACCAACAGCTTTGGAAGAGACAAAACGTCTGGTTTCTAGTTAGTGATACAGTGAGGTCTGAGAGTGCCTGGCCCAGAACTGCATCAGTGTGCTACAATTAAAAAAACCAGACAAACCTAGTCTATTTTCTCTCCCACATGGGACCCTCAGTACTAGACTTATTTCCAACCCTTGTATGACCCTCACTGAGTGCAACACAGTCTATCAGATGGGAGAGATAAGAGGGGGAAACAATCTCAAATTTGCCTGTTCAAACACAGAAAACCTGGGCAGATCTGATTCCTCAGACTGGATCACCCAGTCCTTGAGTCTCTTTCCATGCTCTTCTGGAGAGGGGTGGGGTTAAGGATAGGGTCCACAGCTACTTTAGTGCAATTTCAAGTTCTCCAGAGTCATTAGAAATGTTCAAGTGTGGTTCAAAGCAGGCAGCTTCAAGCTCTCGTCTGGCACAAGACCGCCAGGACTTCAGCAGCACTGCGGTGGAATTGCTCAACCAAGAACAATGCCCTGTCTATGTCCAACCAAGCAGCAAGCTGGCGGGGAGGAGGGGATTCATATTCCCGGGCATCCACCAGCCTCCCAGCCTCATGCGCAAGGACCAGACACACATTCCCACACACGGCCAACCCAGCTGGCTGAGAACAGTTGTAACAGCAGCAAGGCTCAGCTTCCCCAAACCAGTCAGGTGGCTTCATCAGAGAGTGAAACCCATGCTGAATAATAGCCTTACGTTCTATTTACCTTTCACAGCAATTATCTCATCCCTGGCATACTGCTGCACGTTTCATAGGGCAAAGCAAGTCGCTGCATGACACCCAATTAAATCATCTTATCTCCCGTTTGCATCACAAGTTTATTCCCAGCGCACAAATTGGAAAAAAGCCGGCTATGTGTTGGGTGGCAGTGCAAGGGAGGGAGGGAAAAGTGGGTTTCATAGCAGACTAAGCCGCCTGACTCCCCAGAAGCATGGGAACTGGCTGGCTCAGCTGCTGAGCTGTGCACTCCCCAGGGCTGCCTCCAAGATGCTTTTCTGGTTCCACTGCCAGCCCTTCTGTGACTCCTAGGCCAGTCCGGTTCGCTTTGGGGTCTGAAGTGGCCATGCCTGGGCCCCAATGCTCAGTGCAAGAGCCTTCTGGCTGAGAAGGCACTTGGACAGTTTACTTACTGAAGCTGCTTACAGCAACAATAAAATTTTGTACATCCAGCAGAGGGTGACGGAGGGGAGCTAGAGGACGGGGGACGACAGCTGCTACCACATCTGCCCAAATCATCAACACCCCCTTCCTTCCCTATCCTGCTCACACAATGTACCGTAACAAAAGCATGATCAAATCCAACGTTGACTCAAGTGCTACCCTTCCATGGAGGCAACTATGGGACAACCCACAAAGAAAAATAAAGCGAAGGAAGCCTGATGCCCCCTTATCCATAAGATCTCCCATCACAAGCAAAAACAAAATAGCCACTCAACAAGAGTATACAAGCCTGTTAAATAAATAACATGTCTGTCTATGTGCACCTCTTGTGTACTTCCAGTTCCCAGTCAAGTAGTTCTGTGTTCACACAGAGTGCCAATGTGCCTAGCATATCCAACAGTTTGCGTACCTGAGAAGGAAACACACTTCCCCCCTCCACTCCAGACAAATGCATGTGCACGAGCAGCATACACCACCACACGTACATGAAGTTGTGAATATGCTCCGTTTGCCAAATAGTTCCTCTCTCACTGTTTGCACAGCAAATGCTTGCTTACTCCCTCCCTCTCCCCCCCCCGTCTCTACACACATGGGACAGACCATTCCACAACTGAACCACATACATAACTTCACACACTAAACGTCCAGTGCAAATACTACAGTAAGCTGCAAGCGCCTGCCTCCACCAGCGTGGCTGGGAAGGACTTCATTTGCAAGAAGCAGAGGGGGGCAGAAGCCAGATCCCAAATCCAGACTCCAGGTTTTCCAGCTGCTCCGAGCGGGGGAGCTGGAACTGGCTGGCGAAGAAAGTTTGCTCCGAGTAAATAAAAAGTGTAAGATTGTTTCCCCTGTAGCTCAAATCAGTGCCGATGAATTATGTCCCCCGCCGCCACCCAGTGCAGCCTAATCGCTACCTTCTCCCCCCACCTTCCCTCAATCCGGAATTAAACAATGATCGCTTATTTTCTTTGTGGTCGGACTCCGGTTCGGTAACCCTTTTCCTTCTCCTCCTTCTCACGGGGCGGGGGGGAGAAAAAGGGCAAGGAATTAGCCAGAGAACAAGGAAAGCAACTGCAGAGTCCCGCACTGGGGGGTGGGCTGCTTACGAGGCTTTCCGAGAGACGCCAAGGAGAGGACGCCGAAGCGCCCCGGCGAAGTTTTTTCTACTCTCTCTTTCTCTCTCGCAAGTTTCAAAAGAGGAAACGAAGAGGCCACGGCTGGCCGCAGGAAAGAGACGCGGGAGGGGGGGTGACAGGCGCTCTCCCCGCGACGCCCCTGAGAGGGCGAGGACGGTCCCAGCCCACGCCGAGTCCAGGCGCCTTACCTGCTCCCAATGCCAGCCGCGCCAAGAGCGCGATGCCCAGGAAGCCGCAGCCCAGCCATGCCCGCCGCGGGCCCCCGAGCCGGGACGCCAAGCCCATGCCCCCCCGGTCCTCTTCCTCCTCCTGCCGCCGCCCTATAGATCCATGGAGAGGGCCCCGGCTCCCGCCAGACGCGAAGTCACAGAGAGAGAGGGAGAGAGGGAGCGAGCGCGGCTCTGGCGGCGGCCGCGGCGGCGCCTCCTCCTCCTCCTCCTCCTCCTCGTTCCCCGGACCCTGGGAAACTTCGCGGAGTGGAGCGGGGCGGGGCGACCCCGCTGCCCGGGGGCGGGGTCCGCACCCAGCCCGCCTGGCCAGGCTCGGCTCGGCTCCCACGCTCCCTCCTCCCCTCCCTCCCGCCGTCCCTCCCTCGCCCTGCCGCCGCCGCCGCCGCCGCCCCCTTCCCTTCCCCCGCGTTCACGATCTGGGGGCGCGGGGGGAACCGGGGGGGGTGCTAAAGAGCAGGGCGGCGTGGCGGGATCAGGTTCCGCTCAGGCCCCTCCTCTCTTCCCCTCCCCACCGTTCATTTTTTCCCTCGACAGGCTTGGGCTGGGGGCTCTCCAAAGGACGCCCCCTCCTTCCTTTACATACATCCACGCACATCTGGCTACCTCTAAGGAAGCGCGGGCTGGCTTCGTGTGGGAGGCTTGTGGGATGACTCTTAGCCGTGGAGGAGGCCGGTGTGGGATGTTTTTGAGTTTGGGTTCAGGCAGGAGAATTATTTTTAGGATTTGGGAGGGGAGGAGAGGCAAGAAGGGGCTGGAAGCGCAACGTTGGGAGTTGGGAGAGAAACGGGGGGGGGGCAGTTGGCCTTTCCATTTTCCCACACACGATCCAGCAAACTCTCCAAACGTGACCAAGAAATCGCTTCCCCCCCCCCTTTTTTTTAATAAGCGTTCAAATTCCCCAAGGAAAGGAAAAGTTTCCATTCTCTTCCACCACCCCAACAAAGGGTGGAGGCGGCAGCGGCCGCTCGGAGCAACGTCTGCCTGTTTCCAGTGGCACAGACCCAGGAGGAGCCCGGGCACTCGGAGGCGAGGGCGGCGGAGGGGAGGGGAGGGGAGGGGAGGGGGCGCGAAGGAAACTCTAAACCCTTTCCAGAAAGTTCGGTTTTTCTGCATCTCCGAAACGTCGACATAGCTAAATATGCGTTGCGCCGCTCAGCCGCTGTGGTGAAATGCATGGGACAGCGTGATGACTGCGAAACAGGCGGCCGGGGGGCGGGGGGCGGGGGGCGGGAGGAAGGAGAAGAGAGAAAACTGTAACATCCTGTCGGGTTCTGGATTTATTATAAGATCCCAAATGACAGCATTCCAAGCATGAATCCTTGCCCTGTTGCTGGCAACTTCCTGAGAACTTCAGTCAACTGTTGTTGCTGGTGGTTGTGATGGGCAGTTAAGAAATTGATATGAAATAGTGCCGTGGGGTGGGGGTCATTATGGTGAGCACATAATTAATGTCTAGGCTTATTGTGTATCATTACAACAGCAGCTTCAAAAAGGGAGTGGGGAGCGGAGACCAGCAGCAAAACCTTAAGTGGACAACATTTTAGGAAGAGGCCCTGGAAACTCATTGCCACCAGAGCAACAGACCACTGTAAAGAGACAGTGGCCATTTCTGCACTGGACTGTTATAGTGCTATTATTCCACTTCCAACATCCCATGGAATCCTGGGGTTTGCAGTTTGGGGAGGGGCCTTAAGAATTCTTAGCCAGAGAGCTCTTTGGCCTCAGTAAGCTACAAACCCCAGGATTCCACAGGATGTTGAAAGTGGACTAATAGCACTCTAACAGTCTAGTGTGGAAATGGCCAATGTCATATGGCCTTTAGAATATGGGAGTGGGCATCGGGTGATCAGGGGTCAAGTCAGCGTTAAGACTTTAAATTCATTGAATGGCCTTGGGCCAATTGTGATCTCCAGCCTGACTTACTTGACAGGGTTGTTGGGAGGAGAACGGTATGGAGCAGAAGGGAGACACAAAACTACTTTGGGCTCATTGGAGGAAAGATATAGATGCAACTAAGAGATAGATAAATAATGAAGGACTGGATAAACCAACAGCTAGAGAGACAGCACACAGAATGTTTCCCCAACATGCCTCTTTCAACGCCGTCTCCACCTGCCCATGAAGGCAGAGTGGAGAAAGTCCTGTTGTTTCAGTTGCCAGGGCCAGTGCTACCATTCTGCACAGTGAAGTGCATGACCCAGGGGCCAAGGAGGGGCAGAAAGTTGCTCGAGGATAGCGCTCTTATGTGCACTGGACAGTCTTCCCTGTGTTCCCTTAAGTAGCCTGCTGCCCTCAAGTCAAGTAGAGGCAGGCGGAACCGAGGACAGATCCAACTGCCAGTTTAGTTGGCTTCTGTTAGTGGAATGGGGAATGGGCCACCCCTTTCAACTCAGGCAGCAGAATGTCTTGGGCCAGCCCTGGCAATTAGACACACCTTTCAGTCCCTTCCAGACTGTTTTATAGGAAGAGCAATTGTGATAAATGATTCAGTTAAATTTTCAATAAAAGATTTCTTGCTCTGCCACCCACTCACTCTGACCTCTGTTGAATTACTCAGCTTCTTTGGCCTGCCTTTTCCGTATTTTGGCCAAAGAAACAATATCCTTTTAGCCTTGCTTCACAGTAGTATGAGAAGTGCACATCCATACTGAGACATTTCAGTGCCAGGATGACAACGACATTATGCAGCTGCAGAAAGGTAGCCTGGCACACACACATGGCTCTTATGGTTGCCATTCCAATGTACTGATTGTCTCCAGAAATTAATGAACTTGAATCATCAGTCTGGTGCAGTGATCTATCGCCTGCTAGAGGTTGTTGGATCACAGCTCCCACCATCCTTCATCATTGGCTATCCTGACTAGAGCAAATGGGGCTTGCAGTTCAAGAACAACTGGAAGGCCACACTTTCCCCACCTCTGATCTAATGCATTTCTGACTTTAACTAGCTTGGTGCATTATCTCAATTAGCATGCAGACATGCTACTTCGTTGTAGTTTATTTTGTTCTAACTGCTCAACACAAAAAGATCCACATAAGATTGCAGCCTATATCAAGGAGATAGAGTGCAACTTTATGGAGTTTTGCAGCAGTTGTGCATCACTCCCTCTTTAGTGAATGGCAACATTGTGCACGTGAATGTGCAACTAAACGTGTACAACATGCATCCATGCACAAATGCATTTTCAATGCACACACATGCACACAGACTGCAAGTGCAGCTCTGCAACCTTGAACTGAAGACAGCCCTCCCGCATCAGACAAAAACACATAATCACTTCTGTAGGCAAACTTACACACATATAAATCACCCGTAGGATTCTGGCCACACACATATGCATGAATGGGAATGGGACACCAAACATAAACAAACAAAGCATCTGTAAGGCCTTTGCTAGTGCCAGTCAAGAGTCACAATATGTAGGGTAAGCTTTTGCATTTGACACAACTCTTCCTTTTTTGTTTAACATCATACCAGAAGACTTTTTCCCCAATGTTATTTTCATGTTTTGATAATAACATACTGCATACAAAGAATTACCAAGAAATATGCAATTATGGACTTAAAATACAGATTGGCAAGTAACATTAGACATCAATATACATTATAGTATTTTCTGTTCTTTTCCCCTTTTGCTCTGCTCCCTTCCCCATATCTTTGTTGCAGAACTAATCCTTAGGTGCAGTTTGCCCAGCTCCAGTCAATGTTGTCTATGGTCCCATGTCTATCTACATGGAGATCTTCAGAACTTCAGCATTTTTTTTAATGGACACTAATGAGATAACTTGTTATAGGCAAACACAATTAATTTTTGCTAACAGAATTGTCACATCAGCCTATTGGTTTTCATACAGCAAAAGCTTCATTTGAAAAGTTCGATTTTTCAAATAGGGCAATAGATCATTAAGCCAATCTCTTACACACAGGTTATCTGCCAATCTTCAGTTCCCGGTGGTTTCCAATCTGGTGACAGCCGACAACATAGAGACCAGCTTTTTACATTGAAACTTTGGGCCTTTCTGCCCTACACTGTTATAGCGCTATTATTCCACTTTCAATGTCCTGTGGAATTCTGGGGTTTGTAGTTTACTGGAGCCAAAGAGCTCGCTGGCTGAGAATTCTAAAGGCCACTCCCTAAACTGCAAACCCCAGGATTCCGTTGAGTGGAATAATAGCACTATGACAGTGTAGGGTGGAAATGGGCTTTGAGTTCAATCTTTGGAAAATAGAGAGGACTAATAGGAGTAATGGGAGCCAGCATGATGCAGTAGTCTGAGCATTGGATGATGACCCTGGAGGCCAGAGCGTGATTCCCTGCTCAGCTTCACACTCTTTCAGCCCCCAGAAAGCCCTGTGATAGGTTCCCCTTAGCAGCTACGGAGCTTGGAGTGCATGGAGCGGGGGCGGGAGGGGGCTACAGTGCGCAGGGACATGGCCACGGTGCGTGGGGGCATGGCCCTGGCATGCGGGGCTGTGGCGTGCGGGGCCGTGGCTACAAGCCTGGACACCCCAAAAACATTGCTGCCGGGGGCGACCCACCCCCATTGCCCCCCTGTCCCTACGCGACCGCTTCTTAGGGCCACCATAAGTCAGAAACAACTTGAAGGCACACAACAACTACTACGATAGGAGTAATAAATTAATGTTTAATGGTCATGTTAGAAATAAAATCAGGAATTTATTTCCAAAAGATTTCAACTTTAGTTCAGGCCTCTCCAGCACAGTGGAGAGATTAAATTATTAATTTGAAAAAAATCTAATAACTGTTATCTACCAGTTATAAATGTTTTATTTATTTAATTAATTTATATCCTGCTTTTCTCTCATATGGAACCCAAAGTGGTTGTCTTTAGATGATGTCAGTATAAACTCAAACAACCTGACTAGGGTTGACAGATGAAGTAAAATAACAGAGCTCCTGTCCATTTGGTGGTCGCCTAGAAGAGGGAATTTCAGCAAGTGATGTTTGTCATGCAAGCAACACCTGCAGAAATTGCCACTTTTGCACAACCATTAAAGGTAGAGGAGCCCTGCCCCTCATTTTACCTCACAACTCTGACCTGAGCTTGGGAGTAATCAGTTGCAATACAGAGGGGGTACCAAGGATGTAATTAAGTTTTTTTTTTTTAAGTGGAAATTGTGCAACACCTTCTCAGGTGTCATGGGCAATATTTTCTGGTTACTTTTAAAGCCTATGTTAATGAATTTTTAAAAACATTTTGAGCTGAGTTGTTCAGGTTTTATGCCACTTCATCAATCCTAAGATTTCTTCCCTTCCCTTCTCTGGCAAAAATAGGTTGGTGGGCGGGGAAGCAAGTAGCATACCAAGCCACTGTTTAGCCATCCTAAGAAGTAAGAACAATAGTATTTTAAAGCAACAAGAATACCAGGTGGAGACAATTCCTTTCAAGAAACAACTTTCCAAACTCCACACACAATGCATTGTATTAACGTGTTCTTTCTGCAGACACAGCCTAAAAGTTTCTGTCTTTCTTGTCTTGTCTGCAGAGAGAGATTTGCCTGTGCCAGTGGCCCAGTGATAATGGGAGTGAGCGAGGGCTTGGTGCTTCTGTCTGAGGAGTGGTGGAACCAGTCTGAGTCAGGCCCATTCCCTGCTACAGGCAAGGAACTCACCCACATCTGGCTGCCTGGCTGCCTTCCACAGAAGGAGAGAGTGCGAGCGAGCGAGCGAGCGAGCGAGCTGGGGCCAGGGACTTTCAGGAATGTTCAGGCTGCCACTCTGCACATAGGGTTCCCACTCATCCCTTGCCAAGGCTCCCTGGGGGGAGAAGAGAAGTAGATCCCACATCCTCAGAGCTGGGACTGTTTCTTGACCCACAAGACCCTGCTGCAATTAGACCTTAGCCCTTCCCAAGCCCTCACTACAACACAGACCACCACTCCCCCTCCCTATCACATCCCTTAGAGAATTGCCGTACCTCTGCTTCTTATTGAACTGGTTTCAAAGACTAGGCACAATGCAGGTTGAATGGATATCTGCTTCTATCCTGTTGTTGTTGTTGTTGTTGTGTGCCCTCAAGTTGTTCCTGACTTCTGGCAACCCTAAGGTGAAGTCTATCATGAGACTTTCTTGAGAAGATTTGTTCAGAGAGAGTTTGCTTTTCCCTTCCTCCGCTGTTGAGAGTGTATGATGTGCCCAAGGTCAACCAGTGGGTTGCCACGGCTGAGCAGGGAATCAAACTCTTGTCTCCAGGATTGTAGTTCAATGCTCAAACCACTACGCCATGCTGGCTCTCTCCTTCTACTCTGTAGTGCCTATTAAATGTGTACTTGTGAGTGGAAAGAAAATAGAGAGGGCCCCAGTTTGGCCAGTGGTAGATTCAGAAGCCCTGTTCCTGCCACAGGTTAAGGATAAAATGGTGCCCCCTTCCATTCCATGTACATAAAGTTAAGGACATATAGGGCAGATAATCCCACAACCTTTTATCCTCATCTCCTGCTGTAAAAGAAAAGTATGATTAGAATAAATTACATAAGTAACCATCTCCTCCCTTTTCCAACACCTAAAATCTGGTGCTTGTGGCAGATGCCTCACTGTACCTAATGGTAGAGCCAGCCCTGACTCAGATGGACAAAGTGGTATGGGCAAAGCATCCCAACAATGGGGTTTTTACAGTGTACAGGGGTGCCAAGAAGTTCCCCATAAACAGACAGTTCACAATCTGCAAGGCCTCCCATTTACATCCATGCTAATTTGGGCTGAAGCTGTAAAAGCTGAGTGATGGCTTTACCACATCCTCAATTCCAGCTTCATCAGCTTGCATCCTGGCTTGAAAGTTTCTTAATGTACTGTAACATGTATATAATTGTCTATACTCTTTCTCCTCATCCTTTTGAGGAGACTAATGTTATTCTTTCTCTCTTTTTTTTTTCCCCTAAAATGTGAACATGGATTTTTTTTTTCTTACTGTAGTTTTGGGCACATGTAAAAGAATGGCAGTGATCTCTCTGCATCATGATTGCATCAGACAGCCCTGTTTGTTCTTCTGGACCTTTAGGCAACCTTCTGTACTACGATAATGTGTCCTTTTGGGCCGCCTTGCCAGAGTAGACTTGGGAACCACTGTTCTAAGATAGTCTCTGCCCTTCCTGGCATGGTGCTTGGGGATTCTGTTCCAATCAATGTCTGCTGGCCTTTGAGGTACCTCAGGGTCTGTCTTCTGCCCTATGCTTTTAAATATCAACACCAGGCTGCTCCTGGATGTTATCCAGAGGACTGGACTAAAACACAGTCAGTATGTGGAAGGCACACAGTTCTGTCTCTTCCCATCTACTAGAATTGGCTTTCCTATGAGGTGGGGGAGCTGCCAGGCTGTCAGTGAGTGTCTTCCCCACCACTACCATTAGGAGAGCATGCTGCCACTTTGCTGCAGTAAAGCAACATTTTAATTGGTAATTCAGGGAGTCCCACCAACTCCTGACAGCTACGCCCTCCCATGGAAAATCCTACAGCAGAACAGCCAGCAGGGCTCTCTAGATCAATAGCCCGCCCTCAGTCACATTCTCAAGACCCCCTGAGAGTGAAAAGAGCAGGGGGTGTAACAGAAAGGTGGTCAGGCCAATTGGCCAGCTCTAGACAACCTACCCACTTCTAGAAAGCCCACAGCACCACTGTGACCTACTTATGCTACAGAGAATGTGGAACCTTAAATGTATGTTTGAAAGCAAACAAGCTGAGGCTAACAAGAAGGAAGTACTCTGTGTGGTGAAGCTGGATGGATGGCTATATACAACTGGATCTAGGCTGGGCTCTGACGCCTCAGAAGAACCATGTTGGCAGCTTGAAGGTCCTTCTGGACCCAAAGCTATTAGCTGAAGTACAGATAACAGTGGTAACGAGGGCCTGAATCCAGTTGCTAGTGTGTCAGCTAAATAAATGGATTTACGTATAATGTTTGTTAGCTTACCATTCAGCAACAGAATCTGCCGCAGTAGACACCAGCAACTGTATTTACACTGTTGTCATTATGTGCCTTCAAGTAGTTTCTGACTTATGGTGACCCTAAGGCTAATCTACCATGGGTTTTTCTTGATAGCATTTGTTCAAAGGGGGTTTGCCCTTGCCTTCCTCTGAGGCTGAGGGAGTGTGACTTGCCTGAGATCACCCAGCGTGTTCCCATGGCAGAGCACAGAATCAAACCTAGTCTTTAGGATTGTACTTCAGCACTCAAACCACTACACCACACTGGCTTTCTTCAAAAGTTCACAAACAAAAACTGGGATATGTGCCCCCAAATATCATCAGACTTTCGTCAAGATACTAAAAAGTTATCAGTGAGGAAAAACATGCAAGTCAGGAAAGGCTGCAGCAGTTTGCTTTTGCCTAAGTGTACTGGAAAGGGCAAGATTCTCCCTCTCCTTTCTTCTCTTTCCTGCCGAATTAACTGAGCACAAACTACTTTTGCACTTTGAACTCAGTTTGCAGCAACTGAAATAAATGACAAAAGGCCAAAGTGGGAAGAGGGGAGAGAAATGCAGCTGAAAAAGTGAGATGACAAAGGGTTAATCAGGACAGTCCAGTTCAGGACTGCTGGGGTTATAGATTTAGACTTAGGAATGCCTGCATTGGCTAGTATATCAACTGCAAATCTAACCAGAAGCGAAGATCCTCACCTCAGTTATTCACACTCTGGTTATGACCACATTAGACTGCTTTTAAAACCACATTCAGAGCTCTGGTCAGTACAAAATGGTGTGGCCTAGATGGTTGTAACAGCCAAGCATCTGGACTACATTCTGCTGATTCTGTATCAGCTGACAGGTTACCAGCTCATCTCTGGGCTCAGTGTAACATATGTGTGTTGGCCTAAATACCCTAAAGGCACCAGATCCTATCTGATTTTGGAAGCTAAGTAAGGTTGGACCTGGATAATACTTGGATGAGAGACCACTAGATGCTGTAGGCTATATCTCAGAGAAAGGAACTGGCAACACCACCTCTGAATATTCCTTGCCTAAGAAAACCCTAAGAAATTCATTGACAGATAACTCAAAGGCACATACATACACATTTAGGACCTTTAAACTCCTACATAGTTTAGGACTTGATTGCCTAAAGGACTGCCCTTGCTGATTTGAATCAGCCTAAGCTTTAAGATAAGTCACTGAGGTCCTATTCATAGGGCCATAATTTAAGATCAGTCAGACTAGAAGGTACAGGGGAACGGAGACTTTTGTCACATCCTTCCCCACTATAAATACTTTTTTACATTTGGCTGTATTGCTTTAAAACAGAAAATGTTTTAAAATACATAAAGGATAACACATTTGGGAAATACATAATTTATGTCTTATGACTTTATGGTTGCTGTTTTTCATTTCTGCATTTCTGGATTTGGGCCATGAAAATCCAAAGTGCCCTTCTTTTTATTCAAAGAAGACTATGATGTATCTTGATAAAGCCATCCAAAAGTAGCATAAAAAGTGTTTGAGCTTTTGAGATCCCAAGTTTTCTTCATCAATTGCAAAAAAATGGGGGGGAAGACAGGAGAAGCAAAGGGCAAAAGAGGTAAGACAACAGAAAACTCATCCCTCTTCCCAAATTCTTAACAAGGAACCATATGAAAAGTGTATTTTCTGAGGAGAGGAGTGCCCTGTGTGATATTCCTGTAGCCGTGTGTGTGAGCAAAGCAGCAAGATATCAGGGCTTCTGATTCTGCTTCACCTCCTGATTCACCTCCCACATTTCACAGATGAAAACTGGGACACATGTGGCCAACCACATTAGAGTGTGGTCAAGATGGCCAAAGTTATTAAAAGAAGAAGTTACTAAAGGAGGAAGAAGTTGTCAAAGCAGGAAGAAAACACAAGGATGAAGGAGGAAAGTGGGAGGAGGAAAGAGAAACCAAGACATTTTAAAAGCAGCTCAAAAACTGGGACAGCAGAGGATTTGTTCCTGCCAAATTGGGTCAGTTGGAGGGCATGCTATGAAGGTAACAGAAAGGAAATATGGGAGAAAAATGGAGTCTTGGCACCTTTAGAACTGATTTATTTTTGTATGAGTTTCTATGGATTACAATCCACTTCCTCAAATGCACTAATGTATCAACATCCTATGGAATCTTGCAGTTTGCAGTTTAGGGAGGGGCCAGCCCCTCCCTAAACTGCAAACTGCAAGATTCCATAGGATGTTGAAAGTGGAATAATAGCGCTATAACAGCCTAGTGCAGAAATGGCCTCTGTGCAAGTTCATCTCCCTCCCGCTCCCTGCCCCTGACGGTACACCTGTATGGGTCCACTGGTGACTCGTAGCAGAACTGGAAAGTGTTTGAGTTGGATTAATTAGTACTTCCTGAAAGCCTTGAAAAGAAGTAATATAGCCCAACCATGATTCATTGAACATTTGCAATGAAATTACCTAGAGTAAATTAAAACAGCTGGAGTTATTAGAAACAAGGTGCTTTATACATGTGTGAAAAATAAGAGGCAACCAGATTGAAAATCAATAGAATTTTAGTTTGCTTTGTGGCTTTGTTTTGATTATGCTCATTTGTTTAACAAGCAGTGTGTTACCAGACTATTTGTAAAGCTAACAGTGACACTGAAAAGAGGACAAAAGCTACAGTGAAGAAATCTTTGGAATGTCTTGCACCCATCATGAGGCACAGTTTTAATTGGATGTCCGACAGCAATGGAAACAGGAATGTATTAGTGGAATTTGCTGATGCCATGAGGAGAAGAATGTGAAATGTTGAGATCAATAACCCAGATGACGACTGGAAAACTTTACAAAATGAACTAAATGGCCTTAACAGCTCTGAATAATAGAAAAGGGATGACATTAGAGTACGCCCAGGCTGACATCAGGCTAATTTCATTTCCATCTTGTCTTTCATTATTTCTGTATTTATAAAGGACATAGTTCCCAAGTATGCTTTTTCTGTTCCCTACATTCCTGTTCTAGATCCCACCCCCAGTAAACACTGAATTTATCTGTAGAGTCATCAGTCATTAATGCTAGGAAGAGGGAAGGCAGTAACATGATAGTAAATTCTGATAGTCAAGCACTTATCTTCATAAACCTAGCTGCCCAGGAAGAGTCTAAAAACACAGGCAGCATGTTTGTTTGCTTGCTTGCTTGTTTATTTATTTTATTGTTTGTTTATTTCATATCCCACCTTTCTCTCACTATGAGAGAACAAGGTTAGAACTAGAGACAGCTAAAAACCGTTTGGTTAAAAGGTCAAAAACAATGGAATAAACTACTATATCAACATACCACTTATTTAAAAAGGAATAAAATAATTTAAAGACACAAAGCTAGAAGTACAACACACACATATGAATCAAAAGATGCTTTTGTACAACCGGACAATCACCAAATGCCTGCCTAGATGAAAAGGTCTTTACCTACTCTAAGAAGGAGAGCAGAGAGGAGGCCAGCCTAGCCTTCTTTGGAACAGAATTCCAAAGCCTGGGAGCAGCCACCAAAAAAGACCCCTCTTATGTCCTCACCAGGCAGGCCTGTGACAGAAAGTATGCTTTCTCATGAAGATCTTAAGATTCCGTCAGTCTTTCTGATAGTCTGGATCTAAGCCATACTGGGATTTATAGGTCATCATCAGCATCTTGAACTGGGCTCAGAAATTAACTAGTAGTCAATTAAAATTTTTCAACAAGGAAGTTATATATTTCTTGTAAACAACAGCCAGCCCCAGTGAGCACTGGGAGAGATAGAGTTGGGTGTTATCAATATACTGGTGAAATTGAGTCCCAAAACTCCAGAAATCATCTCCCAGCAACTTCATGTATTGGTTGAATAGCGAAGGGAGAAGAACTGAGCCATGAGGGACCTCACAGGTTGATGGCTAGAGTAATGAACAGGAATCCTCAGTACCACTTTCTGAGTTAATCTCTCCAAGAAGGACTGGAACCAATGTAGAACAATGCCCCTGAGCCCCAACCCAGGTAGTTCAGAAGGACAGCATCATCAATGGCATCGAGAAAAGGTATCCAGAGTTTGGGAGTTCAGTGTTGCCAATATGCTGGTGACAGTCAACTCTGACGCTCTTTCCCATCAAATTCCAAAGAAGCTGTCTCGGTTCTGGACCAATGTCTGTTGTCAGTAATGGACTGGATGGGGGCAAATTGAAACTTAATCCAGACAAGACAGAGGTGCTGTAAGAGTTCTGCTCTATGGCTAAGTCCTTGCAGGATTCTGCCTGCAAGGATCCTGGCCTGGACCCTCTTCTTTGCAGAATCCTGCCCAGTACCTCAGACCCAGTTGGCTGCTCAGATGCAGGGCAGCTGGAGCAGCCAGCAACCAGCAGCCAGCAGCCAGCTATATAAGGGCTGGGGTGTCTTGGCAGCCCTGCCACAGCAACATGGTTTCCAGTGTTATCTGTAGCTTCTCCTGACTCTCCAGTGGTCCTGACTCTGCTGACCCCTGGACTTGGACCTCTGCCTGTTTTTTGGACCTGCCTCTGGCCCTGCTTTTGCCTATTGCCTGGAAGGCCCCTGTTGCCTTGGACTCTTGTTGTGCTCTGACCTCCTGGCTGTCTCCTGGACCTGCTTCTTGCCTCTGGCCCTGTGGACTCTGGCTGCCTGCAGGACTGCTGGCTTGGATTCTTGTTGTGCCCTGAACCTTGGCTTCTTGACCTAGTGCCTATCCCTAGGCCCAACCCTGGCACCTGTACTGGTTGGCCCTTACTGCCCATGCCTGGGACCCTGACAGGTGCTCATAGTCAACTGAAGGGCAGATCAGTAAACAGGAATTCCACCTGTGCTGGATGATGTCACATTCTCTCTGAAATCTCAGGCTTGCAGCTTGGGTGTTCTCCTCTACTTAGCCCTGAACCTGGATGCTGAGGTTTCAACTGTGACCAGGAGTGCATTTGTGCAGCTAAAACAAGTGTGCCAGATGCATCCATTCCTTGATTAGTCAGATCTGGCTATGGTAACACAGGCCTTCCCTTGATTCCAACTTTTGATTACTGCAGTTCACTCTACATGGGCTGCCATTGGAAACTGTCTGGAAATTTCAGCAGATCCAAAATTCTACAGCCAGAATGCTGACCAAGTCCCAGTCACAGAGAACATGTAACTCTCTTGTTGAAACATCTCCACTGGCTATCATTGCATTTCTAGGCACAATTCAAAGTACTATCATGACCTATAAAGCCTTATACAGCTTAAGTCCAAGCTATTTGAAAGATTGTATATCCCCATATGAACCTGCCAGAGTCTTAAGATCCTGAGGGGAGGGCTTTCTTTTGGTCTCACCACCATCACAGATCCATTTGGTGAGGATATGAGAGAAAGCCCTCTCAGTGGCTGCTCCTGCCCAGTGGAATTTCCTACCATGAGAGGGTTGGCTGGCCGCCTCCCTGCCCTCCTTTCAATGGCAGGCAAAGACCTTTTTGTTCAAGTGGGCTTCTAATGAGTAATTGCTTTAGCCTTCTTATGGGAGTGGATACTCTAGTTTTATATTGTTTAATTTATTATTTTTAAAATTGTAATCTTTTAATTGTGTTATTATTTTTAGTTAATTTTAATTGTTTGTGACACACTTTGGGTACTCTGCCAGGAGAAAGGTAGAATATAAATGCAAACAGACAGTAAACAAACAAACAAATCAACCTCCTGAGAGGTCTAGTAGAACCTACTGGGATACACACCCTGTCCAGTTCCTGGGAAAGGTGACCACAGTGATCAAAGCTCCTTCTGTTCCATAACCAGAGCAGAAGCCAGATTGAAACTGACCTAGATAATCCATTTTCTCTAGGAATCTCTGAAGCTGGGAGGCTACCACATGCTATAGAAACCTGCCCAAGAAAGAGATATTGGAGACTAGCTGGTAATTGTCAAGCACGGTAGGGTGCGTTTTCTTTTTTCCAGTAACAGCCCCACCACAGACTCTTTTATATAGGATGGGAACCTGCCCTGCTCCAATAAGACATTAAGTACTCTCCTTACCCACTCAGCCTGCCTCTTTCTGGCTGCTTTCATAAACCAGAAAGTATGATTTGAACTTCACCTCTCCAAGGATCTCATTCACATCCTCAAGCTGCACAAGTTGAAACATATCCAAATAGCATAGGAAAAGCAGAAGCCAAGATGCCATCCACTGAACCTGTATCAACTGCATTCAAGTCAGAGCAGATCCAATGAGTTTTGCCTGCAAAGCATCATGCAAAACAATCTGTTTATTCACAGCAACTCTTTTGCATAGCCAACAGATCTTCATTGCACATTTAAGACCAAAAATAGAGCAAAACTGGGAAGTGTCTACCAAAGAATCAAATAAAAAAGAGAACAAGCCGGAGACTATGAATGTGACATTTTTTAAAAGTTACCTTAATTTTTTTTTAAAAGCTATTGGTTATCTGTCTTGGTAACAGTTGAGAAATCATGGCAGACTTATTTATCAAAAATGAGTGTGCGTAAGTGCAAGGGCATAGTGGTTAAGAGGCTGTACATACAACTATACGTAGAGGTAGGTATGTTGGCTCAAGGGCAGAATGATAAAGTAGAACATACGCATACGCAGATGAAGACACCCAGATCTAGTTGAACTGAAACCACTGGGCTATATAATTGTATACACACTTGGCCATGCAAGAACAAGCCACCTTAAAATACTTAGCATAATAATGATAACTGATAAGAAGCATAATAATGATAACTCATAAGAAACATATAGTTGCTGGGAAAATTCATTCCCCTGACCCACCCACAGCAACTGTTAAGTACTGCAACTAAGCTCACAGGAAACAGAGGGAAGACTGATGAGGATGGTTCCTAATAATCAAAAGTCTTGACAAGGCAGTCCCTTTTCAACTGCACTACTAGCTCCAGGATTGCGATGCAGTTTTAATGTCCACCCAAATAAATTAACAGTATGTTTGAGAGCCTGCTACTCATCTACCATGTATCTCCCAGCTGAAACTTGTTTGAAGGGGGGACACATAGGCACTGTGTTTATGGACTGTTTCCCTTTCACAGAGTTCAATGGAAAATGTGAGGTTGATGCAGAGAAAACTCATTTGCTACATTTTGTATGAAGTACGTTGAATGAGGTGAAAGGTGAAAATGCAGCACAGGTAGAAAAGGGCCCCAGCAATTAAGGAAGCGTAATGGGGCAATGGCCAGACAGAAGAAACATGTTCAGTTCAATTACTGGAGGGACTGTTCCTCTTTAAGTGTAAAACCGCTCCCACAAACCAGGAAGTGGTGCACACATATAGTGACAGATCATAGAATGCCCTTCAGAGGGAACCCACCTACGTACGTGTACACACACATAAACATGGGTTAGTGTGAATAATCATAGTTTGTACGCTACAAATGTATACACTCTCACATGATGACTGACTGAATGGCCATGCACTGGACTATATCGCAGCAGGGAAAAAGAGAAGGCCATGGGTACATATTGACTAAAAATAAATAGTTTGGTTATCTCTTATCAGGAAGTTAGTTTGAAAGATTAAACCAGAAAAGGGACTAGCAAATACTGATCAATAATAGGATAGATGTAATCACAAATAAGCCAAATTCCATTTTGATGTTTTATTTCCAGTGTGAAACAAAAGCTGTTGGTATTAATTATTCAGTTATAAATTATTATTAATTTATTAAGCTGTAGTGCTCTCATCTAATTAATAACTAATAATTCTTTTTGGTTATTCATTAATAACTAATATTATCATAATACTATTAATAACTAATATTATTAAATATTAGTTAAGTGGTTGATTAAATGAGAGAAAGTGGCACAGTGCCAATAAAATTTAACTCGCCTAGTTGGCTCTTTATCTAAATCCCAGTGCCAAATTCTCTTGGATTTTTTAAGAACTACTCCTCACTTTTTCCTAGTTCCCCAAAGATAGGGAATTATGAGAATTATGACAAGAGGCAAAGCATAAGAGCAGGCTCACTGGGATGAATTGTGTCAACTGCTTTTGAGATTATCAGTCTCATTATATTATCCATACTCAGCTAATTTCTAAAAATAATAAAGGATCCATATTACTGATACTAGGCATTTCTTTATAGCTGTAAAATCTGGAGAGTTGTAGAAGCACTTGAAATCCGTGTGAAGTAAAAACCAAAAGAAAAAGAAAACAAACATCTGAACTGAATATTTTTAAACAACTTTCTTATCTTTTGACGAGAAAACTGTCTGAAATTATTCAGTTCAAGTATTTGTTTCCTTTGAACTGTCTGAAATTTTTCAGTTCAAAGAAAACAAATACTTGAACTGAATAATTTCAGATAACACTCTCCTCTTTTGGAGAAGGATTACTTTTGGCTTCATTTAGTTCCAGCTAGAGTAGAACCAAGTAATCTGCTGGATGATAAGTCAACACTTTTGTAAGTTCCACTGATTCAGTTCATCTACCCTATCTGGGACTAGCAATTGAACTGAGAGAAAGGTGAGAGTTGCACTGTTTTCCAGATATTGTTGAACTGCTGAACTCAGAAGCCCTGGTCATAATGAAAAAAGCTGGGAGTTACCATGCAACAACATCTGGAATATCCCATGATTCCAACCCTGATTTAAGCCGTGGTCTCAGTGACACATCTATCCAAACAAGCTGATTCACTAAGTTCAGTTCTAGAAATACAAGAATGTGTTAGGTTTCACCAAAGTAGAGGAAAATATTAACTGAGATGTGTTTCTATGAACCTATTTGACATCTGTTTAAGTGCAGACATTTTAACTTACATTTAAATACGTTTTAATATAACACTAATAGTTAAAAATCCCCTTTCTAGCATAAATACAATTTAATTAGGCTTTCTTTTGTGATCAACTGAACACACTGTTCCTTTTCTGTTCATGTAGCCTTCTTTGGTGATTGTGTTCCCAAGTAACAATCGTAAGGATCCACGCCTGTCAATTGTGGTTTTGTGCCATAGTAGTGCTTACAAGCAACAAATCCCATTTTTTTAATTTGATTTTTTTTTTAACTGCACACTGTAGAGAGCAGTTACATAGGGACGTGGGGGCGCAGGAGGTGATTTGCCCCAGGCGGCAATGTTTTTGGGGTGTCCCAGCCCATAGCCATGCCCCCCCCACAGTGGCCATGCCCCTCATGCCATAGCCCTGCCCTCTCCCACCACCACCCTCCACACACTCCAACCTTCACCACTGGTAGAGACTAACGTAGGCTTAATGTGATGGTGGTTGCAGAAGGGAGTCTCACAGAAAAATCATACACATTCTGCTATATGGATTTTATTTACTAGATCCTGCTTTTACTTTCCTGATATTTTGTGACCCACCATGCATTCATCTGCAAGCTGTTATTTTATGGCATCAGTGAAAACATTTTCCCAACATTAAGAATGTACTCACGAGCCAAAAAGGTTGGAAACCTCTGATGTAATGCAATTACATTTAATACTGACTGTAAACAGGTACAGAAGAACCTCACAATATTAGAAAGGTAGTTGTTAGCTTAGGGGGGTGTGCCTTCCTAGAAGAAGTATAGATTAGCAATGGGGAAAGTGTTCCCTACCAGGTGTAGTTCCCATCATCCTGCACCACTGAGTATTTTGCAGGGGTGGGAGACACGTGACCCTCCAGATATTGCTGGACTGCAGCTCCCATCATCCTTTAGCCATTGGGTTTACTGGCTAGGGATGAGGAAAGCTGCAGTCAAATAACATCTAGAAGGGTGCAAGTTACCTGTCCACTAAATTGGCTAGAGCTGATGGGATTTCCAGTCCAGCCATCCACATATTCTCCATCCTTGGTGCCTAGTGCTGCAGCCTAGTATAGAAAGTTGTCTCTTTACTGATCATCTTGCAAACTAGGTTCACTGCCTTTTCTACTGTCCCTGTTTCTGCCCTTTCCACAGCAGCTGAACACAACAGAGATTGCATTTCACTGCCACAGTACCTACAGGCATAGAATTATTCAACTTGCACTCGGTGACAACTCCAAGATCCTTTTATGTGTACTCCTTTTTCAAAATATTGCAATCCTGCCTCCAACCCATCTGCGCTAGACTCCCCATCATTGAGCCTGACCTGACACAGCCTGTGTAATAAAGGATGCTGTGTATTAATTGCTGACACTGGGGATAATTGAAGTAACCCTCTATATTTTGCAAGATTGTTTTGTTTTTGTGTGGTTGCTTCACAAGTCTTCCTCCCTGCATGCCCAGATGTAAGCCTATGAGCCACCCTTCTTGCTTTGATCTTTCTGCCCCAGGCCTAGGGCAAGAATGAACATTGTCAGCTGAACAGGCTGTTGTTTTGTTTTATACCTTGGGAACATTAGAACCTGCCTTCTACTGAGGCTGGTCCATATGGACCAATACTGTTAACATTGACTATCAGCAGCTCTCCAGGGCCTTATGCAGAGGTCTTTCCAAGACTTATCTGGAGATGCCAGCTATGCAGGTTTGCAAAGGAAATCACATGCTCTTCCACTGAGCTACAGCTCTTCCCTCAGAGACATGGTCCTAAATACCGTGGAAACTGAAAAGAGTAGGAATTACCTCCACAACCTCATAAGTGCCTTTAAGGAGTCCTGTAATTCTTTTCTTTCTTCCTTCAGAGAGAAAGGGGAGAGGGAGAGAAGTAGATACATAAATGCTCCCAGTTCTTGAAGGGTTGCCTCTGGACAGTGTAAGATGTTTCTAAAAATGTATCTGCATTATACAGTTATAGCAGACTGATGCCACTTTAACTGCCATGGATCCATCCTACAGAATCCTGGGATTTATATTTGTGTGAGGAACTTACAGTTCTTTGCTGTAGTTCAGGGGAATTCATTAGAACTTTCCATAGGGGAGAATTCTAAGTCCCTCATCAAACTACAGTTCCTTGGATTCCATAAGGCTGGAGCTGTGGCAGTTAAAGGGGTGTCAAACTATTGCAACAGCGTAGATAGACTCTCAGGGCACAGAGTAAACAAACATTTTCCCACAGGATATTTGTTGTAGCAGCCATAACGCTAGCAATAGTGGTTGCTATTTAACATCCTCTAGGCACTCTACGAACCTGGGCTGGGAGGTGGGGGACAAGATAGCCCCTGCTCATATGCTTACAGCCTACTAGAACTGTTTGCTAGGGCTTTGTGCTAAAGCAGTAAAACTCAAATTGATTACGGTAAATCTACTAGAACAATACAAAAAGAACAGGGAATGGGGATGTGAGAAGAAAATAAGCACTGTTTCTTAACACTAGTCCAATAATTAGGTGAAAAAACAAACACCCTGACTCATAATAACAGGGAACATCCATTACGCACCCCTCCAAGCCTCCAGGTCCTGGTAGGTTCCACTTGTGCTTTAAATAGGCATGACTGAGTGCTCACTTGTTTTCCCCTAAGTGGCAGCAGCCTGACCCCAGGCAAATTTATGTGGTTCATCTGGCTAAATGTTTATTCCCTGAGTCTTACAGAAACGTTAGGTACAGAGGAACTTTGTTCCCCTCAACCAGAGGACATAAACTGAGGGGGTAGCAAGAGGGCACGTAGAAGCTATGTCCCTAGCCTAACTGTAAACTAAAGGTATCAGATTGAAACACATTTCAAAGTGGAACAGAACACAGCAGCTTGAGCACTACGGCCATTTCCACACTGGACTGTTATAGCGCTATTATCCCACTTTCAACATCTTATGGAATCCTGGGGTTTGCAGTTAACTGCAAACTCCAGGATTCCATCGGATGTTGAAAGTGGGATAATAGCGCTATAACAGTCTAGTGCAGAAAAGGCCTAAGAGAGAGCACTGGTAGGACCTGTTCATTCCAGTCCTAAAGTATTATGGCCTAAATAACCTAAAGGCACTAAAGCTTGTCTGATCTTGGAAGCTAAGCAGGGTCAGTCCTGGTTAGTGCTTGGGTGGGAGAAATGGTCCTGGGTGATAATCAAAGTTTTGAAAATAAACACAGAGTAGTGTGTTTTGTGGCCAGACAGGCAAGACCTGCTCTCCCAAAGGCAACCAAACCTGATATGCTACCTGAAAAGCAATTTTGAGTAGCAAAAGAGAAAGGCAGCTATCCTCCTCCAGACAAGCTGAAACTAAACAATCATTAACAATGGTTAATGATTCTCCCAAGCAACACTGAGTACCAGAGCTAGCTCATTGTAAAAAGAAACCTTCATATTCTGACCAAGTTCTATTCACTAAATCCAAAGGTGTAACAAATACTTCTGGTTGCTGCATCCTATATCTCCCGTATAAATGGTAGTTCAGGGACGTTTTTGAACATTAAATAAGATATCCATCATAATGATTTTATGATCCTGAGTGGAAAAAATCCCCCTCTTACCATAAATGCTATCCCTTACAAAATTCAGTCATGTTGTCATTATAAAAGTGGAAGTGAAAGCTTTGCCTCTCCAGCTCTTTTAGACTACAACCCCCATAGCCCCTTTCCACTGGCAGAGTTGCTGGGGTTTGGGGGAGCTGAAGTACAAAACAGCTGGAATATCAAAGGTCCTCTACAGAGGGAAATGGATGTGGTAACCTTGAAATTCTTTCTAACCTAATCATTTTAAAGGTTTGGGTTGGGTTGGGTTTGTCACATAGCTTTGCTGGGAGACACTTGCAGCCTAGATGGTATGGAGATGTGCATTGCAGAGCTTGCAAAAGTTCCTTTTCTCTGTAACTCTTGTAATCTCCCAGCCAGTATAGCCAGACTTCCTAGCTAGAGGATTCTGGAAGTTGCAGTCCAAAAAAAGAAAAATGGTCCAAACTCTGGTGTATCCAGGCATAAGAGATGAGACTTGAACCAGGCTGCTTGCCAGAAAACTAGTCTGGAATTCACTGGAATGACCCAAGACCTTGGCTGTATGTAGTTTGTTTCCAAAAGTCCAAGTTCTGAGCCAAGGTATTCAAATTCTGTATTTATGATTTGCGCCTATCAAAAATAGGTTTGTATATTTGGTTTATGTGCATAACTGTTTATTTTGATTGCAACACTTAGGATGCTGCAGAATGTAGATTTTATTTTCAGCATCTTGTGGAGGGGTGGTATGGGCACATGGCAGAGGAAGAAGTCCATGTAGGGCTTTACTGAAAGCTGCAACCATTTTGGAAATGCCAGAAGTCTCTTGTTTCAGAGCTTTCTTACAGGCATTTCTTCTCTTTCTCTTTCTCTTCCTCCTCCTCCTCCTCTACTTTTCCTACCACCACCACACCTTAGAATGTCTCGTAGCTTTTATTCACAATTATTAAGGCTAGAAACTTTTGTTTTTAGTTGAAAGCTGATTCTTTGGAATCCCACTCCTGCCCCACAGCCAGATTCTAAATTCTAAGGCTTGGCAGAGGGTATACAAAAGCTCAGAAGAGCACACAAAGTAAATGTGCACAGCCTTGTGTTACTGCCCCTCATTATGCCAAGTGTTCCATAACTGGAAGCAGTGCCAGCCTTTCCCTGTGCCCACTTGCATGACCCCCCCATCTCTTATGCACGCCCCAGAGCAGGAGCAGAGCTTACAGAAGTTAGGTTTTGGACTCTAATGCCCAAAATCCTTAAACAGCATGGCCACTGCCTCTGTCCTTGCTGGCTGAAGCTTCTGAACGTTATAGTCCAAGCTCTGTGATAAATGTACTGACCAGGCACAGAGACACCATTCCCTGTGGAATATCCAGGCATCTCTTTCTAAGTTGTCAAGACAAAGCTGGTCTGGGATATTTTGCTGCCTGAAGTGGTACAAAAATAGTGACACCCACCTGTCTTGTGCCAAAGTCAACATCTGGTCAAGTTGTTTTGTCTCCTGAAGGCAGAAAATCCCACAAGCAGATAATTCTTGCTTGCCATTAAAATCAGAAATAACAGTAAAGGCAGAATAATGAACAACATACTGCCCTTCGATGGCATTCTGCCTAATAGGAGAGCTAGTTCAGTCTCAAAGTTATATTCTCTTCCTCCTTAACTCTCTAGTCTCCTTAGTTCTGCCAAACCAATCACCAACAACAGTTCTGTAGTGGAAGTGATCATGAACAGGATAATTAGGGAGTAACAGTAAAATGTAATGGAGATTTCTGGCCAGATGTTCCATCCAAAATGATCCCTGAACTTAGAGCACCAGAATAAAACTCTGGGAGATCCAGAGAAACATGCCACCTACTTGCATCACTGCCTTGTACTCTCTGCTTCCTTCTAGGCCAGTCGTCTGCCCTCTGTTCCTCCAGGCTTCTAGCCCAGATCTGCCTGTTTATTTTTCTTTGACATTTGCACCAACAAGAGGGCCAGCTTCTCTGTAGGCGAAGGGACCTGAAGGGAAAGCATCCTCTATTCTCAGAAATGGCATCAAAAAGAAAAAAAAATGTGCGTGTCTGTGAGGGCCCCCAATACATACTGGGGGACCTTGGTCTCATGCAGTGGGCAGGAAGCTACAGAGAAGACTATCTGGTCATAGCAAAAACAAGCACAGGCAAGCGTTGGCATGGGTGGGGCAGGCTACCATGACTGTGGGGCATGAAGGAGGAAGCAGACTGAGACCATGAACAGGTTCCTCCAAATGCTTCAAAGTGAGTCAGGCTGTGCTCAGTGTATGCAAGAGAAAAGAGGGGAGTGACCCACTAGCAAACCTTGGAAATGTGACTTTTCGGACTACAACTCCCAACTTGCCCAGAAGCCAAAATTTTGTCCAAGAATTTGTCCAAGTTCTGCTTCCCGGTTTAAAGTGGCTGGAAGGCTTAGCTCTCTGTAAAGAAATCCCTATCCTCTAAATTAGAAAGTATTGGGATATAGTCTGTATAATGGGAGAAAAGCACTTTGCCCATGTTCGAAAACACTTTGTTTGTTGTTATTGCTTCCTATCATTTGGATCTGAGGTCCTCTGGCACGATTCTGGGGCTAAGTTGTACTGAGCCTTCCTTTGAAGAAAGTCTCAAATGGTAAAGAGGGGGGCTCTCAACCATCTACCAGGCGTGGTGGAGCATGCTTTACCAGGGGCCAGAGGAGGTAGAACAGCCTGTGGCAGGAAAGCTTCAGAGGCCCCAGTCAAGGTCTCCTTATGCCTGGTATTATGTCTAACACCCTTTCCCCACATGCTAGGCTCTGGCACAGCAGGGCTTTGGCGGGAGCTACCGCAGCTGTTTTCCATTTAGACATGGATGAAAAAAGACTGAAGTTTTCAACTTTAAATGCACTCCCCACCCCACCAGGCCTGGCTTCTGGCCCATCCAAAGCCCGAAACCTCCTCCCCTTCCCTCCTCCCACTTCCAACCTGCATACTTGTGAGGTCATTCGACACTCTCCAAATCAATAGCGGTATAGAGGTAAGATAGCTCTCCTAACACTGGCCGAAGTATATGGGGACAGATCCCTCTACACTCACGATCAGTCAAACATAGCAGGAGTTGTCAATCGAGACTCCGTTCTTGGAATTCCTTACTCCATCTAATTCACTATTAACCTTCCCATATTCTGGAATCAGAATGTAATTCAGCTTCCCCTCATCCTGGTGACCTCCAGACGTATGGGACTACAACTTCATTCAGCAACAGCTATGCATGTTCTATTGTGGTGCATGCTGGGGTCAATGAGAGTTTGTAGTCTGATACACGTGGATGACCCGGACAGAAGACAATTGCAGGCAGAATGAGATGTCCTGGGAAATAGCAGCTCCCAACCCCATGTTTATCAAAAGGATGTGTAGATGAGGTGAGAGATCTGGAGAGAGGGCTTAGGTAGGAGAAGGAAACTCTGTCCCTTCCAGATCCACCAATTATCCCCTGCAAATCTCTTGCCTAAAGGATTGAAACTGACTTTTGTTAAGATGCTTGCTGCCTATGAGAGAGAGGCAGAAAGAAAGAGACAGAAAGACAGATGAGAGTGGTGGGAGAAAAAGAGGGAGGGAGGGGGAGGGAGAGGGAGAGGGCATAGCCTCTAATTATTTTGTAACTTTGAAGTTTTGGGTGATATAATATTAATTTTTACTAGTGGAGTGGCTTACCAGGAGGCAGAAGAGGCAGTATAGGACTGCTCTCTTTCTTTTTAAAAACTGGGAGGCAGGGGGAGCTGTCACTTCGCAGGGCCTTTCCTTTGGGCCATTCTGTTTCCAATGAGCAATGCCACCTGGCTGGAGCTCATTCCAGTTGCGTGAAGCAGCAGCACCTCCCTCCTCGCACCCCACGCCCCACACTCCTGAGACGAGAGGCAACCGTGTTTGCTGCTTCGTCTCTGTCATGTTGGGAGAGCCCTCCTTTTCCCTTTTATGACAATGTTGCCCAAGACCAAACATCACAGAGCCACAACTCTCTTTTGTGGGACACATTTTCAGAAAGTATTAAGTCTATGTCAAAAAAAGTGTATTTGTAGGGGAAATTACACAGATCATAAATTTCAGGCTCTCAGGCAGTGCTATTTTAAAAAAAAAATACTCAAGATGTGTATTTTTCAGAAGCTACAACAATGGCATTCTCTCTGCAGAGAGCCAGGGTGCTGGAGAGGTTTGAGTGTCAAACTGGGACTGAAAGGTTACAGGTTCAAGAAGCCCCTTTTGACCCATGAAACTCAGAAAGTGAATTTGGGATAGTTGGCCTCTAAACTCAATCTACCTTTGCAAGGTCACTGTGATGATAACATGGGGGGAAAAGAATCATGTATACCACACTGGGTCACTGGAGAAAAGGATATACAGAAAATCAAATAAATAAATAATAAATAAAACAAAAATTCAGTTATTAGATACAGGCACCCTCTGTAACACTTCTAGGAAATGCTAATCAACTTTCCTAAGGTACTGACCCTTCTTCTGGTTCATCTTTACAGCCTTTTCCCTAAACTGAAATGGTAAATGAAACAGTTTTGATTGGCTCATGTTATCCCAAGAAGGCCAAGAACCGAAGCCCTCCCCCTATTAAGAAGGGCTGTCTCAAGTTATCCTGTTACCTTTGTGCGTCCCTCTCACATACCTAGTGGAATCCAGTTGTCAGACCTTGCGAGGGAGTCTTGTTTTGCTCTCCAGGGAAGAAAAGTCTATAGTCAACCTTAGTCCTGTTATCTTCTGCTAGGTGAGCACAGCTTATCTCACTGAGAAGCAAATTCTTCCACTCAAAAGCAGAGAGAGAGGGAGAAACCTCAGTATCACTGTGAGCACAGCTGCAAGATGTTGTGTCTTTGGCCCTTCCATAGATCATGCATTATCAGAGTGGGAAAACCAAGGGATAGTCTGGATCAACAATTCCTTGCACTTCGTCTGTACTAGGTCTCCCTTGTGTGTGAGAGAAGACCATCTCTACTAATATAGGCACATAACAGACTCTAGATTCTTCCCTGAATGACCCTAACTAATATGAACCCAGGATTTTTAAGACACTCCCTTCCTGCCAAGCCTAACAGGAAACAAAGCAGGACTTTCTACCATTCAAAAATCCCTCATGCCCTTTCCAGCAAGCATTTCCATTTGTGCCATAATCTTCCTGATACCCACAACCCACCCCTTGTGCTAGTACATAGCTGCTTCTCCTGCCCATTCTTCCTGGCATCAAATTCCCATGCCTTTTGGAGGCCTCTGCCATAAACACCCCCAACTCCCACATGCAGAACAAAATAGAAGCACCAAGCCCTTACAGCCCTGTACCATGATACTGACTTTTCTATAGAACAGGCCTTACCAAGGGAGAACATATAGCCACCGGCTATCTGAGGTGGCAGAACCAGGGCATATAAAAAAGAGTAGGAGAGTGAATAACTCTGCTGTCCTTACAACATCTTTGAAAGGCACTGATGAGGCAACAGTGTGTACATGTGGGGTGAGGGTTGGTGGCGTGAGAGCAAGAGAAGGGGAGCAGGAACTCCAAAAGGCAGAAAAAGGACACAATGGGCATCAGTCTCCTAGAGCTTTAACACTGAGCAGAGCCATTTTGTCCAGCTTGGGGACAACAGCTTAAGAAACCTCCAGGCGATATGCACCCTTGGAGCCATATTAAAAGCACTTCTCCACTGCCAAAGGAAGAGGTGGTTTAAGGCCAGTAAAGAACAATAAAAAGCTAGTACCCCAAAATCCATATTCATGAGAGGTAAAACACATGTATTGCAATTTTAAAAAAAAACTTATTTGGGGGCATAAATATTAATGTCCTAAGTTACTGAACAGAAAACCTTTTTGAGCTGAGTGACCACACAGCCTGGAGAAAAGATCCTGAGAGAGTTAACTTGCTAGTAACTTCATTGAAATGTATTAGGAGCTTTGCTTTTTGTTCATTCTGTCAGGGGCTAGCATGAAGCTTCTCCCTTCTTGGTTTTCCTTTCCCTGTCTTCTGGAGCTGCCCCTCCTCCTTTTTTTGAAGGGTGGGGAAAGAAGGCCAATTGATGGGTGAGGAATAGGAGAGAAGAATAAAGATCTGGCTGTGCTCTGGACGCAGTTAAAAAAAAAAAAAGACAGCCATCCCTACCTCTGGGCCAGTCTTGGCTCTTAGGCAGTTGACTGGAGGTGTTCCCCTCATATTAGATCAGATATGTAAGCAAGGGAACCAGTGTGTCTTGAGCTGTCCATTCATCCTCAGAGTCTGATCCCTCACAACTAGACACACAAAAGGAAACTGACCAATGCTAGCGTAGTAACTATCTACCAGTCAAGGATGTATGAATAATGCCTCTAGTGGAAACATGTGTTAATGAGGATATGACCTCAGACACTATTGGTTCATGCATACCACCGCCAGAGCACAATTTTTAAAAAATCAAAAACATTCCAGTGCTCTGTTCTTTAACCCTGAGAGCTGCAATGTTCTGAAGCAGAAGATACCAGTTGTATAATGTGTAAGACTGTATTTTAAAACTGTAGTGGATGAGCCTCTATTTGAGCCATTGTTCCAAGATGCATGAAACATAGTATGCATACTAACAGCATCCTAGTTAAATTCACCAAGTGTTATTATTTAAATAATTTATATGTATGCATCTCTCTGTTTGAAGCCTATGGTAACATCTTTAGTCTTTAAGTGGCAGACCTCCCTCACCAGCACGTAGCTTTGCAACTGATACCACCTGAAGCCAGAGAAGCGGTCTGAGAGCTGTCTTCTCTCTGCTGTTGTGGGACAATTCACTTATAAGCATGGAATAAGTAGTTTCCTTCTTCAGGGGCCTCTAGGGGCACATCAGAGCAGTGGTCATTTCTAGGTTCTTACCGTGTCTGTGGTTTTAGACAAAATGGGCATAGTGTGACCAGCTGTAAGAATTACATAATTTACTTGAAGGTTTTGGCTTATCAAACTATGGGCTACTGCAACCCATTCAAAGCTGTGTACTTTCACTAGTAAAAAATACAGTAACCTTGGGCTCCACTGATCTTTATTCATCTGCTGATGTTATTTTAAACATCTGCTGGATGTAAAGTATTGCGTTACATTTAATGTTGACCTGCAACTCCAGCACCTCTTGTCATGGATGATGCTGGCTAAGCTGATGTGATTTCAATTCTATCTGATATCTGAAGGGCCACAGTGTCCCGTTCTTCTTGTAGGTGCTTCTTTTTGTCAGCTCAATATCAATATCAATATCATCAGGAAACTTAATCATACATCTCTGCTGTGCTTTTTCTCTTTCATTCCTTGTTCTGAGCTGTATGGTTTAGGGCAGTAATGAACAGGAATTCCCAATGCTCTCGTGTTGTAGTCTAAGAAGAATCACATCTCCACCTCACTCAATAACCACAGATATATATATTCATGGCTTGGCCAGATGTACAAGGTGTACTAAAATCACACTGAATGAGCTGATCATTCTGAAGAACATTCCCCATCCAGAAAACATGAGGTTCTGTGACTAAAGTCCACCTCCTCTGATGTAACACTAATTCAACATACTAACCAAGAGGAACGATTACACTGAAATCAGTTAGCCTAGCTTGTTAAAAAGCTTTCTTCCGGATCAGACAGACTTATCTCAAATTTTAAAAGTATTTTTTTAATAGCTAAAAAGATAACTCGCCTGCAGAAAAAAAAATAACATTCCAGTAGCTCTGAGTGCGTGACTCTTTTCCATAGCTTTGAAAAATTACTATGGCCAATGGGGGATTATAGGAATTATAATTTTTTAAAAAACCTACACCTATTTCATGGCCCATGTAAAATATCTTGTTTTTAATTAAAAATAATAATAATTTTGTGTCTTGTTTATATTGTATGCTTTCTTACTGATGTATACAATAATATAGAATTGTTTCTTTGAGACATTCAGATGTAAGCAGTAAGTAAATATTCATAAAGAGAGAAATCAAGCTGGTTGAGGAAAACGATGAGAAAAAGAACAAATAATATCAGAGTGGCAAGCAACCAGTAGAGGTAAGAATTCCAGCTAACAGCTGTTTGGCAAGCATATTGCTGTTGATGTACTGAATTTAGTTTCTCTACTGTTTTCTTGGGTGCCTCTGGATGAAACTCTTATTGTGCAATTGCCTTACCTTCAACCCAGAATTTTATGGCCAAGGTGATGTCCAGGTAATACTATCTTCCATTTCCAGCCTTCCCACATTTTCCCTACTGCTTCTCCCGTCTTTTTCTTTGCTGCAGAAAATCCATTTGAAAGGAAAAGTCAGAAGATGCACACAATGGCTTTTGTTTGGTCACACTCCCAGTCTGCTGACCAACAGAACTTCTATGTACAGAACCTACTTGAGTGTACAGCAGATGGTAGTAACCGTGGTGGCAACAGTAGTGCAGCTAAAAAATAGAGGACAGGAAATACAGAGATTATAGGGTTCTAATAAGCCTTTCATCAAATGTTTCAGGGATCAGTTCCTCCACCAGGTGTATCAATAAGCAGCTGCCAGTTCAGGCCCAAAGGCTGAAATACCTATGGGCTGAAGGTACTATCTCATTTTGTCCTTGCAACTATAGAGTTGCCAGGTGAAATCAGGGACAGGCCTCCTGTCCCTTTAATTCTCATGTAGAGGAGTCACACAAGGAGCACCTACTGAAATCCCTTCTTCTACACAACCATCAAAGACACAAGAGCCAAGTTCCTTACTTCCCCTGGGAGCCCTATGCAACACCCTTGTGAGGTAAATTATTAGGGTTGCCAAATCTGAGGGTGCTGGCTAAAGTCTCAGAGAACTGTTAAGCTACTCTGGGTCTCTTGACAGGAAAGGAAATCTCACACTGAGTGGTAATGGAACTGGAGATAGTTTGATATATGTATGTGAAGTGGCTTTTAAGCTGGGACCTCCAACTCCACCCGCTCCCAGCAGGTGCTGGAGCTCTCGATCTCAGCCTGGAAGTGTTTATCTATGTGTTGTGCTTGTCCTATGTAAATGCAGCAAAAAGCCTAGAATACGGGGAATGGACCAAGGTGAAAACTTGTGGGTTCAGGCATTAGGCCCCATTGGGCCTTACTAAGTAAGGCAGGGATGGAGTGACAACATCTTGACCTTTTTGTGTTCAAGCCCGCCCTGGCAACAGTGATGTGTTCCCAGGGAAAAAAACCCACATGCATCATATACAGCTGGAGGTAAGGCACATGGGATACAACTCCTAGTGGGAAGGGCAACAACTGCTACAGCTACTGGATGCCTGCCCAGTCACTCCAAAATGCTGTGCTTTTCACCCTCTAGTTCTGGATGGATGTGGTACTTTACCCAAATTCTGTCCAATTCTGGGATTGTTTACCCAGATGACCCTCATGCTGGTGTTTCTGACTCAGCAGTATTTCTCACCTGATTTTTAGCAGGTGTTTTTTTTTACCTGGTTTCATGATTAAGAACACCTACTGAAATGTGGTCTTCTATACAACCATTAAAAGTACAGGAGCCATCTCCAGTTTTAGCTCTAGCAGCCTCAGACTTGCATCCAGTCCTTACTTACGTTGTCTCACAATGGCCCACTCCCTTGACATCAAAAAAAAGCTTGTCCTTGTGACATCACTAGGACCCATCCCTTAGTCTCAGGTTTTTGTATTTACCTGATAATAGTATTAAAACCCTTTAAGGCTAGGCTCTGAAGGTTATATGACTGACAAACTACTGTGTATATATATATGGGGGAGTATTTTATTGGCTGTCATCTGTAAAACAGTTTTGGGGCCAAAGTATGGTGGCAAAGCAGCACATAAGACAGAAAGCTGCCTTGTACTAAGTCAGACCATTGGTCCATGCAGATGAGTACTATTTACTACACTGACTGGCAGCAGCTGCCCAGGATTTCAGACAAGCATCTTTCCCAGCTCCACCTTCAGATACCAGGGAGACAATCTAGTTCCCCTACCATATAAAGTGTGGGCTTAATCACTGTGCTAGAGTCCAGGCTCATGCTGTGATAAGTAAATGTCATATCAAATAACTGTAAACACTGTAATAAATTAAATAAATGTTGAAGAATGAATTAATGGCTAGCCCAGCACTCCCAATTAACTTAGTCTGAACAGGGATTTGAACTCAGTTCAGCTCCACAATAATAGACTGCCAGCTTTCAGTTTTACAGAGGTGCACAGTTTCATCGGCTTCACAATCAATACCTTAGTGCACCAGCAAGAAGCTAGTGCTAAAGGATAGATAAGATTTCACAGAAAGAAGGACCAACTCAGAGCTTGGAAAAATTACTTTTCTGGACTACAGCTCCCACAAGCAGCCACTGGCCGTGCTTGGAGTTGTTGTCCAAAATGTAAAATTCCCAAGCTCTGAGCCTAACTGTACAGCAAGAAAATCCAAGCCTGGTATTCTAGAAACGGGGAGGGCAGAGAAAGTGGCTTGCCAAATACACTAAATGCTCCTATGTTGCCCACATGCTGCTGCCAATCATTTCCACACTGGAGGGTTCAGTGATCTGCCCCTTTATTTTTCTGATCCCTTCCATGTTGGGAAAGACAATACTGAGGCACACCTTTGCTGAGACACGTCTCTTCTCCTCACCCCCCCCCCCAATCTGTGTAGAAAAGGCCGCTGCTTCACTCAAAGAGGGTTGGAGAGAAACAGAGAGCAGTTCAACCCCTACCCTAGGCCCCCACATCAAGCCAAGGACCACTCCACACTCCCTTCTGGGCAACCAGCTGTTCCCATCAAGCTGCCAGCTGTGTCAGAATACTCAGAACAGCAGCCCATTGTAGTGTGGGACTGGAGCATTGCCAGCACATAGACAAGGAGCAGTGTGTGTGTATGTGAGAGCGAAGTGCTTTCTTCTAAGCCCCCTGACTTCTGCAGCTCAGTCCCCCATAGGGAGGTCCTTTCCTTCCCCCACATTCACTTTAAGCCTGCAGCGTAGCTGTCTCTAAGCCCTTAGCTTACTTGTACTCATAGTAAATGTCTCCAGATGACAAGTCAAGAACCCCCTGTAAATCGTGAGTAGCAGAGCAGATCTCTGACTGCTTTTATTAAACAAGCTCTGCTTTCTTCATAGTTTGTGTCTCATATAGATAATCCTGTTTTCCATCCTCTGAAAGTGAGTGGGAGGGGAAAAGAGAAGAAAATCTTAGTTAGGAGTGGAACTCTTTGGGAACCAGGTAAATCCTCTTTATTAAACTTGATTGTTCCCCAGTACTTCTGGCTGAAAGCAACATCTCCCTAGTCTGGCCAAGCTGGCTACTTCCTGCTGGGAGATAATGGCACACAGCATCTCATGTGTGTTCGTTCTACTTGTTTACTCCCAAAATTAGCTAAAACATGTTGATAATTATCTTCACTTACTTAACTATACTTAACATTTGTATGATACTGTCACATTTTCCAAATAACTTTACACACATAATTTAGTTGTAATCTTTACAACAACCCTGTAGTATAAACCATGCTTAGCGTTGCCAGATGAAGTAAGAGGCAAAGCTCCTGTCCCTTTAATTATTGTTTAGAAAGGGAATTTCAGCAGGTGCTGCTCTGTCAAACAAGAAGCACCTACTGAAATCTCTTATTGGACACAACCCTCAAAGGACAGTTCTGTCCCTTATTTAACCTGGCGGCCCTAACCATGGTCCAAGTCAGGGTTTGAAATATTCCTTGGGAAAGTTACTGGCCATGCTGGCAAGGGGATTCTGAGAGATGTAGTCCAAAACCTGTAATTTTCCCATGCTCTGGTCCCAGCAAGGGCATCTCTTCATATTATAGATCGGGAGACCGATGCTGAGAAGTAGCGACTTAGCCAAAGACACACACACACACAACCCGGTGCAAAAAGGCACAACCACAGTGATCAAGAGACTGAATAAAAAAGATAGTAAAAAAGATAAAAAGGACATGGAAGAAAAGAAGAGTCTTAAAGACGTTGCTGTATTTCTTCACCTTAACCATTTTCTTTACTATTCTATTAACAGATTAACATGGCTGTTTCTTAGAAAATTATTACATAGAACTGGAGTAACTTCTTCACAAGGAACAATAACAATGTCTGGGGCCGCTTAGCTTAGATAAAAGTGAGTGAGGGGCAAGCATGAATCAGGGGAAACTAGACATAGTGAAACAAGAAATGGAACATACAAGCATTGCAATACTTGGGGTGAGCAAACTAAAGTGGACAAGAATGGGACATTCTGAGCCATTCTGAGACACATGTTGTAGTCAGAAAATTAAAATCTAAGAAGAAATGGGGTGACATTTATAGTGAGGAGAGATATAGCAAAAGCAGTCAAAGGATATAATGCAATGTCTAACCCAATCATGTCAATAAGACTTCAGGGAAAACCCACTGGTATAACTATAATCCAAGTTTATACTCCAGCTACAGAGGCAGAGGAAGAAGAAATTGAAAGATGCTATGCAGGAGTCCTGGACGAAATTGATCACACACCAGTACAGGACTTCTTGCTAATCATAGGCAATTGGAATGCAAAAAAGGGAAATAGAGCAGAATCAAAGATTGTAGGAAAATTTGAACTAAGATCAAGAAATGAAGTAGGAGACCAACTGATTTTAATTTGCAAGGCCAACAATTTGTTCATTGAAAACACGTGCACCAAGCAACCCAAGAAGTGACTGTATATACAAACATCACCTGATGGCCAACATAGAAATAAAAGAGACTACATAATCAGAGGCAGAAGTTTTTGCATTCTCTCTGCAAAGACAAAACCAAGAGCAGATTGTGGCACAGACCACGACTAATAGCAAAAGTTAGAGTAAAGCTAAAGAAGAGCGCTATGCCAAAATACAACCAGAAGACATTCCAACAGAATTTAAAGGTAATATGAAAAATAGATTTGCACTATTAAGTCTAATTAATCAGGAGCCAGAAGAACTCTAGACTGAAGAGAGGGACATTGTCAGGGAAGAATGCAAAAAGACACCATCTGTAGCCAAAACGAAAGATAGGCCTCAATGAATGACAGGTGAAACTCTTCAAGCAGTTAAGGACAGATGAGAAACAAAAGTAAAATGTGACAGAAATAGAGTCAGAAACTTCAATACAACTGTTTAATGGCTTATGGACAGAAACAAGGAGAATTACTATAATAATCAATGCAGAGAAATAGAAGATGATGACAACAACAACAGAAAAGAAGAACAAGAGATCTCTTCTCCAAGATCCAAGAATTTCAAAAGGAAATTTAAACCAAGAGGGGGGATGCTCTCTGATCAGCAGGGGAACACTGCATGATCAAGTAGAAATAAAAAGATGATGGAAACAATACATGGAAGAACTATATAAAAGAGATGAAAGGTTGACAAATTCATTAAATGAAAATGAAGCTCCAATTTTAGAAAGCAAAGTGAAAGCTGTGTTCAGAGCAATTGGGAGAAGTAAATTACCCAGAACAGATAGCATAGCATTAGAGCTGCTTCCGTCTACAGAGCCAGAATCTACTCTGGTTCTAACTAAAATCAGTCAATCAATATGAAGAACAAAGAATGGCCCACAGATTGAAAATGCTCAATATACATTCCAGTCCCCAAGAAGACACCAGCAATTACAGTAACCACAGGACTATTGCATTAATTTCCCATGTCAGCAAAGCCATGCTCAAAATTCTACAGCAGAGACCTTTACCATGTATGGAGTGAGAAATGCAAGATGTTCAAGCTAGGGTTCAGGAAATGAAGAGGCACTAGGGGTCATATTACAAACATATATTGGATAATGGAGTGCACCAAGGAATTTCAAAAGAAGATCAACCTGTACTTCATAGATTATAGCAAAGCCTCTGATTGTGCAGATCATGAGAAACTACAGATTGCTCTTAAAGAAATGTCTGTGCCACAACATTTGATTCTCTTGATGCATAACCTGTACTCAGGAAAAGAGGTTACTATCAGGACAGAATATGGGAACCACAGTGATTTCCAATCAGCAAGGGGTTAGGCAAGTTTGCATTTTATCACTCTGTTTAACTTGTATTTTGAATATACATAAAGCAGGGTTAAACTCAGATGGAGGAGGTGTGAAAATTGGAAGAAAGAATATCGATAATTTAAGATATGGAGATGACACCATACTACTAGCAGAACAAAGCAAAGACTTGGAAAGACTGCTGAAGAAAGTCAAGGCAGATTTACAGTTGAACACAAAAAAAGGCCACTGATGATTTATATAACCTTAAAGTTGATGATGAAGACATTGAAATAGTTCAAGGTTTTCTACACCTTGGCTCAGTCATTAATCAGAATGGAAACTGCAGTCAAGAAATCAGAAGAAGACTAGAACTTGGAAGATTAGCCCATGAAGGAATGCAATAGGATCATAAAGTGTGAAAAGATATAATTCAATACTAAAGTTAGGATTGTCAGTGCTGTGGTATTTCTAATTTCTATATGTAGTTGTGAAAGCTAGATAGTGAAGAAAGCTGATAGGAAGAAAATCAGCTAATTTGAAATGTGCTGGAGAAGAGTTGTGTGGATATCCTGGACTGCCAGAAAGACGAATGAATAGGTCCTAGAGCAAATCAAGCCTGAACTCTCTCCCTAGAAGCCAAGATGACTAAACTGAGGCTGTCATGCTTTGGCCATATCATGAGAAGACATGACTCACTGGAAGAGACAATAATGTAAGGTAGAAGGCAGTAGCAGACAGCATTACAGATGGATAGACTCAATCAAAGAAGACATGTCCCTGAATCTGCAAGACTGAGCAAGGTGGGTTCCTGCATGGCAGGGGGTTGGACTCAATGGCCCCTGTGGTCTCTTCCATCTCTAGGATTCTATGATTCTATGACAAAGGTATTAAAATTATACATGATGTGAAACAAGTAAATAGGGAGAAGTTTTTCTTCTCCTCTCAGAAAATCAGAATGTGGGGTCATCTACTGAAGCTGAATGGTGGGACGTTCTAGAAAGAGAAAAGTCAATACTTCTTCATGCTGCACATAGTCAAACAGGGGAACCCACTGCAACAAGATGTAGTCATGGCAGCTAAATTGACTTAACGTTAAAGGAAACTGAATCATTTAATGGAGGATGGAACCATCAGTGGCTGTATGTCAACTGTAAGATGAATGAAAGCCTGTCTTGGGGTATCATTTGCGAGGGAATGTGGGACACAGGGTGATGCTGTACTCATATCCTGTGGGCAACTGGTTGGCCGCCGTGTAAACGCACTCTTGGACTAGAAAAGCCTTTGGTGTGATGTAACGTGGCTTTTTTTTTTTGTATGGCCATTTCTGCACTACACTGATAATAGTGCTATTATTCCACTTTCAACATCCTGTGGAATTCTGGGGTTTGTAGTTTCCTAAGGCCAAAGAGCTCTCTGGCTGAGAATTCTAAAGGCCCCTCCCTAAAGTGCAAACCCCAGGATTCCAGAGGACCTTGAAAGTGCAATAATAGCACTATAACGGGGTAGGGCGGCAACGGCCTATGTTTATGAAGTGTGAGGAGACATGCAAACCAAGGACTCTGACTTGCAAAGCCCTTCCAAAGCTGAGTCCCTACGCCCTCCTTATACTACAAAACCAGCAAGCTCCTTCAGCCTCAAGGGTTTTGCAGCAACGTACGGCTCTACCACCATATCTACAGAGGCTGTTGCGAAGCAGGGGCGCCGTCTCTCCCAACGGCTGGGAAACCAGCTAACACAACACTTCACCGTTGCGCCCCCTACTGTCCGCATCCCTCTCCGCTGCTCGTGGCGGGAAAAGCGGCAGGCATCTTCCTTCTCCTCCCGCTTTCTTCCCTTTTGTCCTTGCTGGTGCCTTCGCTGGGAAAAATCGAGGGTTGCAAAAGGGGGGGGCGCGCATTCGCAGGCTTGCTCGACGTCTTCACCGTGCCAAAGGAGCGGTGGGGCACCCCGAGCCTGGACGGTGGCCTCCTGCTGCTGCTGCTGCTCCCACTGAGGTTAAACGTGAAGCGCCCCCGCCGCATATGGCACTGTTTTGAACTTGCAGGCGGCTTTTCTTCCGCGGCGCCGAGACCAGCGCCTATTGTTCGCCCCCTTGCTCGTCTCTTCCCCCTCGCCCGCGGGTCCTGCGCCCCATCGGGCGCGAGGGGATGCTGGCTGCCTTTGCCCCCTGCGGTTCGGGGAGTTCAAACACATACAGGATGGCGACATGGCAGCCCGCCCCCCTTTTCCTCCTCCTTCTTGAGGAGCACTAAGAGTGTCACCCCCCAACTCCACCCCACTCCCAGGAGTGCTGCTGCTGCCCTAGGCGGCCACCTAGAGTCAGAGTAGGAGAAAGCACACCTGTTTGTAAGGTTTTAATTCGTTACTAAAGTTGTTGTGTGCCTTTAACTGGTTTCCGACTTGAGGTGATGCTAAGGCGACCCTATTAAGGTTTCATTTTTGGCGAGATCTGTTCAGAAGGGGATTGCCTTTGGCTGAGAGAGTGTGACTTTCCCCAGGTCACCCAGTGGGTTTCCATGAGGCATGGTCTAACGCGCAATAGGTAACCGTATTAAAAGGTTTCGGTTTTTTTAGGCAGGTGAAAGGGACTGTCTTCCCCCTTGTGCTTTCCTTTTCCTTTCCCCTCCTTGCTTTTAAAGCTTTGACCCGAAACTTTGTTGTTGTTGTTGTGTGTCTTCCAGTTGTTTTGGACTTACGGCAACCCTAAGGCAACCCTATCACGGGATTTTCTGGGGCTGAGAATGTGTGACGCACTCAGGGTCGCCCAGTGCATTTCCATGGCCGAGTGGGGACTTGAATCCTGGTCTCCAGGGGCATGGTTCAGTGCTCAAACTACATCACGCTGGCTCAGTGCTTAGGAGGAAGTAATCTCAAACCCCTAAATGCAATCCCCAAAAGACATAGCTACTGCTATTTACGCTTTTTGGTTCTCTTCACTTTTTAATCTGGCCCAAAGTACATAATGGGGGTAGCACAATATAAAGGAATGAGAGAGCCAACTTCTATCCAGCATGGACTCCTATTCTTTTAAACAGAAATCCTTTTCAGAGCCTGGACATGGGGATAGGGAACTTTTTATGTGCCAGGCATGTGGCTATTGAAAAACTGAGGGCAGCCTTAGTGAGGAGGAGAAGTACTGATGGTCGTAGTGGGAGGTAGCTCTCCTTCAAGACTAGGGATGCTAGATCTCAGGGCCTAACCCTAACTCTTCAGTTTTTGTGGGTCACTCCAGGTGGGAAACAAGGGTACAAACGAGAGTTTTGGTGGTCTCAGCTCTGGGCAAGAGGAAAAGGTTTATGTCCAGATCTCAAGCCCATCTAGTAGAGTAGCAGCCTGTTAAAATTTTCAAAGCTTAACTGATTTGTTGCTGCAGCTTGCAGAGACTTGCTATATACTGTATTTACTTATCTTGTTTCCTCTGGGTCACATTGTTGCACCAGAGCTCACCCTCCACTCTTATCCACCTAGAAGCAAGGTATTGTTGTGTGCCTTCATAGAATCATCGAGTCGGAAGAGACCCCGGGGGCCATCGAGTCCAACCCCCTGCTATGCAGGAGCACACATCAAAGCACTCCCAACTGATGGCCATCCAGCCTCTGCTTAAAAACCTCCAAAGAAGGAGACTCCACCACACTCCAAGGCAGCATATTCCACTGCTGGACAGCTCTGACCGTCAGGAAGTTCTTCCTGAGGTTCAAGTGGAATCTCCTTTCCTGCAGCTTGAATCCATTGCTCCTTGCCCTAGTTTCTGGAGCGGCAGAGAACAAGCCCACTCCCTCAACGTGACACCCCTTCAAATATTTAAACATGGCTATCATGTCCCCTCTTAACCTTCTCTTCTGCAGACTAAACATACCCAGCTCCCTAAGCCGTTCTCCATAGGGCATGGCTTCCAGACCCTTCACCATTTTGGTCGCCCTCCTCTGGACATGTTCCAGTTTGTTGACATCCTTGAATTGAGATGCCCAGAACTGGGCACAGTATTCCAGGTGAGGTCTAACCTAAGCAGAATAGAGTAGTACCATTACCTCCCTTGATCTAGACACCATATTCCTATTGATGCAACCAAGAATCGCATTGGCTTTCTTGGCTGCCACATCACACTGCTGTCTCATGTTCAGCTTATGATCTACCAAGACTCCTAGATCCCTTTCACACATATTGCTGTCCAGCCACATGTCCCCCATCCTATATTTGTGCCTTCCATTTTTTCTGCGTAAGTGCAAGACCTTACATTTCTCTCTATTGAAATTCATTTTGTTAGCTTTGGCCCAGCTCTCCAATCTGTCAAGGTCATTTTGAAATTTGATCCTGTCCTCTGGCATATTAGCAACCCCTCCCAATTTGGTATCATCTGCAAATTTGATCAGCATGCCCTCTACTCCTTCATCCAAGTCATTGATGAAGACGTTGAACAGCACTGGTCCCAGGACAGAACCCTGTGGCACCCCACTAGTCACTTCTCTCCAGGATGAAAAGCAGCCATTGGTGAGCACCCTTTGGGTTCGGTCAGTCAACCAATTCAAGTCATTTCCAACTTGTGGTGACCCTAAGGTGAACCTATCATGGGGTTTTCTGGGGCTGAGAGTGTGTGACATGTCCAAGGTCACCCAGTAGGTTTCCATGGCTGAGTGGGGAGTTGAATCCTGGTCTCCAGGGTTGTAGTTTAACACTCAAACCACTACACCACACTGGCTCTGTAAGCAGGCTACATTAAATGTTCATTATTACGTTTCCCTACATAAGTGAGAAGTAATAATCTCTTCATTTCACCTTGATCTGGGAACAGCTCCTTTAGTTAAGATTTCTGTCTTAATTTCCAATCAGGCAATGTATGTGTTTGAACGATGAAGTGTGAGCAATTGTGGTCAATACTTAATGCATGACACTTAATGATGTCACCAGAGGCTATCTCTGGGTCTCACGTTTTGGCCTGGGAGCCTCTGGGACAGGGACAGTCCTGAAGTGCAGCCTTATACAAGACAAGTCCCTTCAGCTAACTGCCTGACACTGCTAATGCTTAGGGAGGTTACCTGTCAGTGCAAGACACAGCCTGTTCCTGGAAGGCTGTTGATGGCTGCAGAGAGAGAGTGACAGTGCTCCTCAGGTTTATATATTTCTCCTTAGGCCCTGTGGCTGGAAGAGTCAAGACTGAGTAGGTGCTTTTCCAGCACCACCTCAGCCTGGCAGTCTTAAAAAAGATTATGAAACTTTTAAGGAAGTACAAAAAAATTCAAAAGCGGTGTTTCAGAACTGAAGGAGTGGGAAAGAGGAACTTGAAGAAGAGAGGTAAGAATTACAGAAAGATTTGGAGCCAGCTCTTGAATATCTCACACTCGAAAAATGAAATTGATTTTTAAGTGCATTTCTTGTGCATAGAATATTATCCTCCTAACAGTCAGAGATACTGGTGGGGCTGTAGCCTCATGAGAGCACATATGCTTGCCTGCAGAAGGTTCCAGGTTCGATCCCTGGTGTTGCTAGTTAAAAAGAATTGGGTAGGAGATGATGGAAACGAACTCTGCTTGAGGCCTGGGAGAACTGATGTCAGTCAAAGTGGGTGGATAAATTGTCTGACTGATACAAGGCAACTTCCTGCTAAAGGATAATTAGAAGCGGCCTGAAAAAAACAGATTGGGCAACTGCCCTAAACAGCACCTTGGCAAGATTGATGGCTTCTAGCACCTTCTATCCAACTGGAAACCCTTTCCATCCAGAGCTGAGGATAAATACAGTGGTTCCCACTCTCCGTCCTCTCTCCATCCTCATGAGAGCCACCCAGTTGAAAGAGAGGATAATGTTAAAAATAAAGGAGAATGGAAGAAAAGGTCAAAAGAGAGCAATGCCCCAACTCGTGGGACACAAATAACTGAGAGGACCAGTAAGGGAACAACTCGGCCTGGTATAAATAGCCCTGAAATGCAGACTGTTCCCAGCATTTCGTCCCTTTCCTGTACCCAGCTACTGGAGGCTTCTTGTTAAGCTCACACCAGTAAGTACACCCCACAAGGCCAAATTCATGGCACAGCCCCAGTAACTGCATTCCTTTAGCTTCTGGCAAGAGAGTCAGGCCCAGAATTTAGAAGGTCTTCCTGTCAGGTCTTACACTGTGGGAGGATGTAAACAAACCTTGGGGAGGAAACAGTACAAGTAATGAAGCTCCACAAGTCTTGTTATGCTGTACCAAAATTTTGGATTGGGACCTTAGAACTGAATTTTGGTTTAGCAAAAGGTGATTCAATTGCATTAAAAAAATTCTGCATTGTTTTGCATTCTCTCAGAAGTAGTGGATTTCCACAGAACTCTAGATTCATTGCTCCCAAGAAGTGCAGATATGCCACTTTCTTATTGCTAATTGTTTAAACAGTTTATTTAGAATTTCTTCCAGGGTGAAAATTCTCTCGTTTTGGTAGCCCCTGTTCTAGGTAAGAAAGGAAAGGACTTATGTCCAAATTTCCAGCCCATCTAGTAGAGCAGCAGCTTGCTACAATTTTTAAGGCTTAACTGATTTGTCGGTGCATATGGCCTTCTGCAGAGGATCAACAACTGGTTGTAGTATCCTGGTAGAAAAAAAAGTTTTCCAAAACATTTTAGAGTGTATAACATTGAACAAAATAAAGCTGTGTGAAGTCACAGGAACAATACCTCTACCTCTGCCCAGTAAGAGAGTTTTCTCTGTGCCTGGCTCATGCCCAAAGATAGCAGGAGTGTGTCCGTTTGCAATCAGGAGCTGCTTGAGGCGTGTTTTACCCTCTGTTCTGCCTGGATGGTGCCTGCTTGTTACTGGCAGTGGGAAGGAATTCATATACATGTATTCCATGCCTTGGGAAACATAGGAGAGGCATACATGGCATAACAATGGTGCTCATTGCATAGGGTCCAGGACACAGTGGCTTCTGGAAGGACAAGACAGATGTCGGGAATTGCAAGCCACCAGTTATTCTATGGCTTCTGTGCCTTTGACAGTTCCATGCCAGAGGAATAAAGAACAGGTATGGAGTCTATGGACAGAAACAGCATCATCTGCTACATGTTTATCAGCCCACTTCCCCTGGAGCTTAACAGGGCACAAGAGTCAGCCTGGTATGAGTGGTTAGCATCCTTGCAAAGAACAGTTGGCTGCATGCTGACAGAGAAGGAGTGGGCTTTCCTAATGGTCTGCATAGGACTGGATAGTTCAGTGCAGTGCCTGTTAGGGAGTTGCTTGTGGATAGCAAAAAGGGAGATACTTGGAGAGAGCAAGCAATGAACAAACACAGTAGGCATGGATGTAATCAAGGAGTATATGTATGTATGCTCTGTGTATATGAGAGAGAGGAGCCTGTGGTACCATAGTCAAGGTGCTTAGGTCCTTCTTATGCCTCAGCTTCCCTGCTCCCTGTGGATACAGGGGGAAGGATGCAGTAGGTAGGCTGCAGTGATGGTAAGTCTTTTCCCTGTCATTAGTTGTCCATCAGAGATGGACAATCCATAGCTTTATAGAGATTGTTGGACTGCACTTGTCATCCCTCGCTTGTTTACTTGCCAGCTAAGGCAGAGAGGAGTTGTATCCAACAACCTCAGGAGGGCCACATGTTCCCCAAACTTGCAGCAACGTGCAGTTTTCACATATGATAAAAGGATGGGTAGGAATGAGACATGAGAGACATGAGTAACAGGAGTAACCCATTAGACAGTTTGTTTTCTCTTTACTGGTGTCGGGGTATTCTTTCTTGGCATCTCTAACTTGTTGGACTGAAATGGGATTTAATGTTGGGTATTTGTGTCTGTACTCCTAAGACAAGGCCCCTCTTAGGCTTCTCATCAACTACATGTCACCAATGTGAGCCATGCAACCTTGGGGAATAGGTTGTGTGCTAAATGCCTGTTTTTCACAGATCAGCCTCGTGGTCCAAAGAGAGTGATAGATCCATGTTTTATGCCCTGTCATTGTAGCTTTAGTGACCCTGTGTGGACTGGAAATGTGCTGGGATTGGATGTTGAGTTATGCCATGTCTGATGTGGGTCAGATAGTTATTGTCAGAGGTATCACTGTTTTTTTTAAAATTCAGTGGGAATCCATTGGGAGCAAAATTATTGTGCTGGGGTGATTTCTCTCTGGCCATGAGCAAAGTACTGTGTTTTGCAGAGCTGTAAGATGCAGTGCAGGCATGCTGTCTTTCTGTGACACCTACAACCCACTGGCATATTGTCTTTTTAACTTATTTTTTTACATTGTTCAAAAAATGCAAGTACAATTACAAATACAAAAAAGAAGAGGAAGAAGAAGGAGACAGAATTTTATAACAAATAGAAAAAGCAGAGGGAGGAATATAGTGACGTCATCATGGCCTAGGCATAAACTTTTAATATAATAGAAACTGACCATATGTTCAGAAAGATATCTCATTGAAGTTGCTTCCTGTAAAATACCCGTTCAGATGTAGATAAAGTTGTTCTTCAAACTGTTGAACAACTGATGGTGATCATTTGTCTGTCCAACCTTTTAGCTGGGGCTAAACAAAGCTATAAGCAACACCCTAATCAGAATTCCATATTACTGTTTGGTAGGACCTGGGGTGAGCGCTCCCTCTCCTGGAATCCCATTGCCATTGTCCAGCCAGGAAGTGTGAGGAAATTTATAGGGGGAAAAAAAATAGTGGGCAGACTGCCATTAAACTAGGGAAACTGATATTACTGAAGAATGAGCATTCCTTGTACTCCAGCCGGATTACTGCCCCAAATCAAATGAAATGCAGTAGTTTTCTAGCCAAGTTGACTTACATGATGTTCTTTACTTGATCTTGACTTGATCTTCACTTTCATAATTTTTTGCATTAATTGGGCAGGAATTTTTCTTAGCTCACTAGTTGTTCTGTTAATCCAGTCTTTCTCTTTTCTGGTGAACTTCTTTGGCAGTTCTTTCAGGCAGATACTGTAGTCTGTGTTCTTGAAAGTAAAGGGATGAAGTCAGTGTTTTTAGCCTGTTGGAATGCACCAAGATAAGTATTAGCTGCTTAACTGAACTAGCTTAACAAGACAGTGGAAATACAGAATAATTCACAGTTGGACAAACTATAGCCCTGAGGCCCCATGTGGTCCTCTAAAGTTATTATTGTCCCCTTTGACTCCTCAGACTGCTTTTTTTTGCAGAAGGGAGAGGATGTGTTACCAATTCATATTTTAAGTCAATTACAGACACACACACACACACACACACACCCATCAATGCTGTTATAACATTTAAAATCCTGTTTTACAGAAATAGAACTGGACTTCAGGACATGTTTTTTGGCAGTTTAAGCAGCCCCAGGAAAATTCTAGGACCAGAATATTGGCTTTTGGACCTGTTGGAGTAGACCAGCCTTCCAGTAGGCAAAAGGAGACTGCAGGACCACCTTAAATAGGAGGGAGTTGAATTAGGAACTGTATGAATAATAGCATTAGTACTGTTAAGCTCAGAATCATAACCTTAGAAGATGGATGTTAGAGAACAGAAGTGGAGAATCTTTCACTATCCAGATGTTTTGGCTGAGAATTCCCATGACCCACATGTGCCATGGTCACTAGTAAAGGACTTGGAAGTTGTAGTCTGAAAACATCTGGAGGTGGTGGTAGTAGCTGTGTTGAACCATAGCAACAGAGCCACCAAAAAGTCTAACAGCATTCTGAAGACTAACATGCTATATTTGACATAAACTTCCATGGATTATATTCTGCTTTACCAGATACCTGAGCTGGAAGATTTCCATTTCAAAATGCTTGTTACGACATTTAAATACCTACATGCCTTGGACCCAAACTATCTGAAAGACTATTATCTGCCAATATTGGCCTGCACTAGTTTTAAGATCTTTAAGATCTTAAGGGGTGGGCTTTCAGTCTCACTATCACAGCAGACAGGAGACACAGGAGAGGGCCTTTCAGTGGATGATCCCAGGCTGTGTAACTCCTTCCCATACAAGATTTGGATGGCTCCTCTCTGCTGTCTTTCCTTTGGCAGGCAAAGGTTTTTTATTTGGGCAAGACTTTGGCTCTTAACTCACGTGGCTAAAGGGCCTTGTAACGACATGTGTTGTGCTTTTATTTGTTTTACTATGTTATAAATGTGTTTTAAACTGTTCTAACTTTGTGCTTTTAATAGAACTAATAAATGGTTTTTAAACTCTTGCTACTATTAGCTTTTAGCTGTATTTTGTTTTACTTTGTTGTAAGCTTCCTTTGGTTCCCAGCCAAAAGGTGGGATAGTGGATGGTTGGATGGTTACACACAGGGACAGATAGCTTGAAGGGTACAGTCTGGGATGAATAAAGGACTGAAATGCAGAAAGTACAAACAGTGATCATTACCTTAACAGTGACTGTTAAAAGTGGACATCCTTGTATTTCCCGTTGCGTTGTTCATTTGTAAAGTTCATTTGTAACAAGAATACCCACCTTGAAGAGACTCCAATGGGAAAAAGTGGGGCAAGAATTCATCAAGAGATTAAAATCTTTCTTTTATGGCTTAAATAGTGATATCTGTTGCTATCTATTTTAGCTATTTGGGTAGGGAAGACAACTGCCTTTCTTCTGAAGTATCTCAGTGCATCTCGAATGGCTCTTACTGTGGGGTACACACAGGTATAGTTCTCCAGGGATTTAGAAGTACACTGGATAAGAAGCCTGGAAGAAGGTACTTGCTGGCAGTTCAGTGGCTGTGGTAATAATCCTGATGCTTATCTAAAGGAGCAAGTGGGACACACAAGAAACTGCCTCACATTGAGTCAGAGCATTGGTCTATCTAGCTCAGAGCAATGGCTAGTCGCAGCTTTCCAGGATGTGAGCCAAGGAACTTGCCAGACCTGTGTGGAAGAGTTGAGCCTGGGATCTTCTGCCTGCAGAGCATATACTCTGCTATTGTGCAGTTGCTCTTCTCAAGGGACCTGCACTGCCACTGCGGATCATAGTATCCAGAGCTCATAAAAGGGTGTCTAAATAGGACTTCTGAAGGGCCTAGGGTTCCTGGGCATCTGGATTTTATAGAAAGGGATTTGAGGATAGACTCAGTGCTATCAAAACACTTAAATGTTTGAAGCAAGGCCCCAGTGGCCAGTCCACTCCCTGCCAGGGCAAGGACTTTCAAAGCTTCACTGCACCATTCAAATCTCAGGTCTTGCTCTCATTTCTGTGCTTCTCATGGCCCCACCTGAGGTGGGCTGCTTCAGCCTCCTATATGACAGGAATGTCCTCAGTTTAGACAAGGGATGAACAACTGTGGAAGACGAGGGAGACACATTTTCCCTCCAGGAGACCTTGGAGGGCTGTACCTTCTCCTAAAAAAAATGTTGCCCCCAAACGTCTATACGGGCATGTTTTGGGGCCTTCTTGGGCCCGTAAAAAGCATTTTGGAACATTTGGAAGAAATAATTTTTTTAAAGCATTTTGTAAATGTTTTGTCTTTTCTCCCTACCTTCCCTGTTGGGCTGGGGAAAAGCCGCTCCTGAGATCTCACAAAATGGTAGTCCTCCTAGCCTTCCCTTTGCTGTCATATTCCTCAAGCCTTTCTGCCTGAGGCAGTTCTAGATGCCCCATATTCACTGGCCTGCAAGCCTGAAGGATTTATAGGGACTAATTCTGAGTGCTCTCTCTGCCCCGCTCTCTCTCCCTTCCTCAAACCTCCAGACTAATCCAAGTGAACCTCCCGCCTGCGCTTTCCAGAATTTCTTCAGTGTCTGGGGCCCGTGTGGGCATAGGGTTCCACCGGGCATTTCTGGGGAGAGAGGGTAGGAGGGAGTTTTCCAAGAGGCTTTTCCTTCTCAAGTGGGTGTGGGAGGAGGCCTCCCATGTAAGAGGTTGTCATGGGGATGACACTTCTGAAGTTGAAATGGAGCGGGGAAGAGGGGAAGGGCTGTCTCCAAATTAGGCCCAGATTTTCCCTCTTGTCACTGTTGCTTTCCTTGGGAGCTCTGGCTGGGCTGACAACGCTCCCACACACACACACACACACACACACACACACACACACACACCGCAGGGATGTAGCTCTGACAATGTCAGTGTTGCGCTCCCTCCTCTTTTCTTAACCAGATTTCCTTTTTGCTGACCACAATCAGGCTGATTAGGGTGAGGGGGATCCCATTTCACTTGAGCTTAGAAAACAAGTAAGGCTGCTTTTTCCCCCTAAAGTACCACATTGCTCACACAAAGAGTTTGCTATCGCTGTACTTTTCAGCTGGGATAGGAATCTGAAACTGGTTTCTACTCATTTGTCATTATTGGTTCTTCATCAAGCATTCAAAGGCAGTGCAAATATTTGCGATGTGATCACATCTGCTGTCCCTGCTTCCCTACCCCCCCCCCTTACCCCAGAACACACACCCAACTTACCCAAGCCAGGCTTCCCTCCCTCCAACAGATTGTGCCCTGTCAACCCAAAGCTTCATTCTGGTACAAAGTGCTCCCAAGTGAGCTGACCCCGGGAGTCCCATCCATTTGCCGTGGAATTCCAGAGGTCAGCCGGCTTGGGAGTGCTTTGTGAAAGGAGGAAGCCTCGGGCGGCTTTGTTAACAGAGTACCTTATCCCCTGTAGGGGACATACACGGCTGTGTTTTTTGTGGATTATATGCGGTGGTTGTTTCCAGCTGATGACGGCAGAACTGCTGCGTGTGTGGTTGTGCATCAGTGTTCAGAGAGTAGTGTGCAAGCATGCATTAGCACATTGCCCTGTGCATTGTGCTACGTGATGGCAATCATGTACCTTGGATTCCAATGAACATTTATTGCTCTGCATCATTGTCTACTATAAAGGTTGTGTGATGGAAGCAGACCATTAATTCCAATGGCTGCTATTTGTGCTACATGGCACCAATGTAGGAACTTGGCCTCAGTTCCTGAGTTGAAAGGATACATTTTGGAAAACATGCAGAGCCCAGTTCCTGATTTAGAACTGGGACCTGTAACACAGTGTTGCAGGGTATCCACACCCTGTGGGAAGAGCTTTTCATGACAGTATGAATCATCCTGGGGTAGAAGACTTTTAGTAGTTCAGGCGTGTATGCATGGGTGGTAGTGAATGGTGGCTGCCATAGTATGTGTTCCCACAGGCATAATATCCTCTCCAGGATCATTACTATAAGCTGTCTGGGATTTGAATAGACCAATTCCTGCATGTTGTTTTCCTTCATCCCCCATGGCTCCCCAGATCTTATATTATCTGAACCATGGATTTTACTGATAAACTCATAGGATTGGATCCAAAGATAAATTAACAAGAAGAAGTTCATGGAAAGAAAGGTTCTCATGAAAACCGGGATTCTTGAGCAAAGTGGGCTGGGGCACAGAGAATGGGGCAGAACAGCACCTTGTGGGCCATTACACTTCCATCAGGATGATCCCTAACCTTTCAAAACTGATGATTCACCTTTTAAATTGGTCACAACCCTCCCTGTCCGTACAGTTTAACATAAAGCATTACAAAATGTTCAAAACCAGAAGTGGACTTCTGGGTTTTCTTGTTCGTTCATTTGTTTGTAATTTTGGGCCTCTTGATGGTCCTAGAAGCAGAAATATAGAGAGAGACTTAGAGAGTACTCCTGGCTCCGTGATCAATGTTCTGCTCATAGGTTTCTGCCAGACTGTTGAATCTCTTGAAAAAGATTATTTTGTTTCAATTTATATTAAAGTTACATATATTCCTAAATTAATCTACTGTAACAAAAAAACCAAAACAAACAACAAAAAACAAATCCAAAACCTGATTTCTTTTGGTGAGGTACCCTGACGTAACTGCCCGTCCTGCCACTATATGTATTTTCAAGGTCATTTTCTAAGGAGGCATCCAGTACCTCCTTGCACAATGATGTCTCAATGTGCCACCCCAGCTGATGACAGCCAGGATCCATCTCCACAGCTAAACAGTGCTTGTGGGGAGAGGGACAATCTGGCTGCAGTTTTGCAGCTGGGAAAAGGAAGGTCCAGGAGAATGATGGACCTTCACTTTTCCCACCTAGAAAATGCAGCCACATATGCCCAAGGAGCTCCTTGTTCCCACAGATGAAGTGCATTCCAGATGGGGTTGCACGTGGGAGCAGAAAGGGCAGCCTGGTGGAAAAATGCTGGTGAAGCCAGTAATGGTACAGGATGGGAAGACTCTGTGGCACCTTAAAGATTAAGACATTTATTATAGCTTGGGTGTTGGTAGATTATAGCCATCTTATCAGATGCATATGCTTCTGTCTCCATCAGGAGGCCCCCAAATACACTGAAACCTTTTTGGATATACCTGTCATTCTTCCAAATGTTTAGGTATTGAAAACCTGAATTTAGTACTGGAAAAAAAATTATTTACTGAAGGGGTGTGTGCACGTGCCTTCAGATTGTCTGTTGACTTATGACACCATGAATTTCATAGAGCTTTCTTAAGCACTGAATAATCAGAGGTGGTTTTGTCCGTTCCTCTGAAATAGAGCCTATAGCACCTGGTATTACTTGGTGGTCTCCCATCCAAGACTAACCAGAGCTGACCCTCCTTAGTTTCCAAGATCAGACACGTTCTGGTGCCTTTAGGGTATTTAGCAAATGGCATTCCTGGGGACAGACTGCCTCAGCACCTCGCATTAGAACAGTATTTTGGGCCAGATAGGGCAAGGCCTGCTGGAGTTGGAGATCTGAGGTGAGCTGGGGCTCATTCCAGGGTTCAGGGATTTTGCCCCTTCACAGTCTTTTGGCCATTTTTAAAGATCCAGGATTTATGTTTAGTTCTTCCATGGTTTTAACTTTTTCCTGGGTACTTTTGTTTTATTTCTTCTCCACCTGTCCCCCACCCCACCCTCCTATTCACCTTGCTCCTTTCTTTTCCCCAGTCTCACTCTTAAAACACACGTGCAAAAAACAAAGAGGATGATGGTAATGCCACTGATCCAGTGATCCTCTTAAGTCAAGGAAGGGAACTGGAGTTGCGAATAAGAAGAGGGAAGGACCTTCAGCCTCAGAGGTTTCCTCAACATGGCCTCTGCAGGGTTGTTGTAAAATGTTTTACTTCCACGAACAGAGAGTAAGGAAAGGATTCTCTTTCTCTTTCAATTTTAGGAGTGAGAACAAACAAAAGAAAATGCCTAGGAAGGAAGGCTGTAGTGCAGCACAAAACCTACAAAGTTGGAATCAGTTTGAACCAGTGCTTTGGAGTCCAGATTCTAATGCCAGAGGCAGACCCCAGATGTAGAAAGTATATTCATAATAAAAGACCTGAGTGCCTCCGATTAAGGGCAGAGTGATTAAGTATCCAGGATTCATCCCACATGTCTGCATATAAAAGAGTAAGATTTTCATGTCAGAGAAAGTGATTTATGGTGGAAATGGAACTAGCTACTGCCTTGTAAAATACTCACAGTGCTCCATATGGGCCAATGAACATATAGAATATCCAACAAAAGTGTCACAAATCCAGAATTTCCCACAGGCTCCTCTGTGTCCATGGGAGTTCAGTGATAGGTTAGGAGAGGTATCTGTGATGAAAATGCAAGCTATCAGTCTAAAGCAGGGTGGGCAATTGTAGTCCTTCCATTGTTGGAGTGCAGCTCCCATCATCCCCACTCATGGCAATTGTAAGCCTAAACAACTGGCTGGTTCACTCCAGTTTAACTGCCGCACCTGGAGCAGAAAACAGGGCATGCTAGATTTCATAACACAGACCTTGGCCAGGGACACACACATTCTTACCTTGAATAACCCATGGATTTAGTTTAGAATAATAATGTCAATGCCAGCCAGCTGCCTGCATGTTCCTTAGACAAGGGGGCAATTTGTATCCAGCCCCCAATGAGACAGTGAGGCCTGGTTTATGGAAGAGGAGTCCACGCTCCCATACTGCTTCCAGGGAGGCAGTGTGATGTGAGTAGCATGCAGGGCCTAAGCTGCAAATTCCCAAGGCTAAGCCCTCCCACCATGTGCAAACTATTAGGCAGAGCAAAGCATTTCTTGTGCTTGAGTAAGAATGTTCCCACAGCAGAATGGGATGGAGGGGGGAGGGAGCATGCTGGCTGAGAGCCAGATGCGTGGAGATAAGTCTCAGGCTGGCTCCGCTCCAGGCCTCACAGAGCCTCATTCATAGCAACCTCTGGCCTGGCTCCCTACCCTCCCTGGCCAGAGGGCACCATTTTCCTCAGGGCCAGAAATTTTAATTTAGACACAGGGTCATAGCTGCCCTGCTCTTTGCAGGAACAGCGCTCCAGCTCAGCAGCATGGAGCACAAACATGCCTGCAACTGCATGACAAGGTCCAAAGTTGTCTTGCAGTGATGGGTGGAAGATCTGTAGGAAGCTCCAGCCTAAAGGGTACTTATAGAAGCTCCACAAGATGGTTTATTCTTCTGCTCACTCTCTGTAATATTTCTGCAGCAAGCATAGGGCCAGGAAGAAATATACAGGAATACCTCCCCTTGCCAAATGCAAGGATCCTTGGGGGAGAGGATTCAAGATCCTGAAGGGTAGTAGTGGTTGTTATTAACAAAACAAATCATCCCCCACTTTCAACACCTTGTGTTCCAAAACTACTTTAGTATGCATAGTGATGGTAGTTGTACCATTCCTTTTGAAGACAGAATAGTTTCACATGGGATGTTCTTGCACCCTCCAGCTATCTCAATGTGGTAGGAACAGTCCTGATTAATACTCTGTGCCACTTTTTAGTTGCTTTTAAAACGTCCCACTTTTCCTCTTCATCCTTATCATTTTAATTGCTACAAATTGAGTTCAAAGTGCAGAAGTAGTTTGTACTCATTTAACCCAGCAAGGGAAGAGGATGGAGCAGAATCTCACCCTTCCCTGTCGACTTGGTCAAAAGCAAACTTCTGCAGCCTCTCAGGTTGTATGTTCTTCCTTGTAAGTAACTTGTGCCATCTTTACCACACACTGATATTTCTGGACAATATATCTCCCAGTTTTCATCTGTGAAATGCTGGAGGGCATGCTCTCTCCAGCCTGTCATCCAGGTAGATTGATTAGTTCTTCCCTCCCAAGCCTCCCTTTCTTCCCTGAAGATAAAAAGCAAAAAAGGTACTCCTCACACCACAACGAATTTGTCAGAAGCTTGAGTGCTTAGGAGATGCACCTTTTGCTCTCTTTGTTTGCAGAACGGTGAGCCAGCTTCTTTTCCAAAAGTGAAAACTGCCAATGCTACAGGGGCCATTGTGTATTACTTTGACAAAGACAGCAACTGATTCTTTTCCAGTAATATGAGGAATGATTGTTTCAGGACTAGTCTTTATCTATCTGTTAGACACAGTATGAGCCTGGACCCTGCCCTTTCAGTGACAGCTAAAAAACCATTGTCTAGTCATATGGGTTGTGAAACATGTCAGAGAAACAAAAAAGAAAGACAACATACAGAGGAAAAAAAGATTGCAAAGTTGAGGGGATTGTACAGTAACTGTTCTCCAGATCACCATATAGATAAATGTTTTCCATTAAAGCAATAGCAATCTGTTAATCATGGTTCTTATGTGGCTTCTAGATATGTCTCATGTACATTCAGAAGAAAACATTTTCTGTGTCTTATACTCTAGGAAGGCAACTCCATGGAGATTAATAGGGTTGTAGGGATCCTTGCAGGCTATCTTGTCTTCAGGAAGTCTAAAACTAGAGGATTCCCAACAGATAGTTGACAGAACAAAGGAAGGTTAGATGTAAAAACCCCTTAACTTCCATTTCTGCAGGCATAAACACTCTTCTCTACAGTCTCCCCAATCTGCTCTGAATCATTCTGCAGTTACGATTTTCAAATTACATGTCCCAGCAGCCAAACGTTTAATTTCTTCTGTTACTAAATACATTGCATTTTTGTGGGAAAGACTGACATGCAAGGGGTCCCTGAGAAAGTGCAAAAGCCAGTTTGGTACAGTAGTTGTATTGTTGGACTGACACACAGGAGATCCACATCTGAATCATGAAGTTCAGAAGGTGGCACCAGTCAGTCACTCTCTCCCACCCTGGCCTGCCTTACAGGGTTGCTGTGAGGATATAGCAGAGTGGGGGAGAGCCATGTACACTATCTTGAGGTCATTGGAAGAAAGACAGGATATACCTCAAACACGATGACCAGGAAGGATGGGGTGAAGGAAGAGTGATGATGAAAGAGGGGCTGAAAGCCAGCCCTGAATCAGACTCCCACATGCCATGATTTTTGCAGGTACAGATTCCTGCGTCATATCCAGCCATTGGAATTGTCATTTGAGCAGGGACCGTGCCAGAGGGAGATTTGACATAGCCAACTGCCTGTCAGGCATTGAATCCAGCCTCCTTCATTGTTAACTTCCATGTTAATCATATTGCTCTCATTGTTACCCATCAGCAGCCTTTAGGCCTTCCTCTCTAGAAAAGAGCAGTGGAAGGCACTATTTCTTTTAACAGTTTTGCAGCATCATTAAGCAAATACCATCGAGCAGTTCTAGGGAGAGGAACATGATATGACCCAGATACACCTGGCTGAACTTCACAATTGGTGGTTTTGATGGTGTAACCAACTTTATCCACCGTACTACCCCAAAAGGAGATATTTTAAATATACAAGTCATCTGTAACTGGAAATGCTGGGGACAAAGAGTACACTAGGTTAGCTCCTTCTCCCATTCCCTTTTCAAGTACAGGTGGATGGACAACAAACTACAAGCAAGCTGGACCAGTGAAGGGTGCGCCAAGAGAATAGGACACTAAGGGAGAAAAGTGCATACAGTTTTCATATAGGAAGATCTAAGCCCTAGATTCTAGGATGTGAGTCTTTGAAGAATCTTACTGTCTTTTCTTTGGACTCGGGGTGGAGTGAGTCTTAGATAAAGCAGAAATGAGAAACCTGTGATCTTTCAGATGTGATCATAATACAAATCCTGTGCTGCTCCAACATCATCTGGATGATTTTGCCTGTTCTTTATCCCAATGCAAGAGCATAGTTTTTCCTCCAAAAAGAGTGGAAGTGGAGGCCAGAAGAAACAATAAAACCAGAAGCCAAGTGGATACTTTGATTCGCACTGAGTATGGGCACACAATGGGAGTGGAGAGCTTCAGAAATGTTGTGCCCACGTACGTCAGAGAGGTTGCCCTGGCTCGGAGTGATACTGCAGGCAGGTTTGGTGTTTTGTACAACCTGTCATTGCAAGTTTGTTGTTGTGTGCTTTCAAGTTGTTTCTGGTTTATGGGAACCCTAAGGCCAATCTATCATGGCGCTTTCCTGCTGGAATTTGTTCAGAGGGGGCTTGCCAGTGCCTTCCCTAAGGCTGAAAGAGTGACTCACCCACAGTCACCAAGTGGATTTCTGTGGCTCAGCAAGAATTAAAACTCTCATCTCCTAGTGTTCTGGGCCAACACTCAAACTGCTGCATCATGCTGCTCTTGCCATTGTTAAGTAGCATAATTAAATTTATAGGACATTATATTTGGTTTTGTGTTCCAGGTATTACATACTGCTTTGTATAGGCTGCATGTTGGATTTTCAAGAAAAGTTCATATAAACTAGGCTTTGCAACCTTTGCACAGCATCTTTCCCTTCCTCCCTTTATTTTTGGTAAGACTAGCCTTCTTTTTTTAACTAGCATTTGATCATCCAGCACATGCTTCCATACATCTAATGACCCAGCCAGTAAATCTGCTGCAACACTGCCCTCTAGTGGTATTTCAAGAGCCAAAAAATCTGGCTGAAACGTGAATGTGAAACCATGGTATTTATTATTCAAAGTATTGAGAAGGAGCATGTGAGCATTGTTTTTCTTCATTGAGAGTACACTTGCCTTGTTGTTGAGTGCCTTCATGTCATTTCCAACTTACAGCAGCCCTAAGGCAACCTTCTCAGAGGATTTTATTGGCAGGATTTAGCATTGCCTTCCACTGACGCTAATAAAGTATGATAGTAGAGGCAGGTTTAGTGTTCCTTTGTACAGCCAACCCTTGTAAATTTATTGTTGTGTGCCTTGGAGTGATTTCTGACTTATGGCAACTGCAAGGTGAACCTACTGTGGGGTTTTCTTGGCAGTATTTTTTCAGAGGGTTTGCCCTTGCCTTCCTGAAAGAGTATGACTTGCCCAAGGTCTCTCAGTGGGCTTCCATAGCAAAGCAGGGATTTGCAGCCTGGTCTCCAGGAGTCCTGGTCTAACACTGAAAACACTACACCATGCTGGGTCAATATTTGAATTACAAAGAAGCAAAAAATGTATGCAATCATGCCACTGATGGATCAAACAAAATGCTAACATAACTGAGCTTTTGTTCTGGTGCCACATCAAGGCCTGACCAGAACAGATCAAAAAGAATTCATCTGCAAAGTGGACTCCTATTTCACTGCTCTCTCAGCTGTGATAAGATCTTTGTCTTGTTCTTGGTCATGCTTGTATTCAGGTATACCTCAGTTAACAAAGTACAGTCAACCCTCCATGTTTGCAGGTTTTACTTTCACGGATTTGATTATTTGCAAGTATCTCCAGCCCCAAGTGCTTCTTTTTTGGGAGGGGCAGCTCCGACCAGGCTGCAGAGCCCTTTAAAAGCCCTCTTCCTCCTCCACCAGCCACTGCCTGGCCAGTTAAAGATGGCTCACGGCCCAATTTCTCTGCACCACAAACCTTCTCCCAGTGCTCCCACCCCCGCATACCCAAGGACACATACTGCCCAAAGAGGGAGAAAGTATATGGCCACCATGCTGACCTGCCCCCTTTCCCTGACCTGGTTTGGATCTTGGGTGTCTACTCTCCCCACCATGCCTTGGTCCCCACTTCCTGGAGACACACATTTTGATATCTGGTTTTCCTACTTTTTGTGGGAGGTGCCTCTAACCCTCAACAAATGTGGAGTGTCAACTGTAGTTGTGTTCCTGAGTATCATTTCTTCTTCGTCTAAACTGGTATCAGAGACAGAAATAACATGGAAAGAATAGGGATAGGTTCCTACACCACAAAAAAGGAGAGCAGTTCAGCATGTTTTTGCAAACTTGATTCAAAGCTAAACGATCGGCACTTGTGAAATGAAACAGCCAGGTTAGGTAAGTCTTGTATAATTAAAGAAAAACATGACCTTTTAGAAACCACTTAAAAGCTTTCTTCCAAAATGCTTTCAAGGATGATCATTTCTTTCACCAACCTCCACTTTTCTTATGATTTCAGTTTTAATGGCCAAACTTGCAGAAATACACTTTTTTAACTTGCTAGGGGAAACTGGTGAGGAAGACTAATTTGCTTTCCTCTTTTTTTCTGTTTTGCTGTTCATGCATGTTCAATAAGAGATTCTGCAAGACGCTGCTGTTTACTTTCCCTGTTGTAGGCAGGCACACACAGTTAAAGTAGGAGCAGCTAGAGTAAAATCCCCTTCTTTCCAGGCTCATGCTTTATTGTGTTTACTACTGATAGGCTGCTGCAGCCTGACACTAAAAGTTCCCCAGTACTCTTTCACTATTCCCTCAGTGCTGATGTCAACAAAACAACCCTTCCAGTTAGACAGAGGAAAAGTAGGGCTGAACAGGCATAAAAATACTTTTTTAAAAAAGGAATCTGTCAGCTTTGTTAGCTGAAACATATCAGGAAACTATCTCTGAACATATTTTTAAGAGAAAGATGGTGGCAGAAGTTGAGGGAACAGCAATTGCGTGGGACAAGCTAAAAACAGAGGCACGGCAAGACCTCAGGTAAAATTGGTCCAGACAGTTATGGCAGCTTTCCCGTAGTGCTGGATGGAAAACAAACACACTGGGGAGAGGAGGACTAGTCAGGTTGGCAATGTGGAGGAAAGGCTCAAGCTCAGTTTTGCCCAGCAATCTTGGAAACATTACTTTTTTGGACAGTAACTCTCTAGCTGGCACTAACACTTGTCATGGAGGGGGACACACAGCGTTGTCACCCAAAAGAGTAACAATTCCGGCCTTCAATATCTATTTAGAAAAGCTAAACTAGATTGTGAAGCTAAGATTTTGTTCTCATCTGAATTATTAAGATACTCGCTAAGGACCAATTTGAACATTACAAAATTCCTGTGTTTAAACAAGTGTGCTTAACTTGATCACTGTGATTATGGAAAGAAAACAGCTGCAGGGCCTCTCCTCAAAACATGCTCTAAATTCGGGCCCAAACCTTTTGTCTGTTGATGAGTGTTCCTCCCTGGCTGCTTTTGACCTTGAAAGTGCTGTTTCAGCCAAGTGCTAAAATCTGGTTCCCTACTCTACAAATCCATTCTTCCCACTCCATAGCACTAGTCTGACTCCCAGCACAATCTCCCTGAGAAGGTCTTGTTCCAACTCTTATTGTATTTCTGGAGAACATTCTCCAAAGAGCAACACTGCATTCTCTGCCAACTTCAGAACTCAGCCACTGGAAAGATCAGATCTGACACACAGGTTTCAGTCACAATGAAAATTCCATTTTAACATGACCCAAACCATCAGGTTCTTCCCCCATGGACCTGTGGAGCACAGTTTGCAAAGGCAGCAGGTAGTCTCTCAAAAGGAATGTGAAGAATCCTGTTTGTTCAGGATTCTATTGTGTCAAGGCACATGAAACAGAAGTTGCTGAGAAGGAAAGACTTGCTCCTGCAAGAGTGTTAATGCCTCCCATCAAAGGGGACATGAGTCAGAAGGCCTCTGGCAAGATACATCCTTCCATGGTTCCAGGTTGTAAAACCTGCCTCCCAAAAGGCAGGATGCAGGTCAGGTAGTCTTCACTGAAACGCAAGAGAACATGGGCTTGCACTCAGCAACATGGGAGGTCGAGTTCAAGAGGGAGCAGAAACACTCCGCAGAACAAGGGAAGGGCCAGCATTCCACAGACACGTTGAGTTGCTGCTGCTATGAGTTTCTTCATACCATGTAGTAGGGATGTCCCCAGTGCACTGAGCAGCTACTCCTTTTCTTCATCAGCTCTTTTCTCCAGGAGGAAGGGCCATATCAGCTGATTGACTAATGCAGGTTGATCCTCAGCTAACCAATGACTGCCTTTAGGGATAATGTGCACTTGGACACTATTCCGTACATTCTGCTTCATCAGTTCAGCAAGTCCCGGTTCTAGGAATGCATCGTTCCCTCCCCAGATCAGCAGGGTTGGCATCAGGATATCCTTGCATCTTGGAGGGCTCCAGCTGTATGGACAGACACACATTTGCACATCTTACAACTTGACAGATGGGGATGAGTGGGTTGGAATCTGCAGGGATCTGGAAAGGAAGTATTGCCACTCTACCACTTGCATGCCAAAAGCCAACACTTCTCAAAATGCCTTTTGTCTGGGTCATGGGATTTCTTCCGTCCCCTTCCCTGCCACTTGCAAACATACTAAAGGAGGAAGGGTGGTCTGCTGTACTGGAGAAACTGAGTTAGTCAACCAACCATCTATATCCACCCTCTCCTGCCAAATAGTTCTTCCCTCACTGCAGGAAAGCCTTGAAAGTTGTACCACCCCAGGACAGAAAGACAGCCAAAAGCCCTCATAAACAGAGAAAAATAGAGAAGGTTGGTCTCTTACGTGTGCATGTTCCTGTAGTAATTCAGAGGTGGTGTTAAGCGACCAGGCTGTGAGAGACTATATAGATAAGCATCCATTTTTCCTTCCATCACATAGTGGACTGCATTCTGCATCCCCTTCTCTTTGCTGGTGAAAAGCTGCTTTATACACTGTAGAAACAAGACACAACACCATGTGGACCCCCAATGGAGGCACACCCCATCCTGCAAATAGGCAGGGAACACAGGCCCCTTCAGATGTTGAACTACAACTTCCATGTCCCTCATTACTGGCACAGTTGGCTAGCGCAGATGTGAGTTGCAGTCTAACAAACATCTGGAGGACTTCACATTCCCTGGACCTGCTGTATATTCTAACTTCTTTGAGCCAGAGAGAGCTCATTCCATAGTGTTTGTTTTGTATGGATTTACCCTTTACGAAGCTGCCATAAAGTGCCTTAGTTGGGCACAGGAGGGAACAGCATCACTGTCGTTTTTTAAAATGGTCCTTTTCCTATGTCTTTACCTGATAAATCTCTGTATATTAGGCAACAGCTAAAGCTTACCTCAGGGCAGAGATAAAACTTCCCAGGCTACGCTGATGTGTGCTAGGCTCCCAAAGATCAGGGTAGCCATGACTCTGGAAGAACAGGAGGGGAACTGCAAGGCACAGCTCCGCCAGGTCTCACTCAAAAGACACCTCTGGTTGCCACAGCTGTTCTTTCCTCATCTCCAGATCCTCATGCACAACAAGTTTAACAGCCTACCTTGCTCCTCGCAAAGGACCATTCTGTGAATATCCTTTGCCCTTTCCGGGTAAAATGAAAAATCCCAGGACAAAGAGCAAGGATGAAGGGAGATTTTGATATTATAACACAAGGTGGTTTGCCTAGTTCATAATCCTATATCCTGATCAGAAAGGAGCCTGGCATCAAGATTTGGAGAAGACTGTGTGGCAACAAACATCCACCAAAGAAAAATGAAATATCCAGAACTTGGTCATGTTACTTTTTGGACTATAACGCCAGTGGCCATGCTGTCTGACGAGAAGGGAGAGTTAAAAGTTCACGAAAGTAAAGTTTCCGAGCTCTAGAAATGTCCAGGCTTAACAAAGGACTCCTATCATGAATTGGAGACCGGGGGGGGGGCAGGTCTATATAAGCTTAAATACCCAATGTGGCAGACCACAAACTGACAGCCCCACCACAACTGTTCTTTTCACTCACAGTGAAGTCATCCAATGACAGCATGAACTCTGGCAGTTTTGGGAGCTGGAACAGGAACATGTATGCAGATTTCAGCAGTTGGCTGGGATTCTGGAAAATATATTCTGCCACAATCAAAGGAAAACATGAGTTATGACAAGACGGTGTTACCATGTTGCATGTTATACACACCACGAGATCCAGAAGACTCAGTCTTGGATGACCATCACTCAAGCACCAAGCAGAACCACCTCTCTTTTCCCAGGCTTTTCAGAATCCTAGTACATTTAATGTTGTAGTTGTTGTGCACCTTCGTGTTGTTTACAACTTATGGCAACCCAAAGGCAACCCTACCACAGGGTTTTCTGGGGATGGAGAGTGTGTGATGCATCCACGGTCGCCCAGTGGGTTTCCCAGTGGGGAATTGGACTCTGGTCTCCAGGGCTGTAGACCATTGCTCAGACCACTAGACCATGTTGGCTCTCTGTTTAACTTGGAGCTGTTTAATATTTACTGTCTGTTTCAGCAGTGGGAAACCTGTTGCTCTCCAGATACTGGTAGACTGAAGCTCCCATCGGTCCTAGCCAGCAAAGCCAGTGGCAACAGATGATGGGAACTGCAGGCCAATTTTTGCAAGGCCTCATGCTAGCAATCCTTGCCCTGCTGAAATGGATCGTTGCTTTCTTAATTTGCTTTATCTATTTGAAGGTATCATTACTGCTTTCTTAATTTGTTATGTTGGACTATTGTCCAACATCCTCATTTTTATTTAGTGTGGTGAGAGTGGACCATAAGTCGTCCAACAGAAAGCCCCTCACAGAGTTAGGCTCCTCAGTCCTTTGCCCAATCCTGGCCTGAAACCAGGAGATGCCAAAAACTGGAAATGACTATTGTGAGCACCGAAATGCAGGATAGCAGTAACTTTACCTGTCAGAACCTGTAACTGAGGACCACTTATGACAACCAGCTTCTCCACCATGTTAGGGTATGTGGCAGCAAATTCAACAGCAATGCATCCACCCCAGTCGTGCCCTATCAGGATGCACTTAGCAGTTGCTAAAGAACAAAAAACACAGAAAGCATCAGGACAAGCACTGATGTGTGGCATGCTACAAGCCTGTTAGAACACTTCCCAAACCTACACATCTACTTTTTCACTGCAAGCCCACTAACCATCCATCCAGTGTTCAACCCACCCAGGGTATTTATTCTCCTGCTACTGTGAACCACCAATTCTCTCTGTATGTGCCAGTATGCTAGCATCCTTCCCCCTTTTCTGATTAGAACTGTCTCCTTTCTTACCATCTTTCTCAGTGGATCCCAGGGCTTCAACAATACTTCGTACATCTTCCAGCAAGACATCCCTCTGATAGTGTTCAGAACTAGCAGGTGCATCAGAAAAGCCATAGCCCTTACAATCGATGGCTACCACCTTGAATGCTTGCTTAAATTCCTTCAGTTGATGTTGCCATATAAACCTGAATTAATACATTCAAGCCACACAGGAGTAAGTAGAGAGAAGGGCTTCTTGAGCTGCAAACTTCCAGGTCATCATTAGCTGCTTCATTCTTTTTCATTCTCCACAGTCTAGTATCAAGAACTGCTCTCCAAACATCTGAACATAACACCACTCCTGCCACATTTGTCCTTCCGCGAGTGAAGCTATAATTTTATTGGGCTTGCAACCTTCTTGTTTTACACTCTGTTTTATATCTTAGAGTTTAGAGCCTGATTTGACTCAGAACCAATCTATCTGAAAGACTGTTTTCTTCCCTTTAAGCCTGCCTGGGCTTGAGATCTACAAAACAGCTCCTTTTATGACCACATTCTGCAACATGTTTGGTGCAAATTCAAGAGGCAGCATTCAGGGCAGCCATGGCTGCTGGCCGTGGAACTCTCTTCTGAGGGAGGTTAGATTAATTCCCTTCCTGTTATTCTTCCACCAGCAGGCAAAGACCTTTCTATTTGGGCACACTTTCAGCAAGTGACAGTGGATTATAGTCAGAGGCTTTAAAATGCATGCCCTGGACTTTTATTGCTTATCTACTATTAGTAGAGAGCAAGGGCAGGCAACTGTGAAAAACTAGAGGTCCACATTGGAGACCTGGGAAGGCTGAGCTCCCCTCCCAGCACCCACCTCCATGGGCAAAAAAATCCAAAAGGGTTTTTTGCTCCCAAATACCCTCTGGGGCATTTTCATCATGACTTGGGGCCTTCCAGGGCCATATTAGGGTCAGGATAGGCCTTTAAAAAAAGAAAAACGGGGAGCACGAGTCACTTCCTGTTCACTTCTTGTTTTTAAAAAAAGACATCTCCAGGCCATATTGGTTGAGGGTATCCCCAGACTTGGAGGAAATGCTCTCTACCTATCTACAGGGCATTTGGGGTAAAAAAAGGGGGGTTGGGGGGAATCACTTTTTTTACCCTTGAGGGGCCCAAGGGACTACAAATGTGGTAGAAATGTCTTCCAGACACCCCAGAGTGCAGTTTGGAGTGGGGGGGGGATATAATTTTTTCTACAAAAAAATTATTGGACCCCAGTAGGGGCACTGGCAGCCAAAAAAATGACCCAGAGACCTTACTTTGCCGACCTCAATACAGGTTGAGTGTCCCTTGTCCAAAATGCTCCGGACCAAAAATGTTTCCTATTTCAGATTTTGGATTACCAGTATTTGCATATACATAAAACACAGTACTGTACAGGCTATTTCCAGGAAACCCATGAACAAACAAGCAGGAGTCCTGCAGTTGCCCCTTTCCTCTGAGCACTATGCTTGGATTCCGGCCATTTCAGAGAGCCTTGCTTCTTCCTTCAGCCTCATGCCTCATTCATTTCACTACTTGTGTCGTGTATGAGATGTGAAGCTGGAGAGAGACTCAGGATCTCAGAGCAAGAGCACCACAGCCACCACCTCAAAGGTGGAAGCAGGCGGCTGTTCACAAAAAAAAATATTTTTTGCAGGTATTCAGGTTTTGGATTTCCAAATAAGAGATACTATACAGAGTTTTAAAATGGTTTTAACTATTATAATGGCTAATTAGTTTAATTTGTATTTCAATATGTATAATTTATTTATTTTCACTGGAGTCTTTTTAAAATTATGTTGGAAGTCTCAGAAAAAGACAGAATACAAATCAAACAGACAAAATTAAACTCTTTGACATGTTTTTCCTATGCTAAAACCCTAATTCTGTTGACTGTCAACCATTTTGCTTTTGAATTCCAGTGAGTGTACAATGATACTGAGTTAATGTTGTATAATTACAGTTTGAGGATGAACTAATACCTCAGTATGGATCACGGGAGCTAGGTGACATGTAACTGACTCACAGAGGCACATCACCTGCCACTGCTTACATGAACAACATCTGATCAAACAGGTATCAGCTCCAAACAGTCTCTCTTTTCCCTGTGGCTGTATACTTATTCAATACTTACCAGTTTTGGGGAAATCCATGCAAAAAAAGCATTAGCTGTGCACCTTCCTGGCCAGCGATGACGTAGTGGAGACGCAGCCCTGAATGCTTGATCCCCCCAAACAGAGAAATAGAACAGTTACACATAGGCTGTGCCCAAGACACCTTTCCCTCAGAAAGGGGCCACAACTCAGTGATAAAAGATGTTTTGTATGTAACAGCACTCAGTTTTAATCCCCAGCATCTTTAGTTAGAAGGATCAGGAAGCAGGGTAGTTCGGAAGAATTTCTATCCTTGCTCTAGAGCAGTGGTTCTCAAAACTTGGTCCTCCAGATATTCGGGACTTCAGCTCCCAAAAGTCACAACCACTACGGCCAGTGTTCAGGAATTCTGGGAGCTGAAATCCAAAACACTGCATAACTAGAGTTCGAGAACCACTGCTCTGCAGAGTCGCTGACCATCCAAGCAGAGTAATCAATACTAGGCAAGATGGATTAATATTTTGACCTAAATTAGATAGCTTCCTAAGCATTCCCTAACTTTTCAAATGCACCTGGATCACATGAAATACAATCCACCTTGTCTAATCTCCATTCAAGATCTTGCCTTCACTTCTTGTTCCAGCAGCAGCCCCTAAAGATAATGGCTCTCTGTGAGGAACTCCCCCATTCTATTTCATGTACTCACCTTGAGGGTCAGATAGCGGTGCTCCCCATACGTGGTGTCTGTGAGGCAACTCGGTGGTGTCTCCCGCTTCTTCTTGTAAAACACCTGCCTGGGGCCCCTGGTCACCAGCAGCCACAGCACCCAGGAAAGGCTGAAAGCTGCAACAAGGCAAGCACCGCTGTAGACAGCCAGCCAGCTTACAACCTTCGTGGCCTTCAGCATCAGGCGAGTAGGGATCAACAAGGAGCGATAAAGAGACATCATGCTCTCCTGCTATCCCAGGGCTGCAAAGGAAAGATTCTGCTTTAAGGTACACGAGGTGGAGTAATCCATGATTTATTAAAAAAAAAATGCCGTTATGCCACTTAATAAATCATCCAACAAACAAAACAAGACTCCCATTTCCTTGTGGATGCTTGGCACTGGTTGCACAAGCAGACAACTGCTGGGCAGAACACACAAATCAGCAACCATACTTCTAAGCACATGCAGAGGCTCAACAGTCTTCCTTTACAGCAGCAACCCTTCCCCTGGCTGGCTACAGTCACTTCCGTATTAAGGGAAGGAAATGTTGGGCTGTGCACAAGAGCTGCAGGTACCATGACCGGCTGGCGGGCAGGGGGAGAGGCTTTGACGTAAGGCCTCACCTGGCACAAAAGAGGAACAAACAGAAATCAGTTCCTTAAACCTTCCCCTGCTGACTACAGATCCCTCTCAGCAGATGGGACACTTGGACCCCTCCACATGCCAAGTGGGAATTTTGCCAAAGGTGCAAAGTTTACTAGGTGTTTTCAGAAAAGTTCTACACTCAAAAGTCTCCAGTGGGTCCCGCACGAAGTTGCCAGGTCTTAGTCTAAACTCTCTACCGCCGCGTGCGTGTGTGTTTGGGGGGGGGGTACTCCTTCAGTTGTTGGGATCTGCCAAGTTTGTACCGGGAGGGCAGTTCTGAAAGGCCGCTGGTTCCTCACGTTTTGCTCCGGGGCGATCCCAACCAATCAGTCTCCGGAGCCGGAGTCCGCGCTCTCAAATCACATCTGTAAACGATTAAAAAAAAAAGCCAGGCCGGGAAAAGTTACTTTTCTGACTCCTTACTCCCAGAATCTTCCAGCCAGCGTGGCGGGCAGCCGTCGGAAACGCCCACCCTTCACCCCGCACCCATCCTCCGTCCTTACCTACTCCCGCCTCCCGCAGGCAGCCCGGCAGCCAACCCGCTTCGGCCGCCGCTCGGCTCCCTCTAAAGGGCGCAGCCGGCGCGACCGCCGGCCCTCCGGCCCCGCCCAGCGACGCAAGGTGCGGGCTGCCCTCAGCGCCTCCTCCCGCCCGGCAGCCCCCAGGAAGGAAGCGGGAGGGCGGCGGCGGCGGCGGCGCGGGACCCCCCGCCAGCCAGTCCGAGCCGAGAAGCGGGCGGGCGGAGAGCCCTCCCGGGGACGGCGGGGAGGACGAGGGGCCCGGCCGCCTGACTCCGCCGCAGGCGGGCGGGAGACCCCACAGCCTCCTTCCACCGACCTCTCCCCGGCCCCTGGGCCCAGCGGGGCCGCTTCTCTCCGGGGGAGAGGGAGCCCGGGCCGGGTCGCCGGCAGCGGCGCGGGGCTTCTCCGTGGCGGGGCTCCTTCCCGGAGCGCCTCGGGGCCGAGCAGGGAGAGCGGAAGCGTGGGAACAGGAAGTCGGAGGGTGGGTCTCTCCTTCCGTGTGAGGGGAGAGGGGAGTTTGTTTGGACTTGAGGGGGGCCCGCCGGGCGGGGAAGGCGGCGCTCCGGGGCGGGGGGCGGTGTGTCTACCTGCAGAGTTCTGGAGCGAAAGGTATTTTGTAGATGGCTGAAAACCCTGAAAGCAAAAGTTACCAATATATTGTGCGTTAGAGCTGTCGTCCTTAACGTGGCTTGTCCGAAATAACTCACATAGATTAACTGGAATAGTAATTTTTGTATTTTCTTGTATTTCTGAACGTATGAACCACATTCGGCGCGCAGTAGGGAGAAGCGTGTTCACACGGGGGAGCGGCCACCCAGGCATTTCCTTGGCACGCACACTGGAACGCTTCCTTTAGAAAACAGCTAATTTTGAATGAGTCGAGGCCACCGAACCAGAAGTGTAGGCTCTCCCCGTAAGGAAAGCAAGAGGAAACCTGTATGTGTCCAGTGGATGTTGCTTTGCACTTCTGACTGATTGGTGTTCCGTTCACTGATGCACAGAGATCGAAAGCTGTATGTGATATGTTTCTGATACTCTATTGCAAAATTAATAATTTCAGGGCTTTCAGTAGTTTTATAACAACCAACATAGCAAGTTTTCTTTGCGTGTTCGTGTCCTCCTACTGATCTTCAAGTAGGTCTGAATTAGCTGCAGGCATGAAAATGTTCAATCCCATCAGCACTTGGTTGGCTCTTGCACATAGTTTGTGGAGTTCACTGAAAGGCAGTTTGAGATTTTCAGAAAGAGTAAGCATTTGGTTTGCTGTGTCAGTTCTCACCTGTGTTTTGTATTACATTACGATGGAAGAGGAAAAGTCAGGAAGTGACCGTAAGTCTAAAGTAAGGTAAAGCCATGTTGAAGGAAGAAGTCGACTTAGACATTTAAAAATGTTGTAAAGCAATTTGGTGCTGTCAAGTTAGGTCAAACATGTACAAAGCATTCTGAGCCAAATCAGACATCCTGAAACATTTTGATGTTAAAAGGTACCTCCCAGAACACCAGTGTAGGATACAAGGAAGAAATAAAACATGTGCATGGTTTGGAAATAGTGCTTGCGCCTTACTAGTCTGAATGCTTAACTGCTGCCTCTATGTGGTTGGGTAAGAATTCTACATAAGCTTGGTATAACTCCCTGGTAGCCAGTAAGTTTCTGAGCATGCAGGTCAGAATCTACTCAGTGTCTCTCTGTGTAAAGTACTCTGATCAGCCTACCAACAGATTCCATTAATGAATCATAAAGGATTAATTTTTCCCAACAGTTTAGTGTCAGGAGTGCAATCAATGGAGCTTCCTGCCTCCACTCGAGGAGGCAAAGTGGTTCTTCCCTATGGACATTTTATTTTCAGAGTCCTATTTGATAGATTATTCTGGAACAGATGGACTGGATGAGACCATGGAGATTTCCATCAGATCTGGTATCTCGGGGTTGTTTGAAAAACAAAAGAAGGAGCTACTTAAACAGGGAGGCACATGGTCCCAAACTACCACCACAGTGAAGAACCTTCTTGAAAGGCATTCTCAATGTCAAACTGCACCCTCCAGAAATAAATCCAGCATTGGTTTGGGAAGGTCACTCTGAAGTATAGAGGTACTCTCCTTACAAAGGGATATTCATTACCAGTTAATTGTTTCTTTTTTCTTGAAAAACTTACTGAGTTTGAAAATTTCTTTTTTAAAAAGTACATTTAAAAAAGAAAAAAGAGGGTGTCGTATTTACAAAAATAAAAGAAGTGAACAAGTTTGTTTGGCAATGTGAACACTACCCCAAAAATAAAAAAATCTTACTTTACAAGGTGAAAAACAAGAGTGCCACAAAATTCAGCAGGATGTGAATGAGGTTTAAAGCAGGGATAGGTAAAATGTGGTCCTCCAGATATTTTGGGACTACAGGCCCCAGCATTTCTCACCATGAACTATGCAGATAAGGGATGATCAGACTTAGTCCAAAATAACATTACACTTTGCCCATGGCTGGTTTAAAGCCTTTTCTTGGATACGCTGTAGATTAATTAACAGAACACACTTGATTATGGTTACACACCCATACCAGAATGACAAGAGACATGGCTGTTTCTGATAAATAATCACAAGTGAACACTGGGGAGGGGGGTCACCTCCCCTCATTTGAGACATGGCACATATCTGAAAGACATAAAACACAGACCACAATCCTCTGTGGCGGTTATGAATGAGTGAACTGGGATTACACGCTTGTGACTGTTATGTGTTCATGGTCCCTATGTAGCCCCTCATTTAGGGGCTACTACAGTATAGTTGTGTGCCCTCAAGACATTTCCAGCTTTATGGTGACTGTAAGGTGAATCTGTGACGGGGTTTTCTTGGCAAGATATGTTCAGAAGGTATGCCTTTGCCTTCCTCTGAGACAGTGTGACTTGCCTAGGGGTCATCCAGTGGATTTCCATGGCCAGGCCAAACCAGAGTCACTCCAGAGTTATAATCCAACACTCAAACCACTGCACCACATTGGCTCTCAACATGGGGCTGCTAGAGTCCATGAAATTACCCCCAGTCCCTACTTATTGGGCAGCAGTCACTGTGATGGACAGGAATCTGTTCCCTTTTTGATCAGGAAGCAGCTGACTGCCATTTCCACCCTGCCTGGAGTGAGCAATCACTGGCATGAGGGAATTGCGACAGGGTCCCACTTCTTCCTGTCACAACAGAAATCAGTCATGGGAGGGGATGGAAACAGCAGCTAGATGCTTCTTGATTGACAGGGGAACCAACCCCCCCTCCTTGATCACAGCTGCTGCTGCCTGATAAGTGAGGATTGTGGGGGATGAGGCTGGAATTCACTGTGTACCCCAAAACTACAGTGCTCAGGCATACATATATCCCATACAGGATTCCAGCCATTCCTTTTCACAGCTTCAGTCCTATGAAGTCCTACTCAGAGGTAAGCTCTATTATCTTCTATAGGAGCTTACTTATCTGAGCCTGGAATGCAAGCTGTCTAATTGGCTCTGAACCAAGCAAATGTGAGTGTCCCAGTGTTGTTGTTGGACTACAAAGCCGACAAGCCCTTGCCATTTTGGTATCATAGCTAGGGTTGATGGAAGGTATAAGCCAAAAACATTTGGGGGGCCGTAAGTGCCCCATCCCTGCTGTAAACAGAACAGAAACCTGTTGCTGAAGGCCCTGATGACTAAACTGTAGTGGAGCACCCAAATTATTAAGAAGTAGCAACCTCCTAAAGCAAGTCTTGTCGATCCAGCTTTTGAAGACAGCAGTGCCAGAGGTTGATTAGGAGAGCCAAATCTTGTCGGAAGTCCTTTGTATTCAAGATGATGTTACAAAACAAACAGCCAGGGACTAAAATCATCAGGAAAAGCTAGTTAAAATAATTAGGGTGCTCATCACCATTCTTAGGATTCTTCAAGCTTCCCACTGTTGACCTGAGTAGGAGGAAATTGGAATCCATGTGCTTAGCTCTATTGCTGCCATGAGCACTTACCTACTTCGATTGGCACTGACTCATGGAGCGATGGCCCTTGAGACAGACTCCTGAAATGTGCTGCACTTAGTACCAGACTTCAAAGATACATACATACATACATACATATATACATATATATAGGGCCACCATAAGCCAGAAATGAAGTCGTACAGCAACAGCAAATATTTCTCCAAGACCATTTCCACACTAGAGTGTTATAGTGCTATTCTTCCACTTTCAACATCCTATGGAATACTAGCGTTTGCAGTTTAGGGAGGGGCAAATCTGCAAATCCCAGGATTCCATAGGATGTTGAAACTGGAATAATAGCACTATAGCAGTCTAGTGTGGAAACAGGCTAAGGAATTCAAAGTGAACTACAAAACAGTTAAGTGTCTCCTACTTAAACACTGGTATTTGGTGTGCACACTGAGCCCGTAGCACACTGATAACGTCCTCGTTGCAGACAAAGACAAAACAAAACAACAATCCTCTCCCCAAGCATCTCTGAAGAGAGAGTGGAAAGTAAACAATGTTTTGGGGACTATCCTTGACTTTTTGTAGGCTTGTTGGGAGTCTTTTGTTTGTTTTTGGCAGGGTGCTTTCCCAGGAATCTGTTTGCGAGTATCTTAATGACAATGCAGTGATCAATGGGAGCCAGCCTGGGTCAAGAACAAATTCAGTCAGACTAATTTATCTTTAAAAAAAAAAATCAGATCACTAGTTTGGTATGTGGTGGGAATGCTGTGGATGTCAATTTTCTGGATTTCAGCAAAGGATTTGATAAGTCACTCGTGATATTTTGATTAGCAAATTAACTAAATATGGACTAGATGAAAACACCAACAGATGGATCCATAATTAGTTAGAAAGCTGCGCTCAAAGAGTTATCATCAGTGACTGAGCTTCAAATTGGAAGGAGGTCTCAAGTCATTCTGTCCTAGGGCTGATGCTTTTCCATATTTTTGTCAGTGATTTATATGATGGGGTGAAAGGAATCCTCATCAGATTTGGGGATGATACAAAACTAGGAGAGGTTGCTAACACATTGTAAGATAGGAGCAGAATTCTAAAGGACCTTGATAAACTAGAAAACTGGGCTGAAATTACCATAATACAATGAAATTCAAAAGAGACAAACGGAAAATTCTACATTTAAGCTACAGAACTCATATGGACAGGTATGGAATGGGAGATACTTGACTCAGCAGTACTGCATGTGAAAAGGGCCTTGGGATTATTGTTAATTATAAGTTGAACATGAGCCAGCATTGTGGCAAATGAAGCACTGAAGCATTGAAGGCAAATGCTGTCTTAGCCTGCATTAATGGAGCCACAGTGTCCAAGTTAAGGGGAATAACAGTTCCCCTATATTCTGCGCTGGTCAGGCCTCATCTGAAGTTCTGCTTTCATTTCCGGACTCCTCATTTTAAGAAGGACATAGAGAAGTCGGAGCGAGTTCAGAGAAGAACAACAGGAATGTATGAAAACTGTATGTATGAAAACTGAAATATATGAGGAGAGATTGAAGGAGTTGGGAACGGTCAGCAAAGGAGTGACATGATCACACTCTTTAAATACCCCAAGGGTTGCCACAGAGAGGAGGGGGCAGGCTTGTTCTCTGCTGCCTCAGAGGGGCAGCAGAGCTACAGCATATAGCGTGTCATTGCCCATGTAGACGAGGACTAGTTTTTGGCCAATAGGTATCTGTCTGCCTCTTTTGAAGCCCGTGGTTGTGCTTGTTTGGTTGTGCATTTGATCATACGTCCGTTCATACGTTCAGTTATGTAACATTGCCATTCAAAACAAGGGTCGTGTAGCATAACCAACGCCTAACTCCACATGCACAGATTCATGCCGTGCGGCGACATCGTAGTTCCTCCGCCCATACCTCAGTAAATAAAGCATTAGCTTTTCTTAACGTCTTTGTCCCGGGAATATACGATGCACATCCAGATAGTGGCACAGGTTTCTTTCTGGTATGCTTAGGATTAGAACAAAATGAAGGTAACTTAAGTTGTTGTGATAGATTTAGTTTGACGCTGGTTTTGGACGAAAGGAGAGTTCTAATCTTACCTCTCTATAGCTGAAATATACCTGTTTGCTAACTGACAACACCAATTTCTTTGAAATGCTTTTTGTGGAAAAAGAATGAAAGGAAAAGAAGGGGAGGCAGACTCCTGAGGTACCTTTAAGACTGACTTGTTTTAGCACGATAATTTAGCACAATCACCCTTAGACGTAGTGAAGAGAACCTTCCACGTTAGAAACTTCTGCTTAACAGGATGGCTCATCAGTGCTGATAGCATTATATGTAAATTCCACGACCAAAAACAATTAACTGTTAGAGGACACAAAAAATGTCCTCCTTCTAAGAAACTTCTTAATAGGCTGATGTGTAGAAAAGGACTGTGGCAGGCTCTTACGTCTCCCAGATTGGTGCGGCGGTTCCCAATCTGATAAGGCACACCGTCTTTCCACAGAGCTCTGCCTCCCCAGAACACCATCATTGTGTAAAAGGGTAAGGGTCTTCAGTGTTTGTTTAGACTCACTTAATAATGTTACGGTAACATGTTTTCTGTGTTACTGATCAATGTAGACAACTCAAGCCGAGACAGTGTCCACACAGTGTGTCGGGGTTCATATGCTGTTCAGTGTTGATACATTTCTTCAGTGCCCTCTTCAGACAATATTGACAGTTAACTCCCTGCTCAGAAACACTTCTATTATATCTTTAGATTTTCACGGAAGGCACAATGATCATCCAACACCACTTTGGCTAAACTCCCGCCAAAGGCGTAACACCCCCAATCTGGGTCACACTCTCTGACCACATCCTACTAGGGCTTAATTACTATTCTGCCTCTCGCTAGGCTTCCGCTGAGAACTAAACCTCCCAATATAGCCACAGTCTCTGGCTAATTAAGGGACTCTGCTCCCTAGCGCCTTGCTAAACTCTTACTGAAGGAATCCAAAACCCACAGGTACTTCGCTTTATATGAATTTTTCTCTCAGGCATAAGCCCCTCCTACACACCACTGGAGTGAGTTTCTCTCCTGAGGTGCTGTTCTGGTTGCCTAGCAACCTGCTTGCAGGCTGCACTGGCACTTCAGATAGCCACACCCCCAGAATTTTGTCACATGTGTCTCTTCTTTTATCTAAAAGTACTGGCGACAGCTGCCACCTGTCTGTTTAGTTTTCCTGGCCTTTACCCCAAATCCAGTCCTGCTTTAAAAATGTAAGTAAAAATGATAGACAACAAAATGTCCCCAGGATTTAAATCGCAGCTGGTTAAATGCATGTCAAGTAATCTAATACATTCTTGCGATTGGTTGGTATTTGGATGATATCAGAATATATCACATTTCCTCTGAGTACCCTGGTCTTTGAAGTGATTATCATTTGGTTTCCGTGTTGCTAAGCATAGCTTTGCCAAGTTGTGGTGATAAACTGGCCCATGACTAAGAAATTCTGTTGTTTGGAACAGATATCATGGAGGTGAGGGTGTCTGCTACAATATCTCTGAAAACCGTGGTCTGCGGCTCTTGTATGGAACTATTAAAACTGCCTTCACCTTCTGCAATTACTGGAATTGGTTGAAGAGTTGTAACAGACCTTTTGGCCATGCTGTAGTTAAGGCATCATGCCCCTCTGCTTGGGTACCCCAATTTCTGATGTAGAAACGTGGAAGCCTGCAATTCATTCTGGATGCAAAATTTGACAAACTCAATCTTTCTGCTTTCCTAGACAGTGAAAGGGACTTTGATCGAGACTTTGTTGTCCCATTGTCTGTCCTTAGCATGACAAGATTATTCCATATAAAATGTGAAGTGAATTAGAACTAGCTGTTCTTCTTGAAGCCGTATCCAGCTGATAACTGTGTGTTTCTTGGATTTATCACTATCCTTGTACTGATTGACCCATGCAGTGTTCTCCTACCCCATGCTTGACATCTGTTGTCAATTCCATTTTTTTCTGGCTTCTTGAATGAAGTCCTTCTCTGTCTGCTTTTGAAATGATCGTAAAACTTGCTCTATCAAATGAATTATCTAATGCCACTTCTGAATGATACCAGATATGGAAGGGAAACTATTAGCTGACACCCCCTCATCTGTTTTCTTTTGTTTCTGTTTCTCTTGCTTCCAGTAAAATGCTCCCAGATTTTGCTGGAGAGAGCTATGGGTCAGTATTCTAGATCCCCTACTTAGCTATGCTGCCAACCTTAGTTATGTAGCTAAGTAGCATCTCTTAGCCCAACTTCTTCCAAATGCTGACTTACCAGGCAGCAGCCACTGTGAATGACATTGATCTTTCATTCTGTCAATCAGGGTGCAGCAGACTGGGTGCTCCTACCCCACTCCTATGAGCAACCTCCAGTGCGAGGAAGATTTGTGACAGGGATCCTCCTTCTGGATGTTGCACTAGAGGAAGGGGGTGAGGATGTTAGTATCCTGCATCCTGAACAACAAAAGAACAGAGCTCCACTGTTCACAGTGGCTGCTGCTATAATCCCAGTATGTTCTCTACACTATTGAACACAGTAGGATCAATTATAGATATATTCTAGGTCACACATTTGTAACTGTGAGAGTGAATTCCAGCCAACTTGCCTTGTGCTTCACCAAAAACCCATGACTTTCTGGATGATACAAAATTTTTTTAAAAATCCTTTCAGGCCTTGTGAAGCAATTAAACTCTCAAAATGGTATTTTGGTCTAACTATGAGTGTAGGTGTATACCTTGCATCCTCAGATGTGCCACCAAAGCCACCAGAACTTTGGTGAACACCCTTGGAATATGCAAGATCAGAAGCTCATTCCTTAAGCAAAATGAATAAAATTTCTGCTAGTTGGAGCTACTGGGATATGTAATATGCTGCCATCAATTCTGTTTATAGTGTTCTCTTGAACTAGTTCCTTGATTTTCCACATTGTTTCCACTTGAAAACTTTTATGCCCCAGGAAGGAATTTAGGAATTTTAAATCCAGCAGCAAGTGAAAACCTCTGGTCTCACTCCTGGAAAAGTACTGGTTCTGTAGCTCCAATCCACAACAAATGTCCTATTGCATTCCAAACTGTACCTTGTTTGTTCTGTATCCTTGACCTTGGGGAAACCAGGAAACTCTTCCTTGTAACTCACTGTTTTCAATATTTGTTGCCTCCTGTGGAGGTTTCCCAGGCATCTTGTCTCCCACTGGAATCCCCTTCTCAATATTGCTGCTCCTCCCTTTTGGTAGAGGGGGATTGGGTCTGCACATTGGATTTATAGGCTTGTATGGAAATTTTGACCTATTCGAATTTGGTCTGAAATTTCTAAAAGCTCTTCCCCTTCCAGAATCCTTTCAAGGGTGCATGAAAGGGGGAGAATCTCTCCTCTTGAGTCTTAAATTCAACTTTTTTCCTCAACAGCTACTGGCATCACCTGTTTCTTCTCCTTGGTTTTTACCAAAATTTAGAATGTGACTCCTCCAAAATTTCACCACTTCTGAAAGATGCTGTGGATATGTTGTTCTTTGAGTGACCATCAGCTTCCCAAAGTTTGACTCATAATGACCTGTGAGCCACAGTTCTAGAAGCTACATTTCTTGCATAGTGAACAATGTTGATTTGCGGACCATGCTTTAACCACATACTTGATGTACTGTAATCAGATTGGCCTTTATATGGAGAGGTCTGTTGCACAATGGCAAGGAAATGTATGAATGATAATGCCAGGTGACAGTAGGCACCAATAATTATTGTTCATGTGGTTGGCAGTAATCTGCTTTTATGCTTTTGGTTTTCCTAACAGCTCAATTTAAACTGGCTGAGAACTTGAAATGATCGGTGCACAAGGACAAACTCCTCTTAGCCTGAATTTGGTAATGTATGGAGGCCATGAATTGTGATGGTGGTGTCTCTTAATATTAAAAGGCTGTCAAAGGGTCTTTCATAATTTGGAATAGGCAAATTTGATGTGCTTGAAAATCCTTTTAACATAAGGATTTTGTTGAAAGAACAAGAATGTCTGTACTTTGATGGTACTTTTAGGGAACTAAGTTTGTTTCTAGAAACTGAGAGATATCTTGCTGATGTACCAGGGCTCATTGTTCAATGCACCCTTGGCCCAGAGGGAAAGATTAAAGAAAAAAGTTAACTTCATATATTCAGTACAAATGTTTATTTTTGCAATGAGAACTGCACAAAAAACCTTTAGTATATAAGTGAAAACTCTATGAATTCCCTTCTACAAATGTCTAAAGTGTTTAATACAAGTTTCAAATTCACTGACATAATTATTTGCCAAGCGTTCCGTGCATTAAGTACAGTGGGATTGTACGTTTCTCTTATTCATTTGTACAGGAACCGAAGAAGGGAGGAAAAAATAACCAAGATACATCATTGAGGCTAGACTCCTACAGCTAGTATCTGTAATTGTTAAAATCATACAATGGGGATGAGGGAAGAAGGGGAAATTAAATATGTCTGTCTGAATGACAACCAAATTATAAACACAAAACATCTCATAAAAACAGAAAAATAAAACACAAGAATTGCAAAAAATACCTTTGGCAGGAAAAAAAAAATCATGTCTCCAACTAATGATACCACTCTATGTTCATCAATCAGAAATGTGTAAAAATAAAAGCCCAAGTACAGCTTAAAAAAATTAAAGTAGATAGGTGCAAGCCTGTAAACATTTCAAGAAGTTTGCAAAAGAGAAAAGTGAGCAGAAGGGGGGAGTGAGCAAGAGGAACGAGACAGCTGAATAAGCCACCAATCTAAAAAATGCTACCACTACTTGGAACTCTCAACTACTGACAGGAAAGGTTTGGCAAATGTCAAATGCAAAAAGAGGGTTAAACATTAAAAAAGGACTAACCTCACTACTGACTGAATACAGAGGGTGTTGTTCTTTGCATACATATAAATTATATATTTTTAAAATTTTACAACCGAGGGTGCTCTCTTGGTAGAAGTTCCAGCATCTCCATTTTGTTATGCCTTTTATTTTTGTCAGTATGGTGCGATTTTATTATGTACAATTGCAATGAGCTCACGTGTGATTAACTCTTACAGCGGATGTGCACGTAAAGTACCCCGAAAACCCTGAGCTTAAAATTAAAGGAGGGAGATGATCATCCAAAGTGCTTCGTAAAAAAGGTGGCAGGGTGGGGAGGGGCGACGCAGGGACAAGGAATACTGCGAGAAAGGACTGGCAATGGAAACAAGAGGATCGGAACACGTTCCAAGAAGAAGCGGAAATTCCTACTTCCCTGTCAAGAGTTTGCACAAGAGCCAAGAAGAGAAGATTAAGGCCAGTTAATGAACCTGTGGTAAAGAGGATGCACTGGTGGTGCAGGAAAAAGAAGGGGACGTAAGGGACTCTTTCTACTTAAGCATAAACTGTAGCTGTAGTTATACAAGCCCCCTTTTCCTGACAGTTCCTGGGATACTATTTAAATTCAAGGACTTATCCATCAAGCTTTTGTAAAGAATCAGTGTGATCTGGAGAACCAACATTTAATCCATTCTGGTGATAATGCCCATATCAGCAATTCCAGGATGGAAGCTATTTTTGTGAACAGCCCAGCATGCTGTGACTACCTTTACATTGATCCAGAAAAGGAACTGCTACATGTTTCCAAGCATGCAGTGACTCCAGGCCTGAGTGCTGCTGTCAGGATCCCAGTGTCTTTCAGATCACACAGCTGCAGTTTAAAGCTAAGGGCAGTTATTGGCTGTGGGTCTAGGTTACTCCTGATACAAACTTGCTGGGCTTGGAGACAAAGTGCAAACATCCCCTGGCCTTCTCAAGAATGTAGCCTACCAGGAAGACGAAGGAGAGCACAGCAATGATCTGACTTGCTTAAACAACATTGTAGTAGAAAGCTTAATCAACATCTACTCACATGCTTTCAGCAAGATGACTCTAAACAGCCTTTGCAGAAGCTATCTTAGGAACTTTGCTCCTTCTGCCATCTTCCTTAAAGTATCCAACCATCTAGTACTTTACACAGAAAAGTGCAGAGATCTCCTAATGACGTATAATTAAAAGGCACCTTGAGGTAAAAGTTCAGCATGACGATTGACTGCTCACAACAAGAATGCCAAAGGAACACTGGCCCCTAAATTCAATTTGCCCTCTCAGTAGATGGCTAGTATACTGGATTACCAATATTGATATGCGACCATGCGTCTCTGCGGCTGAAGGGCAAAGAGATTCAACTGCACATTGAAAGACCAAGTTGAACTGAGAACAGGGAACATATGGTCTACCACACCATCTGGCAGTGGCTGCCTGCGATCCTGGTGGAGTGCAGTGGTTCACATTGCACATCTGCTGCCAAAAGACCTGAGAATGAAGCTGGAAAGGACTATAAGATGCAGTAACAATGTTAATGATAGGCAAGTTCAGTGTCTTTAGATGTCCCATTCCACTTCTTCCAATACAGGAAGCATAACAGCATGAGGAGTCGTGCAGAAATTTTCTTCCAGATCTGGAGACCTGGAGGTAGCCCAGCCCACTGCTACTTAAATTTTAAGTCATTTTCAATCTTGCTCTCTTCATACTATGTGGACTATGTAACACAAAGCTGAGTTTATCTTTAAATTAAGCCTGCTAATCGCCAGCTGGACAGAGTCTTTACTGGATTCAATATTCAAATATCATGTGCATGAAGAGAAGAGATGATGGCAGGCTGTGAGCTGTCCTTCAGAATGAATGTCACAGAGCAAAACAGGGATACCTTTGGCTGAAGGTTCTGAAGTTACACTGGCAGCAGTGTTTAGACAAGAGTGACAGCTTCCTCTACAACACTTACTCAGGGAGGGGACTGACAAGAATTAAGCACACTGAGTAACAGTGTTTAATTGACAGCCCAACCTCACAGACCCAGACTAAAGACAATTTAAAAGCCAGAATAATCATGTTTTATCAAGAGAAGTAGCAAGACAAAGGCAGTTTGTAGGCTCTGAACTGTCATATCCTGTGGCCAGCAGCTCTCATCAGAACACTTGTATGGATCAAAGCAACAGAAAGGGAGAAGTGCTGCCTATTTTTTCCTCTGGGTTCACTTGATTCTTATGGGGTCAGCTTTAACCAATCCAAATGCCCCAATCTTGTGCATCTCAGGGAGCCAAGCTTAAAAAGAAACCTTACTGATAATATGGGCCTTGTTCAAGGGCATGGAGGATAATTGCCCATAAGAATTAAGACAAATGCTCTCTCTCCCTCTCATTTAAATGGAAGTGGGGATTTTGTACTGCCAGAAGCTACCTCATGGTCTCTTTACCCACAGCAGGAACAAGAGTAACTGAGACCAATTTCTATGTGTTCTTCTCCTACATTTGGTTTAGTGCTTCAGTGTGAAACCAACTAAGTCTATGCTGAGAAGGCACCAAACTGCTTGTCTTCTTCCATTTCAATGGTACTGTCCTGTTTTAGTACTGCTGCTCTCAGGGCAAGCCTTTGCTAGGTTGGTTACAAGATGGAAACTCTGCTAATTGTGGCTGGAGAGCATCTTTCCCTGCCAAAGCAAGACATCTGGGAGGAACATGCTGTTCTTTATAGCCTTACTTCCTTAAACCATTTCACCACAAGCAGGATTGAAAGAAAAATGTCAGTAGGACACCAACTTTAAAAAAAAAGAGATGAGTTTATTCCATGATCAGTACAGACCAAATGCATATTCACCGTATTAAAGTAAAACCAATTAATTACTCCAGAGACTGGCCAATACTGACACACCAGTATTGTACTGTATAGTGGGTATTTATGGCACATAAACTTGGAACAAGTCAAAGAGTAAAATGAAAATAACACGCTAAAGGTGCTGGGAAAATGGTGACTGCTAGAGTGAGAGAGGACTCAACTGAAGACAAAAGGAGCAGGTCTTCCTTCCTGCTGATTCAAATCTGCTCCCCGCTTTCAGAACTGCTCCTTTGCTGTATAAAAACTAAATTTTTAACAGACTCCATGACATTTAAAAACCCAAAAATGTAGCTTTCTTGTATTACAGTTAAAAATATAGACTAAAAGTCTGGAACTGAGCAAAATATAAGCAGTGTCTTTACAGAGTTTGGTGAGCTCACCAGTAAAACTCAAACAAATATATGCCAACTATATTCACTATACAATACAGCCACAGTCAAAACACTATTGACAGGGTGGGAGCTTCCCCTGGTGCTAATGTTTTCCCCACTCCACTCCACTCTGTAATGAAGAGACAAGAATACCCACTCAAGAGCTGAGCAGTGGCAATTTGTCTGGAGGAAAATAAACAGATTGAAAGAAACTGACTTTGGTTGGTAGTCTAGCTCAGATTCCTGGACCTCCTCCACACAATGCTAAAACAAGAAACCTCACTCAAAAGGCCAGTTACACTTGACACCTCCACTAAATTATTCCCTTTTTCACAAGCGAACACTTACAGAGAATGGCTCCCAGCTAAAGGCTTGCGGGAAGTTTAGTTAAAGGCAAAGCCAGTGATGAAAGGACCCAAAACAGCTTGTGTGTCTTCCCTGCTGAAGCCCAGGCAGGTTCTTCCTGTACACAACCTCTCAATGCAGAGTGTCTTGTGCTGCCAGCACAAAGCATTGGAGAGTCAAAGACATTCTGTAACCCAGAACTCTTTTGAATAGAAAAAGGGTGAACAGCATAAAGTCCTGGATATACTGCAAGTAAGTTTGGCATAGAGAATATCAAGTGATCAGGGCACCCTTCCCAGCAACTGCATGTCCACCGACTCAAACCTAGTAGAGAGTTGGCTTGTCTTGGTCTCTCTTTCTTCAGTGATGTGGGGTGGGTGGTGGGTGGGGAAGAAAGTCAAATCGTAAGGCAGACTCTGCTGATCCATCCATCTGAGGCCGCAACTGTCACACATGCAGAAAGGCTGCAGGAATGCTTTCCTCCCAGCCGCCAACAACACTGTGGAGAGTCAAAGATTTGCCGGGAAATTAAGGAGTCAGGCGAAGAAAACCAGGCGCTATTAGAAAAGATTCTCTTCAAATATTGCCAACAAATCACTCTGGAAATTCATGTCAATAGTAGCTGCCATCTGGAAGAGAGGGGAAAAAAAAAAGACGACAACAATTATCTGATTTTCTAAAAAAGGCTTCTATTAATAAAATGAACAGGCACATAAAGGATGTTGCCATCATGTTTGGCTCTATATTTTTTATTTTATTTTATTGAAGTACTAGCAAAATGACACTAGTGATACAACTAAATGTTTTTTTAACAGAAAAAAAAGACAAGAAACAAAAACATTTGTTAACAGAAAAAAAAAGAAGTGTACCAGGCCTTGCATTTTATTTCTCAAAAAAATAAGATTTTCAATGCTTGTGTGAAGTCTTGGTCTACAGATTCACAGCATGAGAAAATAATAGTAAATTAACAAATGAATAATAGCACTTTACCATTCAATAAAAGCATCTCTCCACAGGGCCAGATATAATCATACAGGAGGTGCAAATTCACCGCTATCATTGATGAAATTAATAAAAGGAAACCAGATTGAAAAGAAGTTTGATTCTGGCAGGTTATTTGTACTATCTTGTATAGCAGATGCTAGCTTTTACATAAGTGATATGTCCCAAATTCTTTTATCCCAGGCGTCAAACAGAAGATGCATCAAATTTGTCCACTTTTGAGCTATTAGCAGTCTTGTAGCTGTGCAAAAAATGTAATCAGTTCTTTGTGATTTAATGTCTCACAACTGTCACGAAAGATCAAAAGAAATCCTATGTTGGATGAGCTCAAACTGCTTGGTTTGTTATTTGACTATTGGAAATACTGGATTTCCAAAAAACCAGAACTACTGAAACACTCTCACACATGTGGAAATATCTATCTGACGCACCACAGTTCTTCTTCGTGGTCTCTGTGCCTCACACATTGGGATCTTCGCACATGCGCGGTAGCGTTCGGAAAGTTCTAGAGCTGAGCAGCTTGGCGGGAACCCCTCCCCCTGCTCGCACTGAGCATGCTCAACCCACCAAGCTAACGGTCCCTCCTCAGTTTTCTTTCGTCCGCCGGCATGTTCACAGCGAACAGTGTCATTTTTATCATTTTGCCCACTACATCTGCTTTTTTAAATAAGACTGTGAGGTAATTTGTAATGGAGAAAAGAACACTACTTCATGCTTGTCCTCTAGTGTCCATTGCCAGGCTGGAATGTTAAATGGAAAACACTATGGAAAAGCCTTCCTATAAAATCTGTATCTTCTCATATGAGAAAACATGCTTTAAAAGTAATTTGTCATTGGTACCTAGCCCCAATAAACATGAAATACATAGACAAACATTTGTTTAACAAATGCAGTAGGAAGAACAGGTTGCTTACCTGTAACTGTGGTTCTTCGAGTGGTCATCTGTGCCTCACACACTGGGATCTTCATGCATGCGTGGGAGCGTTCGGAAAGTTCTAGAGCTGAGCAGCTTGGCGGGAACCCTTCCCCCTGCTCGCACTGAGCATGCTCAACCCGCCAAGCTAACAGTCCCTCCTCAGTTTTCTTTCGTCCGCCGGCATGTTCACAGCGAACGGAAAGACCTCTTAGTTGAGCAGCTTTTTCTTCGTGTTTTTTTTCTTCTCTTTTTGACTTCGGACCTTGTGAGAACCGCCCCCCCCCGTGTCTTCTTATGTCTTCCTTCTTTAAATCCTGTATTTCGTGTGGTCGTAAGGTTGCGTTGTCTGACGGACACTCCGAGTGCCTCTTCTGCCTCGGAGACGCCCACAACATTCGAGCCTCCTCCGTTTGCAAGCAGTTTGGGCTCAAACCTTGAGAAATAGAGCTTCAAGGTTAAAATCTCACTGCTGGGAGCAAGCCTTGAAGATTAGAGAGCAGGCAGCCGAGAACACCGCCCTCTTCACTTCCATGGCTTCGCGTTCTGTTACGCAACCCATAACCACACCCTTGTGGGTATCAACAGGCGATACCGACTTCGACGGTACCGCCCCTGGTATCGTCCTCGACATCTTTGCCTCCGGTCTCCTCTTTACCTCACACTCCAAAGCTTTGCAGGATGTCGACTGCCTCCTCGTCATCAGGGGATGCCTCTGCGGCCTCGCAGGCAGCTCCATCCTCTAAGCCCCTCACGGCGGCTCAACAGAAACTGCCTTCTTCACATTCTTTGGACCCTTCAGTGAAGAAGAAGGAGAAGCACTGGCCAACACCCCCGCCAACCCAGCCTACGATGGCTACGGTTGAGGGGGCAGACGCCCCGAATATTTCCGTGGAGCCCGGCGATGCCCACCTTCCAGTGGTGCTACTACCGATGGCCTTGGAGGAGCCTCCGGCTTGATCGGATCCACCAGTGCTGGCCGCATCGGCCTTATCGCACTGTCAACCCGAACATGGGCTGGACCGTTCGGAACCTTCCTGCCCTGCCTTGGATACTCCTCGGGCTCTGTCTCGGCAGAGGGCAATTTCCTGTGACCACGTCTGTCATAGTACAGCGTGCTCTCCAGGCCTTGCAGGCAGGCAATGATCCCCACGGCGGCGGGAGGCCGCCCCTGATCGTGGCGAGTCTTGGGCGAGGCTCGACTCACTGGCCTTGGAGGAGCCTCCGACTCAATCGGATCCGCCTGTGCTGGCCACATCGGCCTCACCACATGGTCAATCCAAACATGGGCTGGACCATCCAGAACCTTCCTGCCCTGCCTTGGATATTCCACGGGCTCTATCTCGGCAGAGGGCAATTTCCCGTGACCGCGTCCGTCATAGTACGGCGCACTCTCTGAGCCTTGCAGGCAGGCAGCGATCCCCGCGGCGGCGGGAGGCCGCCCCTGATCATGGCACGTCTTGGACGAGGCTCAACTCACCGTACTCGTCAGCCTCGTACATTGCTCGCTATGGCCACGAGCACGTATGGCGGGAGCAGCTGGGATCATACTACTCGTACTCCCCTGCGTATAGAGACCGGTATCATGCTGACATCCGTCACTGGTCGCCGTACTGCCGTTGGTCCCGGTCTCCATCCCCGGTGTCCCGGTACCGCCTAATGTCTCAATACCAAAGGTCTCCATCCCAGTCGAGATCACGATCTCCGTATTACCACCATCGATCCAGGGACCGCTTGCCGCGCCACTCGCTGGTACTACCACCTCCTCGGGTTTCGGCAACTGTTTCTTGCCCAACTACTGAGGCCCACCCGTTAACCCAACAGCCACTGATGGCTCTAATCTCGACCCAGTCGATTGGGTGCCCAATTCCGGCTGTTCTGCCGGTACCATCCTTGACAGCGCCGCCGCCGGTCACGCTACCATCGGTACCATCTGCGGTACCATCCTCTGTACCTCCTCTGCCTCCGCAGGCTGCAGCATTGCCAGCTCTGCCTCGTGACCACGGGCCTCCTTCACATTCCTCCCAGTCCTACGAGTCGGACTCAGATTCCGGCGACTCCACGCCTGAGTCGCACTCGTCTCCGCCACTGGCCTTTAGAGAGCCAACCCCGGACTTGACACCCAAGGGTGTCCAGCAATTCTTGGACATCCTCCTACGAATGGCCAATGCCCTCGGCCTCAATGTCTCACAACCGGCTGTGACAGTGCAGCACCCAGTTTTCTATTACGTGGATGCTTGTCCACCATCGGCTGCACCAATACCATTCCTGCCTCTTCTGCAGGAGGAATTGAAACATCCTTGGACCCAGCCAGCCTCTCTACAGTCAATGCCTCATCGTCTGGAGCACCTTTACAGGACCCAAATGAAAGATGTTAATTTTCTCTTTAACCACCCGGTGCCGAATTCCATAGTGGTCGAATCGTCCCAGACAAAAAAGTGGTAAGAGGGCTCATTCCACTCTGCCTGATTGGGAAGGTCGCAGGTTAGATTCATTTGGAAGATGTTTCTATTCTGCGTCTTCCTTGATTGTGAGGATCTCGAACACTCAGGCTTGCCTCGCTGCCTACCAGTGCAACATCTGGAACGGGTTCTATCCCTTGCTGGCCCATCTCCCAGATGACCATAGGACAAGAGCCATCCAGTTCTACAAAGAATCGGTGGCCTTGTCCAACCAGCAGATCCTGTCCTCCCGGCATGCGGTGGAGGGAGCAGCCCGGGTGATGGTCAGTGCAGTCGCCCTTCGGCAGTTCGCTTGGTTGCAGTCCGCGGGGCTCCAAGAGGACAGCAGGAAGCACATCGAAGATTTGCCCTTCGATGGACAGGGACTGTTCCATGCGACTACAGACGACGCCATGGATCATCTCGTCAAGGCGCGTCTTACGGCCAAGAGGATGGAGATCCATCAAACACCACAGTTCCGTTGCACTTTTGCTTCCTGCTCTTCTTGGCGTCGGTCGACCTCTTCTTGGCCGCCCCGATTGCCCCACTGAACATCAGCTTGGTCCTCGCCTCCGTCCTCGCTGCGCAGGACCTTGTCAAGGCAGCAACCGTCGTCAATGAAGTCTTCCTCCACGGCAAACTCCCGTTTTTGACTTCCACTGCAGGTCGCCACCACACCCACTCTTCCGCCTGCCTACCAGCTTCATCAAACATCCAGGTCTGGCCCGTCATTTCAGCGAATGGCATCACGTCACCACGGACTCTTGGGTTCTTTCCATCGTCCGTCTTGGTTACGCCATCGAAATTCAAAGTATACCACCTCGAGGCGTCTACTACTCCACCCTGGCCAACCCGGCTTTGCTAAGGGGATACAGTCCCTGCTGCAGAAAGGGGCCACAGGACGGGTTCCGTCCTCGGCCAGTACCATCAGCTTCTTTTCCTCAGTACTTCATGGTACCGAAATCGGACGGTACCTTGTGACCGATTCTGGAAGCAGAAACTGTATGGGTACATTCACCTTACACTGCCTCTTTTCTCCGACCTCGGCCCCCAGGTGGACCCCAAGAGGTCTCACCTCGAGCTGACCCGTGTTCTGGACTTTATCAGCGCCACTCTCGACTCTGTCGCTGCCAAGGCCTTCCTTCCAGTGAAACGGGCCCACACTCTGCGCCAGACTGTTACTGCGTTTCTCTGTGCGCCGGTAGCCCCTGCGAGGAGAATCCAGCATCTCCTCGGCTATATTGGCAGCAACGACGGCGGTCACCTACCTCTCTTGCCTTCGTGCCCACCTGCCGCATCGTTGGTTCATCAGGGTCTTCGACCCTGTTCAAGACGACCAGGGCCTCCTACTTCAGATTCCCTGGCAAGTGCGAGGCTCTCTCCTGTGGTGGCTCTCCCTCCGGCACTTATTGTCGAGGATGCCGTTCGTCGATCTCTCTCCTTGGGTCACAGAAGCAACGGATGCCAAGCTTCCATCAGCACCAAGCCTCCGCACCAGACTTCCTTTAGCACTCGGTTGGTCTTGTGCTGCATCCAGACCTGCCGCTCCTGTGTCTCCACATGTGGAGAATAATCCCTTAGATGCTCCGGCTATACGGGATGTCCTCACTGCGGCCAGGAAGGGGTCTACGCATCGATCTCACTGCTTCAGGTGGCAGAGGTTCTTGGCCTCCGCTGATGCCCGTCTCGAACCTGCATCGCTACCTACCGTGCTGCATTTCCTTCTGCACCCTCGGGAACAGGGCTTGGCCTTTTTCATCTCTCAGGGCTTGGCCTTTTCATCTCTCAGGGTCTACCTCTCGGCTACCATGGCCTACCAGCCGCGTGGTACCCCCTCAGTGACACTCTTCCGTGTTGCTACCCTCAAGCAAATCTTGAAAGGACTGCAACACCTTTATCCTCTGGTAACTCCACCGTTTCCGCCTTGGTCGCTGTCCTTGGTGCTCTCGCAGCTGACGCGACCGCCCTTTAAGCCTATGGCTACTTCTGGTGACAGGCTCCTGACCGTGAAGATGGCTTTCCTCGTCACTGTCACTTCAGCTATGCGAGCGAGTGAGCTTACCACGCTGTGGTCGGATGAGCCCTTCCTTGTCTTCCACTGAGAGAAGGTGGTCCTGCATCCAGACATCTCCTTCCTGCCTGATGTTGTCCCCGATTTCCATCTCAACCAGGATGTCATCCTTCCCTCCTTCTATCTGGACCCGGCTATGCCTCTGGAGCGATCTCTCCATTCGCTTGATGCCTGTCGAGCTCTGGCTTTCCACACCCAACGGACTTCTTCCTTTTGTTGGACTCCCCACCTGTTCGTCTGTTATAGTGGTCGTCGGAAGGGCCATAAGGTGTCCACCCAAAGATTTTCCAAGTGGGTGGCCCAGACCATTCTCCTGGTGTACGAACTGGCTAAACAGCCTCTGCCAGCCCTGTTCCATGCACTAGGGCTGTGGCATCTTCAGCGGCTCTCCTTTGTGGGGTTGATCTGCAAGACGCCTCTGGAGCGATCCTTCCACTCGCCCGATGCCCATTGAGCTCTGGCCTTCTATATTCAACGGACTTCATCTTTTCACCAGACTCCTCACCTATTCATTTGTTATGGTGGTCCTCGAAAGGGTCTCAGGGTGTCCACCCAGAGATTTTCTAAATGGGTGGCCCAGACAATCTTGCTGGCGTATGAACTGGCTAAGCAGCTTCCGCCAGCTCTACTCTGTGCCCACTCCACTACAGCCGTGGCTTCTTCAGCAGCTCTCCTTCGAGGGGTGGACCTGCAGGAGCTGTGTCGTGTGGCTACCTGGTCACAACCTTGACCTTTGTGCACCACTACCGACTGAACTACTGGGCTCGGCAAGATGCCCACTTTGGATGTGCAGTGTTGTCTTCTGTTCTCTAGGACCTGACCCACCGTCCACTGGTAAAGCTACACAATCTCCCAATGTGTGAGGCACAGAGACCACGAAGAAGAAGAACAGGTTGCTTACCTGTAACTGTGGTTCTCTGAGTGGTCATCTGTGCCTCACACACACCCGCCCAGCCTTCCCCTCTTCAGGTCCTGCTTCGGCGGACTTCAAAGCTGAGGAGGGACCGTTAGCTTGGCGGGTTGAGCATGCTCAGTGCAAGCAGGGGGAGGGGTTCCCGCCAAGCTGCTCAGCTCTAGAACTTTCCAAACGCTACCACGCATGCATGGAGATCCCAATGTGTGAGGCACAGATGACCACTCGAAGAACCACAGTTGAACTACTGCATTTGTTCAACAAATATTTGTCTATGTATTTCATCTTTATTGGGGCTAGGTACCAATGACAAATTACTTTTAAAGCATGTTTTCTCATATGAGAAGATACAGATTTTATAGGAAGGCTTTTCCATAGTGTTTTCCATTTAACATTCCAGCCTGACAATGGACACTAGAGGACAAGCATGAAGTAGTGTTCTTTTCTCCATTACAAATTACCTCACAGTCTTATTTAAAAAAACAGATGTAGTGGGCAAAATGATAAAAATGACAAGGAACATGTGATACCAATGGGGTGTGTATTTTAATATGCATGGGGAAAGAAGACAAGGCAAATGAGGGATGTAGGAGTGAAAGGAAGCAATGTGAGATTAAATTTACAATATAAGCCCTCTGCCAAGGGATGAGGAAGAGCTTTCTAGTATGTGAAAAAGGAAGTCTGGGGACAGAAGTGTTGATATATGAAGATCAGTATTTTTGGAGACAATCCTAGTTAAACTGGAACAAGTATGTTCGAAAGTGTATGTAGGATTGCAGAATGTACACTGCAGGCATTTTGTCCAAAACACATATTCATTAAGACATTCATTAAGAAACAGGGAGAGAAAAAGGACGAAGAGACAGAAATTCAGATGTGGTAGGGCAAAGCAGAAAAAAGTAAAATCTTTTCAATGAACATGTCACTTTACATCTATTTCTCGAAGAGGCCCCTCAGTACTATGTGACTTGTTTCACAACTGCTTTTCTTCTGCTGGTTAAAGGAAATAAAATTCAATGCCTTCTCTCTTCTCCAATATTTTTAAAGGATCTGGATTTTACTTTAAACTGAGGAACATACAAATAATTTTATTGCTGATTTACTGCACAAACCTAGAAATGTTTAGGAGTCTGACTGAGTTCAACGGGACATCCAATGTTAAGTACAGATTGACTTAGGCTCACCCTATAAAGCCCGAGATTCTCTGTCAACAAGAGTGAGAAAATTCAATGTTACAGCCAAAAAGCAAGTCCCCCGTTTAGCCTCCTCATCCAAATACCAACAGTGCTCATCTCTCGCATACTTACTGCCTCTCTGCGCCTTCGCTCCTGCTCTCGTTTTCTGAGCATCTCTCTCTGTTGGTCCAGCATGGACTGAGAACCCTGGGGCTGAGAGCTCTGTGCTTGAGGAGCTGAGGCTGCAGCTGACACCTGCTGCTGGGGCGGCGGCGGCGGCGGCGGCTGCTGCTGCTGCTGCTGGGGCGGCTGCTGCTGATGCTGGGGCTGCTGCTGCTGCTGCTGCTGCTCCTGGCGCCGCCGGACTTCTTCATGAACTCGGCGAGCTTGCTCAAGTGCATCCTCCTCTTCGCGACTCCTGTTCAAGATCAGAAGCACCATTAAAATCATGGACTGATCCCTGTACCATCCCATAGCACCAAGGAAATCACTGATCACACTGAGGAACAGAATACTGGTTGGAACGCACGGCTGGACATTATATTCAAGGGACACCTGATCTTATTAACTCAAAGGAAATACTTATTAACTCAAAATACTTAATAACTTGAAGGAAAAAAAAAAGAATAGCATCTCTGCTATATCTTTATTAGAAAAAAATAAGAAGCAAGCTGTCAAAACCTGCCTGGGCTAAACTGTCTTGTTATGCATCTTGTTGGCTCACTCCTATCAGGCCAACTAGTCATAAAGTATTTGTGCGGGTACTGGACACCAGGTGAGCATCCTAGCAAATGGAAAGCCTTGCATTCTTAAGCTGAACTACAGTTCCTTCATTTTTCAATTCCTGACCCCCATTATCCTTCTTGAAAGGTGCTGGGGATGAAGAGATTGCCCAGACTAATGGCCAGGACAATTCAATAATGGAGGCATTATTCCAGTTGCGGTGGACATGGCCCCTTGCCGTCAGGCAGATGGGTTCCTTATCAGCAACTGGCAAAATATTGTCAGCTGTCTACTGGCATAAGAAACGTCATATTGGGCACAGCAGGCTCTACTAGATAGTTTATGCTTCAGTCTGGCAATTCAAGGATATAGAGGCAGCTGGGAAGCAACTAAATCTCTCTGTTAGCAACTTGCTTATATTATTTTCATACCTACTAGAATAGGAGATGGGTCATGCCTCCATAGTTCCATTTCCTGTGTTTGTTTCTAGCCCGTATAATCCTGGGGCAAGACAACCTCTCAGTCGGGATGAAAGTTGGGATGCACCCAATTATCCTGCCATAGGGATTTGGAGTTTGGAGTACTGGCCCTGGAATAGTCTGTGTAGAATGTATTACTTAGAAAACTAAATCAAATCAATCACTTGCTGTGAAAGGACAACGGAACCCATCTGCTAAATATAGTACGCACCAGAGTCTCATCTCCAGGGGGAAGTTGAGCGAAGCCCCCCCCCACCCCCCAGATCCCTCTCACCTCATTCGCTCCTGTTCCCGCCGCTGTCGCTCCTTCTCCTTCTCAGCTTGCTCTGCCTGAGCTTTCAAAGCCTTCTCACGTTCTTCTTTTTCCCGGGCTGCCCTCCTGAAGTGCTCAAAGCTGTCACTGCTTGATTTCACTGTGGAGGATGGTGTGGTGGGATGCTTCTGCACTAAGCTTGCCCAGGAGCCCATATTCTTTATTTTCAGGTCCTGTGGGAAAAAAAAGTGCAGCATGAGCACAGAACCAGTGGCATGGCCAGCAGATGAAAAAGAAGTGCAAGCTAAGAACTCTTGAGTGACCTACCGCATCCAGGTAACAAGGCTTAAACTGGGTTGATAGAGAAAAATCCTTCTGTCTAGCTGAGGTCAGAATGAGCCTGCTGCTGCTATTATTATTATTACTACTGAAACTACTACTACTACTACTGAAGCAACTACTACTACTACTGAAAACCTGTTCCAAAACAGGAATAAAAGCTTCTGGTGTCTGTGCTTTGCCCTCAAGCAACTTACGAGGGGAAGTTTCTCTTCTGCCTTAGGGTTTCCCTTCCAGAAAACACACAAACTACTTTCCGAGTGCCAGGGTTGGGACAATATTATTTTGATAATGGAGAGCAAAAAGCACCTGCTCCAAGATTTCGCAAGGCCTCAAAAGATGAAGCTCAAGGAGGCATTACTCTTTCATTCTGGAAGAATACTAAGGTATTTAAAAGAAAAAGAACCAACTACAAGTTTACTGAAGGCAAATGCCAATTTGAAAGAGATCTATGCACAAGCTGATTTGCAATATTAAAAACATCTGGGAATTAAGAATGGTAGGAGCTTCTTTTAGTGTGATCTTTCCTCTGGAAAAAAAGCATGTTTTCCAATACATCTGTAAAGTTGCCAAATAGGACACATTTCTAGTATGGGTTTAATATAAAAAAGCACGAAAATGTGAACAAATCGTTGTATGTTGTTTATCTGTTTCCAGGCAACCCAGATACATTTGTGCACTATGGAAAAAGAACATACAGCTCAAGTTCAGAAGAAGCTACGTACAGATTCTCAAAGGCAAATGAGAGTAGTGGAAACTATGTCAGAAGCAAGTGAACTGACCCTACAGTGCAGAAAAACTCTGGCTAAGGAGAACTCCACCTGCTCTTATTTTCACTGCATTTGCATTCCAGATCCAATCCCATTATCTGGCTAAGGGCACAACCGCCAGCAAATGAATGAGAGATGATATAACAGCTAGTACTTAATAAGAATAACAGCAATTTAATATTCATTACTGAAACTGGATAAAGTCTGCTTTTTCAGATGTGTTTTGGTTATAATGGACTGTCACCTTTTTAGGGGCAACTGGTGTTTTTGGTTCCTGCTTCTGTCTCTCTTTCTCCTGGACTCCTGGTGGTGCATTTTGCTCTGGTGGTCTTATAACAGGTCGCCCACCATCCACTGGCTTCATCTCTGTTCCTGTAACAACAAACATGTTTTCTGTAGGTCAGCAGTAGGAAAAAATACTGATCACAGACTAAGATGGGGTACTGGCTGCTCCAACGTTCTTGAAATGTATTTGTGATGAGAGAGAGAGAGAGAGAGATGGCAAGTTTCTTGGCTGTCACTCACGTTGCTGGATATGCGCAGGTGGCTTGATGCTCTCTGGGTGTTTGGGAGGATCCTGCCGCAAGGCTGGGCTGAAAGTCTCATTTCGAATGACTGGGGACTGCATCTTTTCCTCTTTTACCATAGGCTGTGACTGAACTACAGATGCTGCTCTCAGTTCCTGCCAAAGTCAGACATCAAAGCCAAGTCAACCATCATTTCCTTAGAGAGTCTTCCCTGCATTAAGCCCATTGTTCTTTTCTATGTCCCAGTTCCATACGTAGTATATAACAAAGATCTGCTTTCTCAACATCAGAGAATACTGGAAAATATTTTCAAGCACGTGTGCAGCCTGGGAACTCTAGAGGGTGAAATCCCCTGACATCCACAATGTCCTCTTACCTGTTTTTTTGGCTGGACATTTGGTTGAGGTGGAGACTGGTGTGGCAGCCCCTGGAACTGTGGCATCTGTGGGGAATGCATCATGAGAGGGGAAGGCGCTTCTCTCAAGTGACCTGGAACAATTCAGCACCAGTCAGTCACCTTCTCATGACAGTTTATTGAGAGTCATTAACCAGAGATTTTGGGAGGATGGTCCTGTGATCTACAGCTGATGTTCTATCCAAAATATATGACAGTTGGGGGAAGGCTTCTTTATGTTACCAGCTTCCCACCAGATGTGTGCTCACTGACAGATGGCTCTGTATTCCACTATCCAGTGCACAAGCAACAAGTTGAGATGAACAGAAGCTCAGTACAAGAGGATGGTCTCTTGTTCTCATCACCACTATACAGCTTATATACAGTTTATGTGGCTGGAGTAGGAAGGCATAATTTCTGGAAATATTCATTCCATTTGGAACAGGAAAGATTTCTTTTTAGAAAAAAAAACAGGGGCAGGGGAAACTGAAATATATGCAGTATTTTCTTATCAAAGCTAAATATATTTTACTGCTTTTACAAGTTAATTAGCACATGCAAGTGTGTTATTTTGCACACTGATTACATTTACAGAGCACTCTTATATAGGTTTACCCCAGATGTTTCAGCTAGAATCTAGATGTCATCTCCTTCCTTCTGTGGGTCTTGCCAACTAACAGAGCTCAATTATCATGTAGAATTTGCAATTTTTCCTCTTTGGTACCCACAACAGGTCTTTTAAAGTTTTGCCCCACCTCCTTCAGACACTGTTCTCCAGCAAGAGAGGGCAACAAACTGTGGGTAGCAGAGTGTCTGTGCCAGTCATCAGAGGGGGACAGGGAGAAAAGGGGGGGCATGTGAAAAGGACAATGGAACAGGTTGGCTCCTAGCATGTTCAAATGGTGAGCCAGCATGGGGTAGTGGTTTCAGTACTGGACAATGACTCTGGAGACCAGGGTTCCAAGCCCTGCTCAGCCATGGAAACCCATGGGGTGACACTGGGCAAACCACATCATCTTAGCCTCAGAGGAAGGCCCTCCAAAGCCCCTTTTGAATGATTCGTTCCAAGAAAACTCCACAAAAGGTTCCCCATAGGATCGCCATGAGATGGAAATTACTTGAAGGCACACAACAACAACGTTCATAGTAGACCAAATACTAGCACTGGAAAAACGGGAATATGTTCTTTTGGGAAAAACTGGAAGAAAATGTTTTCTGAGGTTCTTGAAGGGGGAAGGGGGCTTCAAATCTAGTTTGGATACCAGTTGTGCTTTATAACAGTTTCAAAATGCTGGTTCTCCCATTTAAAGTTCTCCATTTCCTTCCTCAATGTCCCCACCTGACCCTTCTTTCCTCAACACATACAAACCAACAGGCTGTTCTGATTTTAATAGCTTAGGTTTTGTCATGTTCCTTGAGGAGTGTCCACCTATCCACTCAGCTGCCACTCTTGGTTACTTTTAAATTCTTCTTCAAGATCCTGTTATTTTAGTAAAGATTTCAAAAACTGTCCAGACTCAGCTTTTGTCTGCATTTCTATACAACTCTGTTCTCTCCCATACTGATGAATTATGACCTCACTCTGACTTCTGCTCTCTCCCGTTTTTGTTTTGTCTGTTCACCGAACACTATAAGGTCTTTGGGGAGGGTTAATGGCAGGCTCACTAACTATGAAGACAAAGAGAAACGGGGGTCTTAATCTATAACATAATTTCTCATAGAATGAGAAATATGACAAGATGGTTATGATGGAACATTCTGGATTCTCCTGGCCTATGAAAACACACACCAGCCAGCATGAACAAAGATTAAGTACAGGGATTGAGAGGCATGGTTTGAGTACTGGAAGACCAGGGTTCAAATCACGACTCAGCCAATGGAAGCTCACTGGGTGACCTTGGACAAGTCACAGATGAAGGCAATGGCAAACTCTCTCTGAACACATCTTCCTGAGAAAAAGCTAGGATAGGATTGCTTTTGAATTGCCTTAACAATGTGAAGGGACACGATCACAACAGTAAACTCTTTGGCTAATTACAAGTGGGATCCCTTTTAAATTGTGTGTGACTAGGCCAGAGATTATGAGAATATAAATGGCATATCACTCTGACAGCAGTTTGAGCTACCAGGTAAGGAAGTTCTTTGCTTGCCATGGATATGAACTTGTCAGCGAGTGGTGGCCAATTAATTTACTCAGAGAACCACCAGAGTCATCATTACTTTGCCTTCTCTTTTTAATAGCTGTAGATTAACTTTTCTCTTCTGGACCAATGAAGTAAGACATAGATGAATTCAGCCAAAAGTCAGAAGGAGGTTTAAAAAAAAACCAGCAACCAGGAAATACAGTGCTCCCTCTCCATTCACAGGCTTGACCTTTGCGAATTTGATTATTTGTGAGGTGTGTGCCTGCCCCTCCCATTCTCCTCCCATTCCTTTGCATTTTGTCAGGATTGGAGAAAGAAGGGAAGCACGGTTGGACAAAAGGCAAGGGAATGGCAGGAGGAAGCACACATGCGCCTTCCTTCTCTCCTCTAGAGCTCCCTCGTCCCATTCCCTTGCCTTTGGCCCTAGTGTGGAGAAGGAAGGCTCCTGCACCAGGACAACAGGCAAGGGAATGGGAGCGGGACCACAGGAGGAGTTAGTCACAGTCTTTCCACTTTTGTATGGGTTCTGCACTCCGAACCCTCATGAATGTGGAGGGGCCGCAGTATAAGGAAGGCTTTTAAAAAAAATAAAGGAGAAATCTTTTTGTGAAATATGAGAAATTAGAGAAGAAAATCAGAACTAAGGAACAAAGGCAGAAGAAGAGAGAGGGAGTTGCTTTAGTTCCATTCTGGCCAAAGGCAGGAGATAAAAAACTGCAAAGAAGAGGAAAGGAGTCATCTTAGAACCACTAAAATCATATCTGTCTCACAGTGCAGTGGACATGCTCTTTGCACCTTTCAGGGAACAGGCAGGTGGAATTTTTTTTTGTCAAAAAACGTTGTTTTTGTGAATGGATACAATAAAAGAAAAGAAAATAGAGGTGAACCTGTACAGGAACACAGCAATTCCAATAGGAAAAGCCTTTTTTCTCCTTTGAATTATCTTCAGTTAATTTCTTACAGCGATGAATGAAAAGACAACAAAAGTTTTTAACAAATCTTAAAGTAGCGGGATGGCCTCCAATGATTTGATGCCATATATTGAACTTAATAAAGCAGGGAAGATTTTGGAAGCAAGACAGTTCACCTCACCTGCTAGGTTTCTGCTTAGGTCTGATGACTTACCAGCTGAGTAGGGGTCTGGCTTGTGATGTCTCGGCGACGGGTGGTGCTGGATGACTTGTTGGGGCTTTGACGGCTGTTGAGGTGGCGGAGGTGGCTGCTGCTGCTGCTGCGGGGGAAGATGCTGCTGCGGAGGTGGCTGAGGCTGAGGCATGTGAGAAGCAAACGGCATGGGCTGCATATGTACCGGCCTCTGCTGCGGCTGGTGCTGTAACTGCTGCACAGGAGGATGAGGGGGAGGCTGCAAGGACGGCTGAGGCTGTGACTGGACCTTCACTGAAGGAAGGAGAGAAGTCTGTGGCTGCGCTTTCTGCAACTGCTGCAGGTACAGTTGCATCTGGCTGTTACTGAGCGGCAAGTTGTGGTGAGAAGCAGGAGGTTCTTCATCCTCCAGGAGCACTTGGGGAGGCTGGGGCAGCGGGGGCTGTGGAAGCATGGGTTGCTGGTTAAGAGCCGGTGAAACCGCTGGAGGCCGAGAAGGTTTAGGGGGGAGTGCTGCAGCTCGATTACTGGGTCTTGAGGGCTGCTGAGGCAGAGCATTGTGCAAAGCTGGAAAAGAGAAAGCAGCAATATATAGTATCAAACACCATGCTACAGAAGCAGCATTACTCTGTTACTCCTAGCTATTCTAAGGCCAACTCTACTGAGGTAGCTGATAACAAGATGTTTGAGTCTGTGGTACAATGGAATGAACTACTGCTTCATATTTCAGGTGGCGGTGTCACAATTTAAAATCCCCTCCAATAAAATGCTTGAGAAGACTTTAAAAATATTATTTTAAAACTCTGAGAGAAAAATTCCAGCCCAGCCTGCTCCTTCTTGTGGTAGTTCTACTGACAGCATGCTTTTCACCACAGGGGAAAAAGTTTTATTGTGCACCTGAAGAGGTCAAATCCATTTACCACCTCAGAACTCCCCCTTACTCTTCTGCATGTGTGGTCCAAGCCTAAAAGATATGAAGCTGGGCAAGTAGCATCTTTCAGTGTATCAACATTTCTGGGCAATGTCCGAGGATGCATATCTTTGAATTGAGAATCATTCTGATAAGGGAATTCTTTGAAATTTTCAAGACTGGAGTGCCTATCTGAGCAAAGCTTTGATCAACAGAAGATATTTATTTGCTCTTCTGTATCAAATGTAAAAATTCTAATGGCCCGTTTCAGACATAACCACAGTTTAGCACTTTCTGTGCTTCTCTCTTCCAGGTGCTTAGATACCTAGAAATATACTAGTTCAATGTTGCATACAAAACAGGGAATTGTGGCTCAATGTCAGTTAATCAGCATTTAATCAGTGTTCAGACAGTGGATTAAGATTCTAACTCAATGAACAAACATTAAAGCTGAGTGCCTTATTTTGGATACAACTGAGAACAGTAGCATAATCTAACCAGCGTTAAGCTAGCTATGGTTTAGCAAGCTGACAATGCTGCATCCAAAATGCTTCTCTAGCTCTCAGAATCAAACTAATAGATCTGTAGTACCTTGGGCCGTCCTGGTGCTCAAACACCTGCAAAGCCCTGTAAGAGGGATCTGATGGCTCATCAGACTGTGAGACATCCAAGTTACTCAGGAAGCACTCACCTGGAGGGGACACAACTGCATGTTGGTTCAAATGAGGAGGAGTGCTGTGCTCAGGCTGCTGAGGAAGATGGGGTGGCATCTCTGGCTGAGGAAGATGCATAATAGGTTGAGTGAAATGAGAGATAGTGTCAAACATGTTTCCTGGGAGCGGATGCTCCATAACCGGGATCTGCGCTTGGTCGAAAGCTGGAGGAGAGGACTTGATTGGAGGGGCTGTTTGCTGAGGGGCAGCCGTGGATGGCGGTGGTAGCTGCTGTGGTTGTAACTGCTGCTGCTGCGGTGGTGGTGGCGGCGGCGGCGGCGGCGGCTGTGCCTGCTGATGGTGATGATGGTGATGCTTCAGGAACAAAAAAGATTCTTGAATCAACACAAGAAAGCTTAGGAAGGGAACATTTCTGTTGCCGATCTGTTCTCTTCCCTCACCTTTTTAAAAGTGAACACTCAACTGAATCTTTGTGACAGAGCAGAGGTGGACAAATTGTGGCTCACAGGTCACATGCAGCCTCCCAGGGGTCAATTTTTTGCCCCCAAATACCCCCAACTCTCTCTAGGGGGTGTGGGAAGCATTTTCACTACTTTTTGCCCTCCTGTCAATTTGAAACAGGAAGTGAACCAGAGGTGATTTCCTCTCATTTCCTGTCCTTAGAAAAGGTTTCTCCTGAGCCTAAAAACATTGCAAAATTCCCCCACATCTTCAGAGGGCATTTGGGAGGCACAAGGAGGGCATCAAAATGTTTTGATTTTTTTTTTTTTGGTAACCCTCCACAATAATATTGTTCCCTAGCCTTCCATAGTTGTCTACCCTGTGAAAGAAAAAAACAGGTGAGGGACACGGAATGTAATGGAAACATGCTGAACACTCCCAGGCAGCTTTCCACACAAAAATGTCCTCTTCTGATTTTGTTTGCAAAAAGAGGCCACTGAAATTCCATTACACACCTTTTTATATAGTCTGCTCCTTAGGAGGAATATGCATCACAGATGAAAATGCAGGCTAAGGGAAAACATGCAACAAAAGTCTCCCTGCCCCTCAGGTTTATTTTTGATTCAGCCCACCAGTCAGTGCTAACTTCAGCAATCAAGTCCAGCTGGTTTACAGACAGATTCTGCCAGGAAAGACAGCCCAGGTCAAAAGTCAGGGACAATGTGCCGCTTAGCTTCTTGCCATGGAGCAGTCACTGTACAACTCCTTAGCAAAAACTGTTTAAAGAACCTTCACCTTTCAGAAACAAAAACTGCAAAACTGCACAAATAACTCACCTTTTTCTGTTCACGTCCAGTATGTCCTTTTTTCTTAAGTTTTGGTGGGATTTCTGTAGGAAAAAAGCAACAAAAAATTACTGATTGATACTACATTTGAGCAGAAGTTGCTCTGGGATTATCTAGCATTCAGATCAAAAGGCATACCAGTAATAACTCTGGCATCTACTTGGTGTCCCAGCCCACCCTTTTTTCCTTTTGGAACCCAGGAATTTCCTACGGGAAAAGGTATTCTTAGTGCTCAAAATGAGAAACCAGCTAAAAATGTAAACACTCAAATAATTTATTCTATTAAAAAAAACCATTCCAATGACTACAAATCAAGAAAGCAGGCATCTCTTGGACTTAGCTGTTCTCTTCCATCAGTCCGCCTCCCCCCGCCCCAACAGCTTAGTTCAGGTGTGGACAATTCATGATCTTCCAGATGTTCTTCAACTGCAACTCAGACCATTTTCCACCATTGACTATTGGGGCTAGGGCTGCTAGGAGCTGTAGTTCAATAGCATCTGGAGGGTCAGATGACTCCCATCCCTGGCTTAGTTGCTAGCATACATTTTATCACACCTTTTCTTCAAATCTGTTTCCAGTATTGAGCATAATACAAACAGCAAGAACTTCTTTGTGCTGAATTAATAGGCCCTATCTTGGCTCACTAGCCCAAGAAACAATACAGCAAGTTTGCTCTGGAGGTTTTACTGTATCATTTGGTTTAGCTTTACATAGCAGAGTCAAATGCCCCAGAAATGCCCTTAAGTTCATGCCCTGATTTCTTGAGTAAAACCAGATTTCTGTATGAATTATTTTTAGAAGTAAAGTAACAGAAACCTGCTCTGTTTTCTACAAAAATGAAATTGCATGAGATTTTTACAAGCCAAAATAACATTTGGACAGGAGCGGATTTCCTTGTTCATTCATACTGACAAGGAATGCACTGTGCCCTTCTGGCCACTGCATTTCAAACACTTCTTGGGTAACCACTTGGAGCTTATCCATAATCCTTCTTTGCTTGAACTTTTTAAAAAAATGCAAAGCACTTAATTGTATGAACCTGAATTCTCCAAATATGCAATTATAAGAAATCATTTAACTTCATTTATTTTAATTAATGGACAATTTTTACCCTACAAAGAAAATTGTAAAAAGAGGCTAGTAAAAATCAGCATATATGGACCAGGAAACTTCCACATCTGAATTCTGCAAAGTTTTAACATAAGAACTTTCTGTAGCTGAAGGTGCTGTAATTCAGACCTATTTCTACTTCTCTACAACACTGGAAATATTTGGCCCAAACCTTTCAAATTACATTTACAGCTAGAATCTGATAAAACAATTTAGGCAATCTCCCTTACACTGCACATAAGATACTTTTTCCTTCAAACTACAGCAAACCTACCATGTCTTTTATCAATATACTTTCAATATGCAGTTTAGTTACCACTGGGATATTATTATATTAGAAAAATGTAACCAGTGTGACTCTTTCAGTTTGCCTAGTCAGCTGCAAGGATACGAATAGTTTCTAAGGGTCGGATAATTTGCTACTGGAATACCTTTACT